>JAPDPK010000052.1:2891666-4337500 GCA_031772115.1 Heritiera littoralis | reverse complement strand
TGGTATGTTGATAAATACCCTTCATCCATTACTGATCAGATTATGAGGAATGCCCTAAAGAAAGTGTCTTTTGACTTTTATGATTCTAGGTTTAAGTTAGAGATTCCTGATTCCTCTTGGCGTATTAGTAAAGTAGAGGGTACAACCTTGGGTTTTTATAGTCACATTTTTAGGTACAGGTTTCATCTTCCTCTTCACCTGTTCTGTCGAGAGGATCTTGCGAGGTATAACCTAGTGCTGTCGCAGTTTACCACTAATTCTTGGGCTAGGATAATAGGTTACTTGGTAGAATGTCAAAAGCAAAATTGGGATCCTTTGTTAACATTCTTATTGCTCTTTACCGATTGACGAGGGAGAGGGGTTGGTTTTACCTTTTGAACCGGGTTCCCAATGCTTCTCCTATTACTTCAAATACCCATTCCAACTCAAACCAATTTTTCCTTATTTCTTTGGCTGAAGGCTACCAATGGCCATTTAAAGTAGACTGGTCTCTTCCTAGCGATGTAGTTAAGAAGCCTCTTGAGCTGACTTCTTACGAACGTCAGCAATTTGATTATTTAGCACATGCCATAATAGATTATAAGAAAATTCCAGTTAAGGAGGACATGGAAAGTTACTGTCTTAGCCAGTCGATTTTTGAAACTCTTGGGGCTGGTTCTTCTAATTCAGATCCCCTTCCTGCGAGTGAAGGTAATTACTCTATTATATGGTGAGCTGTCTTTTTTATATGGGCTTTTCTGATATTGCTTATATATTGCTGTTTGCAGATATGGAAGATGACCTGTTCCTTAGTATGTTGAAGAAAAGGGAGAAGGCAAAGGGGAAAAGGAGTGCCTCTGTTGAAAACCAAAGCACTCCAAAAGGGCGGGCAGTCAACTTGCCATCTCGTCCTGCTGTCAGCCCACCTGGGCCTCCTAGTGACACTTCTGCCTCGGTTCCTGTGTCATCTTCTGTTCCTTATAATTCTCCTGTTCAAGCAGTGGTAGACAATGCTGCGGGTACAGATAACAATTTCCTGGTTATTGTTTTTCTGTACTTGGTTTTCTAGTTATTGCTGATTTAGGTAGTACTTTTCTTAGCTTCATCTTTGGGCGGTGATCCTAAAACCTGCCAGGATGCTGTACGATTGAAATCTCCTTTTGATTCTCAAACCAAGTTACATGTCTTTCCTTCAGAGTTGTTTCCATGGTGGTCTGCTGCCCTTAAAGGACCATGTGTTTATAGCCCAAGTAACTCCTTTGATTGGGTTCAAAGACAAGTTCTTGCTAGTTCTCATCACCATTTGCAATCTTTCAAGCCTACTAGCATGGCCTAGTCTACTGTAGCCTTGTTATCCGAGGTAATTTCCTTATTCTGCTTTTGTGTGGTGATTTTTGGTGATGTTGTATTGAAATTGTATGATTTTACTTTACGCAGGCTTTGCTAGCTGTAGTAGTAGTTTGTGACCAGACTGTTGTTCAAATGAAAGCCCTGCAGGCTGCTGAGAGTACTGCTGACAATTGGCGGGTTGTCGTGATAGAGAAAAATGGTGAGGTAGACTGCTGTGATGAGGAGCTCAGTGAGAAGGATAAGCAAATTGAGGAGTTGGAGGAACAAAGCAAGAAGTCTGCGAAACAGTTAAGCGCTGTTCAGGGTGAATTGGACCAGCTTTGATTGAAGCTGAAGGAATCTGAGGCTCTTCTGGAGAGGAAAGAGGCAGTGCATTCGGGGGTCATGGCTGCTTTGCAAGGGCAGTTAGAAGCTGAGATGAAACAACAACCGGAGGCACAGGCTGCCAGGATGTGGGTGGAGATGGATTCCAAGTGCCAAGACATTAGGAAAGAAATAATTGAGTACGCACTTGGAGTTGTAGAAAAGGCTGGGAATTTTTACAGGAATTCGGCCTTGTATATGCTCCAGCTTGCTTTGGGTCCTCTGGATATGAGAAATATTATTTTCTCTGAGTTGAGGAGTCCTCCCCCAGGCTTTCTATATCCAACTGTCTTGGAGTCTTGTTGAGTTGCTGAGGCTGTTGTTCCTGGAACTCCCGCTGAAGACCTAGCTTCTTCTTCTGATTTAGATTATTAAAACTTTGTTTTTTTCATTTTCTAATGCTGACTGTATCTTGAACCTTCTTTAAAGTTTCCCTATTAATTAATTTCTTGGAATTCTTTGTACATTTTGAATGTACTTGTGGTTTGTAAGCTTTATTGTTATTTTGCCATTTTTTCTTTAGCAAATTTTTTGCCTATGGTCGTTTTGTTTATATAACCTGCAAAGTCTTGTTCGGCGAGTCTGTCGACTCGTAAGTTTGAGTTTTGTACCGCCAAGTTTATGTTGGCAAATTATTGGTTCATTTTCTTGTATCCTCCTAAATCTGGTTAGCGGTTTATTAGCACGGAAGCTTTTTCTTTATATCCCGCCGAGTATTGTTGGTGAGTTGTTGGTCCGAAAACTTTTCTTTACATTCCGCCAAGTCTTGGTGGCGAGTTATTAGTCCGGAAGCTTTTCTTTATTTATTTTTTGGACTGAACTTTGGTTGAGCTAAGCTGCCTACGCAACCCCTAGGAGGATCAAGTCATACGTAGTTCATTATATTTTTTTTGTTTTACCCTTATTTTTGCCTAACCTGTCTGCCTGGCAGATTTTCAACTTAGCGGGCTATGTTTCTTTTTTATAATGTAGTATTTCTTCAAATGTACAGTGGGTAGATCCCTGAGTCGGTTTCTGGCCAAGACAAAGAAAAATGAGAGTGGGTATCAGAGATATTTCTTCGTATCATAGTCCGATGCTTAAGTCAGTATTTGAAAGAGAAAGAGTCTTTAGAAGGAATTAAAGCTTGAGTTTTAGGCATATCTGTGTGAGTCTTATATCTATTTTATCTAGTCGAGGAATTTCATATTTTTAGGAGTCTACTCAGTATTTGGATATTGTTAACCTGTAATATGGCTAGTTGATTCCTGGGCTAGTGGCCTTGGTTTTATCTGTGTGGACTTCCCCCCAGGATTTGTGATTTGGGCCGGGTCGGCCTAATTATGGTGTAATAGATTTGAACCCTGTATCTCATTCTTTTCTACCGAGGGATCACTTGGGCACAGAAGTTTATTGTTCTTCTATTCATATGATTTCCTGTTTGGACTCTAGCTGACAACAGTGTTTAACAACCAACACTTCATAGTGAGACTGATCTGTGTGTGTTACCCAGTTACTGTTGTGACCGTTTTCTTTCTTGAAGTATACATGCTGCCCAGTTTGTCAGTTCTCATAATAGCGTTTTTCACGAATTATGGTTTCTATTTTAAAGCTAATGTTTTTCGATGCAGTGGCCCATCCAGATTTGATTGGGATCACAAAGCTCAAGCCTGGGTTTATCGGCGAACTAAAGCAAATCTATTGAAACTTTTGGAAAGTGAGTTGGAGTTACTGTGTGGTGAACCAGTCAATCTTTCTTAAACTGTTGTGGATCCAATTATGTTAGCATAATTTTGATCTTGGTCTTGGGAGCTTATTTAACAACTAAAGCAGGTTGACTTGAGTTTGTTCCACAAATTATATTACTACATTCTTCAACCCCTTCTTTGGATGTAATCGTACGATTTGTCCATTTAGAATTGGCGCCAGATAAATTCTGGTTCAACAGCCTGTCTAGGACTCAGTTGCTCTTTTACCTAAGCTTCTCCTTGTTTCGCGGGAGATTACAACCCAAGAGAAATACGCATATAAATTTTAGTGAAGTGCAGATGCGTAAATGTTAACTTGCCTGGACAAAGGCATTTAGATTAAACGCACCAAAGACTTATTTGGTTTGAACAATGATGGTAAGGACCTGATGGCATTTAACTGAATTCGGCCAGTTTACGTCGCTAACAGTTGCACAGTATTGATGCACTCTAAGAGCGTTATTTCTCTCCCCCCGGGGATAAAATAATAATTATAGTAACAGTTTAATCTAAAGATAGAATTTCATCCTCATAATAATAATAATAATAATAATAATAATAATAATAATATATGTTCTAAAATATGGAAAATATGAAAGAAAAGCCAATGTAAACGGGTTGGGTACCTGCTAATTTTAAGATACCCGAACTCGAACCCGATTAGAATATATAAAATCCGAACCCGATTAACTGTCCAATTATTTTTATTTGTGTTACCCGAACCTTAACCCTATAAAATCAAAAATACTCATTTAACTATCCGAACCCGTTAAATACTCGTTTATTAAGTTAAAATTTGACTTTCAAATTTAAATTTAAAATTAATTTTGAAATAATTTATTTAAAAAATTAAGTTAATAAATTTATTTTAACTAATAAATATAAATTAAAGTTAAAAATCATAATTATGATATTTGATGAATTAATTTAATTAAATACAATATTAATAATAAATAATTTATATATAAAATATAAATATTATATTAATTAATTATTATTTCTAATCGGATTCGAGTAACGGATATCCTAAAGTAACTACCAAACTTGTGACGAGTAATAATTTTACTACCCGAATTCTATTCGAACCCAATTATATACTATCTTAATTATATTTAATTAGATCAAGTAATATAAGATACACATTTATAGAATACCCTTTATCATATCTAAGAAGAGGGCAAGAAAGAATATGGAAAAAAGAGAGAGGTGACAACAGTTCTGGCGGGCTTAGTTGCTCCAACCCAATGTTGATGGGACAGTTTTGTTAAACCTAACTTAATCGAGGTGGTGCGGCAAAGTAAAAATAAATGGAATTCAAATTTTTGTCCTTAGCTGAACAGCTTCGATTCTTCGATCGGAATAAATTTTACAGCTGCCCTGCCCTCACCCAAATGAACGGCCTACAATTGAAACGTGAGATATAAGACGAGTCGAGCGCCATCATCAGACGCTGGGGTAGTCAACCAGTGAATTATTGACGCAAAAAAAATATTCAAATGTATTCTTCAGTCATTGTCTGAGGTGGTGAAGTCATGGTCAGCAGCAGAATCGGAAGATCAATCAAAGACCCCATAATATTTCGACGGTTGTGACAAGATTTTCGAGTGGCACGCAACCACCACCACAAAATCCACCCTCTACAAAAAATCTCCACCACAAAGACCCAAAGCCCACTTGAACCTTTTCTTTTCACCCGAGTGATTCTTCAATCTTTTAGTCACACCCGCCTAACTAGACCTTGCAATTTCAAATTAAAAGCAAGGTGATTAGATTTGTCTCACTAAATCTGATTGGTTGCTTAGAGCTAAGAAACTACTTCAACCACAATTTCGATCTGAGGATCACATTTTTTTACTATATTTTATGTGGGTCGATTATGATTAATGATATTGTAAATGCCGATTATAGAGTTGGTTTCTAGTTTCTTTAAAATTGCATTCCTTACACACTAAAGCTTCCCCACCTGATGTGATGGCCGGCCATAATCTGCACATGAAAGAAAGATACAAATCCTCTTGTTTATTGTATTAAATTCTTGGTGGTGGAAGTCATACCACAAACTCCCAGATATTTACCTAGAAATCATTAAACAAACACAAAATATCTTCCTGCCTTAAGTTGAATGAAGTAACTTGAACAAACCCTTCTGCCAACCAGAAAAAAATACCTACTAACTTTTTTTAAAAGAAAAAAAATACCTACTAAAAAAACAAAACTCACAGGCCAGTCCCTTGACCAGCCAAACCATTGAATGGCTCTCCTTTGGTTGCAACCACCCTCCAATATTGCCCAAAGTGTTTCATAAAATGACCCGCTAGGCACTATCTCAAGTTGCAAACGTGTGGACACATGGAATGTGCTTGCCAGGCAAAACACAAATACATGCACCAATGTTTTTGTCTGCTTGCTTGTTCTGGGAAGATGAGTTGCGGGTTTGAATTTCAGGATGCGGAGTGAGGTTGGCAATGCTTGACTCGCTCAAGGCTAGTGTTTTAGAAATTTCGATTTCCAACCGTGTTTGGAACTTGGAAGGTCCCCAACGGGGCATTGGGCAATGGCCCCAGGCCATATCCCACCCACCCCACCCCACGGTATACATGGAGGCTTTTTTAATTGGCATACGTGACTTGAAATTGTCCATCATATATTGATACTTATTTCCCTGCAATAACTGACATCCATAGGACTGACGAAACACTGGTCGCTGGGTAGCCTCATCTAGTGGACGTTGTTCAAAGATTTATGGGACGACACCGTTTCCCTGCACATTTGCTTGCTTTACAGATTACACTATCTTCGTATTCAGTTAAGGCTGCCTCCCTGCCTGCGTTTGAGTTGGAGATTCGCCACCCCACCCCACACCATCATTCATATTTCACGTACATTTTAACTGACAAGAAAGACGTTTCAAATAACATGCCCTGCTTACTTAACTACTATAAATATTGGGAAATATGATTATCATAGGAAAATAATCCGCAGACCACGCAGCACATCGTGTAAAAATCAGAACTACAACATCTCGGGAGACATTCGCTATAGTAAAAACCTTGGATTAGCACAAAGCAACTACCACTAAAAGGGTCAACAATCCATCAAGATTAATCAGAGACTATTGTTAGAATAAGTTAGATCATCAGAAATATCAGGCCAAACCAACTCAAATCGACGGCTAAGGGGATTACAATTACTAGCAGATTCAGGATTCTTTTTTCACTGTATTTTATCGGGTTCTAGTTTTTCCCCTAATGACTCCGTACTCCCCGTGCCTCTCGCATCGGACTGAAACTGAACCGTATCCTCCGGTTTGATCTGTTGGTCGTCCGACAGCCTGATAGAGTCAACAGAAACGGCTTCCTCCTCGAGTATGCACTGAGTCGCCAAAACAGTACGGCAACCGTACCTCCGTTTAGGAGATAAACGATCTAGATCGTTCTGCAGACACCAATGACAAGAAATCTTAACCGTTAATTTCAAGAAAAAAAGATAAAACAATCAAAATGAGAGGAAAAAAAAGAAGAGAAAACAAGAATTGACCACAGATTAAACGAGAAACCAACCTGAGAGCGAAGATCTGAAGCATTTTCTCTCAACCTTTTCAATGAAAACGAATTTGCTGATCTGGATAGCTCTCTTTCAACACCAGAAGAATCTTCGCTACTAGATGAACTGGAAGCCGGCGGAGGTCTATTTGCTGCTGTGGACCACGGTACAACCTGATTATCTTCGTTTACATCATCACCAACTGACACGTCATCATCAGAACCAGCTTCTTCTTCTTCTTCTTCTTCTTCTTCATCGTCTTCGTCGTCATTTTCTGCTTCGCTCTCTTCTCGATCACCGCCGTTGACGCAACTCTCACAGACGGAGATCGTGTGACCAAGCTTGGAACCAGCGGCTCTCCACGGAGTCAGAGACTGGCACGCTTGACAGAGAAGACACCTCACGTGTCTCGCCACAAGGAAGTTGGCTCCGTGAACTTTAGCGTCACAGTCCCAGCACAAACTCGCTTGGTCCGATTCGCAATACGTTCTTGCCTCCGACTTGCAGAGCTCACAGCTCTTCATTTTTCCTACAAAACAAATAGATGTTTTGGCTTAATCTGTCCACAAGTTTCTTTTTCTTTCGCCCTCTTGGAGAATTTTCTCTTTCTTCTGTATGCAGAGAATGGCCGATTGAGAGGGAAGAGAAAAGAAGCAAGAGGTCACAGTTGCTTATAGGATAGCCTTGCTTTTGCTTCAAATTACAAGATTGCATTGACAATCCTCCCCGTAATTAACGAACCAATCACCACCATATGGTGTTTGTTTTTGGGGTTTATTTATTTTTCCAAAAATGATTTAGCGTTTATAAAATACTAGAATAATAGAATTGATTGATTAATTAACTTTTTTAATTTATATATATATAAACAAGATATTACTAATTAAATGATAAAAATAAAAAACTTAAAAATAATAATAAAAGTAAGATATTTTATATCCTTTAACTTTTTTTAAAAATATCCTATAACTGTTTTTCTAATAACGTATGGGTAATGGATCTGAAAAACAAAACAACTAATCACTCTTCTCAGGTAACTTTCTTTTACTAAAGAAAAAAAAAAGCAAAAGGTGGAACAAGATTAGTCTATATATATTTATATTGATAAGAAGATTTAGTCTATCTTAATATTAATAATAATCCTTAAAATAAACAGTAAATTTTTCTATAAAAGGACAAACTTGTCATTTCAGTAGAGGTACTACGGAAAAGAAAGCAACGGGAAAGAACAGCATAGCATGGAGGTGGAGGGTTTTGCGTGAGGAGGAGTAGAAATGGAAAGGATTGTGGTACACGTGCTGCCAGGTGTTGGAACGTAAGGAAACAATAGCTTTGTGGCTTTATATTCTGTCTTAATTACCCTCCTCGCTTCGGCGTTGCCTCTGTTTCCTCGGTTAGTTGCTTTGGAAGGAAGACTTATTTTATTTTTCAAGTATAGGGGTAGAACAGTTGTTGATTTCGTTTGGTTCTACGGTGACGTGTTAACCACGTGGCATCGATTGGGCGTGGAGATTCGGATTCGCTTCCCTGGCCTGCCCCACGTGGCTTGCACTTGATTTGGGATCCATGACGTGTACGGTTGGGACCCGCATTGTCGGCGATTTTTTCTCCTGATTTTCGGCTTCAGATTTATGTCTTGACTCTCTTAACTCTTAATCGCTGCTGATAAGAGGATAAGATTTCACTACTTTGGTTGTATAATTAACGCTCTTTGGACACTAAAGTGTTAAATTGATTAACCCACCTAGCTTAATATAATAACATCGCCACCTAAAAAGAAGTTGATGCGATTTTTATCACAGTTAATGCCGTAGGGGTGTTTTGGCGATTTTCCTCGCAACAGCTAATCTCTATTTACAATGACTTCGTAATTAGATTGGGAAAAAAAGACAAATGGGGAATTGAAAATTTTTTACTGTTTGATTCAAACGGAAATTTTAATATGAGGGAGAAATGAAAACTTTTAAAATTGTTAGAAAAAAAATATAAATGATTATTATACCCTTAATAAAATGTTAAGAAAAAAGTTTTTTTTTTTAAATTTGGGAATTCGAATACTTAAAATAAGGTATTCGAATATCTATAGCTATAAAACTCTATAAATATATATATTATGATAAATTATATGTACATTATAATATATGCATATTTCATCAAAAAGAGTGGTATTCGAATATCAAAAACTAATTTTTTCTTCGGAACAAACATACATAAGTTTATATCATGGTGTACATATATTTATCTAAAAATATCAATATTTTTTAGCATATATGTATTTTGATTACTTTTATAGGTAATCTATGAGAGCCCTGTTTTCCCTCATATTTGATATAAGTTACAGAATGTAAAAATTTAAAAGAGAAAATTTATTGTTAAAGTAGTTAAATGAATTGTTTGTTCGATAAGATTCAAATAAGTACTCGTTCTGGGCCTCACCAGGACTTTTTCCATCCAGATCGAAGTGAATGATGATAATTGAGGTGAAATATGACTATAGCAAGAATTTGCATCTCAAAATCACCTCGATTGATTATGTTTTGGAAAGTGGAAAACAAATTCAAAAATGATGATTAAAGACATAGATTGGAAGAATTTTCGTAAATTACAGTCAAATCGAGATGACTTTTGATTCATTATTAGTGGTGAATAATTTTTCATGTAACAACATTTTAAACCATGTGGACTGATAAAAGAAATCAAGCGTAAAAGCAAAAAATTACACGATTTTACATTAGGGGTATTTTCGTAATTTCACACAAATGACAATCAAACCCCTAGGAAAGCTCATCCGACCATAAGAATAAGTTAAATAGATGTGTTTGGTGACCAAAAGAAATATTTTGGAGATTAGATTGTAACGATCCGTAATACACAATAATATCCATATTCACACACATAGTAGAATAGTTGGGCTGTCTTTGATGTCTTTATCATACTCACTTTAATAGTAATGCATTATATGAAATGAAATTCAATTTAAAAACTGATACGGATATTTATAACAAAATATTATTTCCAGTGTCTATCACAAGTTTTACATCCTTTGTACATGATTTATACAATTGTAATACTGTACATAATAAGTCTGAACATATAAAAGAAACAAAATAATCTCTAGGATCCGATCAAAGCTGCCTCAGGATACTATAAACGTAGCCAAAATCCATGGAATGGTATATCGATCTATCAATGTAAATAATCTTTGGAGTGAAAAATTAAGGGGTGAGGTAACGTGCTCAATAAGAGAATCGTATGTAAAACTGATACTATGAAATCTATATGCTTAAAACATTTAATTCCTAACAGTACACTAAGGTATAAATCAGGAAGCATACTATAGTCAGCTAGGAAACCAGATGGAGTATGGGAGGCACTTTAGAGTACTTGTTGTGTCCCAGCCCTTAGAAGCGACTATAGGGAGTAATTAGTTGCATGTGATACGTATAAACATTTTAATTCGCTTGAAAACACTTTAGGCATTTTCCAATATATATATATATATATATATATATATATATATATATATATAAAACAATATATAATCATTTTAATTAAAATCACTTCAGTATAAAATTCTAATAAACAATACAGTAACAGTTAAAATTCCACAATACAGTTGATATTTAAATCATTCACTTCGATACCAGTAAGCATTTTAGTTCAATAAACAATGCAATGCAGTAGAGACCAAGCAACACTCAAAGAATATCATGCTATAACGATATCCCAAGAAGGGAGAAACAATAGCAGTACGACATATGGCCATAGTCACAGTGGTCTACAGTGTACACTTGCCAGGTGACAATTATGGAAGCTGAAGACTTGGCGGATTTATCAACAATAGTAACAGTAACACGTGACACATGAGATAATATGAGGCCTAACAGTCTCAAAACAGTTTATATACAGTAGAAATACCATTTTATGAAATCAATTTCAATAATAATATCTTCAATCAGTCCACAAATAAATATATGGAAAATATAGTCAATTTAGAAATAAAAATTCATAAAATACTAACACTTCTATATTCTTTTCTGAAAATATTCTATTTAACTCTAGAACAGTTATAAGCATATTCTAGTACCTTCACGTCATTAAAATTCATTAACATGAATATTTAAATATTTTTTTAGTAAATAATAATATTTTGCAATTTTAAAAAATCACATGCCAATCACTTAGAAACTTATTTATTTCTAACATTTAAGAATATTAAATATAATTTCATAAAATTCTCTAGAATTTTCGACAGTATGATAGCTGTTTCTAACCTAACCCTCCTGCATTGAAAACTTAGTTTATAAACCAGCCAGTATCCACAATATCACCAATTCCAAAGCAATTGATTTCCAAATCATTCCATAAAATCATTTCAAGCCAAAACATGCATTCACAGTATCCTTACAGCTTACACACTCATCCCTTACTGTCGTTTTTCTACCAACTTGTTGATAGCACCGCTTGACAATTCTTTACTCCTATGCTGCAAAACATTATGCCAACCACCATTATTAACCATAATTCAATTCTAATAAATTTTCCTTCATTAAATTCTATTACATTGTCTATAGAAATTACTAACCAGTATAATTTATACCGATGCTAAAACACAACTATGGCTAAATCAACTCTGATTTTAATTTCGATTTCACCAACAGTCTCCTCTCAATTTCTACAGTCTTATTGCACCCTAAATTCATCAAATTGAACAACATTTCCTTCCCCTTAGCTTGGCCGAATTCAACAAGGAATGAATTTCTTGGTTTTTCAACAATTTAACACCTAATTCATGCTTAATCATGTTTCTTCATTCATCTAGCATCATTTTCATGCATCAAACCACATGAACTTCCATTAATGGATGAAACCCTAGGGACTCTAATGAGTGGGATTTAATCCAAACTAAGGCTAGAACTATGCTTAGGACACTTAAATACATTATTTAGCAACCTTAGATCATAAAAGAAATGAAACCATGTGATTACCTCAAGGTGGCCGAACACTATGGGATCCTTTTCCTCATGAATTTGTCCACTTTACAATGAGATATTGGTATGGGTGTGTAGAGAATTTAATTTAGAACAACTTTGTAGAAGGAATTTTCTTGATTTAATGTAGTTTTAATAGTGTTTTTGGTTGAATTTTGATTTTCTTCAAGCTTGGTTATGAAGGGTGGCGTGAGAGGTTGAAGAAGATGGTAAGGTGGCTGGCTGCACTTGAGGAGAAAAATTTAGAAGCTTCTTTATATGACAAAATGATCAAAATGCCCTTGGTTATGAGAAATTTAGATAATTTTGCCCTTAAACTTCCGTAATTTTTATGACTATCCAATTTAACTCCAAAATATTTTATTTCATCACTAAATATTATTATTTAACATAATTTAATGAATGATTATGGTTTTATTAAGGTTTGATTGACCATAAGGTTGAAATTATGAAAATACCCTTATTGGGCCAATTATGTAAATTTTTGATTTCACCACCAATTTGATCTATCTATTGATATAGCCTAGAGTTTATTTATATGTAGAGTATCATACTTCAGTCAATAGGTCAAAAGTCAATTTAGTTTGACCGTTATTTACGAAAGTTCAACCTGGCTATGTCTTTGTTAGCTTTAAATTGCCATATATATTTTGAAATGACAAAAACTTAAGTAAGATTTAATGTTTTAATTCATATTGTAAATTTGCCTTATCACACATGATTTTCTCAATCCATTTTCAAGTGATCATATCAAACATTAAGACCATAATTTAATGATACATCCTTATTGGTCTTAATACTTTATAAATGTTTTGAATATTATAGAAAATCACTTGATGAATTTTTGGACTATGTTTTCATTTGAGAAAGTCAAGAAATACTCCCACAAAAGAGCCAAAATGTTTTGGGTTGGATTAGGATCAAAGACCACATCATTTCTAACTCAAAAAGTGCAGGAAATCACCTTCTGGAAAGAAGGGATCGATCCCCTAAGGGAAGGGATCGATCCCCTTTTGGCAGTAAGTTGGACAAGCACCCTGGAACAAGTTGAAATGCTCTCGCAATAAAAAGGATCGATCCCCTATGGGAAGGGATCGATCCCTTTGCCCGAAAATAGCCTGTAACGGCTAGTTTTGTGAGATATAACGGTCATATTCAATCTTGGCTCCACCCAACGGCTAGAATACATCCAAGGGACTATAAATAGAGGCTTAGAAGCTAAAGGAAGTAAGAGGAACAACTCAGAAACTTCATTACTCATTTTCCTCAAATCCTCAAGCCTCAAACAACAATTCAAGAGCTCCAAAGTCTTCATCATCTATCATTCTCTTATCTCTTGTATTGATTAGCACAAATATTGTATAGGCTTCTCATTGAGCTTAATTTCTGTAATCAATTGCCTACCTAGAGGCCTTTTCTTTGATTACATTATTTGTATCCCATCATTCCTTGTAAAGGGGAGGTTTCTCTTAAGCCTTAGAAAAAGAGGGAGGTTACTCTTTAGCCTAAGAAAAAGAGGGAGGTTACTCTTGAGCCTAGAAAAAGAGAGAGGTTTCTCTTGATCCTTGAAAAGAGGGAGTATAACACAAATTCAAGTTAGTGAATTTGGGAAAATACTTGGGAGCGTCTCAAGGTAGAGGACGTAGGCAAGGTTGCCGAACCTCTATAAATCGCTTACGTACATTTCTCTATCCTTACTCTCTTTACTTATTTGCAATTATATTTGTGTTTATTGCTTTGAATTTATATTGGATAATTGAGTAGCCTAGAGAACTTAGAAAATATCAATATAGGCTTGAGAATTTAGAGAAACCGAAAAACGAACCTAAGGTTAGTGAAAAACCGATTCACCCCCCCTCTCGGTATAGCCTATAGAGCCAACAATTGGTATCAGAGCTTGGGCTCGAGATTGATTTAGACTAACCTCTATCGAGCAAAACGATCATAAATGGCTCACTTGAATGTAGGCACACCCCTAGGAGAAGAGGGACAATCATTAGTTAGACCTCCACTCTTCAATGGTGAAAATTATTCATATTGGAAAACTAGAATGATGTTATTTGTACAATCAAATGATTATGAAGTGTGGAGAATTATAGTGAATGGTCCTAGAATTCCCATGAAGAAAGTAGATGAAAAAGATGTCCCTAAGGATGAGGATGAATGGGACACAAATGACATGAGATTGGCACAAATGAATGCCAAGGCTATGCACACCCTCTTTTATGCTTTAGGTCCCAATGAGTATAATAGAGTATCCCTATGTGAGAATGCCAAGCAAATATGGGACAAACTAGCCATCACACATGAAGGGACCAATCAAGTTAGGGAAACCAAAGTAGGAATGCTCACACATGATTATGAGCTTTTTAGAATGAAAGAAAATGAGTCCATGAGTGATATGTACACTAGATTTAATGACATAATCAATGGACTTAAGGCATTAGGCAAGACCTATTCCAATGTAGAAATGGTGAAGAAAATCTTGAATAGCTTGCCACAATCATGGGAGGCAAAGGTAACCGCAATAGAAGAGTCTAAAGATCCAAATACCTTGTCTCTAGATGAACTTATGGGCTCCCTACTTACATATGAGATGAAATTGAAAAGAAATGAAGAGCCTTCAAAGAAAGTAGGGGTAGTACTTAAGTCTTCCACTCATGAGGATGATAGTGATGAGAGTGGAAATGAGGAAGAAAAGGAAATGGCAATGTTTGCCAAAAGATTCAATAGATTTATGAGAATGAAAGAGAGAGAGAGTAATAGGAGACATCATAGGGGAGAGTCAAGTAGAAGAGAAAAAGACCCCTTAGTGTGCTATGAATGTAATGAACCGGGTCACACTAAGTTAGATTGCCCCTTACTTAGAAGAGAAAAGGATAGGAAACCTAGGAAGAAAGCATTTGTGGCTGCATGGAGCGATAGTGATAGCTCCAATGAGGAAAATGTAGATAATGAGGTAGCCTACTCATGCTTTATGGCCATTAGTGATGATGAGGCTAGTAGTAGTTCTAGTGAAGATAATGATTATACCTTTAGTGAACTACAAAAAGCCTTTGATGATTTAGCAAATGAATTTCAATGCATGAATTCTAAATATAAGAAAATCATTGCTAAATTAAAAATAGAAAATGAAGCCTTGACAAGTGCTAAGATAGAATTTGAAAAGAAACTAGAAGAGGCCAACTTAGAAATAAATGAGTTAAATAAAAAGAACACAAATTTGCATAACTCATTTTCTAGGTTTTATATGGGTCAACAAAAGCTAGATCACATGTTAGAGACCCAAAGAGCTTTCTTTGACAAAGATGGGTTAGGTTATAATGCAATACAAAAAGAAACTCATCTAAAGAATTTCCTTGTGAGCAAAAATACTATGCATGATCTATCTCTCACATGCTCACTTTACAATATAATAGGACACTCTTCACAAGCATGCACTTATAGAAAAACCACATTTAGAGGAAGAGTAGTTAGAAAAATATGGGTGCCAAAACGTGCAATAAATAATGATGATTTGTGCTTGAAATGGATCCCAAAAGGATCTAAAATTGTGAACACTAACTCTCATGGACCCAAGAAAATTTGGGTACCAAAGCATGCTTGAATTTGTTTGTTGTAGGAGTGTTAGAGCATGGAAATACAATGGAACAATGGAGTTCAAATGCTCAACACATTCTTATGGAGTTTGCTTGTGCCAATGAGAAAAAGGAAAAGCTTGAGGATCCATCTTTGACAAGATCACAACAATTCTTCAATGGATAGCTCAAGGTGGACTCAATAATTCAAGGCAAAACATACTCAAGCAAAGGAGTTTTGTAAGCTTATATCCTATCTCTTCAAAACCCATTTTTGCTAAAATTATTTATATGTTTTATTGAGGCACTTAGTTGATGACTCTTGATGCATTATGATTGACCAAAAAGGCATGATAATTGATTGTTGAGTGGTTTGATGGATAGTACTTGAGGCATTGAATGAATGAATGAATGAAAGGCATGATGTATGATTTTGAAATGATTATTGAATTTCTGTAGTTTGAGCAAGTTTGATATGCTTAGATAATATATTTAGTTGCTCAAAAGTTGTTAAATATGTCATATATGCAAAATCCCATGTCATGAGCCTTAATGAAGAATATGCATATTAGAAATCATGGCATGTTGTTCACAAGATATATGCTTTAATGATATATATGCTTAAAATCTATGTGAACAAGTTTGTTTTGACATATTTAAGTAATTCAATGCATTGGTTTTGCCAAAACATGCATAACTTTCAAAATGACCCCCTTTGAGGCCAAAAATGCTTTTATTGGTGAAAATTCTACCAAAATTGCAAAATCTTTTGTAAAATGGTTTTTCATTCTTGTTTTTCATTCATACAAGTCCAAAATCATGTTTTACAAGTGTTTAAACCTTTACCTGGACTTAAATTACTCAAAAACGGAGTTTTGGTACCTCACAAGTTGAATTTTCTGTCAAAACTACTGCAGAATCTGCAGGAAACTATGAGGGATCGATCCCCCTCCTAAAGGGATCGATCCCCATAGGCCAGAAAAGGCTCTCCTGCATGTTTAAACTGAAAATTGGGAGGATCTTTTGTTAGTTTCACTCTATCTTTTGTATAAGCAAAAAAAATTTATTGTTTTAAACTCTTTTTGATGAACTTTAATATATGAAAATTCATTTGTTATTCATATCATGCCTCAAATTCATCAACTTGTATCATTTCCAACAAATGGTATCACTTTCAACAATCAATATCATTTTTCTTGAGCTTGCAAGAGCAAAATCATTTTTCTTGTTGAAAACAATCATGATTTGCATAACTCTTGAAATAATCTTGAAACATACTTTCAATGAATGCTTAAACATAATTTTGAGAAATATTTCAAGAATTTATGGATATACTTGAGAATTTGATGATCATGTGCATAATGAATATTTTGCATTCTTTTGTTCATCTTAGTCAAGCATGCTTATAGGATTAAATCTATTAGCTTGACTCAACTACTCCACTTTAGGTTTCATGATAATTATACATCTAGTGGAAGAATAATTAAAACTTGACCTTAAGGATTGACTTCAAATGTAAATTCAACAATTAGTATAAGGTCATACTTTTCCTTGGCTTATAATTAGTGATGATAAATGAATCATAAATGTTGAGTTACATGAAAATTTATCATCCATGAAATTAATTCTTTATAGCCAAATTATTATGGAACTTGAGCATTAATGACAACACCAACTATTGATATACATGCATTGTATCTTGATTGTTTTGATGTTGAACATGCATGTTTACTTAAGTTGAAGCCATTTTAGTTAAAATAGCATATACCCTCTAGAACGTTAAATGATGATAACAACTAGGGATATGGCTCTTAATTGATTAAAATGGTAGTTTTGAATTTTTCCTTGCTTATAATTGGTTAAGGGCTAGAATTGAAAAATGAGCATAGGATTTTTGTGCCTGAAACTATGGAAGAAAATGTGTTTACTTGAATTCCTTGATCTTTTGAATCTTCCATATGGTATAAATTTGTGAATATGAATGTGGATTAATACTTTATGATAGTGTGCTTATGTTTAATTGATCCATATGCATATTTAATGATGATGGTATGTGGTTGTGTTCTTGCATATTTAGAATGATTATTTTCTTGACATGAACACACTACACATAGACATTGGATTCATGCAAAATATGTCTAAGTCAACCATTAGTAACAATTGGTATTTAGATTGAAATAACAATTAGTATCATTGGCAACCATATTTTTAATAATTGGTAAGCCAAATCTAAATTGCCAATTGGTATGAGCTTTAAATTGACAATTCTTCTTGTGCTCTTTAGTTTGAAATGCCAAATAGAGAAGAATTCATTTAGGATATTTTTGCATGAAACTCTTGTGTGCTAGAAATTGAAGTTAATTGCTATATGTTTTGATTCTATGCACATTATTGCTTGGAAGTGATTTATGAGCTCATGTATATGATAAGTCATCTAATTTAAGCTCATAATCATGATGTATTGACATGCACCTTAGTTGGACCTTAGAGAACAATTGATATACTTAGGCGCTTGATAGGATTGAAATGAGCAAGTTATAGTCCTTAGTAGATATTTCTAAACAACTTGCTTCATTATTTACCAATTGAGAACTTCTTGCAAAATTACTTATCAACAATTGGTATCAAAATTATTTATAAACAATTGGTATAGGAAAATAAGCCTTGTCCTTTGCATGCCTAAACATTTCATACTCTTTATGGACATTGTCTTATGAATTTGTGCTATGAGTCCCATGTACTAACATGTTTCTTGTTGGATGGAGCATATTTATCTTTTTCACATCAGCCATATTTTTAGGGGGAGCATATTTTTTATTATTTTTCCTTCTTTTTGCTATGACAAAAAGGGGGAGAGATAGATAGTAAAGGGAGAGATATTAAGGGGGAGAAATAGATATTAAGGGGGAGAAATAGTTTGAAAATTCATTTTCAAAACCCATGCCTATATTAAGGGGGAGCTTTATAAAATCCTGCTTTATTTGAGGGGGAGTATTTTATCAAAGAATTTTCAAAGCAAATTTACATTAAGTTTTGTCATATCAAAAAGGGGGAGATTGTTAGCTTTAAATTGCCATATATATTTTGAAATGACAAAAACTTAAGTAAGATTTAATGTTTTAATTCATATTGTAAATTTGCCTTATCACACATGATTTTCTCAATCCATTTTCAAGTGATCATATCAAACATTAAGACCATAATTTAATGATACATCCTTATTGGTCTTAATACTTTATAAATGTTTTGAATATTATAGAAAATCACTTGATGAATTTTTGGACTATGTTTTCATTTGAGAAAGTCAAGAAAAACTCCCACAAAAGAGCCAAAATGTTTTGGGTTGGATTAGGATCAAAGACCACATCATTTCTAACTCAAAAAGTGCAGGAAATCACCTTCTGGAAAGAAGGGATCGATCCCCTTTTGGCAGTAAGTTGGACAAGCACCTTGGAACAAGTTGAAATGCTCTCGCAATAAAAAGGATCGATCCCCTATGGGAAGGGATCGATCCCTTTGCCCGAAAATAGCCTGTAACGGCTAGTTTTGTGAGATACAACGGTCATATTCAATCTTGGCTCCACCCAATGGCTAGAATACATCCAAGGGACTATAAATAGAGGCTTAGAAGCTAAAGGAAGTAAGAAGAACAACTCAGAAACTTCATTACTCATTTTCCTCAAATCCTCAAGCCTCAAACAACAATTCAACAGCTCCAAAGTCTTCATCATCTATCATTCTCTTATCTCTTGTATTGATTAGCACAAATATTGTATAGGCTTCTCATTGAGCTTAATTTTTGTAATTAATTGCCTACCTAGAGGCCTTTTCTTTGATTACATTATTTGTATCCCATCATTCCTTGTAAAGGGGAGGTTTCTCTTAAGCCTTAGAAAAAGAGGGAGGTTACTTTTTAGCCTAAGAAAAAGATGGACGTTACTCTTGAGCCTAGAAAAAGAGAGAGGTTTCTCTTGATCCTTGAAAAGAGGGAGTGTAACACAAATTCAAGTTAGTGAATTTGGGAAAATCCTTGGGAGCGTCTCAAGGTAGAGGACGTAGGCAAGGTTGCCGAACCTCTATAAATCGCTTGCGTACATTTCTCTATCCTTACTCTCTTTACTTATTTGCAATTATATTTGTGTTTATTGCTTTGAATTTATATTGGATAATTGAGTAGCCTAGAGAACTTAGAAAATATCAATATAGGCTAGAGAATTTAGAGAAACCGAAAAACGAACCTAAGGTTAGTGAAAAACCGATTCACCCCCCCTCTCGGTATAGCCTATAGAGCCAACAGTCTTTAATTGTCATTTTCTAAATTGTTGGCACACTTCCCAAAAATAATCTAAATAGAGGAATTTAGGTTCCAGATTCTTACCATGAGCTTATTTAACCCTTTGTATAGTATCTATCCAGTCTCACATCAATTTGGGCACTGTAAAGCTTGTGGGACCCACATACTGTATCTGATCGTACCTGCGAAATACACAGGAATTGAATAGTGGTGAGTAGCTCTACATGTGTAATAGTACCAGAATACATGGCTCTCACCTAGACTGATAGTTTTCAACAAAGTCAAACTATAAGGGCAAAATAGTCCAAAATTTTCATAATTAAGGGAAAAATGGTAATTTTGCCTTCAAGACCAGAATTTTCTGCCAACTTCCTCCCCAATTTTGACCAGACTTCACTCTTTCTCAACAGCCACCATTTTGTAAGCTTGAAGAGAGAGAAAGCTTGTGAAACCTTAACAAAATCACTTCGAAACCGAAAACTATCTTTACCAACCCTGTCCAGAATTCAGTGCTCTATCTTTTGACACCAAAATCAAGTCTTAAAGTGGCCAAAATCAAGATGAAACAGCTCCCACCAGATCTGGTCAAGAAGAAAGGTGAGTAAATTCTTGAAATTTTCATGATTTAATGGTTTTTAACTATGTATTTAAGATGTTTAAGCTTGTATTTAAGCTTGGATTGGATCAAAACCATGACATCCTCTCTCTTAGGGTTTCAATCACTATTCATTCTTCAAGAACATGATGTGTTTTGATGATAATTTGATGTAGAAAATCATGTAGAAATTATGGAAAGTATGAAAGTAAGCTTAATTAAGCTTAAATGGAAGAAACCATAAGAAAATGGATGATGAAGCTATTTGGCCATGGCTAGGGAGACAAGATTTTGGTGCCATTTAATGTGAAGTTCATATGGAAATGATGTAGAAAAATTAAGTAAGCAAGTTTAGATTAAGTAGTAAGCTTAATTTGAAGAAATACTAGTGTAGGAGAGAAGAAGCAATTTAGCCTTGTGAAGAGGAGGAAGAATTCTTGCCCATTTCAATGTAATTTAGGTCCTAAAATAATGTATGAATTATTCTGAGATTGTAGACGTGATCGGAATCGAAAACAGAGTTGTGTAACAAAAGATGTAATTTTTGCACCGGTTGAAATTACACTGAATTTAGAGATTTTAACAGACAATATAATAGTATTTGAATAATTAGATATTCTTTTAAATTAAGATATGGTAAATTTATCAAGTTGGAATGGTAATTTGCAGCCTGAGATCGAAGGGTGCTACTGGTGCCGATGAAGTAAACACCGATTAATTGAGAGGTAAGGGACATATATAGGAGACGTAAGGATATCATGTTTTACATATTGATTTGATTTTCGAAAACTTTGATATCTGAACTCTAAATTTTTAAATGATTTTGATTGATCTAGATTTGAATTACTTTTGAATTTATGATATTTGAACTTTGAAAATTTAAAATGGTTTTGATATTGAATATAATTCTGAATTCGATATCGGTTTTGATATTGACTAATATGATTTTAGAATTATTGAATGGTTTGACTCTGATTTAATACACACGAATTCCTTCTCTGTTCGTTCACTCAAAATCTCTCTATAGATAAAGAGTTAGGAAATTGGAACAAGTGAGGTGTTCTAAAGCATCATTCCAAACTCACTCAACTTCCTAACTCGCTATAGAGATTATCTATCCAATTTTTTGTAAATGTTTATTAGTTCTATTTTGGTACCTAAAATATAGAGTTAATAATTCAGTTAGTGATGGGTTCCGTACACGAAAGAATAGTTAGTAATTGATGGGTTTTAAGGATGATTTATTTTTGAATGGGTATAATTTGATTAAGGGATCTAAGAAATGCTTATTATTTGTGGATTTATGGAAAATGAACTGCTTGTGGAGATATTGATTTGAACTATTTGAAATTACCAAAGGTTCCGATTATAGAAACATATTGCTGCGAAAAATTTTTTATAAATGGTTTGGAGTAAAAATATTATGGATTTCAGAAAAATATTCGACGTTAAGTTTAGTGTTGATTCTAAAAATATATTTGAAGGTACTAGAATGGATTGAGATTAATGAGATATATGTTTAAAAAGTATAGGACTGAACTATTGAAAATATTTGGAGATATTTGACTCGTATCAAATATGATATCGGAAAATATATGGTTGAATTTTGATAAACGAATTTATATTTGGAAGTATGTGACTAACTTTCGTATGTCGATTTGATGGTTAATGAAATGTATCAGAAAATCTGAGACCGACCCTATACGATGAGGTATGAATTGAAGATGAATAAAAGTCATATATTTTGATATTTTGATTTATACATAAAGCATAGTTTTATATACATGTCAGTTTTTGAATATGTATGATCTTTAATTTATTAATATTTACAATAATGATTTATATTTGATTATTTTAAAAATTGGTCGGATGCCATCGTATGCATTCGAGTTTATGAAAGGTAATATTTATTGTTTTCGAATGTCATATTGAAACAATATTTCTAATTATTTGGATTTATTTGAATATATTGAATAAAATGTTTATTTTTCGAATAATGCATTTTGAAATGAAACTTGGTTGCCAAAGCTTATATTTTGATCTTTGGGGTGATAAATCCCTGGTTAACTTAGATCCATGCACTTCCAAAATCTAAAAATAAAATGTGTGTTTATATTACTTTATTTAGTTTTTGAAGACTCTCTAAACTATTTGGTTTTCTTTTGGGAATCAAGTGAATGTGTGGTGACTACTGGTCTCGTAGCTACCTACAGGTACATGCTTTCCGTTTCGCTTCGAATGCTGTTTGACTCTAACCTAGTCATATAGCTCCCACAGGTGTTACCTAGCTAGTATACACACTATGGCCCCCTGGACTATTGGCCATATGTCCACCAGCATGAGTCTACTGGGTAAAGCCTAATCTCCACTATATTATTTATACTGAGGTGGTAAATCTCTGGCTAACTTAGATCCAGGCACTTCCAGACTTTATAAATATTTGATTTCAGTGTTTGATTTAAATATATATTCTAATTTTTGTACTATGATTGAAAATAATTTATTTTATTAGTTTAAATGAAAGTTAATTTTCAGTGTTTATTAAACTTTGCTATTAAATAAGTATAAATGAATTTTCGGTGTCAATACTGATTTGTTATTGATTTTAGCATCCTTGGCATCAGACTTAAAATGTTCTTACATATATTTACATAATAGCAGTTCTTTTATGTATATTTCTTACTGGGCTTTTCCCAAAGTTCACCTCCTTCTCTACCTTCCAGATTTATTTGCAGAGACAGTAGTCTATTGAGAGAGTTTCCTACTAATATGCCTATGGGATTTTGATGTTGCACTTTGCAAGTATGGTATTTAGACATTTATTGTACAGTACTTTAATATGCAAAAAGGGATGTAATTAGTAAATTGAAGAGTTATATAAATAAATCATAGTATTTGTTATAAAGTAATTATGTGAGAAAAATAATCTGTACTCGAATTATGTGTACTGGGACCTATATAAAATTGAATGTTGTTTTATTTAGTAATTTTTGCCGTAAAGTTAGAATGAGGACACTAAGCACTTGTGAGACCCAGTTATTTTGTACTGTATATGTACAATTATTCATTTATTTATTAATAAATGATTTATTTCTAAAGATTGTATAAATTATAAATATAAAAGGATGTGGGCCCCACTTGGATTTTGCTCCTAGATGAAATTATGAATGTGGAAACAGTGTACAAATGGTGAAATAATTATAATGAGGAAATTTTAGAGACTTGAAATTTTGTTATTTTTAGTATTTGAAGTGGTTGGCAAACAAATTCGAAAATGACAGATAAGTCTCAAGGGTATTTTCGTAAATTTTTTTCAAACTAAAATGAATTGGGACAGGGTAAAAAAATCATGTTATTCTACATGGAATGTACTTCGACATAGTGTCAACGGATTTTTCGAATTAATCATAAAAATAGAAAAATTCGTTAGCAGGTCGTGGGGGTAAAATCGTAATTTCTCACTATTTGTGCATCGCGCGTTAATGAAACTACTTCCAATCATTAAGATATGATTAATATGACTATTTGGAATTGGAATCCAAAAATTTGGAGCACGTTTACATGGTTTTTATGCCAACGGGACCGTAAGGGCAAAACCATCCAAAATTTCATAACTAAGGGCATTTTGGTCAATTGACATAGCTCCATAATTTTCCTTAAAATCCAATCAGCAGTTGAAGGCCACTATTCACCTTCATCCTCCAAGCCTTCCATGCCATTTCTAAGCAAAAAGAAAGAAAGAAAGAAATTTTCCAAGTTTAGATCTCTTGAACTACTTGGAATTTTGATACAAGTTATATACCAAAATTGATCCTCTCTCTCTCCTCTACATTTCTACACCAAAATCTCATCTTATAAGCCATCATACAAGGAGATATACACCCTCAAAGTTTCAGCAAAGGAGGTAAGCTTACCATTCCTTGTGATTTCTTTAAAACCAATAGTAGATTTCTATAGTTTTAAGTCTGCTAAGCAAGATTATGCCATTAGAATCAAGTGAATTGAGCTAAATGATAAGATGCCATGGGAAGGGGGTTTCGGCCATTGATGGTACCTAGGGAATCCTTAAGCTTTCATGCAGGAAATGCATGCCATAATGATGAATGAGCATGGTAGAACAAGAATTTACCATTAAATTGTTGAAAATCCCATGGAATCATCATCCACCATTTTCGGCCATGATAAAGGGGATTGCTTCATGGCTGGTTTTGATGTTTTGAGGGTAGATTATGACTGTAGGAATTACGAGGAATCTGCCGGTATGCCTGGATTTAAAATCCGACGTAAAACAAAGAAGTTACGTTATACTACCGATAGAATTTATACTGCAAAAATAATTGCAGTGTACAATATGGCTGCATATAAATAAGAACAATAGCTTAAAAATAAGTATTTATTAAGCTAATAATTTTGGTGGAATTATTTGCAGCTCGAGAATAACGGATATTGTGTGGTGCATCCGAAGAGCTCGGTTACGCTATACAAGTAAGGGACGCGTATGTAAGCTGTAGCGATATTTCGATTGCATAATTTTTATGCAAATAATTTATTATGAATATTTTTGAAATGAATTGCATGAAAATCTGTGGAAATGAGGTTGTGATGGAAAATTTGGAATTGTGTTTAAATTGCAGGAAGGCTAGGGAAATAATAGCCTTTATGCTGCAGAAATTCTAGAAATATTTTCTTAAATTATCAGAAAATATTTAATTACATGTTTTGAGAATTCCTAGAATTGGAAATAAGGAATTTATTCTTTTTAAACAAAACATGATTATATCGAAAAATATTATTTAAATATTCATGTTATTGATTTTACTGAAAATGAGATTATATAATATTTCCCCACATATTCCATAAATGATGAAGAGATGAAAAGTGAATATGTTATAAATATATTCCATAAATATTCACTATACAGTTTAATAAAATCTTTTATGGACTGATTGAAGAGTTACTGATTTTAATTAATTCCATAAAGGTATTTCATTATGAAATTATTGTTTTTGAGACTATTAGGCCCCATATCATGCCGATATGTGATATGTGATACGTGATATGTGACATGTGATATGTATTCAGTCTCGGTTTACTCCTGATCAATGTTTGACTGAGGACTTCCTAGACTATGGCCATAGATCTGACACGATTATTATTACCTTATGGGGTATTTTCTCTCTAGCATGATATATTCTGAGTGATGCCTTAATCTCTATTTTTATGAGATATGAAATGATATGCGATATGAAAAATGTCTATTAAATGAAAAAGTACATGAATATGTTTTATATGAAAATGAAAATGATTTCTAATAGCTTATTGAGCTATTTGAAATACTGTACTAATGATGATTTTTACAGTGACATGTGATATGAGTTTGAATGAGAATTATGATAATTTAAACTAATATTCTTCTTAAAGAGTATATGAATATTAGTTTAATTTTATTTAAATGCTTTATTTAATAAAAGCATTATTTTGAAAAAGATATAAAATGAAATGGAAGATGATCGATCTCAACGACAATATTTACTCCCTATAGTCACTTCTAGGTTCCAGGACAAGACAGGTATTCTAAAATACCTTCTTTACTTCATTTGGATCCCTAGCCGACTATAATATCTTTCCTATATTGATTCTAGAGCACCTATAGGAAAATAAGGATTTTCATTGCATATAGATTTTGGAATATCTTGTTTTACATACAATTCTCTTACTGAGCCGTGGTTTGCCCATCCTTTTATTCTAACATCTACAGTGTACTTCCAGTGATTGCTTGATTTGCATCCGGGGATTGTTGGCTGCGCATATAGTGCCTCGAGGCAGCGAGCTTATATCCTGGAGGTATAATCATTTATTTTATATGTCCAGACATATTTTACAGTACTACAGTGTTGTAAATTAAACGGGAGATGTAAACGATAAATAAATTCTCAATATGTAAATATTTATTTAATTATAAATTATAGTTTTTAAATAGTTATTGTATAAGGGAAAAAGAAAAGTAAGGCATCGCAGACAACCCAACCATATAAAATGTGTGGAAAAGCGTGAAAAATGTGGATATGGGATGTGACAGCACTGCCCGACCATTTGTGTGAAAATGAAAAAAGTTAGTCTCAATTTTCAGAATTCGGGGTGTTACATAATTTGATTACTTTTATAGGTATTCTGATACTTAGGTATTTTGATTACTTTTATAGGTATTTTGATTACTTTTATAGGTATTTTGATACCTTACTATAGGTTTTCTGATTATTTTTATAAGTATTCGAATACCTATAACTACAAAACTCTATAAAATATATACATTTTATGAAAATTAGATGTACATCATGATATAACTCAAAAACATTTGTTCCAACAGAGAAATTAGTCTTAGGTATTCGAATACCAATAATGAGATATTCGAATACTACTCCTTTGGTTGTGACTTTCTTCACAACATTTCATTGAAGGTATAATAGTAATTGCCATTTCCTTGTTGATAATTTAAAAAGCATTGCCATTTCCTTGTTGATAATTTACAAAGCTTTCATTTCTTTTTTGGCAACTAAAAATGGCGTTTACTCTTTTAAAGAAATATTACTGTTTCGATGGTCCTTCTTGGAATCTTTCCTTAAAATTTTGATTTTATGATAAATTTCTTTTCAAGAATTAACTCAATTTAACCATTGTTAAGTTTTCTTAGAGAAGTTTATATAAACATATAAGAGTCAAAATTTTTTATTAAAAGGATAATATCTTATGTGAATATTTTAAACATTTGATATGTATATTATTTTAAAAAAAATTTAAGCTATTATCTTAAATTTTTACTTTTACTTATTTTAAGTAAATAGGAGTAATATCCTATGAATTATTTTTTCAATTATTTTAAGTAAATAGGAGTAAATCAATTATTTTTTCAATTTTTTTTTACAAATATAAATTAAAACTTAAAAAAACACTAATTTTTTTCAAAGGATTAAGATTTTAAAATCAATTATTCTTTTAATTTCTTTACAAATTAAAATTTTAAAACTATTATCTTTTTGTATTTTAGTTAATATATTATCTTAAATTTTATCTTTTTCTTAGTTTTTTAGCTGGGATGTAAGAAAATCGAATATGAAAGAATTTTTGTATGCTAGTGTTAGTTCGTTTATTTATTTTAATATTGTTTATATTTGGTTTGTATTCATTAAGTTTTTTTTTTATAAATATTAATGAATGTTCACAAACACGTATTCATAAATATTAAATGAATATGTTTGCAAACTCTTGTTCTTAAATATTAAATGAAAATATTCGTAAACATTAAACAAAAAATTATACAAACAAATTATATTCACCTTAATATATACGATGACAAATTAAAAAAAAATCTAATACACTATCAAGAGTTTTTAAACTTTATAAATGGAGTTAAAATGATAGCACATATTCTTTAAAAATATTAAAAAATAATTAAAAATAAAAAATGGGGTATGTTTCATTTAGCCTTACTTGTGGAGTCTAAAAACTTTACTAATAGTGTATTATCCATTAAAAAAACTTAAATAAATATGTAATTTGAACAACTACTTACTAAAATGACCTATGAGTAAATACATCATTTAAAAATTTATTATTATCAACAAACATTAAAATAATTTGTTAAATGAACTAGTTCTAAACAAATCTCTAACGAGTCTATTGGCAAACATAATCGAAAGAACTACAACTATGTTTGCTATCATTTGTTAAAGTTAATAAACGAATATAAACGAATAAAAAGCTGAATATATTCACAAATTATTTATTGAATGTTATATTTGTTTACACCCCTATATTTATTCATATATAATAAAATTCAAAAAATAATTAGCTTTAAAAAAATTGTAATCATTATCTTCAAATTTTACTTGTACTTCCAATAAAAAAGGATAATATCTTACGTTTTTAAAAAAATTCAATTATCTTTTTCTATTCTTACCCATATAGATTAAAATTTAAAAAATCAATTATTTTTTATAATAGATTAAAAGTTTAAAAAAATTAATATTATTTTTTAAATAAATTTTATAAACTTTATAAAGATAATTTGTCAATTTCGTAGATATTTATACTTTAATCTTCAATGAGTGAACAAAAATTAACATCAATCTAGATATTCCCTGAAGCTTTAATAATTTTATACAAGTATGTTAATTTAAACAATTTTATCTGAAATAATTACTTTTATGGATAATTATCCCATACACTATTAGTTAAATTTTTTGACTGCACAAGCAAAGTTAGGATAATGATACATGTTTTATTTTATTTATTTTTTATTTTCTTAATGGATAATTATTTTATACATTACCGGTAGAGTTTTTTTTACTCCATAAGCAGTGTTAGGATCATGACACATGTCCTATAAAAATATTAAAAGATAAATAATAAATAAAATAGGACATGTGTCATGATTCTAACCGTGTTTGTAGAGTAAAAAAACTCCAATGACGGTGTTTGAAATAACTATCTTTCCTTAATTTTTTAAAGGACATGTGTCATTGTCCTAACATCGCTTATGGAGTCAAAAAACTCTACTGACGGTGTATAAGATATTAATTTTACTTTTATAACAAATTAATATTTATATTATTACTTTTTATATTAAGTTTGTCTAAGAGAGATGGCATAGAAGTTTATTGCAAATGACATAAAAG
This sequence comes from Heritiera littoralis, assembly GCA_031772115.1. Classification (NCBI taxonomy): domain Eukaryota; kingdom Viridiplantae; phylum Streptophyta; class Magnoliopsida; order Malvales; family Malvaceae; genus Heritiera; species Heritiera littoralis. The sequence continues at coordinate 4,308,405 of JAPDPK010000052.1, read as the reverse complement.
ACTAGTATCAAATAAGGTTTCAATATTTATAAATTGGATTTCTTTGTTGGAGATTAAAGTAATGATAACAAAGTCACTCTGAAAAGTCTTGGACTAGCATTTTTTAATGATAAAAATATATATAGCAACATAATTTTAAAAGATAACTTATTCAACATGTATAATAATAATGACCATTTTAAGATTTTTGCTACATATATGGACAGTCTTTGTGATAACCGTAAATTTTTTCATTTATTGGAAATTAGAAATATTGAAAATAAATATTATAGAAATTAAATAAGAGGAAATAAATAAAATTTGCGAGAAACAGGATATTGGTGAAAATCCCGAGAAATGAGGAAGTGATGAATAAGGAAATTCGTGTGAAGGAAATTAAATGAAAATAAAAATAAAATCGGAGTTATGGAAAATAAGGAAAGGATGAATTTAAATTGGATTAATGGAAATCCAAAATTTATAAAATAAAAATGCGTATATTATATATTTATATAATTAAATTATATAAATATATTTACACATGTTTTTATATAAATACATATGTATGTATATGAATATTAGTATATATTATAAAATGAAATATATACTATTTTGTCTTAAATAAATACATGTGTATATTATAAAATGTATTTATATAATTATAAATATATATGTACAGATATATATATATATGAAATATATATATTATTATTTTAAATAAAAGTATATGAATATATAAGAAAAGTAGATGTGGCTTTATATTAAAGTTTATATGTATAAATATTTTATTATAGCATTTATATAATTTGTATATATAAATGTTATTTAAGTATATGAATATACATATATATATATATACTAGACATGTATTTTGTAATGTACAAAATATATTTTATATATAATAAATATTGTATAATATTATGTATGAAATAATATATGAATAACATATAATATATATTATATGTATAAAATACATTGTATAGTATATAGTATATGATATACTAAAAGTGGAAAGGGAATAAAACCAAAAAGAGAAATATAACAGAAAAAGGAAAAGAGGCAAAATCGGGAAGGGCCCGATCCTCCTCCAGCCAGACCGTCGGTGGCGGAGCTGCCACCGCCGGCGAGGGGAAAAGGAAGGCGGGACGCCACCGGCCAGAGAAAAGAAGGAAGCTACCGGCGGCGTGAAGAAACGGAGAAAAATCGAAGGGAAAACAGAAGCAAACGCCAGAAGAGAAAAGAAAATGGCCGACGGCGGTGCCGACCGAATCGGTGGCCGCCACTGCCACCGAAGCTTCACCGGAGGGAGAGGAAGCTGATGGAGGCCACCGGAGGGGCAATGGACGGCGGAGGAAGGCCGGCGAAGAGGAAGAAGAAACCGAGGCAAAACCACCTCGATCAGCCGCCGTGCCGCCGATCCAGGGCAAACGGAGGGCACCGGCAAGTTCGTCGTGCAGCCAGCCAGCTGAGGGACGCCCGAACATCCGGAGAACCTGCCGCCGGCGAGGAACCAGCGAGGACAGGAGCTGGACCGGTCTGACCGGGAAAGGAAGAAGAAAAAAGAAAAGAAAAAGAAAAGAAAAAGGAAAAAGAAAAAGAAAAGAAAGAAAGAAAAGAAAAAGAGGAAAAAGGAGAATTTTGGGAATTCGGAAAATTCCCGGAAATTCGACAACCGGGGATTTTTCAAAGTTCGGTAAGAAATCTTCCTGAGATTTAATTTTCAGAAAAAAATTAAATAAATTATGAAAAATTATAAAAAAATTAGAATTTTAATTCCAGAAATTATTTTCAGCAATCGAGATAAGGAATCGGGAGAAATGGAGTGCGAGCGCGATCGATAAGCGAAAGTTGCCAACCCAGAAAAAGGTAAGGGATGCATGTGCAGCACTGTAAGGATACTCAGTCTGCATATTTTAAATTGAAATATTTTATGCAAATATTTTATGAAAATTATTATGATGCATGACTTGCTGAAAATAATTTGGGAAGAAGTACTGGCTGAAAGATTTAAAACTGTATTTTTCCGTGCAGGAGGTTAGTAAATCGGCAGCCGTTATGCTGCCGAAAATTTCAGAAAAAACTTTATAAAATCATATTAAATGATTTTATTTCCGAATTTCGATAGTATATCACGAAACATGAGGAAATTACTAAATTTCATAAAACATGAATATAATGAGATGGAATTTTAAAATATTTATGTATTCGAGAATGGTGACAATGAAATCACCGAAAATTCTCGAAATAGATAAATTACACGAAATACGAGAGGAAAGATGAAGTGAAATATAGTGAATATTTTTATGAATATTTTTATAAATATTCACTAAAGGATTTTAACCCTTATGGTTTTAAATTATGGAATTTTATATTTATATAAATTCCATAAAGGTTTATTTTATGATGAAAATACGATTTTGAGACTGGTTGGCATTCCTATCATGCTGATGCATGATATGTGACCTATTTAGTCTCGGTCGACGCCTAAATCAGTGATCCACCGAGGACAATATAGGTTATGGTTATAGATTTGACCGGTGTATTTCCTTACCCTCCGAGGTTTATAGTATGATAAGATTGATGTCTATCTTAGACTCCATAAATGATAGGTGATATGTTAAAAAGGAAAGTATTTTACATAAGATGGAATATGCCAACCGGAAAATGTGATACATGATGGGTGACATGTGAAAAGAACATGTTTTATATAATATGATAAGAGAATCAATTGAATTATAACATTTTTACAAAATGCTCATTTAGGTACTGATTATAGTACCGTGAGATGATTCTCATAAGACATGAGATACAAACATGTAATATGTTTTCAAAAAGGAAGAAATGATAATTCTAATATTCTTTCTATGGTCTTAAATGGAATATGAGATCATAAGTACTACATGAGATCTGATAAGACAGTGGACAGTACATATGGCGTGAAGGCCAAACCGAGCAAAGACTCGATGACTTTATCGTGTGAGCCACCTCTAGAATCCTGCGGGAACTAAGTGCTGCACGTGTTCTGATGTGTTAGTAAAGGCCAAACCGAGCAAAGACTCGATGATTTTACCGTGTGAGCCACCTCTAGAATCTTTCGGGAACTAAGTGCTGCACGATGTGTTAGTAAAGGCCAAACCAAGCAAAGACTCGATGATTTTACTGTGTGAGCCACCTCTAGAATCCTTCGGGAACTAAGTGCTGCACATGTTCTGATGTGTTAGTAAAGGCCAAACCGATCAAAGACTCGATGATTTTACCGTGTGAGCCACTTCTAGAATCCTTCGGGAACTAAGTGCTGCACGTGTTCTGATGTGTTAGTAAAGGCCAAACCGAGCAAAGACTCAATGATTTTACCGAGTGAGCCACCTCTAGAATCCTTCGGGAACTAAGTGTTGCACGTGTTCTGATGTGTTAGTAAAGGCCAAACCGAGCAAAGACTCGATGATTTTACCGTGTGAGCCACCTTTAGAATCCTTCGGGAACTAAGTGCTGCACGTGTTCTGATGTGTTAGTAAAGGCCAAACCGAGCAAAGACTCGATGATTGTACTGTGGGAGCCACCTCTAGAATCCTTCAGGAACTAAGTGCTACACGAGTTCTGATGTGTTAGTAATCAGTCTAAGTTCTGATGGGGATGCGACAAATGTCGAAGGATGAAATATATCTTGTGCACATGACATATGATGTGTGTGATATATCGGATTTTGTTTATATATGCCACTCAAACATGTGCTACTTGAATGTTCGTCTCGTTCACCCTTAATCATACTGATAAAAAGAATGATGCCTTGTGAACTTAAGAATGGAATAGATTTTAATAGCTTATTTTGCTTTTTAAAGGACGGTACTAATTAAGAGAGTACATTAAAACATGAAATGAATTTTAAAGAAATAAAATGATGATTTAACTAATATTCTTTTCAAGGAATATACGGATATTAATTATTCTATTTAAATGTTTTATTTCATAGAAGCATTATTTTGAAAAGAATATGAAAAAGGTTATGAAAGATTGAAAAGGAAAAGGATTTATTAATTCAAAAAAAAAAATTTCTCTCTACAGTTGCTTCTAGGTTCCGTAACAAGTATGGTATTCTAAAATACCTACCTTACTCTATTCGGATTCCTAGCCGACTATAGTATCTTTCCTACATGCGAGCCTAGAGCCCATAGGAAAAATGAAAAAGATTTTCAGCATATAGGAAGCTGAGTATCAAGTGAGGCATATAATTCTCTTACTGAGCCGTGGTTTTGCTCACCCCTTAATTTTCAACATTTCAGGTTTTTGATGAATGTAAGTTCAGTGGATTGTGGATCCTGGCTGTACACGAAGGATAATGTGTCAGATCGACTGATTATTTGAGGTATGATCATTTATTTTCTGTATTTAGACACGTCAACAGTACTACTTATCTGATTTATTACGATAGGGGATGTGTTTAATATAAACAATATTATGTAAAATTGTTTAACAGTCAGTACAAGTGAAGTATCGCAGACAGCCCAACCGGTTAAGTTGTGTATAAGAAGATGAAAAATGTGGTCACGGGTCGTGACAGTCTTTTATTATCATGAAAGTTGATAAAATTTTTTATTAGTATTATATGTCATGTGGGTGCAACAAAAAGTCATTTGTAGTTGATAAGAATTTTTAATGTTCGTCATGTAATGCTGATGTGCCTCATCCAATTCTAAAGTAAATAGTAATCAGATTTGCTATATTTAATACATTGAAGAAATATTATTTCATGGTAATTAGAGCTGCTTAATGGGCCAGGTTAGCCCGACTCGATACGCAATCGGATCGGACTAATCCGGCCCATAATCCGAACCGGTACAGTACCATTAAGGATCGGAACCGGCCGATTTTAGATTGTTAGGCGGGCCCGGTCCATTAAGGATCGGAACCGTCCGGTTCCGGTCCAGAACTGAACCGTCCGGTTCCGGTCCAGAATCGAACCGGTTCAGGTTGAACCGGTTCGGTTCAAAAAAAATTAAAAAAAAAAAGAAAATGGCTGCCATTGCGCACTGCGCAGTGGCAGCCTTGTTTCAGATTTTCAGCTGTGACTTGCCTCTTTGAAATGGCCGTTGCCCATCAATTCTTTTTTTTTTTTAATTTTTTTATTCTAATTTTTTTCTATAAATACTTCTTCTATCTTCTATTTTTCTTTACATTTCTTCTATATTTTCTCTCAAATCTACCTACTATCTATATTCATCTACTCTTATTCTCTTCACTCACATACTCTCTCAATATTCACTCAAACTCTCTCAAATTCACTTAAATTCCCTTATTCCAAATTTATAATCTCATCATTTTCTTTCTAAATTTCATTTTTCTTTTTATTTTATAATTTTGCAAATTTTACTTTTAATTTTCAAGTTTCAATTTCCAAATTCCAATATATTATATATATCATACATCTATTTTTTTTAATTCTTAACATATATTTATTTTCAAAAAAAATATAAAAATGTCAAATTTCTTTCGTCGTTCATGCTTTGTTTCTTGACCTTTTGGTTCTACTGAAATTTACTAATTTGGGTGACGAATCATTTAATGAAATTGAACCCGATATTCATCCGAAGGAGCAGCTTCCTTTGGCGGCGCCATCGGTTGGTCGTGATCGACGTGGATGTCATGCTCAAACACAATCATCAGCTACCACCACTACTGCTACATCATCAAGGCCGAAGTTTAGTAAAAAAAAAAATGAGCAAGGTATGAGAGTATTTCGATATTGTAGCAAAAGAAGGTGAGACGAATAAAAATTGTGCTATCTGTAAATTGTACCAAGGCGTTTACTCTTATAAGTCTGGTGGAGGTGCTGGCGGTATAGGTACATATAAAAGACATTTAATTACTGCACATAAAATTAATCCTGATGCCGAAGAAAATGAAATTTTAGAAGGTAAACAATCTCAAATTAATACACGTGATGGTGGAAAAAACTTTATTTTTGATAATGTTCAAGCTAGACGTGGTTTAGTTAGATTTGTAATTAGGACTGAACAACCATTCACAATTTGTGAAAAAACAGGATATTTAGAATTTGTTTGTAACTATTTACAACCCGCATATAAATCTATTTCTAGACATACATTAAAAAGAGATTGCATGGATATGTTTAAAGAATATAGACAAGCTTTAATTGATAAACTTAGTAATATTTCATCTAGGGTTAGTTTAACTAGTGATATATGGACTAGTACTAATGGTATAAGTTATCTTGTTATAACTTGTCATTGGGTAGATGACGATTGGTCCATGCAAAAATGAATTTTATCTTTAGATGTAATAGAAGAAGCACATAATTCATATACTATTCATAAATATATTACTAAAGTTTGTAAATTATATGGACTAGAAAATAATAAAGTTTTTGCTATTACTTTTGATAATGCTTTGAGTAATACTGCAGCTATTCCTCATTTAATTAAAAGTTTAAACCCTGTTATGCAAGGCATATTTTTTCATGCAAGATGTGCATGTCATATTATAAATTTATGTGTTCAAAGTGGTTTTAGTTCTAATGGTACTGGTACTGGCATAGGTCCAATTGATAAAATTAAAATTTTAGCAAAATGGATTCGCACACCAAGTAATAAACGTGAATGGAAGCAAATTTGTATAACAAATAATATACTTGTTAAAGCGTTTCCACCTCCCGTGGAAACAAGATGGAATTCACTTCATCGTTTGCTTTATTCTATTTTACCTTATAAAGAACTTGTTACTCCTTTTTATAACAATTATACAAGTAGCACACATTTAGTATTTTTTGAAGAAGATTGGACTTTTATTGAATATTGTGTTGATTTATTATCTACTTTTAAAGATGCAACCGAAAGATTTTCAACTCAATTTTATCCAACTACACCGTATTTTGTTCCTATTATCTACACAATGTTTGACAAATTTGTAAAATTTAGGAATCATGAAACTTTAAGTTCTTTTGTATATGATATGGAGGAAAAATTTTAAAAATATTGGGAAATAATTCCTCCTATTTATTGTATTGCAACTTTACTAGATCTTAGTCAAGGTGAGGTAAATATAGAAATTTTTTTTGATTGTTATAAAGAATTTCTTGGTCTTGATTCTATTGAGGACCAAAAGTCCTCAATTAACAATCTTTTTCGAGAATTGTTTAATGTTTATGAAACAGAAAGGGAGTAAATCAACTTTAATCGAGGAGAAGAAGATTCATACGAAGAAACCGAAAGTAGCAAAAAAGGAAAAGAAATTTTAAACGCAATTAAGGAAGCAGCAAAGAAGAGAATGAAGCTAAAAGGAAAAGCGAGCGAATCGGGATCGGGATCAACAACTCGAAGAAGTTCTAGCTTTAATGAGCTAGGATTTTTCTTAAGTCAAGATTTTTCTGTAGATGAAAACTTTGATCTTCTCCAATGGTGGAAAGAAAACCAAAAACAATTTCCATTTTTAGCTTCCATGGTTAGAGATGTTTTTGCGGTGCAAGTTTCTTTTGTTGCTTTGGAATCCGCATTCTCGACGTGTGGAAGAATTATTGGAGACCATCGAACCACTCTTAATCTGGATTCATTGTGCATGTTAACATGCCTTAAAGATTGGTTTGATGCGGAATCGCTCAATGTCGAACTTGGAATGGTCAATGAATTCACTGATAATAATTCAGAAGAGGAGGAAGAAATTTCCAAGGCAATCCGTATAAATTATGAAGAGTAGAGAATAATCTTTTTTTTTTGTAAATTGTATGTGTTAGCTTTAAATTGACATATATATTTTGAAATGACAAAAACTTAAGTAAGCTTTAATGTTTTAATTAATATTGTAAATTTGCCTTATCACACATGATTTTCTCAATCAGTTTTAAGTGTTCATATCAAACATTAAGACCATGATTTAATGATATATTCTTATTGGTCTTAATACTTTATAAAATGGTTTTCAATATTAAGTAATTTTCTCAAGAATTATTGAACATAAGTTTAGAAAATTACTTATAAGTTTTTGGACAATATTCTCATTTGAGAAAGTCAAGAAAAACTCCCTTAAAGCTTATAAATATTTTGGGTTGAATTAAAATCAAAAGCCATATCATTTCTAACCCAAAAGTGCAGGAAAAATGCCCTCTGTAAGAAAAGGATCGATCCCTTTTTGGCAGAATGCCCCGGAAGCCCGGAATGAAGAAAAGGATCGATCCCTTTGGTAAAGGGATCGATCCCTTTGGTAAAAGGATCGATCCCTTTATGCCAGAAAGTCCCCAACGGCTAGTTTCTGTGAGATACAACGGCTAGTTTCTGTTTTGGCTCCAACCAAAGTCCACAAACCATCCAAGGGACTATAAATAGAGGCTTAGAAACTAAATGAAGGAAGGGGAACTACTCAATCAACTCCAATACTCATTTTCCTCAAATCCTCAAGCCTCAACAACAAATCAAGAGCTACAAAGTCTTTATCTTCTATCATTCACCTATTTCTTGTATTGCTCAGTACAAATATTGTATAGGTTTTCATTGTGCTTAATTTTTGTAATCACTTGCCTATCTAGAGGCACTTCTTTGATTACATTATTTGTAACCAATTCAATCCTTGTAAAAGGGGAGGTTTCTCTTTAGCCTAAGAAAAAGAGAGAGGTTTCTCTTTAGCCTTAGAAAAAGAGGGAGGTTTCTCTTTAGCCTAGAAAAAGAGGGAGAAGAGGTTTCTCTTGAGCCTAGAAAAAGAGAGAGGTTTCTCTTGAGCCTTGAAAAGAGGGAGTGTAACACAAATTCAAGTTAGTGAATTTGGGAAAAATCCTTGGGAGCGTCTCAAGGTAGAGGACGTAGGCAAGGTTGCCGAACCTCTATAAATCACTTGCGTAAATTTCTCTATCCTTACTCTCTTTAATTACTTGCAATTATATTTGTGCTTATTGTATTGAATTTGAATTGCATGCTTGCCTAGCTTAGAGAACTTAGAAAATATTCAAATAGGCTAGAGAATTTAGAAGAATCGAAAAACGGGCTTAAGGCTAGCGAAGAACCGATTCACCCCCTCTTGGTATTGCCTATAAGATCCAACAATTGGTATCAGAGCTTGGGCTCGAGATTGATTTAGACTAACCTCTATCGAGCAAAACGATCATAAATGGCTCACTTGAATGCAGGCACACCCCTAGGAGAAGAGGGTTACTCATTAGTTAGACCTCCACTCTTCAATGGTGAGAATTACTCTTATTGGAAAATTAGGATGATGTTATTTGTGCAAGCTAATGACTATGAAGTGTGGAGAGTAATAGTTAATGGTCCTAGAATCCCAATGAAAAAAGTAGATGGAAAAGATGTCCCTAAGAGTGAAGATGAATGGGACACAAATGACATGAGATTGGGACAATTGGATGCCAAGGCTATGCACACCCTCTTTTGTGCTTTAGGTCCCAATGAGTATAATAGAGTGTCTCTATGTGAAAATGCTAAGCAAATATGGGACAAACTAGCCATCACACATGAAGGGACAAATCAAGTTAGAGAGACCAAAGTAGGAATGCTCACACATGATTATGAGCTATTTAGGATGAAAGAAAATGAGTCCATTAGCGAAATGTTCACTAGGTTTAATGATATAATTAATGGACTTAAGGCTCTAGGCAAGGCTTATTCTAATGTTGAAATGGTAAAGAAAATTTTGAATAGTTTGCCTAAGTCATAGGAGGCAAAGGTAACTGCAATAGAAGAATCTAAAGATCCAAATACCTTGTCTCTAGATGAACTTATGGGCTTTCTACTTACTCATGAAATGAAATTAAAAAGAAATGAAGAGCCTTCAAAGAAAGTAGGGGTAGTACTTAAGTCTTCCACTCATGAGGATGATAGTGATGAGAGTGGAAATGAGGAAGAAAAGGAAATGGCAATGTTTGCCAAAAGATTCAATAGATTTATGAGAATGAAAGAGAGAGAGAGTAATAGGAGACATCAAAGGGGAGAGTCAAGTAGAAGAGAAAAGGACCCCTTAGTATGTTATGAGTGCAATGAACCGGCTCATACTAAATTAGATTGCCCCTTACTTAGGAAGGAAAAGGATAGGAAGCCTAGGAAGAAAGCATTTGTGGCTGCATGGAGCGATAGTGATAGCTCCGATGAGGAAAATGTAGATAAAGAGGTAGCCTACTCATGCTTTATAGCTATTAGTGATGATGAGGCTAGTAGTAGTTCTAGTGAAGATAATGATTATACCTTTAGTGAACTACAAAATGCCTTTAATGATTTAGCAAATGAATTTCAATGCATGAACTCCAAATATAAGAAAATCATTGCTAAATTAAAAATAGAAAATGAAGCCTTGACTAATACTAAGCTAGAATTTGAAAAGAAATTAGAAGAGGCAAACTTAGAGATAAATGAGTTGAATGAAAAGAATACAAATTTGCATAACTCATTTACTAGGTTTTATATGGGTCAACAAAAGCTAGATCATATGTTAGAAACCCAAAGAGCTTTCTTTGACAAAAATGGGTTAGGCTATAATGCTAAACAAAAAGAAACTCATTTTAAGAATTTCCTAGTGAGCAAAAATACCATGCATGATTTATCTCTTACATGCTCACTATGCAATAGAATAGGACACTCTTCACAAGCATGCACATATAGAAAAACCACATTTAGAGAAAAAGTAGTTAGAAAAATGTGGGTGCCAAAGCATGCAATAAATAATGATGATTTGAGTTTGAAATGGATCCTCAAAGGATCAAAAATTGTTTGCACTAACTCTCATGGACCCAAGAAAATGTGGGTACCAAAGCATGCTTGAATTTGTTTGTTGTAGGAGTGTTAGAGCATGGGAATACAATGAAACAATGGAGTTCAATTGCTCTACACACCTCTATGGAGTTTACTTGTGCCAATGAGAGAGAGAAAGAGCTTGAGGATCCACCCTTGGCAAGGGCACAAAAATTCTTCAAAGGATAGCTCAAAGTGGACTCAACACATCAACGCAAAGCATTCTTTAGCAAAGGAGTATTGTAAGCTTAATTCCTTACTCCTTAACCTCTTTATTGTTTATGCCTTGATGATATAGTTTGTTGATGTTCTTTGATGGCTTATGAGTTGAGTGAATTAATAATAGTCATGACAAATGATCTTTGAATGTTTGATGAATAGTACTTGATGCATTGAATGGAAAGCATGATTTATGATTTTGAAATGCTTATTAGATTTCTGTATTTTGAGCAAGTCTTCTATGTGTTGATAATGTATTTACTTGCCTCAAATTGCTAAATATGTCATATATACAAAATGTCATGTCATGAGCAATAATGAAGAACTTGTATGTTGGAAATCAAGGCATGTTGTTCACAAGATGTATGCTTTAATGATATATGTGCTTAAAACCTATGTGAACAAGTTTGTTTTGACATATTTATGTAATTCAACGCTTTAGTTTTGTCAAAATATGCTTAACTCTCAAAATGACATCCTTTGAAGCCAAAAATGCATTTTATTGTGTAAATTCTTCCAAAACTGCAAAATCTTTTGTAAAATGGTTTTTCATTCATGTTTTCCATTCATACAAGTCCAAAATGATGTTTTACAAATGTTTAAACCCTTACTTGGACTTAAAATACTCAAAAACGAAGTTTTGGTACCTCAAAGGTTGGATTTTTTGTCAAAAACTGCAGATACAGGATGAGGGATCGATCCCCCTTGAACAGAATGCAAAATCTGTGAGTCTAGAGTTAAGGGATAGATCCCCCTCCTATAGGGATCGATCCCTCCAGGCCTAAATGGCTTTCCTGCATGTTTTTCAACCGAATTTGATGAGAACTTTTCATTGTTTTGATACTTTCTTTCTTCTCAACTTAAAATTCATTGTTTTAACTTCTTTTTGATGATCTTTAAACTATGAAAAATCATTTTTCAATGATATCATGCCTCAACTCCATCAACTTGTGTTATTTCCAACAAATGGTATCACTTTCAACAATTAATATCATTTTTCTTGAGCTCACAAGTGCAAAATCATTTTTCTTGTTGAAAACTTGCATAAATCTTGAAATAATCTTGAAATATACTTTCAATGAATGCTTAAACATAATTTTGAGATTTATTTCAATGATTTGTGGATTTATTTGAGAATTTGATGAACTTATGCATAATGAGTATTCTTCATACCTTTTTTGTTCATCTTAGTCAAGCATGCTTATAGGATTATGTCTCTTAGCTTGACTTATCTATTCCACATTAGGTTTCATGATAATTATACATCTAGTGAAAGAATAATTAAAACTTGACCTTAAGAATTGATTTCAAATGTAAATTCAAGAATTGGTATAAGGTCATAATTTTCCTTGGCCTATAACTTGTGATGGTAAATGGATCCTAAATGTTTAAATGCATGAAACTTTATCATCCATGTACTTAAATTTTTCTTATGGCCAAACTATAAAAGAACTTGGGCTTTAATGACAAAACCAACAATTGATATACATGCATTGTATCTTGATTGTTTTGATATTGAACATGTATGTTTACTTAAGTTGAATCAATAATCATGCCTATGAGATGAGAATAGTTGTTTTCATGATATTATGTGCTTAACCTCACTCATAGTTTATGGATTTTAATGATAAAATATATTTTAGCTTGATAATTTGATTCACTTAGGTGAAGCCATTTTAGTTAAAATAGCATATACCCTCTAGAACGTTAAATGATGATAACAACTAGGGATATGGCTCATAATTAATTAAAATGATAATTTTGAATCTTTCCATGCTCATAATTGGTTAAGGACTTAAATTAGAAAATGAGCATAGGATTTGTGTGCTTGAAACCATGGAAGAAAATGTGTTTGTTTGAATTCCTTGATTTTCTTGAATCTTCCATATGGTATAAATTTGTGAATATGAATATGGAATTAATACTTTATGATAGTATGCTAATGTTTAATTGATCCATATGCATATTTGATGATATGTGTTGTGTTCTTGCATATTTAAAATGATTATTTTCTTGACAAGAACACACTACACATAGATATTGGATTCATGCAAAATGCCTAAGTCAACCATTAGTAACAATTGGTATTTAGATTGAAATAACAATTAGTATCATTGGCAACCATATTTTCAACAATTGGTAAGCCAAAACTAAATTGCCAATTGGTATGAGCTTTAAATTGACAATTCTTCTTGTGCTCTTTAGTTTGAAATGACAAATTGAGAAGAATTCATTTAGGATATTTTTGCATGAAACTCTTGTGTGCTAGAATTTGTAATTAATTGTTATATGTCTTAATTCTATGCACACTCTTGCTTGAAAATGATTTATGAGCTCATGTATATGATATGTCATCTAATTTCAGCTCATAATCATGATATATTACCATGCACCTTAGTTGGACCTTAGAGAACAATTGATATACTTAGGTGCTTCCTTAATTTCTTACCAATTGGAACCTTTTTGCAAAATTACTTATCAACAATTGGTATCAAAATTATTTATAAACAATTGGTATAGGATCATAAGTCATGTTCTTTGCATGAATATTTCATACTCTTTATGAACAATTGGCTTATTTATTTATGCTATGAGTCCAATGTACTAACATGTTTCTTGTTGGATGGAGCATATTCTTTTATCTCTTCTCACATAGCCATGATTTTAGGGGGAGCATATCTTTTATTATTTTTCCTTCTTTTTGCTATGACAAAAAGGGGGAGAGATAGATATTAAAAGGGAGAGATATTAAGGGGGAGAGATAATAGGGGAGAAATAGTTTGAAAATTCATTTTCAAAACCCATGCTTATATTAAGGGGGAGCTTTATAAAATCCTGCTTTATTTGAGGGGGAGTATTTTTTTTCAAAGAATTTTCAAAGCAAATTTACATTAAGTTTTGTCATATCAAAAAGGAGGAGATTGTTAGCTATAAATTGACATATATATTTTGAAATGACAAAAACTTAAGTAAGCTTTAATGTTTTAATTAATATTGTAAATTTGCCTTATCACACATAATTTTCTCAATCAGTTTTAAGTGTTCATATCAAACATTAAGACCATGATTTAATGATATATTCTTATTGGTCTTAATACTTTATAAAATAGTTTTCAATATTAAGTAATTTACTCAAGAATTATTGAACATAAGTTTAGAAAATTACTTATAAGTTTTTGGACAATATTCTCATTTGAGAAAGTCAAGAAAAACTCCCTTAAAGCTTATAAATGTTTTGGGTAGAATTAAAATCAAAAGCCATATCATTTCTAACCCAAAAGTGCAAGAAAAATGCCCTCTGGAAGAAAAGGATCGATCCCATAGGGAAAGGGATCGATCCCTTTTTGGCAGAATGCCCCGAAAGCCCAGAATGAAGAAAAGGATCGATCCCTTTGGTAAAAGATCGATCCCTTTATGCCAGAAAGTCCCCAACGGCTAGTTTCTGTGAGATACAACGGCTAGTTTCTGTTTTAGCTCCAACCAAAGTCCATAAACTAACCAAGGAACTATAAATAGAGGCTTAGAAGCTAAAGGAAGGAAGGGAAACTATTCAATCAACTCCAATACTCATTTTCCTCAAATCCTCAAGCCTCAACAACAAATCAAGAGCTACAAAGTCTTTATCTTCCATCATTCACCTATTTCTTGTATTGCTCAGCACAAATATTGTATAAGTTTTCATTGTGCTTAATTTCTGTAATCACTTGCCTATCTAGAGGCCCTTCTTTGATTACATTATTTGTAACCAATTCAATCCTTGTAAAAGGGGAGGTTTCTCTTTAGCCTAAGAAAAAGAGGGAGGTTTCTCTTTAGCCTTAGAAAAAGAGGGAGGTTTCTCTTTAGCCTAGAAAAAGAGGGAGAAGAGGTTTCTCTTGAGCCTAGAAAAAGAGAGAGGTTTCTCTTGAGCCTTGAAAAGAGGGAGTGTAACACAAATTCAAGTTAGTGAATTTGGGAAAAATCCTTGGGAGCGTTTCAAGGTAGAGGACGTAGGCAAGGTTGCCGAACCTCTATAAATCACTTGTGTAAATTTCTCTATCCTTACTCTCTTTAATTACTTGCAATTATATTTGTGCTTATTGTATTGAATTTGAATTGCATGCTTGCCTAGCTTAGAGAACTTAGAAAATATTCAAATAGGCTAGAGAATTTAGAAGAATCGATAAACGGGCTTAAGGCTAGCGAAGAACCGATTCACCCCCATCTCGGTATTGCCTATAAGAGCCAACAGTATGTAAAATTGTAAATAAGTTTAGTCATAGTGAATATTTTTATGGACTACGGTCCCGTGCTTTTTACCCTTCTAACTTTTGAAGGGGTTTTCCACATAAAAAATCGTTGGTCTCCTACTCTCTCCTTTTTCTCTTTTATTGTTGTTGTTGTTGTTGTTGTTATTATTATTATTATTATTATTATTATTATTATTATTATTATTATTATTATTATTATTATTATTATTATTACATATCAAATTAATTAATGTTATACTTATCTATGTTTAAAATAAATAAATATTTTAAAATACAAAATGAATTAATATTTTAAAAACATATTAAATAAATGAATAAATAAATAAATGAATAAAAATTAAGTAAATGATATTTCAAATATAATAAATTATTTTAAATGAAAAATGAATATAATAAATGAACATAAATAAAGATATGCAAAATGATATTGCAAAATGATATTGCAAAATGAATATAATAATAATATTCATAATATCATTATTTGTATTTTGAATCAAATATCATTTTATCATAATAACTTTATTATAATATTATATTCATAATATAACTTTATTTTATTATAACAATAATTTTATTAGATAATTTTATAGTAGTTTATTTTTACATTATTATTACATTAATTAAATAAATTATAATATAACTTTATAATAACTTATTGTTAAATTAAATTATTAACATTATTTAGTATAAAAATAAATTTATTAGATTAAATTATTAAAATATATTAATAATATATTAAAATAAATTAATATAAATGTTAAAAAATAAAAATTTTAAATGAAAAAAATGGACCGAACCGGTTTAAACCGGTTCGGTCCGATTTTTGGGCGAACCGGTCCCACGAACTGGGCTGGTTCGCCTCTTTAATAATATAGAACCAGTCCGAACCGGACCGATTTCCTACCGGTTCAGACTGGTTCTTTTCTGGTTAGGGCCAGAACCGGTGAAAATCGGTCCGGAACCGGCCCGGTCCGGCCCGTAACCAGCTCTAATGGTAATAATAAAAGTACTCTCTCTCTCTCTCTCTCTCTCTCTATATATATATATATATATATATATATATCTTTTTGATTTCTATCAATCAAAGACATGATTGAGTTTAGTTTAAATATTACTTGTATTCAATAAATTACAATATAAGTTTTATTTAACACTAATAAAAATTGCATGACTATATCTAACATATAATATTCTTATTTTATTATATTGAAATATACAAAATACAAATAAAAAATATTAAAGATAAAAATTTTAGATTTTTCAAAAACTTAGTAACTTTTATTATAAAATTTCAAATAAAGAATATATTATACATAAATTTATTGATTTATTAACATATTTTTGTGCATCACATAGGTTTCAAACTAATTAGATTTAAAGTTTGAATAATTTTCTCCTTTTATACTTTCATATATATATATATATATATATATATATATATATCCCATTTTTACTATCTTTAAATTAGCCTAAATTATGTTTCGAATTTGAAATATATGAATATTAAATATCAATCCATTTTTACACATATATATATATATATATATATATATATATATATATATATATGAGGATAATATACTAGATTTTTTAAATTTCATTGACAAATATAATAATAAATAATGCATATCTTTTTTTTCAAAGAATTGAGTTTTAGCTCAACGTTCTTTTTAAAGTTATCATCATCATCTTCATCATCAGAGCCTCTATCCTAAGAGATTGAGGTAAGCTATATGAACCAATATTTGAATTTACGTTAGATCGTCCATATGTATTCTCTTCCTCCACACATTCCTATCCAAGGCCATGTGTTCATCCAACTCTAATACCTCCATTTCTTTCCAAATTACTTCCTTCTAAATCTTTTTTTTGTTTTTCCATGGTCTTAACCCTTCTTTCAACATTCATAGTCTCTATTCTCTTAACTAGAGCATTTACATGTCTACATCGTACGTGTCCAAACCATCGTAAACGACTTTCACACATCTTGTTTTTGATAGGTATCACTCTAACCATTTTACGAATATCTTCATTTCTCATTCTATCCTTTTTGTATATCCACATATCCACTACAACATTTGCATTTCTGTTCCACTCATATTTTGTGTATGCAGTCTATTAGTCGCCTAACTTTCACTACTATACTACAATGTTAGTCAACAATTGTCCTATAAAACTTGCTTTTTAACTATATAGGAATTCCTTTATTCAACAATAAACATGTAGCACTTTTCCACTTACTCTATTCAGCTTGGATCCTATGAGTCACATCACCATCAATCTCTCTATCCATCTATACTATAGATCCCAGATATCGAAAATGGTCTCACTTAGGTATCACCACCCCATCTAACGTCACTACATTATGCTCTTCCACTTAGTTTGAATTGAATTTACATTCCATGTATTTCGTGTTCACTCTACTTAGTTTAAATCCTCTTGATTCTAACGTTTGTCTCCATAATTCCAACTTTGCATTGATCTTCATTCTAATTTTCGCATATAGGACAATATCATCTGCAAACATCATACTCCAAGACACCTTATCTTGTATGGATTTTGTCAGTTCATCCATAACTACTGCAAACAAGAATGGGCTTAATGCTGACCCTTAGTGAATCCCACTGTGACAGGAAACTCACTTGTTTGCCCTCCACATGCCCTTACATGTATCTTTGCATCCCATACATGTCCGTAATTAGTTCAATATATTTCAAATGAACTCTTTTCTTCATTAAAGACCACCATAATACCACCCAAGGCACTTTATCATACGTTTTCTCCAAATCTATAAATACCATATGAAGATCTTTATCCAGTACTCAAGAGCACTCTATAAGTTGTCTAAGCAAATTTATTGCCTCCATAGTTGATCAACCAGGTAGAAAACCAAATTGATTCTCCAATATCTTTATATTCTTTCTTAATCTCCATTTTATTACTCTCTCACACAGTTTTATATTGTCCTCTTAAAGTTATACTACATCAATATTGATTTTTGGTTTTTTATTTTCCAATGTTTTCTTTTAAAATTTACAAAGAGTTTTATCCGAGTCCAACAGGATAGTACAAAGTTTAAGAAATCTATAGCAATCAAGATATATTGTTTGCTTTAGACAAACTTTGAGCCCAATCCGAGCCTTTCTGACTTGATTTCATAGGCAAATATCTCGGATGGATTGGTGGGGCTGATATTTGGAGCTCAATACAAGATTGGTAGGCATTGGGCGAGCCTCTCAGAAGAAACCTACTCTCGGTCTGCTCCAATCTTCGAAGAGGGCCATATCCATGTATCACTCGGCCTTTGATTCAATTTTCAAATTCAAAAATCAAAATATTTCTTATCACTTAATATATTCAACTGAACTAAAATGACTTAAAGTGAGTAACGTAAATTTATGTTGGTTTTTTTTTTTGGTTACATAAATTTATGTTGGTTTGCTGTTTTGGTTCTAACTATTAAAATATATATAATTTATATTTTAACATTAAAATTATTTTATATTTATTTTATATACATTATATATTATATAAAATGAATCATATATTATATGATTTTAAAATATCATGTAATTTATGTTGTATTTATATTATATATAAAATATATTTTATATATAAATTAATAAGAGCGATAATTATTAATTTAAAAATTAAATTAACCTCATAAATAAAATTTTGGTCGAAATCAAATTAATCAAACTAAATTGATTCAGTCATTAAATTGGTCAAAACCTACGTTTGCTACCTTTACACACAATAACCATGTTGAACGGAGAATGGGCTACTCCTCGTCTTATATGTACTCGGAATATTGCTGCAGGTGTTGCCTTGTTTCGTGAATTAATTCATATATATATAGTGAATCCCTTTGAAGGATGATTGAAATAAATTGCACCTTTGTTGCATAGAATTTGACTTCTAAATAATAATTTCAGAAAATATTTAAAATTTTCAAAAAATTAAAAAATTTCTACTGTTTGGATGAAAATGAATTTTTTTTTGTTGGTTGGTTGTTTTTCGAAATTCGTTTTTCGAATGATATTGATTTAATTATTAAAATATTAAAAATTATATATTATTAAAACATTTATATTTTTATTTATTAATATTTGAAAATAGTTATATTTTAATTAAATTTAATATTAAAATATTATAATTAAACACATGATTGAAACTATTTATTATTATTTAAATTAATATTTTAAAATATTTAAAATAATTTTACTATTATTAAAATATTATTTATATTAATATAATGAGAAAAATAATATTTATTGCTAAAATATGAAAAATATTTATACTATTAAAATAATTATATTTTATATTGAAAGTATTTATTATTAAATTATATATTATTTATTTATATTTACATATGTCAATAAAATGTAAAAACAATATATTTTAAACTAAACATACTAAGAAAATGATTTAAAATATTCATTTTATAAAAAATAATTTTACTATAATAAGTAATATTAATTATTTAAATAATAAAAGTATTAGTTAGTATTTTAATATTTACTATTTATTATTAAATTAATAAAATAGTACTATTTATTATTGAAATATTAGAAACATTTTGATATTTAATAATATAAAAATAAAATATTTAAAATTAAAATATTAAAAGTCTTTGAATGTTGATATTTAATATTTTTAATTAAAATTAAATCAATAATATTTTTTATTAATATAATAATAATTTAGGAAGAGTCAAATAAATTCGAGCTTAAAAGAATATATTCAAGGTTCGGTTTGAGTAAAACCACGCTCATGAGCTTCATAAATAACCTTATAAAAAGATATTTCTTTTTTCTCCAAAAAAATATAAGACAATTTCTAAATAAATAATCTCATCTTTCGTGGACCAGTCGTTGATCAAAAAAGTTTTTGTCAAATAAGTTTTAGTCAAAAAAAAAAAAGGTGCACGGTGCATCATACTTTTTTACGCGGAAAGATAGAAAGGCCGCGTGACGCATCGAATTCGAGCATTCTTTGTCAATGGCAGAATAAGATCGGCGACTGGCGTAGAAGAGTCAACACCGTAAATGAAACGTGAAGTAGAATTTAACGCGGAGGACCCCTTTTAAATGCTTGTATACTTTGAGCCAATAAACTACTGCCATCAGTGGCAGAGTCAAAAAAATTTATTTAATAAAGGCTTCAATATATTAAATAATAATTATTTAAAAAATTTTAACTGCTTTTGAAATAATTTTATATTTTGAAATAATTTCGTTATCAATATTTTAAAACATGTATTTTTCAAAGTATATAATAAATTTATTATTTAAGTATTAATTAATCATTCGATTATGTAAATAAAAATTAATATATTCATAATTAAAAATATATTATTTACGTAACAATCGATAAAATTAATATTAATGTCAATAACGAATAAATTAATAAATACACTTTATAATTTCGAATCTCAAATATTTTTTATATTAAAATCATAATTTTTTTCAATCTTAAATCAATACTAAAACACATAAAAATAAAAAAACATGGAATAAAAATTTGTAATTATAAAATATTATTTATATAAATGTAATATTAAAGCTTTTATATTTAGGCCAACGAGGGCTTGAGCCCCCGCTGGACCCAAGGGACTCCGCCCCTGACTGCCGTACTGATAGGTGTTTTATTCGAAGGGCCCTCTCGAGTCGCAAGACTGTTGAGACATCTATCACAAGTTCCAGGCTGTCTGCCTTTAACCTTATTTAAACGTAAACACCTTAATAATTAAAATCCTTTTTTCCGCAAAAAGTTTTGGTTCACGTAAATTAGATTAGAGGTCCAATTCTCCTTATCCTGAAGATGTTCGTCCATACGAGTTTGGAGAATTATGTTTACCTCTGGAAAACAGATTGTTTACATATTTATTTAAGTATTCATTTATTTATTTTGTTATAGATGCATAATTTTCTTTTTCTCCGACTCGATTATGTTAGTGTAAGCTTAGCAGGCTAATCTTAATTAAGCTGCAATGAATGTACTATTTAGTTATTGGGTAAATTACCCCCAACTCCTTAAGGTTTGATCATAATTCAACTTTAGTCTATTAGTTTCAAAAATGGACACTTCGCCCCAAAAATCATAACACCGTTAAGAATAATTAACAGAAAATGTAAAATGACAAAATTATCCCTCAGAATTTTCGACCCAAACTCTGATCGTCACCCTATCATTCTTTCCCTTTGCTATCGTGTTTTACTGTTCTTACACTTTCCTAAAATCTTCCCTGAATAAACAGAAAATAAATTAAAAGAAAAAAATAAATAATAAACAAATAAATCTATAAATTTAGTGCGGAACATGAAACACAAATTTAATAAATAATCTTAACACAAGGATGCACCCGTGTGCACGTAGTTTTCTTAGGATTCTAGAGGTGGCTCCTACGGTCTTGGAGGTCCTCGTGTAGCACATAGGTCCTTTAAGGTCTCTAGAGGTGGCTCCCACATTAATATCTATGGTCATAGAGTAATACTCAAGTCTCACTGATCAGTCGAGAGCTGAAACTTGTTTGCTGGTTTTTCGGACAAGCCTAAGATGCCTAAGGTAGGAGGCTCGTGAGCACAGATACTGATCTTGAGAGTTTAGAGCACAAAGCTCAATAGATAGGTAATGGAACCTAGGGCAATGCTCGATAGGCTCGGGTGACCCGAAGGTAAATGGATCTGCTTGCACTAAAAAACGAATCTAAAAATATATTTCTCGTGTAGCACTTAGCTCTTTTGGGATCCTAGAGTTGACTTCCATGGTCTTAGAGAAACTCCTGTAGCACGTAGGCCCCTTAAGACTTTAGAAGTGGTTCCCACAATATTAAAACACTAATTAAAATAGTTTTGAGTTTCACATATGCATGATTTTGGATTTATTTCAAAAGTCAACTCAAAACCATGATTTTCAAGCTAGAACATAATGCAAGTTGCTATAAAATTTATGCTTAAAAGTAGCTTGAACTGAACACACTATGTGTGTAATCACATATGCATCATTGAACTGCAGCAACATACTTTGCATGGCTGTCTAGTGTAGTCTAATGCAGACCATGCACACATATACATAAAGTTAAGAACACATGAGCAAACAAAGTTCACATAGTTCCTTAAGCACATACACATATCACTTTACTCAACACACAAGTTTGGCTGGCTACAACACACAAGGTAGAAAATAGAGTTCCAATTCTAGCCCAAGCATTAAATAAAATCAGAATCCATCTTATCTCTTAACTTATCTTGACTTACCTCTATAGTCAATTCCAATAGCATTGCATGCTTAATTCCAAAAGCTAACTAATTATAAATGACATTTAAGCATCTCCTGTGAAATGATACTAGCAAAATTTACTTAACTCACTTATCTTAATGCTTCTCCGCTGCTCCAATTTACTATAGTATTCTAAAAACCACTATCACACTTCTTAGCTTAATATATCATCTTCACTTCTTTGTGCTTCCTACACCACCAATACACATCACAATTCACTATCAATATTTACTTCACTGAGGTATTCTTACTCTAAATAAATCTTACGCTTCTATCACACTTCTTTTATAGGTGGCCAAGGGGTGTATATTTTACCTCTATTTTTTTCTCCTCAATATTACCTTTATTTATATATATAATTATACCCCCAAATTAACCTTATTTATTCTCTTAGTATATAATTATATACTTGTATGAATATCACACTAACGATATATCTAAATAAATATATGTATATATAAATATATACACACACTAATTATATTATAGTAATGACATGTATAAATATATAAATATATGCATACATGTATATACATATATACACCATCTGTTCCCATCTTTTAGCATCTCGATACCCTAACCTCCAAAACAAAATATTAACTTACCTCAAAAAACTCTTAAGACCGAACCTTGTTCCACCTTTACAGTTTCAATTTCATTTGCTGTCATATACCACCAGTGCACATTTTTACTATTAAATACTTATATATACACACACACACACATATTCAAAATTCAAAATTTAACAAAAGAGTTTTACCCTTTCACTCAAGTAGTCGAGCCTTATGCCTTAATTTTATTTATTATTTTTTCCCACTATTTGCTATTGAGTGCACCTCCAAACTGTAGGCACTTTAATCTCCAACAAGCCTTTACTTCCCAAGGAGCCGAGCCCCTTCCCTTACTTTTCCTTTTCACCAAATCACTGCTGGCTTTCCTCTCATTGCTGTTGTTTTTCACTAGTTGAGGAGTCCTTTGCATCTAGCTAAATGTTCCAATTCCAAACAGTAGTCGATAGTCTCCCTTGCTTCCCTTTTTCGATCGAGAAATAAGGACCAAAACATCCCCTGCTGCTGTTGCGGAGAAGTACACAGCTCCTGGCTACTGTATTATTGGAAAGAATGCAGCTTCTTACTGCTGTTTGTTTTTGAACCGAAGAAGGAAGACCTCTGTTCCTCTCGGCATTTTCAACACACTACAACAACCTTTACACAGCCTGATATTCACCCAGAAACTCCCTTGCATCTCAGCTCTGTAAACCCAATAAAACACCTCGTTTAAGTCCCTTATGGCTTATTAGTTAGTTACTTTTCTGTTGCATAGCTGTGTAGTTGATAAGGCAGTTAATAAATCAGTTACTACAAACTAATATAAATACCTTCATGTACTGATGACAAATTCATTCAATATACAATCACTCAGTTTTCTGCTTCTTTCTTCCTTCCCTTTCTTTCTTAATATGGTATCAGAAGATTTTTTCGTTGCAACACTTTGATCCATTTTTTGCCATGGCTAGAGGCAATCATGCTCCACCTCAAGTTGTTATAGGCAACTCAAATCCCATTGAAGATTCTAGCAGCCCTTTTTACCTTCATAATGGTGATCACCATGGTTTGGTTCTTGTTACTCATCTTCTTACGGGTTCCAATTGGAATACTTGGAATCGTGCTATGTTCATGGCTTTAACAGCCAAGGAACAAGATTGGTTTTGTTGATGGCAGCATCCTTCGACCAGCTTCAGATGATTTACTTTTCAGTTCTTGGAACAAATGCAATAGCATGGTTATTTCCTGGATCTTGAATTCTGTAGCGAGAGATATTGCAGATAGCCTTCTATATTTCTCTACTGCTTGTGAGATATGGGTTGATCTTAAAAACCGTTTTCGTCAAAGCAATGACCTTCAAGTCTTTCAAATCAAGAAACACTTGGCTGCTCTTCAACAAGGGTCACTTGACATCAATGGATACTACACTCGGTCGAAGATTTATTGGGATGAACTTAAAGATTTTCAACCCATTTCTGTTTGTCATTGTGGTGGGATGCAACCATGGATAGACTTTCAACAGCAAGAATATGTAATGCAATTTCTTATGGGACTCAATGATTCATATTCTCAAACTCGTTCCCAAATTCTCATGATGGATCCGTTACCCTTTATCTCCAAAGTTTTCTCCCTTGTTCTCCAAGAAAAGAGACAATGCAGCATAGCTCATGGTTCTTTCCCAACCCCTGACAATTTCTTGATACAATCTTCTTCATCAAAATCCTCTGTTAATGCATCTGTGCAGACCACCAAGATTAAGAGAGATCGGCCATTTTGTACTCATTGCAAGGCAGCAGGTCATACTGTTGATCGTTGCTATCAGTTACATGGTTATCCACCAGGGTACAAATCAAAAAGACAGTATTCCCAGCCTTCTGCCAAAGTGCAAGTTAATCAAACTTCTCTCTATGTACCAAAAGGTTCAGAATCTGTTTCTTCTACTACAGAAACACTTACTACTGCTCAATGCCAGCAACTTCTTGCACTTCTCAACTCTCAACTTCAACAATTTACTATTACATCTCAATGTCCAGACCAGACTTACAATGCTTCTAACTCCAATTTTACTGGTATAGTCTCTCCTACTCTTCTTCCTGCCATTTTCTCTTTTTCATTTTCTCAATCATCTTGGGTCTTAGACACAGGTGCAACCCACCATGTATGTTGTTTTCTATCACTGTTTACACAGTCCATACCAATGCAAAATTCTTCTGTCACACTTCCAAATGGCCAACTTGTTCCAATAGCCAGGATAGGTTCTGTTCAATTACTTGATGACTTAATTCTTAATAATGTCTTATATGTTCCATCGTTTCATTTCAATCTTCTTTCCATTAGTGCTTTTACTCAAAAACACAACTTTTCTGTTAATTTTTGTTTCCAACTCTTGTGTAATTCAAGATCATTTACAGGGAATAATGATTGGGATAGGTAATCGATTTGGAAACTTGTATATTTTGGATTTATCAAAGCTAGTCTCAGCATCTAGTTGGTCATCTGTTTGTAATACCACATTGTCTGCAAATGAACTTTGGCATTTTCGTTTAGGCCATCCATCGTACACCAAGTTACAAACAATTGCAAAGTGAATTACATATCAACAACATTTCTGAATTTCCTTCACATTGTTCCATATGTCATCTAGCAAAACAAAAACACCTTCCTTTTACCTTCACACATACTTTGTCTTCTTCTGCCTTTGACTTGATTCATTGTGACATATGGGGACCTTTTTCTGTTGTAACAATTGAAGGTATAGATATTTTCTTACCTTAGTTGATGCTTGTACAAGATATACTTGGATATATTTTCTTAAAAATAAATCTGAAGTCACAAGCATTTTTCTAGAATTCTACACTTATGTTCATACTCAATTTGGCAAACCAATCAAATCTGCAAGATCTGATAATGCACCAGAGTTGGCTTTTACTGATTTTTTTAAAAACAAAGGAATCATTTCTTATCATTCATGTGTTGATAGACCTCAACAAAACTCAATTGTTGAACGAAAACACCAACATATCCTCAATGTTGCTAGATCCTTGCTTTTTCAATCCCATATTCCATTAACATACTAGAATGAATGTATTTCAACCTCAGTCTGTCTTATCAATAGGATACCTTCCCCTGTTACATCAAACATTACTCCTTTTGAACTGCTATGGAACAAGAAACCTTTTTATTCTCATTTAAAGGCCTTTGGATGTTTGTGCTATGGTTCTACTCTAGAAAGGAATCGAAATAAATTCTCTCCTAGAGCAGTACCTACTGTTTTCATTGGTTATCCTCCAGGATATAAGGGCTATAAACTTCTTGATTTATCTACCAATGTCATATTCATTTCTAGAGATCTTAAGTTTCATGAAAGCATCTTTCCTTTATCTTCTCAACCTTTAAATGAGTCTGCTTCTATTTTTTCTGATCGTGTCATTCCTTCTCATTCTCCTATAAATCCAGCCTTTTTAAATCCAACCTCCAAACACAATCCAAATCCCACATAGTCCACTACTACTAGTCCTATTTCATCATCTTCTCGTCCTACTCGAACTGTCAAAACACCTTCATACCTTCAAGATTACCACTGTTATAATACACTTTTTGAGCATTGTTCTACTTCCCATCCCCTTCATAATGTTCTGTCATATGATAAGCTTTCTCCTTCTCATAAGTTTTTTGTTCATTCCATTTCTTCACAATTTGAGCCTACCACATACAAGCAAGCTGCTGGTATACCACAGTGGAAGTGTGCAATGCAGGAGGAGTTACAGGCTCTTGAGCAAAATGGCACTTGGTCTGTTGTTTCTTTACCTCCTGGAAAACGCTCAGTTGGATGTAGATGGGTGTATAAAGTAAAGTATAAGGCTGATGGCTCATTAGAATGATATAAGGCTCGTTTGGTAGCAAAAGGATACACTCAACAAGAAGGCATTGACTATTTGGACACCTTTTCTCCAGTTGCAAAGCTGACTACTGTTAAAGTTCTTCTTGCCTTGGCTGCTGTCCATGGCTGGTCACTTACTCAATTGGATGTAAATAATGCATTTCTTCATGGTGACTTGATGGAAGAAGTGTATATGAGCCTACCACTTGGTTATCATCGTGAGGGGGAGCCTTTGCCAAGCAATCCTGTTTGCAAACTTCACAAATCATTATATGGTCTGAAGCAGGCTTCACGACAATGGTTTTCTAAGTTTTCTACTACCCTGTTGGAAATTGGTTTTCTCCAATCTTCTGCTGATAGCTCTCTCTTTACAAAATTTGGTGATGATTTCTTTCTTGCTCCCTTGGTCTATGTCGATGACATTGTGATAGCTTCAAATAATCAAAAGGCAGTGGATGATTTGAAACATTTCCTCAACAGCAGATTCAAGTTGAAAGACCTTGGGGAGTTAAAATATTTTTTGGGTTTAGAAGTTGCTCAATCCACCAAAGGTATTTACCTTTGTCAAAGACAATATGCATTGCAGCTACTTTCTGACACAGGGTACACTGGCTACAAAACAAGAAAAACTCCAATGGACCCTAATATCAAACTTTCCAAGGATGAAGGTGATCTCCTTGATGATCCAACTCAGTACAGGGCACTCGTTGGTATGCTGCTGTATCTTACTATCACCAGGCCAGATTTATCATTCTCTGTTAATAGGATGAGTCAATTTCTTGCCAAACTAAGGCTTCCTCATCTCCATGCTGCACATCAAATTTTGGAGTATATAAAGACTACTATAGGCCAAGGCCTACTATTTTCTTCTACCTCAGAACTCCAGCTCGAGGCATTTGCAAATTCTGATTGGGCTTCATGTCCAGATAGTAGGAAGTCAATCACTGGTTTTTGCATATTCATTGGTGATTCTCTTGTCTCTTGGAAGACAAAGAAGCAACATACCTTCTCAAGGTCTTCAGCTGAGGCTGAGTATCGTTCAATGGCCACTGCCACATGTGAGATCCTCTGGCTCTTGTCTTTACTTAAGGACTTACATGTGCAACATTCCAAACCAACTCTTCTCTTTTATGACAATATGGCAGCTCTCCATATCGCATCTAACCCTGTTTTTCATGAGCGTACAAAACACATAGAAATCGATTGCCATTTCATTTGTGAGAAGATTTCCAATGGCCAGCTCACACCACTTCATGTTGCTTCACAAAATCAGCTTGCAGATATTCTTACCAAGCCTCTTTTCCCTTCTTTGTTTAATTCTCTTCTTTCCAAGATGGGAGTTTACAACATATACTCTCCATCTTGAGGGGGAGTATTAAACATATGATGATTAGTTAGTTACTTTTCTGTTGTATAGCTGTATAGTTGATAAGGTTGTTGATAAATCAGTTACTACAAACTAGTATAAAGACCTTCATGTCCTGATGACAAATTCATTCAATATACAATCACTCAGTTTTCTGCTTCTTTCTTCCTTCCCTTTCTTTCTTAATATTGCTCTCGGCATTTCACTGGTTTTTCAGACCGTTTTCAGCTTCTTTCCTTTTTCTCAAATTCTTTTCTTTTCTTTGCTTTGTCTTTTGCTTTGGTATTGTGGGTGGTAGCTCTCGGTTTCCTTCTCCATTCTTGCTGCTGTGAATCGAAGTCTCCTTTGTTGTCCCTTGCTTTGCCACGCCACAATGCTACTGGTTTCCCTAGCCAGCAGCAGCTGTGCAGGTGTACTTTAATCGAGAATGGCTCCTATCTACTTTTTGTTTTTTGAGGAATGAAGACCAACTAGCCTTCTTTGGCTTGCCCCCTCCTTTTGCCCGTGAAGAGCTTCTCTTACCAATCACCGTGAGCCTACCTTTTCAACCTCTTATCAGCTCCGTTGGAGCTCTAATGGCAGCCCCAAGCACGCCAGTTCAGCCCCTGTCACCGCCATTTCTCGCCTCACTTTCATGCCAATCACTCCCTTATAATATAGCCAAATTATTTTATTATATTTGTAATTATTTCCAAAATCATTTTGTCAAACATAATTTGCTTTCGCATTCTATAAATTTTTTTTGGTATTTTTTAAATTATTCTTTTTGTTAGATATTAATAGTTATTTGTTAATTATCCGAGATTTTTAAATTTTTTATTAATTTGAGTTAAATAGTTAAGTAAATATATTTAATGGGAGTTGACTATTGTCATAACGTGTCAAGTCCTAAAACCTAACCCGCTAGACTTAATATCAAGGAGTCGCCACCAACCATTCAAACCTAAGGTGTGATTGGTCACCTATTCATGTCTAAAGATAAGGCATGGTCTATGTTCAAAGATTCTTAGACTCGGGAGTACGGTTACGTATGGGGAAGGATTAGCACCCCCACAACGCCCATCCTAAGATGGTACCAACTAGCTTTAGGTTATCTTTATAGTCTGCCTTAAGTTCATATTAATTTCGATATACTTATATATTGGGAAAATTTCTAAGATTTTTCCATCAATTTGGCTCCAACCTTAGAAATTCCCATCACCTCAAGATATTCAAGGAGTCTCAATTGACTTTCTTGAACTCCATCGTCGGATAAATTTTAATATTTTATGAGATTCCTTCTTTCTCCTAATTTTGTTTCTAATATTGACTCCATATTCATTTTATAAATTTCTTAGATTTTTTAATTTATTTTTATATTTTTATATTCTTATTTACTTTATTTTTAAGAAATACACATGAATTATGTTTTATTGAAAATTCACTTTTAAGCGTCCCATCAATTTGGCTCAGCCCAAAAGGAACCTCCTCACCTAGAAATTTTCAAGGAGTCTCAATTGACTTTCTTGAAATTTCATCATCGGCATAACTCATATTTACTCTTTTTTATTTATCTTATTACTCTATTTATTATTTAGATATTTTGTCTTATCTTATTTTTATCTATTTATCTTTATTTTTTTACTTGTCTTCAATGGCTCATTTGTATTTATCTATATCTAATCCATTTATCTTATCTTACTTTTTATTTTTATTTATCATAAATAAATATGAATTAATAAAAAAATCTTTCAAAAGTATTCCATCAATTTGGCTCAACTTAAGAAAGATTCTTTCACCTAGAAATCTCCAAGGAGTCTCGATTGACTTTCTTGGAGTTTCATCCTCGGTATAACCCATATTCATCCTAAGTATTTTATTTAAATTATTTTTCTATCTTTTATTTTATGAAGTTTTATATTTTGCTTATTATATTTTCCTAAAAATTATTACCATGAATTTAATATCCAAACAATTGATCATGCGAAAAGTAATATAAATCAAGAAATAAAAATAGTTATCATGCAAACAAGTTAAATTATATGCACATCCATGCTCTTTAGTTCAAGCTTATCAGAAGAATTTAAATTAACATGCAAATTAAGTAACGTATTATATCAATCATCATGCAAACAGATCACTAGTATACAATATATCAAATTACCAATTATCATGCAAATCTATATTTATTAATTGTCATGCAAATAGTCATACATATCAATTTTCAATAATCCTACAAACTTACAATTATTAAATCAATTTAATTTATTGTTAAATTATCCAACTATTAACTTATCAACCTATTATTTAAAATACTAAGTTATTAACAAATACCAAGTAATTATTCATTACATTAATTACATGAACTCCATTTAATGAACTAGTGAATTAACTAATATGTTAAGGAAAAGTTTACCTGCAATTCACGTTTCTTTTCTTTTTTCTGCGTTAGTTTCAGGTGGCTAGGGAAGACGCCAGGAACTGCAATTGATGATGATGACGAGGCTAGGCAGAAACGCAACAGCAAGGGGCGACGTGATGCAGGGCAGCAAGTGAAGATGACGATGCGGCAAGTGTTGGAACCGTAGCTGGTGCAGCGAAGGAGCAAGGGACGGTGTGAAGCGGCTGCGGCGTGAAGATGCGGACACAGTGAAAATGATGATGCGGCAGGTGTTGCAGTGCAAGGATGGTTAATTGTAGATGCTTGATTGTGTATTTTTTTTGTGTCCCTTAAACCCTGAGTTTTAATCCTTTTTATAGCCACAAATTAGCTAGAGTCCTAATACAACTATACTTATTCCAATAATTATCTCCCTTTTTTTTTTAATATTTTATCTACTTAATTCCTATATTAATCCTAATCCAACTCTATTACTCTAAATAATTATCCTAAAAATTAAATTATCCTAATTATCCTATACTAAAATTAATTTTATTTTCTTTTCTTATCTCTCTCTTTTTTTTTAATTATTCCTAAATCCTATTTTAATTGTAATTTCCTAATTAATGTTAATTCTAAATCTAAAAATTCTAATTTAATTTTAGCCTAGTTCTAAATTGTTAAATTAAAATACAATGTTACCCAACCTAATTAATTATTTTTACAAATTAAAAACCCGGACAAAATAAGGTGTCTACAGCTGCCTCTCTTTGTGCCTTTGCTGTGAAATAGTAATTGCACAAAGACATAAACACCTATTTTGTCTGACTTCTCTTTTTTTTTTTAATTTTTTTTATTTTTTTCAAAAAGCTCCCTCTAAACAGAAAGGCAGTCAAACTTTAAAATCTTATCTAAAAAGCTCTCCCTAAACAGGCAGGCAGTCAAACTTTAAAATCTTATCTAAAAAGCTCCCCCTAAACAGGCAGGTAGTCAAACTTTAAAAATCTTGTCCAAAATGCTCCCCCTAAACAGGCAGGCAGTCAAATTTTAAAAATCTTGTCCAAAATGCTCCTCCTAAACAGGCAGGCAGTCAAACTTTAAAATCTTGTCCAAAAGCTCCCCCTAAACAGGCAGGCAGTCAAACTTTAAAATTTTGTCTAAATAGCTCCTCCTAAATAGGCAGACAGTCAAACTTTAAAAATCTTGTCTAAAAGCTCCTCCTAAACAGGCAAGCAGTCAAACTTTAAAATATTGTCTAAAAACTTTGATTTTTTTTTTTTGAAAATTTTAGGAAACTCCTCTAAAACTTTTCTTGCCAAAATTTGGAATCTTAGGAAACTCCTCTAAAACTTTTCTTGCCAAAATTTGGAATCTTAGGAAACTCCTCTAAAATTCCTTTCCTTATCCAATTTTGAAATTTTGGGAAACCCCTCCGAAACTTCTTTTTTTTGTCTAATTTTGAAATTTTAGGAAACCCCTCTAAAATTCTTTTTCTTCTCTTTTCTGAAATTTTGGGAAATCCCTCCAAAACTTCTTTTCTTGTCAAATTTTGAATTTTAGGAAACCCCTCTAAAATCTTTTTCTTCTCTTTTTTGAAATTTTGGGAAACCCCTCCAAAACCTTTTTTACTTGTCAAATTTTGAAACTTTAGGAAACCCCTCTAAAATTTCTTTTTCTTGTCCAAAATTTGAAATCTTGGGAAACTCCTCCAAGACTTCTATTTTGTCTAATTTTTGAAATTTTAGGAAACCCCTCTAAAATTTCTTGTCTTGTTAAAATTTGAAATCTTGGGAAATTTACCTTATCCATACAATTGCAACCTGTTCTATCCATGCAATGTCATTCATGTAAGCTATCTTATTCAAGCAACATCATTCATCCAATCTAGTCTATCCATGCAATGTTATTGATGCAATCAATTCTATCCATGTAATGCAGTCTATTTTATCCATGCAATGTCATTCAAGCAATTTGTTTTATCTCTATGATGCAACTCACTCTATCCATGCAATGTTTTTTCGAAAAACATTTCAAGCTCAGTTGTGGCAACAACAAGGTTATTCTTTATCAATCCATCTCATGCATTCTTCTCTTTCATCTGTCCTCTTGTCCTTCTATTTCTTATTTCTTTCCTCATTTTCCTTCTTCCGTTTTTCTTGCCCAATGAAACTCTTGCCTTCATGCCCTCTTTACCTTATCTTCTCCCTTGATTCTTCTTTTTACTTTCCTCTCTATCTGGTCACTCATTTGCTCATTAAAATCTTTACTGAGACCTCATCATTCATTCTTTCTTATTCATTGGTTTTTCTTGATTTCCAATTTCCATTCATTCACAAGTTTCCTTTTCTTTATTTTCCTAAATAATATAGGAGTCTTTCACATATTTTGCCAAGCAAACATTCATTATCACTCCAATTTCAAAATCAATGCAATACAATTTCTCAATCCCTCAAGGTAAAGAAATAATAGGTGAAAATGAAAGGAATGGTATTATTCATTATCTGAAAAGATTTAACAAGAAATTGTCAGGCTTAAAAGGAAAGTAGGCTTGAATGAAAAGTGAGAATTT
This sequence comes from Heritiera littoralis, assembly GCA_031772115.1. Taxonomy (NCBI): domain Eukaryota; kingdom Viridiplantae; phylum Streptophyta; class Magnoliopsida; order Malvales; family Malvaceae; genus Heritiera; species Heritiera littoralis. The sequence goes on along the minus strand of JAPDPK010000052.1, from coordinate 4,275,224 downwards.
TTAGGATTAGGTAATAGTATCCAAATAATAACAATTCAAACAATTTTGATCAATGAATACAAAATTCCCTTCAAAAGTCCATCTTGTCTGATCATGTTGAGTTCATCAAAATATCCTCTTGCCCCAGTATCATTGACATCCAATTTTTTGGTATCTAAGCCGCCTTTTCAGGTTTTCAACTTAGATGCACTCCATTGATCCAAACCGCCCTTTTTGGGTTTTCAATTTGAATCCTCCTTTCATTTTTTTTCTTTTTTTTTTCCTTTTCTTCTTTTTCATTTTCATTTCTTTCTCTCTCTTTTTTTTATTCATTTCTCTTCATTCTCAACTTCATTGTCCTTGATGAAACTCCTCTTGTCTGTTCTCCATTCTGATTCATGCCCCAACATCAAATATTTCTTCACCCAATTTAATACTCACATGGATCCAAGAGAGTCTTTGGAATCCCACTTCTTCCATCTATACAAAATCTTTTTGCTTATCTTGATCTGCTTGTCCTAGTTCCGTCCAAAGGATCATCATCTCATAGTGTAAGTATGCCTTTATTCAACACATGATTCTTCAATAGGAGTACTCATATTTGATCAAAATGGACTTTTAAGGCACGTAATGTAGGCTCAGGTGAGGGTTCATGAAAGAAAGGATAATATAGGCCCAAAATAAGTGTTTCAGGGTTCATCAAACCAAGAATCGTTTTTCATGAATCGAATTTTGTCCCATTCTAATTTGCTTTCTCTCTCCTTTTTTATTCAAATGTGACTAGGGTTTTCACTTTCTTGATTCAAACCCTCTTTCCTTCTTCATTCTTTTTTTCTTTTTTTGTCCTTTTTTTTTCACAAAAGGCTTTTTTTCTTTGCCCCTTTTATATTTTTACTTTGCCCCACAATCTTTCATCTTCTATTTTCTTTGCCCCCAGTGTGGAGGGTGATTCTTGGTGGGTTATATCAAAAAGAATATAATAGGCTCAAAAGGGGTAATCAATGGATAATTTTACTCATGCTTGAAAGGTAATGAAAGGAGGCCATTTCTCATCTCAATACAAGTACTCTCATTAAAGGTCATCTATTGAACAAAGACAAACTCATTAGAATTTCATGTAGAGATTCACCTTTACTCATAACATTCTATAGTTGAAGATTTTAGACAAATATCTTCTATTCTCTTCTTGCTTGAACAATCTTGGCAAACTGGAAATCCATCTAACCAAACAAAGTAGTTCTTTCAAAATTGAATTTTATATTCATTGCCATTACCATTATCATGTTCATTATTTGGATACTTTCAAGCTTGGTAACAATGTAAATCATGTGGGTATTGGTGTTTTGCATAAAAGGACAAGATTGGAATGAGGAATTGAGAAATATGCATCACATTAATCCTTTATTGAAAATGAAAACAAATGAAAACTGGCCCAATACATAAAAGAATTCTTAATGCCTTTTGGGCTTAGGCACTCCTATATTACCTAAGAAATTGAAATGTCCTAAGATGAATGAAATTAGAAACAAAGAAACAACCATAATCTTCAAGTTAGTGAATCAATCAATATCATCCACTTTCTTCCATAGCATTAACCGCTACCCCTTGTGTGATCTGCAGAGGATTATCCTTCATATTTGGGTTATTCTTTGTCCCAAAACTCAAAATTTCAGCATTGACAAGTGCTTGGACTTTCCTCTTCAAGCCCATACAATTCTCAATAGAGTGACCAACATTGTCATTATGATAAGCACACTTTGCGTTAGGATCATACCACTTTGGGTAGGGAGGTTTCAAGGGCTCTACATAAACAGGGGCAATAAGGTGACCCCTTACCAACTGTGGGAACAACTCTGTGTATGTCATTGGTATAGGGTCTATTGTGACATTTCGGCTAGCTCGAGTATCTTTTGGTCATTAGGTGAAAAAGTGGGGTCTTGTGAATGGGAAATGGGTTGGTAACATTCTGATGATAAGTTTTGTGGGTGGGGTTGAGAATAAGTGTAATTCACTGAAGGTGAATAAGAGGTATAGGAGCGACGTGAGTATTGGAGACAGCTTGTGCATCTTCTTCCTTCTTCTTTGAAAACCCATTCCTCTTGCTATCATTCATAGATGCTTCAATCTTACCACTCTTAAAGGCATTTTCAATAGCTTCGCCTGTCAACACCATGTCTGCAAAATTCTTGGTCACACTGCTAAGCATACGCTCATAGTAAGGAGCCTTGAGAGTATTCAAAAAGAACATGGTAATTTCCTTCTCAGTCAAAGGAGGTTGAACTAAGTGATGCCACGTCTCTCATCGTTGGGCATATTCTTTAAGCTCTCATCTTTTTTCTTTTCCATACCTTGGAGAGAAATAAGCGGTCAGGAGCTACATCAGACACATGTTTGTATTGAGCTATAAAAGCTCTCGCCAACTCAGACCAAGAAGAAACTTTGCTCCTTTCCAATTGGTTGTACCACTTAGTGGCTGACCCAGTCAAACTATCTTGAAAAACATGAATTAATAGCTTGTCATCCCATGCATATGCCGCCATCTTCCTACAGTACATGGTGAGATGATCTTTTGGGCACGATGTTCCGTTGAACTTTTCAAATTCAGGCACCTTGAATTTTGGTGGAAGCACGACACCCGATACAAACACAACCCTTTCAGCATCAATGGATCCAAAATAGTCAAATCCTTCCATGGCGCTTAGTCTTTCCTCTATCAAGCTCAACTGGGCTTTAGTACCATTATATTCTTCCTTATGCTTCAACTTTTCTAGCTCTGTGGGATCATCTAAATTTGGCACCTCTACTGGGTTTTGAGCTTGTGTTGTTGATGAATTTCCTTGAAGACTTTCTCCTTGCATCTGTAAAGGCATTGGGGCTTTGACAGTACCTCCTTCGGAGACAAAAATGGATTGTCTTGCATGCTTTGTTGAGTCTCTTGAATAGACTCCTCTTGATTACCCATCTCTCTCCTTTCCTCTAATCAGGCTTTTAGCAACTGGGTAATTTCACTCAATTGCCCCCTTATCTCTGCATTTTCCTTTTCCAACTTCTCTATCCTATTATTTTGGTCTTCTTCCATTATGCGAGCTTGATACCTTGTATGGTATTTATGGAGGGCGGACCGTCTACTAGATGCAATTTGATACCTTGAGTGCCACAATTAAGTTGAAATTATTTCATGTGGTGATATGTTTATGCACAAAAATGAATGCACATGGAATGCACTTAGGTCTAGCAATCCCTCCTAACAATCAAAAGTATGGTCATTCTCATGATAAGATAGGTGCAAACTTACATGAATGATATGTTATGCGACACAACTATGCATGACTTAATGATACAGACAAACTCTTTTTTTTTTTTTAAAGGAAGAAAGAAAAACTATTTTTTTATTTTTTATTTTTGTAAAAACAATGTAAAAAGAGGAAGTAAAACTTATTCCTTTATATGTCCTATCTTAGGTTTATATCTACACTTCAATCTAGCATGGTTCCACTCTAAGGCTAGGTCTTATGTTTCATTACATGCTGGGTTGGGATAATTAAAGGTTCTAAAGGTTCCCAAATTGTCCCTCACTGTCGTCCACTCAAGACTAGTAAGGTACCCAATCCTCACCCATGACAGGCTATAAACGGAAAGGTTCAATTTGAGTAGTAGTATTTCACTAGCCATTGCGGAGGTATTACCTCACGAGAGCGTAGTTACTCTACTTCCTCCTAAAAAGGATAAAGCCCGGGTAGAGGGCTAATGCATGCACATGCACGTGAAGTGTGTGTTGAAGGAACAAACAATCAAAATTAACATTCCTAAGGCAAACATAGAATAACATAAAACCAATCATTGGCTCGACTCTCTAAAGTCCCCAGTGGAGTCGCCAAGCTGTCATAACGTGTCAAGTCCTAAAACCTAACCCGCTAGACTTAATATCAAGGAGTCGCCACCAACCATTCAAACCTAAGGTGTGATTGGTCACCTATTCATGTCTAAAGATAAGGCATGGTCTATGTTCAAAGATTCTTAGACTCGGGAGTACGGTTACGTATGGGGAAGGATTAGCACCCCCACAACGCCCATCCTAAGATGGTACCAACTAGCTTTAGGTTATCTTTATAGTTTGCCTTAAGTTCATATTAATTTCGATATACTTATATATTGGGAAAATTTCTAAGATTTTTCCATCAATTTGGCTCCAACCTTAGAAATTCCCATCACCTCAAGATATTCAAGGAGTCTCAATTGACTTTCTTGAACTCCATCGTCGGATAAATTTTAATATTTTATGAGATTCCTTCTTTCTCCTAATTTTGTTTCTAATATTGACTCCATATTCATTTTATAAATTTCTTAGATTTTTTAATTTATTTTTATATTTTTATATTCTTATTTACTTTATTTTTAAGAAATACACATGAATTATGTTTTATTGAAAATTCACTTTTAAGCGTCCCATCAATTTGGCTCAGCCCAAAAGGAACCTCCTCACCTAGAAATTTTCAAGGAGTCTCAATTGACTTTCTTGAAATTTCATCATCGGCATAACTCATATTTACTCTTTTTTATTTATCTTATTACTCTATTTATTATTTAGATATTTTGTCTTATCTTATTTTTATCTATTTATCTTTATTTTTTTACTTGTCTTCAATGGCTCATTTGTATTTATCTATATCTAATCCATTTATCTTATCTTACTTTTTATTTTTATTTATCATAAATAAATATGAATTAATAAAAAAATCTTTCAAAAGTATTCCATCAATTTGGCTCAACTTAAGAAAGATTCTTTCACCTAGAAATCTCCAAGGAGTCTCGATTGACTTTCTTGGAGTTTCATCCTCGGTATAACCCATATTCATCCTAAGTATTTTATTTAAATTATTTTTCTATCTTTTATTTTATGAAGTTTTATATTTTGCTTATTATATTTTCCTAAAAATTATTACCATGAATTTAATATCCAAACAATTGATCATGCGAAAAGTAATATAAATCAAGAAATAAAAATAGTTATCATGCAAACAAGTTAAATTATATGCACATCCATGCTCTTTAGTTCAAGCTTATCAGAAGAATTTAAATTAACATGCAAATTAAGTAACGTATTATATCAATCATCATGCAAACAGATCACTAGTATACAATATATCAAATTACCAATTATCATGCAAATCTATATTTATTAATTGTCATGCAAATAGTCATACATATCAATTTTCAATCATCCTACAAACTTACAATTATTAAATCAATTTAATTTATTGTTAAATTATCCAACTATTAACTTATCAACCTATTATTTAAAATACTAAGTTATTAACAAATACCAAGTAATTATTCATTACATTAATTACATGAACTCCATTTAATGAACTAATGAATTAACTAATATGTTAAGGAAAAGTTTACCTGCAATTCACGTTTCTTTTCTTTTTTCTGTGTTAGTTTCAGGTGGGAGGGAAGACGCCAGGAACTGCAATTGATGATGATGACGAGGCTAGGCAGAAACGCAACAGCAAGGGGCGACGTGATGCAGGGCAGCAAGTGAAGATGACGATGCGGCAAGTGTTGGAACCGTAGCTGGTGCAGCGAAGGAGCAAGGGACGGTGTGAAGCGGCTGCGGCGTGAAGATGCGGACACAGTGAAAATGATGATGCGGCAGGTGTTGCAGTGCAAGGATGGTTAATTGTAGATGCTTGATTGTGTATTTTTTTTGTGTCCCTTAAACCCTGAGCTTTAATCCTTTTTATAGCCACAAATTAGCTAGAGTCCTAATACAACTATACTTATTCTAATAATTATCTCCCTTTTTTTTTAATATTTTATCTACTTAATTCCTATATTAATCCTAATCCAACTCTATTACTCTAAATAATTATCCTAAAAATTAAATTATCCTAATTATCCTATACTAAAATTAATTTTATTTTATTTTCTTATCTCTCTCTTTTTTTTTAATTATTCCTAAATCCTATTTTAATTGTAATTTCCTAATTAATGTTAATTCTAAATCTAAAAATTCTAATTTAATTTTAGCCTAGTTCTAAATTGTTAAATTAAAATACAATGTCACCCAACCTAATTAATTATTTTTACAAATTAAAAACTCGGACAAAATAAGGTGTCTACAACTATAAGTAATTTAATTTAATCAAGATTGATTTGATGAGGATGCATGTAAAATAAACATGAGATGTCATTATTTCATTGGTGCCTAAAACATTCACTTTTTAGGATAATCCTAATATAAGTTATTCTCTTTAACTAATAGTAATTTTAAACATATCTTAACTACAATTTTTATAATATCTATCGTCTTAAAATTTTAAAAATTTAAAAGCTATAATTAAAAATATTAAACTTACTTTTTTAACAAGATCATAGTATTTATTTGAAATTAGCTTACAATTTTTTTAATAGTATTAAGTGTTAATTAATACTGTTATGAATTTTTTGACACGTATTACGTAGATCTGTAAATACTTCAGTTAGAAGAGTGAAGGTTATGAATGAGAAAAGAAGGGTCAGGATTAGAGGAAGACTGAAAAAGACTTGAAAGAAAATAATTTGAAAAGATATGAAGATATTAGAGTTGGATGAAGACATTGCTTTGAATATGAATGTGTGGAGAAAAAGAATTCATATGAACGATTTAATGTGATTTTAAATATTGATTTATGTGGTCTATTTCAATATATTGAAATAAAAGCTCTCATAGTGATGATAACAACACGGCTAAGTGTTAATATTCTCAGTTTTTCTAACGAACTCAATTTCTGACCGGAAATTGGTAAGAAAATATTGAAATGTGGCAGCTGCTTGACTGCGAGAGCACATACTAGTCAATGTGCCGAAATCATACGCTGCTAACTATTTCGCAGAGGAAAAATATATGGTGCTCTTTTCTTATGTAATGTCGTCCTTGAGGGCAGCAATAGGATCTTAAGCACATTCTTCATTTCAAGCTCTGCAAATCCCATGTTTTCTTCTAGCTTCTGTTTGTACGCCTTTCTCTTATACTTTGGCCTTACCTGCTGCTTTGCAAGAGACACCATAAAGTTTGGCAACCCAATTAATAGTTCAGGAGGACCACTGGTATCCGCGAGTGAGAAATTCGAACTCGGGTTTTTCACTCCTAATGGAAGTTCCCACGGGAAACGCTACGTTGGCATCTGGTATTACGGCTTGGAACCACGGACGATTGTGTGGGTTGCCAACAGAAATGACCCAGTGTCCAGTTCCACGAGCTCGATTTTTGGCATTGGCGATGATGGCAACCTCATGGTTGCTGACGGAAGAAGCCCTCCAAAGAAGTTGACCAATGTTCCAGTCATTTCAGCTCCTCCTACGATGACGCTGCAGCTCTTGGATTCTGGAAACCTGGTTTTAGAAGGAGATAATGAGTCAAGAAGAGTAGTGGTCTGGCACAGTTTTCTCGAACCGACTGATACATTTCTTCCCGGTATGAAGATTAGTGAAATCCCCGGGTTGACTTCATGGAAAAGTCAAGATGACCCTGCACCAGGAGGCTTCGTTTTCCGGCAAGACGAAAGAGAGTACATCATCACTGATAATGGCATACCGTATTGGAAAAGCGGGTTATCTGGAAATTTCATTGCCAATGATGAGATTCCTTCTTTTATTTCCGATTTGCTGCTGAATATCACTAGTGGAAGAGCGGAAATTTGTTCCATTCCGAAGCACAGGGGAGGCTATTGTTCTAATAAGACGCTAACACAAAGCTACAACTACAACAACACCAGATTAGTCATGGGTCCGGATGGGAAGCTGCGGTTTTTCAGATGGGATAATCAGACGGACAACCGGGCTCCGATATGGTTGGAGCCAGCGGACAGATGCAGCGTGTTTGGTGCTTGTGGTAAGTTCAGTAGCTGCAACAAGGACAACAGGGCACTGTGCCATTGTTTACCTGGGTTTGAGCCAGTATCACCGGATTATTGGAATAAAGGAGACTTTTCAGAAGGGTGCACAAGAAAATCTGCCGTATGCAGCCAACACGGCAAGGATGAGACATTCTTGAAATTAAGCATGATGAAAGTGCAAAAGCCAAATTCAGTACTTCCGGTCAATGATGCAAGTGAATGCTACAGCAAGTGCCTTGAAATATGCAATTGTCATGCTTATTCGTATCGTGAAGCTGAAACCTACCAGAGGAGTCGCCTAAGTAATGTTACTTGCGGGATTTGGCTTGATGATCTAAGCAATATTCAGGAATCATATCCAACAGAAAAGGGGCATGACCTCTATTTACGCGCGCACCGTTCTGAAAAAGGTTCTCAGATTCTAGCTTTTTACTGTTCTTTCATTTATTGATTAACTATTTTTTAACCACATTTTGAAGTATTCGGAATGCATCACATCGCATCGGTGCATTTTTTTAGTAAAAAGTTCTTAAATTATTTATGTTATTAATTATTTATTTTTAGTTTTTAATTTTATTATTTTTTTAATTTGAAGTTTCTTTAAAGTATAAATAAGTTTATATATATAAAATTATTATTTATATTTACAATATGTAAATATTAATTTTTTATTACTTAAAATTTCAAATATATTATTTTAATATAAAATAAAATATCATTATTTATTAAATAAAATTTTAAACATTTCTTATGTTAAATATTCAAATATTCATCAAAATAATTTTTAAATATTTAATTACAAAAATATGACTTCATATAAAAATAATTCTAGTAATTTTTAATGTATTAAGGAAAATTGTTTGATAAAATATAATTTAGCAATTTTTACTTATTTATTAACTTCATAGATATACATATATATTATAAATTTTATTATATATTTAAAATTTAATTTAATGTTCTTCATAATTATTTTCCTTCTCGCTACAATTCATTTCACCATCAATATTGCATTTACATTCAAACACATTTCCCTTAATGATTTTAATGTCACTGATATGGTAACTAATTTTGTTGCCACTTTTGTTTTTAATTTCAATCGCATTAATCTCATTATCTATTCAAATAGATCCTACTACATTATTTAAACCGAGGGACTTTAACCCTTTCAAATTTCTATGAAAATGAACATTTGGCTCTAGCAACAGCAATCTCTTCCTTTGATTGATTGTTTTGCGCCACGAATGCCTATAACTCCACATATAATGCATCATTTCCTTGGAGGGGACTCATTCTAAATACTTTTGCCGAAAGAAAATTTGAGAATTCTGGCTCATTGCTTAAGTTTTCATTGTTTCCAATTTGATGTACTGTATGTCTAATTGTAAAAAGCCAGAACAGTCGTAACTGGTAATTCTGCCGCCAGGGGACAAAGTGCTCTGATCAATTTAATAAAACCTTGACAATCAGTTTTGAGAAGTGATGGTTAACAGATCCTTTTTTTCGCCGCATGATTATAATCAATGAGACAGATTGAAGAGAATTCTATCAATATCTGTAAACTGTAACCGTACTAGTTCTGACGCTCAGACATTGCACCATTGCAAATTCAGGAAACAGAACTTGTGAGACTTGTGGAACCAACATCGTTCCCTACCCTCTTAGCACTGGACCGAGTTGTGGTGATCCCATGTACTTCGGTTTCAACTGCCAAACTGACACTGACACTGGTCAGTTTAACTTCAATGCAAGTGGTAGAACCTACCGAGTTACTAGCATGAATCCGGAGAAACGAAGGTTTACCATACAAGTCGAAAAATGCAGCGCAAATGTTTCATGGGAAAAGCTTTTGCGGCTTCCTGGGTCTTCATTTTTTCTGAGCCGTTCGTGCAATTCTAACAGGAATAATTTTAGTACAGATTCTTCAAGCGAAGATAAATGGTTTTATGAAGTAGAAATCGGGTGGAAACCACCGTTAGAGCCAATCTGTGGTTCATCTGAGGACTGCAAAAATTGGCCAAACTCATTTTGCAATAAAGCTGGCGATGGGAAATTGAGATGCATCTGCAATCCCTCCTTTCAATGGGATCCATCAACAATCAGTTGCACTCGAGGTAAGAACTGAGGAAGCTATAATTAGCCTTTAACAATCTAGATTTTCTCTAATGTTTAAAATAATCAGTCAATTCTGGTAGTGTACAACCAAACTATTGTATGAGATAAATCATGACGGTAGGCTTATGCGGTTTCTCAGGCCTAAGGAAGCCTAATATGAAATATCTCCACATATTATGACTTTCGAACAAAGGATAAATTGATTGTATGATCTTTCTTTAACTACTTTACAATTTTACCTTGAAAGAATGGTTTCAAATTGAATTAGGGAAAATGTTTAGGAAATTGAATATCATAGTTATCATGATCACCACTATGTGCTTTTCATGTTAATGCGTTGTAGTTACCTTATATATTTTGTTCTTCACGGTACCAGAATCTTTCCTGAATCAACGCCCAGGACCTTTGGAGAAACAGAAGCCACTATATTTGATCTTCCTGGCGGTCACTGCAACCATGCTGTTCATCTTGTGCACTGCTTTTGCTTTGTATCATAAGAGGAGAAGAATGGTTAGGAGAAAAGGTAGTTATATGCTCACAACTCTAACAGCAGGTTATTTTGTCAAATTTTTTTTATCCTCAAGGAGTTTAATTTTGGGTTTACAACCCAGCAATTCTGGAATTGAGCTTGTACAACAGTGAGAGACAAGTCTTGGATTTCATAAATTCAGGCGACTTCAAGGAAGATGATAAAAATGACATAGATGTACCACATTTCGATTTGCAAAGCATATTAGTTGCCACAGACAACTTCGCCGAAGCAAACAAGCTTGGACAAGGGGGCTTTGGGCCCGTTTACAAGGTAACGGTTCTGTCCTCTGTGATATCATTTCATATTTGATTGTTAGACAGTGATTCTAATTGTAATAGAACATCAGTTTGAATTTTGGTGAAATTCTATTAAATAAAGAATTATTTGATAATTAAGTTTAATATGAGCCTTGTATCTTGTGCCCTGCTTTGTGCCTTTGCTTAGTGCCTTGTATTGTGGGCTCTATGCCTCGAGAGATTTGTAATTCTATTTAATCTTCATGTAGGAGATGTGTTTGTAGGAGTAGGAATGTTGAAAAGAGCTTGGTTATACACTTACATATCAAGTTGTAAACTAGAATTGTTTCATGGCTTGAGATTAAGCAGTTAGTTTGTTTTGGGGTTTTGGTTTAGTATTTTCCAACTTTGAGTTCAATGTTTTGTTTTTTTTTTGGCTGTTTTGTACTCTTTGTAATCTTCTCATTTATAGTAGTTTTTTTATCGTCCATGAATATAGATGTTGGGACTAACCACTTTAAATATTATCTCTTTTTATAATCTTTACATTTATAGTGAATTTTCTCTCTTTTTCATGAATGTAAGCGATTAGGCCTAAATATATTAGATATTATCTCGTGTATATGATTTCATTCTGTGTTGAACTCGTTGTAACTTACATTTTTGTTTCAAAAATCCCTCAAAGCCAACATTGATAATGGATACATTACTCGAAATTCTATTCTCACTGCTCAGGGAAAGCTTCCACGAGGACAAGAAATTGCTATAAAGAGGCTCTCAAGAGGTTCAGGCCAAGGGTTTGAGGAATTCAAGAATGAAGTTGTTTTGATTGCCAAACTTCAACACCGTAATCTTGTTAGACTTTTGGGCTATTGTATTAAAGGATACGAGAAAATGTTAATCTACGAATATATGCCCAACAAAAGTTTGGATTCCTTCATATTCGGTTAGCCTCTAGCCCTAAATTTGAAAAATTTTAGTGGTTTTTCTTTAGGAATTATATGAAAAAGCTTACCTTGCTCATCAAATTACTGCTTACAAGTGGTGTGATAATCTTGCAAGATCGAACGCGATGTGCGTTATTGAACTGGGAAAAACGCATCGAGATTATTTTGGGAATTGCTCGAGGGATGCTTTATCTCCACCAGGATTCTAGGCTGAGGATTGTTCACAGAGATTTGAAAACAAGCAATATTCTACTAGACGAGGAGATGAACCCAAAAATTTCTGATTTTGGATTGGCAAGAATTTTTGGAGGCAAACAAACAGAGGCGAGCACAGATAGAGTAGTTGGTACTTAGTAAGTCTTTTGAAGCTCTACTTGTTTGAACCAAAGAGTAAAACATTTTAAACTCCCAGCACTAATCAATTCAACAAATTCTAATAATAAACATTGCTTTTATAGCGGCTACATGTCTCCGGAATATGCTCTTGATGGTTTTTTCTCAATCAAATCAGATGTTTTTAGTTTTGGTGTGGTACTACTTGAGACTATCAGCGGCAAAAGGAACACTGGATTTTATCAGGCCGAACAACCCTTAAGCCTTTTAGGTTATGTAAGTGTCTTTATTTATTTATATTTGGAGATAATTATCCTTTCCTTATTTCATTGATTCCAATAGATATTTATAGCTTGGAACTGTGCCAGGCATGGAGCCTGTGGAAAGATGGCAGGGCTTTGGATTTAGCAGAGCAGGCATTGCGTCAAACCTGCAATGCAAATGAATTTCTCAGGTGTGTTAATGTTGGGCTCTTATGCGTGCAAGAAGACCCGCGTGACCGTCCCACCATGTCAGATGTGCTTTTCATGCTTGTGAGTGAAACCCCAAGTCTTCCAATTCCGAAACAGCCCGCATTTGTTGTAAGAAGGTCTCTTTCCGATTCAGCTTCTTCTTCCAATCAACAGCAATGGAATCCAGAGCTTACGACCACACTGGAAGAGGGCCGATGATTACGACCACACAGTTAACAATGAGTAATTTTTGTTTTAAACCGGTAGAGATTAGCGTACTGTGTTGAGCTTACAGAACAATGTGATGTGTAACGAAGGCCGGGTCCTGAGACATAACAAGTTTTTTATATAGAACTAGATTGATGCCCGCCCGTTGCTGCTATTAAATTTGTTATTGTCTTGACCTAGATTAATTATTAGTGTAGTTTATAATTTTATAGGAATTGTTTACAAAATAACATCAGCCTAGTTTGGTATTAAATATTTTAAAAATGAAAAAAATAATTATGATAGATTATCAAACATTTACAAATGCAATGAATATTCTTGATATCAAACATATAGGACGCAATGAACATGATTATGATGAAATCAAACATTTACGAAGCAATGAATTGTTTATAAATCTAAACATTGACGCTCTCAAAACATAATTTATTGAGTAGCATGGTATATTTTTTTCTAAACACATATAAGAATCACTAAATAACCAAAAAAAAGGGAGGGGGGGTGGGGCGGGTCCAAAAACATGAGATGAGCAACGTCCAAAGAATAGCAAAGATATCAAGTTAAATATTCATGGATATAATAAAAGATTGATTGACCTTGTTCGCAGGGCCTGTTCCACAATAATAAGTTGAGATATTAATATGCTCGTATTATTTAACAACACAGACTTCACACATACAATCAACAAAAAAAAAGGCTGCAACATTTCTAAATTATAAGAAAAAGAAGCCAATCAATATTATGATTCTCCAAATATGTTGATTTCAATATGGCTACATATTACTTTCGGTAAAATCTCAATCTAGATAACTATGATAGATTTTGATAAACTGTTTTGACATACAATGGTACTGGTTATTTTCTTATTCATCCACTTAAAATTTTGTTTATACCTTTTGCTTATGTTCATATATTAGAAAAGACAGAGCAACATTTGTATTCTGTGGTGCCATCTTGTCAGATGTCCTTATCTAAAAGAAGTTCATTGCAATCATTATTTGACCTATTCAAGCATGTACTTATCTTGAATCTATTCTCACTTTATAGACTGAAATGGAGAGAGAGTACAATCTGATTCACGCTTACAGGGGAAGGTGCAATGGCAAAACCAAAGAAAATGTCAGGAGGAGGAGCAAGAAATATGGGTCAAAGTGGAAAAGTTGAAGGAGAAAAAGGCGTGAGTAGATGGATTAGGTGGAGTTAAAGTAAAGAAAAGGGTTAAAGGGCTGACTGAAGTGACAAAAAAAAATGGAAAGAATGAATTTACAAAATTAAGTAGCAAAAATAGAAGGATACAAGGGAGAGAAAGGCAAAAGATGTAAAAAAGCATATAGGCGACGTGGCTGTTTTCTACAACTTTTATATATTAGATACGATGGTTGAAGAAGAAAAACAAGGGTAGAGGAGACGTTACATCTAGAGTCAACGGTGACCTGAGTTGTGGATTTAATTACTATTTTTCTGCGCAATCTGTTTTAACAAGTGGATTTTAGAATAATTGTGAGTCGACCGGATTGTTTCCTAGAAGGAGAGAGGAAGGAAATTATTATATTTAGGGTCCATGTGATTATGTGAAGATGGTAGAGCAGGAGCTGGTTACAAGCCGGACCGGGCCGGTTCCGGGCTGGTTTTCACCGGTTCCGGCCCTAACCAAAAAAGAACCAGTCCGAACCAGTAGTAAATCGGTCCGGTTCTATCTGTTATAAGAGGCGAACCGGCCCGGTTCGTTGGACCGGTTCGCCTCAAAACCGGACCAAACCGGTTTAAACCGGTTTGGTCCATTTTTTTTTTTGCTTTTTAAAATTTTTATTTTTAAAAATTTATATTAATTTATTTTAATATATATTAATATATATTAATAATTTAATCTAATAAATTTATTTTTATAATAAATAATGTTAATAGTTTAATTTAACAATAATTTATTATAAAGTTATATTATAATTTATTTAATTAATGTAACAATAATGTAAAAATAAACTATTATAAAATTATCTAATAAAATTATTGTTATAATAAATTAAAGTTATATTATGAATATAATATTATGATAAAATGATATTTGATTCAAAATACAAATAATGATATTATGAATATTATTATTATATTCATTTTGCATATCTTTATTTATATTCATTTATTATATTCATTTTGCATTTAAAATAATTTATTATATTTGAAATATCATTTACTTAATATTTATTCATTTATTTAATATGTTTTTTAAAATATTAATTCATTTTGTATTTTAAATATTTATTTATTTTAAACATAGATAAGTATAACATTAATTAATTTGGTATGTAATAATCATAATAATAATAATAATAATAATAATAATAATAATAATAATAATAATAATAATAATAATAATAATAATAATAATAATAATAATAATAATAAAGGAGAAAAAGGAGAGAGTAGGAGACCAAAGATTTTTTACGTGAAAAACCCCTTCAAAAGTTAGAAGGGTAAAAACCACGAGACCGTAGTCCATAAAAATATTCACTATGACTAAACTTATTTACAATTTTACATACAATTTACAAAAAAAAAGATTATTCTCTACTCTTCATAATTTATACGGATTGCCTTGGAAATTTCTTCCTCCTCTTCTGAATTATTATCAACAAATTCATTTGCCATTCCAAGTTCGACATTGCTCGATTCCGCATCAAACCAATCTTTAAGGCATGTTAACATGCACAATGAATCCGGATTAAGAGTGGTTCGATGGTCTCCAATAATTCTTCCACACGTCGAGAATGCGGATTCCGAAGCAACAGAAGAAACTTGTACCGCAAAAACATCTCGGGCCATGGAAGCTAAAACTGGAAATTGTTTTTGGTTTCTTTCCACCATTAGAGAAGATCAAAGTTATCATCTACAGAAAAATCTTGACTTAAGAAAAATCCTAGCTCATTGAAGCTAGAACTTCGTCGAGTTGTTGATCCCGATCCCGATCCGCTCGCTTTTCCCTTTAGCTTCATTCTCTTCTTTGCTGCTTCCTTAATTGTGTTTAAAATTCCTTTTCCTTTTTTGCTACTTTCAGTTTCTTCGTATGAATCTTCTTCTTCTCGATTAAAGTTGAATTGCTCCTTTTCTGTTTCATAAACATTAAACAATTCTCGAAAAAGATTGTTAATTGAGGACTTTTGATCCTCAATAGAATCAAGACCAAGAAATTCTTTATAACAATCAAAAAAAATTTCTATATTTACCTCACCTTGACTAGGATCTAGTAAAGTTGCAATACAATAAATATGAGGAATTATTTCCCAATATTTTTAAAATTTTTCCTCCATATCATATACAAAAGAACTTAAAGTTTCATGATTCCTAAATTTTACAAATTTGTCAAATATTGTGTAGATAATAGGAACAAAATACGTTGTAGTTGGATAAAATTGAGTTGAAAATCTTTCGGTTGCATCTTTAAAAGTAGATAATAAATCAACACAATATTCAATAAAAGTCCAGTCTTCTTCAAAAAGTACTAAATGTGTGCTACTTGTATAATTGTTATAAAAAGGAGTAACAAGTTCTTTATAAGGTAAAATAGAAGAAAGCAAACAATGAAGTGAATTTTATCTTGTTTCCACGGGAAGTGGAAATGCTTTAATAGGTATATTATTTGTTATACAAATTTGCTTCCATTCACGTTTATTACTTGGTGTGCGAATCCATTTTGCTAAAATTTTAATTTTATCAATTGGACTTATGCCAGTACCAGTACCAGTACCACTAGAACTAAAACCACTTTGAACACATAAATTTATAATATGACATGCACATCTTGCATGAAAAAATATGCCTTGCATAACAGGGTTTAAACTTTTAATTAAATGAGGAATAGCTGTAGTATTATTCGAAGCATTATCAAAAGTAATAGCAAAAACTTTATTATTTTCTAGTCCATATAATTTACAAACTTTAGTAATATATTTATGAATAGTATATGAATTATGTGCTTCTTCTATTACATCTAAAAATAAAATTCGTTTTTGCATGGACTAATCTTCATCTATCCAATGACAAGTTATAACAAGATAACTTATACCATTAGTACTAGTCCATATATCACTAGTTAAACTAACCCTAGATGAAATATTACTAAGTTTATCAATTAAAGCTTTTCTATATTCTTTAAACATATCCATGCAATCTCTTTTTAATGTATGTCTAGAAATAGATTTATATGCGGGTTGTAAATAGTTACAAACAAATTCTAAATATCCTGATTTTTCACAAATTGTGAATGGTTGTTCAGTCCTAATTATAAATCTAACTAAATCACGTCTAGCTTGAACATTATCAAAAATAAAATTTTTTCCACCATCACGTGTATTAATTTGAGATTGTTTACCTTCTAAAATTTCATCTTCTTCGGCATCAGGATTAATTTTATGTGCAGTAATTAAATGTCTTTTATACATACCTGTACCGCCAGCACCTCCACCGGACTTATAAGAGTAAACGCCTTGGCACAATTTACAAATAGCACAATATTTATTCGTCTCACCTTCTTTTGCTACAATATCGAAATACTCCCATACCCTGCCCGTTTTTTTTCGACTAAACTTCGACCTTGATGATGTGGCAGCAGTGGTGGCAGCTGATGATTGTGTTTGAGCATGACCTCCACGTCCACGACCAACCGATGGCGCCGTCAAAGGAAGCTCCTCCTCCGGATGAATATCGGGTTCGATTTCATTAAATGATTCGTCACCCAAATTAGGAATTTCAGTAGAACCAAAAGGTCGAGAAATAGAGCATGAACGACGAAAGAAATTTGACATTTTTATATTTTTTTTGAAAATAAATATATGTTAAAAATTAAAAAAATAGATGTATGATATATATATATCATATATTGGAATTTGAAAATTGAAATTTGAAAATTAAAAGTAAAATTTGCAAAATTATAAAATAAAAAGAAAAATGAAATTTATAAAGAAAATGATGATATTATAAATTTGGAATAAGGAATATATATATAATATATTAAAATATGAAAATTAAAAGTAAAATTTGTAAAATTATAAAATAAAAAGAAAAATGAAATTTATAAAGAAAATGATGATATTATAAATTTGGAATAAGGGAATTTAAGTGAATTTGAGAGAGTTTGAGTGAATATTGAGAGAGTATGTGAGTGAAGAGAATAAGAGTAGATGAATATAGATAGTAGATTTGAGAGAAAATACAGAAGAAATGTAAATGAAAATAGAAGATTATAGACGTATTTATAAGAAAAAAATTATAATAAAAAATAAAAAAATTAAAAAAAAAGGATTGACGGCCATTGCCCATCAAACACAGAGTAGAGGACTTGCCTCTGCTCTGCATACTGCAGTTGCACTACAGTGCAACTGCAGCAAGAGCCAAGAGGCTGCGCAGTGGCAGCCAAGCCTTTTTTTAATTTAATTAAAATTAAAAAATTCAAAAAAAAATAAAGATTGATGGGCAACGGCCATTTTCAAAATGGCAGAGGCAAGTCACAGACTTGCCTCTGCTGCAGATTGCAGTTGCACTGTGCAACTACAATCAAAAATTTATTTTTTTATTTTTTTTAACCGGACCGGTTATGAGCCGGGCCCTTAACGGGCCCAGTCTTTAACGGTAAGGGCCCGGTTTTAAAAAATTAAAACCGGCCCAGCCCGGTATCATACCAGGCTAGGCCGATTCCGAACCGGTACAGTACCGGTTCGGATTTTGGGTCGGATTGACCCGATTCGTTTGCGAACCTGGTCGGGCCAACCCGGCCCAATAAGCACCTGTAGGACAATCTTGACCACGTGTTATGGCAAGTTATCAATCAGGATTGTTATATTTTACAACACATTTTTATATTATTCTCCTTTTTTACCGAGGCTTTTGAATAGACCACTTTTTATCTTATTTCCCCTTCTCATACAACTTTGCTCGTTGACACAACACAACACTCCAAAGTCTTCTACAGCGTCTTTCTTTAATGGAGGAACTCCAACTAACATTTTTGAGTTTAACAACTAAATGACAAAAACAGCCGGTGACATTTATACATAAAATCTGAAAATAAGATGGTGGTATGATTTTTTATGTGTCAATTGCGGAAGTGAATGGACATAAAAGCAGGAAATACACGGAATTCAGGCTGCTGACTCGTTTTAGGCAACGGATTATTATCTCTACTTCAAGCCTCCAGAGAAGAAGAAAATTTCCTCTCTTCCTCCACAAAAGATGAGAAGAACTTCTGGGTGGTCAATAGTTAACATCCTCTCTGCCATCATATTTTGCTTTACCGTTTTGATGTTGTCTTCTCTCCATGGCTGCTCTGCTATAGATACTATAACAAATGAAAATAGGCTAGTTGATGGAGAAACTCTTGTTTCAGCTGGAAATATATTTGAACTGGGGTTCTTTAGCCCATCCAGAAGGTCTAATGTGAAGAGATATGTAGGGATATGGTACACCTCCAGTCCACAAACAATTGTTTGGGTCGCTAATAGAGAAAAACCACTTTTAGATAAAAGTGGAGTTTTATATATTGCAGATGGCAACCTCAAGTTATCCGATGAGAATGGGAATCTGTATTGGTCTACACAACTTGGGCTTACACGTTTGGTATGGGAACCTGTGGCAAAGCTCAATGATACTGGTAACCTCATTCTGTTTGAAGGTAAGTCGAGGCAAAATCTATGGCAAAGCTTTGACCAACCAACAGATACATTTCTTTTTGGAATGAAGATGGATGAAAATTTTGTTTTAACTTCCTGGACAAGTGAAGAAGATCCAGCACCTGGAAATTTCACATTCAAGCAAGATCCGGAAGTAAATAATCAGTTTGTAATCAATAAAAAAAGTATCACTTAACTGGAGATCGAGTAGGCCGGAGTCGGATGAAATCTTTAAACGGGATGAAATGCCTTCCACATTAGTCAGCTTCCTGAATTTTAGCAGGAATAGCAGTGGAGTGTACATAAATAAAAGAATGATGATGAATTTTACCGGAGATTTACAGTATTGGCAGTCGGATACAGAAGCAAAAAATTGGTCCTTGATGTGGTGGGAGCCAAAAGATAAATGCGATTTGTTCAATTTTTGTGGGAACTTTGGCACCTGCAATGGCAACAATAAGTTGCCATGCAAATGTTTGCCAGGTTTCAAACCTATGTTCTCAGAGAAATGGAACGCAGGAGATTTTTCGGATGGTTGCTCCAGAAACTCTGCATCATCGTGTGGCAATGACTTCCTCAGATTGAAAAGGATGAAAGTGGGATATTTAGACTCATCGTATGGGGCTAAGGATGAAGAAGACTGCAAAGAGGAGTGCCTCAGCAGATGCCAGTGTCAGGCATATTCATATGTCGTCCGAAAAGGCTACACTAATTCATGTGTGACTTGGACAGAGGATCTCAAAAATCTTCAGGAGGACCAAGATGATGGCCATGATCTCTACGTCCGTGTGGCACTGTCTGATAAAGGTACTTTACTCTTCACATAGCAGATACCAATAGTCATCTTGGCTAATACTGTGAGGATACTGTAGAAATTTGTAAGAATGCGATTCCAATTTTCCACTGCGCTTAAAATGAGCCTGGAAAATACTTCACCTAGAAGCAACTTTAGAATACATATTGGGAGTATCAATTTCCTGGGTTAAGCACTTATTATTCCCGAAACAAAATTTTCAAGATTGAAACTTCAACCTACAAAATCCCCAACCAGGACAAATCTGCCTGTTAACAGTGTAGCTCGCAACATTCGGAAAAGTCAAACAACATAATCTCTGATGATGCAATACTTTGTAATTATGTTGGCCTTTGTGCAAGGTTTAAAAGAATTAAACACATGTCTCTAAAGAGGGTTTTAGACAAAAGACTAAGAGGAGTAGTTCTCATATCATGTTAGTGTAAATACATCAAACAAGCCTAACATGCTTCTACACAATATGAAACATGTTAAACAAATAAAATGCGGAAGCGATAGGATCTAACCTCCAGCCATTGCACTCTGTAACTCTGCTGTTGAAGCAATTGCCGAATTTGACAGTCTACTCTGTGTCGATCACAGACCTTCCAAATCTTCCAAGCACTCAAAACCTCACTAGAGAGTGTTTGTATTTTTTAGGTTAACGTACTTGGGGACCGGAAGGAGCCCTCTTATATTACTAACGAGAGCATGCTAATTATGGTAATAAAATCACGTTTTAACCATCACAAAATCGTGTTTTAATAGCCAAATATTGAGTTGAGATTCAGCGTGAAATTATGGACCATATCCGGAATTGGTCAACCAAACAATTATTTCCCTAATTATGGAGATATACTAACATTCTCCCACTTGGTCCATATATTTCACTTATAGAAGAAACAAATCACATGAATCATGGCGACAGTTCCTCTAATGGTGAGTATTATCTTCCATGTATTACTATGTAAAATGTTTCTAAATCAACTCATTTATACTTAATGAATAAACCTTATGTTTATTCTCGGTCCAAACAACAAGGATATTTCTCAAATAAACTTTAGTGTATACAAATCAAAAATGAGAAACATCATATTATTAATAAGAGTTTCAATTACAATCAAAATGTGGGACCAAGTCCCATTCTCTCTACATGATCCTTAAATTTAAATGGTGGCATGCCCTTAGTCAAAGGATCAGCTAACATCAATTCAGTGCTAACGTGTTCAATGACCACTCTTTTATCTCTAACACGTTCTCTAATGGCTAAGTACTTAATGTCGATATGCTTACTTCGACTTCCACTCTTATTGTTCTTAGCCATGAATACCGCAGCTGAATTGTCACAATATATCCTCAATGGCTTAGATATGGAGTCAACAACTCTAAGCCCACCAATGAAACTCTTAAGCCATACACCATGTGAGGTAGCCTCAAAACAAGAAACGAACTCGGCCTCCATAGTGGAAGTGGCAGTCAGTGTCTGCTTAGCACTCTTCCATGAAACAGCTCCATCGGCAAGCATGAAGATGTAACCGGATGTTGATTTCCGGGTATCAACACAGCCAGCAAAGTCTGAGTCTGAGTAGCCAATCACTTCCAACTCATCAGTCCGTCTATACATAAGCATGTAATCCTTAGTGCCTTGAAAATATCTAAGCACCTTCTTCGCAGCTCTCCAGTGGTCCATCCCCGGGTCACTTTGGTATCTACCCAACACTCCCACAGCAAAAGCAATATCAGGCCTGGTACAGACCTGTGCATACATAATGCTTCCAACAGCTGAGGCATATGGAATGTTCTTCATCTGTTCCCGCTCAAGATCATTTTTCGGGCACTGATTCAAATTGAACCTGTCACCCTTCACAATGGGAGCTGGGCTTGGTGAACAATCTTTCATTCTGAATCTTTCCAAGACTTTATTAATATAGGCTTCTTGTGACAGACCTAATATACCTCTATGTCTGTCTCTATGGATCTTAATGCCAATGACATAAGATGCATCACCCATATCTTTCATATCAAAGTTCTCAGAAAGAAATTGTTTCACCCACGTAGCATCCCCTTATCATTGGTTGCAAGCAGAATATCATCCACATATAGCACAAGGAAACAAATCTTGCTCCCACTGACCTTCTGGTATATACATTGATCCATGATGTTCTCAACGAAACCAAATGAAGAGATGACTTCATGGAATTTTAGATACCATTGGCGGGAAGCTTGTTTCAACCCATATATGGATTTCTTCAGCTTACAGACCAAATGCTCACCATTACTAGAGGAAAAACCTTCAGGTTGTTTCATGTAAACCTCTTCCACTAGATCACCATTTAGAAATGCCGTTTTCACATCCATTTGTTGCAACTCTAAGTCAAAATGTGCAACAAGCGCCATTATGATCCGGAGAGAATCTTTCTTAGATACAGGAAAGAAGGTCTCCTTGTAATCGACTCCCTCCTTTTTGAGTGAATCCTTTAGCTACAAGTCTTGCCTTATAACGCTCAATGTTGCCTAATGAGTCAGTCTTGGTCTTAAAGACCCATTTACAGCCTATAGCCCTGGCCCCATTAGGCAACTCGACAAGATCCCATACTCCATTAGATACCATCGAATCCATCTCATCCTTCATAGCATCGAACCAAAGTTTTGATTCTTTGCTGTTCATGGCTTGTGAAAACGTCTCTGGATCATTAATGGGCCCAATATTGAAATCATACTCTTGTAGATACACAATATAATCACTAGGAATAGCTGATTTCCTTTCCCTAGTAGACCTTCTTAATGTTGGTTCAACATTCTCCGAAGGATCATGTTGTTCAACTGGTTGCTCACTCAATTCTGGTGTATCCAGAGGAGCCTCGTCTACTGGTAAGTTATCAGCTACTTGTGGATCTTCAACGATTGGTTGTTCAATGTCCAGTTGTACTGAAGGGACATTGTTTATGATAACCAATCCTTGACTCGAGGTAGAGGGTTGATCTCTCATAGAAACTAGGTCTTGAGATTGATCGCTCCCACTAACTAAGTCATTTTCAAGAAACTTCGCGTTCCTTGATTCCACAAATCTAGTGCTATGAGATGGACAATAGAATCTGTAGCCTTTGGACCGTTCGGCATATCCGATGAAATACCCACTTATGGTCCTAGGATCCAGTTTCTTTTCCTGTGGGATGTAAACTCTTATCTCAGAAGGGCATCCCCAAATGCGCATATGACGCAAACTCGGTTTCCAAACTTTGAATAATTCAAAAGGCGTCTTTGAAACAGCCTTGGTTGGAACCCGGTTCAATATATACGCTGCCGTTTAAGAGCTTCAATCCACAAGGACTTAGGCAACTTCGAGTTGCTAAGCATACTACGCACCATTTCCATCAAAGTTCGGTTCCTTCTTTCTGCAACACCATTCTGATCCGGTGAACCAGGCATGGTATATTGGGCAACAATCCCATTTTCTTGAAGGAACTTCGCAAATGGTCCAGGTGCTTGTCCATCTTCAGTGTATCTACCGTAATACTCCCCACCTCTATCAGTTCTTACTATCTTTATGGGTTTCCCACATTGTTTCTCTACTTCAGCCTTAAATATTTTAAAGGCGTCCAATGCTTCGTTCTTGTTATGAAGCATGTAGAGATACATAAACCTCGAGTAATCATCAATAAAGGTGATGAAGTATTTCTGACCATATGCATCAATGTCTGGACAACATATGTCAGAATGTATGATCTCTAATATGGTTGAACTCCTATTGGCACCTTTCTTAGACTTGTTGGTTTGCTTACCCTTAATGCAATCCACACAAGTGTTGAAATCAGTAAAATCGAGAGTACTAAGTATTCCGTCATTTACCAATCTCTTAATTCTATTTATGGAGATATGACCTAATCTCCGGTGCCATAACGTAGAGGAATCCTCATTCATAACACATCTTTTAGTGCCAGTTTGAACATGCAAGGCGTTATGAGCAGTATCATTTTGCAAATCAATAGAGAAAAGACCATCACATAAGGTACCATTCCCAACAATATCAGACTTAAAATATATCAATATTGATTTATTTGAAAATTGAAAGGAATATCCATAAGGTACCAACCTAGAAACAGAGATTAAATTTCTCGAGAAACTAGGAATATAAAAGGTCTTTTCTAACTGCAAAACAAAACCACTCCTAAGAACTAAAGTGCATGTTCCAACGCCTTCAACACGCGAGCGCATCTTGTTTCCTGAATAGATGCTCTCCTCATTTCCCACTGGCTTCCTTAGGTTTGTCATACCCTGTAAGGAAGTCGAAATGTGAATTGTAGATCCAGAATCAATCCACCATGTGTTATGATTAACCTCAACCATATTTGATTCAAAACAAACATATGAGAGTGGATTACCTTTCTTAACGAGCCACTGCTGAAGCTTAGCACAGTCCTTCTTCATGTGTCCCTTCTTTTTACAGAAGAAACACTTGGACTCTTTCTTAATGTCAGCTTGGGCAGGGATTTTCCCTTTTCCCTTGTTCTTGGCTCGATCTTTGGTCTTTCCTTGGCTTGCAAAAAATGCACTTTCACCCGATTCCATAAGCAGCCTTCCCTCCTCTTGAACACACATGGTCATCAATTCATTGATAGTCCACTTATCCTTATGTGTGTTGTAGGATATCTTGAATGGTCCGTACTGCTTTGGTAGAGTGTTTAATATATAATGCACAAGAAAAGACTCAGACATCTCCACCTCTAGCTTCTTGAGTTGGGCTGCTATATCTCTCATGGCCATTATGTGCTCGCTCACTCCTTTGACATTGGTGAGCCTCATCGATGAGAACTTCATTATCAGGGTGCTGGCCAACGCTTTGTCTGAAGTGACAAATTGATCATCTATGGCCTTCAGTAAGGTCCTAACGTTGGTATGCTGTTCGACTGAACCACGTATCCCAGCAGATATCTTTGTCTTTATATACATGACACTAAGACGATTGGATCGCTCCCAACGTTCATGTAAAGCTACTTGAGCAGGAGTGCTGGTCTCTGTCAATACGGGCTTGTCTTTCCTTATAGCATAGTCTATATCCATGCACCCTAATTGGAGGAGAACTCTCTCCTTCCAAACCTTGTAGTTCTCTCCATCCAGCTCGGGAACTTCTAGGTTAATACTAGCCTGAGGAAACACTGCATATAGAAAAAAAACATGCTTATGTATCTAGAATTTTTAAGGCAAACTTAATTATGTCTACCAATGTAAACATATTTTATTAATGAATCTTAGACAAAAAACTTGCCTGTGGGCTAAAGTTCTAATTCTAATAGATTCATATCATAATGATAAAACTATCAAATTATATCATTTCCTAATTCCTGTGAGTAAATTAAGAAATTAATTTGATATTTTATCCTAATTAGTTATAAAATTATAATAAAAATTCCTGTGGGATAAAATTTACCATAACCTTATAACTGATTACAATTTATGTCTAATATCATTATGTGATTTTACAAAAATAATTTTACTTAATTAAGGTTGCTGTGGCTAGGCCCTAATTAAATAAATCATAAATCACTTAGACATATTGGTAAAATTCTAAGTTCATTCATATTTTAAAAATTGCAATTATCCCAAGGCAACTTTAATTCCAAATAATATGAATAACTTAGCTACATGTGCTTTTAGTATAAAATAACAAAATTATACATATTCAAAATAAGCACATATGCACATTTAAAATCAAATTTCCATAATTTAATCATAATTTTATGATAATTTTCACGAAATTATTCAATTTTAAAATTATAGCATTTATAAAAATTCCAAATTTATGAAAAATCCTCATAAAATCCAAAATAATGAGAAGTTTTCATAATTATATTAATTTTGTGAAAATAATCCAATTATTCATAAAATTATGAAAATTACAGAACTGAAAATTTGATATAAAACTATAAAAAATATAATTATTTGGCCTAAATTAAATAATTTCAATTAATTAAATTAAATAAATCCTAAGGCCTAAAATAAATAAACCAAATGGCCTTTTATTTAATTTATATGTCCAAATAATTAACCAAATGACCCAAAATAAATGGACCAAAACTAACCAAAAATAGCCCAAATAGTGGCCCAAAATCGGATAGCCCAATAAGGATTAATCCCCTTTTTTTCTTCCTTTTTTTTTTATTAACAGTGCGGTGCACTGTATATCAAGCCGGGCGCGTGAGATCCACACGCCCGGTTTCAACCCTCGGGCGCGTGATTATCACGCGCCCGCTTTCTACTACTGGGAGCGTGAGATTCACGCGCCCGTTTACACCATCGGGCGCGTCAATCTCACGCGCCCGAGGGCTTCTTCTTCGCCCGACGGGCGTTTTCCAGAATTTTTGGGTCTTTTTGACCCGACCCGGCACAAAACCCTTCAAACAGTCCCGTTTTTCATGTATTTTTCATCCCTAGAGCTTTACAACAATAGATCTAAATTATTTGAGCCAAAATCACATGAAAACAGAATGGGTTTCAAGAAATCCGAGATTTAAAGTTTCAAAAATGGGTTTTTATGGCTTCTTTCTACAGATTTCTCGCAAGACAGAGGTTAAACTACGGCTCTGACACCAAATGTAAGTACATCAAACAAGCCTAACATGCTTCTACACAATATGAAACATGTTAAACAAATAAAATGCGGAAGCGATAGGATCTAACCTCCAGCCATTGCACTCTGTAACTCTGCTGTTGAAGCAATTGCCGAATCTGACAGTCTACTCTGTGTCGATCACAGACCTTCCAAATCTTCCAAGCACTCAAAACCTCACTAGATAGTGTTTGTATTTTTTAGGTTAACGTACTTGGAGACCGGAAGGAGCCCTCTTATATTACTAACGAGAGCATGCTAATTATGACAATAAAATCACGTTTTAACCATCACAAAATCGTGTTTTAATAGCCAAATATTGAGTTGAGATTCAGCGTGAAATTATGGACCATATCCGGAATTGGTCAACCAAACAATTATTTCCCTAATTATGGAGATATACTAACAGTTAGAAGAGATCTGCTACTTATCAAATTGAATAAAATTGTAAAGAGTTATCATATAATAAAAGTTGTAGAAAAAATCGATCCCTCATTTAGCCACGTTTTCAGCCACCTACTTTCCACTGTTTACCCTTTGCTTTTTATTCATTGTTCCATGTTGATTTGTTCAAAATGGATAATTCACGTAAAGGCCACGTCGTCCGTGTATTTTTACATCTTTTGCCCATTTGTTTTCTTCTTGCTTCTTTGTTTTTGTCTGTCCGAAATGGACAATTTGCTGGTAGGGTATACTGGTCAGATGATTTGACCCCTCATTGTATTCCATCAACATGCACACTGCTCAATGTTCACAAATGGTTCACAGGGTGGTGATCATCGGAATTTTTTTTTCCATTTTTTCGTTTCTTTTTTTAGTTGAAAAGTCAAGATCTTTACCTAACCACCGTTTTGTTGCTTCTATTCTATGCTTCCCAACTCCTCCCAATCCTCTTTCCTTTTTTACACTCTCAGCAATGGAGCAACCGGTGAAAAAGCGGTGGACAGTCCAACTCTGACGAAACAGACAAACACCTTTCAGAAGTCAGTTCAATCCTTTGAATCCAGTAAGTTTTTGGATTTTCGTCTTTTTTTATTTTCTCATATTTCTCCGTTTTTTTGTCTGATTATTCTCTTAAATATTTTGGTTTTGATCCTTTGGTTTTGATTTTTTTTTCTCAAAATTTTCTTTCGCTTCACTCTGATATATATATATATATATATATATATATATATATATAATATATATATTGACATTTCAATTTACTATTATATAGAATATCTACCTTTGAAAAGTGAGTTTATCATTTGCATAGACATTAATCTACAGAAGGACAGTGGTTATTTTTCTTAAGGAATTATGCAATCTACAAGTTTGATCTTCATTGGTGCCAGATGATGAGAATCTACCTATTCTATAACTTCATCATCTAGAAACACAAATAACGTGGGATCATAATGTCTTTTGAGTTCAAACCTAGGTCATTAATTTGTCTTTCTTTTGTTAAAAAAAGAAGCCAAATGCCCACTGATGTCTAGATTGACATTACAACATCAATGTAATATATATATATATATATATATATATATATATATATATATATATATATATATTTAAGGCATGAATGAACAAATATACTTTTGTAATTTCCTAGAAATTGAAGTAACTATTGGAAGTGAATAATTATTATTATGTGGGTTTGAATTAATTTTCGTTACAAACACACCAAATATTAATGATGCTTAAGTGATAAATTAATTACATTAAAATCTTTACAATGTAGATTAGATCAATAATGACTAACATCCATTACAATTTGGTGATAGATACAGCAAAAAGCAGAGTTTGCCCTGTTAAAGAGCAGGAGTGTCATTGCATTGATGCATTCATGATGAACATACAAAACCATTCTTAATGACATGAATACTTGAATATCACAATTATTACTCGACAAGGTTAAGAAATATCCAAGCAAGATTCACACTTTCTTATTGGATGTTGGCAATCAGTCTATGGTGCACAAATCCATTTCTACATAGAAAATGTTAGGATAATGGAATTGTTTTGCACATTTAAATATTTTGTTATTGAAAGCATATATGAACCCTCTTTTCTAAAACAAAGCATGTTATTTGATTACAAAAGATGTATGTTCAAATGCAATTGAAGTTTTTTTGTTTTTCCCCTTTGTCTCTTGATGTGATTGACATCTGTTGGTTTATTTGTATGAATTAGCAAGAATTTGCAGTTTTTGAAAACAAACAATTTGATGCATTTTCCTCTTTTACATCTTTTATGAGATGTTTATTTTCCTGATGAAGATTTTGCATTTAGGTTATTTCGAAATGATTCAACATGTTCTTGAAGTACTCACAGGTAACCTATTTTGAAATGATTTTTTGGTTTTGATCATATCATAAATCATCAAGCACTAAAAAAAAAGATTGTCTTAATTGCATACAGTGTGCATAATCCATTTATGGATCATAATATTGCATTTATATCAAAGATTCTTCTTTTTTTAAATCCTATGCTTCCGCCGTTTGTTTTCATGGTTCTTATAAAAAAAATTAACACCCCTGTTGAGTATGTCTTACTGTCTTATTAATTGGGTTGATCCATGCTGAATGTATTTTGGTACATAAAAGTTTAGGTGAGGGGAGGCTATGACTATTTTGGCATTGTACCATCTACTGCTTAGGGAGGTCATTATCTGTATAATGCAGCATTATCTTAATTATGTGTTTGTTCTTCCAACTTCGATTTATAGCAGTACACAGATTTGCTCATGCATATTAGGGATGATCATCTGCCATTTAGTAGATATGTGTGTGTGTGTATCATTGCCTATTTTCACCGTAGAATTTTTATAACTAGATTCAGCTGATATTTACCCAAAAGAGAAGTTATGAAAGGATCCAAAGTGTCGTGAGAAACCAATAGAAGGCTAGGAAGATCAAACTAATATTGACTTGCATCATTCCTTGACTGATACCTATCTTATTTAGCAGTTTGTTGTTTTTGCTCAGTGTTTTTATTTTATGATTTCCTGCCAAGTGAATCAAACACATATGTTGATATAGGGAAAATGTATCATTGTCATCAATTTGTGTATAGAATCAGCTAAGAAGACTGAATTTTATATGGACAGATAGCTGGAAGTGGGCTACGTTACATTTGGTAGCTAAACTACTGAGGCTATGAGGTGCAGTTCTGCATATTAGCATTCTTTCCGGCCTACATTTGCTTTGTCATTTTAAGTTCATAGTCTTCATCGACATTTATCAAGTGATGCTGGATAATTGTATGCTTTGCAAGGAAGATACCTAACACTTTTTGACTTTAAGAATATTCTATTAATTGGCATATGAGTTTATAAATATGATGATACAGTTGATTGACATTGTTGGGATTATTAGTGGCCTGTGATCTAAATTCAAGCATTCTTGATGCGTTTAATGTTATGTATGCTGCTATGCTTGAGTTAATTAGTCTCCTTATAAATGTAGAAAATAAAATTCAGAAGGTTAAGTGCTTTCGATTGGCAATAACATAAATATGGTAAGAGAAAGACACTAACAGATTTATTGCTACAATAATATTGATCCTGCAGCATAGCGGGGGTCTTCATGCTAGTTTATTTAAAAAGAATTCTCATCGAATAGGAAAAGAATCAACTCATGATGACATAATCGTAGATGTTACTTTAATTATAGGAACTTCTGTTTTAGCAAATGCAGCAAAAATGCCTGTTGCAGGACCAAATATCAAAGCAACAGTTAAGTAAAAGCTTGATTTAATAATTTCTATTCAATTTTGCAGAATCGACAGTTAGAAATTGTGAGACTTGTGGCACGAACTTGGTCCCTTATCCTCTAAGCACTGGACCGAATTGCGGTGATCCTATGTACTCCAATTGCTACTGTAATAACGACACAGGCCAGCTAAGCTTCAACGCACCCAGTGGAAACTATAATGTCATTAGTGTCAATCCAGAGGCACGAATATTTGTTATCCAAATCAAGCCAAAGAAGCAGATAATTGTGATGCTATGCATTTGTCAGGAAGCAACATTCTGCAACTCAGTCAATCATCGCCGTTCAATGGTACCACCAGGTGCAATAGTAGTGATATAGGCAACCTTACTAATGGTTCTTCACTGATTGGTACAGTTGAAGTAGAAATTAGTTGGAAGCCACCATTAGAGCCAACTTGTGTTTCATCTGCTGACTGCAAGGATTGGCCGAATTCAAGTTGCAATAAAACGGGAAATGGACAAAAACGGTGCCTTTGCAATATTACCTTTCGTTGGGATGGCTCGGCTTTAAACTGTACTCGAGGTTAGGATTAAATTGGATGCATTGGAATTGTGGTATAGAACTTAGCTCTAACAAATGGCAAATCAATTTTGGTCTTTGTGCACCAAGGGCACAGGTGCCCCTGAAGCACTCTTGGCATTACATTCTCTAACCTAACTTTGTGCTGGTTAATTTTCTTGTAGTAGGTGGACAATCGAGAGTCTTTTAGTAAAAGAAAGCCACTCACTCTGATCCTTGGAGTATCTCTGCCAATTGCAATGGTCGTTTTCTGCTCCATTTTTTCTATTTACATGTGGAGAACAAAGGTGGCAAAGAGGCAAGGTAAGTGTGTTGCATCTTTTACTCTGTCCGTGTCACTTTCTTCCACCAAGTACAGGACCAAAGTAAAATTACTACTCACAGGATTTTAACAAAGGAAAGGATTGTTGTTCTATCCCCAAAATGTTTGTTTCTTTTGAATTCAGAAAACCAAAGAAAAGCTGCTCTTCATCGGTACGACACTGAGAGAGGAGTTAAAGAGCTGATGGACTCGACGAGCCATTTGGAAGGAAAAGGTGGGTCGGGCATAGACGTACCTATGTTTGATTTTGAAAGCATACTGGCTGCGACAGACAATTTCTCAAATGAAAACAAACTTGGGAAAGGAGGGTTTGGGCCGGTTTACAAGGTATTGCTTGCCCGACTTTCAGAAGTTCATGTCATTTATTCCCTCTGGTCCTACTGTCTTACAAAGACTAATCTCAGGGTAAGTTTCCAGGAGGTCAAGAAATTGCTGTAAAGAGGCTCTCAAGTGTTTCAGGACAGGGCTTGGAGGAATTTAAAAATGAGGTGGTGTTGATTGCTAAACTTCAACATCGGAATCTTGTGAGACTATTGGGCTACTGCATAAGAGGAGAGGAGAAGATTCTACTCTATGAATATATGCCCAACAAAAGCTTAGACTGGTTGATATTTGGTTAGCTCCTGTAATCTTAATAGTTATCTTATTTGATCCTGATTGACTTTATTTTATTTTACTAGTATAAAAGAACCAAAAAAAAAAGAAACTATATCTTATGATCACTAATAAATGTTAACGGTCTTCTATGAGGAATTTTAAAGATGAATCATTTAGCCAGCAATTGGACTGGGAGACACGTTACAACATCATTTTGGGAATTGCTAGAGGATTGCTTTATCTTCACCAAGATTCTAGGCTGAGAATTATTCACAGAGATTTGAAAACTAGCAACATACTACTAGATGCAGAGATGAATCCAAAAATATCTGATTTCGGCCTTGCAAGAATGATCCAAGGAAAGCAAACTGAAGGAAATACACTTAGAGTAGTTGGAACATAGTGAGTTGCAAATTTTCTTATTATCTAGAGAAGCAAAAATGTATTTTCTATTTTCCAGCTGCTTTCAACCAAGAAATTTATACAAAAAATGTGTGTGTGTGTATAATATATATATATATATATATATATATATATATATATATGGAAGTCATGCACTTCTAATTATAAGTTCATAAGGATTAATGTAAAATGCAGTGGATATATGGCATCGGAGTATGCATTAGATGAACTTTTTTCAGTAAAAACCGATGTTTTCAGCTTTGGTGTAGTCATGCTTGAGATTATTAGCAGAAAACAGAACACAAGATTTTATCAGGCGGAACACGCCCCAAGCCTAATTGGTTATGTAAGGAAGGATGAATTTTCTGGTATTTAGTCCTTTATCAACTTTCCCTCTCCATGCTAATTGCACTTCTAATTTTATTTCCGGCATGGTGATTCTGGCAAGAAGGCCAGGCATTGGATTTTATGGACGAGACACTGCGGTCAAGTTGCAGTGCAAGTAAGTTTCTGAGGTGTGTGCATGTTGGGCTGTTATGCGTGCAGGAAGATCCCGGTGAGCGCCCCACCATGTCGGATGTTGTTGTCTTGCTTGGCAGTGAAACTGTGAGCCTTCCCACACCTAAACAGCCAGCCTTTCTGACTAGGAGAACCAATATTTCTAGCTTAGCTTCTACCTCTGGCAAAGTAGACACTAATACTGAAATCACTGTTTCTCTCGAAGAAGGCCGATAATTCTAAAGGCTCACGCAAAAGAGGTCATAGTTTGGGATGCGAAAACCGATTCCAGCTACTAGAATTTGAATTTGTGAAATGTCACATTTTAAAGATATTATTATAAGAATTATTTGGACAAAGCTTTAGGTTCACATTTTCTTCCCTTTTAAGATATTCTAGAATGGTTCAAATCTCTGTTATTTTTTTTAATTTGTAAGAATGTATGAAAAAGAAAAAAAGAGATCGAACCATTGTTTTTAATCATTCTTAAAAAAAAAAAAAACTTAGCAACCCAAATCTCGGTCATTATCGTTGTACTTAAATTAGTCTTCAATTGTACAAGTTGATTATGACGTAACCTTTTTTTTTCTTATACACATGTACAGGTACATGTTTTATTAGAACCATAGGATCAGTTTAAACTTTAAAGAGGTAAGAAATAAGCTACAACATATTAGTATTATGACTTCAAAAATGTGGATTTGATCTAAATGCTATAATTTTTAGAATTATGTGATATCTAAATTAGTGATCAAAATTGAAAGAGTGTAAATTCCTAAATTTATTATGACGATAGACACAGCCATAGATAGGCCCTCAAGCATTAATAGTGAAGTCATCTTTGGTACATAATATGATGGATATGATAGAATGATAATCATACTATCTTGAGTTTAATGTACACATTAAAAAGAAGGTTGGATTACAATTAGGATTAATTATCCTTTTAATATAAGATTATTCAATCATCTTCAAAAGGTAGTGATTATTTCTAATCTCACAGGATTAGAAATAATTACACATATTTTATTTATTTATCTTTAAAATTTATATTTAAAAATTAACTTAATCATTTAATAAAATAATAAAGATCATTAGTTAATTAATTAATCTAAATTATTTTTCTTTTTTCTTTCTTTTTTAGTTTTTATTTTTATTTCTTTCTTTCCCTTTTTTCTTGTTTTTGAATAAAGAAAAAACTATAATTTTGATAAAATAATATTTTATTGAATAATTCATTTATCTCAAAAATTGGTTTTGAGAAAAGAATTATAATTGTTAACCATAAAATTATTAAAATTATAGATTTTTTAGTTTATAAAATTTGAATTATTAAATTTTACTCATATTTTTTTCTTCTTTTTCTTTTTCCTTTTAAGTGGCAAAAAAAGAAAGAAGAGGAAGAAACCATAAAAATAATGAAAAATATTTAAGAATTGTCTTTTTGAACTTTAATGTAATTAAAAGAAATCAACTTATTTGTTAGAAAAACTTATTTTTCTAAAATAAATAAATTTAACTTACAATAAAAAAAACTATTTGAAATTTAAATCATATAAAGAAATAAAAAATAAAAAAAAGAAAAATTGAAAAAAAAATACAAAGAATGTTTTATAAAAATTAATTAATTAACAAAATACATTTTTTGAAAAAGTAAATAAAATTTTTTAAAAGAACAATTTTTATTAAAAAATTAGCTAATGAATTTAACTATTAATTATAATATTGTAAATAATATTTAACTTTTTAATTTTCTATTTATATTTATAAAAAAATTATAAACTTAAATTATGTTATTTTCAAAAAGAGTACTACAAAAAGTCATTTTTATACTACTTTTAGTTTTACACATAGCAAAAATGGTAAAAGATATAAAAAAGCATCTTATCTTATTTTAATCCTTATACACACCAAACATAAGATATTTAAATTCACTTTAGTTTATTTTATGAGCTAATGATGTCAAGTCCCAAATCGTAAAATTTAGGACTAACTTTTCCTTTTATCTTATTCGATTAGGTTGTGCTCAGTGTCTCAATTTCACTATCAAGCTAAACTTTACTTAGCTAAATTAATATCTAATAATTCAAATAGGTCCCGGATCAATTACATACAAAAAACATGCATTTCTTTTTTGCTCTCCACTCAATTCTATTTAATCTAACTAAAACCATTCCATAATTAAACTTGAGTAATCACCCCAAACAGGGTATATCATACCTCGAATATTATCGTTAGGCTTATATCTACAACGGTTGTCATAACACAAAGACTATACTTGACATCCAATTCATTATAGTTTACATTCCGTTTACATAATTAAAGTATTGTACAAACTAAGTTTGGATACATAAAGAGTTGTACAGTGTATACCTCCAAGTTACAAAGCAGAAACCTTGAAGGAAACACAGTCAAAAGTCATCTTTCACTGTAGTAGCAACTATAGCAGCTAATCTGTGAGTAGAAGAGGGGGTAAGCTTATGCCTAGTAAGAGATTTGTATAAAAGAATTGATATTATGCATACCTATATGTAAGTATCGAAAACATACTCTTTCATGTAGAAAACATGAATTATTTAAATTTGGTATAGTGTTGGAAAAGATACTATAATCGGTTAGATAATCAGGCTGAGTACAAAAGGATGCTTTGGAGCGCTTCACATGTCTCGGTATCTAAATCTAACTATGGAGATTTATATTGGAAGTGTGCAGTTCAATAAACGCACATATTTCAGTAAACATTTAAAAATAACCTTTAATAGTGCATTTGTTGCTCAGATATACAATTTAAAATATTTCTCCATAAACAGTACAATAATCTGTTTTCAATGAGCAGTAACAGAATTTAGAAAGTATATTTAATAAGTATAAACAATTCTAAAATCTATAATACATAAATAAATTTCTGGGAGTGCCCGAGATGTCTAGGAATTTGCCACCCTAGATAAAATAGTGGAGACAAGGCAACACCCAATAGACACATGAATAATGACATATGGCCATAGTCTAAGGTCGTCCACAAATGTACACGGATTAGGTGTCATTTGGGACACTGAATGATGGGACCAGGATCACTCAGTTATAGTAATAGTAGGGGGCATGTGCTTGTAAGCAGATATGGGGCCAACAGTCTCAAAACAGTTCTTAAAACAATTCATTATAGTTTAAGGAGATAAATTCAATAACATATATCTTCAATTAGTCCATAAAACATTTAAATTAGTAAATCAGTACAGTTAAAGAATACAAATTCACAAAATATTCTTAATTTAGAAATAATTGTCCAAAATATTTAATTCACACATAACAGTAGTATAAGAACATAGATATAGCACTAATAGTATAAAAACCGTTTAAGAACACTATAAGAAAAATGAAGTTACAAAATTTATGCACGTTTATGAATCTTTAAACTTTAACCCTCAAAATCATAATTTTGTGGTATTTCATATTTAAATATCCCAATAGATGATTATTAGAAAGGTTTGGTTCCTTTTACGAAATTTCGGTAGCATAATGGTATAGTTTACTCTAACCTACTTGCATGAAAACACAATTTATAAATCCAATTCCAATCCACATTTCCAAATCAAATCTCAACATTTCAAACTCATCAAAGGCATTTTAATCAAAACATGCAGCGTAGTATCCCTACGTCTTCTATACTCATCCCTTACCAATTCCAATCGCAGTGCATTATATAAATCCACTCCAGCAAACAATGTACATAAGCGAGCATATATTTGCTTATAATCTCCTCAACGTCATTTGCTTCGGGTTGCAAAATGATATAAAAATATAATCAATTTCAATATTTCTATTTACAACGAATGTTTTAGACTCCAAAATTTTTCATATTTCCTAATATAACAACATATCCGATCTACTTTCTAATGGATGCTAAAACTACAACTACAATCAAAACACTTCCTTTTTTAAATTTAACTTCACTAACAGTCTTATATTTGTCTATACCACATTCTATAACCATTGCATTATCAAATTAAACATAGTAATATTCTCCTTCCTACTTGAACGAATTAACAACTCTACAGTTATCACCTCCCTCAACTGAGTACAAAGTCAAATACTATTTAAAGTTTCCAACAAGGAATCGATATCATTCTTATATTCCATTAACATGTTACATTTATCTCATAATTCGCAAACATATTAAATCCATATCCCAATAAGATTCTCATCACCAAATAATTATAATCTTGTGTTATCACAACAATTTGGACATTCCTAATGACATATCATAATATTGCCAACCATTTTGTTGTTGTATATTATAAGTTTAATTCTGACTTATAGAAATATCGTGCTTAAGGTTAATCTTGAAATTTATTTCATTTCTTCCAAAATTCATAAAATCAATTAATTTCATGTCCACTGCTCCAACAACTACCATTCACATTCTATTTATATCCTATCAACGTTATGCCATGCTCTAATAACACTCAATCAATACTCAACAACATGTATTAAATCTCCATACCAAAAATATCAAATATTCAAATATGGTCAATTCATTTTTTTAACATTCTCACATAATAGTCAAATTACTTTCCGACAATTTTACATTATCACCAAATCATTTTCCAAAATTTCACATATCCAACAAATCACAATCTTACATCGACTATTTTATATAAGTAACATACCTAACGTCAAAGCTTGCGATTAATCGCTCTCAAGCTTAATTAAGCTCAAGTCACCACTTGTATAATCACTACAATTTCAAATCCATATCCACACTTAAAAGATTTCACAAACTATTTAACAATTTATTAACTAAATAAAAATAGAATAAAATAAAATTCTTTACCCATCCTTCATCCACTTTTGTCTTCTTTTCTTCTTTTTTCCTTTTTCTTTCCTGTTTTGTTTTTTTTTTTAATTTCTGGCTGAACCGATTTAGACCCATTTTAGCCCTTGTCTTACCAGTTTAGGTGTCACTGGCAGTGGCGTTGACGACAAGAAGGAGTGGTTCTTCCTTTTTCTTCTCTTTTTTTCATTCCTTTTCCTCTTTCTCCTTTGTCGGTTCTTCCCTTGCCCGGTTTACCCTTTTTTCCTCCCTTCCACCTCCTGATTCAATCACGTCAGCAAAGCTCGGCACCGACAATGGCTTCCGACGTCGATCTTTTTCTCTTTTCTTTTCTTTCTTTTTTCTTCTCTTTCCCTCACCGACCGTCCCTTTTGTCCTTCTCTCCAATCTACCTTTCTCTTCACTCTCCTTTCCTTTTCTTCTTCTCTCCTCCTCCGACGTCGACCCTCCCTCTCGGTTGGCCGGCCTCTCCCTTCTATTCCTTCTTTCTTTTTTTTTTCTTTTTATTTTAACATCTGCAACAACAGACTTAATGCTCTGCAAGATTCCTTTGGAAGCTTGCCGAAATTCCATTTCTTTTCTTCTTTTTTTTTAAAAAATTATTTTTATATACATATTATATATATTTATATATTATTTATTATATATATAATCCTTAAAGCATATATATTTACTTTTTTTTAATTGACTAATCTTTGTTGTTTACATATACATATACATAAACATATACATATACATATACATATGTATTTGTACATACATAAAATGATATATATACACACATTTATTTAGGTATAAAGAATAACGTACAATATATTTCTATTTACTATATATTTCTATTTCTTTAAATTTTTAAATTCCTTAATACCAAAAATTAATTCTTAAATATTAAATCTCCAATTCTTCAATCGATCAAGAACCATAATTTAAAATATTCCAATCCCATAAATAAATTTTTTTATCTACTCTAATTGGTCCATTAACATCTGAAATTAAATTTTCATAATTCATAATTCCAAAAGTAGGAAAATTCTCAATTGTCACAGATGATTCTTTTTTCTTAGGATATTATTAACAATTATATTTGCAATTAAATTATTAGTAAGTTGAATATGGAGTGATAATTTCTTGTGTGAATATTTAGCTTTTAGATATATATAAGGAGAGTCCACTTACATTAGTATAAAATTAATTTAGTTTTACACACTTTTATATCTTTTTTGTAGGGAACTGGCATAGCCACTTTGTGGGTCAAGGATCCACCCCCAGTAGCCAAACCTTACTCAAGGCCAAATGGTTAGGAGTCTCGTGCTCTTGGCAACCTCCGGATGTGAATTGTGATTAAAGGATGCTGTGCACTCTGATAACGACAAAACTGTGAGGGGCATGTGAGCATCCAAAGCGGACAATATAGTTGAGTAAGGTTTGGCTACTAGGGGTGGATCCCTGGCCTATACGCTAGCGAAACGATTAGGAGTCTCATGCTCTTGGCAATAGGTCAAGGGTTCAAGCCTTCGGATGCGAATTGTGATTAAGGGATGTTGCACGCCCTGATAATGACAAAACCATGAGGGGCCTGAGGCTTCCAAAACAGACAATACGATTGAGTAAGGTCTGGCTACTAGGGATGGATCCTTAGCCCACAGCGTGGATATGCCAAGTCCTTACAATAAAATGCGTTTTTTATTGTAAGGTATATTATACCCACTATGGGCCAGGGATCCACCCCCAGTAGCTAATTTTACTCACAACATACTGTCCCCTTTAGGTCCACTGACCCTCATGATTTTGTCGGGATGTGCTTGGATTAGCTAGGGATTTACCATTCCTTATTCACGTCCAGAGTGACTCAAACCCTTAACTTCATTAAAGGTCAAGTCACTCCTAACCATTTGGCATTTACTATCACGTACTGAATTATGCCATAAACCGTACTTATTCTTTATGTTTCACATATTTACAATTGGGCTATCTGCAGTGTCCCTAATAATACTTAAATACTTTAATTCCATTTTCCAAAGCACAAATAAATATTTAGAAAATATACAACCACTTAAAATTTGCATTTAGTATTTTAAGCTCTGTTTACATCCCAAATATCATGTTACAAAACATAGTACTGTACAAATAAAGTCTGAATACATAAGGAAAAACGTATACCTTAACAAATAATGGAAACCACCTGAGGGATATCCAAAAGCAGAAAGTCCTCTCGAATGAGCAGAAAACTACTATAGATAATCTGGAAGGAAGATAAGGGGGTGAGCTTACTCCCAGTAAGAAATATATATACAAAAGCTGATATTATGCATAATAAATGCAAGTATCGCAAAACATGATCTTTCACAGAAAATAATGATCACAAATCAGGCACAATTTCAAAAGGATACTATAGTGGATTCGATAGCTAGGTTGAGTACAGAAGGATGCTTTAGAGCACCTTGTCTCGGCATCCAATTCCAATTGTAAGGAGTTCTTTAATGCGTACTTAATCACAAAGTTCAGTAGGTATTTAGTAATAACTTCCATTAAGCATTTCATAAAACCATTCAAAAACACTGTTTCTAAAACTCTCCGTAAATAGTTTCATAATCAAATTCCAGTAGTTCATATCAAAATTAGAAAACATATTAAGTCAACAACTTGTAACAGAAATCAATGAAGTTTGGGAGTACCTAGGATACCAAGAATTTGCCACCACAGTAAAAATCATATGATGGAAACAAGGCATCACTCAATAGACTCATGTAGTAATAGTAATAATGACATATGGCCATAGTTAGAAAGGGTCCACTGTGAGAGCCATGTGTATTGGTATTGTTGTACATGTAGGGATACTCACCATTGTTCAATTCCTGTGTGTTTCGCAAGTATAACTTAATATAGTCAGGTGGGCCCCTTAGGCTCTATAGTTCCCGGAAGGACATAAGACCGGATAGATGTTATTCGGGGAGTCCAATAAGCCTACGGTAAGAATCTGGAACCCAAAATCCTTTATTTAGATTATTTTTGAGAAGTGTGCCAATAAATTAGAAAATGACGATTAAGGACATAGCCCGAATGAACTTTTGTAAATTGTTCTCAAATTAAATGAAATTTTGATCCATTGAATGAAGCATGATATTCTACATGAAAATAAGTTCTAGGCTTAGTCAATAGATAGATCAAAATGGTGGTAAATCAGAATTTTACTTGATTGACCCGGTAAGGGTATTTTCATAATTTCACCCTTATGGTCAATCAAACCTTAGTAAAACCACCATCATCTATCAAATATATCTAATAATAATATTTAGTGATAAAATATAAATTTTTGGAGTTAAATTAACTAGTTAGAAAAATCATAGAAGTTAAAGGGTAATTTTGTCTAAAATCTTTATAACCAAGGGCATTATGATCATTTTTTCCTTAAATGAAGCTTCTAAAATTTTCTTCACAGGTAGCAACTTGCCACTCCTCTTTTCTTCTTCTACCTCACGACAAACTTCCATAGCCAAACCTTAAGCAAAATTAAAAATTCAACAAAATCACCACTTAAATCACCTTATCTCTCCAAAATCTTTTCTACAAGCTTATTCTACTCTTCATGCTCTACAAGCCCATAGCCATAGCTTAGTGTAAAATTGACAAAATCAAGAGGCAAGGAGCACCATACCATTCGGCTAAGAAGAGGTAAATCCATGCTTGTGATTTCTTTCAATTCTAATGGTAGATAATGATAAATCTAAGTGTTAAGCATGGTTTTGATGTTGGTTTGGCTTAAATCTCAATGATTCCACTCCTTAGGGTTTTAGCCATTAGAAGAACTCCATGAAACCATGTTGTTTGATGTATAAAAATGAAGCTAGAATGATGAAAGAAGATGATTAAGCATGAAAGAAGTGATAAAAAGTTGAAAATCCATGAGCTTGGCTATATATATCATTCAAGCATTAAAAAGGGAAGAGGATTTTGTGCTTCATTTGATGAGTTTAGGGTGCCATGAGACTGTAGAAATTATAAGGAGATTGTTCGTGAATTTGAAATTAAAATTGGAGTTCTGTAGAAGAAGTTATGTTTTACTACCGACGTAATTTAGACTGGATTAATATTTTCTACTGATAATGTAATAGAATTTAATGAAGAAAAATTTATTCAAAATTGAATTATGGTGAATAATGATGATTGGTATAATATTTTGTAGCCCGAGATTGTTAATTCGCAAGTGGTGCTATCGGAGAATTAGTAGGGAAACGACAGTAAAGGATGAGTGTGTGAGTTATAAGGATACCGTGAGTGCATGAATTATCTCAAATTAATTTTATAAAGTGATTTGGAAATTAATTGCTTTGGAATTGGTGAAATTGTGGTTACTGGTTGGTTTATAAATTGTATTTTCAGTGTAGGAAGGCTAGGTTAGAAATAGCCGTTATTCTGTCGAAATTTATAGAAGTTATAAGAAATTAATTCTAATATTTTTAATTGATAGAAATAAATAGATTTCCAAGTGATTCTCATGAGATCTAATAAAATTGCATTAATTTATTATTTACCGAAAACAATATTTAAATATTCATGTTATTGAATTTTAATTACGTGAAGGTCCCAGCATATCTTTATTACTGTTCTACAGGCAAATAGAACATTTTTAGAAAATGATGTTGAAGCATGAATATTTTATGAATTTTTATTCATAAACTGAATATACTTTCAATATACTTATTTATGGACTGATTGAAGATAATTTCAGTAATTGATTTCATAAATGGTGTTTCTACTGTATATCTACTATTTCGAGACTGTTAGACCTCGTATCATGCTCATATGTCATGTGTATTGTTATTGTTATTGTGCTGATAGACCCACCAAGTCTTCAGCCTCCATTAGTGTCACCTGGCAAGTGTACACTGTGGACCCTATAGACTATGGTCATATGTCTCACGTGTTTACTGTTACTCCCTTTTCGAGATATTATTATAGCATGATATACCTTAGGTGTTGCCTGGTCTCTATTATATTGTTACTGTTTATTGTCCTATTTTACTGAACTGTTGGCTGGTACTAAATTGTTTACTTATATTGATGCTTTTTATATATACTATTTACTGGAATGTTTACTATATTGTGTTTACTGATATTGAATTGAATATTTTTATTGAAAAGAAATATTTATTAGTTTATTAAATTATTTTGCTATACGATTTCAATAGCATTTTATATTGTTTTAGTATCACATTCAATTGATTACTCCCTATAGTCGCTTCTAGGAGTCGGGACACGACATGTATTCTAAAATACCTCCCATACTCCATCCGTTTCCTAGCCGACTATAGTATCATTCTCGATTTATACCTTAGTGAACTATTAGGAAATAAATGTTTTAGCGTATAGATTTCATAGTATCAGTCTTTGTATACGATTCTCTTACTGAGCACGTTAACTCACCTCTTATTTTTTCACTCTACAGATTACTTACAACGATATTGTTTCACGAATTTCGGTTATGCTGTCGTTTCCCCGAGGCAGCTTTGAATGAACCCTGGAAGTATATTTATTTCCTTTTATATGTTCAGACTTATTTTGTACAATACAACAGTTGTATAATTATGTACAGGGGATGTAAAGTAATGGCACATTTATGTAAATATTGATAATATTTATAAATACTATCTACTAATATGTTTGCTGTTACAAGTGAAAGTGAATAGTGATAAAGACATCACAGACAGTCCAACCGATCACTGTTGTGTGTGTAAAATATGATAATTATTGTATACTACGAGACGTGATAGTTTAATTGGTATCAAGGTTGGTTTGATGTTTGTTAGTGTCTTTATATAGGAATAGGAGTACATCCCCTGTAGTATTGTATAGTTATTAAAAAATATAAATGAATCAATTGACTGAAAATCGATTTCAATGTTTGTGCTATGCTGAAATAAGTGGACGTAGGGGTGGACGTAGGGGTACACATTGAGGTAGAGGTCGCAGTAGGGCAAAGCCTATTCTGGAGCCAGCACCGGAACTTGATCCAAAACTTATGCTCCCTTCGTAGCCTGAGAGTCATAATATGAGAATCACGTGGGTGGAACGATGTTAGCGGATTTTATCGTGATATATAATGCTGATCGAGCTGCTGATAGAGCTGAGAGAGA
The DNA here is from genome assembly GCA_031772115.1 of Heritiera littoralis. Classification (NCBI taxonomy): domain Eukaryota; kingdom Viridiplantae; phylum Streptophyta; class Magnoliopsida; order Malvales; family Malvaceae; genus Heritiera; species Heritiera littoralis. The sequence continues at coordinate 4,231,402 of JAPDPK010000052.1, read as the reverse complement.
AAGAGCAACAACAGCTCCAGTAGCACCACCCCCACCTCAGCTTGCACCTACATAGCCAACTCTTGAGCCACATCTAAAGCCCCAGTCACCAGTAGCACCGTAGCCACTAGTACAACCGTGGCCAGTGGATATTGAGTCTTATTGTGATGTTACCTTAGTGTCGCAGTTTAAGAAATTAGATCCTTCAAAATTTAAGAGGGATAAGGATCCATTGGTGGCAGAGCAGTGGGTTAATGCTACAAAAAATTATTTAAGTATATGCAGTGCTTGGAGGCTTAGAAGGTGGGCTTATCAGTTTTCCATTTGACAGATGATGCAGAGCACTGGTGGAAATCTACTCAGACGGTTCTTTTAGCCCAGCATTCTGTAGTGACTTGGATGGTGTTTTTGAAGGCTTTCTATAGATAAAAAATATTCCCTGGACAACTTAGAAGAAGTTGCAGCATGAGTTTTTAGAGCTGACTCAAGGGAGTATGACAATTGATTAGTATGAGTCCATATTCACTACTTTTAGTAGATTTGACCCTCAGACGAAGACGAGCGAGGAGTATTGGATTGATAGATTTATGGCTGGATTCGACCCTCTATTAGGACTCGGTTGGTTCCTCTCGATATCAAGACTTATAATGAGGTTTTTAAATGAGCACAATTGTGTGAGAGGGATTATGAGCAGTTTCATGTCGACTCGAGTTCTAAAGCTAAAGGCAAGGGAAATGAGAAAGTAAAGAGGAGTCTAGAGGATAGATTTGATAGAGGGCAGCCTAAGAAGGCCAGGACATTGAGTATTTAGATTTCCAAGGGGAGATCCATTTGATCTGCCTCGACTACTGCCCCTACTACTAGCCCTAGCACTACTCATAGGGGTACCGCGGCCAGGTGTACATTGTGTGGGAGGTTGTACGGTACTCGACCTTGCTATATGCTTTTTAGGGCGCGTTTCAAATGTGGACAGATGGGGCATTTAGTAAGAGATTGCTTGATGTTGAAGGAGGCAGCTGCATCTATGACTCTAGTGACAGTACCACCTGCAGCAGCCTTGGCACAGACTGAGTCGGAGAAGGTGACACCTTCACAGCCAAGACGTGCTATAGCAGTAGAGAAGGGCAAGAAGGCTGGATGCAGAGACGAGTGTTCGCACTAGACCAGGAGGCTACTGATGCTTCTATAAACATGATCAAGGGTAAGGTTTATATTTTTGATATTTCAGTGCTTGCTTTATTTGATCTTGGTTCTACAGATTCGTTTGTATCACCTACTTGTGCTAGTAAGATACCAGTAGAACCTGAACCCTTAGAGTACACCTTACAGGTTAATACGCCCTTCGAAGAATCACAAATGACTGATGTTGTGTATAGAAATTGTAAAGTGATAATAGGAAAGAAGAAAATGACAGCTAACCTAATTTTGTTGAACATGTTTGATTTTGATGAATCTTAGGGATGGATTGGTTAGCTGATAATTATGTGAGTCTAGACTGTTATACTAAGTTTATCACCTTCTCTCATCCTAAAAGATATACTGTAAAATTATTAGATAAATAATAAAAATGAAATAGTGTTACTAAAATTGTTTGAGTGTATTTGTGATGTGATTGAAGGTTGCATCGCATATGTGAAGGACGTAGAAAAGAAACGTCTAGAGCTGTCAAACATTCCTGTAGTCAGGGATTTCCTAGATGTATTCTGGATAACTTACCAGGGTTACCATCGAATTGGGAGATCGAGTTTACCATCGACTTGGTACCCGGTACGAACCCCATATCTAAACCCCCTTATCAGATGGCATTGGTAGAGTTAGAGGAGCTTAAAAAGTCGCTCCAAGAATTATTGGATAAGGGCTTCATTCACCCTAGTGTGTCTCCGTGGGGTGTTCAGTATTATTCGTCTGGAAGAAGGAGGGTAGCTTGAGGTTGTGTATAGATTATCGACTGCTTATCACAGTTACCATCAAGAATAAGTATCCCCTACCCAGGATTGATGAGTTGTTCGATCAGCTCAGGGTGCACAGGGTTTTTGAAGATAAATCTCCAATCAGGCCATCATCAGTTGAAGATCTGAGAGGCTGATGTCCTTAAGATAGCATTCAGGACTCGCTACGGACATTACGAGTTCCTGTTGATGCCATTTGAACTGACAAATGCCCTTGTAGCTTTTATGGGTTTGATGAATGAGGTGTTTAAACCCTACTTGGATAAATTCATGATAGTATTTATTGATGATGTACTGGTTTATTCCAAGTCATTAGAGAAGCACGAGCAGCATTTCTATATACTCCTACAGACCTTCAGAGATTGAAAGCTATATGTGAAGTTCAGTAAGTGTGAGTTCTGGGTAGATCATATTACATTCTTGGGACATGTTGTATCTAAGGATGAGGTGTCAGTAGATCCGTCAAAGATAGAGGCCATTGTGCAGTGGGAGAGGCCTAAGACAGTGACGAAGGTCTGGAGTTTTTGGGTCTAGCTAGATACTATCGTTGTTCGTTGAGGGGTTTTTAAGACTAGTTGCTCCATTGACGCGACTCACCCCCAAGGATGTTAAGTTCGAGCGGACAAATGCGTGTGAGCTCAGCTTCTAGAAGTTGAAGAGGAAGTTGACTACTGCTCCTATTCTTGCCCTTCCCAGTGGATTCGGAGGTTTCTCAGTCTAAAGTGATCCGTTCGCATTGGCATTGGGGTGTGTTCTAATGCAAAATGGTCGGGTAATTGCTTATGGTTCCAGGCAGCTAAAAGAGCATAAGAGGAATTCCCGACACATGACTTGGAGTTAGCCGTTGTGGTGTTTGCATTAAAGATTGGAGGCTCTATCTTTACGGGGAGAAGTTCCAGATATATACAAACCATAAGAGTCTGAAATACTTATTCTCGCAGTGATAGTTGAATATGAGACAATATAGATGGATGGAGCTGTTAAAAGATTATGTTTGCGAGATCTTATACCATTCAAAGAAAGCGAATGTGGTGGCAGATGCTTTGAGCTAGAAGCATATCGGGATGGTATCTTACATGATGGTATGGGAGTATGATTTGTTAAAGCAATTCTCGAGCCTTAGTTTTATGTGATTTCCTCTAAGAGATATGGGTTTACAACTAGTTTTTGGATTGAGCCATATTTGAAGGATAGAATTAGGAATGCTCAAAGGAGTGATGCCTATTGTATAGAGGTTGCCAGTCAGGTTCAGATGGGAGTACAGTCAGATTATGGGATTGGCACTGATAGGATATTGAGGTTCAGAGGTAGGATATGCATTCCCGATGAGTAGCAGTTGAAGCATTTGATTTTGATAGAGGCTTACACTTCCAGGTACACTTTGCATCCAGGCAGTACTAAGATCTACCATAATTTACGGAGAGTGTATTGGTGGCCTAAAACGAAACAAGACATTGTGAAGTTTATTGTTAAATGTCTCACATGCTAGCAGGTAAAGATTGAGCACCAAAAGCCTGCAAGATTGCTACAACCTCTACCAATTCCAATGTGGAAGTGGGAGCATATTACTATGAACTTTATTATGGGTTTGCCAAGGACTCGGAGGAATCATGATGGGATATGGGTGATTGTTGATCGGTTGACGAAGTCCGCTCACTGTCTTGCCATTAGATCTACAGATTCTCTCAGTGCCTTAGCCAATTTATATGTTCGGGAAATAGTGAGATTACATGGTGTTCCAGTGAGCATCACTTCGGATAGGGATTCTTGATTTACTTCACATTTTTGGGAGAGGTTTCAGGAGGTAATGGGATCCCGGTTGAATTTTAGCACCACTTTCCATTTGTAGACTGATGGGTAATTCGAGCACACATCCAGAAGCTTGAAGATATGTTGAGACCATGTGCATTAGATTTTAAAGGCTCCTAGGATGACCACTTACCAGTGGCAGAATTTGCTTATAATAACATCTATCAGTCTAGTATCGACATGGCACCATATGAGGCTTTAGATGGCAGGAGATGTAGGTCACCGGTTGCATGGGAAGAAGTGGGTGATCGAAAGTTGTTAGTGTGAGGACCCGCCAAGTAGCACGTTGGTCCCCATTGGGATTCAAGAGGTGGCTCCCTCGACGACCCCACGTTTCATGAGGTGGCGATCGCCCACTCTCATTTCACTTAACGTATTGTCCGCTTTGGCGATCGCCAACCTCACGGCTTTATCCCAAGGGGCCAGAAAAACTCAGGATTAATTCCCTGGAGCGCGTTTTTCAATCATGTTCGATCTCAGGACCCATAGGTACCTGACTCTTACACTAGTGTTACCATTGGGACAAGTTGTCTCAATGGTAACACTAGTGTAAGAGTCAGGTACCTATGGGTCCTGAGATCGAACATGAGTGAAAAACGCGCCCGAGGGAATTAATCCTGAGTTCTTCAGGCCCTTTGGGATAAAGCCGTGAGGTGCGCGACCGCCAGAGAAGACAAAACGTTAAGTGAAATGAGAGTGGGCAATCGCCACCTCATGAAACGTGGGGTCGCCGAGGGAGCCACCTCTTGAATCCCAATGGGGAAATCTATCACATCCCATGACTACATTATTTCTCGTTTTTTCTACACATTTTATATGGTTGGGCTATGTGTGATGCCTTTACACATTATTCATCTATTGTCAATTAATATTCCTATCTTCAAGATGTTAGTTTACATCTCCTGAAATTAAATTTTACGACAAGTAGTATTGTACGAATATGTTTGAATATACAATGTAAACATGATACCTTGGGAATCCATCATACGATACTCTGAGCTACTCAAGTGTAGTTAAGCTATGGTTTGGTGCTTCAGCTATTCTTTACGTCAAATCTGTGATGATGAAAGTAAAGGAGTGAGCAAAACCACGGCTCAGTAAGAGAATTGTATGCAAATCTTGATACCTCGAAGACTATATGCAGTAAAATCTTTTTATTTTATATATAAACTGGCACACTACTAGGGAAATGATATTATAGTCGGCTGGGAATTCCAGATGAGCATGGAAGGTATTTTGAAATACTTGTCTTGTCCCGGAAACCCAGAGTGACTATAGGGAGTAGGAATTTATTTAAATATAAAGTTCATTAAATATTTACTGCATATAAAATGTCATATGATTAATTAAAACCATTTAGTAAATCATATGAACCACACTAGAAATTTATTTTGATTTCCACCGTTGAAATCAAATCATTTTAAATACATGTAGCAGTAAAATACACTGTTCACATATATTCACAAATCAGTGATAAAACATCACAATAACAGTATATTTCCATATTTCTCATCAAATCCAGTCACATGGAATAATAGTGGAGACCAAGCACACCTAATAATATCATGCTATAAGTCCCGTAGGGAATAATAGGGTACACGTGAGATCCTTGTAGGGACAGTATAATAAACACATGAGATCTATGGCCATAGCCTATAAGTGTCCTTAATCGTACACTGAGCGGGTGACGTCAAGACCGCTGAAGACGGCTCAATGTGAACAGCACAACACATGAGAAGGTACACATGAACACGTGAGCATGATATGGGGCCTAATAGTCTCAAAACAGTATATGTGAAATCTCGTTACCTTTATGGAATTAAGTAAAATCAATAACATCTTTCAGAAAGTCCATAAAGGTATAAATCACAGTATCATACGGTGAAAACAGTTTATAAAATGATTTCACTGTGAAATAAAATTCTCATAACTGTACCTTTTCACTGTAGTACACATATACACATGTTTCCACATTTCCTTTTTAACCTTCGAAATTCAAAATTTTTGGAAATCAATTTCCAATATTTTCATAATTTATGGAAAAAAAATATTTATTTTCCAAATTTAATAATAATTACACCAACACATTTCACGCTATAAAACACATACTGAGACATTTTAGTCTCAAAACAATAATTTCACAGTGATAAAGCCTTTATGGAAATCATTACACGTGACAGAATTTATTTTATCCATAAAGGAAAACCATAAATAGAATAGTGAATGTCATCCTGAAAATAATTATAAAATATTCACTATTCACCATTTCACTTCACCAATCACATCTTTCACTATAAAACACGTGGGATGAATTTTCAGTAGTGAAACCTTTACCGAAATCGATATCATGAATATTTAATCACTACTTTTCGATAATTCCACCATTTATGAAAAATAATTAACTTATCACTTTTGAGGCTATGATAAACACCAATGATGTACAAAATTATTTAATAATATTTTTGGAAATATCTTTAATAAATTTCGGCAGCATAACGGCCACCAGAGTCCCAGCCTCCTTACACTTTCAAACACAATCTCAACAGCCAGAAACCACAATTTCATAGCATTTCAAGGCAATTCAATATCCGATAAATCTTATAAAATTCATAGCATGAAAACCATGCATTCGGATATCCCTACAAATTCACACACGCATCCCTTACCTGTCTTACGAAACCGAGCTTTCCAGTTACGTTTATCGAATTCCATCAACTCCGGTTGCAAAATAATTTATCAAAAATTATTAATATTCTTCTTATTTTTAAGCCACTAATATATGTAAAATGCAGCCACTAACATCATATTATAAACACAACCAGTATAAATTATATTGGTGCTAAAACTCTACTTGCACATTCTAGCTTCTTTCTCAGTTTTTAATTTCACCAATTCTCCTCTTTTAATTTTTATAATTATTTTCTACCAAAATCTATAATTTTCAGCATATTTTTCCCTTTCCAAATGTAATGGCCAAACCTTACTCTAAGGCCATTCCTTGACTTTAATTCCTCTTCATTCAATTTTATTGTTTTCAATTGGCCAAAGGTGTCTACGTGAGCCTTTCTCGACTTATTCTTGCATGAAGTCTAAATTCCTCATTTATTCCATGTCCAACCGAGGGTTCATTCAGTAGCCAACATTCTCTTTTCAACCCTTTTTTACAATTCTAAGCTACTTCTTCACTTTGTTTCTATTCCAAACTTCCTTTCCCATCACCATCATACAACTTCTAGATTAATTCTTTACTTGTTCTCAATCTATACCAAAATCACAACTTATGCTAATTCCATGATTTAATTTGATTTAACTAAAATTAATATTATAATCATGCTTCTCATGTTTAGAAACATAGAAATATGTTATTGAATATCAACAAAACCATGGAAATCATTGAACCTACCTTGACCGATTGTCCCCTCCAAAACAGAACAAGTTTCTATTTCAAGTTCAACCTCTTCTCTTGGTTGTTTTGATGGGTTAATTGATGGAGGTAAGATGGATGGTAAGGTTAATAGGTTAGATATCAAAGTATAATTTTTGCTGAATTTTTTTTTGGATGAACGATGGCCAAAACAGAGCACCAAACTGAACAATTCTGGTTCTCGTATGATAGCAGCAAAACGGTGATGAGGGTGTAAAATTGGTTGAAGTTTTATTTCTTTAGTCTCATTTTTTATTCAAGACAACCAATAGTAATTGACCACCTAGCTTCTTATCTTTTTTCTTCATCATTCCTTGCCTTAAAATGCATTAAATTGCTGAAGAAATCTACAGCATAAAGTAATAGTGGAGAGGCTTCTTGTTGCTGTCCCGTTTTTGACCAAATTCACCTCTCTTTTTTAAAGACTTCATCCAATAAAATTATTCACTTGTTAAATTGTAACTTCTCTTCTCTTTTATATTATTTATATTGCCTTTTATTCTATAAAATTATGGCTGAATTCTCAGCAATTCTGTCCAGCTGCGACTTACATGGTAATTCATGGAGGGTGGTGTACCGTCCACTAGTTGGCTGCACTTCTTAACTTTTCTTTGCCTCTTTTGATATCTATATATCTCAGCAAAATTCAACCATATATCTTATTAAAACCATCCCCTTTAGCTGCTATTATTTATTCATTTTTATAGCACAGAAACATCACAAAATTTTTGCTTCCAGCCGTGTATCACCATGGAAAGAAAACCAAAGTGCAGTCCAAATTTCCATATGGTTTTGGACTTTATTTTCTTCTCTCTTTTATATATTCCTCCAATCAAAATAAATCACATGTATAATAAATAATTTCTTTCTCTTATAATTATATTTATTGGTATTTTATGTCATGAAACAATCACTTTCATTCTAAATTTCAGATTTCATTTCCTTCCTTTATTCCATACTTGTATTCATCATTCAATATTTATTCCAACTCTTACACCATATTATAAATTATAATTCCAAAATTTCATAATTTAAAGTGGAATTTCATATTCAATATTTATTTAATTCCACTAAATAATTTATTTGTGTTATCCATCATTTACAATATGGTGTACAGTGTAATGAAATCGGGTCTCACATTTTCTCCCCACCTTAAGAAATTTGGTCCTTCAAATTTCACCCGGACCTATCACTGGAAGAGCTCTAGATATCTCTCACACAATCTAAGATCTCAAAAGGTCCGATGTATTGAGGACTCAGCTTTCCTTTCTTACCAAATCTCATTATGTCTTTAGGGGGTGAGACCTTCAAAATATATTATCACTCGTACATCTCGGGAATCTGCTCACCCTATAGAGAGTTAAGAACTTATGGTCTTCCATTTTTTCCCATGCTATCATGGATCGATATCGTCTGCCATATATAGTTTCGTAAGTTGCCATGCTGATAGTCACCTGTTAGCTATTATTATAAGCAAACTCTGTCAGGGTAAATGATCATCCCAGGAGCCTCTAAAATCAAGTGCACACGCTCATAACATATCCTCGAGCGTCTGTATCTTACACTCGGACTGTCCATCAGTCTGCAGATGAAACGTGGTGCTAATACTCAGTTGGGATCCCATAGCTTCCTGAAGTCTCTCTCAACAATGAGATGCGAAGCGGGACTCCCTGTGTCACGACCCGAAGGCCACGACATTCACTTGATACTCATACTTTTCTTAGTCTACAATTTTATAGACTGAATTTTTTTCTTTTAATTTTACAGTTTGTATTCGATGTTAGTGTAGTCACTGACTATTTCTATTCATTCTTTAATTCAATTATGATTTAATTTACTCTTTAAGATGAGGAGAAATCAATTATAGTCCATATCTTACTGTTTCTTTGAAACAGATTGAAAACATCCCCCCTTATATTTTGAGATTTCCCTAGCTGATTACCTGTGAATCATTTCAATGCAACACAAGGTATCCCACAATCCACATTATATTTACCAAATAGGTATCATTTCAAAAATCTTAATATACATAACTAATCACCGCATACTTATCATATAATATCAAAACATTATATCGACTATTCATTATCTAGTTTACATCCCACCCTATAGTACTGTGCAGAAATTTGCCTGAAAATAAAAGCATATGCCAAACAATGTATATGTATACCTCAAAAGCAACCAAGTAGTTTCGGAGGACAGGGACAAGTATCAAGCCTAGATACCATCTTCGAGTCCCACTCCAAAGCCCTCATGGTGGGGTTCAACCCAAATAGTCTGAAAGGATGTGAAATTAAGCAGAGTGAGCAAAACCACGGCTCAGTAAGTCATTTATATAAGTGCAAAATTAGACTTATACTATCCTAATGCAAATGCATGAAGCCTTTAAGTAAGGATTCTCATGTCATATTCATTCTATATTCGTTTATCAAATAGCTCAGATCATATCATAAAGGTTTCTTAGTATGTAGGGGTTTAAGGTATCAATGGGAAAGGGTCTCTTCGAAGTACCTCAACATACTCATCCCGATACCTATCTATCACATTAACCTTTGATCAAAAATCGATCAACCATTTTGAATCTTCTTGTCATTATTCCATAATATGCCATACGATAATGAATAAGTAATTTCGACATCATGTAGTACTAGTTTACACTCATATTGGTCTCATATCATATCATGTCATATCTCATATGAAGTTATGTTCAGACACAATATTAATTCATGTCACTTCTCAGAAAATAAGTGTGTTTTGTACTATATCAAATCGTAACACTTTCAATATGGAGAAACATAATCACATATAGTATAAAAGTCATGATATTTCTTCATATACATCTCATGTTTGAATACAGCATAAGATCATGACATACTTCATGCAGAATTGTATATCGCTCTGTCATGATTCCACATGCAACTTATGCAAATTTTACTGTATAAAACAACTATCATCTCAAATTTTATTACATTTAACATATAGTCGTATATGAATCATATGTGGTATTGAAATCATATTACATGCACTTTTAGAGTATGTTCAAAACATGTCAAATCTCAAATCATCTCCTTTTTATTTTTGAGATATGATTGAAAGCATGAACAATTCTCTTTTCATATCATGTGTGATCAAAGCATGCACATTTCTCTTTTCATACCATGTGAAATCAAAGCATGCACATTTCTCTTCTCACATTACGTGAAATCGAAACATGTACTTTTCTATTTTCATATCATGTGTAATCAAAGCATGCACATTTCTCTTTTCACATTACGTGAAATCAAAACATGTACTTTCCTCTTTTCATATCACGTGAAATTAAAGCATGCACATTTCTCTTTTCTCATTACGTGAAATCAAAACATGTACTTTTTTCTTTTCATATCACGTGAAATCAAAGCATGCACATTTCTCTTTTCACATTTCGTGAAATCAAACATGTACTTTTCTCTTTTCATATCACGTGTAATGAAAACATGCACATTTCTCTTTTCACATTTCGTGAAATCAAAACATGTGTACTTTTCTCTTTTCATATCACGTGTAATCGAAAATGCACATTTCATATACTGTGAAATCATATCAGTTTAGAGTTTATATCAATTTAAAATCATACTCTAAACTGCATACATATCGGTTTGAGACTAGGCTAAATCCCTAATACTCTATCAATAAAGACTTAGATCACTGTAGCTAGTAGTGAAATCATATCATCATCCACTGGAAACCAACTAGGGCGCTATCTATGGCCATAGACCTCATGTCTCTCAGCCCCACTGATCAGGTGTGATTGAGCCCTATCCATGACTATTGTCGGACAAGCATCTCTACCTAATGAGTAATCTCCAATTAGGCGGTTTCCATTATGTTTTATTGAGTTTAACTCTCTTAGGGTACCTATAGTATCGTAAAACATTTAAACATTTCACTTTTCTTATAAAAATAGCGTAAAGTATGTAACACGTTTCTTTAAGATCATTTACATATATGAATACATACATTACACTATATATTCAGTCTTTTCAAAACAATTTAAGCATACAAAATTTTCATGTGAGTATTGTATGAATGAATGCTTTCAAAATGTCGTGCATAAAACGAGGCATGTTTAAGGGCGATGCAATTAAACAATGGAATTAAAATAGTATTGAAACGAGGCATGCTTATGAAATTGATTGATGCAATATCAGTCGGTATAGTGCTAACTATAATGCCAGTTCTTCCTTAGATCATCACCTTCGAAGTCCATCGATTTAGCACCAAGACCCAACTCATCATCATTTTACATTTCATTTTAAAGTCCTTGATTCAATCCTTTCTATTTCAGCAGAATTACACCTAATAAATCATCCAAAATTCCCTATCATTCAATACTATATAACAACATTTCACAATATTTGTAAATTAAATCAATTACCTTTACTTTCAATGTCAATACTAAGACCCCACCATTAATGTCGATCTTCTTAGTATTTCACGTATGTTCAAATATTACCTTAGCGATTTCCACAATAACACTAAAATCATTCACTGTAAATGAATTCATTCAAGATCTATTCTGTAAATCATTCATTCACAATATCCACATCATTGAGTCATTTCCTCAATTTACTATATTACCATGGGGATGTCATTCCTTATGCGTCATTAAACCTCAAAACTTTAATCACCATCATTACCATACAATCTAACTATATCTATACAATATAATTCTAATTCAGAATTATATAAATGTCTTACCACTCTTCATTTAGTGCGCAAGTGCTTTGATTTTACTAATCTCATGTTCGTTGCCTTAGAGTCGTGCTGCATGATCAAATAACGTTAAATCGATTTGGTATCAATCTAATATGTCACTAATTAATTTTTATGAAATCAAAATGATGTGATTCATCCCTCTTACCAATCTTCTTACACTATTCCAAGCCAAGAATTATATATATATATATATATATACACATATGCTTATTCATTTGACAAACTATACATATACATATATATATATGTATATATTACTCTCCCTCTCTCTTCTTTTTTTTCTTTCTTTTCATATCATATATAGTTTACACATTGGGAGAATTTTCGGTGATCTCATTATCACCAATTTCAATAACATGAATATTTTTAATTAAACTTCAGTATATTCATGTTTTATGAAAAATACCAATTTCTCATTTCTGTGGTTGGAAATCATTTCTCGTGTAATAAAATCGTTTTAAAATGATTTTACGTACTTTTTTCTAAAATTTTCGGCAGCATAACGGCTGCCTATTGACTAGCCTCCCTATACAAAATAGACAGTTTATAATTTTTACAGCCAGCGAATCTCCACAATTTCCAACCAATGAATCACCACAACATTTTCATAAAATAGTTCATAATTAAAATCATGCAGGCTGAATATCCTTACAGGCTGCACATGCTTCCCTTACTTGTTCTGGGTCGGCGACTTCTTCGCTTCTGTCGCGCCCGTATTCCATCTCTCCCGATTTCCATCATCTCGATTCCCGTAAAATTCTACAATTCCAATTTCTATATTTTAGAATTTTACATAATTATTCAGTAAAATAATAATAATAATAATAATAATAATAATAATAATAATAATAATAATAATAATAATAAATAATTTCTACAATTTCTTACCCATTTTCTCTTTCTTCCTTATTCTATTTTTCCCTATTTTTCTTCTTCTTCTTTTTCCTTTTTCTTTCTCTTTTTTCTTTTTCTTTTTTTTTCTTTTTCCTTCAGGCCGGTTCAGCCGGTTCACCTTTGCTTGGCTGGTTCAGCCACTGGCGGTCACCATTTCCAGTGGTTCAGCCATTCCGAAGCTTGCTGGGGTGGAGACGAGGCTGGATTTGGCCTTCTTTTGCCCCCCATCGACGGCGACGGTGCCGAATCTGGGACGGTGGGTTTCGACCTCTTCTCCTCTCTTTTCTCCCTCCTTTTTCCTTTTTCCCTTCACCGCCGGTCACCCTTTCCTCTTCATTTGTGATAACAATAAAATTTTCACTGTTTAATATTGGAAATTCAGTGAAATAAATAAATGAATTAATTATGAGATCGGAATATTGTGGAAATGTCGAAAATGGAGGAAGTGATGGAATTGGGAAATTTGAGTGAAAGAAATTAAGTTGGAAATAAAATAAGGAATATAGGAAATTTAATTTGGATAAATAGAAATCCAAATTAAATAAGAAAATGAGGAAGAAAATATATATATATATATATATATTGTAAATACAATATATGTAGTATTATTTCATTTATATCAAAATATATAAATGTAATTTAAGTTAAAAGTATGTAGATATATATATTAAATATATATGTGTGTTGATATATAATACATATATATATCTATAAAATATTATATAGTATGTACTATATAATTAAATATTAATATTATATTTATAAAGTAAATTATAAATATAATATATAACAAAAATTAAATAATAAAATAAAAAAAGGAAAACAAAATTGGAAAGGAAGAATCGGGGGAGGACCCAACCTTCCCAACCGAAGGACCGACGGCAGCAACCACTGCCGCCACCGGCGAGAGGAGGCCAGAGAGAGGTAGAGGATGCCACCGGCCAGAAGGGGTAAGTGGTTGCCGGCGTCGAAAGGAAGAAACAGAAACGGAAAAGAGGCAAATCGGTGAAAAACCGAAAGGAGAAAAGAGAAAATGGATCTGGCGGTGCCGGCCAAACCGGTTACCTCTACTGCAGCCACACCATCGCCGGAGGAAGAGGAAGACGTGGGAAGTCACCGGTGAGGCGGGGAACGGCGGAGGAAGGCCGACGGAGGAGGTGAAGAAACCGAAGGTAAACCGAGTAGATCCGCCGTCATGCCGCCGAACTAGGCTGAACGGAGGCCACCGGTAGCTTCACCTTGACGTCGGCCAGCTGAGGAGCGGCCGAACCGTCGGAGAATCGGCCACTGGAGGAGAACCGGCTGTGGAGGAGACTGACCGGTCTAAACCGGTCCGGCCAGCAAAGGAAAAAGGAAGAAATGGAAAAAGAAAAAGAAAAAGAAAAAGAAAAGAAAAGAAAAAAGAAAAAGAAAGAAGGAAGAAAAAGAAAAAAGAGAAAGAGAAAGAGAAAGAGAAAAGGAATTCCGAAAATTTGAAAAATTTTCAAGAATTCGGAAATTACGAAAAATCTCAAAAAACTCAGAAATTCGGTAAGAAATTCGGGAATTATTTTCAAGTAATTAATTTGAATAAATTATGAAAAAATTCTAATTTTTAGAATTTAAATTTCAAAAAATTCCCTCGATGACCGAGCCGATGAAATCGGACGAGGTGAATATGGGCGCGACCTTCGAGAGGCAGTCGCCGACCTGAGACAGGTAAGGGAGACATGTGCCGCCTGCAAGGATATTTGGCCACATGTTTTAAATTATGCATTTAATTTATAAATGCAATTTATAATGATTGGTTTTGAAATTTGTGGTGATTTATCGGTTTTAAATTGTGGTGAAATGCCGGTTGAGAAATATAAACTGTATTTTTCGTGCAGGAGGCTAGGCAAATCGACAGCCGTTATACTGCCAAAAAATTATCGAAAAATTACTGAAATTTACCGAAAATCACCGAAAACCAAAATAAAAGATTTGATTTCACATGAATTGATTTTCGGGTACGAAAATCGAGAAATTAAATAAATTTCATAAAACATGAATATAGTAATATTTAATTTTAAAATATTCATGTTTTTGAGAATGGTGAAAAGGAAATCATCGAAAATTCACCCGGTAGGTGATATTTCACGTGAAACGAGATGAAAATGAAAAAGAGACTGAAGTGAATATTTTTATAAATATTCTTAAATATTCTTATAAATATTCTTAAATATTCACTTGATTTCATATAAAACCTTTATGGTTTTAATTATGGAAACAAATAATTATGAAAATTTCATAAAGGTTAAGAAATGATGGAAAACTATGATTTCGAGACTAGAGGTCTCTACACGTGTTTTTAGAGAGAAACATGGTTACGGGATTTATGAATTTGGAAAAATAAATATTTTATTTTTCACAAATTATTAAAAAACCATGTTTTCAAGTGAAAGCACGGAAAAGCGTGCATACGTGTTTTACGGTGGAGAAAGGACAGTTTTGCCCTTTTATATGTTACATTGATGATTTTGCAAACTGTTTCACCGTGAGGAAAACACGATTTATACCTTTATGAAATATTTTGAGAAATATTATTTAAATTATAAATTTCATAAAGGTGATGATTTTATTACATGTGAGCCTTATAGATATTTGTGAAATATTTTGATTTACTGTATTTAAAATCCATAAAGGCTATGGTACGGTTTATACTGTTTTGAGACTTAGGCCCTGAGTTTCATGCATCACACTTATACTGTTACTGTCACGTGGCTGATAGACCTGCCAGTCATCAACGTCTCGGATGTCACCTGGCAACTGTATACCGAGGACACCATATAGATCATGGCCATAGATCTCACTGTTATACTGTAACTGTGTCCATTCGGGGATGATGATTACTGGTCCATTATTGGACTATGATAGCATGATTTAATTGTAGGGTGATGCCTAGTCTCACATACTGTTACTGTTTACTGAAAGGATTTACAGAATCCTATTTATTGTACTGTACTGAACTGTTTATTGTTCTGAACTACTGTTTACTGATTATTGTTACTGATGAAAAAACTGTACCAAAACACTGTTTACTGAACTGTACTGTTTACTGAAATGGTAGCCACTGATTACTGTTTTACTGAAGAAAAAGCTACCATTTACTGTTTGCTGAACTGAAAGCTACCGTATACTATTTACTGAATGGGTAGCTACTGCTTACTGTTACTGATTGAACAGTATCGAGATACTGTTTTACTGAATACTGAATATACTATTTTACTGAACTGTACGATACGGTTACTGATTTGAAAAAAGAAATAAATGTTTATTCTAAAAGAATAACATAAGAATTATTTCTAAGATAAAAATAATCGCAAAAGTACTTATCCAATGACTGGATATTTGCGAACCACTGTACTGTCACGTGTTTTACTGTACTGAAGAGAAGAGAAGTAAACCACTATTTTTATTACTGAACTGCCACGTGTTTTAAAGTATACTGGATGTGAAAAGAAATAGTGGTTTACTCCGTGGAAAAACGAAAATTATATCGTTTTGAAAACAACGAAAATAGTACTCTCTACAGTTGCTTTTAGGTTTCGGAACAAGTCAGGTATTTCAAAATACCTGCCTTACTCTATCTGGATCCCTAGCCGACTGTAGTATCCTTCCTACATGTGTGCCTAGAGCCAGCTAGGAAGATTTTAAAGAAAATGAAAAAAAAAATATTTTCAGCATATAGATAGCTGAATATCAAGTCTGACATATAACTCTCTTACTGAGCCGTGGTTTGCTCACTCCCCAATTTTAACATTTCAAGTTTTGATGATGGTGAGATCCAATATTTGTGGATTACGGCTGCACATAATGTACAATGTGACAGACCGACTAAGATATATCAAGTACGATCATTTATTTTCTGTATTTAGACATATCTACAGTACTACATATTTGTAATTAAGATAGGGGATGTGTATAATGTTAACAATATTTTATTAAATTGTTTAACATCAAGTGTAAAGTGAAGTATCACAGACAGCCCAACCGGATAAATTGTGTAAAATAAGGTGAAAAATGTGGTAACGGGGCATTACAGATTTAATGGTATCAGAGCATGGTTGGCCTGATGTCTGTGGATACTTTTAGAAAGAAAAGTATTAAACATCTCCGGTAGTACTGTGTCGTCTGAATACATAGAGAAAATAAATGATTGTAAATTGAGAAAAATAAATTAAAGGGAGTGAGAAAGTATAAATTGAGAATGTTAAAGAAATAATAGGCTCAGAAATTACCAGAAAATTGGTGATTCTTATAACCTAAATGAAGGCCTGTTCGATAAGGAGCCGAAAGGACTAGGTGAGGGCCTCACCAGTACTTTACGGTCCGGATCGAACTGAGACCTAAAAATGATGGTATGAAGGAGGGGAATGACATATCATCATTAAATAGACTTTAAGATCACCGATTGAGGGTAATTTGAAGAGAGAGAAAATTTTTGGCAAAAAATGACCAAAAGACCCTTACCTGTAAAATTTTACTGGGAGTCAGAATAGACCAACAGAGGTTGGATTTGATTGATTTGATAGAGAAATTGATGATATAAAGCTAGATTACAGGTAGAATAATCTAATTATGGATTTTAGTGGACTTCTCTGTCAAGGAAACAAAAGTAGGCATGCTCACTCAAGACTATGAATTGTTTAGAATGAAGAATGATGAGTCAATTAGTGACATGTTTACTAGGTTTACTGACATCATAAATGGTCTTAAAGCCTTAGGCAAGACATATTCTAATGTAGAAATGGTGAAAAAGGTACTCAATAGCTTACCTAAATCATGGGAAGCTAAAGTCACTGCTATTGAGGAATCCAAGGACCCTCATACACTCTCATTAGATGAACTTATGGGATCCTTACTTATTTATGAGATGAAAATTAAGAGAAATCAAGATCCCTCAAAGAAATTTGGAGTAGCTCTAAAATCCACCACAGTTGAGGAATCAAAAGATGATCATGATGAAAGTGGTGATGAAGAGGATTTAGAAATGGCTATGTTCGCCAAGAGATTCAATAAATTCATGAGGATGAGAGCTAGTGGAAACTTTAGGAGACCCCCTAGGAGAGACTTTAATAGAGAAGAAACTAGTAGGAAAGAAAAGGACCAAATTATTTGTTATGAATGCAAAAAACCTGGTCATATTAAATTTGATTGTCCTCTTTATAGAAAGCAAAATGAGAAGAAACCAAAGAAGAAGGCAATGGTGGCTACATGGAGTGATAGTGATTGCTCCGATGAAGAGAATGTGGAAGATGAAGTAGCCAACCTTTGTTTTATGGCTTTTGAAGATGAGAAGGTAACATCTAACTCATTAGATACTAATGATTACACTTTTGATGAATTATAAGATGCATTTGATGAGTTAGCAAATGAATTTGAATGCATGAATGTGAAATATAAGAAAATGATTTCTAAGTTGAAAAAGGAAAATGAAATTCTTATGAATGTTAAATTAGAATGTGAGAAGAAATTAGAGAATGCAAATCTAGAAATAGAAGAATTAAATAGAAAGAACATTAATTTGCAAAACTCCTTTTCTAGGTTTTACATGGGCCAACAAAAACTTGATCATATGCTAGAAACCCAAAGAGCATTCTTTGATAGAGAAGGGTTAGGCTATAATGCATCTAACAAAGAGACTCATCTAAAAAATTTCCTAGTTAAAGATAGAAAATTTGTTTTGTGCACATTATGTAATAAACTAAGACACTTTTCACAACCATGCACCTCTAGGAAGACCATGATTAGAGGTAAAATGGCTGTCAAGATTTGGGTGCCTAAACATGTTTTGAATTCAAGTGATGAGTCCTTAAAGATGAAATGGATCCCTAAAGGATCAAAAATTATTAGTACTAACTCTCAAGGACCCAAGAAAATTTGGGTACCTAAGATGAAAGCTTGATGTGTTTGTAGGAGGAAGAGTATTGCTACAAAGCTAAGTCCAAGGAGCATTGGTACCTTGATAGTGGATGCTCAAGACACATGACGGGTGACAAGAGCCAATTCAAGCTCCTAAAGCATAAAAGTGGTGGAGAAGTCACATTTGGAGACAACTTCAAAGGACAAATTGAAGGAATTGGCTCCATTGGTAACTCTTCCTCAACTACTGAGAATGTTTTGTATGTTAGAGGCTTAAAATATAATTTACTTAGTATTAGTCAATTGTGTGATAAGGGATTTAAAGTTGTGTTTGATGACTTGTGTTGCAATGTTGTTAATGCTAAAACTAATCAAATTATTTTTATTAGACATAGACAAGGAAATATTTATTGTGATAACCGTAAATTTTTCATTTATTGGAAATTAGAGAAAATAAATAAATAAATAAATAAAATTTTGAGAACGGGATATTGGTGAAAATCCCGAGAATTGAGGAAGTCATAAATCGGAAAATTCGAGTGAAGGAAGTTAAATTGGAAATTCGGAAAATAAGGAAAGGAGGAAATTTAATTTGGATAAATGGAAATCCAATTTAAATAAGAAAATGAGAAAGGAAATGTGAAATATATTTATATAATTATATATTATATAAATGTATTTTGATGTAAATACATATGTATTTAAATACCATATGGCATATAGTATATATTAATATACAGTGGTATATTTATGTATATATACTATTTTATCAATTTAAATAGTATATATGTATACAAGTATAATATTTGAGTGTATATATTAAAATTAAATTATACAAGTAAAATGTAAATATTAAATTATATTAAAATTTGAGTGTATATATATATTGTAAATACAATATATATTTTATTATTACATTTAAATATATATATAAATGTTATTTAATTTAAAGTATATGAAAATATACATTTTTTATGTGTAAATATATATTATTAATATATAATATATATTTATATAGTATATAGTACAAAGTACTATATAATAAAATAATATAATTATATTTATAATATAGTTATAAATATAATTATAATTGAAATAAAATAAAAAAAAGAGAGGAAGGAAAGATCGGGAAAATCCGATCCTTCCCGAGCAGAGGGGCCGACTGCAGCACCCACTGCTGCCGTCGGCGAGATAAAAGGGAGAGAAGAGTGGAGACGTTGTCGGCAAGGGAAGAGGAGAAGAAATTGACCGGTGGCGGAAAGGAACAAAAGCGGAAACAGGGGTGGAAACCGGCGAAACTGGAAGAGGACAAAGAAAACCACTCCAGCCACACCACCGCCGGAGGAAGAGGAAGACATGGGAAGCCACCGGTGAGGCGGGGAACGGCGGAGGAAGGCTGACGGAGGAGGAGAAGAAACCGAAGGTAAACTGAGTAGATCCGCCGTCATGCCGCCGAACCAGGCCGAACGGAGGCCACCAGCAGCTTCGCCTTGACGTCGGCCAGCTGAGGAGCGGCCGAACCGCTGGAGAATCGGTAACTGGAGGAGACCGGCCGTGGAGGAGACTGACGGGTCTGAACCGGTCCGACCAGCAAAGGAAAAAGGAAAAAAGGGAAAAAGAAAAAGAAAAAGAAAAGAAAAGAAAAGAAAAGAGAAAAAGAAAGAAGGAAGAAAAAGAAGAAAGAGAAAGAGAAAGAGAATGAGAAAGAGAAAGAGAAAAAGAATTCCGAAAATTTGGAAAATTTTCGAGAATTCGAAAATTTCGAAAAATCTCAAAAAACTCAGAAATCCGAGAAATTCGGTAAGAAATTCAGGAATTATTTTCGAGTAATTAATTTGAATAAATTATGAAAAAATTCTAACTTTTAGAATTTAAATTTCAGAAAATTCCCTCGATGACCGAGCTGATGAAATCGGACGAGGTGAATACGGGCGCGACCTTCGAGAGGCAGTCGCCGACCCGAAACAGGTAAGGGAGACATGTGCCGCCTGTAAGGATATTCGGCCACATGTTTTAAATTATGCATTTAATTTATAAATGCAATTTATAATGATCGGTTTTGAAATTTGTGGTGATTTATCGGTTTTAAATTGTGGTGAAATACCGGTTGAGAAATATAAACTGTATTTTTCGTGCAGGAGGCTAGGCAAATCGGCAGCCGTTATACTGCCGAAAAATTATCGAAAAATTACTGAAATTTACCGAAAATCACCGACAAAAATCGAGAAATTATAATAAATAATAGATAAATTTTCAGTACAAAAATCGAGAAATTAAATAAATTTCATAAAACATGAATATAGTGATGTTTAATTTTAAACTATTCATGTTTTAGAGAATGGTGAAAAGGGAATCACCAAAAATTCACTCGGTAGGTGATATTTCACGTGAAACGAGATGAAAATGAAAAAGCGACTGAAATGAATATTTTTATAAATATTCTTAAATATTCACTTGATTTTACATAAAACCTTTATGATTTAATTATGGAAATAATTAATTATGAAAATTTCATAAAGGTTAAGAAATGAAGAAAAACTATAATTTCGAGACTAGAGGTCTCTACACGTATTTTTAGAAGAAAACATGGTGATGGGAATTTAAAGTTAGAAAATAAATAATTTATTTTCATAAATTAAAAAAAATGATTTGTTTGATATTCCGATAATTATAAAACCATGTTTTCGATATAATGCACGGAAAAGCGTGCATATGTGTTTTACTGTGAAAAAAGATAGTTTTGCCCTTCTATACTTTCAGTGATGATTTTTCAAACTATCTTCATCGTATGGAAAACAGGATATATACCTTTATGAAATAATTTGAAAATGTTATTTATTTTATAAATTTCATAAAGGTGATTATATTTACATGTGAGCCTTATGGATATTTGATTTACGGTATTTGAATTCCATAAAGGCTAAGGTACGATTTTTACACTGTTTTGAGACTTAGGCCCGGAGTTTCATGCATCACATATACTGTTACTGTCACGTGGCTGATTGACCAACTAGTCATCAGCGTCCCGGATTGTCGCTTAGCAAGCGTACATCGAGAACATATTATAGATCATGGCCATAGATCTCGTTACTGTGTCCCTAGCGGACGAGATAGCATGATTTAATTGTAAGGTGATGCCTAGTCTCACTTACTGTTTACTGTTTACTGAAAGGATTTACGGAATCCTATTTACTGTACTGTTTACTGTACTGAACTACTGTTTACTGTTACTTATGAAAGATCGTACCAAAATACTGTGTTACTGAACTGTACTGTTTACTGAAATGGTAGCTATTGATTATTGTTTTACTGAACTGAAAGCTACCATTTACTGTTTACTGAACTAAAAGCTACCTTATACTGTTTTCTGAACTGGTAGCTACTGTTTACTGTCTACTGATTGAAACGTATCGAATTACTGTTTTATTGAATATACTGTTTTGCTGATGTACGATACAGTTACTGATTTGAAAAGAGAAATAAATGTTTATTCTAAAAGAATAACATAAGAATTATTTCTAAGAAAGAAATAATCGAAGAAGTAACTATCCAATGATTGGATATTTACAAATCACTGTACTGTCACGTGTTTTATTGTACTGAAGAGGAGAGAAGTAAATCACTGTTTTACTATTGAACTGTCACGTGTTTTAAAGTATACTGAATGTGAAAAGAAATAAGTGGTTTACTTTGTGGAAAAATGAAAAGTTTATCGTTTTGAAAACAATGGAATTAGTACTCTCTACAGTTGCTTCTAGGTTCTGGAATAAGTTAGGTATTTTAAAATACCTGCCTTACTCTATCTGGATCCCTAGCCGACTGTAGTATCCTTCCTACATGTGTGCCTAGAGCCAGCTAGGAAGATTTTAAAGAAAATGAAAAAAAATTATTTTCAGCATATAGATAGTTGAATATCAAGTGTGACATATAACTCTCTTACTAAGCCGTGATTTGCTCACTCTCAATTTTAACATTTCAGGTTTTGATGATGGTGAGATCCAATATTTGTGCATTACGACTGCACATAATGGACAATGTGACAGACCGACTAAGATATATCAGGTACGATCATTTATTTTTTGTATTTAGACATGTCTATAGTACTACATATTTGTAATTAAGATAGGGGATGCGTATAGTATTAACAATATTTTATTAAATTGTTTAACATCAAGTGTAAAGTGAAGTATCACAGACAGCCCAACCGGATAAATTGTGTAAAATAAGGTGAAAATGGTGGTAACGGGTCGTTACAGATTTAATGGTATCAGAGCATGGTTGGCCTGATGTCTGTGGATACTTTTAGAAAGAAAAGTATTAAACATCCCCGGTAGTACTATGTCGTCTGAATACATAGAGAAAATAAATAATTGTAAATTGAGAAAAATAAATTAAAGGGAGTGAGAAAGTATAAATTGAGAATGTTAAAGAAATAATAGGCTCAGAAATTACCAAAAAATTGGTGATTCTTATAATCTAAATGAAGGCCTGTTCGGTAAGGAACCGAAAGGACTCGATGAGGGCCCCACCAGTACTTTACGGTCCGAATCGAACTGAGACCTGAAAATGATGGTATGAAGGAGGGGAATGACATATCATCATTAAATAGACTTTAAGATCACCGATTGAGGGTAATTTGAAGAGAGAGAAAATTTTGGCCAAAAATGATCAAAATACCCCTACCTCTAAAATTTTACTGGGAGTCAGAATAGACCAACAGAGGTTGGATTTGATTGATTTGACAGAAAAATTGATGATATAAAGCTGAATTACAGGTAGAATAATTTAATTATGGATTTTAGTGGACTTCTTTATCGAAATCAAACAAGATCTTAAATTGCTGATATTAGTATGAGAAAGGATACTATCAGCACATAAATGATCAGTTCATTGATTCAAATGTATACTAAGGAGAAAGGAATAAATGTCAAAATGACGAAAATGCCCCTATGTTGGGCAAAGTCTGAATTGTGATAAAACTAAGTAGATCTTGAATCCATTGATGATAATAGAGTTATTAATGGCATAGAGGATGTCATATGAATATATCGATCCCTATTACCGATTCCACTAACACTTAAATTACGGACACGAATTACGAGTGACCTAGTGAACGGGCTAGGCCTCACGATAGATCCTTGAGGGGTGACCCAGTGAAAGGGCTGGGCATTCTCAAAAAGGATAGTATAGATGTGTATAGGTGGACCGTGGACGGGCCGAGGCCTTACACGATACGATCCAAAGAGTGTATAGTGGAAGGAATGTTATAAGATGATTGGCCCGGTTATTAACTGTAACGGTAAGAAATTCAGGAATTATTTTCGAGTAATTAATATGAATAAATTATGAAAAAATTCTAATTTTTAAAATTTAAATTTCAAAAAATTCCCTCGATGACCGAGCCGATGAAATCGGACGAGGTGAATACGGGCACGACCTTTGAGAAGCAGTCGCCGACCCGAGACAGGTAAGGGAGACATGTGCCGCCTGTAAGGATATTCGGCCACATGTTTTAAATTATGCATTTAATTTTTAAATGCAATTTATAATGATCGGTTTTGAAATTTGTGGTGATTTATCGGTTTTAAATTGTGGTGAAATACCGGTTGAGAAATATAAACTGTATTTTTCGTGTAGGAGGCTAGCCAAATCGGCAGCCGTTATACTGTCGAAAAATTATCGAAAAATTACTAAAATTTACCGAAAATCACCGAAAACCATAATAAATGATTTGATTTCACGTGAAACAATTTTCAGGTACGAAAATCGAGAAATTAAATAAATTTCATAAAACATGAATATAGTGATATTTAATTTTAAACTATTCATGTTTTCGAGAATGGTGAAAAGGAAATCACCGAAAATTCACTCGGTAGGTGATATTTCACGTGAAACGAGATGAAAATGAAAAAGCGACTGAAGTGAATATTTTTATAAATATTCTTAAATATTCACTTGATTTTACATAAAACCTTTATGATTTTAATTATGGGAATAATTAATTATGAAAATTTTATAAAGGTTAAGAAATGAAGAAAACTATGATTTCGAGACTAGAGGTCTCTACACGTGTTTTTAGAAGAAAACATGTGATGGGAATTTAAAGTTAGAAAATAAATAATTTATTTTCATAAATTATAAAAAAATGATTTGTTTGAAATTCCGATAATTATAAAACCATGTTTTCGATTGAATGCACAGAAAAGCGTGCATATGTGTTTTACTGTGGAAAAGGACAGTTTTGCCCTTTTATACTTTCAGTGATGATTTTTCAAATTGTCTTCATCGTATGGAAAACATGATATATACCCTTATGAAATAATTTGAAAAATGTTATTTATTTTATAAATTTCATAAAGGTGATTATATTTACATGTGAGCCTTGTGGATATTTGATTTAGATATTTGAATTCTATAAAGGCTAAGGTACGATTTTTACATTGTTTTGAGACTTAGGCCCCGAGTTTCATGTATCACATATACTGTTACTGTCACGTGGCTGATTGACCAGCTAGTCATCAGCGTCCCGGATTGTCGCCTAGCAAGGGTACATCAAGGACATATTATAGATCATGGCCATAGATCTCATTACTGTTACTGTGTCCCTAGTGGACGAGATAGCATGATTTAATTGTAGGGTGATGCCTAGTCTCACTTACTGTTTACTGTTTACTGAAAGGATTTACGGAATCCTATTTACTGTACTGTTTACTGTACTGAATTATTGTTTACTGTTACTGATGAAAGACCGTACCAAAATACTGTTTTACTGAACTGTACTGTTTACTGAAATGGTAGCCATTGATTACTGTTTTACTGAACTGAAAGCTACCTTATACTGTTTTCTGAACTGGTAGCTACTGTTTTTTGAACTGGTAGCTACTGTTTACTGTCTACTGATTGAACCGTATCGAATTACTGTTTTACTAAATATACTGTTTTGCTGATGTATAATACGGTTACTGATTTGAAAAGAGAAATAAATGTTTATTCTAAAATAATAACAAAAGAATTATTTCTAAGAAAGAAATAATCGAAGAAGTAACTATCCAATGATTGGAAATTTACAAATCACTGTACTGTCACGTGTTTTATTGTACTAAAGAGGAGAGAAGTAAATCACTGTTTTACTACTGAACTGTCACGTGTTTTAATGTATACTGAATGTGAAAAGAAATAAGTGGTTTACTCTGTGGAAAATTGAAAAGTTTATCGTTTTGAAAACAACGGAATTAGTACTCTCTACAGTTGCTTCTAGGTTTTGGAACAAGTCAGGTATTTTAAAATACCTGCCTTACTCTATCTGGATCCCTAGCCGACTGTAGTATCCTTCCTACATGTGTGCCTAGAGCCAGCTAAGAAGATTTAAAAGAAAATGAAAAAAAAATTATTTTCAGCATATAGATAGCTGAATATCAAGTGTGACATATAACTCTCTTACTGAGCCGTGGTTTGCTCACTCCCTAATTTTAACATTTCAGGTTTTGATGATGGTGAGATCCAATATTTGTGGATTACGGCTGCACATAATGGACAATGTGACAGACCGACTAAGATATATCAGGTACGATCATTTATTTTCTGTATTTAGACATGTCTACAGTACTACATATTTGTAATTAAGATAGGGGATGTGTATAGTATTAACAATATTTTATTAAATTGTTTAACATCAAGTGTAAAGTGAAGTATCACAGACAGCCCAATCGGATAAATTGTGTAAAATAAGGTGAAAAAGGTGGTAACGGGTCGTTACATTTATGTTGTTAATTTGAATGAGCTTAATAGCAAAAATGTATGTCTTATGGCCACTAGAGAAAATGAACCTTGGTTATGGCATAGAAGACTAGGCCATGCTAGCATGCATGTTTTGTCTAAGTCAGCCAAAAGAGACTTAGTAGTTGGCTTACCTAAACTACAATTTGAAAATGATAAAGTGTGTGAAGCATGTGTAAGAGGAAAACATAAAAGAATATCATTTAAACCTAAGAGAGGTACTACAACATTTAGATCACTTCAACTCCTCCACTTAGATCTATTTGGACCAACTAGAACCACTAGCTTAGGAAGAAAACACTATGGTTTTGTCATAGTTGATGATTACACTAGGTTTAATTGGGTGTTCTTTTTAAGTGTGAAAAATGAAGCCTTAGAAAAATTCATTGTTTTCTCAAAACTTGTTCAAAATGAAAAAGGTTACTCTATTTCTAGTATTAGGAGTGACCATGGAAAAGAATTTGAAAATATTGGTTTTGATACATTTTGCAATGAAAATGGCATTAGCCATAATTTTTCAACTCCTAAAACTCCTCAACAACATGGGGTAGTTGAAAGGAGAAATAGAACATTAGAAGAAATGGCTAGAACTATGCTTTGTGAAAACAACTTACCTAAAGATTTTTGGGCTGAAGCAATATATGCTTCTTGCTATGTCATAAATAGAGCTATGGTAAGGCCTATTTTAAAGAAAACTCCCTATGAGCTTTATAAAGGAAAAAGGCCTAACATAAGTTATTTTCACCCATTTGGATGTAAATGTTTTGTTTTGAACAATGGTAAAGATAACCTAGGAAATTTTGATGCTAAAAGTGATGAAGGTATTTTTCTTGGCTATTCTTTAAATTCTAAGGCTTATAGAGTTTTCAATAAAAAAACACTTGTAGTAGAAGAGTCAATACATGTAATCTTTGATGAATCAAATATCACTAGTGGAACCAATCTTGATGATGAAGTAGAGATCTTTGATGAACCTATAGTTGATCCATCTCAAGATAAGGATGTTAGGGAACAATTAGAAGATTTTAATATTAACAAAAATGAGGAGTCCATGGAACAAGAAATACTTGAAAAAGAATCTAGGTGTCCTAGAGAACTTGGATATGTGAAGGGTAATGATATTGTTGGAGATCCAAACATTGGAGTTAGAACTAGGTCAACCTATAGGAACATATGTCAACATGTAGCATTTGTGTCACAATTTGAGCCAAAGAATTTGGATGGGGCCATGAAAGATGAAAATTGGATTATGGCCATGCAAGAGGAATTAAATCAATTTGAGAGAAGCAAAGTGTGGACATTAGAGGAAAGACCTAAAGATTATCCCATCATTAAAACCAAATGGATATTCAAAAATAAGATGGATGAGAATAGCATTATTGTTAGAAACAAGGCTAGGTTAGTGGCTCAAGGATATGGGCAAGAAGAAGAAATAGACTATGATGAAACATATGCTCCGGTAGCTAGATTAGAAGCCATTAGGATGCTACTTGCCTTTGTATGTTACAAGGATTTCAAATTATATCAAATAGATGTAAAAAGTGCCTTTTTAAATGGTTTCATAAATGAAGAGGTTTATGTTGAACAACCTCCTGGTTTTGAAAATCCAAAGTTTCCTAGCCATGTTTTCAAACTATCAAAGGCTTTATATGGTTTAAAACAAGCTCCTAGAGCTTGGTATGAAAGACTTTCAAAGTTTTTAATTGAAAAAGGTTTTGCAAGAAGAAAAGTAGACGCCACCTTGTTTATCCAATCTAAGGGTGATGACTTATTAGTAGTTCAAATTTATGTGGATGATATCATTTTTGGATTTACAAATGAGTCATTGTGTAAAGATTTCTCAAAATTAATGCAAGGTGAATTTGAAATGAGTATGATGGGAGAGTTAACCTTCTTTCTAGGACTTCAAGTTAAACAATGCAAAGAAGGTATTTTCATAAATCAAGTTAAGTACATAAAAGATTTGCTCAAAAGATTTGGAATGGATGAGTCTAAACCTTACTCTACACCAATAAGCACAAATATCAAGCTTGATAAGGATGAAGGAGGAAAGTGTGTAGACACTAAACTATATAGGTCTATGATTGGTTCATTGCTATATTTAACTGCTAGTAGACCCGATATAATGTTTAGTGTATGCTTGTGTGCTAGATTTCAGTCATCTCCTAGAGAATCACACCTACTAGCAGTAAAAAGAATCTTAGATATCTTAAAGACACCTCTTCCTTAGGACTTTGGTATCTTCTACACTTGCTCTCCATGCTTATTCCGATGCTGACTTTGGTGGATGCAAAGTAGATAGGAAAAGCACATCGGGAACATGTCAATTCTTAGGAACTAGGCTTATTTCATAGTTCTCTAAGAAACAAAATAGCGTAGCTCAATCCACAACTGAGGCTGAATATATAGCTTCCGGAAGTTGCTGTGCTCAAGTTTTGTGGATTAAACAACAAATGAGAGACTATGGAATAGAAATGAACCAAGTTCCCATCAAGTGTGACAACACTAGTGCTATCAACCTTTCAAAAAATCCCATCCAACACTCTAGAACCAAGCACATTGAGATTAGACATCATTTTATACGAGATTATGTGCAAAAAGGGGACATTATTCTAGAGTATGTAGATACCTTGCACCAATTAGCTGATATCTATGTAGATACCTTGCACCAATTAGCTGATATCTTCACGAAACCCTTGGACAAGGAGAGATTTTGCACTCTTATAGGTGAATTAGGTATTATGAATGCTCCTTGAATTGATTTGATGTTAAATGAATGGCTTAAGTTGGTTTGTTATGATTGCAAGAACGAAATTTGGAAAATATACTTACCACTTGCAATTCATGACCTTAACTTGCCATGTTACTGTTCATGATCTTAGCTTTTGAGGTTGAATTGTTGAACTTTGTGCGTTTTGATCATGTTAAATGCTCTTCATTAGCCAACACCCACTTTCTGATGTTTAAGACAGGTTCACAATCATGTTCACTTAGTTTTCAAAGCTGTTCAGCATATTCTCAGCATTTTTCTGCAATTTTCTGCATTTTCCTGCACTTTTTCTGGATTTTTCAACTCACATCTCATGCATCCCAAGTGGCAACAACCAGATTTTGAATTTAAAATAGTAAAATGCATAAGTTCCATTGTTTTCAAATCATTTTTATGCATTACAAATAAGGCAAGTGACTGAGGAGACAATTCTTTCAAAATAGGATTGATTTCCAAGTCTATCAGGCCAAAAATCTGGGTATTTGCTATGAGGGATCGATCCCTTTCACCATGGGATCGATCCCATAGCATCAAATATTGGTGAAGAAATCCTGGGAAACATTCTGCCTGGAAGGGATCGATCCCTTCCTAGAGGGGATCGATCCCTTCGGGATAGATTGCTTCTTGCGGGCCATTTTAACCGTCGGCCCCTTACTCCTATCTCATTATTCACCTTCCTCTTCACTCCCCACGCCCTTTTACCATTTTCTCTCACCCAATTCTTCTAGATCTCACTCATTTCTTAACCAAATCGTTTCATTCCTTCACCAATCTTCCTTATTTCTTCATCTCTTTCATTTCCCCTCCTCATTTCCTTACAAAACTTCATCTTTTCTTCTCTTCCTTCTTCTTCCACACCATGGTTACTATTCACCCAACATTTCAATTGTAAGTTTTTCTCACATTTTTCTTTCAATTTTTCATGCATTTCTAGTTTATTTCATCATGTCTTGACTACCCATGTGCATACCTTGCATTGATTTTCTTTCCATCTAGGTTTTCACTTCATTTGGCACTTATCTATTTTCTAGGGTTTAAACTTAGTCTATTTGTAGTTGTTCATCAATATTTCACTGTCATACTTGTTCCATGCATCTTGGGTTGTGGCTCTCTGTTGTTGGCTAGCTCTTATCTTTCCCATACCCTCATCCATCGTTCACCAAAATCGTGCCCACTACCTGCTTGGTAAAAATCCTCAACTAGCTTTCCTGTAGTTTTCTCACTCCTTATGGCACCTAAAGTTAAGCATACTGCTCAAAAACGCAAAACCAGTGCACCCTCCTCTTCCTCCTCCATACCAGCCACCTTTAATAGATGCTTTCGACATGCCAATGAGAAAACAAGATTTCTAGCGAACTTTGCCAATATGCCTATTAAGCATTAGCGTCCCATTGATTTCAATTTCCTCGAATCAATTAACTTTCCCTACTTGGCCAAATTTCGTGAATATCATTGGCTTGAGTTTCTCCAAATCAACACTCTGGTTCCTTCAAACATCATTCGCGCCTTCTTTTCCAATGCCGAAACCATCATGGATCCAAATGATGAATGTCGTGTTGTAGGAATTCGATCCTATGTCATGGGCAAACACATTGAAATCACCACACAATCCCTCTTTGTTGTCTTTAGAGTTCCCGACGACGGTACTATATATGAGAATGTTGACGTCCCCTTGGAGTTTCCCGTTACCAATAATCGTGCAAGTGATCTTCCTGTCTTCGCCCGACTCCTAAATATCACAATCTCCTGGAATCTCCGACCCCTTGGCACAAGATATTCTCACCTTCGAAAACTTGATCGTTTTTGGCTCCATCATATTCATTCACCTGATGGTCTTCAGCCACACCTCCTTCACTTTATCCTTCAAGATTGGGTGAAGATTGTCACTGACAAGGTGCACACCATTGTCTTCCCTCAGCCTCTCGCCTACTACTTAATCTCTAAAGGCGTTGACTGTTCATGTGAGGTTGGTGTACTTCCGGATCCCAGCACCACGATCAATCTCGCCACTCTCCATAACCTTGGGTGGTATCAACGTCAACGGGGAGATACAATCGAATGGGTCAAGGGTCATGGACAGACTGAACCTCCCGAACATGCTCCGGAAGAAGTCGGAGAAGAAGGAGGAGAAGGAGACGACGTACCTATAACGCCCACATCTTCTGCACCCTTCGGCTCTACATCAATCTCTCTTGACCAGATCATGCTAATGCTTCAAC
The DNA here is from genome assembly GCA_031772115.1 of Heritiera littoralis. NCBI lineage: Eukaryota > Viridiplantae > Streptophyta > Magnoliopsida > Malvales > Malvaceae > Heritiera > Heritiera littoralis. Next base: position 4,199,941 of record JAPDPK010000052.1, on the reverse strand, counting down.
AAATGCACACCTCTCAGCAAAATTTCCAGCTGGACGTCACTCAGCGACTTGATCAGATCGAGGAAACTCAAGCTACTATGTATGATGAAATCCAAAATGTTCGTATGCAGCACAAGGATTTCATGGACCAGTACTACAAGACGTTTCCTCGACGCTGATTTTGATTGTTGTGTGGGATGCGCTTTTACCTTACATGATTATGGCCTTGGTGTTTTATCCTTTGTTGTGTTCTGTCTTTATGTTATCTTTTCTTCGTTGTCAGCCTTAGTGCTTCTTTGTTGAACTTTCTTAGATATCTGAACTGATGTGATATGTTTTGAACCTTATATGTCTATGGTATGATTTATGTTTCGGATTATGGTCATCTCTCTAGTGTATTTATGTCCTTTAGTTTATATCGTTGACTTATTGCTTTAAATTGACTTCTACCAATGACAAATTCTCCATGTTATTTATTGTCGGGAGATCTTTGATATAACAAAAAGGGAGAGAATTGATGTATGGTAAATTTGTCTTTGCGCCTAAATTAAGGGGGAGCAAATATTGAGGGGGAGCAATGCTTTTCAAAAATTTAAGTAAGGGAGCAAATATTGAGGGGAAGCAATGTTTTTCAAAAATTTAAGTAACCTTAATTTTCAAACATATAAGCAAATTTACCTTAAGTTTTGTCATATCAAAAAGGGGGAGATTGTTAGCTTTAAATTGACAAGTATTTTGAAATGACAAAACTCAAGTAAACTTAAAAATGATTTTACTACAAAAGTAAAATTGCTTTGAATGAACTTAATGATAGAAAATATTTTAAACAAACTTTTTGGATTGTGATCTCAATTGAAAAAGTCAGTAAATATTTTTAGGTAAGTGTTAGAAGTTTTTGAACTGACTTAGAATCACAAAAGCCATCAATTTGTATCAATTTGCAGTAACATAGGTGCAAGAAGGCATTCTGGAGAAAAGGGATCGATCCCCCTAGGAAAGGGATCGATCCCTAAATGGCAGATTACTTGGAAAAGGCCCAGAAAAGGCTAGGAATGCATTCTGGAGAAAAGGGATCAATCCCCCAGAAAAGGGATCGATCCCTTCGCTCGAAATTTGACTATAACGGCTAGTTTTTGAGGGTTTCAACAGGAAGAAATGCATTAAATGCTTCACCAACTGTTCCATTCATTGGGTGGACTATAAATAGAGACATTTATGAAGTTTGGAGGTAGAACAAGCACTCAAACATCTTCAAGCTTCAAGAGAGAAAATCAAATCTGAAAATCTTCATTGTGTAACTCCATTTGTGAGCTTTCTTATACTTCCTCACCCATTTACTGAAAATTCTGTTATTCAAAGGGGTGAGCTATCCTTGTAAGGTCTGATATTGTAGAGTGTGGGTAGTAATACAAGGGGAGAGGCTTAGAAGGAGATTTCTAAGTTTTCAAGAAACATTGTAAGAGGTATTGCCACACCTTCAAGTGGTTGTAAGGATTCTTAAGGAAGAACTGAATCAAAACCTTGACAAGAAGTTCAAGGAGAGAGAACGTAGGCAAGAGATTGGCCGAACCTCTATAAACTTGTGTTTGCTTCTCTTTCCCTTATTCTTTTTACTGCACTTATTTCATTATTGTTTATTTATTTCTAATTGTGCATTAAGAGCTAGGAAAATTAAAAATAAGTAGAAAAACCGATTCACCCCCCTCTCGGTAGAGCCAACAAAGAAAATAAAATATACCTCAAGGATCAGATAACTACTGCCTTAGGATACTAAAAGCGCAGCCCATCCGTAGAACGGTATATCACGGAAATAATCTATGAGGTGGAAAAATAAGGAGTGAGCTAACGTGCTCAGTAAGAAATTTGTATGCAAGAACTGATACTATGAAATCTATATACATAAAATATTTTATTTCTAATAGTATACTAAGGGATATTTTTAGGAAGGATACTCTAGTCGGCTAGGTAACCGTATGGAGTATGGGAGGTACTTTAGAGTACTTGTCATGTCCTAGTCCCTAATAGTGACTATAGGGAGTAAATAGTTGGAAATAATATGAATAAACGGTTTAAATAACTTTAAAATCATATCATGAAATGTTTAGTATATAATCAATAAATAAACAATAGTTAAATAAACACTTTGGTGATAGTTCAATATAGAAATCTAGTATACAGTACAATGGAAAGCTCAGTACAGTCGATATGTATATAAATAGTTCACTTTAGTTTCAGTAAGAAATTCAATTCAGTAAAATAGCACAATACAATGGAGACCAGGTAACACCAAATAAATATCATGCCATAACAATATCCCAAGAAGGGAGAAACAGTAATAATAAGACATATGGCCATAATCACAGTAGGTCCACAGTGTACACTTGCTAGGTGACAACTACTGAAGGTGAAGACTTGGCAAGCCTATCAGCAATAGTACAGTAACAGTCAGCATGATACAGAGCCTAACAGTCTCAAAACAATTTATAAACAGTAGAAATACTATTTTAGAAATCAATTTCAAGGATAAAATCTTCAGTTAATCCATAAATGCATATAGTAGAAAATATGATCAGTTCAGAAATAAAAATTCATAAAATACTCACTATTCAAAATTCTCTTTTAAAAATGTTCTATTTATCTATAGAACAGTTATAAGAACATGTTGGTACCCTCACTTAAGTAAAATTCAATAACATGAATTTTTAAATATTGTTTTTCAGTATTTAATGAAAATATGCAATTTTAATGAATAAGATGAAATTCACTTAATAATTTCTTCACTTCTAATATTTGAGGATATTAAAAGATAATTTCATGATATTATTAGAATTTCCGGCAGTATAATGACTGTTTCTAACCTATGCTTCCTACATTGAAAACACAGTATATAAACCAACCAGTGTCCACATTTTCAATATTCCAAAGCAATTGACTTCAAAACAATTTCATAAAATCATTTTCAACCATAATATAGATTCACAGTATCCTTACGTCTTCCATACTCATCCTTTACCTGTTAATTACTACCGAGCTTGCCAACTGCACCACTTGATAAATCTCACTCCCCAACTGCAAAATCATTAAACCAACATCATCATTTGACCATACTTTAATTATAATAATTTCTTTTTCATCAAAATCTACCACATTGTCTACAGTATTCTCTAAACTAGTCTAATTTACACCGGTACTAAAACACAACTATGCCTAAATCAACTCCGATTTTATTTCTGATCGCACCAACAATCTTCTCATAATTTATACAGTCCCATGGACCGTAAAACATATCACATTGAGCATCATAACCATGTCCCCTTCTCTTGGCCTAAATCAACATGTAAGGATTCATTAAGTTTTTCAACAATTTAACCTTAATTTCATGCTTCTTCATTGTTTTTTGTCCATTTAACACCATTTTCATGCATCAAAACATCGTCAACCATGTGTTCTTTAGCATGGCTGAAACCCTAAAGGACAATTGAGAGGGTTTTGATTCATTCCATGGCCAAATTTATGCTTAAACATCTTAATTACATCATTTCCTATTATTAAAATTTAAGGAAAATAAAAACATGAATTTACCTTATGGTGGCCGAAACTTGTGAGAGCTCTTTCCTCTTGATTTTGTCCACTTTACTACAAAATATTGGTATCGGTTTGTACAGAATTAAATCTGGAACAAGATTGTAAAAGAAAGTTTGGTGTTTTAAGGTAATTTAAGCGGTGTTTTGGAAGCTTTTCTTAATTACTCCAAGGTGTGTTAATGGTGGAAGTGGTGTGAGGTTGAAGATGATGGTGTGGCCAGCCCCTTCATGGTGTGTAGAAAATTCTTTTATAATTATCTTGCATGCAACATGACCAAAATGCCCTCACTTATAATGATTTTGGACAAGTTTGCCTTTAAACTTCCATAATATTTTTAACTATTCAACTTAGCTCCAAAATATTTTATTTCATCATTAAATATTATTTTTGAACATATTTTAATGAATGAATGGGGTTTTATTGAGGTTTGGCTGATTGTAAGGGTGAAATTACGAAAATACCTCTATCGGGCCAATTGCGTAGATTTATAGTTTTACCACTGATTTATTTTATCTATTGACATAGCCTAGAACTTATTTATACATAGATTATCATACTTCAGTTAGTTGGTCAAAAGTCAATTTAGTTTGACTATTATTCATAAAAGTTCAATTAGGCTATGTACTTAATCGTTATTTTCTAATTTGTTGGCACACTTCCTAAAAATAACTTAAGGATTTTGGGTTCTAGATTCCTACCATCAGTTCATTGAACTCTCCGTACAATACCTGTCAAGTCTCACATCCATCCAGGCACTGTAGGGTCTATGGGACCAACCACACTATTTCATTGGTTACCTATGAAATACACAGGAAGTGAACAGTGGTGGGAAGTCTGACACATGTAACAGTATCAAAATATGTGATTCTCACATTTTTTCTTTTAAATACCAACATGTCACGACCCATGACCACATTTTTACCCTACTTATACACATCTTAACCGGTTGGGCTGTCTGTGATACTTCACTTGTACTAGCTGTTAAACAATTTTACAATGTATTGTTTATGTTATACACATCCCCTATCGTAATAAATCAGACAAGTAGTACTGTTGACATGTCTAAATACAGTGAATAAATGATCATACCTCAAATAAACAGTCGGTTTGACACATTGTTCTTCGTGTACAGCCAGGATCCACAATGCACTGATCTCACATTCATCAAAACCTGAGATGTTGAAAATTAAGGGGTGAGCAAAACCACGGCTCAGTAAGAGAATTATATGCCTCACTTGATACTCAGCTTCCTATATGCTGAAAATCTTTTTCATTTTTCCTATGGGCTCTAGGCTCGCATGTAGGAAAGATACTACAGTCGGCTAGGGATCCGAATGGAGTAAGGTAGGTATTTTAGAATACCATACTTGTTACGGAACCTAGAAGCAACTGTAGAGAAAAATTTTTTTCTTTTTGTTTTGAATTAATAAATCCTTTTCCTTTTTAATCTTTCATAATCTTTTTCATATTCCTTTCAAAATAATGCCTCTACGAAATAAAGCCTTTAAATAGAATAATTAATATCCGTATATTCCTTGAAAAGAATATTAGTTAAATCATCATCTTATTTCTTTAAAACTTATTTCATGTTTTAATGTACTCTCTTAATTAGTTCTGTCCGTTAAAAAGCAGAATAAGCTATAAAAATCTATTTCATTCTTTGACATTTGTCGAATTCACGAATCACACTCACTTACTTATCGTCACAATATCCTACGATTTCTCATACTAACATCGGAACACGTGTAGCACTTAGTTCCCGAAGGACTCTAGAGGTGGCTCCCACTGTTCAATCATCGAGTCTCTGCTCGGTATGGCCTGTACTGAAACATCAGAACACGTGTAGCACTTAGTTCCCGAAGGACTCTAGAGGTGGCTCCCACTGTTCAATCATCGAGTCTCTGCTCGGTATGGCCTGTACTGAAACATCAGAACACGTGTAGCACTTAGTTCCCGAAGGACTCTAGAGGTGGCTCCCACTGTTCAATCATCGAGTCTCTGCTCGGTATGGCCTGTACTGAAACATCAGAACACGTGTAGCACTTAGTTCCCGAAGGACTCTAGAGGTGGCTCCCACTGTTCAATCATCGAGCCTCTGCTCGGTATGGCCTGTACTGAAATATCGGAACACGTGTAGCACTTAGTTCCCGAAGGACTCTAGAGGTGGCTCCCACGGTTCAATCATCGAGTCTCTGCTCGGTATGGCCTGTACTGAAATATCGGAACACGTGTAGCACTTAGTTCCCGAAGGACTCTAGAGGTGGCTCCCACGGTTCAATCATCGAGTCTCTGCTCGGTATGGCCTGTACTGAAATATCGGAACACGTGTAGCACTTAGTTCCCGAAGGACTCTAGAGGTGGCTCCCACGGTTCAATCATCGAGTCTCTGCTCGGTATGGCCTTTTCCGTTTGACATATTCCATGTCATGTAAAATATTTCCCTTTTTAACATGTCACCTATCATTTATGGATTTTAATATAGACGTTAATCTTGTCGTACTATAAACCCTGAAGGGTAAAGGACTAACCCGGTCAAATCTATGACCATAATCTATATTGTCCTCGGTGGATCACGGATCAGGTGTCGACCGGGACTAAACATGTCACATATCATGTATCAGCATGATAAGAATACCAACCAGTCTCAAAACCGTATTTTTTCATCGGAAAATACACCTTATGGAATTTATACAATTATATAATTCCATGATTTAAAACCATAAGGGTTATAATCCTTTAGTGAATATTGATAAAAATATCCATAAAATATTTACTATATTTCACTTCATCTTTCGTCTCGTAATTCGTGTAATTTATCTATTTCGAGAATTTTCGGTGATTTCATTATCACCATTTTCGAATACATGAATATTCTAAAGTTCCATCTCATTATATTCATATTTTATGAAATTTAGAAATTTCCTCATGTCTCGTGATTTACTATCGAAATTCGGAAATAAATCATTTAATATGATTTTATAAAGTTTTTCTAAAATTTTCGGCAGCATAACGGCTGCCGATTCACTAACCTCCTGCACGGAAAATACAGTTTAAAATCTTTCAGCAGTACTTCTTCCCAAATTATTTTCAGCAATTCATGCATCATAATAATTTTCATAAAATAATTGCATAAAATATTTCAAATTAAATTATGCAGACTGAGTATCCTTACAGTGCTGCACATGCATCCCTTACCTTTTTCCGGGTCGGCGACTTCCGCTTATCGATCGCGCCCGCGCTCCATTTCTCCCGATTCCTTATCTCGATTGCTGAAAATAATTTCTGGAATTAAAATTCTAATTTTTAGAATTTTTCATAATTTATTTAATTTTTTTCTGAAATTAAATTCTCGGGAAATTTCTTACCGAATTTGTAAAATCCCGGGTTGTCGAATTTCCGGGAATTTTCGAATTCCCAAATTTTCCTTTTTCCTCTTTTTCTTCCTTTTTCCTCTTTTTCTTTCCTTTCTTTCTTTTCTTTTTCTTTTTCTTTTTCTTTTTCTTTTTCCTTTTTCCTTTTTTCTTTTCTTTTTCTTTTCTTTTTTCTTCTTCCTTTCCCGATCAAACCGGTTCAGACCGGTTCAGCTCCTGTCTTCGCCGGTTCCTCGCCGGCGGCCGATTCTCCGGCGGCTCGATGGCTCAGCAGCTGGCCGGCGCTACGGCGAGCTTGGATCTGACCTCCGTTCATCCCGAATCGACAGCACGGCGGCGGATCGAGGCGGTTTTGCCTCGGTTTCTTCTTCCTCTTCGCCGGCGTTCCTCCGCCGTCCATTGCGTCTCCGGTGGCCTCCATCAGCTTCCTCTCCCTCCGGTGAAGCTTCGGTGGCAGTGGCGGTGCCTGGATCGGCCGGCACCGCCGTCCGCCATTTTCCTTTTCCTCCGGCTATTGCTTTGTTTTCCGTCGATCCCGTTCCGTTTCTGCACGCCGGCGTTGGCGTCAGCTTCCTCTTCTCTAGCCGGTGGCGTCCCGCCTTTCTTTTCCCCTCGCCGGCGGTGGCAGCTCCGCCGCCGTCAGCCCTTGGCTGGGAGGGTCGGGGTTCCTCCCCGATTTTCTTCCTTCTCTTTTGTTTTCTGTTTCATTTCCTTTTTTGTCTTTTATTTTCTTTCTATATTTAGTATTTACTATATACTATATATTATACAATATATTTTATACATATAATATATATTATATGTTATACATACATTATTTCATACATAATATTATACAATATATATTATATACAAAATACATATTGTACATTACAAAATACATGTCTAGTATATATGTGTATTTTATATATACTTAAAATTAAGTAACATTTATATATATAAATTATATAAATGCTATAATAAAATATTTATACATATAAACTTTAATATAAAACCATACTTACTTTTCTTCTATATGTATTTACATAATTATATATACACATAAAACATTATATTTATATACATATGTATTATTTGAATTTATGAAATAGTATATATATATATTTCTATATATATAACAACGTATTTTAAAATATACTATATAATATTTTGAATACATATGTATTGGTATAAAAATACATTTATATAATAATATATAATTATATAAATATATTTCATTTATTTTCTTATTTTTCTTAATTAGATTTGGATTTTAATTTATCCAATTTAATTCTTTTCCTCTCTCTATTATTTTTATCTTCACTTCCTCATTTCTCAGGATTTTCACCAATATCCCGTTTCTCGCAAATTTATATTTATTTCGTCTTATTTAATTTCTCTAATATTTATTTTCAATATTTCTAATTTCCAATAAATGGAAAAATTTACGGTTATCACACAACATAATTAGTAATTAAATTAAATCTAACTGTATAACTAGTTAACTATTTGTTCAATTATAATGTTGAATAAAATTATAGTATACGTTAAAAAAATACTTAATATTATGAATAATTGGTCAACTAGTTACCTCAATTTTATATATTTTTTGTTTTTGGTTTGCACATAAATCATAGTATAACATTATTACATTAAATTTAATCGTACTCGTACATAATAATTAATCAAATATCTCATTAAAAATTTAGAACGTTGAATTAAAAAAGTTATATACACTAATTGACATTAAATTATAAATAATAACATTTGATATAATCATATCATATACAGTTATACACCAATTGAGTACTAATTTTTTCATGTTCACATTAACATAACAATATTAAATATACACCAATTGATCGAATATCTAATTAAAATGTTAAATAGTAGATATTACTAAATTAATTAATATAATACTAGTTATTTAAATATAATTAATAATAATATTAATAAAGTATAAAAAATAAATTTTATTAAAATTACCACTTACACAATAATAATACTCTAATATATTATTAAATTACACTTTAATTGTAACGTCCGGATTTAGAAAAATTTGAACTAACTTTTTCCTTTTTGTTACTATTTTTCTCATCCCATTACACAGCATTATCTCGGTTTGCATTCGGTATCGATGTAAGTTCGATCTATCATTTTCATTACCACTAAATTTTATATCATTAAATTTATTAATTCAGGCATAATAAATAAGAGATTATAATAAATTATAACATAATATTTATAATTCTATTTATATCTATTCAATGTAATTACATTTTACTAATTCAAGTATCTCTTTTAAATTTAACATTTCACTATTTACATCTCAGTATAAATACATCTGTTGTGCATTTGCTAGTCTAAATATAAATATAAAAATTAACATATATCTGTCTAATCGATATTATAAACTTCTTACAACTTTTCTCCACTAACCTGGAACCTGCTATTGCCTTGTACACAAAAGTACTATCTGGAATGGTGAGTAAGGAGTGAGATTTGGAGAAATCCCAGTAAAAAACATATATAAAAGTGCGTACTATATGCAGTTAAATGAAGGCCTGTTCGGTAAGGAACAGAAAGGACTCGGTGAGGGCCCCACCAGTACTTTACGGTTTGAATCAAACTAAGACCTGAAAGTGATGATATAAAGGAGGGGAAGGAAATATCATCATTAAATAGATTTTAAGATCACCGATTGAGGGTAATTTGAAGAGAGAGAAAATTTTTGGCAAAAAATGACCAAAATACCTCTGCCTTCGAAATTTTACCGGGAGCCAAAATAAACCAACAGAAGTTGGATTTGACTGATTTGACAGAGAAATTGATGATGTAAAGCCGAATTACAGGCAAAATAATCTAATTGTGGATTTTAGTGAACTTTTCTGTCGAAATCGAATGAGATCTAAATTGCTGGTATAAGTGAATCAGGGCGGAGTAGATGTTAAAATGATTTGAGTATGAAATGTCTCTGCATTGAGAATGTACAGTGAAATGATAAGATATAGAGATGAAATGTCCAAAATGATAAGAGATGTATGGTTAAAGAAAGTATTGGATAAGATTCCCGATAAATTTTCAGAGCAATATAGATATGAGAGATCGGGTTAATATTGACTCGATTATTAAGATGAAATCTGGTTCTAAGCTTATATCGGAGAACTTAGGAGAATCTGAAAGCTTAAGAAATCCACTCTGGAAAATGAAAGAATAATGAAGTGCACGTGTATAAGGTGTGATTGATGGAAATACAGATAACGTAAATTGTGGATAAGAAAGTTATCTGTATAAGTGTAAGTGAGAGAAGCACAGATGACATTGAAAAGTAGATGAATAAAAAGGATGTATTAATTTCCTATCATTAATAAAGTTCTTTTGAAGAACAAATATTCATCTACATGATGGAATAGACGTTTTATGGATCTGATTCGATATGCATGAGGAGTTTATAAGACTAGTCTCGGTATAAAGCGTCCTTAGATAAAAAAAATGGGAGATTGATGTCCGTAAGATGATGATTAGAACTCGGAGTAAATTTCACGAGTTCCTATTGGGGTTACAAGGTTAATGATTTACCTTGTGAGGTATATAAGCCTAAAGAATGTGGCATTCATACATGAGTAAATTGATGAAATACTGATAGAGTTTAAAGTACAAATAGAAAATGAGCAGCATTGAGGTATGATTCTTAAACTCTTAAAGACTGTGGAATTGTGCTAAGATTGGAAACTAAGAGATTTGGCTAGACAGTATCTCCTCCTGAGATATATGATCTCGAGACGACAGGATGACAGTGAACCTGTCTATGAGATAGAGATAATGATTGAGATATGAAAGTAATGAGTCTAGCTAGATACTAGTACCAATCTATAAAAGAGTGATGAGACTAGCTGCTCTATAGATGAGACCTAATTAAAGAAAGAAATTTAAGTCGGTAAATGGATAAGTGTAAAGAAAAGATGGTATGCAAGATTTTAAAAGATCTTAGCAGTATAGTACCATACCAATTGAGAAAACCGACTAAAAGGATGAGAGTAAAAACATGAAAAGATAAAAGTGGAAAAAAAATGAAATGAAATGAAATTGGAATAAGGTAATAAGCTGCATGATGAGAAGGGAACATCAATATGAAACAGTTTTCGAAGGTAGAACTGAAAGTGATTTGTGCTGGTTATCACATAACTGTAGCAAAAAAAAAATCAAGCCAGATTTGATAAGTGAAAGTAATGATACTCAAAGGAGTAAAATGAATGACACGTGTTATTTTACTGCCAGTATATAAATGAAAATGGTTATAAATATAACCACTGTAACATGATAAAAACGGTTGAGGTATATTGATGATGTGGTGATTAAATATATAAATTGAGGATTCAATTGTGGAATCTAAATTATGAAAAGAAATTTAAAGACCATATTATATGAAGAGAATATGATTGTCTCATGATTTGTGATTGTAAGAGATAATCCATAGTAAAGTCTGCATGAGATGCAGCCTTGGTGGAATAAGTGTGAAAATGAATATTGTGGACAATAAAAAGTCTAAAAGAGAAATGATGATATGGAAGTGATTAAAGATTAAAGATCTAAATAAAATCACTTTCCATTATCAAAATCTTTGATTCTCTAGTGCCTTAGTCGAAGTATAAGTATTAAACGGTGTGAATGTGTATGTACAGTTCCAGTGAGCCTTATATGTGATGGGAGTTTCTGAGTTGCCATATGCTAATGAGAGATAGCAAAAGGCTTTGAAATCCCAAGTGTATTGATAGCACCGCTCCATACTGATATATATATATATATATATATGAGCTTGAGATGTAAACACTCCATGATATTAAGAGAGCGTGTGCATGAGATGTGAAAGCTACTGGGACACTTACATATAATTGATTGACATGAATACACGATAGTACCAAATTATGTCGACTTGGCATTAAGTGAGAAGAATGGATGATGAATAGCATAGATCAGCTATGATATAAAAAGAATACTGTGTATGGACTCTTATGTGAAAAGAGGAATGAAATGAATAACTCCCGATTTGAGAAACGAATTTACAGGAGTATAAACATATATGATGAAAGACAGCATGTAGTGGTCTAAAGTATTTTTGATGTTAAAAGTATGCTGGTAGTAATTATATAAGAGTTGAACTAAAAGATAAAGTCGTAAGTATACGAAATGTACCACCTTTAGACTTAAGTTAAATTCGGAGGAACGAATTTTTTAAGGTGGGGAGAATGTGATAACCGTAAATTTTTCATTTATCGGAAATAAGGAATATTGGAAATTCAAAAAATAATGAAGAGAGGAAATTTAATTTGGATAATGGAAAATCCAAATTAAATAAGGAAATGAGAAAAGAAAATAGAAAATACGTTTATATAATTATATATTATATAAATGTATTTTTATACAAATACATATGTATACAATTATAATGTTTTATATATATATATATATATATATATATATATATATATATATGAAAATGTAAAATATAAACTTTACATTAAAAGTGTACATTTATATATTGTAAATACAATATATAAATATATGTGTAAAGGTTATTTAATATATATATATATATATACACACACACACACACACACATATATATGTACTACTACATATATATTTTGTACTATACACAATATATATTGTATATATGTATTGTAGTATATTATATATGACATAATATATGTATAATATATAGTATATATTTATGTATAAAATATATTATATAATATATATTATATAGTATATAGTATAATTATATACTAAAAATAGAAACAAAACATAAAAGGGAAAATAGAGGAAAGAAATCGGGAGGAGGACCCGACCCCCTCCCCAGACCAGCCGACCGACCACCGTCAGCAGCGAGAAAGAAAGAGAGGAGGTCTGAGCGAGGTAGAGAACGACACCGGCCAGAAGAGGAAAGCAGTTGCTGGCGTCGAAAGGAAGGAAAATAGAAGGAAAATCGAAGGAAAAACCAGCGGAGGCCGGGAAGAAAAAAGGAAAGTGGCGGTGCCGGCCAAATCGGTCGCCGCCACTGCCACCGAAGCTTCGCCGGAGGAAGAAGAAGATGTGGGAGGCCACGGTTGAGGCTGGGAATGGCGGAGGAAGGCTGACGGAGGAGGAGAAGAAACCGAAGGTAAACCGAGTAGATCCGCCACCGTGCCACCGATCCAAGCCGAGCTGAGGCCACCGGTAAGTTCGTCTCAACGCCGGCCAGCTGCTGAGCCACCAAACTGCCGGAGAACCGGCCACCGGAGGAGAACCTGCAGTGAGGAAGGTAGAGCCGGTCCGACTGGTCTGAACCGGCCAGACCAAGGAAAAAAAAAGGAAAAAGAAAAAGAAAAGAAAAAAGGAAAAAGAAAAAGAAAAGAAAAGAAAAGAGAACAAGAAAGAAGGAAGAAAAAGAAGAAAGAGAAAAGAAAAGGAATTTCAAGAATTTGGAAAATTCTCAAGAATTCAAAAATTACGAAAAATCCTGAGAATTACGGAATCAGTAAGAAATCCCGGAAAGTATTAAATTATTTAAATAATTTATTTACTTAAATAATTATGAAAAAATTCTAAATTTTAGAATTTAATTTCCGGAAAATATCCTCGATGACCGAGCCGATGGAATCGGGCAAGGTGAACACGGGCGCAACCTTCGAGAGGCAGTCACTGACCCGAAACAGGTAAGGGAGACATGTGCCGCCTGTAAGGATATTCGGCCACATGTTTTAAATTAAGCATTTAATTTATAAATGCAATTTATAATGATTAGTTTTGAAATTTGTGGTGATTTATCGGTTTCAAATTATGGTGAAATACCAGTTGAGAAATATAAACTGTATTTTCCGTACAGGAGGCTAGCCAAATCGGCAGCCGTTATACTGCCAAAAAATTATCGAATAATTACTTAAATTTACCGAAAATCACCGAAAATCATAATAAATGATTTGATTTCACGTGAAACGATTTTTATGTACGAAAATCGAGAAATTAAGTAAATTTCATAAAACATGAATATAATGATAATTGATTTTAAAATATTCATGTTTTCGTGAATGGTAAAAAAAAAAGGAAATCACCGAAATTTCATTCTGTAGGTGATATTTCACGTGAAACGATAAGAAAATGAAAAAGAGACTGAAGTGAATATTTTTATAAATATTCTTAAATATTCACTAGATTTCATATAAAATCTTTATAGTTTTAATTATGGAAATAATTAATTATGAAAATTCCATAAAGGTTAAGAAATGATGAACAACTATGTTTTCGAGACTAGAGGTCTCTACACGTGTTTTAGAAGAAAACATGGTGATGGGAATTTAAAGTTGAAAAATAAATATTTTATTTTCATAAATTATAAAAATAATCTATTTGAATTCCGATAATTAAAACCATGTTTTCGATTAAATGCATGGAAAAGCATACATATGTGTTTTATGGTGGAAAAAAGACAGTTTTGCCCTTCTATATTTTCAGTGATGATTTTGCAAACTGTCTTCATCGCAATTTATAAAGAAATGTTTGAAGCATGAATTTCGTTCTAAAATTAATTCCCATAGTCTTTTGATAATTAGCTAAACGAACCTTATGATTTCTATGCATATTTTTCAATAAGTTTTTTATGTATGAAAGTAAATAAGTATGTTTTTTGAAACAGTGATCGGAGTGGCAAACCCCTGGCTAACTTAGACCCAGGCACGCCCGGTCCTTACTATTTTGTACCAAATGTATAATTTAAGAAGTTACATAAGTAAGTAAGATTTGAGACTAAGGCCTTCTTATAGTTTATGTTATTGCTTGTCATGCTTGCCACATTGTGCATGTTTCCATCCCTTGTGGCATATGTTTAGCCCACGTCGTGCATGTTTTTGCCCACATTGTGCATGTTTTCATCCCTTGTGGGTATGTTGGTCTTTCGTGGTGCAATGTTCGTTGTACGACCCTGATCAGGTCTACAGCCCATACCATGGCCATAGGTATTCTGTTCCCTATTCGGAGGATGATGTTCTGTTCCCTCTTCGGAGGATGAAGTAAGTGTCATGACCTGCATACTGGCTATATGATTCTGTCTAGTCTCCATGAACTATATGATAAGTTTTATTAATTATGATGTTAAGTTTCTAAAGTATGAAGCATGTTTGAAACAAGTATGAATTTTTGATATATGTATTAAAGAATTCATACAATAATTTAAAGTATGAAATGCATTATTATGGCATTTGTTTTCTGCATATATCGATACTATGACTATTTTAAATGCATTTCTTATGGGGCTTTAGTACGATATAGTTACTGATTTGAAAAGAGAAATAAATGGTTATTCTACAAGAATAACATAAGAATTATTTCTAAGATAGAGATAGTTGAAGAAGTAATTATCCAATGATTGGATATTTACAAATCATTGTACTATACTGTTTTTACTGTACTAAAGAGAAGAGAAGTAAACCACTGTTTTTATTACTGAACTGCCACGTGTTTTAAAGTATACTGAAGTGAAAAGAAATAAGTGGTTTACTCTATGGAAAAACGAAAATTTCATCTTTTTGAAAACAATGAAATTAATATTCTCTACAGTTGCTTCTAGGTTCCGGAACAAGTATGGTATTCTAAAATACCTACCTTATTTTATCTGGATCCCTAGCCGACTGTAGTATCCTTCCTACATGTAAGCCTAGAGCCAGTTAGGAAGATTTTAAAGAAAGTGAATAGGAAAAAAAATATTTTCAGCATATAGATAGCTGAATATCAAGTGTGACATATAACTCTCTTACTGAGCCGTGGTTTGCTCACTCCCCAATTTTAACATTTCAGGTTTTTATGATGGTGAGATCCAATAATTATGGATTATGGCTGCACATAATGGATAATGTGACAGACCGACTAAGATATATGAGGTACGATCATTACTTTCTGTATTTAGACATATATACAATACTACATTTTTGTAAATAAGATTGGGGATGTGTATTATCTTAACAATGTTATATTAAAATTGTTTAACATTAAGTGCAAGTGAAGTATCGCAGACAGCCCAACCGAATATAAGGTGTAAAATTAAGGTGAAAAATGTGGTAACGGGTCGTTACATAAAACATAAAATACGGATAAATATCATAATCAGAAATATATATCAAAACTAGGAGTGCCTAGATCTAAGTTAACCAAGGATTTACCACCCTAGTATAATTTTAGTGGAGAGTAAACTACACCTAATAGACACATGCACTATAATAGACTTATGGCCATAGTCAGGGGGCCATAATGTGAGCACTAGCCAGGTGTCACTTGTAAGAGCTAGAAGACTGTGCTAAAGTCAACAGCAATCAGAACAAAACGGAAATGCATGTACCTGAAGGTAGCTACGGAGCCAACAGTCTTAAAAACCATATAAAACATTTCAAAATTGTTTACGGAGATAAATTCAGAAAATCGAAATTTTCTTCAGTCCATAAATACCCAACATTGGAAATACAAGCAGTTCAAAACAAAATTTCATAATATATTTACAAGGCAGTATTTAGTTCTAAAATTATTCTATTTGTCTATAAATAAGTTATAAAGACATACAAATACTTTCACTTACGCAAAATTCCATAACATGAATTTTTAAAAATTGAATTTGTGATTTAATGCACTTAAAACCATATTTAGGGACTTAATGTTCAAAGTTCTAAAATTTATTTCAACCATCAATGCAAATCTTTAATATTCAATAGCATATTAAAAACATAAATGATAAACCATTTCATGTAAAATAATAATAAAATTTCATTTTACACAATTTAAACATTTCATGTAATTTATCTCATATAAATCAATTCATGTAAACCACTTCATGTAAATAAATTCATGTAGTTCATTCATGTAAATCATTTCTTCTAAATCAATTCATGTAAGGCAGTACTTAGACTAATAAGAATTTAAGATAAATTTCTATTTCTTGCATTCGGGAATAGTGAGTGAGAAACGTTTAAAATTCTATTTTCCGAAAATTTCCAATTGCAAGTAAGACATATCCTATACAACTCCCATACATGTTCCTTACCTCTATTCCGTGCAATATAAAAATCCGATAGCACTTTTATGTCTCTTTATTTCCTAAATTTAACACTACATAGTAATTAGGGCTGTAAATGAACCGAACACGAACGAATGAATGTATGTTCCTATTCGTTCATATATTTTTTAGTGCCATTTATGTTCGATTCGTGTTCATTAAGAAATTTAATTGTAATGTTCGAGCTCATTCGTTTGTTTCAGAAGGATTATTTGTTAAATTTTCACGAACATGTTCGTTCGTCGTTTCTGAACGTGTAAACGAACTCATTCACATAAACGAATGCATTCGCGAACAAGTTCGTTCGCCATTCGCGAATGTGTAAATGAATGCGTTTGTGAACAAGTTCTTTCGTCATTCGCGAACGTCTAAATGAACACGTTCACGAACAAACTAGATATTAATTATTAAAAATCATATATGAAAATTAAATCTCACATGTAAATTAAAATCATTCAACACTTAAATACAATACAACTTAAAGTTTGAGAATTAATATCTTAAAAAAGTATGAAAATTAATACTAAGAGTTAGTGTCGCCATCATCCTCCCAATCATCTAATAAAATAAAATGAGTAGTATTAGATTTAATATTCATACTTATGATAAAAGAGTAAAAAAGTAAATAAGTATAATTATTGAGATAAATACTTGCCCAAAACAGTGGAAACTGGAACCCCACATAACAAGATGTAAAGAACAACACCAACATTGCATATATCTACTTCTGGTCTATAAAAACATATTTAAAAAATCAGAATTAGCAATATAACCCAAGAAATTTAAACAAAAAAGTATTTAGAAAATCAAAATAGCTAACTGCACAACATTTCAAAACCAAGCACAACTCACCTAACGCCTCCAAATAATCAAATTTCAAACCGAAAGCTTTTCAAAGTTCAGAGCAGAGGAATTTCTTTAACTTCTGCTTTAGCCTATATAAAAAATTTACATTAAAATATTACAATATTTGAAATATAGAACAACTAAAATTAAACATTAAAATTACTTACTTTTATTTTCCTTTTGAAACCGTAGAAGTTTTTATACCAATCACTACCACAAAGTAACATTTACACTGTATTAGTTCCCAAAGAGGAATGATATGCATCAATAACTCTACCACCAGCACTAAAAGTTGATTCTGAAGTCACCGTAGTAATTGGAATTGACAAGATCTCACAAGCCATTTTTGACAAAATTCGGAAATTAAGGTTATTTGTCTTCCACCAATCTAAGGCATCAAATTCTCCAGAATTTTCCTCGCAAATAAACACCCCTTCTTCCAAATATGTATCTGGTTCAGACGTAACACTATAAACTGTATCCACACGTCGAACATAATTCTCATACTTTGATCTCCCTATCATAACAGTTTTTCCTTTTCCAACTCCACTAGAAGAAGAAACATTGGTGGTATTAACACTTTGTTGCATATCATTTTCTATAGTTTTACAATTATTAGCTGCTGTATAAGCATCTTCATATTCTTTATAAAGCTCATATAAGCTGTCACGCACAATGCTTATCTATATAAGAGCTTCCTCTATAGAATAAATGACACGAAAAGTGAAGTCAATCAATGTCATTTTATTCCTAGGGTCAAACACAATAGCAAAAGAGATCAAAAGATTGCATTCACCCCAATATTTGTCAAATTTCTTTTGCATTTTCAAAGCCATTAGTCTCATCCAAGGTTCTTTACTCAAAGATTTCTCATCCAACAATTCTTTTATGCTCCAAAGCTCAGGAAGAAATAAATTTGATGTTGGGTATTCAAAACCTAATAATTATAAAAGAAACAAATATTTAAACTTAATGTCCTAAATGTATAACATAAATGATAAAATTAACTAGAAAAATTGTAATATTAAATGTTTATTACCCGAGATGATGTTGGAAACTTCATTAAAAATTGCCTAGAATGAACAAACTTCTTCAACTTTCACCCAATCTTCATCAGTTGGCAAGTTTTTGTAACTTGACTCTCTTTCTTGATACCTTGGAAAAACTTGCTTAAACTCCAATGCATATGACAACATAACACATGTAGCATTCCATCGTGTGCAGCAATCTAGAATCAACCTCTTATTAGGCAATTGAAGCTGAACATTGATAAACGTAGAGTTGATGTTGTGATGTGTTTCACACTTTCCCTTACATTTTCAACTATGTCTTCAATCTCAGAAAGACCGCCGTGCACCAAATGTTCAAAATGTGCGCACAACATCGAACATGAAAGAGTTTTCCATCTAGTGGAAGCTTTCTCTGAAAAGAAAGGCTATCTTTCAACGTCATCATAGCTAAATCATTATAAGAAGCATTGTCTGTGATAACCGTAAATTTTTCAATTATAGGAAATAATAAATATTGAAAATAAATATTAAAGAAAATAGATAAGAGGAAATAAATAAATTAAAGTAAATAAATAAAATTTATTTACGAGATGGGAATATAGTTGAAATTCCCGAAATTAAGAAAAGTGAGGAAATTAAATGAAAATAAATAAATAATAATAATAATAAAGTCGGAGTTATTGAAAGTATGAAAAGGAGGAATTTAAATTGGATTAACGGAAATCCAAAATTTAATAAAATAAAAATGCGTATATTATATATTTATATAATTAAATTATATAAATATATTTACACATGTTTTTATATAAATACATATGTATGTATATGAATATTAGTATATATTATAAAATGAAATATATACTATTTTGTCTCAAACAATTACATGTGTATATTATAAAATGCATTTATATAATTATAAATATATATGTACAGATATACATATATATATATATATATGAAATATATATATATATTATTATTTTAAATAAAAGTATATGAATATATAAGAAAAGTAAATGTGGTTCTATATTAAAGTTTAAATGTATAAATATTGTATTATACCATCTATATAATTTGTACATGTAAAGGTTATTTATTTTTAAAGTATATAATTATACATACATATATATATATATACAAGATATATATTTTGTAATATACAGTATATATAATTTATGTATATAATATATATTGTATATTGTATTTTATTAAAATGAAATAATATATGTATGATATATATAAAATATATATTACAAGTATAAAATATAAATGATAGTGTATAATATATAGTATGTATTATATTACTAAAAAGGGAAACCAAATAAACCAAAAAAGGAAAGAAAAAAAAAAAGGAAAACAAGACAGAATCGGGAAACCGGAAGAGCCGCCCCGTCAGCGGCCGCCGGAGAGGGAAAGGAGGAGAAGGAAAAGAAGCGTCGACGCCGGAAAGGGAAGAGGAAGCCGACGCCAACGCCGACGTGAAGAAACGGAGGAAAAATCGAACGGGAAACAGAAGCAAACGCCGGAGAAGAAGAGGAAATGGCGGACGGCGGTGCCGGCCGATCCAGGCACCGCCACTGCCACCGAAGCTTCACCGGAGGGAGAGGAAGCTGATGGAGGCCACCGGTGAGGCCAACGACGGCGGAGGAACGCCGACGGAGGAGGAGAAGTGACCGAAGGTAAACCGAGTAGATCCGCCGCCGTGCCGCCGATCCAGGCCAAGCTGAGACCACCGGCAGCTTCGCCTTGACGCCGGCCAGCTGAGGGACCAACGAGCCGCCGGAGAACCGGCCGCCGGCGAGGAACCGGCGAGGAAAGGCTCTGAACCGGTTTGACCGGGAAAGGAAGAAGAAAAAAGAAAAGAAAAAGAAAAGAAAAAGGAAAAAGAAAAAGAAAAAGAAAAAGAAAAGAAAGAAAAAGGAAGAAAAAGAGGAAAAAGGAAGAAAAAGGAAGAAAAAGAGGAAAAAGGAAAATTTCGGGAATTCGGAAAATTCCCGGAAATTCGACAACCCGGGATTTTACAAATTCGGTAAGAAATTTCCCGAGAATTTAATTTCAGAAAAAAAAATTAAATAAATTATGAAAAATTCTAAAAATTAGAATTTTAATTCCAGAAATTATTTTCAGCAATCGAGATAAGGAATCGGGAGAAATGGAGCGCGGGCGCGATCGATAAGCGGAAGTCGCCGACCCGGAAAAAGGTAAGGGATGCATGTGCAGCACTGTAAGGATACTCAGTCTGCATAATTTAATTTGAAATATTTTATGCAATTATTTTATGAAAATTATTATGATGCATGAATTGCTGAAAATAATTTGGGAAGAAGTACTGGCTGAAAGATTTTAAACTGTATTTTTCGTGCAGGAGGTTAGTGAATCGGCAGCCGTTATGCTGCCGAAAATTTTAGAAAAACTTTATAAAATCATATTAAATGATTTATTTCCGAATTTCGATAGTAAATCACGAGACATGAGGAAATTTCTAAATTTCATAAAATATGAATATAATGAGATGGAACTTTAGAATATTCATGTATTCGAGAACGGTGATAATGAAATCACCGAAAATTCTCGAAATAGATAAATTACACGAATTACGAGACGAATGATGAAGTGAAATATAGTGAATATTTTTATGGATATTTTTATCAATATTCACTAAAGGATTATAACCCTTATGGTTTTAAATCATGGAATTATATAATTATATAAATTCCATAAAGGTGTATTTTATGATGAAGAATACGGTTTTGAGACTGGTTGGTATTCTTATCATGCTGATACATGATATGTGACATGTTTAGTCCCGGTCGACACCTAATCTGTGATCCACCGAGGACAATATAGATTATGGTCATAGATTTGACCGGTTTAGTCCTTTACCCTCCGTGATTTATAGTACGACAAGATTAACGTCTATATTAAAATCCATAAATGATAGCTGACATGTTAAAAAGGGAAATATTTTACATGACATGGAATATGTCAAACGGAAAAGGCTATACCGAGCAGAGACTCGATGATTGAACCGTGGGAGCCACCTCTAGAGTCCTTCGGGAACTAAGTGCTACACGTGTTCCGATATTTCAGTACAGGCCATACCGAGCAGAGACTCGATGATTGAACCGTGGGAGCCACCTCTAGAGTCCTTCGGGAACTAAGTGCTACACGTGTTCCGATATTTCAGTAAAGGCCATACCGAGCAAAGACTCGATGATTGAACCGTGGGAGCCACCTCTAGAGTCCTTCGGGAACTAAGTGCTACACGTGTTCCGATATTTCAGTACAGGCCATACCGAGCAGAGACTCGATGATTGAACCGTGGGAGCCACCTCTAGAGTCCTTCGGGAACTAAGTGCTACACGTGTTCCGATATTTCAGTAAAGGCCATACCGAGCAGAGACTCGATGATTGAACCGTGGGAGCCACCTCTAGAGTCCTTCGGGAACTAAGTGCTACACGTGTTCCGATATTTCAGTACAGGCCATACCGAGCAGAGACTCGATGATTGAACCGTGGGAGCCACCTCTAGAGTCCTTCGGGAACTAAGTGCTACACGTGTTCCGATATTTCAGTACAGGCCATACCGAGCAGAGACTCGATGATTGAACCGTGGGAGCCACCTCTAGAGTCCTTCGGGAACTAAGTGCTACACGTGTTCCGATGTTTCAGTACAGGCCATACCGAGCAGAGACTCGATGATTGAACCGTGGGAGCCACCTCTAGAGTCCTTCGGGAACTAAGTGCTACACGTGTTCCGATGTTTCAGTACAGGCCATACCGAGCAGAGACTCGATGATTGAACAGTGGGAGCCACCTCTAGAGTCCTTCGGGAACTAAGTGCTACACGTGTTCCGATGTTAGTATGAGAAATCGTAGGATATTGTGACGATAAGTAAGTGAGTGTGATTCGTGAATTCGACAAATGTCAAAGAATGAAATAGATTTTAATAGCTTATTCTGCTTTTTAACGGACAGAACTAATTAAGAGAGTACATTAAAACATGAAATAAGTTTTAAAGAAATAAGATGATGATTTAACTAATATTCTTTTCAAGGAATATACGGATATTAATTATTCTATTTAAAGGCTTTATTTCGTAGAAGCATTATTTTGAAAAGAATATGAAAAAGATTAGGAAAGATTAAAAAAGGAAAAGGATTTATTAATTCAAAACAAAAAGAAAAAAAATTTTTCTCTACAGTTGCTTCTAGGTTCCGTAACAAGTATGGTATTCTAAAATACCTACCTTACTCCATTCGGATCCCTAGTCGACTGTAGTATCTTTCCTACATGCGAGCCTAGAGCCCATAGGAAAAATGAAAAAGATTTTTAGCATATAGGAAGCTGAGTATCAAGTGAGGCATATAATTCTCTTACTGAGCCGTGGTTTTGCTCACCCCTTAATATTAAACATCTCAGGTTTTGATGCTGGTGAGTTCAGTGGATTGTGGATCCTGGCTGTACACGAAGAACAATGTGTCAGACCGACTGATTATTTGAGGTATGATTATTTATTCTCTGTATTTAGACATGTCAACAGTACTACTTGTCTGATTTATTACGATAGGGGATGTGTATAACATAAAGAATACATTGTAAAATTGTTTAACAGCTAGTACAAGTGAAGTATCACAGACAGCCCAACCGGTTAAGATGTGTATAAGTAGGGTAAAAATGTGGTCACGGGTCGTGACAGATTTAGTGGTATCAGAGCATTGGTTGGCCTGATGTCTGTGGATACTTTGGAAAGAAAAGAGTTAAACATCCCCTGTAGTACTGTGTCGTCTGAATACATAGAGAAAATAAATGATTGTAAATGGGGTAAAATGATTTAAAGGGAGTGAGAAAGTATAAACTGAGAATGTTAAAGAAGAAAATAGGCTCAGAAATTACCGAAAAATTTGTGATCCTTCAAATCTATATGAAGGCCTGTTCGGTAAGGAACAGAAATGGACTCGGTGAGGGCCCCACCAGTACTTTTCTGTCCGAACCGAACTGAGACCTGAAAGTGATGGTATAAAATAGGGGAATAAAATATCATCATTAAATAGACTTTAAGATCACCGATTGAGGGTAATTTGAAGAGAGAGAAAATTTTTAGCCAAAAATGACCAAAATACCCCTACCCCAAAATTTTACTGGGAGTCAAAACAGATCACCAGAAATTGGAATTGATTGATTTGACAGAGAAATTAATGATATAAAACTGAATTACAAGTAAATTAATCCCATTGTGGATTTTAGTGAACTTCTCTGTCGAAAATCGAATGAGATCTAACTTGCTGTTATAAGTATCAGAAAGGATACTATCAACACATAGATGATCAGTTCATTGATTTGAATGTATATTGAGGAGATAGAAATAAATGTCGAAATGACGAAAATGCCCCTATATTGGGCGATGTCGGAATAGTGATAAAACCGAGCTGAATTGGAAACCATTGATAGTAATGGAATTATTAATGGCATAGAAGATGTCATGTGAATCTAACGATCCCTATTACTGATTCCACTAACACTTAGATTATGGACGCGAAAGAAAAACCCCGAGTGGACTGTGGGCCATAGGGGATAACAGTATGGTTGAGTGAGGCGGCCAGGGCTCCCCCCACGAGTGGACTTTGGGCCATAGTGGTAAATCCTGGGCTTCACAATAAAACAATCCGTGAGGGACTAAGTGCCACGTCTGTGTGACGGGGGCCACCTCTAGAGCTCAGAGCGGACAGCACGGATGAGTGGTGCGGCTCGGGCCCCTCCGGCTTGAGACCGGCAAATCCGAGGCATCACAATAATACGTGTACAGGCAAACGGCGAACGAGCCGGGGCCTATATGATGCGATCCAAAGAGTGTAGTGGAATGTCATCGAATGTTTGGCCCGGTTATTGATTGAAAGGGTCGAAAAATTAAGAGTGTATTGAACGGGATCGTTAAATACTGTGAAAAGTGAAATGATTACAAGAATTGACTGATGAGGTGAAAAGTATAGATAATGAAATACATATTGATGTGATTACTTATGGTTCTGTACGTTTTCATTTCTTTGAGGTATCAAACAGATAATCGTACATAGAACCAATGTATCTTGGAATATGTGCTACAGAATGAGGTACTGTTTGGAGTACTGTGAATTAGAGGATAATTATAAGAACAGTCAAGTGATAAAAAGAAGATGACCGCTAACCTAAGTTCTTCAGGACCCTTGAGACAGAACTGTGATGGGCGACCCAATGATGGGCGACCCGTAGTGGATCATGTGTCGTGAGATATAGGCGAACTATCTCATCGCCGACTCACTAGTAAGGATAAACCTGAGGCGAAAGGATCGCCTAGGGGATGCTCGTCGATGGTCGATATGAACGGGCGAGGCCCTTATAAGCATCTCGACGGTAACACAAGTGTAAGGAACTAGGTACGTAAGGGGTGCCAAGGTTCAAACCTCGTGGAGAATATACTCAAGGGAACTAAGCCTGAATTCAGTAAATGGAAATGGTTTTAAAGTGAATAACTGAATTGAAACAAGTAGCTGTAAAGTGTGTTGATAACCCTTGTAATTGATACAGCTTACCAGAATGAGATTCGTAACGCTGTAAAGTATGACTATGTAATGAAATCAAGGTAGAGTAGGTATCAAAATGATTTGAATATGGAATGTCTCTGCCTTGAAACTACACTGTGAAATGATGGGAAACAATGATGAAGGTCCAAAATGATAAAAGAAGTGTGGTTAAAGAGACTGTCGGTTGAGAGTTCCAATAAATTCCCAAAGTAACATAGATTGAGAAATTAGGTGAATGTTGACTCGATTGCGGATATGAAATTTATTCTTAAGCTTGTATCGAAGAATATAGAAGAAATCCGACAAGCTTAAGAAAATAATTTTTGGAAAATATTACGGATGATGAAATTCACAAGTATCGATGTAAAGAAAGGAAATACAAATGATATGATTTGAGGATGAATTAAATGATGTACTAAAATTTTTGGTTATACACTAAAATTCTTATGAAGAACAAATAAATATTATATGGAAGTGATGCCTTAAATATGATTTAATCGGAGATGTATAAGGAGCTTATAAGAGCAATCCTTGTAAAAGGCATAATCAGATAAAAAGTTAAAGAACGATGGTCACAAGATGATAAGAAAAGTACGATTAAAGAAAGTATCAGATTTGATTTCCGATAAAACTTCCAAAGTTATATAAATTAGAGGAATCGAGATAACACTGATTTGATTTTAAATATGAAGTTAAATTCTAAGCTTATATCGGAGGATGTAGAAAGAATCCGAAAAGTTAAAGAAAATAATTCTGAAAAATGTGTGAATAATGAAATTCACGTGTAGAGGTCTGAATGACGAAAATACAGATAATGAAAATTTGAGAATAATGAAATTGTCTGTATAAGTATAAATGAGAGAAATGCAAATGATGTTGAGTTGTAGACAAAAAAAAAAGGATATATTAAATTTCTATCATTGATGAAGTTCTGGTGAAGAACAAGTATTAATCTACGTGAAAATAGACGCTTTATTGATCTGATCAGAGATACGTGAGGAGTAAATAAGACTAGCTGCTGTATAAAGCGTCCTTAGATAAAAGATTGAAGGTTGGTGTCCATAAGATGATGATTTGAACTCGAAGTGAATTTTACGAGTTCCGATTGAAGTTATAAGGGTAATGAGTTGCCTTGTAAAGTAGATAAGCCTAAAGAATGAGGCATCCTTACATGAGTAACATTGATGAAATACTGATAGAGTCTAAAGTATAAATGGAACATGAGCAACATTGTGATATGATCCTTAAACTCTTAAAGGCTGTGGAATTGTGCTAAGATTAACAACTAAGAAATTTGGCTAGACAGTATCTCCTCTTGAAATATATGATTTTGAGACGACAGGATGACAGTGAACCTGTCTATGATATAAAGATAATGATTGAGATACGAAAGTAATGAGTCTAGCTAAATACTACTGCCAGCCTATAAAAGAGTGATGAGACTGGCTGCTTTATAGACGAGATCTAATTAAAGAAATTAAAGTCGGCAGATGGCTAGTGTAAAGAAAAAGATGGTACGCAAGATTTTAAAAGATCTTAGCAGTATAGTACCATGCCAATTAAAAATATATATATGTATATATATATATATATGAAGAGATAAATAGTAGAAATATGAAAACGAAAATGAAAGTGGAATAAGGAAATAAATTGCTTGATGAGAAGGGAACATCAATATAAAACAGTTCCCGCAGTTAAGACTGAAAACGAAGGGTGTTGGTTATCACATAACTGTGGCAAGATGTAAAATCAAAGCCAGAACTGATAAGTGAAAGTAATGATACTCCAAGGAGTAAGATAATTGATATGTTTACTGCCAGTAAAATGTTTGTACACATAACCACCTCGAAATGATAGAGATGGTGGAATTGTATAGATAATGTGGTGCTTAAATGGATAATTCGAGGATTCAATCACAGAATCTAAATTATGAAAAGAGTATATTCTCAGGTATATTCTAAAATTTAAATGTTATTGAATATACCATAAGAGTAAGAGATGTAATGACCATACTACATGAAAAGAGACATGGAGAGAAAATGATTGTCTCATGATTTATTTCTGTAAGAGATGATTAACAGTAAAATTTGCAATGATATGTAGCCTTGATGGAATAAGTGTGAAAATGAATATTGTGGACAATAAAGAGTCCAAAAGAGAAATAATGATATGGAAGTGATTAAAGACTGATGATCTAAATAGAATCACTTTCCATTATCAGACATCTAGATTCTCTAGTGCCTTAGTCGAAGTATAAGTGTTAAACGGTGTGAATGTGTATGTACAGTTCCAGTGAGCCTTACATGTGATGGGAGTCTCTGTGTTGCCATATGCTAATGAGAGATAGCAAAAGGCTTTGAGATCCCAAGTGTATTGATAGCACCGCTCCATACTGATATATATTTATATATATGAGCGTGAGATGTAACCGCTCCATGATATTGAGAGAGAGCGTGTGCACGAGATGTGAAAGCTACTGGGACACTTACATATAATTGATTGACACGAGTACATGATAGTACCAAATTATGTCGACTCGGCACTAAGTGAGAAGCATGGATGATGAACAGCATAGATCAGCTGTAATATTAAAATATTATTTATGGCTCTTATATGAAAAGAGTAAAAGGGAATAACTCTCGATTTTAGAAATGAACTTACGGGAGTATAGACATATATGATGAAAGACAGCATGTAGTGGTCTAAAGCACTCTTGATGTTGAAAGTGTACTGGCAGTATTACTTGGAGGATGAACTAGAGGTCAGAAGTCGTAAGTGTACGACATGCACCACCTTTGGACTTAAGTTAAATTCGGAGGACCGAATTTCTTAAGGTGGGGAGGATGTGATAACCGTAAAATTTTCAATTATAGGAAATAATAAATATTGAAAATAAATATTAAAGAAAATAGATAAGAGGAAATAAATAAATTAAAGTAAATAAATAAAATTTATTTACGAGATGAGAATATAGTTGAAATTCCCGAAATTAAGAAAAGTGAGGAAATTAAATGAAAATAAATAAATAATAATAATAATAAAGTCGGAGTTATTGAAAGTATGAAAAGGAGGAATTTAAATTGGATTAACGGAAATCCAAAATTTAATAAAATAAAAATGCGTATATTATATATTTATATAATTAAATTATATAAATATATTTACACATGTTTTTATATAAATACATATGTATGTATATGAATATTAGTATATATTATAAAATGAAATATATACTATTTTGTCTCAAACAATTACATGTGTATATTATAAAATGCATTTATATAATTATAAATATATATGTACAGATATACATAATATATATGAAATATATATATATATTATTATTTTAAATAAAAGTATATGAATATATAAGAAAAGTAAATGTGGTTCTATATTAAAGTTTAAATGTATAAATATTGTATTATACCATCTATATAATTTGTACATGTAAAGGTTATTTATTTTTAAAGTATATAATTATACATACATATATATATATATACAAGATATATATTTTGTAATATACAGTATATATAATTTATGTATATAATATATATTGTATATTGTATTTTATTAAAATGAAATAATATATGTATGATATATATAAAATATATATTACAAGTATAAAATATAAATGATAGTGTATAATATATAGTATGTATTATATTACTAAAAAGGGAAACCAAATAAACCAAAAAAGGAAAGAAAAAAAAAAGGAAAACAAGACAGAATCGGGAAACCGGAAGAGCCGCCCCGTCAGCGGCCGCCGGAGAGGGAAAGGAGGAGAAGGAAAAGAAGCGTCGACGCCGGAAAGGGAAGAGGAAGCCGACGCCAACGCCGACGTGAAGAAACGGAGGAAAAATCGAACGGGAAACAGAAGCAAACGCCGGAGAAGAAGAGGAAATGGCGGACGGCGGTGCCGGCCGATCCAGGCACCGCCACTGCCACCGAAGCTTCACCGGAGGGAGAGGAAGCTGATGGAGGCCACCGGTGAGGCCAACGACGGCGGAGGAAGGCCGACGGAGGAGGAGAAGTGACCGAAGGTAAACCGAGTAGATCCGCCGCCGTGCCGCCGATCCAGGCCAAGCTGAGACCACCGGCAGCTTCGCCTTGACGCCGGCCAGCTGAGGGACCAACGAGCCGCCGGAGAACCGGCCGCCGGCGAGGAACCGGCGAGGAAAGGCTCTGAACCGGTTTGACCGGGAAAGGAAGAAGAAAAAAGAAAAGAAAAAGAAAAGAAAAAGGAAAAAAAAGAAAAGAAAAAGAAAAAGAAAAGAAAGAAAAAGGAAGAAAAAGAGGAAAAAGGAAGAAAAAGGAAGAAAAAGAGGAAAAAGGAAAATTTCGGGAATTCGGAAAATTCCCGGAAATTCGACAACCCGGGATTTTACAAATTCGGTAAGAAATTTCCCGAGAATTTAATTTCAGAAAAAAAAATTAAATAAATTATGAAAAATTCTAAAAATTAGAATTTTAATTCCAGAAATTATTTTCAGCAATCGAGATAAGGAATCGGGAGAAATGGAGCGCGGGCGCGATCGATAAGCGGAAGTCGCCGACCCGGAAAAAGGTAAGGGATGCATGTGCAGCACTGTAAGGATACTCAGTCTGCATAATTTAATTTGAAATATTTTATGCAATTATTTTATGAAAATTATTATGATGCATGAATTGCTGAAAATAATTTGGGAAGAAGTACTGGCTGAAAGATTTTAAACTGTATTTTTCGTGCAGGAGGTTAGTGAATCGGCAGCCGTTATGCTGCCGAAAATTTTAGAAAAACTTTATAAAATCATATTAAATGATTTATTTCCGAATTTCGATAGTAAATCACGAGACATGAGGAAATTTCTAAATTTCATAAAATATGAATATAATGAGATGGAACTTTAGAATATTCATGTATTCGAGAACGGTGATAATGAAATCACCGAAAATTCTCGAAATAGATAAATTACACGAATTACGAGACGAATGATGAAGTGAAATATAGTGAATATTTTTATGGATATTTTTATCAATATTCACTAAAGGATTATAACCCTTATGGTTTTAAATCATGGAATTATATAATTATATAAATTCCATAAAGGTGTATTTTATGATGAAGAATACGGTTTTGAGACTGGTTGGTATTCTTATCATGCTGATACATGATATGTGACATGTTTAGTCCCGGTCGACACCTAATCTGTGATCCACCGAGGACAATATAGATTATGGTCATAGATTTGACCGGTTTAGTCCTTTACCCTCCGTGATTTATAGTACGACAAGATTAACGTCTATATTAAAATCCATAAATGATAGCTGACATGTTAAAAAGGGAAATATTTTACATGACATGGAATATGTCAAACGGAAAAGGCTATACCGAGCAGAGACTCGATGATTGAACCGTGGGAGCCACCTCTAGAGTCCTTCGGGAACTAAGTGCTCCACGTGTTCCGATATTTCAGTACAGGCCATACCGAGCAGAGACTCGATGATTGAACCGTGGGAGCCACCTCTAGAGTCCTTCGGGAACTAAGTGCTACACGTGTTCCGATATTTCAGTAAAGGCCATACCGAGCAGAGACTCGATGATTGAACCGTGGGAGCCACCTCTAGAGTCCTTCGGGAACTAAGTGCTACACGTGTTCCGATATTTCAGTACAGGCCATACCGAGCAGAGACTCGATGATTGAACCGTGGGAGCCACCTCTAGAGTCCTTCGGGAACTAAGTGCTACACGTGTTCCGATATTTCAGTAAAGGCCATACCGAGCAGAGACTCGATGATTGAACCGTGGGAGCCACCTCTAGAGTCCTTCGGGAACTAAGTGCTACACGTGTTCCGATATTTCAGTACAGGCCATACCGAGCAGAGACTCGATGATTGAACCGTGGGAGCCACCTCTAGAGTCCTTCGGGAACTAAGTGCTACACGTGTTCCGATATTTCAGTACAGGCCATACCGAGCAGAGACTCGATGATTGAACCGTGGGAGCCACCTCTAGAGTCCTTCGGGAACTAAGTGCTACACGTGTTCCGATGTTTCAGTACAGGCCATACCAAGCAGAGACTCGATGATTGAACAGTGGGAGCCACCTCTAGAGTCCTTCGGGAACTAAGTGCTACACGTGTTCTGATGTTTCAGTACAGGCCATACCGAGCAGAGACTCGATGATTGAACAGTGGGAGCCACCTCTAGAGTCCTTCGGGAACTAAGTGCTACACGTGTTCCGATGTTAGTATGAGAAATCGTAGGATATTGTGACGATAAGTAAGTGAGTGTGATTCGTGAATTCGACAAATGTCAAAGAATGAAATAGATTTTAATAGCTTATTCTGCTTTTTAACGGACAGAACTAATTAAGAGAGTACATTAAAACATGAAATAAGTTTTAAAGAAATAAGATGATGATTTAACTAATATTCTTTTCAAGGAATATACGGATATTAATTATTCTATTTAAAGGCTTTATTTCGTAGAAGCATTATTTTGAAAAGAATATGAAAAAGATTAGGAAAGATTAAAAAAGGAAAAGGATTTATTAATTCAAAACAAAAAGAAAAAAAATTTTTCTCTACAGTTGCTTCTAGGTTCCGTAACAAGTATGGTATTCTAAAATACCTACCTTACTCCATTCGGATCCCTAGCCGACTGTAGTATCTTTCCTACATGCGAGCCTAGAGCCCATAGGAAAAATGAAAAAGATTTTTAGCATATAGGAAGCTGAGTATCAAGTGAGGCATATAATTCTCTTACTGAGCCGTGGTTTTGCTCACCCCTTAATATTAAACATCTCAGGTTTTGATGCTGGTGAGTTCAGTGGATTGTGGATCCTGGCTGTACACGAAGAACAATGTGTCAGACCGACTGATTATTTGAGGTATGATTATTTATTCTCTGTATTTAGACATGTCAACAGTACTACTTGTCTGATTTATTACGATAGGGGATGTGTATAACATAAAGAATACATTGTAAAATTGTTTAACAGCTAGTACATGTGAAGTATCACAGACAGCCCAACCGGTTAAGATGTGTATAAGTAGGGTAAAAATGTGGTCACGGGTCGTGACATTGTCAACAGTAATCGTGCACACTTTTCTTTCAATACCCCATTCTTGCAAGCATTTGTATAGTGCATCATAAATGACAAGTACACTGTGAGGAGGAGGCATATCAACAAAGTTCAACACCCTTTTCTGCAACTTCCAATCCAAGTCCAAAAAATGAGCTGTCAACACCATGTATTGAATCTTCTGATCAGATTTCCACATATCAGTTGTAATGCTAATCCTATCAACTATTTTCAACAATGCAATCAATCTTTTTTTTTTGTACCTTAAAACTTGTCCAACAATCAGCTTTAGTAGTTGCCCGAGAGACCTTTGATAGTGAGGACTTGCAATCTTCATCAGCAAAGTGAAGAGCTCATACTCAGCAAATGCAAATTGCAACTCATGAACCATAATCATATGAGAAACAATCTCCCTTATCTTTGCTTGATCATACTTCTAAGTTTGAACACTACTCACACGATCTGATCTAGGTGTTTGCGGTTGCAAAAAAATATTAGTTTGCCCATGTTCAGTAAATTGACGTTTCACACAACTATTTAAATGCCTCTTGTATTGTGTAGTTGTACCATCTTAGTGTTTGGAAAGTTTAAACTTACAATGATTACACTGCACCTTTTCAGTCCCATCAGGAAGTTTCATTAAGGTAAATTCCTGTTAAACAGACGATGTCTTCTTCCTTGCTTTCTTCGCATAATTGCCAGCTTCAATTTCGTCCCCTTCAATAGGATTAGGAGTATCTTCTTCAACATTGACAACTTCTTTTCCCTCAGTAGCAGCCATAGGAATAGATGATGAACCGACATTAGAATAAGAATAAAGCAAACTCCAATCCGGTACTTGAGAAGTTGGAGACAAACTAGTATGATTTTGTTTTAAGTGAAAAGACATACCTAATAATTCAAAATTAAACCATCATCAATGAGCAACAAGAAAGTATAAAATGAAAAAATTTCAAAATATCAATTAGTGATTAATAAATAACAGATATACCACAAAATAAGGGCTACTAAATATGGTGGTGTTTGCCCCAAACTCTTTTTGTGTGATAACCGTAAATTTTCTATTTATTGAAAATTAATATTAAAGCAAATAGAGAAGTTGAAATAAATAAATAAAATTGTGAGAATGGGATATTGGTGAAAATCCCGAGAATTGAGAAAGGAACGGATGGTGGAAATCCGAGTGAAGGAAGTTAAATTGGAAATAAGAATATTTGGAAATTCGGAAAATAATAAAAGAGGAAATTTAATTTGGATAATGGAAAATCCAAATTAAAATAGAAAATAATAAATAAAAGAGAAATATATTTATATAATTATAAATTATATAAATATATTTTTATATAAATACATATGTACTGAAAAACTATATAGTATATATTAATATACAATGGTATATTTATATATATATATACTATTTTATTAATTTAAATAGTACATATGTATACAAGTATAATATTTTATGTATATATAAATATATATATATATTATATACACATACATATATGGAAAATGTAAATGTTATTTTACATTAAAGTTTATATGTATATATATTGTAAATACAATATATATTGTATTATAACATTTATATAAATATATATAAATGTTATTTATTTACAGTATATAGATATATATTTTAATACACAACATATATATATCTTTATATATATATTGTATATCTAGTACTATACTATATATAAATAATATTATATGTATAATATTATTATAGTATAAGTATTATATATATCTAATTAAAAAAAAAGAAAACAGAGGAAGAATCGAGAGAAACCTGATCTTCCCTAATGAAGAAGCCGACCACGTCGGCCGGCCAAAAGAGAGGAAGAGGCGAGGCAAGAGACGTCGCCGGTGAACCCAAGAGAGGAAGATGAGACGACCATCGATGGAAAACGGAAGAAGCAGAGTTGGAAAACGAAAGAAAACCGACGGAAACCAAAAGAGAAAGGAGAAGAAGAAAACGGCGGTGCCGGCCTATCTTGGCACCGCCACAGCCACCTCAACCTCGGCGGAGGTGAGGGGAAGAGAAGAGAACCACCGGTGATGCCAACGACGGTGGAGGAAAGCCGACGGAGAAGGAGAAGAAACCGAAGGTAAACCGAGTAGATCCGCTGCCGTGCCGCCGATCCAGGCCAAGCTGAGGCCACCGGCAAGTTTGTCTCAATGTCGGCCAGCTGCTGAGCCACCGAACCACCGGAGAACCGGCTACCGGAGAAGAACCGGCGATGAGGGGGGTGACCGGTCTGGCTTGAAGAAAAGAAAAGGAAAAAGGAAAAGAAAAGAAAAGAAAAAAAAGGAAAAAAAAAAAAAAAAAAAAAAAAAAAAAAAAGAAAAAAAAAAAAAAAAAAAAAAAAAAAAAAAAAAAAAAAAAAAAAAAAAAAAAAAAAAAAAAAAAAAAAAAAAAAAAAAAAAAAAAAAAAAAAAAAAAAAAAAAAAAAAAAAAAAAAAAAAAAAAAAAAAAAAAAAAAAAAAAAAAAAAAAAAAAAAAAAAAAAAAAAAAAAAAAAAAAAAAAAAAAAAAAAAAAAAAAAAAAAAAAAAAAAAAAAAAAAAAAAAAAAAAAAAAAAAAAAAAAAAAAAAAAAAAAAAAAAAAAAAAAAAAAAAAAAAAAAAAAAAAAAAAAAAAAAAAAAAAAAGAAAAGAAAAGGAAAAAGGAAAAGAAAAAGAAAAGAAAAAGGAAAAAAAAGAAAAAGAAAAAGAAAAGAAAGAGAAAGGAAAGAAAATAGAAAAAGGAAGAAAAGAGGAAAAGAAGAAAAGAGAGGAAAAAATGAGAATTTCGAAAATTACGGGAAATCCAGAGAATTCGAAAACCCAAGAATTACGGGAATCGGTAAGAAATCCCGGAAAGTATTAAATTATTTAAATAATTTATTTTTTTAAATAATTATGGAAAAATTCTAAATTTTAGAATTTAATTTCTAGAAAAATTCCCTCGATAACCGAGCCGATGGAATCAGGCGAGGTGAACACGGGCGCGACCTTCGAAAGGCAGTCGCCGACCCGAAATAGGTAAGGGAGACATGTGCCGCCTGTAAGGATATTCGGCCACATGTTTTAAATTATGTATTTAATTTATAAATGCAATTTATAATGATTATTTTTGAAAATTGTGGTGATTTATCGATTTCAAATTGTGGTGAAATACCAGTTGAGAAATATAAACTGTATTTTTCGTGCAGGAGGCTAGCCAAATCGGTAGCTGTTATATTGCTGAAGAATTATCAAAAAAATTACTAAAATTTACCGAAAATCACCGAAAACCAAAATAAAAGATTTGATTTCAAGTGAATCAATTTTCGGGTACAAAAATCGAGAAATTAAGTAAATTTCATAAAACATGAATATAGTGATATTTAATTTTAAAATATTCATGTTTTCGAGTATGGTGAAAAGGAAATCACCGAAAATTCACCGGTAGGTGATATTTCACGTGAAACGAGATGAAAATGAAAAAGAGACTGAAGTGAATATTTTTATAAATATTCTTAAATATTCACTTGATTTAATATAAAACCTTTATGGTTTTAATTGTGAGATAAATAATTATATAAATTCCATAAAGGTTAAGAAATGATGGAAAACTATGATTTCGAGACTAGAGGTCTCTACACGTGTTTTTAGAAAGAAACATGGTTACGGGATTTATGAATTTGAAAAAATAAATATTTTATTTTTCATAAATTATTGAAAAACCATGTTGTCAAGTGAAAGCACGGAAAAGCGTGCATACGTGTTTTAGGTGGAGAAAGGACAGTTTTGCCCTTTTATATGTTACATTGATGGAGAAAGGACAGTTTTGCCCTTTTATATGTTACATTGATGATTTTGCAAACTGTTTCACCGTGAGGAAAACACGATTTGTATCTTTATGAAATATTTTGAGAAATATTATTTAATTTATAAATTTCATAAAGGTGATGATTTTATTACATGTGAGCCTTATGGATATTTGTGAAATATTTCGATTTACTGTATTTAAAATCCATAAAGCTTATGGTACGATTTATACTGTTTTGAGACTTAGGCCCCGAGTTTCATGCATCACACTTATACTGTTACTGTCACGTGGCTGATAGACCTGCCAGTCATCAGCGTCCCGGATGTCACCTGACAAGTGTACACCGAGGACACCATATAGATCATGGCCATAGATCTCACTGTTATACTATTACTGTGTCCCTTCGGGGATGATGATTACTGGTCCATTATTGGACAATGATAGCATGATTTCATTGTAGGGTGATGCCTAGTCTCACATACTGTTACTGTTTACTGAATGGATTTACAGAATTCTATTTATTGTATTGTACTTTACTGATTACTGTTACTGATGAAAAAACTGTACCAAAACACTGTTTACTGAAATGGTAGCCACTGATTACTGTTTTACTGAAGAAAAAGCTATCATTTACTGTTTACTGAACTGAAAGCTACCGTATACTATTTACTTAATGGATAGCTACTACTTACTATTACTGATTGAACCGTATCGAGATACTGTTTTATTGAATACTGAATATACTGTTTTACTGAACTATACGATACGGTTACTGATTTGAAAAGAGAAATAAATGTTTATTCTAAAAGAATAACATAAGAATTATTTCTAAGATAAAAATAATCGCAAAAGTACTTATCTAATGATTGGATATTTGCGAACCACTGTACTGTCACGTGTTTTACTGTACTGAAGAGAACAGAAGTAAACCACTATTTTTATTACTGAACTGCCACGTGTTTTAAAGTATACTGGATGTGAAAAGAAATAGTGGTTTACTTCGTGGAAAAACGAAAATTATATCGTTTTGAAAACAACGGAAATAGTACTCTCTACAGTTGCTTCTAGGTTCCGGAACAAGTCAGGTATTTCAAAATACCTTCATTACTCTATCTGGATCCCTAGTCAACTGTAGTATCCTTCCTACATGTGTGCTTAGAGCCAGCTAGGAAGATTTTAAAGAAAATGAAAAAAATTATTTTCAGCATATAGATAGCTGAATATCAAGTGTGACATATAACTCTCTTACTGAGCCGTGGTTTGCTCTCCTCAATTTTAACATTTCAGGTTTTGATGATGGTGAGATCCAATATTTGTGGATTACGGCTGCACATAATGGACAATGTGACAGATCGACTAAGATATATCAGGTACGATCATTTATTTTCTGTATTTAGACATGTCTACAGTACTGCATATTTGTAATTAAGATAGGGGATGTGTATAATGTTAACAATATTTTATTAAATTGTTTGACATCAAGTGTAAAGTGAAGTATCACAGACAACCCAACTGGATAAATTGTGTAAAATAAGGTGAAAAATGTGGTAAAGGGGCGTTACATTTTGGCCTTCCCAGAGATCATTTTTTGGAGAGACTGCTAAAAAGAGTCAGAAGGTCATAGGTATGACAAGTGAAATGATACGCGGACATTACTAAAGTTAACTATCAACGAAAAAAGTGAAAATTACGAAAACTCTAAAGTACCGTTGATTGTGAAGCTTAGTTGAATAAAGGATCAGTGTTGAAGTTTATGAATATTGAGACAAATTCAAAGGCTTGAGAAAGAATGATTTCTTTACTTGAATTTTTGAATATTAGCTTCAACCTAACAATAAAATACCATTGTTAAGAATTGCAATATCTAGTAATAAAATATAATAAGTATCAAGTATATTTACAAATAAGAATATCAAGTATATAAACTCCCACTCCTCTAATCAAAATTAATTATCTAGCTTTTCAATCATTTATTAAAATCAGCCCTTAAAACTGCTGCAATTCATTAAAATCAACCCTTCAAATTAGCTCCTCTAATCATTTATTAAAACCACTACAATTTATTAAAACCGCTGTAGTTCATTAAAATCAGCCCTTAAAAAAGAAGCCAAGAAAATAAAAATTAGCTTAAAATCTCTAAACTATTGGAAGCATAAGTAGTTGCAATATACGATACAAAAAACAAATGCATATACTGAAATTGAAATCTCAAACCTACTAAAAATTATTTAAACAAAATTATTTAAACTGACAAATAAAACTAAACTCCTTAGCTAAATTTCTTTTTATAGACTGATAATATGCCCAAAAAGTTCCCCTATTGTTGACCTTGAAATAACAGAAAATTTTATTCTCCATCGACATGGATGAACAAATTATATTATATGATTAGGCATCATCCCTAGTGGCAAAGCTAAGCATATACCAATTGTTGAAAAGGACAAAAAATAATCCTATCTGGGGAATCAAGGTAAGTCTTTGTCCTAATCATTTGGCAACTAACAAAAAAAATGAATGAAGAAAATCTCATCCAACTCTACTAACAAAAAAAGGCTAATATAGATAGGATCATATTGCCAAATTAGCGATAAACCCATTTTTGTTGGTTGATCAACTCCTATGATTTATTTTAATTTCATATACAATATATACAAAAACGCTACTAATACACTTTGATATTAATTAGGAACCATACTTGCATAAATGAACCAAATCATAAATTGGATGGCCAATGAAGTAAACCTTTACACAATCAGGAAATAGATTAATTCAAACAATTGGAGAACCTGGTTCATAATCATCCAATATCCAGGAACCATCATTTTTTTGAGTCATTCCTTTATTCTTTTCAACCCACCATTCAACTAGAGCTTTATATTTGTCTTTCAATGCATCCAAGTATTTGTTTACAAGCTTAATTACTCCTTCACTTGGATCACATGTCTTTTTCTTTTAACACATAAAAGGGAATCCTATTTTCAAATATGCAAGGAAAAAAAAAAGAAAAAAAAAGGACAGAAAGTAGAAAGTAGAAAGTAGAAAGAATTAAAAGAAAAAAAGAAAACAGGGAAAGACATGAAAATGTTAATCATGTTAGCAAAATTCAATTAGATCTTGAGAAAAGCTGAGCAAACTCCCAAAAGCAGAGAAAAAGTGAGAAACTTTTCTTTCATATAGCTTGTGACCCGTGAGATCATTCAAAATCTAAATTTTCTTTCAGACTTCTTGGTTTGAGGCTCTTTTCATTGCAGCTAAGAGCTACTATACACATTTTTATAATGGCTATAGACAAAATCTGTGGACGTGCACAACCAAATCTCATCTTGACACATCGACCTTAACTTAAAGCTCATTTTCTTGGTTTGAAAAGAGAAAGGGTGTAAATTGAGACAGAAGTGAGAATCCAGCAACAGTGGTTCGGTGGATTCGAAAACAGAGGCATTTCTTGTCTAATTCATGACTTAGACAAAGATACAAAAAACATAGCTATCTCACGGCTACCTCACGACTTACACACAGATACAAACTAAGATACAAATAACAGAGCTATCTCACGGCTACCTCACTGCTCACACACAGATACAAACTAAGATATAAATAACAGAGGCTACCTCATGGCTCACACACAGATACAAATTAAGATACAATAGATACCTTCCGTTGGATGCTCATACAGATTACATAAATAAAAAAAGAAATAGAAGTCCTTCCTAAAACAGGGTCGAACGGTGCTTATGATGGATGGAGCCGCCGTAGGGAGAGTTAGAGAGAAGAGAGAAGTGGGTTTGAATTTGATTTCTGTAAATTTAGGGTTTGAAGAAAGACTGAGAGAAGATACTCGAGAGAGAGGAGCGAGTGAGTGCTGTAGATTTAATGTTTTCCAATTTTCCTTTTAGACTTAGAAAAAAAAATATCTAAACGATGAGTTTAATTTAAATGGTGATTTTTTTATTTTTGACAAATTTATGCCCAAAAAAAAACCTTAGACTATAACATCAATATTATTTTCTACTAGTTGCATATTTTTTAATAAATTATTTTGATATTGTATGTTTTTTAAATTTAAGTTTAGTTAATATTTAATATATTTTAAAATTACTCTTATAATATTATTGTTTTATTAATTTGGTTTTTTTATGTTATATAATAATTTTTAACTATTGTTAGTTATTACAATATGTAATAAATTGTCTACATTAATTACTTATATTTTGAGGATAAATTAATATTAATACATCAATGTTAAAAATTTCATTCTAATTAGATTAAATTGTAAAGTTGAAAGATAATTACACATTAATTCAAATAAGAGTTCTAACTCTCAAGCATAATTGATAAATTTGTAAAAACACAATGGCATATGTATGATTTATATGTCATTTCACATAGATCATTTGATTTAAAGTTGCATGCTATTCAATATTTATCTTAATATATTACGTTTTTAATTTCAATCTGTTATCGTATATTATAATATAATGTTGTATTTCTAATTTCAAGCGTTTAATTTCTTATAATGTATTTATGTAATAAATACTAACTTGATCAATGATCATAATATTAAAAATCAAATAGATATGGACCTTAAATCACTCTTTTTTTTAAGTCAAAAAAGTTTTTTTTTTCAATTTATTATAAAGAATTACACATACACATACAAATATATATATATATATATATGTGTGTGTGTGTGTGTGTGTGTGTGTGTGTGTGTGTGTGTGTGTGTGTGTGTGTGTGTGTGTGTGTTTCTTTTACAAATGAGCAATTTTATGTTTAAGCTAGACAAATTTATAAACACACACATACAGACATTATACTAAACTATCATATATATATATATATATATAAATTGTTAGTGTGTAAGAATTATTTATTAACTTATTATGAATTTTTATTAATTTAATTTCAGTATATTATGTGTAAAATTTAAAATTTGATTATCTTAAGTATAATTAATTAATTTATTATTATTGTTCATTAAGTTTTTTTGAGTTAACAAGGTTTTATTAAATTTGATAATTATAATTTTAAGTACAATTTTTATCATATACTGATATACATATACATATATTGGTATACATATATGTGATAACCGTAAATTTTTCATTTATTGGAAATTATAAATATTGAAAATAAATATTGGAGAAAATAAATCAGTGGAAATAAATAAAATTGTGAGAATCGGAATATGGTGGAAATTCCGAGAATTGAGAAAGGAACGGATAGTGAAAATCCGAGTGAAGAAGAGTTAAATGAGAAATTATGGAAAATAATGAACGGAGGAAAATTAAATTGGATAAATCAAAATCCAAATTAAATAAGGAAAATGAGAAATGAAAATAAAAATATGTTTATATAATTACAAATTATATAAATGTATTTTGATGTAAATACATATGTATTAAATACCATATGGTATATAGTATATATTAAATATACATTGGTATATATAAGTATATATACTATTTGATAAATTTAAATAATACATATGTATTCAAGTATGACATTATATGTATATATAAGTATATACATATTTGAGAAAATGTAAATATTAAATTACATTAAAGTTTGAATGTATATATATATTGTAAATACAATATATATATGGAATTATTACATTTATATGAATATTTATATAAATGTTTTTTTTAAAAGTACATGAAAATATATTTTTTTTGTGTAAATATATATTATTAATATATAATATATAGTACAAAGTACTATATAATAAAATAATATAATTATATTTATAATATAATTATAAATATAATTATAATTAAAATAAAATACAAAAAAGAAGAAAACAAACAGAATCGGGAAGACTCCCGATTCTGTCTCCTCGAAGGGTGACCGGCCCTTTGCCGGAGAAAGGAAGAGAGGAGAAGGGAGAGAGGACGTCGGCCGACGAGCCAAGGAAAGGAAGAGAAAACCGACGACGGAAACAAAATCGGAAACAGAAGGAAATTCCTGCGGAAGCCGAGAGGAAAAGAGAAAGAGGATCCGACGGTGCCGGCGGAATCGGTCGCCGCCACTGCAACCGAAGCTTCGCTGGAGGAAGAGGAAGACGTTGGAGGCCACCGGAGAGGCGGGGAACGGCGGAGGAAGGCCGACAGAGGAGGAGAAGAAACCGAGGTAAAATCGAGTAGATCCGCCGCCGTGCCACCAATCCAGGCCGAGCTGAGGCCACCGGCAAGTTCGTCTCAACACCGGCCAGCTGCTGAGCCACCGAACCGCCGGAGAACCGGCCACCAGAGGAGAACCGGCGGTGAGGAAGGTAGAGCCAGTCTGACTGGTTTGAACCGGTCAGACCAAGGAAAAAAGGAAAAAGAAAAAGAAAAGAAAAAGGAAAAAGAAAAAGAAAAGAAAAGAAAAGAGAAAAAGAAAGAAGGAAGAAAAAGAAGAAAGAGAAAAGAAAAGGAATTTCGAGAATTTGAAAAATTCTCGAGAATTCGAAAAATTCTCGAGAATTCGAAAAATTCTCGAGAATTCGAAAATTACGGGAATCGGTAAGAAATCTCGGAAAGTATTAAATTATTTAAATAATTTATTTATTTAAATAATTATGAAAAAATTCTAAATTTTAGAATTTTAATTCCAGAAAATTCCCTCGATGACCAAGCCGATGGAATCGGGCGAGGTGAACACGGGCGCGACCTTCGAAAGTCAGTCGCCGATCTGAAACAGGTAAAGGCGACATGTGCCGCTTGTAAGGATATT
Organism: Heritiera littoralis; assembly: GCA_031772115.1. Classification (NCBI taxonomy): domain Eukaryota; kingdom Viridiplantae; phylum Streptophyta; class Magnoliopsida; order Malvales; family Malvaceae; genus Heritiera; species Heritiera littoralis. The sequence continues at coordinate 4,156,961 of JAPDPK010000052.1, read as the reverse complement.
CGGGCACATATTTTAAATTATGCATTTAATTTATAAATGCAATTTATAATGATTAGTTTTGAAAATTGTGGTGATTTATTGGTTTCAAATTGTGGTGAAATACCAGTTGCGAAATATAAACTGTATTTTCCGTGCAGGAGGCTAGCCAAATCGCAGCCGTTATACTGCCGAAAAATTATTGAAAAATTACTGAAATTTACCGAAAATCACTGAAAACCAAAATAAAATATTTGATTTCACGTGAATCGATTTTCGGGTACGAAAATCAAGAAATTAAGTAAATTTCATAAAACATGAATATAGTGATATTTAATTTTAAAATATTCATGTTTTCGAGAATGGTGAAAAGGAAATCACCGAAAATTCACCCGGTAGGTGATATTTCATGTGAAACAAGATGAAAATGAAAAAGAGACTGAAGTGAATATTTTTATAAATATTCTTAAATATTCACTTGATTTTACATAAAACCTTTATGATTTTAATTATGGAAATAATTAATTGTGAAAATTCCATATAGGTTAAGAAATGAAGAAAAACTATGATTTCGAGACTAGAGGTCTCTACACGTGTTTTTAGAAGAAAACATGGTAATGGGAATTTAAAGTTAGAAAATAAATAATTTATTTTCATAAATTATAAAAATGATTTGTTTGAAATTCCGATAATTATAAAACCATGTTTTCGATTGAATGCACGGAAAAACGTGCATATGTGTTTTACTGAGTTTTGCCCTTCTATACTTTCAGTGATGATTTTGCAAACTGTCTTCATCGTATGGAAAACATGATATATACCTTTATGAAATAATTTGAAAAATGTTATTTATTTTATAAATTTCATAAAGGCGATTATATTTACATGTGAGCCTTATGGATATTTGATTTACTGTGTTTGAAATCCATAAAGGCTAAGGTACGGTTTTTATACTGTTTTGAGACTTAGGCCCCGAGCTTCATGCATCACATATACTGTTACTGTCACGTGGCTGATTGACCAGCTAGTCATCAGCGTCCCGGATTGTCGCCTAGCAAGCGTACACCAAGGACATATTATATATCATGGCCATAGATCTCATTACTGTTACTGTGTCCCTAGTGAACGAGATAGCATGATTTGATTGTAGGGTGATGCCTAGTCTCACTTACTGTTTACTGAAAGGATTTACGGAATCCTATTTACTGTACTGTTTACTGTACTGAACTACTGTTTACTGTTTACTGTTACTGATGAAAGACCATACCAAAATAATGTGTTACTGAACTGTACTGTTTACTGAAATGGTAGCCATTGATTACTGTTTTACTAAACTGAAAGCTACAATTTACTGTTTACTGAACTGAAAGCTACCTTATACTATTTACTGAATTGGTAGTTACTGTTTACTGTTACTGATTGAACCATATCGAATTACTGTTTTACTGAATATACTGTTTTACTGAATTGTACGATACAGTTACTAATTTGAAAAAAGAAATAAATGTTTATTCTAAAATAATAACATAAGAATTATTTCTAAGATAGAAATAATCGAAGAAGCAATTATCCAATGAGTGGATATTTACACATCACTGTACTGTACTGTTTTTACTGTACTGAAGAGAAGATAAGAGAAGTAAACCACTGTTTTTATTATTGAACTGCCACGTGTTTTAAAGTATACTGAAGTGAAAAGAAATAAGTGGTTTACTCTATGGAAAAAACGAAAATTATATCGTTTTGAAAGCAACGAAATTAGTACTCTCTACAATTGCTTCTAGGTTCCGGAATAAGTCAGGTATTTCAAAATACCTGCCTTACTCTATCTGGATCCCTAGCTGACTGTAGTATCCTTCCTACATGTGTGCCTAGAGCCAACTAGGAAGATTTTAAAGAAAATGAAAAAATTATTTTCAGCATATAGATAGCTGAATATCAAGTGTGACATATAACTCTCTTACTGAGCCATGGTTTGCTTACCCCTTAATTTTAAACATTTCAGGTTTTAAAGATTGTGAGATCAATTGATTGTGGATCACGACTGTACACAAAGGACAATGTGACAGACCGACTGATTTATATGAGGTACGATCATTTATTTTCTGTATTTAGACATGTCTGCAGTACTACTTATCTGATTTAAGATAGGGGATGTGTATAATATAAACAATGTTATGTAAATTTGTTTAACAGTTAGTAAAAGTGAAGTATCACAGACAGCCCAACCGGATGAATTGTGTAACATAAGGTGAAAAATATGGTAACGGGTCGTTACAATATATTAAAGTATCATATATGTGTGTGTGTGTGTGTGTGTGTGTATACACACATATGTGTAATATATATATATATATATATATATATATATATATTTGTATCATATAATATACATATATTGGTATACATATATTAAAGTATCATATATATATATATATGTGTGTGTGTGTGTGTGTGTGTGTACACACACATATGTGTAATATATATGTATGTAAATGGTCAATGGATAAGATCATAAGAATGAGATCTTAACGTATTATGAGACTTTTATTAATTTTATTTCAGTACATTATGCTTAAATTTAAAAAAATAATTATTTTAATTATAATTAACTAATTTAATTTTATAATTATTTTATTATTATATTTTATTAATTTTTTAAGACAACAAAGTTATATTGTAGAAATATGTTTAAAAATTATGTACTAATTTTTTAGGTTAATATATTAAAAATAGAGTATATATTATATAACTTATATAATATAAGTAATTTTAGTATTTTATTAAATAACAAAGGAACAACAAATGATACTTTAAACAAACGAACAATAAATTAACAAGAAACGAACAAACAATAAATAACACTTTAAACGAACGAACAATAAACGAACGAACAACAAATGACACTTTAAACGAAATAACAATAAACGAACATAAATGAGCCTGTTCGCAAACAAAAACGAACGAACCGTACTTCTGTTCATGTTTGGTTCGTTTAACAAACGAACACTAAAATATTGTTCGTGTTCATTCGTTAAGCTTAATAAACAAACATAAACGAACAGAAACCGAATGAGTTCACAAACAGTTCATCGAACGCTCTGTTCATTTACACCCCTATTGTTGATTGTTGACTGTTGAGCTTGTAGAACAATGTGATGTGTAACGAAGGTAGGGTCCTAAGACTTAATCGAGGTTTTTTTATACAGAACTAGCAAGTTACCCCACACTATATATATATATATATATATATATATATATTTATTATTAATGTTCATTTATCTAACAAACTAAATGTGATAACTGTAAATTTTGCACTCGGTAAATAAATAAATGAGATAACTTAAGATATTATTGAATAGAAATTGGGATAATATAAATTGAAGTGATGGAAATTTGATCATGGGTAACAGTGAGCATATCAAAGTAGATTAAATTAAGGACTACTAATATAACCAAAATATATTTGTGTATGATTAAATAGATTGGTTAGAGATTGATTTCAGGGAATCGATTCTTTAAAAATAAAATAACAAAGATATGTAAATTCAATTATATGTATTTTGTGGGAGTATGAATATAATTGTATTTATATTATGAAATTTTATAAATACATATATAATATAGAATATATATGTTTATTATATATTAGATATATATAAAAAAATGATATAATATTAAAAAAAAGGGTCTGCTTTGGCAGACAAATAAGTCTGCTAAAGCAAACAAATAAAAAAAAAGGTTTGCTTTAGCAGACTGACGTCTGTTAAAGCAGACAAATTAAAAAAATAATATATATAAAAAAATATGATAATAATAAAAAATATATATAAAAAAAATTAAAGAAATCGCAGCAAGCTTCTCGTGGAAGCTTGTTGTGCACAAAAATCGAAAAAGCTTGCTGCGCACAAAAACAGGGTCTGCATGAAAAAAAAGAAGAGAAAACGAAGAGAAGAAGAGGATTGCCACCGGCCAAGGAGGAAGAAGCCGGCGACGCCAAAGATAGAGAGAGAAGGAAGAAAGGAGGGGCCCGATCGAAGAAAAGAAAAAGGAAAGAAGAAAGGAGAAACGATCGGGGAGAAAGAAGAAGAGAAGCCGCCAGCTGCCACCGACCCAGGCAGCCCAGATCGACGCCGGAGGAGTGATTCCGGCAGCACTAAAGAGAAGAAAGGAGATGCTGAATCAGGGAGGAGAGGAAGGAAAAGAGAAAAAAGGGAAAGAGGGTTCTGAACCGAGTCAAATCGGTTCAACCGAGTTGAATCTATTCGGCCAAAAAAAAAAGAAAGGAAAAGAAAGAAGAAGAGAAGAAAGAAGAAAGGGAAAGAAAGGAAAAGAAAGAAGAAGAAGAAGAAAGAAGAAAGAGAAGAAAAAGAAAGAAAGAAAAAGAAAGAGAAGGAAAGGAAAAAAAGAAAGAAAAAAAAAGAAAAAAAAAATAAGAAATAAGGAAAGGAGAAGAGCGTGGGAAACACCTTACTCATAAATTTATGTTGAATATAGCATGGTAATGAGGCAAGTGGTGAATTTCGGCTAGGCTCGAAAGTCGAGAAATACGCTTAGCTTTGGTGAATAGGTAAGATACTTTTATAAAGCATTAGTAGCTTTATATTGTATAGTTTGGAATTATGATTTTAATATGAATGATTATTGAAATGATTGTTAAATGCTAAGAGGATCCACAACTGATGGTGGGGGTCTTAGTAAGAGATAAAGAAATTGTGAGAATCAATGGCTGTGGTTAAAATTGTGTTTTCCTTGTAGGAGGTCTAGTAAAATTTAAGCCGTTATACTGCCGAAATTTTTAGGAAAATGTTTGAGAAAAAAGATTAAGTTTCTCACATAAATGGAATCTTAGAAATAATTATTGAAAATAAACATGTAAAGGACTTCATTGTATTACCGAAAAAATTTGATATTGGAATCGATGAGAAGGTAGATTGTTGAGCATGATAACGTGATGAATTTTATTGTTTAAGCTTTATGGAATCGATAAATCAAATTATCCTAATATCACAAAGTGGTTATCAAGCTGAGATTGAAATGGAATATCTATTTGGAGGATCACTGATAAGAGTAACGATGGTTATATGATATAAATTAAAAGAGAAAAATCGAAGTTGTAATTTAGATGGTCGATTGGATGAATTTCAGAATTATCGATCGAGAGATGATTTCAGAATTGATAGATTCAGATAAATGCATGTCACACACGTGATTATACGGAATTGATTATAACCTTGGAATAGGTTTTGAAAAAAATATCCTCTCGTATTTGAGTGACTTGGAGATATTGGAGGACATGATGAACGGTCTGTCTTAGTGATATGATTGAGACGATAATAATAAGAAAAGTAGATCGTGATGCCGTATGGATATTGATAGAACACACGTCTACACAAAAATATATTTGTACACATCGATATTAAATAGACGTGAACTGAGACTACTACAATAACATGGATAGTCGCAAGGCGACTTAAGTGATTGAAAACGCTGTTGATAGTGGAAATTAGCAAATCCTCTTAAGTGGGTAAATTACAAGTAAAAATTGAATTAATGACGCCTTCATAGATAACTCTAGCATGGTATTACATTATACAAGCCATATAAGAATTGAGTTGAGGATTATGACCTGGTTCGGTGATAGTGAATGAAATTGAACCTCAAGTCGAAAATTATGAAGATGCACCAATAGATCAAATTATAGATGGATTGATAGACGACTATTGATCTTGTGATTTTATATCCTCGATGTTAACTCTGGAATAGGTTCTGAGTGATGATATCGGTAATTGCATAATTCCAGTATCTTAATGGTTATATAGAAATATGATATTTAAATATTCAGAGATACTAAGAGGACTTATACTGACAGTGGTGGTCCTAGTATTGAATGATAAAACGTACAAGTGATTTTTATAGTCGATAATTACTACGAAATGATATTGAATATCGAGGAACCACAATGAATATCGAAATTACCTATTAGGTATGCTTTGATTGAAATCAAAAGGATGGAATTGAGGAGTTGGATTATAGTTAAAACTATAATTAAATGATATATTATACGAAAATGATAGTTCATTGTTTAAAACTCATGATTGAATCTGCATCGCATTTAAGCATGCCTTCTTACAACTTGAAATATTATAATAATGTTTACATGAATACTATAAAGTATTGATTTGTTTTGAAATAAAAGTATATGGTAGATATATATATATTTTAATATATGAAGCCTCATACTGAATTTTACCATATGCTTTAGATGATATTAAAAAGAAAGCTAAAGATTTAAATGTTTTATGAGACTATAGGCACCCTAAAAGAATTAAATTCAATAAAGCATAGTGGAAACCGCCTAATTGGAGCTTTGCTCATTAGGCAGAGATGCTTGTCCGACAATAGTCGTGGACAGGTCTCAGTCACGCCTGATCAGTGGGGCTAAGAGAGATGAGGTCTATGGCTATAGATAGTGCCCTAGTTGGTTTCCAGGGGACGATGACATGATTTTCACTGCTAGCTACAGTGATTTGAGTCTTTATTGATAGAGTGATAGGGATCTAGCCTAGTCTCTAACCGATATGATATGAAGTCTAGAGTATGATTTTATTGATATGAACTTAGACTTGATATGATTTATACAGTACATGAGACATGTTTGAAATGAAATATATTTTGAAACAGTACATGTTTTAAACATGTTTTAAAAGTACATGTGATATGATTTCGACACTTATATGATTTATAAACGATTTTGTGTCGAACTTGAAATGATATGCGGTCTAGAGTATAGATTGATTTGATATGAACTCTAAACCTGATATGACTTATAGTATATGAAAAATGTTTTGTAACCGCACGTTTTAGACATGCTCTAAAAACGGATACATGAATTGAAATTGAACATGTTCCTATCATGCCTTAAAGGTAAATATGAAATGAATTGAAAATTCATATGTTGAGCATGTTCTAAAGTATATATGATATGATTTGAAATGATAGCGGTTTATACAGTAAAGTTGCATAAATTGCATATTAAACCCTGACATGATAATATGCTTTATACATGAGAATTCTATGAGGAATGTCATGACTCGGCATTAACTATAATTCATCTATATGATGTCATGAGATGATACGACATATGAACATAAGATTGATATAAAGAGAATTATGATCTTACACTATTGTGATCATAAGTTCCCACACGATAAGTGATATGAATTGATGTAATACAAGAGTATGATTGTTAAATGTAAAGTGACTCAAGAGGATATCTCAATTAAACATGATACATGATGAGATAGATGTGAGTATGGATTAATGGTATATGATATCCAAATGATACATGATGCATTGTTGTGCGATGCATTGTGGTATAAAGACGAGAAGATTGAAAGGTGATTAAGATGAATTATTCAGAAGTCTGAGTGATAGACAGATGACAGGAATTGTTGAAACATGAAGAATATATGGGGAGTATCATGACTCGATGGTAACGATATTTCATCTACATGATGTGATGATATGATATGATACATGAACATAGAATATGCACGAAGAGAATTATGACTTCGTACCACCGTGATCATGATCCTCCATATGGAAAATGATATGAGATGTTATCGATAAAAAAGGTGAACTGTAATTGCAAACTTGCAGGTTTTAAGCATTGCGGTTTAAGACAGTATAATCCTACTCTTGCATTTATATTAGTATCTTACTGAGCAGTGGTTTTGCTCACCCCACTAAATTTCATCTCTTTTCAATTATTGAAGTTACAATCTGCTATGAGAGCTTTTAAATGGGCCTTCAGAGACGGTATACAGGTTTGGCATTGGCTATTATCCTACGAATCCACTTCATTGCTTTTGAGGTATACATTTTTGTAAATCTCTTGTTTACATGTACAGACTTTAATTAATACACAGTACTTACGTTGTCCAGTGAGTCGGGATGTAACTTAGAAGTGTGATAAAGTATTGTATAGAGAATCAGTGAAATTAGAGTAGTAACTACATTGACACCGAATACAAACCTTAAAATGAAAAAGAAAATTTTAGTCCATAAATTTATAGACTAAGAAAAGTATAAGTATTAAGTGAAAGTCGCGGCCTTTGGGTCGTGACACTAAAAAAACTTCTTAATTTTAATAATAATTAATTATTATATTTTAAAGATAATTTGAAATTATTTTTATTGAAATAAATTGTAAGAACTTCCTTAAATTTTAGTAAAGTTGATTAGATGAGTCTTCAACTTAAAAAATATTTTAAATTTGTTATTATAAATTCTAAAATAATTTTCATCATTGGAGAATTTTCAAACAATAATTTTTATATTTAACTTAAAAAATTAAAAAATATATATAAAAAGTGAATATATTTGTAAAAAAATGAAATAAAATTAAACTACTTATCTTTTTTATTGACCTTATTTACTTAAAATGGATTATAATAGACGTGTGAGTATCATAAACGTAATACTCAAGAACCCATAAAGATTTGTTTTAATTTATTAAAACAAAATTTTGGAAATTTATCTCTCCAAAACAAAATATTAACCAATATTTTCAAAAAATAAAAAAAATCCAACCATTGTCCTAATCCAAAAAATAGACATTAATCCTAAAAGAGCATAGATTTCTTTTTCGTGAGAAAAGAGCATAGATTTTTGTAAAATAATAAGTATATATATTATTCTTTTTTATTTTTATCTTTTTGTTTTGAAAAATATTTTTGTTCAAATTCATAAAAAATCAAATTTATTAACCAAATGTACATGTTTAATATTTTTCTTAAATTCATTCTAAATTATATTATTTTTATAATAAAAATTTAAAATAAAAAATAAAAAATGAAATAAAAAATTAGAAAAAAATATGGTTGTCACAAAACCATTTAACTCAAGGGCTCCATCCTTGACAGGTGCCAAGCATTCCACAAGGACATTCTTTTTACAGATATACAAGTGTGTGGTGTGAGAAGGGCTTTTGAGAGAATGCAATCGATAGGAGGGACGGGTAATAGGATGGACAATAAAAATGAAGTGATAAATGTAAGTTGCTGTATCGCTTAAAAATTGAGGTGAAAGGTACAATTAATTATTTTGCCAGCAAATTTGACTTTTAAAGAACGATGTCAATGCAACAAAATGGTAAAAAAATAAAACGAAAAAAAGTAAATAGGTGACGTGATTTAACGAAGGCAGCAAAAATATAATCCACTAGGTATAGATGCAATAGTTGAAGAAGAAAAACAAGGATAGAGGAGACGTTACATCAGGAGTTAATGTAATCACTATTTCTACGCGGAATCTGTTTTAACAAGTGGAGGTCAGAAATATCATTAGTCGTCCGGATTGTTTCCCAGAAAAAGAGAGGAATGGATTTCGAACAAAAAAGAAAAAGAAAAAGAGAGGAAGGAAATTATTATTTTTAGGGACCATGTGAAGAAGGCCGAGCAGGACAATCTTGACCGCATAATTTTTGCAAGTATCAATCAGGATTACTATATATTTAGAGCACAGTTTTTTTATTATTTACCTTTTTATTGAAGGCATTTGAATAGACCACTTCTTATCTTATTTCGCTTTTTACACAGCTTTACTCCGTGACAACACAGCACTCCAAAGTCTCGTACAACGTCTTACTTTAATGGAGAAACTCCAGCTAAGATTTTTGAGTTTAACAAATATATGACATTTATATGTAAAATCTGAAAATAAGATGGTGTGGTATGATTTTTTAAGTGTCAATGCGGAAGTAATTGGTCATATTTAATGTATAAAATGATCGATAAAATAAGATAATAATTATTTTATTTTATATTTGATACACATATTGAGAAAAAGTTTAGATTGTAAAAAAATTAATCATTTTTTTAATATAAAATATTTAATTTATCCTTAAAATGTAATGATTATTTTTAATCTCATGGTATTAGAAACAAATACTCTTATTTTCTTCAATTCATCCTTAAAATTTATGTTTAAAAATCAACTTCAATATATAATAAAATAACAAGGAATTTTGTTTAATTAATTAATAAATTCAATTTTTTTCCTTCTTTTTCATTTTTTTTTACTTCTTTTCCTTCTTTTTTTTGTTTTTGATTCAAGAAAAACTATAATTTCGATAAAATAATATTTTTCTTGAACACATTTTTAAAATTATTTTTTGTAAATAATTAAAATTTTTAAATCATTTTTAAAAAGATATTCTCAAACATAAAAATTATTATAAAAATATATTTTAACTATTTTTTCTTATGTTTAAATTTTTTTCTCTTTTTTATTTTTTCTTTCTTAATTTTTTTCTTTTTGCCTATAAAAAAAATTGTTAACCATAAAATTATTAGAAATTATATATTTTTTTAGTTTATAAAATTTGAATTATTAAATTTAACTCGTATTTTTTATTTTATTTTTGTTTTCTATTTCCTTCTAATTGACCAAAAAAAAAGAAGATAAAGAAACCATAAAAATAAAGAAAAATATTTAAGAATTGTCTTTTGAAAAAATTAATGTAATTAAAAAAATAAACTTATTTCCTAGAAAACTCAATTTTCTAAAAATAAATATATTTAATTTACAATCAAAGAAATTATTTTAAATTTAAATCATATAAAAGAAATAAAAACAAAAAGGAAAGATGTCACATCCGAATTATGCCAAAAATAGTACTTATTCCTTTCACTTCACATATTTACGTTTGGGCTGTCTGTAGTGTCCCCATTTATACTTAAGTATTCCAATTTCCTTCTTATAAAGTCAAAGTAAAATTTATAAAATACGTAGCAACTTCGAATTTACATCCAGTATTTTAGTTCAGTTTACATCCCAAATATCATTTACATAACATAGTACTGTACATATAAAGTCTGAATACATAAAAGTAACAAATCATATACCTCAACGAATAATGGAAATCGCTTGAGGGATACCTAAAAGTGGTAAGTCCTCTCGAACAAAAAGAGAACTACCGCAAATAATCTGGAAGGAAGATAAAGGAGTGAGTTTACGCCCAGTAAGAAATATATATACGAAAGCTGATGCAACGCATATCTATATGCAAGTATTTCAAAACAGTCTTTTACGGAAAACCAATGACCACAAATTAGGCACGATTTCGGAAAGGATACTATAGTAGATGAGATAACCAGGTTGAATACAGAAGAATGCTTTAAAGCATCTCACTTGTCCCAACATCCTATTCCAACTATAGGGAATTCTTTAAAGCGTAATCAAACATAGAGTTCAGTAAGGGTTAAGAAATAACTTTCATTTTTCATTTCATAAAATCATTCAAAACATAAATTCTAAAACTCTTTGCAAACAGTATCATAATCAACTTCAGTAATTCATTTCAAGATCTAAAATCAGGTTTAATCACAAGTTGCAACAGAAATCATTAATATCTGGGAGTACCTAAAATACCAAAAATTTACCACCCCAGTAGAAATCAAATAGTGGAGACAAGGCAACACCCAATAGACTCATGCAATAACAGTAATAACAACATATAACCATAGTCAAAAGGGTCCCCAATGTACATGGGTCAGGTGACAGCTATGGTGCTGAAGACGTGACCAAGGTCTATCAACAACAGTAATCAATAATATTAGTAATGAGAGCACGTGCTCGTAGGCAGCTATGGCGCCAACAGTCTCAAAACAGTTCATAAATCATTTCAGAAGGGCTTACGAAGATCAATGCAATAATTCATATCTTCAAACAATCTATAAAGCATTGAAATCACAATTTCATATACTTGAAGAATAAAAATTCGTCAAATATTCACAGTTTAATAACAGACATTCAAAATATTTTATTTATGTATTATGGAGATATAAAAACATGTGTGTACCAGAAAACGTATAAAAACTAATAAAAATCTTATTGAAACTGAGTTACGAAAATTGCATACAATTAAAATCTTTGGAAGCTGTTACACCAAATTTCATTTTTTACTTCAATTTCCTCTTCCAAAATAATACTATTTGTGAGTTTGAAGGCTTAGACTACTTTTAGAAAATTTCGACGGCATAACGGTTAAAACTATCCTAACCTCCCTGTAAGAAAATACAATTTATAAACCATAATTTCTAGTTCACCATTCAACCAAATCATCACATTTAAATCTCATAAAGAGCAGAGTTATCAGATTCATGCAACGCAGTATCCCTACGCTTCATACATACATCCCTTACCTGTCAGAATCTTGTTAGGTTGCTTATTAACACCAATATCTCTTTTAGACTTCGAAGCTGCAATTGACTACCCAAACATAGTCAATTCACTTTACTTTAGTTATAATGAATGTTTAACTCATTAAAACCTAATATATTGTCTAGTGCAGCTATAGATTTAGTCTATTTTATACTGGTGCTAACACTGCCACTATAGTCAAATCGCTTTCGTTTTCAATTCTGACTACTCCTACAATCTCATATAAATTTATACATTATTTTAGGACCCAAAATACATTAAATTGAGCATGGATTCTACCTTCCCTTCACCTTAACTGAATATACTTAAGCTTCCTACACTTGTGTTTTCTTCAATTTAGGCTTAAATTCATGTTTTACGTTAATTTTACATCAATTCTACATTCATTTCACATTGAATAACCCCATGTTCATGCTTGGCCAAAACCCTATCACATTTCAAAACATATCAAACAATCTCTAAATTGATCAAATTCTATTATTTTCCTAAGTACCTATTGAAACCGAAATGATAACTTTGTTTTCTTTTCACTTCCTTAAATTCTGATAATATCAATAAACTTAGTACTTCTCATAAATCAGTATATATTCATTTCATTAATAAGCAATTATCATGCCTTAATCTAATAACTTAAACACAATGATTTCTTTTCTAATTTTCACTATATACAACAATAAAACCTTATAGTTCTAATTTAATTAAATTATTTTCATAGGGTTCCACACTAAGGCAGCACCTTAACATCATCTTAATCTCCATATTTTCATGAATTAATATCAATTTTATCACTTAAATACATCACAACACTCATATATGTTAAGATCAACTAAGGAGAAGTAGTTTACCCTTTGGAACCTTTTTCTTGGACAATTTCCTCTTCACTTTCCAGCCATCAATTCTGCACTTTAAGACCATAAATACACTTATAATCCATCCTTCTAACACATACATAAAGCTTGGAATTAATAGAAATGGTCGGAACCACCTTACTCTAGAAAATCTGAACCTGCCCTGTTCTTGATGCCTTGTTCGGTTCTGTTCTTTTGCTGCTGTTTGCCCCTTTTTCCAGCAATGAATTGGGGTATTTGATAGAGCAATTTGGTAGTTTAGGAAGGTAAGAACCTCTCCCTTCTCCTTCTTTTCCTTTTTTTTTTCTCTTTTCTTCTTTTCTTTCTTTCTCATGGTTTTGCTTCCCCTGTTTTCTTGTTCTATTCTGTTTCTTGTTTTTCAGCCTCTGTCCCAATTATTTCAGCCCTTATTTCTTTCATGTTTAGGTTTAATTTCCACTCTTAATGGTTAAGGAAGTGATGGGGTCAAAAGCTATACAAGAAATTATAAAATTCTTGCTAAATATCTCACCTAAACTACTAGCATGTCACAGTTTAGCTAGCAATTTCGGTTCAGCCATTTTGTCCCTCTTCAGTCGCATTTTTTTACTTGTCATTGAGTTTTTCTTGTTCCTTTTTCTTGCCATACATGAAAAGAGTTAACAAGCAATGACAGTAGAGGATGAAAATTCAATGTTACTCTTAAATTTCTCTCAAAAACAGCAGCCACCCCATGGATTTTCTCTCCTATCCGGTTGAGTTCCAAATGAATCTCAGCTATTTGTCCGGTCCTTAGCCCCCTTTTTCTTACATGCTTTGACTTCATTTCAAGGTTAGCTTATGAAGGAATATCATGCAATCAAATAGCAAAAAATTCTTTGCAAAAATCTTGAAAAATCTCACACAATCCTAGCCTATATGTCACGGTTTTTCAACTGAAAATCAGCTGAGTTTCCAACAAAGTCTAGCCACTTTTATTGACATTTCTTGATCAAATTTTGCTTCATATTACTCAAACTACTTGTCCCCTTCAATGACCAAAGAAACATCATAATTAATTAATTTTAATTTAATTTTTTTCTTAATTTCTCATTGGATAGTTGACATTTTTTACTTTTCATTATATTTCCATGTAAGGTTTCAGTTTAAGCCAATCTTATGCAATCAGCTGATTGCTTCATGCATAAATCAGCCCATGTTTACTTCATTTTATACACGCCCTTGAATATTCAATAATCAATGAGAAACATGGAAGGGTATTGACTTTTCTTTCAAGAATTCCATTAGTTCTCATGGTATTTTCTCATTCTTTCTTATTATTTTTCTTTTTTTTTTCAATTTGCTTACTAAGAGTATAAAATTCGTGGTTATCACAGTTTGGGGTTTGACTTGTTCACTCAAGGTTTACTAAAATCATTTAAACCCTATAAGTCAAATCATATTGACCATTCTTAATGATTCACCTCTACCTTTTCATTCATATAACTTTTAACTTGTGACATCATTTAGAAAAATACGGAAAAATGTGGTCCTTACAAAAGAAAAGAAAAAAAGTGAAAAAATATAGAGAATTTTTTTTATAAAAATTTATTTTTTAACAAAATAAATTTTTTGAAAAAATAGGATAAATTTTTAAAAGTAATTTTTATTTAAAAAATCAACTATTAAATTTGACTATTAATTATAATATTATAAATAATATTTAACTTTTTAATTTTTTATTTATATTTATAACAAAAAATTATAAATTTAAATTATGTTATTTTAAAAAAGTACTAAAAAATTATTTTATACTACTTTTAATTTTACACATTGTAAATATGATGAAAAACATAAAAAATTATCTTATCTTATTTTTAATTATTGTACATATTAAACATAAAATAAAATAATATCATCCAATATTATCTTATTCGTAATAGTATATTGTCATTTTCTATCCCTATTTTATACCCCAAACAAGTAATAAGTATGCCCTTACTTAAGCCCATCTCCGAAGACACTGTTTAAATCCAGTACTCGTGAAAAACTACCTAGTGCCTATGTGGAAATAATTTTCAATGCAAGTTGTACACTGAACAATTGTAGCAGATAGCTCAGTTTGCAGGAAAGACACGGAATTCAGTCTGCTGGCTCGTTCAAGCCTCCGCTAAGAAGAACTTTTCATCATTTCGTACTCTTTTAGAATGATGGTATGCAGAAAAATTATGTTCCGCAGAAGATGAGAAGAACTTCTAGGCGGTCAGTAGTTAACATCCTCTCTGCCATCTTATTTTGCTGTAAAATTTTGATTTTGTCTTCTTCTCATGGGTGCTCTGTTAGAGATAATATTACAGTAAAAAGTAGGCTAGTTGATGGGAAAACTCTTGTTTCAGCTGGAAATATATTTGAACTGGGGTTCTTTGGCCCATCCAGAAGCTCTAATGTGAAGAGATATGTAGGGATATGGTACACCTCCAGTCCACAGACAGTTGTTTGGGTCGCCAATAGACAACAACCACTTTCAGATAAAAGTGGATTTTTATATATTGCAGATGGCGATCTCAAGTTATCGGATGGGAAAGGGAACATTTATTGGTCTACAACTATTGGGGTTAACCGTTTGGATAATCCTGTGGCAAAGCTCAATGATACTGGTAACTTCATTCTGTTTGATGATCGGATTAGGCAAAGTCTATGGCAAAGCTTTGACAACCCAACAGATACATTTCTGTTTGGGATGAGGATGGATGAAAAACTAGTTTTAACTTCCTGGACCAGTGAAGAAGACCCAGCACCTGGAAACTTCACGTTCAAGCAAGATCTGGAGAATCAGCTTCTAGTCTTAAAAAAAATTATCCCTTTCTGGAAATCAAGTAGGCCGGAGTTACCTAAAATCTTTAAATCGGATGAAAGGCCTCCAACATTGTTCAACTTCTTGAATTTTAGCGGGAATAACAGCGAAGTTTACATAAATAAAAGAATGGTGATGAATTTTACTGGAGACTTACAGTATTGGCAGTTGGACACAGAAATGAAAACTTGGTCCTTGATATGGTGGGTACCAAAAGATAAATGCGATGTGTTCAATTTTTGTGGGAACTTTGGCACCTGTAATAGCAAGAATAAGATACCATGCAAATGTTTGCCAGGTTTCAAACCCAAATTCTCAGAGAAATGGAGCGCTGGAGAATTCTCCGATGGTTGCCTCAGAAACAATGCATCATCGTGTGGCAATGACTTCTTGAAATTGAAAAGGATGAAAGTGGGATATTCAGACTTTTCGTCTGGGGCTAAGGATGCAACAGAGTGCAAAAACGAGTGCCTCACTAGCTGCCAGTGCCAGGCATATTCATTTGTCGTCCAGAAAGACTACCCTAAGTCATGTGTGACTTGGACAGAGGATCTCAAAAATCTTCAGGAGGACCAAGACCGTGGCTATGATCTCTACGTCCGTGTGGCACTGTCTGATATAGGTACCTTACTCTTCAGTTCACATATCATGTTAGAAGAAATCTTCTACTATTTATTAACCTCAATAGAACTGTACAGAGTCTCCCATTTATTTGAAAAGGATTCTCATTGATTAGACAAACGGTGTTAACATCGTAATACGTATTTTATAAAAATATTAAAAAAATAAAAAATAACTAAAATAAAATACGCGTCACGATCTTAATACCGCTTGTGAAATAATAATATTCCACTAATCGTGTATGAAATAATTATCCTTTTAGGTATTACTTTAATTATAGAAACTTCTTTCTTAGCAAATGCGGCAAAAATGCCTATTGCAGGACCAAATACAAGCAACACTCAAGTAAAAGCTCGATTTAACAATATCTATTCTACTTTGCAGAATCGACAGCTAGAAATTGTGAAACTTGTGGCACGAACTTGGTCCCTTATCCTCTAAGCACTGGACCGAAATGTGGTGATCCTATGTACTCCAATTTCTACTGTGATAACGACATAGGCCAACTAAGCTTCAAGGCACCTAGTGGAAACTATAATGTCACTAGTGTCAATCTGGAGGCACGAATATTTGTTATCCAAATGCAAGCCGAAAAGGCAGATAATTGCGATGCCATGCATTCGTCAGGAAGCAACATTCTGCAGCTCAGTCAATCATCACCGTTCAATGTGACTACCAGGTGCAGTAGTGATCTAGGCAACGTTACTACTGATTCTTCACTGAATGGTACAGTTGTAGTAAAAATTAGTTGGAAGCCACCGTTAGAGCCAACTTGTAATTCATCCGCTGACTGCAAAGATTGGCCGCATTCAAGTTGCAATAAAACAGGAAATGGACAAAAACGGTGCCTTTGCAATACGACCTTTCGTTGGGATGGCTCGGCTTTAAACTGTACTCGAGGTTAGGATTAAATTGGATGCATAAGAATTGTGGTATAGAACATATCTCTAACAAATGGCAAATCAATTTTGGTCTTTATGCCACCGAGGGCACTGGTGCCCCTGAAGCACACTTTGCTTAACATTCTCTGACCTAATTTTGTGCTGGTTAATTTTCTTGCAGAAGCTGGACAATCGGGAGAGTCTTTTAGTAAAAACAAGCCACTCACTCTCATCCTTGGAGTTTCTCTACCAATTGCAGTGGTCTTGTTCTGCGCCATTTTTTCTATTTACATGTGGAAAAAAAAGGTGGTAAGGAGGCAGGGTAAGTGTGGTGCATGTTTTACTCTGTCCATATCCAGTTTCTTCCACCATACAAGACCAAAGTAAAAAAAATTACTTGTGGGCTAGTTTTTAACAAAGGATTGTTGTTCTATCCCCAAAATGTTTGTTTCTTTTGAATTCAGCAAAACAAAGAAAAGCTGCTCTTCATCGGTATGACACTGAGAAAGGTGTTAAAGAGCTGATGGACTCGACGAGCCATTTGGAAGAAAAAGATGGGACGGGCATAGACGTACCTATATTTGATTTTGAAAGCATACTAGCTGCAACAGACAATTTCTCAGAAGAAAACAAACTTGGAAAAGGAGGGTTTGGGCCGGTTTACAAGGTATTTTTTACCTTACTTTTTGAGGTTCATGTCATATATTCCCACTGGTTCTATTATCTTACAAAGGCTATGATCTCAGGGTAAGTTTCCAGGAGGTCAAGAAATTGCTGTAAAGAGGCTCTCAAGTGTTTCAGGACAGGGCTTGGAGGAATTTAAAAATGAGGTTGTGTTGATTGCTAAACTTCAACATCGAAATCTTGTGAGACTATTGGGCTACTGCATAAGAGGAGAGGAAAAGATTCTACTCTATGAATATATGCCCAACAAAAGCTTAGACTCTTTGATATTTGGTTAGCTCCTGTAATCTTAATAGTTATCTTATTTGATCCTGATTGACTTTATTTTATTTTACTAGTATAAAAGAACCAAAAAAAAAAAAAAGAAACTATATCTTATGATCACTAATAAATGTTAACGGTCTTCTATGAGGAATTTTAAAGATGAATCATTTAGCCAGCAATTGGACTGGGAGACACGCTACAACATCATTTTGGGAATTGCTAGAGGATTGCTTTATCTTCACCAAGATTCTAGGCTGAGAATTATTCACAGAGATTTGAAAACTAGCAACATACTACTAGATGCAGAGATGAATCCAAAAATATCTGATTTCGGCCTTGCAAGAATGATCCAAGGAAAGCAAACTGAAGGAAATACACTTAGAGTAGTTGGAACATAGTGAGTTGCAAATTTTCTTATTATCTAGAGAAGCAAAAATGTATTTTCTATTTTCCAGCTGCTTTCAACCAAGAAATTTATACAAAAAATGTGTGTGCGCCCACACACACACAGAAGTCATGCACTTTTGATCATAAGTTCATAAGGATTAATGTAAAATGCAGTGGATATATGGCACCGGAGTATGTATTGGATGGACTTTTTTCAGTAAAATCCGATGTTTTCAGCTTTGGTGTAGTCGTGCTTGAGATTATTAGCGGAAAAAGGAACATGAGATTTTATCAAGTGGAACACAGCCCAAGCCTAATTGGTTATGTAAGTAAGGATGAATTTTCTGGTTTTTAGTCCTTTATCAACTTTCCCTCCCCGTGCTAACTTCACTTCTAATTTTATTGCAGGCATGGCGATTATGGCAAGAAGGCAAGGCATTGGATTTTATGGATCAGACACTACGGTCAAGTTGCAGCGCAAGTAAGTTTCTGAGATGCGTACATGTTGGGCTGTTATGCGTGCAGGAAGATCCCAGCGAGCGCCTCACCATGTCGGATGTTGTTGTCTTGCTTGGTAGCGAAACTGTGAGCCTTCCCACTCCTAAACAGCCAGCCTTTTTGACTAGGAGAACCAATATTTCTAGCTCGGCTTCTACCTCTAGCAAAGTAGAAACTAATACTGAAATCACTGTTTCTCTCGAAGAAGGCCGATAATTTTGAAGGCTCTCGCAAAAGAGGTTGTAGTTTGGGATGGAAAAACCGATTCCAGTCATTAAAATTTGAATTTCAAATTTGTGAAATGTAACATTTTAAAAGTATTATAAGAATTATTTAGACAAAGCTTTGGTTCACATTTTCTCCCTCTGAAGATATTCTAGAGTGGTACAAATTTTTGTTATTTTTTTTTCATAGGAAGGTAAAAAATGTAGGGAGATTTGAACCATTAAACCTAATCTTTTCTAAAAAAATTAACTATTGGACCAAGTCTCGGTTACTATTGTTTTATTATTGGTGTACTTCAAATTAGTCTTTAATTGTACAAGTTGATTATGTTGTAACCTTTTTTTCTTATGCACATACGCACGAGAGCAAGTTTTAGTGGAACCGTATGATCAGTTTAAACTTTGAAGGGAGAAGAAAATAAGCTACAATATATTAGTATGATGTTCACCAAAAAAACATATTAGTATGATGACTTTAAAATTGTGGATTTGATATGAATGCCATAATTTTTAAATTTACGTTATATCTAAATTAGTGATCAAACTTGAAAGAGTGTAAAATCATAAATTTATCATGATGGTAAACGCAACCATAGATAGGCCCCCAGGCACTAGCAGTAAGTACATAAATATATTGATTATTATTAATTTGCTACCATGTTTATTAATATAATAATTTAAAATAATAAATCATAATCGCATATTTAAAATTCATTTCAATTTATTTTATGAGATAATGATTTTTTTTACTTGAGATATTTTTGCAATTAAATTATTAGTTAGTTGTGTCACGCCCCAAAACCTGGACCTAATACCATTATATTATTTTGACATAGAACCCCCATAAAAACACACAACATTTTCTCTCATTCATGGTAACATTCTTAAATGCATTAATATCTTAAAGCAAAACCCACAATTCTAGTCTAACTATACATTAACTCTCCAAAAGTTCAATATAAGCTAAAGAAAGTATGAAATTGTTATTACAATTTGTAAAACGTTATCAGCTAACAATGTCTTAAAAAAACTAGAAACATGCTCAATTTGATCTCCGAACCTCATTACAAGACTAAGCAACCTATCTTTCAATCATCCGTAGAGAAAAAAAGAAAATGAGAAATAAGCAAATCATAGCTCAGTAATAGTAGTCTCACACGCCTTTACTTGAGCAAGCATTGTTTTCATACATATCATATAAATTATTCCGTAATTATCATTCAAAACATCAGTCATCCAAACCATGTTCTCAACACATTTATGAAACCATTTCATAAAAATTCGTCATTACATCAAAACATATCATTTCACAAATCATAAATCATAATTCATTAATCATTATCAAATACATATTGTTTCAAGTAAATCATGGATCATTCTTAAAAATCATGCATAGTCATCATAAGCTATTTCATCATTATCAACCATTTATAATCATGAATCGTTAGTTTGTTATTTGTTATGGTTACTACTATAACCCATACAAGGACCGTATCGATAATATCATTCACATGACCATTGCTAACAATTTTAATACGTTAGCAAGGCTTATGTTAACTACTATAACAAGCAAGGTCATATGGTCATAACTAACTACTATATCTTGTTAACAGGGATGTATGATTAGGAATGTAAATGGGTCAGGTACTCGCTATTTTTGGAATACCCGAACCCGAACTTGATTAGTATTCACAAAACCAGAACCCGATTAACTATCCGATTATTTTTGTGTTATCCAAACCCTAACTCTATTATATAAAAAAAATACTCATTAACTACCCAAACCCATTAAATACCGGTTTATTAAGTCAAAGTTTGACTTTCAAATTTTAAAATCAATTTTAGAATAACATATTTTAAAAAAATTAAATTAATAAATTTAATTTAACTCATAAAAATAAATTAAAGTTAAAATTCATAATTATAATATTTAATGAATTAATTTAATTAAATAGAATATTAATAATTAAAAAATTTATCTAAAAAAATATAAATATCATATTAATCAATTATTATTTATAATCGGGTTTGAGTAGCAAGTACCCTAATATAACTACCCTAATCCGTGACGGATAATAGTTTTACTATCCGAACCAAAGTATATACTACCCTAATCCTACTTAATCCAGTCGGGTAGTGTCAGGTTCTCGTTTATAGGATACCCGTTCCCATCCTTACGTATTATCATGGCTAACTATTATAACCTGTTAGCATGGCCTATGCTAACTATTATAACCCATTAGCAGGGCTATATGATCATCTCTAACTATTATAACCTATTAGTAGTGTCATAAGTTGACTACTATAACCCGTTAGCGAGTGTCGTAAAACTAGTTCTGGTATTAGTTATTCCACTTGGGAATTTATATGTAGCTTTCATGATATCATTCTTTAAAACATTAAAACCACTCAAAAAATCATAATCCATCATTCATATAACAAAACACAAAGCAATAATATGCCTGACCTCATTTTCATATATCAAAAGTAAGGAATTCGCGTATTAGAAAAACATACATATGTACTATAGGTTCAAAACAAGCAAAATATGTGAAATTCTACTTACCTTCTCCTGCTCTGGAAACTTAACCCTCTTTCAACTAATCAATGTCCATCCACTGTGATCCGAATACATCATAATTTAATCAATAATTTTAGAGGTTATTTATACTAAAAGATACCAAATTTAATATAATTTAACCTAACTATTAATTTTGATAGCCTACACATGGCTCGCTAAAATAACTATATCTCAAGCTACAAAAAACTAGTTTTCTCAATTAAAGGTCAAATCACCTTAACTATACGAAATGCAAAACTTAAATGAATTTAACTAAACTAAAACCAACACCTAAATGACTCATCATCCACCCTAAGACCAATTAATTAAACTAATTTTAAGGTTGTAATACAGACTTGAAACAAGCTTAGTGAAACCAAAACTATTTTGAACCTAAAACCACTTAACTAAGGAAATTAGATTAAATTAAACGAAAGATCAGAACTGAATTAGAAATTAAATGCTTGATTTTCTAATATTAAATTACTCCAGACTTAAGCTAGAACTTGACTTAATGCTGGAATAAAAATCTGAAAATTTTATAATAGTTTTTCTAGAGACCAACATGATAGGTAAAGTGCATTTGTAGTCCTAAACCTTTCACTTGGGTTTCAATTTAGTCCCTAATCTTTATATTATTTCATGAAAGTCCCAAATCTTTTAAAAGGATGTAATTAAGCTCTTATCCCATAAAAATAAGAGAAAATTAGAAAATAGGACCATGGATCTATAATTATTATTTTTTTATTACCAAACTAAAATTTACTTATTAAAATAGGAATAAAACTTTTAAAATTTTAATAATGAATTCAATTGTGAGACCTGTTTCTACTGTAGTATACATGATATTTTGTAATTATTTATTTAGTGAAATTAATATATTTTGTGATTTTAAGTGAAAGTGTAATGTGGGCCCCACTTTAATTTTTATGGTTTTGATGGATTCAAGACTGATAATACAGTGTACAGTGGGTGAAATAAATATAATATAATGATTTCAAGGTTTAAAAATAATTTTTATATTATTTGGTATTATTTTGTGAATTTTGGAAAACAAATTAGAAAATAACAGTTACATCTCAAGGGCATTTTCTAAATTACGCTCAAACTAAAATGAGTTGGGACGAAATAAAAATATCATGATATTCTACATAAAAACGAGAATAAAATAGTGTCACAACATTGATTGAATCGATGGTTAAATCGAAAAATTTTGCTGGCGGTCAATTAGGGGTAAAACCATAATTTTGCGCAATCGGTGCACTGCGCGTTAAGGAAACCACTTCCAATCATTAAGATACATTAAATATGATTATTTGGTGATGGAATCCAAAATTTTGGAGTCTAATTACACGGTTTTTACGACTATAGAAGCTTAAGGGCAAAATTGTCCAAAGTTTACATAACCAAGGGCAAAATGGTAATTCGCCCCTCTCTAGAAACATTTTTATAATTCAGCAAAGATGATGGCCGGCAACTATTCATCATCTTCCCAAAACACACACACACCATATCCAAAGGAAAAAGACAAAGAAAAGAAAACCAAGAAAATCACTAGCTAAATTTTATTATTTCAACAAGATCAAAACAAGAAAATTACTCCTTTCACTCTCCTCTCTTCATCTACACCCTTAGTTTATCAAATAAGCAACAAAATAAGAAGAAAAACAAAGAGGAAGGTTTCGGCCAAAGGTAAGCCCATTCATTCCTTATGGTTTCTTCAACATCTAATGTTGGATTTCTATTATGCTAAGCCTAGATCTAGCATTGGTTTTGCCTAAATCTAATTAAATCATGATGAAAGGGCATGAAGAAATCATAGTGAAACTTGCATGAAAAAGGTGCCAAAGTGCATAATGAACTTAGATAAACAACTTGGTAAACATAGTTTGAAGAAATGCCATTAGAATGCCTATAGACACCATTCGGCCAAGGGGTTTTGGACAGGTTAGGATGCTGCATTTTATGATTTTGATATGCCAAATTAATGTAAAAATCAAGAGAAGAAGACTGGTGAAATCGGATATGAAATCAGAGCTAAAACAAGAAAGTTATGTTTTACTATCGATGTAATTTACACTGGTTAGACATAGGCAGTATCCAATATGGCTGCATTTAGTGAAAGTTAATAGCTCAAAAATAAGAGGAAAATTAATGAAAATTTTTGGTGAAATTGTTTTGCAGTCGGGAGCATTGGATTTTGTGTGGTGCTACCGAAAAGGTGGTAATACGAAACAGGTAAGGGAGAAGTGTGGAAGCCGTAGGGATATAGCGAATTGCATGATTTTATGAGTATAATTTTATAAATTATTTCGGGTGTTGAATGGCATTGAAATCATGCAAATTGTGGCATTACAACTGTTTTATAAACTGTATTTTAAGTGTAGGGGGTTAGGGAAATCGCAGCTGTTATGCTGCCAGAAATTTCTCCAAAATATTCTAAAATAACATGAAATTTTTTAAATGCATAAAGTGAGTGAATTGTGTGTTTTGGAATTTATTTCCAATATTTTTCCATAAATTTGAATTTTTTCAAAAAATAATAATTAAATATTCATGTAATTAAATTCTATTAAAGTGAGATTATAAATACATTCTTTATAATATGTTATAGTAAAATTGAACGTTTTTAAATTTTCTCACTAAAGCATGAATATTTTATCGACTGTTTTCACTGTACTGTTAAATATGAATTTAAATGCCTTTTTGGAATTTTATTAAATTTTAATGATATTTGTTTAAATTTCTTAAAGGTATTTTCTACTATAAATAAAATGATTTTGAGACTGTTAGGCCCCATTATCATGCTCACTGTTAATGTATTGTTACTATGGTTGATTTGACTTGCCAAGTCATCAGCAGTTCTAGGGCCACCTGGCAAGTGTACTCTATGTTGGCTCTATAGGCTATACCGAGAGGGGGGTGAATCGGTTTTTAACTACCCTTAAGCTTGTTTTGCGATTCTTCTAAATTCTCTAGCCTATTTAATTATTTTCTAAGTTCTCTAAGCTAGGCAAGCATGCAATCCAAGTTCAATGCAATAAACCTAATAAAATTGCAAGTAAATAAAGAGTAGGGAGAGAGAGATTTACACAATCGATTTATAGAGGTTCGGCTACCTTGCCTATGTCCTCTACCTTGAGACGCTCCCAAGGATTTTCCCCAAATTCACTATTTTTGAATTTGTATTACACTCCCTCTTTTTCAAGGCTCAAGAGAAACCTCTATCTTTTTCTAGGCTCAAGAGAAACCTCCCTCTTTTTCTAGGCTTAAGAGAAACCTCCTCTTTTTCTTAGGCTAAAGAGAAACCTCCCCTTTTACAAGGAATGAGTGTGTTTACAAATTGTGTAATCAAAGAAGGGCCTCTAGATAGGCAAGTGATTACAATGTTTAAGCACAAGGAAAAAACCTATACAAGATTTGTGCTATTCTATACAAAGAATATAAGAATGATGGAAGATGAAGACTTTGTAGCTCTTGATTTGTTGTTGAGGCTTGAGGAAAATGAAGAAGATGATGAATAGAATTTCTGAGCAGTTCCTCTTGCTTTCTTTAGCTTCTAAGCCTCTATTTATAGTCCCTTGGATGTATTCTAACCGTTGGGTGGAGCCAAAACTTGAATATGACCGTTGTCTCACAAAAATTAGCCGTTACAGGCTATTTTCGGGCAAAGGGATCGATCCCATGCTTCATTCTAAGCCTTGGAGGCATTCTGCCATAAAGGGATCGATCCCTTCCCTTAGGGGATCAATCCCATGCTTCCAGAATGAGTTTTTCCTGCACTTTTGGGTTAGAAATGATATGGTTTTTGATTTTAATTCAACCCAAAACATTTATAAGCTTTAAGGGAGTTTTTCTTGACTTTCTCAAATGAAAATATTGTTCAAAAACTTATAAGTAATTTTCTAAACTTATGTTCAATAATTCTTGAGAAAATTACTTAATATTGAAAACCATTTTATAAAGTATTAAGACCAATAAGAATATATCATAAAATCATGGTCTTAATGTTTGATATGAACACTTAGAATGGATTGAAAAAATCATGCGTGATAAGGCAAATTTACAATATGAATTAAAACATTAAAGCTTACTTAAGTTTTTGTCATTTCAAAATATATATGTCAATTTAAAGCTAACAATCTCCCCCTTTTTGATATGACAAAACTTAATGTAAATTTGCTTTGAAAATTCTTTGATAAAATACTCCCCCTCAAATAAAGCAAGATTTTACAAAGCTCCCCCTTAATATAAGCATAGGTTTTGAAAATGAATTTTCAAACTATTTCTCCCTCATTATCTGTCCCCCTTAATATCTCTCCTTTTTAATATCTATCTCTCCCCCTTTTTGTCATAGCAAAAAGAAGGAAAAATAATAAAAGATATGCTCCCCCTAAAATCATGGCTATGTGAGAAGAGATAAAAATATGCTACATACATGGGACTCATAGCACAAATAAATAAGTCAATATTCACAAAGAGTATGAAATATTCAGCAAAGAATATGACTTATGATCCTAAACCAATTGTTTATAAATAATTTTGCAATAAGGTCTCAATTGGTAAGAAATTAAGCAAGCACCTAAGAATAACAATTTTTCTCTAAAGTCTAACTAAGGTGCATGGTAATACATCATGATTATGAGCTAAAATTAGATGACATATCATATGCAAGAGCTCATAAATCACGTTCAAGCAAGAGTGTGCATAGAATCAAGATATATAGCAATTAACTACAAATTCTAGCACACAAGAGTTTCATACAAAAATATCCTAAGAGAATTCTTCTCTATTTGTCATTTCAAACTAAAGAGCATGAGAAGAATTGTCAATTTAAAGCTCATACCAATTGGCAATTTAGATTTGGCTTACCAATTGTTGAAAATATGGTTGCCAATGATACTAATTGTTATTTCAATCTAAATACCAATTGTTACTAATAGTTGACTTTGACATTTTGCATGAATCCAATAACTATGTGTAGTGTGTTCATGTCAAGAAAATAATCATTCTAAATATGTAAGAACACAATCACACATCATCAAATATGCATATGGATTAATTAAACATAAGCATACAATCATAAAGTATTAATCCATATTCATATTCACAAAGTTATATCATATGGAAGATTCAAACAATAAAGGTATTCAAGCAAACATATTTTCTTCCATGGTTTAAAGTACAAAAATCCTATGCTCATTTTCCAATTCAAGTCCTTAACCAATTATGAGCAAGGAAAGATTCATTAAAGCCCAAGTTCTTTAAAAATTTAAGTACATGGATGATAAAGTTTCATGCATTTGAACATTTAGGATCCATTTACCATCACAATTTATAGGCCAATGACCATTACCAATTGTTGAATTTACATTTGAAATCAATCCACTAGATGTATAATTATCATGAAACCTAGTGTGGAATTGATAAGTCAAGCTAAGAGACATAATCCTATAAGCATGCTTGACTAAGATGAACAAAAGGAATGAAGAAGATTCATTATGCACTAGTTCATCAATTTCTCAAATATATCCATAAATTCTTGAAATATTTCTCAAAATTATGTTTAAGCATTCATTGAAAGTATATTTCAAGATTATTTCAAGATTCATGAATGTTTTCAACAAGAGAAATGATTTTGCACTTGTGAGCTCAAGAAAAATGATATTAATTGTTGAAAGTGATACCATTTGTTGGAAATAACACAAGTTGATAGAGTTGAGGCATGATATCAATGAAAAATGAATTTTCATAGTTTAAAGATCATCAAAAAGAAGTTAAAATACTGGATTTTAAGTTGAGAAGAAAGAAGATATCAAAAAAGTGAAAAATCCTTCTCAAATTCGGTTGAAAAAGTGCAGAAAAGCCATTTTGGCCTTGGAGGGATCGATCCCTAGAGGAGGGGGATCGATCCCTTAACTCCAGAATGCAGATTTCCTGCATTCTGCTCAAAGGGGATCGATCCTGCTTGTAGAGGGATCGATCCCTCATCCTGTTTCTGCAGTTTTTGATAGAAAATCCAACCTTTTGAGGTACCAAAACTTCGTTTTTGAGTATTTTAAGTCCAAGGTTTAAACATTTGTAAAACATGATTTTGGATTTGTATGAATGAAAAACCATTTTACAAAAGATTTTGCAATTTTGGAAGAATTTACACAATAAAATGCATTTTTGGCCTCAAAGGATGTCATTTTGAGAGTTAAGCATATTTTAACAAAACTCAAGCATTGGAAACTACAAATATGTCAAAACAAACTTGTTCACATAGGTTTTAAGCACATATATTATCAAATCATACATCTTGTGAACAACATGCCATGATTAACAACATACAAGTTCTTCATTATTACTCATGACATGACATTTTGCGTATATGACATATTTGGTATTTTGAGACAAGTAAATACATTATCAACACATAGGAAAATTGCTCAAAATGCAGAAATCCAATAATCATTTCAAAATCATAAATCATGCTTTTCATTCAATGCATCAAGAATTGTCCATCAAACACTCAACAATCATTCATCATGCCTTTTGCTCATTCACAATGCATCATTAATCATTAACCAATTTTCTCATCAAAGCACAAATAATCAAATAATAGTTTTAAGAAGTAAGGAATTAAGCTTACAAAACTCCTTTGCTTGAGAATGCTTTGCCTTGATGTGTTGGATCCACCATTAGCCATTCTTTGAGAAATTGTTGTCACCTTGCTAAGGATGGATTTCCAAGCTCTTCCTTTTTCTCATTGGCATAAGCAATCTCCATTGGGGGTGTGTAGAGCATTTGAACTCCATTGTTCCATTGTATTTCCATGCTCTAACACTCCTACAACAAACACATTCATGCATGTTTTGGTACCCAAATTTTCTTGGGTCCATGAGAGTTAGCACAAACAATTTTTGATCCTTTTGGGATCCATTTCAAGCACAATTCATCATTATTTACAGCATGCTTTGGCACACACATTTTTCTAACTACTCTTCCTCTAAATATGGTTTTTCTATTTGTGCATGCTTGTGAGGAATGGCCTATCCTATTGCATAGTGAGCATGTAAGAGATAAATCATGCATAGTATTTTTGCTCACTAGGAAATTCTTTAAATGAGTTTCTTTTTGTATTGCATTATAACCTAACCCATCTTTGTCAAAGAAAGCTCTTTGGGTCTCTAACATATGATCTAGCTTTTGTTGACCCATGTAAAATCTAGAAAATGAATTATGCAAATTTAAGTTCTTTTTATTCAACTCATTTATTTCTAAGTTAGCCTCTTCTAATTTCTTTTCAAATTCTAGCTTAGCATTTATCAAGGCTTTATTTTCTATTTTTAATTTAGCAATGATTTTCTTATATTTGGAGTTCATGCATTGAAATTCATTTGCTAAATCATGAAAGGCATTTTGTAGTTCACTAAAGGTATAACCATTATCTTCACTAGAACTACTACTAGCCTCATCATCACTAATAGCCATAAAGCATGAGTAGGCTACCTCTTCATCTGCATTTTCCTCATCGGAGCTATCACTATCACTCCATGCAGCCACAAATGCTTTCTTCCTAGGCTTCCTATCCTTTTCCTTCCTAAGTAAGGGGCAATCTAATTTAGTATGACCCGGTTCATTGCACTCATAACATACTAAGCGGTCCTTTTCTCTTCTACTTGACTCTCCCCTTTGATGTCTCCTATTACTCTCCCTCTCTTTCATTCTCATAAATCTATTGAATCTTTTGGCAAACATTGCCATTTCCTTTTCTTCCTTATTTCCACTCTCATCACTATCATCCTTATGAGTGGAAGACTTAAGTGCTACCCCTACTTTCTTTGAAGGCTCTTCATTTCTTTTTAATTTCATTTCATGAGTAAGTAGAGAGCCCATAAGTTCATCTAGAGACAAGGTATTTGGATCTTTAGACTCTTCTATTGCGGTTACCTTTGCCTCACAAGATTTTGACAAGCTATTCAAAATTTTCTTAATCATTTCTACATTGGAATAGCTCTTGCCTAATGCCTTAAGTCCATTAATTATATCATTAAACCTAGTGAACATTTCGCTAATGGACTCATTTTCTTTCATCTTAAATAGCTCATAATCATGTGTGAGCATTCCTACTTTGGTTTCTCTAACTTGATTTGTCCCTTCATGTGTGATGGCTAGTTTGTCCCTTCATGTGTGATGGCTAGTTTGTCCCATATTTGTTTAGCATTTTCATATAAGGAGACTCTATTATACTCATTGGGACCTAATGCACAAAAGAGGGTGTGCATAGCCTTGGCATTCAATTGTGCCAATCTCATGTCATTGGTGCCCACCCATCTTCACTCTTAGGGACATCTTTTCCATCTACTTTCTTTATTGGGATTCTAGGGCCATTAACTATTATTCTCCACACTTCATAGTCATTGGATTGCACAAATAGCATCATCCTAATTTTCCAATAAGAGTAATTCTCACCATTGAAGAGTGGAGGTCTAACTAATGAGTGTCCCTCTTCTCCTAGGGGTGTGCCTACATTCAAGTGAGAAATTTAAGATCGTTTTACTCGATAGAGGTTAGTCTAAATTAATCTCGAGCTCAGGCTCTGATACCAATTGTTGGCTCTATAGGCTATACCGAGAGAGGGGTGAATCAGTTTTTAACTACCCTTAAGCTCGTTTTGCGATTCTTCTAAATTCTCTAGCCTATTTGATTATTTTCTAAGTTCTTTAAGCTAGGCAAGCATGCAATCCAAGTTCAATGCAATAAACCTAATAAAATTGCAAGTAAATAAAGAGTAGGGAGAGAGAGATTTACACAATCGATTTATAGAGGTTCGGCTACCTTGCTTACGTCCTCTACTTTGAGACACTCCCAAGGATTTTCCCCAAATTCACTATCTTTGAATTTGTATTACACTCCCTCTTTTTCAAGGCTCAAGAGAAACCTCTCTCTTTTTCTAGGCTCAAGAGAAACCTCCATCTTTTTCTAGGCTTAAGAGAAACCTCCCTCTTTTTCTTAGGCTAAAGAGAAACCTCCCTCTTTTTCTTAGGCTAAAGAGAAACCTCCCCTTTTACAAGGAATGAGTGTGTTTACAAATTGTGTAATCAAAGAAGGGCCTCTAGATAGGCAAGTGATTACAATGTTTAAGCACAAGGAAAAAGCCTATACAAGATTTGTGCTATTCTATACAAAGAATATGAGAATGATGGAAGATGAAGACTTTGTAGCTCTTGATTTGTTGTTAAGGCTTGAGGAAAATGAAGAAGATGATGAATAGAATTTCTGAGCAGTTCCTCTTGCTTTCTTTAGCTTCTAAGCCTCTATTTATAGTCCCTTGGATGTATTCTAGCCGTTGGGTGGAGCCAAAACTTGAATATGACCATTGTCTCACAAAAACTAGCCGTTACAGGCTACTTTCGGGCAAAGGGATCGATCCCTTCCCATAGGGGATCGATCCCATGCTTCATTCTAAGCCTTGGAGGCATTCTGCCATAAAGGGATCGATCCCTTCCCTTAGGGGATCGATCCCATGCTTCCAGAATGAGTTTTTCCTGCACTTTTGGGTTAGAAATGATATGGTTTTTGATTTTAATTCAACCAAAAACATTTATAAGCTTTAAGGGAGTTTTTCTTGATTTTCTCAAATGAAAATATTGTCCAAAAACTTATAAGTAATTTTCTAAACTTATGTTCAATAATTCTTGAGAAAATTACTTAATATTGAAAACCATTTTATAAAGTATTAAGACCAATAAGAATATATAATTAAATCATGGTCTTAATGTTTGATATGAACACTTAGAATGGATTGAGAAAATCCTGCGTGATAAGGCAAATTTACAATATGAATTAAAACATTAAAGCTTACTTAAGTTTTTGTCATTTCAAAATATATATGTCAATTTAAAACTAACACTCTACGGACACCCTATAGACTATGGCCATAGATCTTACTGTGTCACAGCCCGTGACCCTATTTTTTAGCTTATTCTATACATCTTATTTGGTTAGGCTGTCTGCAATACTTTACTTTTCTTTTACATATAAACAATTTCATATAAAGTTATTATATGAATTACATCCCCTATCTTACTTCATAAGATAGTAGTACTGTAGATACGTCTAAATACAGAAAATAAATGATCGTACCTCATGTCATAAGTCGAGCTGTCGCATCGTCCCCAAATGTGCAGCCGAAATCCTTTAGGTGTCAGACTCTCAGTCTTCGAAAACCTGAAATGTTAATATTAAGGGGTGAGCAAACCACGACTCAGTAAGGGAATTATATGCATACTTGATATTCAGCTATCTATATGCTGAAAAACTTTTTTATTTTTCCTATGGGCTCTAGGCTCGCATGTAGGAAGGATACTACAGTCGGCTAGGGATCCGGATGGAGTAAGGTAGGTATTTTAAAATACCTATCTTGTCCCGGAACCTAAAAGCAACTGTAGAGAGTAATAAATTTCCTTTCGTTTGAAATTTATATCTTTTTACCTTTTCATTTCATATCATTTCCATATTCTTTTCAAAATAACGCTTTTATGAAATAAAGCATTTAAATAAAATAACTAATATTCGTATACTCTTTGAAAAGAATATTAATTAAATCATCATCATTCTCATTTAAAATTCATTTCATGTTTTACTGTACAATCATAATTAGTACAGTACTTTAAATAGCAAAATAAGCTATAATTTCCTTTTCGTATAACATATAAATCATTTAAATCTAATATTCAATTTAAAGTTTAAAATAAGAATATTAGATCTATTTTCCTCCTCTTTCCTTTTTAAAACAAATCACATATTCATGTCACATATAGTTTAATATTCAATTTAAAATCATAGTAAGAATATTAGACTTATAAACTCTTTTTCCTTTTGAAAACATATTACACGTTCATATCACATTTTATATGAAAATCATTTCGTAGTACTAAAATCAGTACTGAAATAAGCATTTTGTAAAATGCTATAAATCTCTTTCATTTAACTTGTCACATTTCATGTAAAACATTTACATTTCACATATCATGTAAAACATTTACATTTCACATATCACATATCATATAAAACATTTTCGTATATAGAGACTGAGGCACGCCCAGCCCGTCCACTGGGTCGTTACTCGTATCATGGTATAGACCCCGAAGGGTATAAATTATCATATCAGATCTATGGCCATAGTCTATAATGGTCTTCAGCGGATCACTAATCAAGTGTCAGCCGGGTCCACATATCACATATCACATACTACATGTTACATATCACATATCACATATCAGCATGATAGGATGCCAACTAGTCTCAAAACCGTATTTTTCATCATCAGTAGACCTTTATGGAATTTATAAAAATATACAATTTCTTAATTTGAAACCATAGAGGTTAGAAAACCATTTAGTGAATATTTAAAATATATATATATAAAATATTCACTTTATTTCTTTTCATTTTTCATCTCGTATTTCGTGAAATTTACATATCAAGAGAAATTTCGGTTATTTCATTATCACCATCCTTGAAGAGAATTTTCGGTGATTTCATTATCACCATTCTTGAAAATATGAATATTTTAAAATCACTTCCTTTTTATTCATGTTTTTATAAAAATATTCATTTTCTTGATTTTCGTGGTTGAAAATCATTTCTCGTGAAATAAAATCATTCATTATGATTTTATGAAATTTTCGGCAATTTTCGATAATTTTTCGGCAGTATAGCGGCTGCCGATTGGCTAGCCTCTTGCACGAAAAATACAGTTTATAATTTTCAGCCAGTGCATCATCACAAATTTCCAATCATAGAATCATCACAGTATTTTCATAAAATATTTCATAATTAAAAATATGCAGACTGAATATCCTTACAGTGCTGCACATGCATCCCTTACCTTTTCCGGGTCGACGACTTCCTCTTACTGGTCGCGCCCGTACTCCATCTCTTCTGATTCCTCATCTCGATCGCCGAGAATAATTTCTGAAATTTAAATTCTAAATTTTAGAATTTTTCATAATTTATTGAATTTTACTTAAAATTAATTTCCGAAAATTTCTTACCGAATTTCCATAAATTTCCAGGTTGCCGAATTCCCGGGAATCTTCCGATTTCCCGAACTTCTCCCTTTTTTCTCTTTTTCTTCCTTTTTCCTCTTTCTCTTTTTCTTTTCTCTTTCTTTTCTTTTTCTTTTCTTTCTCTTTTTCTTTTTTTCCTTTTTCTTTTCTTTTTCTTTTTCTTTTTCCTTTTTCTTTTCTTTTTCTTTTCTTTTTTCCTCTTCCTTTCCCGGTCAGACCGGTTCAGACCTGTCTGCCTCCTTCCTCGCCGGTTCCTCGCCGGCGGCCGGTTCTCCGGCGGTTCAGGCGTCCTTCAGCTGGCCGACGGCAAGGCGAAGCTACCGGTGCCCTCCGTTTGCCCTGGATCGGTGACACGGTAGCGGATCGAGTCGATTTTCCTTCAGTTTCTTTCGCCTTTTCGCCGGCCTTCCTCCCCCTTTCACCGCGCCTCGGGTGGCCTCCATCGTCTTCCTCTCCCTCTTGCGGTGCTTCGGTGGCAGTGGCGGTGCCTGGATCGGCCGGCACAGTCGTCTGCCATTTTTCCTTTTCTCCTCCGATTTTCTCCGCTTTCCTTCGTTTCTGTTTTCCATTCATTTCTCTTCTCCCTTTTCCTTTGCAGGCGTCGGTGTCGACGTCAGCTTCATCTCCTCAGCTCGCCGGCAACCGCCTTCCCCTTCTCTCTTTTTCTTTCCGCCATCTGCGGCAGTGTTTCTTCTCTGTTTTGTAACAGAGAAGGGAAACAGGGATCGGGTTATATCCCGATCCCGTTTCTCTTTTTTTATTATTATTATATATATTTATTTATATCAATATATATAATTTTAATATTAATTAATATATATACATATTTATTTATATAGTATATATATTTTGTGTATAGTTTTAATAAAAATCTATACACTTAATTTAAAAATAACATATATATATTTCATATATATATATGTAATTATATAAAACATATATAATTTATTTAAAAATATATTTATATAATAAAATTATATAAATATATAAATACTCACATTTATATTTCTTATAATTTGGATTTATTAATATCCAAATTATATTTCTCCATTTTCATTTCCTATTTAATTTGGATTTCCATTTATCCAAATTAAATTCCTCCTTTCCTTATTTTCCATAACTCTGACTTTATTTTTTATTTTCATTTTATCCAAAATTTAAATTCCTCAATTTCCTCACTTCCTTAATTTTGGGAATTCCAACGATATTCACATCTCATAAATAAATTTTATTTATTTACTTTAATTTATTTATTTCCTCTTATCTATTTTCTTTAATACTAATTTCCAAAAATAAAAAATTTGCGGTTATCACATACTGTATATTGTTACTGTTTCCTTTCGAGGATAATTATAGCATGATTTATTTAGGTTGTTGCCTAGTCTCAACCTATTGTGAAAATGTAACATATTTTATACATAATGTACGGTTGGGCTGTCTGTGATGCCTTTAACGCATGATCAATAACAGTAATAAATGGTACACCTTTATTTACTTAGTAAGTTCGGAATATGAAATTTAACAATATTCCTCACACTTTACATCCCCTGTTTCTATTTTACAATAATGTAGTATTGTATACAAGTGTCTGAATATATAAGAGAAGTAACTGTACCTTTAAATTTCAATGCTCTTTGTCCAGTGGCTACTCACAGCTATATTTATCCGAGGAAACCATCAAATAATACTTGTAATTAATCTGAAAAATTTGAAAGTAAAGGGGTTAGCGAACCACATGCTCAGTAAAGGAGTCGTATACTGCTTGATATAATGAAAACTATATGCTGTAAAACGTTTATTTCCTAACTGTGAACTAAGTACAGTGAGGAAGGATACTATAGTCGGCTGGAAAATCCAGTTGGAGCATGGAAGGTATTTTGGAATACCTGTCTTGTCTCGGAAACCCAGAGCGACTATAGGGAGTAATGTATAAATTGTCTTGATAAAACAATTTAATACCCATTTTTCCATAATTATAAATGGGATAAACCATTTATTTTCCTTCCTTTCAGTACAATTCAAAACCATGACAATACAGTGGTAAAACAGTAGTTACAGTAACCAGTCTTTTCAATACAGTAGCTTATAAATATCCAAATCACTAGATAACAATTTAGTAATTATTTCTATTTTAGAAATAATTTTCAAGGTATTCTTTCTCGACAACAGTAAGTTTCCTTTCAGTTCAGTAAACAGTATTCCGTATAATTCAATTCAGTAAACAGTAATTAGTAGGTTTCGGTTCAATAAACTGTATTCAGTAGCTACCAGTTCAGTAAACAGTAATCAGTAGCTTTCAGTTAAGTAAACAGTAATCAGTAAGTTTCAGTTCAGTAAACCATAATCCATAGCTACCAGTTCAGTAAACAGTAATCAGTAGCTTTCAGTTCAGTAAACAGTGATCAATAGCTTCAGTTTAGTAAATAGTAATCAATAAGTTGAAACTAGGCATCACCCTACATGATATCATGCTATAATCATCCACTAGGGACACAGTAATTGTTCCCGAAGGAACACAGTAACAGTATATAGTTAGATCTATGGCCATAATCTATATGTGGTCCTCGGTGTACACTTGCCAGGTGCCTCCGGGACTGCTAATAACTGGCGAGTCAATCAGCCACGTGACAGTAACAGTATAATAGTAAAGCATGAATCTTGAGGCCTAAAGTCTCAAAATCAATTTATTTCTTGAAAATACCTTTAAGGAATTTTTTGTAAATTTCATCATTTATTTAAAGAATTATTTTCCAAAAAGGTATTTTATTCTCGATTTTCACATACAGTAAATCCATCAGTAAATATTCATATATCCAGTGACAAAATAAATAAATATTCAATTTGAATATTTAATATCATATAAAATAAATCAAATTCTCAATTTAATAAAATATAAAACATGAATATTTAATTTTTCATAACTTTCTCATAATTTCCAATTTATGGAAAATTGGTGGAAATTATATTTAAATTTCCCATTTTAAATCATTTCATGCTTCTAAAATATTTTATAATATTTTAGAGTATTTTTGAAAATTTTTCGACAGCATAACGGCTGTGGATTCCTAACCTTCTGCACACAATTCGCAGTATATAAATCAGCTTATCAACCACAATTTTGCATGCTTTCAAACCAAATCATGCATCCAATATTCTCATAAAATTTAGCTAAAGAAAACATGCAATTCATTATATCACTACAACTCACACACTCCCCCCTTACCAGTCTTACGAAACCGAGCTTCTGGTTATGCCTATCGAAATTTGTAATTCCCGGTTGCAATATAAATTTATCAAAACTTATCAATATTTTTCCTCTTACTTTTAAGCCTCTAATTTTCATAAAATGCAGCCACTAATGACATAGCATATGCACAACTAGTATAATTTACACTGGTGCTAAAACTAAACTTTTTCGTTTTAGCTCCTTTTTTGGTTTCAATTTCACCGGTCTTCTTCTTTAAATTTCTATATTCATTTTCTATTATTAAACTATAAAATTCAGCATTGATTCATGCCTCAAACAACATGGCCGAAGTCCCCCTTTATGACCATTTTCTTGATTTTGCTTTCATTTTTCCATTTTGACCTCTCTATCATCCTTATTTCATATCAAGTTGTTATTTCCTACCTTTGACATGCAAAAATATGCATGTCCTCCTTGAGTTCATAAACCCACTGAATTTCATAAAATTTGGCAGATTTTGATTGATTCAATTTTATAAATTTCTACTGGCATACTTGTATTCTATACCATTTTCTTAGCTAAAACATCTATTTAGAATAAATCCAAAACATCAAAATTTTCAAACCTTCCACACTTAACCGAATATCCATTAGTCTATTTCTCCTTATTTATTTAGTTTAAATTCCATGTCTTAACTATACCATCCATGCTATGACAAATAAAAATCATCATAAAAAAATAAATCAACACCAAAACTCATTACCTTTGCTTGACTGAACCAACACAGCCTCCACTAGCCTAGTTTTCAGTTCATGTCAACTTCCTTTTCTTGTTTCTTTGATGGTTTTTTTAAAGTGAAGGAAAGGTTTAGCAAGGAAGGTTAAGTGGTTAGCTAGCTAAAGGATGAAATTTTGCTAAATTTGAAAGGAACGGAAGAAAACATAGCAATGTGTGAAGGTAAAACAGAAAAATTGGAGTGCAGCAGAGTAAATCGGCATGGAGAAGCAATTTGCTGAAGCTTTTGTGCTAGATTGTCTTCTATTTAGCATACTATCCGATGGGAGTTTGCCACTTAGCTTCTTATCCCATCTTATCCCATTTCCCTCATCATTTCTTGTCTTACATAGCATTTAAAACTTGAAGAAATCTGCAGCCGAAAGGAAAGGCTAGGAGGACTCTTTGCTGCTGTTTATTAACTTATCTCCTTTCTTATTATATACTTCAACCAATAGAATTTATTCACATGTTAATTTCTTAGAATTCTCGTCCCTTAAATATCTTTTATATGGCATTTCATACCATAAAATTTCAATTCAATTTCCTTTAAAATAGCTTTACACGTTCAGCCAAGTAGCAACGAAATACGTGGCAGTGAAGACCACCATTTTCTACACAATTTGACTTAATCTTTTCTTCTTTTTGTTAGGCTTCCAACCAATACAATTAGTCATATGTAACTACTAACTCCTCTTCCTTTTTATATTATTTATATTGCATTTTATTCTATAAAATTATGGCTGAATTCCTTTAAACTTCCAGCTGGGCAATCGATACCATGGCAGCAAGCAAGTGACGTGCAGTCCAAAATTCTTGGCTGCACATTTTCTTGGTCCTTTTTACCTCTTTTGCTACATAATTCAACCAATAAAATTCCACCATATCTCCCATTAATAAATTCTCTTCATCTAATATTATTTATCAAATTTTTTTACATCATAAAATTTGCAACAATTTAGTGTCCAACCGTGTATCATAGCAGCAAGGGGGTGACGTGCAATCCATATTTTTCTGCACATTTTGTTGACTCATCTTGTTTACTTTTAATGTATATTCCACCAATGAAATTTAATTTCATATCCAATAATTAATTTTCCCCCTCTTATAAATATATTTATTTGTATTTTTGTGCCATGAAAATAATACTTCCATTCTAAAATTTTCTGATTTCTTTTCTTTCTTCATTCTATACCTCTAATTCATTCTTCAATATTTGTTTCACTCTTATACACCATACTATAATTTATAAATCCAATGACTCCAATTTGAGAGTGGAAATTCATTCAATCTTTATTTACATTCCACTAAATAATTTAATTCTACTATCAAAAATTTACAAAGCATAGTGTACAGTGTTATAAATCGGTTCTCACAGAAAAGTTTATTGAACCATGATTTATTGATTTTACTGTTTACTGAACTGTACTGAAATATATTGTTTATTAATTAGAAAATCTTTATGATATTATTTCTAATTTTGAAGTAATTATTAAACTGTTACTGTGATGTGAAACTTAAGTGTTTATTGGACCGAACTGTTTATTCACTATTTACTGAAGTGTTTTATCGTACTGTTACTGAATCAATTTATATACTGTTACCACTGTTCAAAATCAACTGTTTTACTGTATTGTTTTACTACTGTCATTGTCACTTGTTTTTAAAGTGTTACTGAAGTGATGAAATTAAATGGTTTATTTACCATTTATTAATTATTGAAAACATTATTAAATTGTTTTATATCAACAATTTATTAATTACTCCCTATAGTCGCTCTGGGTATCTGGGACAAGACAAGTATTTCAAAATACCTTCTATGCTCCATCTGAATTTTTCGACCGACTATAGTATCCTTCCGATTACTGTGCCTAGTGAACCGTTAGGAAAATAAAAATTTTCTAGCATATAGTTATTGTTATATCAGTCTTGCATACAACTCCTTTACTGAGCACGTTTCGCTTATCCCTTTACTTTCCACTCCATATGATACTATATTGGGATAAGTGACATACCATCCCGAGATTATCGGCTGCGATTTCGATTACCCGAGTTTGCGTATTGTCGATCTTGGAGATATATTTATTTTCTTTTATATATTCAAATTAATTGTACAGTACTACTTAAATTGTAAAGTAGATACAGGGGATGTAAAGTATTAAGGAATATTATTAAATTTCATATTTGGTTTTGTAAATTAGTTAAAATCTACTGTTATCACTGTTACTGTTTAAGTGATTAAGGCATCGCAGACTGCCCAATCACCAATTATGTATAAAAATGTGTGAATTACTGTACATTTGTATTGTTACATCAATAGACTTGTTTAAAAGTCAAGTTACTTGTTGAAGCTCGAAGGCCAGTCCAATTTTTTTAGTAGGTTTGAACAAAAATATTAAGCTTGTTAAACAGGCTAGGATTGAAAATCAAAGGCCAATGAAAAATCGGGTTTGGGTTCACCACTTCTATTCCAAGCTCAGCTCGACTCAATAAGTATAGTTTTTTCAATTTTTTTATACGAGTTCATTTTTTAGTTACTTTTAATTATTTTTGTGCAATTTAATTTGAACTTGTATTCTTTTTTTAAACTTTAGTTTTAAATTTTCATGTTTCTTATCATCTTTTTGTAAGAATTTATTTTAGGGTAATTCTCCTTTATGTTAACATATTATGTTATACTTGTTAACTATTATTTATTTTAATATTTTAAAATTTTATTATAATTTTGAAAAAAATTAATAGTATTTGAGCGAGTTTGGATGAGGTTAAGCTTATGCATTTTATATTTATATGTAAAAACAAGCTTGGGCAAAAAATAAAGCCCGAAAAGTTCAACCGAACCGGGCTTGGACTCATTATAAATCTCTTATTACCTTACTTAGCCCAATCCAACCAAGCTCGACCTGTCTCATTTATTTTAGGTTGGGCTTGTTTGGGCCGGGCTTAAGTAAGGTAACATGAGATTTATAGTGAGACCAAGCTCGATCCAGCTTGACTTTTTGAGCTTAAGTTTTTGTCCAAGCCTTTTTTTACATACAAATATACAATCGATAAACTTAAACTCATCCAAACCCGTCCAAATACTATTAATTTTTTAAATTTATAATAAAATATTAAAATAAATTATAGTTAATAAGTATAATACAACATGTTAAAATATAGGATAATTATCGTAAAATAAATTCTTACAAAAAAATTACAAGAAATGTGAAATATTTAAAACTAAAGTCTAAAAAATAATACAAGTTCAAATTAAATTGCACAAAAATAATTAAACATAATTAAAAAATGAATTAGTATAAAAAATATTTAAAAAATTATAATTATTAGGTCGAGTTGAGCTTGGACTTGAAATGGTGAACCTAAGCTTGACCTGATTTTTCATTCGGCCTTGACTTTCAAGCCTAGCCCATTTAATGGGTTTAATATTTTTGTTCAAACCTACTAAAAATTTGAACTTACCTTTAGGCTAGGACTGGTAACCTGATCCTTGAATAAGATTATTGAATTCATTCGTAAAATTTTAAAAATTTTATTCTTGTTTTAATAAATATGTTTAGTATGGTAATAAAAAATAATAATTATAGATCCATTGTTTTGTTTTATAATTTTCTCTTATTTTTATGGGAGAGGACCTTGTTGACACTAATTTAGAAGGTTTGAGACTTTCATGAAACAATTTAAAGATTAGGGACTAAAATAAAACTCAAGTGTAAGGTTTGGAACTACAAATGCACTTTACCCCTATCATGACCAATGCAAAGTTTGAAACAAATACATAAATTCCCATGCTCCATAATCCCATAAATCTTTATTAGATTGAGCTAAAATCCCAACACCCATTTTAAAGTTCCAACAAGAGCTTAAAAATTAAAATTTTACAGTAAGAAAAACAAAAAATAATAATAAATTAATTAAAAGAGACATACCAACTGCAAGATTGTTTAGATACTCTTGGTTATGCTTCTAAGTGATGGAGAGGGAAATGAGAATAAAAGTTTGAAAGATGAGCAAAGGAGCAGCAATGGCTTTTTTTTTTTATGTCGCAGTATGGGTAGGGAGGAATCGGGTTCATGCTCAATCAAAAACAACATATATCATAAGAAAGTTTGGCCAAGATGATTCAAAGAATGAGAGCTAGTCTTGAAGAAGATTATTCTGAATAAGCTAAATAATTGGAAAAAAAATAGGCTCCAAATTAGAAAAGTCCTTATGTTGTGAAGAAAGCATTTACTAGTAAAGCATATTGTTGACTGATATGGATAGGGAAGATCTACCAAATCCCATTAATTTAGATAGTGTGAAAATATATTATGCCTAAAAAAAAGAAAAGGAAAAAAACTAAAAACTTGAAAAAGGTTGTTTCAATCAAGGAGGTATATCTAAGTAGAAAACTTGAAAAGACGGTTTAG
Source organism: Heritiera littoralis (assembly GCA_031772115.1). NCBI lineage: Eukaryota > Viridiplantae > Streptophyta > Magnoliopsida > Malvales > Malvaceae > Heritiera > Heritiera littoralis. Next base: position 4,114,546 of record JAPDPK010000052.1, on the reverse strand, counting down.
ATATAAAGAAAGATAGACATTAAGGATTCATGACATAAAGGCAACAGTGTCGTTTAATGGGACTCTACATGATCAGACAAATTGAAGAGAATGGACTTTTTGAAAGAGAATTTTGTATTGATGATCAAAGTTATTTCATTTTTTTGTTTTTTAGATGCTATCACCCAAGACCTAATTAGTTATTCTTGAGTTTCCTTTTGTTCTTTCAAGTTTAGGCTATTTCTTGTAATTCTTTCCATATATTGAATACCAAGATTCCTCTTTATTTCACCTATTGCCTATGACTTTCCTATCACATACTTACACTGAATTAAGGAATTGAGAAATTGTAGTGCTTTGATTGTGAAATTGTAATGATAATGAATGATTGCTTAGTAAAATGCATAAAAGATCCTTGTATTATTTTGGAATTGAAATAAAAGAAAACTCATAGATGAATATAAAATGAAAGATAAGAGACATTGATGAGTAAGGAAAGACAACTTAAGAGATAAGTGGCTGATGAGATTTTGATAAGAAAATGAATGAGAGTATTGATTTAGAAAGATAATTGGAAAATGAATGATAATATGAAAGAAAGAAATTGAGAAAGGAAATAGGATGATATATTGAGGTGAAGATGATAAAAGGATAGAGTTTTGATTCAAAAGGAAAAAGAAATATGAAGATAGATGGATGAGATTGATGAAGAAAGAATCCTTTTTGTTGCCATAATTAAGATTGAAATGTTTTTCGTTGTATGCATAAAATAGATAAGATTGCATAAATGAAATAGATAAGATTGCAAAGATATGAAAGATAAAATTCAACAAAAAGAACAGATAATATTGCACAGATAAGAAAGCTAGCATTAAACTGACAAAAAAAGATAACATGGAAAAGATAAGACAATCAATAATTGCATGGACAAGACAAATAAGAATAAATAGACACGACAAATATGATATGATGTAAGAACCGTTAATTTTTTTAAGCCAATCATATACTCAAGCGAAATTGTAAGTATATATAATGCAATAGTGTAATTTAAGGAATCTAAATAAATGATTATGATTCATAATTATCGAAATGATGTTTTCGAAAATAAAAGTTCTGAACAATGTGAAACGTACAAGTCTACCGTATATATGATGTACGCTAAGTCGATATGAATAAAGTACGTTAATTTCGTATATATATGGTTACGTACACGCATGAATCAAACTAAATACATACAACGTGCACGTATCCATGCGTACGTACGTAAATGAATAAATATATAAACAAATAATCAAGTGAAATAAAGAAATAAATTAATATGCATATAAATAAATACATATGAGTGTAAAGGTGAATATACTTATATATGTAATTATACATATTAGAATAGGTGAGAATATATATAAGTATATAAATGGATACATGAGTGAAATGAATATATATATATATTTATATATATATATGTATGGGAAATATATATATAAATAAAAATAATAAAATAAATAATAATAAAACATGTATAATTTTAATGTATGGAAATAATAAAAATATACTCCCTCTGTCCCATTAAAATTGTCACTTGTTGACAAAGCACACAGTTTTAGGAGGTCAAAGATTCCATATGTCATGTCATATAAATAACTCAATTTGACCAAATTATCCTTAAAAGTGGTAGGCATTAAACTTTTTAATGATTTTAAAATTGAAATATAATAAAGGGTAAAAGAAAAAATATAGCATTAAAATTTGTTACTTTTTTCAATGTGATATTTTTAATGGAACAATTTTAAAAGGTAAAAGTGACAAATTTATTAGGACGGAGGGAGTATATAGTAATAAATATAAAAATATATTTATATATATATATATGAATGAATAAATAAATAATTAATTAATTAAAATTGGTTTAGCATTAAACCTAATCCTTCCCTTAATCTGTCTCTCACGTCATTCATCTCAATCTCATTTCATCTCTCCCCTGCCCGATACACCAACCCCCAGCCATCATCAACAACAAGAAGAAAAAATGAAAGAGTGAAGGAACAAGGAAATGATGAAGAGTGATGCCAACGGAAGGGGAAGAGAGAGGAAGAAACTGAAGCTTGGAGTGGTGAAGGATCGGTATTTGGATGGATAGAGAGAAAATTTGTAGCAGAGTGTAGGTGTGCCAAGCAAAGCCAGTTACCATTTGGAACCTCTGCAAGCAGGAAACGATGGCGTGAGCTGAAGCTAGGCAGCTAGGCGACTTGTGAAGCTAGAAACAGAGCAGCAATGAGTGGAGAAAGAAACTGCAATGGTGGAACCGAGAGTAACAATCGGGTGCCTAGGCTGGTTTGAAGCTTGAAGTGGCGTGAATCAAAGCTGGAAAACTGAAGCAGATTCAGGCAAGAAAGGAAGGGAGCCAAGAGTGGTGAACCGAGGCTGATCATGGCTTGAGTTGGAGGCTTGATTAGTGGCCTCTTTTAGGCTGTTGTAAACAAGGGAAATACACTGGTTTTGGCTATTGAAGATTGCCTGAAACAGAGGCCGTAATTGGGATTGAAGCTAGCTATTTTGGTGGCTGTAACACAGCCAAATGGTGCGTGGAGCAGTGGCGTTTGTGGTCTGTTTTTGTAGTTGAATAAGTGCTGTGAAAAGAGACTGAAATGGTGTAGTTTAAAGGCTGGTTTTTAGACCGTTGTAACAGAGGTGATCAGGGGTTATAGAGCGCGGATTGTGGTTGTCAACAGGAGGCTGAAAACATGGCTATATGGACGGTATTGAGACGTGAAACAGGTTCCTGTATAAAGCAATTGAAGCAGGCTGTGTAAGGGAACAAGTAGAGCCGTGAAGGGTGCTTAAACATAGCCAAACCAGGGGCTGTTCGATGGGCAGCTTGTTACCTTGCTATTTCAGGCCGAGAAGAAAGGAAAGGAAGAAATAAAAGAAATGAAATATAATATATATATATATATATATATTTATATATATATATATTTAAGGAAAAAGAATTATGTTGGCTCTACCAAGAGAAGAGTGAATCGATTTTTTACCTTAATTCTAAATTTTAAAGGTAAACTAGCTAATGAAGCAAATTGCAAAATAAATCAACAAAAATAATAAATAAAGAGTAAGGAAGAAGAAGCAAAACAAGATTTATAGAAGTTCAGCCAATCTTTTGCCTACATCTTCTCTCTTTGATCCTCTTGTCAAGGTGTTGATTCTACTCTTCTTTGTGATTCAATACAATCCACTTAAAGGTGTTGAGAGACCTCTTACCCTTCCTTTTGTAGGCTTAGGAAGAACCCTCTAAATTCTTTCCCTTGTAAAGCTACCCAAACTCTCACAAGATAATCTCACAAGATTACACTCCCTTTTGAAGTATAGAATTGAGTTTAAATGGGTTGTGTACAATAGAGAACTTCTCAAAGGTAGAGATACACAATATAAAGCACAATGAGAATGAAGAAGAGTAGACATGAGCTTTGAATGCTAGCTTGAAGTTTGAGGAAGATGAAATAGTGCTTTTTCTGCCCTCCGATCTCATAAATGCTGTAATTTATAGTGCTCCCAAGGTTGAGGACGGTTGTTGGAGCATTTAATGCATTTTTGCCTATTGAAACCCTTAAAAACTAGCCATTGGGCATCATTTGCGTGACATGGGATCGATCCTTAGCCTTATCTTCTTCATCTTTGTTGAGCATTTGGGCATTTTGTCTCCATGGGATCGATCCTCTTCACCTTTGTCGAGTATTTGAGCATTTTGTCTCCATGGGATTGATCCCATGTTAAAGAGAGATCGTTCCTTCAAGCCCAGATTACACTTTTGATCATTCTACCATTTAGGGATCAATCCCATGATCGATTCCATAAAGGTTGGGATCGATCCTTTAGTTCAAAACTTGATTTTTCTAGGCAACTTTGAGTTTAAATAAGTGTAGTTCTTGATCCCAAATCATTTTCCAAGTTCATGTAAGTATTTTTTAAGTTAATCAAGTGAAAATTTGATCCAAACATTTACTAAGTAATTTTCTCAAAATTTTACTCAATTAATTTAATAGAAAATTACCTAATTTTATATTTTCCAAATGCATTGTAAAAACATTTTCAATATATACTTGAACTTGAAATTGTTATAAAAACTTTATGCAAATTTACAAATAAACATTAAGCATTTAATTGTGCTTAAGTTTTTGTCATTTCAAAATATCTCATTGTCAATTTAAAGCTAACAAATTATATATATTAGCTCGGGTTTATAGGTAAGCCAACATCGTTCAAATTTAATTATGTATATAATTTGAATTCTATTAAATTTATACTAAGTAAATTACTAATGTTTAAAGGTGTACGTGCGTCAAGTTTGTGTGCACCCGAAATTTGGTGCACGCATGCGAAGTTCGGCTTTCACGTACATTAAGCTATAAATTGGTAAGACAACCCCAAAGTGCCACATATTATAAAATTTAATTAGAAAATGACTCTTGTAAATTGGCACTAATCTGGAACAATCATGTTTGAAGGTGTTGTCGTAACGTGTTAAGTCTTAGAACCTAACCCGCTAGACTCAAATCCATAGAGCCGCCACCAACCATTTCAACCTAAGGTGTGATTGGTCACTTACTCTTGTCTAAAGATAAGGCTTGGTCTACGTTCAAAAATTCTATGGTTCGAGAGTGCGGTTACGTGTGGAGAAGGATTAGCACCCCACAACGCCCATCGTAAGATGTTACCAAATAGTCTAAAGTTATTTTAATTTTGCCTATTTTTTGCTTTAATTTCGATATGATTAGATATTGAAAAATCTTCTAAGTCTCTTCTATCAAGCTGGTTGGACAACTTAAAAGTTCTTCTCACCTCAAGAGTATTCAAGTAGGACCAATCGTCTTTCTTGAAGAGGCTCTGTCGTCGATTGATTTATATATATTATGAAACACCTATTTTTGACTCCTATCCCAATATGTATAAATTATTTGTTATTTTTCTACTTTTATTTTTCTATAATTTGTAATTTCTTTTTTATCCTAAATTATTTTTTACTTTTTATATCTTGAATAAATATGAATTATTTAATATTGAAAATTTCCTATAGACCTTCCATTAAGCTAGTCAGACCTTGGAAGAAATCTCCTTACCTAAGAATTTTAAAGAAAACTACTTAAGCGCAATTCCCTTTTAAATTCCATCATTGGGTTAATCCTCATTTATCCAAGTTATTTAACATTATTAAATTTTATTTTATTTTAGTGTTTTTTTATATATTTATCTTTTTTATTCTAAATGATTTTAATTTGAATTTATTAATTTTAATTTTATTTTAATTTTTATGATGAATTATTAAATATTGGAAAAATCCCTCAAATCTTCCATTAAGTTGGTGAGACTTAAGAGGATTTTCCTCATCTCAAGATATCTAAAAGTACTACTTAAGCACAGTCCCTTTAGAATTCCATCGTCGGAATAACTCATCTTCTATTTTCTTAATTTTTTATGCTTTTATTTATTTAATTTTTATTTATATAATTTTATTTTTATCTTATAAGTTTTAAATTAATTATTTTCCTAAATTTATTTCATAAACACTAATCCTAATATACCATACTCAATCATACAATTTCTTTAAGTCACATTATAAAAACTATACACACAAAATATATCATGCAATCATATTAAATTAGTCAAACATTGTCATGCAATAATTTTATAAAAAAAAATCAATTTAACTCTTGTCATGCAAACCTAAAAAAATCACGCCACTTTGATCATACCAATTTTTAAGGTTCTTTATCAGTCATCATGCAAGGTCATATAAATTCTTTTTATTAATTTTCATGCAAAGCAAATTATAGACATATAGTAGATAGATCTTTAGCCTAAATCTAATTCAATTAGCCCACTATCATGCAAATCGAATTTAGCCTACTTAATTCTATTATTTGTACAACACCAATAAGTAGTGCACAGTATCATGCACATCATTTAATTATTAAATTGTTTATTACATAATATGGTAGTACACAATTTTATATTAATTAATCATTAAATTATATGATCAGGTCAATCATATGTCAGTCCCATAGCAAAACAATCACTAATTTTTATAAAACCTGATAAGCGGAATTAACTCCTCTGTTAGCAACATAGTCGAACAGTAGCAGCAATGACGTGCGATGATGAGTCTCCAAGCAGCAACAAGTTAGCAAGAAACTGGACTGGACAGACTTGTATGATGAGCCGCCAATTAGCAAAACAAAGGTAGCAGGCGAAGGGTGGCAAACTCAGACAGCAAGCAGCAGCAATGGCAACTTTGACACAGGGAAAGAAAGCGCAGCGATCGAGTAGCAGGGGCGGTAGGCCGAGAAAGAAGCTACTGTCGTTAATGCAGCGCGAGATGGAACCAAGACCAGCAAGGGCAATGACCAAAACAGAGGCACAGTGATGGGGTCACGGGCTGGTACTAGCAGAACAGCAGAAGCAGGTGATGGCAATATCGGGGTAGCTGTAGGCGTGGTGGTTCGGTGTAGTACGATGGTGAGAGGCTAGCGTAGCAGATCAGCTTGGCTGCAATAGGTGATGATTGATGTAGGACGCGGGGTAAGGTAGTTGGTGTAAGGCATAACCATGGTGATGAATCGAGGTCCCCTTTTTATAGTCAAAAGACTATTAGAATTTAAATACAATTACACTACTTTAGTTTTTATCCTTTTTTTTATCTTTTACTTTATGTTAATCCTAATTATCTATCAAATTCCTATTCTAATTTAACTCTACTAGTCTAAAATTAATCTAATAATAACTCTCCTAATTAATTAATTAATAAATCCTAATTTAAATAGTTATCCTATTCTAAAATTATTATTTATTATTTATTTTTAATTTTTCATTTATTTATTAATTATTCTTAAATCCTATTTCTATCTTAATTTTATTTATTAATGTTAATTCTAAATTTAAAAAAAATCCTAATTTAGTTCTAACATAATTCTAAACAATTCTTATAAAAAAATCCTAATCTAAGTTGTTAAATTAAGTTAAAAATACTATGTCACCTAAACCAATAATTATTTTCACAAGTTAAGATCCCGGACAAAATAAGGTGTCTACAGGTGTAATATGGCGCCAAGCCGACAATTGAGCTCGGACTAGGCTCGACACACGAGCCTCGAGCACAAGAGTTGGTAAGACATTTATATAACGTAGAAGTAGAGTTATATTATATAGGTTGATATATGATTTCTTGAGGAACCAAGACTTAGAGATTTCGACTTAGCCAGTAGTTATGACATAGTATAAATCGAGGTAATCGATATAACGTAACATAATGGTGTTGGATAAAATATGCTTGCACAAATCGATGAGGAAATTTTTATAGCCTTTAAGATTATATGTGGAAACATGTGGTAATAGTAAATCTTGGTTAATTACTAGTTGAGCATGCATGAATGCCTGAGGATGAAATTTAATATTGTGAAAAATAATGGATATCAAATTAAATACGTATGTATGATATATGAATGGATGATATCATGGATTTATGATTAAACGAAGAGAAATGCAGGCATGGAATTGAGCTCAATAAAGGTACATATTGTTGCAATTTCGAGTTAAATAATTTAATGGGGTATTGGACCTGTAGGCATCACTAGATCGAAATGACGTTGCATGGATGCATTACATGGGCATTATACTATACGGTTTTAAACTCATATGTTTAGTTGCATTGCCTTTAAGCATGCTTTGCTTATAACTTGAGATTTTGAAAGGATTTATCCATGCAAGACTTATATAAATACTTTAGATGTTTAAATTGATTTGAAAAGACTAAGTATATAGTGTAAATGTAAATATTTATATATGTAAATGAATTTAAAGAAATGTGTTACATACTTTGCACTATTTTCATAAGAAAAGTGAAGGTTTAAATGTTTTATGAGACTATAGGTACCCTAAGAGAGTTAAATTCAATAAAGCATAGTGGAAATCGCCTAATTGGAGATTACTCATTAGGCAGAGATGCTTGTTCGACAATAGTTGTGGATAAGGCTCAGTCACACCTGATCAATGGAGCTAGGAGACACGAGATCTATGGCCATAGATATTGCTTTAGTTGGTTTCCAGGGGACGATGACATGATTTTCACTACTAGCTACAGTGATCTAAGTTTTTATTGATAGAGTATTAGGGATTCAACCTAATATCAAACCCGATATGATATGCTGCCTAAAGTATGGTTTTATTTGATATGAACTTTAGACTTGATATGATTTTTACAATATATGAGAAATGTTTTGAGACTGTACATGTTTTAGATATGCTATAAAAGATGAATATGAGATATGTTTTGAGACATTACATGTTTTAAACATGCATTAAAAGTACATATGATATGATTCGCAAATTGTACATGCTTTAGCCATGTCTTGAAAGTAAACATAAAATGATATGAGATCTTACATGTTTTGAACATGTTTTAAAAGTATATGTAACATGATTTCGAGACTATATATGCTTCATATATGACTATATGACAAGCATGATATAATTTGAAATGATAGTTGTTTTACATAGTAAAGCTTGCATAAGATTGCATACTGAATCAGGACATAACAGTGACCTTATACTGAACATGAACATGAGATTTATATGAAGAGTACCTTGACTATATACTAAGAGTGACCATGTTTTTCCACATTAAAAGTGATATGATTTAATACCGTATAGGAGCATAATTTCTAAATAATAAATGACCTAATTTGATTTGTGTTTGAACATGGTTGCAATATAACATGCGATATGACATAAGATTGATATGAGAATGATTTAATATAATCTGATGTCAGAATTACAGATGATATATTGTGGTATAAGGGTAAGAGGATTGAAAAATGATTGAATAGATATGATTAGAGGTCTATGTAATAGACAAGTACCTGGACGGGAATAATAAGGCACTTCAAAATACCTTCCCCATCAATACCTTAAACCCTTGCCCACTTAGAATCCTTTAGGGCGTGATCTGAGATGTTTTGATAAATGATTACATATGGAATATGATATGAGAATCTTTACTTAAAGGTTTCATGCATTGGCATTAGAACAGTATAAATTCTACTTCTGCACTTATATAAATGACTTACTAAGCCTTCACTCATGAAACGAGATTAATTTTTTCAGATTGATTGAGTTAAGAGACATGTTGGGACAGTTCTGGTGATTTGATAGTGTCTCGACTTTTGAAGTCCTTGTTGTTGAATATCTTGATATAGTAACATTTCTTCTCATATGTTTTTATTTTCAAGCAATGTTTGTATAGTACTATAGGATAGGATGTAAACTAGGATAATGAGTAGTTGATGCAATATTCTGATATTATATGATGTGTATGTGGTGATAAGTTGTGAGTACTAGGACTGTTGAGATGATACATATTTGGTGAATATAATGTGGACTATGAGAAATGTTGTTCTGTTGCATTGTGATGATTTGCAGGTAATTAATTAGGAAAATCTCAAAATATAAGGGGGGATATTGTCAATATGTTTCTAAGAAATAGTAAGTTATGGACTATAAATGATCTTTCCCTATCTTAGAGAGTAATTTAAATCATAATTGAATTAAAGAATGAATGAAAATGGTTTAGTAACTACATTGACATTAAATACAAACTGTAAATGAAAAAGGAAAAAAATTTAGTTCACAAATTTCTTAACTGAAATAAGTGTAAGTGTCAAGTAAACGTTATGGCATGCGGGTCGTGACATGCCTTTCCTTTTCAAGGGAGCTTTTTCGAGATATGATTTAATGTTATATGTCTTTCCTTTTGGAATGAGCCGTAGTAATAATAATAATAATAATAATAATAATAATAATAATAATAATAATAATAATAATAATAATATAATGGAGTCAGATAAAATGGGTGTCTATATTTTTTGTACAATTACTGTTTTACAACAAATACATAAAGAAAGGTAACTATAACCACTCATTTTGTTTGGGCTTAATTTGTAGAACCATATATAATTAATTTGGTTAATTAGGTGGCCTTTTAATTATTTTTAATTGATTAGTTTAGTTAATTGATTAATTTAGTTTAACAAATTAGGATAATTTAAGTGTTTAACATGATTTGATTAACTAGAATTAACATTGGGATTATTTAATAATTAATATTAGATTAGGATTGTTATATAATTGGAATTATTTAGTTATTTATAGGAATATTGTTTAATTAGAATTAACTTTAGATTATTATTATTATTATTATTATTATTATTATTATTATTATTATTATTATTATTATTATTATTATTATTATTATTATTATTATTATTATTATTATTATTATTTCTTTGTTAGGATAAATTATTTAGGATAATTTTTGTGGGATAACTCTTAGATTAATTTTTTAGGATTTATTTTAGATTATTTTTAGGATGGATTAGGGATTGTTGTTGTTGTTGTTAACTGTTTCAGAAAAAGAAAAAAAAAAGGAAAATAGATTTTTTGGCTCGGGATTGGGATTAACAGATTTAACAAAATAAAATAATAAAAATCAACAAAAAGAAAATTTTCCGAACAAATAAATCTCATTGGAATTCAATAAACTTAGCCCTTATCAAAAGCCATTTAATCATGGAGCTAAAGGTTGAAACTAAAATTTGGAGAGATAAATGAAAACAAAGAATTTAAATTCAATAAGAATTTAAATTAGCTTCTAGAGGTGGCTCTCACAATGTAACACTTACTTCCTATGTTTCGACTAGTGGACTGCTCGATACAATTTGTGGAGACCCGCACTTATACTACAAGGTATCATCTGACATCTCACGAATATAGGTTCAAGTCTCTATATATATAATATTATAGACTCTCACAATCTCTCGATGTGTGATTGGGACATTGCACTATGTCTATAAAAGAAACTCATGTCAGCCATAACGAATACAAAATAATCAATAGTGAGCAAGGTACACAATAAACACAAAAGCATAAAGTATGAAAATAGTTTTGGATTTTTCGGTATTTCGGGCTGTGGAAAATTTTATTAGATCTATAGCTTTAAAGTTGGGTTTTGAAGATTCTGGTTGGATATCTGGGTAAGGGACCTTCAGGGGAATATTTATGAAATTTTTTGAAAATTTTGGTGATCGAAAAAGGACGACGGTGGAAGGGTGGCCAAAATTTGGCATTTGTTGAATTTTTCGACTAGTATTCGAAGTCTATGGCCGATATTCAAAGGTCTGGAAAGAAAGGAAATCGAAGGATTTTTTGGTTTATTTTCTGGGGAAGAATTGTTCTACAACAAAAAAAAAAAGACGGGCTTATATAAGGGGCTGCAAATGACTTTGTTTTGGCAAAGAATGATCTGCCGATTGACGCAATAGGATTGAGGCGCCAACCGCATGGATTTCTTTTTTTTATTTGTTGTGATATTTTCCATTTTATTTTATTTTATTTTATTTTATGAGTTGAAATAGGTCATTAATTTAATTTGAATAATTAATGTAGTTTAAGTAATTAATTAGATTAATTGATAGGTTCGGTTTAATTTTTATGATTTTGCGTGATTTAATAGTATGATTTAATTTATAAGATTTAATAACTTGATTTATATGATATAATTTAAATTTTTTTATCTAATTTGCATGATATGATTTAAAAAATTAATTTATATGATATCATTTAATTTGTATTATATGATATGATTTGTATATTTAATTTGTATGACATATTTTAATTCTAGTAGTAGGATTTAATTAGTATGATTTTATGTTATATGTATGATTTAGCATGGTATATGAGTTTTATTATAATATTTTACATGATAAATATTTTACATGAAAGATGTTTTATTTTATTTGGGTCTTATATAGGATAAAAATCACGAAAATTAAAAAGTATAAAATAATTAAAATTAAAAATTAAATGAATAAAAAATATTAATTATAAAGATAGAATCGAATTATATCAATGATGAAATTTAAAGAAATCAATCAGTACTCTTTAAAAATTTCTAGGTGAAAAAATTCTTTTTAAGCTGAAAAGTTGATGGGATGCTTAAAAGAAATTTTTAATAAAACATAATATTTATTTTAAATATATAATAATAATAATCAAAAAAGAAATAATATACTAAATAACGGAAGTAAATATAAAATGTGCTAATGATGAAATTTCATGAAAGCTAGTTGGTACTTTTTGAAAATTTCTAGATAATAAGATTTTTCTTAAGTTGAACTAGATTGATTGGATATTTAAGAAAAAATTTTCAATAACTCATATTTCATGTTTATTTTCAAAACATATAACAATAAAATTAGGGGAAAATAAGGGTGAAAACAAATTAAGATAAAAATAAGATAATAACATATAGGAAATTAAAAATAATAAAATTTAGAAATATAATAAGTACTAATAGAAAGTCAAAATAAGTTAGGGATTTCATAAAACACTTAATTAATCTATTGACGGAGTTCAAGAAAATCAATTGGTATTCTTTGAACTTTTAAGATGTGAGGGAGTTTTCTAAGACTAATCGAGATTGATGGAAAGGTCGTGAAAACTTTCTCAATATTTAATTATTGAAACTAATACAAACATAGGGCAAATTTAGAGTAAACTTAAGATTAGTTTGTGCCATTTTATGATGGGCAATGTGAGGTGCTAATCCTAACCTACAATTAAACATACTTCCGAATCTAGTTTCTTTGAACATTAATCAAACTTTATTTTTAGATGAGAATAGGTAATCGATCATACATTAGATTTGAATGGTTGGTGAGACTCCATTATTTTGTAACTTTGTTACATTTTGGACTAATATTTTACATTTGGGGAAGTACAGAAATTTGGGGAAGTACAGAAACTAAATTAGTTCCAATTACTGTTATTTTTGTTTTTCTCTTTTTGAGATTATTTTTTTCATTTTTTTATTTTTGATATTTTCAATTATGCAAAAATGAAATAAATTTTTAGATATGTAAATTTATATATAAACTATTATTTTATATTATAAGTCTAAATATATTATTTTAATATAAAGTACTGTGTCACTATTTACTGAACTTACTTTCACGATTTTAATTGTTAAATATCATTAAAATATACATAAAAATAATTTTTAAATATTTAATAAATATATTCTTTGATATAAAGCCAAAATATTATTTTATATAAAAATAATTTTAGTAAATTTCAATTATTTATTAATTTTTTTGTTGCAAAAGGAAATAAAAAAACTAACTAAGGGATCGTTTGGTATTATTTTGTATTTTGTGTTTTATGTTTCATCTTTTTAAAAATTTTATTTTATTTTCATTTTATTACCTTTGAAATCATGATAGTATACGATGAATCTGTCGTGGATACCTGTTACTTGAAGCTAACGGGAAGTTGTGGTTCAAGCTTTAATACCTATAGGTTGACAGTTCAAATCATGCCAATAACAAAATTTTTGTTAGTTTTACATAGCCAAAGGGATTAACAGTATCCGTGAAGTAACGGTATTAAAATGTTTCCAAAATTTTGAAAATACCATTTTTATGTTTTCAACAATTTTTAAAATATTATATTTTGTTTTCAAGTGAAAACAAAAACACATTTATCAAACAAGTTTTTACTTCTATTTTCAAAAAAATTTGAAAATAAAAATACAAAACACAAAACAAAAACAATCTAAGACAACCTTTAAAATGTCGAGGAAACATAGTTCCTCTTTCATCGGTTGAAAACATTAGCTTAAGACAACTTGATGGCTCTTGAATACCTTTATATTCCCCGCGTTGAATTAGCTATGTTATTTATATATTTTATTTTATACTAATTTTAATAAATATAGTTAATAATTAATTTTTTATAACATTTTACTTCACTGTCGTTGTTATATTTGTATTCAAACACATATCTCATTACTAATTATACTATTATAATATCAAATTTTATTGTTATAATAACTAATTTAACCGTTATTATTATTTTTAATTTTGTCAAAATCAATCTTACCATTTATTCAAATGAATCTCGTATAAACAATTGCATCACATGAATGTACTCTCACGATCTAACTTCCATACCGCTTTTCACATATTATTCCAATTTTATCTTTCAAAAAGCAAAGAGACATGTCATCAGGTGCAATGCAGTGGAAACATATTTTGAAAGAAGCATATCTTTGTTGCTAGCATTGTCAACATAATCTAAAGTTGTTTTGAAGTAAATAGTAGAGCTTTCATTGGATTAAAACATCAGGATTACATAGTCCCACAGGTAACGAGCCCTCCCATAGAAGTTTGGACCCTACCTGGCACTCATACTTGGCCAACTCATGAGCAAGTTGGTTGACAGCTCTATTTACATATGTAAATAAACAAACACCTAGTTCAGCACAAAAGTCCCTAATATTAACCACCAAGCAACCCCCCTCCTAGTAGGAGATGTCCTCGTCATTGATCTCCCTAACAGCCAATAATGAATCACTTTCAATATGAACCTACTTTAAGTCCCTGGAAACAGCCACCTCAATTGCCCAAAGAATTGCACAGACCTTCGCATGTAAAGGTAGAGCTGTTAGTGGGTCGGTCCGAGCCTGTTCTCATTGGTTCCAGCTCACTAACAGCTTAAACTAGTCTAAAGCAGTAGTGAACCAGTTCGAGCCGGGCTGGTTCGCTTTATTTTTACTTGTGAATCAGCCCGGTTCATAGACCGATTCGCTGTTAAACCGGACCGAACCGATTTAAACCGGTTCAGTCCTGTTTTTAATTTAAATTTTTTATTTTTTAAAATTTATATTAATTTATTTTAATAAAAATAAATATATATTAATATATTTTTATAATTTAATCTAATAAATTTATTTTTATAATAAATAATGTTAATAGTTTAATTTAACAACAATTTATTATAAAATTATTATAATTTATTTAATTAATGTAACAACAATGTACAAATAAATTACTATAAAATTATGTAATAAAACTATTGTTATAATAAAATAAAGTTATATTATGAATATGATATTATAATAAAACTATTATGATAAAAAAAAACAAAATTTAGAGAATAAAATGATGATATTATAAATTTGGAATAAGAGAATTTAAGTGAATTTGAATGATTATTGAGAGAATATGAGTGAGTATTAAGAGAATAAGAGTGGATGAGTGTTTAGATTTGAGAGAAAATATGAAAGAAAATGTAAAAAAAAATAATAAAAGGAAATGAACTGGTATTTCTAGAGGAAAACTGAAAATTTAAAATAATTTAAAAAATTTTTAAAAATAAATTTAAAAAAAAGGGAGGGAGTGTACAAAGCTGATGGGCAACGGCCCATCAACACAAGCAGTAGCCTGCGTGCATGCAGCCTGCCACTGCATGCACAGTGGCAGGTTACTTTTTTTTTTTATTTTTTTTATTTTTGTTGAACCGAACCGGTTCGTAACCGAGCCCGGTTCAAAATTAGTTGAACCGGCCCGCCTGATATGATACCGGGCAGGGCCGGTTCGGAAACGGTACTATACTGGTTCGATTATTGGGCTAGATCGACATGATCAAGTTGCGAACCAGGTCGGGCCAACCCGGCCCAATAACCACCTCTATGTAAAGGGTAAACAACATTTACAATTCTGCTAACCCTAGAAAATAACACCTTATCCGTAGAGTCCCTTGCAACAAAACCCAATCCAGCCACCTGATCTTGCTCTCTAAATGAAGCGTCCATGTTAAATTTAATCACTTGGCCCTCGGGTGGGTTCCGGCATTGGCTACCCACATTACGCCTCCGAGCAGTCTGCACACTTCTTTGACAATTCCTGCTTTCACTCACAAATCTGTTAGCATATAGCAATATGGAGTTAGGTAATTTGCATGTCCCTTCGAATAAGCATAAATTCCAATTTCTCCAAAGAAGCCACACTGCATAAGCACCCAATTCCAGACAGTTATATTGTCGCCAAACATGGAACAACCCAATCCAGAACTTCAATGTATCAGTCTCCAAGGTGTCATACGTTGCAGAAACAGGGACCCCCTTTCAAACTTCAATACTCAAATAACACGTGCATCCGTGATTCCTCAGGAGCTCCACACACAAGGCATTTTATCTCAATCTCCAGTCCTCTACCCCTTAGAGCTGCTATAGTAGGAAGTACAGTACACCTTTCATTGGATGCCAGAAAAAATATTTTACTTTAGGGAAAACTGACATCTGCCACAAATCCTTCCACACGGAGCCTTGTTGTGTCCTCTTCACAACCTCCCTACCTAACTGTCTTCGTGCAACCACATAGGCCGATCTTACTGTAAAGAGACCCAACATCGACTCATGCCAAATAAGCACATCTGAGGAAGGACATCTAAGCAATGGCATTCTGACAATACAATCAACGTCCTCTTGATGATTCAACAGTTCCGAAAGTAGATCCACCCTCCATGAATGACTCTCCTAGTCTAACCTATTTCCAGTGGTTTGTTGGTACATAGTCGAACCTATTTCCAGTGGTTGGCTCAGCTTTTAAGTATATCATGGTCCTCAATTTTTGGACATCTTAAGTTAGTTCAAAGAAGCATATTATCTGTATTTTGCTTCAAGTGGATGAAAAGCAAAGTTCTCTATTCCAATTTCCAATCACGTATGGTGATTAGGGTTTATTGTTATTTAAATATGTTTACTCTTATTAGGAGCTGGCTTTAAATTGCTCTCACTCCACCTATTGATCCTACAAATAGCCAAAAAAAAAAAAAGATTAAATGATTCAAAACACGATACAATGACGTAACATAAAAATTACATGAATAAAAATTATAAAGGTTATAAAGTTTAAAATTAGATAAAATTTGTATATGAATATAAAAAAATTTAAAAATAAGATTTTATATTTTTTATGTCAATATAAATTTTGACACAAAATTTTATTTATTTTATATTACATAAATACGATTTTATATTATACTAATAGGAATTATAAACACGAATGAATTGCTAAAATCTAAAAAAAAGAAAGTTTAGAAGAGAAAAAGGTATCAGTCCTCTTGGTTCCCGCAAAATACCTGCTCGATTTCACTGGCAGTAGATGAAAGCGACTGCCGCGCAATTGTCACAAACGCAAAACAATGACGGTAGTCTTAATGGGTCGTTTTCATCAAATATAAACAAGCTGAAATGGAAAGAGGAGCTTTATGGAGTCCCGCGTCATCATATCTTAATCACACAAGAAGACGGTGAAAATTAAAGTCAGGGCAGGGGCCCCTCGGCCTCTTACAAAAAGATGAAAAGAAACACCATCCAATGACCTTGACCTCTTTACCAAACAAAAAGATAACGTCCTTTGACTCCGCTCTCACCACTGCATTTCAACTTTAAGTATGACTTGTACCAGTCTACCGAAGGTATGGACCTTTTCTTTCGGGCAGATACTGAAGATACAGACCGGAGTGCTTTAACTCGTAAATATTTGGAGCCAAGATCAATTTAATTTTGCCCTATCAAAACTATTTGCGGGTTTTCCTAGGTTTATAGACCAACAATAGAATATGTATGTACGTAACATTAAATCTTAAATAGAATTGGCAGTGCTTTCTTTCCCTACGATAATATGCTACCTCAAAAAGCAATATCAGAGTAGTTGATACGTCTAGCTTTTCTTTTTCCAAATTTCCAAAAGCACAAGGGAAAACCCGTTTTTAAATCTTACTGTCGCTATTAGCTTTTGTTTAGTTATTGAACTACGCGACAATATTTCACCATCATCTTTAACAGTCGATGCAATACTATTAGCTGCTGACCAAGCTGCCTCGTGCTTGTGGGCGCGTTTTAGATAATGGAAAACAACAGCAGGGCACTTTTGCACAGAGAAGACTTTGAATATTTCTGCAGAACCTGTTAGAAAAGGTGACTGCTAAGCCGTTGAATGCCTCCTGGTTTTAATCTTCCATAATAATCATAAGTTATAGAAGTAAGATCAAAAGAAATCTTTACTACATTAATTGTTTGTTAAGGCCGATGTTACCTACATTGTTTCTGCACGCGTTTCTGTTTTGCAGTTGTATTCTTTTTTTTATCCAATTTTGCAGTTGTATTCTATGTTCTGCTAAAGAGACCATAACAGTAAACGGTTCCATCAGTGATGCCGACGGAGACAGACTGGTTTCACCAGGAAAAGCGTTTGAACTAGGCTTTTTTACTCCGAATGGAAGCTCTAACACCAGGAGATACCTGGGGATATGGTATTATGGTTCAAATCCGCAAACAATTGTATGGGTTGCCAATAGAGACAAACCACTTTTGGATGATAGTGGAGTACTTCTTGTTGCAGAGGATGGCAACCTCAAGCTGCTGGATGGAAGTGGGAAATATTAGTGGTCAACGAATCTTGAAGCGGTGTCTTCTGGATATAAGAAAGCCAAGTTAACGGATGCTGGGAATTTGGTGCTGAGCAATTAAAGAACAAGAAAACCACTCAGCAAGCATTATCTGGCAGAGTTTTGATAATCCAACCGATACATTTCTTCCAGGCATGAGAAAGGATGGAGACATGATACTAACTTCTTGGAAAAATTATGATGATCCAGCTCCAGGGAATTTCACATTTCAGATGGACCAAGAAAGAGTTAACCAATTCATCATTTGGAAAAGAACGACAAGGTATTGGAAAAGTGGTGTTTCGGGTAAATTCATTGGTCCTGATGGGATGCCCTCGGCCATGCCATCTGCTATTTCTTTCTTTCTGTCAAATTTTACCTCGGTTGTGCTCCATAACGAGTCCATGCCTCATCTTACTTCGTCATTATAGCTCCCCTGCAAATTGGAATAGCGAGGATTATTATGACGGATGCACTAGAAAGTCTAGGATATGCAGCAAGAACGCTGAGAGTGACACATTTTTGAGTTTGACCATGATGGAAGTGGGTAATCCAGACTCTCAGTTTAATGCTAAGAGTGAAACGGAATGCAAATTAGAGCGCCTTAACAACCGTCAGAGTCAGTGCCAGGCTTATTCCTATGAAGAGCCTGATGTTGTGCGGTTGGGCGGTAGCAGCATTGCTGCATGCTGGATATGGTTGGAAGATCTCAACAATATCCAGGAGGAATATGAAGGTGGCCGTAACGTTAAAGTCCGGTTAGCAGTTTCTGATGTAGGTACAACTCTTTCCCTTCTGAAAAGTTCTTGGTTTCATGATTCTTGAAAGTTAATTATGCATTTTGCTTTATACATTAGGTATGCATGGCATTATACATCCTATAGAATGAGAAATCTAAAGAAGCCTCTCAGGCCTTACTTAATTACAATTCTCAACATTGTAGGTTTGAACAAAACATAAATATGTTTTAACAACGTTTGCCCATTAGACAATGTGAGTTCCTGCTTTAGGGAAATTTCTTACCTTCTGATTCTTCTTGCCTTGCTTCATTGCTCAGACATATGGCCTCAAAATTTCTATGGCTACTTATTAAGTGATAGTTGACTATGTGATGAACATTATGGTTTCGGTCTATTTTGTAGTAGCGTAAAACTGTAATCCCTGAGAAAATCTGTAGGTGACTTTCAAAATCACTCTGTTTGCACCAGGAATTTTTCAAAGTGTCTATAATAAGCTGTGTCTATAATAAGCTATGTATTCAGACTTACATACTAGTTATATGAGGTGTAAAAGTTTTGTTTCCCATTTAAATCATTTCTAAATAATAAATGACAAAGAGCTCATCAGCTGAATTTGAAGTCATTCTGTTTCTGCAGAATCAACCAGAAGAAGTTGCAAGACTTGTGGTACAAACCTGATTCCCTATCCGCTTAGCACTGGACCAAACTGTGGCGATGCCATGTACTTCAGTTTTCACTGCAATATCTCTTCAGGGAAAGTTACCTTTGATGCTCCCAGTGGCACCTATAGAGTAACAAGCATAAGTCCAGAAACACGAAAATTCATCATTCAAATCAACGATGCAAATGATTGCAAGGCTGGAAATTCAGGTGACAATTTCTTTTAGTTCAGGAAGCCATCACCATTTCATATCACCAGCAGGTGTAATGCAGATGAAGTAGAGATAGGCTGGGATCCTCCATTGGAGCCAACCTGCTCCTCACCTACAGATTGCAAAGATTGGCCAAACTCAACTTGTAATGTAATGTAACAAGCGATGGAGAGAAAAGGTGCCTCTGCAATGCAAAATTCCAATGGGATAACTTGAGTTTGAACTGCACTGAAGGTAAAATGATACAAATAATTATTTAATTAGATACTATTATTTACTGCGCATAAGTTTATAGAAGTAGAGACTGAATTATATACATTTAACTTTCAAATCTATATGTTAAAAGGATCCTTCTGTACCTCTGCAGACAGTGACTATGGAGAAAAGAGATACAAGTCTTCAACCAAAAATATGACTTTATCTCTGATCCTTGTAATAGCTTTTCTTAGCGCAGTTGTGTTAGCAATTGAAGAAGCTTTTTGATGTCATTTTTTGACATGTTCTACCCATTACTTGTCCTGTTGCATCAGGTCTTAGGTAGTTCTTGATAAGGTTATGGTAATCCATTTTGTTAGGCAAACATGTAACGTAATTTTTAGGAATTGTTAAGTTTAAACTTTTGTTTAATGTTTGTATAAATTAATGAACAATGTAGACCAAAACAGTAGCTTTTACAGAATTTTTCTGAACTCTTTCTTCAGTTTTCTCTCCTGTTCTTCTCTATTTCATATCCTTCAATTGGCATCAAAGTCGTTCATGGTCTTAGAGGGCCTAAAAACCATTGAGAGTTGAGTGAAAAAACCAGTAAACACAACCAGCAAAGCTTATGTCAATCATATATGGCCTCAAGCAGTTGCACCTTGCCTTCACCTCCTGTTTTCTCTGGTGAAAACTACTAGATATGGTCTGTCAAAAATGAAGACCTATTTGTGTGCCATTGATATGTGGGATGTGGTTGAGAATGAGAAAGAACCACCTCATTTACTAGCAAATCCAACTGTAAATCAAATGAAGCATTATAGTGAAGAGAAAGCTAAGAGGTATAAAGCAAAGAGCTGCATTGAATCATTAGTTTCTGACGAGATATTCATCAGAATCATGACCTGTGAGACAACAAAACAAGCTTGGGACAAGCTTAAGGAAGAATTCATGGGCAATGACAAAACAAGACAGATGCAAGTGCTCAATCTCAAAAGGGAGTATGAAGTTTTGAAGATGAAAGAGTCTGAAACTCTGAAGGAGTATAATGACAAACTCATGAAGATAGTAAACAAGCTTAGGCTACTTGGAGAGGAGATGACAGATAAAAGAGTAGTAGAAAAAAGTTCTTGTCAGTTTACCTGAGAGGTTTGAATCCAAAATCTTTTCACTTTGAAGATTCCAAAGACTTGACCAAGATATCTTTTGCAGAATTGATGAATGCTCTACAAGCACAAGAGCAAAGAAGAGCCATCAGGCAAGAGGATTTAACTGAAGGTGCATTTGTTGCCAAAGAAAAAGACAAAATGCAACATGAGGGCAAGAACAAAAAGTCAGGAGACAGAAGAAACAAAAATGCAGGAGTGGTAGGAAGAAAGGTAAATTTCCACCATGTTCTCACTACAAAAAGACCACACATCTAGAGAAATATTGTTGGTACAAGCCTAACATTCAATGTAGGTCTTGTAAGCAACTTGGTCACATGGAGAAGGTGTGCAAAAACAAAAGCCAGTAGCAAGATCAACAAGCAAGGGTTGCTAGAGACCTAGAGCAGCAAGAAGAACAAGTGTTTGTCGCATCTTGCTATGTAGTAAAAAACTCATCAAATGCTTGGGTCATTGATAGTGGATGCACTCATCATATGGTATCCGATATCAACATGTTTAAAGAGTTGGACAGATCTTGCATATCAAAAGTCAGAATTGGCAATGGTGACTTCATTGATGTCAAAGGAAGAGGAGTAGTGGCTGTTGAAACACCAACAGGTACTAAACTCATTTTAGATATGTAGTATGTGCCTAAAATAGATCAAAACCTTTTGAGTGTGGGATAGTTTCTAGAAAAGAACTACTCCTTAATGTTCAAAGACAAAGCATGCATCATCTATGATTCTAATAGTCATGAACTTTTTACTGTTAATATGAAAGGGAAATGTTTTTCCTTCGATTGGCATGAAGCTAACACCATTGCATATGCTAGTTCACATGATGAATGTGTTTTATGGCATAAAAGGATGGGTCATTTTAATTACAAGGCATTAATTATATGCATAAGAATGATCTAGTGCTAAATATGCTCTAATGTTTGTGAAATCTGTCAATTGGGGAAACAAAGCAAGCTACCATTTTCAGCTAAAAAAGCATGGAGAGCAACTGAAAAATTGCAATTGGTACACACCGATGTTTATGGACCTATGAGGACGCCATCCCTGAACAACAGCAAGTATTTTATAGCCTTTATTAATAACCTGACCAGAATGTGTTGGATCTATTTCTTGAGACAGAAATCTGAAGTTGCTGCTACTTTCTGGAAGTTCAAAGCTTAGGTTGAAAAGCAAAATGGCTGCAAAATGAAGATTATAAGGTCAGACAATGGTACCAAGTACACATCTGACAAATTTAATAAGTTTTGTGAAGATGCATGTCGTAACGGTTTCGCGCTCGACGATTTTGAAAAACATTTAAAAACAACGGGAGTCGCCACCAATCTTTTTTGTTAAGTGTGATTAGTCACCTAAAAATATTTATCTTTTTAATAAAATCTCAAAATTAATTAAGTTTTATTAAAAAGATAATTTTTGGTCTGCGAAAATAAAAATCGGGTTCGGGAGTACGGTTACGCGTGGGGAAGGATTAGCACCCCCACGACGCCCGTTAAAAAACGGTACCATAGTAATCATGTGTTATCCTTTTTGTTCTAATAAAAATGGTCTTAATTTGATATTTAAAATTAATTCCTTTTTATTCCATTATTGAAGCATTTTATTATTTATCAAAATTATTTTTTCATTTAAAAAAAAGTTAGATTTTATTTATCGAAAGTGAGTGTGAACCCTTTTGTATTGAATAATTAAATCGAATACTCCAATACTTTTGGCAGCATTCAAAATAATTTTTCTCAGCTAGAGATTTCCTAAGAATCACTACTTATGACTTCTATAGAATCTTATCCTCGGAAAATTCACACTTGCTTCAAAAATTATTATGAATGCACATGATGCAAACAAATAAAAATGATGCAAATGAATTTTTAATTTTAAATTTCATTATTTATTTGTTCATTTATTTATATTTCTTCATTTTTAACAAAACTTATTCATTTTCATTTTAATAAAAATTTAAATTATTGAAAAATCATACTAAATATTCCAATACTTTTGGCAACATTTAGTACAACTCTTCTCACCTAGGGATCACCTAGGAATCACTACTTGTGACTTCCGTAGCATCCCATCATCAGACGAATTCATTTAATTAAATTTAAAATTTATCATTAATTTCTTTTTTCTATTTTCTTTTAGAAAAATTATTTATTTTTATATTTAATCAAAAAATTAAATTATTGAAAAATCATACTAAATATTCCAATACTTTTGGCAACATTTAGTACAACTCTTCTCACCTAGGGATCAGCTAGGAATCACTAATTGTGACTTCCGTAACATCCCATCATCGGACATTTACTAAATTCAAAATTTTATCATTTACTCAAATTTGAATTTCATTATTTTTAAATACATTTCCTAATCAATAATAATAATTAATGAAAATATAAATAAAAGAAAAATTTTTTCAAAAACTTTTATTTTACAACATGCATTAATGATAATAATGATAATAATAACACAATAATAATAATAATAATCACAATAATGTAATAATAATATAATAATAATAATAATAATAATAACAACAACAACAACAACAACAATAACAATAATAAAACACAAATAACAATAATAATAATAATAGCATTATAATTTAATTTTTTAATTTCTAATTTTTTTTAATTTTTTTTAATTTTCTAATTAAAATTTTCTCCTTTTTTTTTACAAAATGAATAAACACTAAATAAATAAATAAATAAATAAACAAAAAAAATTACCAAAATGAATTTGGGCTAAGAGCCCAAAGAAAACCCTTCAAATGGCCCAAGAAGATGGCCCAAACGAGTGGGCCGGATCAAGTCGGCGAGGTGGACCAGGTCGGATTCGTGGGTCGGGTTGAGCACACGGATCAGGCGAAAAGGGCTGGAGCCGGGTTGGATGCGGTCGGGTCGGGTCGACGGGGCAACACGCGGATCCTGCTTTGCTGGCGGGTCGGACGCGCGAATCCCGGGTCGGATCCTGGGTCCACCCGCGGGTCACCTCTTTTATATAAAAGCCCCCCTTTTTTTTTCTTTCCTCACTTTTTCCTTCTTTTCTCAAAAAAAATTCCAGATCCTCGAAAGGCTCTCGGCTGGGCGATTTCCGACAGTGCCGGACCGCCGTGAGTCGCCACCGGCCGTCGCCGTTGGTGGCCGAAAATCAAAAAGATTACTACTTTCCGAAGCTTCTCCCCTTCCTCTTTTCGATTCTGACCTTCGATTCACTCAAAAGCAACCCTAAATCTCCAGATCTGAACACCTCGAAAAGACCTTTCCTCCCTTTTTTTTGTTCTTTTTTTGTTTTGTTTTTTTGGTTGATGGTTTGGTTGTGGCTTGTTGTTGCTGGTTTTGTGTTTTGCAGGTGTCCGGATCTTAGATCTAGGTTTAGAGTTTTGGGGGTCTCGGTTTTAAGGTTTCGGGTGGCTGTGGTGAAGGCTTGGTGATGGTTTTTGGTGCTGTTGGGGGTTAGGGTGAGGGTGGTGATGAGGGAGTGGTTGGTTCTTGTTTCAGGATAAGAGGCGACAATGGTGGTGAGTGGATGGTGATGATGGTTTGTATGGGGGTTCGGTTGTGGTGAGGCTCAAAATGAGTGGAGGATTTTGGAGGTTGATGGTGGCTGTGGATGTACCGAGGCAAGAGTGAGGCTAAGGGGCTGTTAAGGGTACTGGCGATGGTAGAGGTGGTGCTGGTTTTCAGTGAGTGAAGATGATGAGGGAGTCAGAGTGCTCGGGTGAGTGGAGAGAGCTTCAAGCTAGGTCTCCTCTGGTCTGGAGGTTGCAGATGGGGTTTTTTTGGAGAGAGTAAGCTCGGCTTAGGGTTTGGTGGAGATGGGATGGGTGACAGGGAAGGTGGCCGGCTGATGGACAGGGTGATGGACGGTTGATGGGAAACAGGACAGAAAATAATAACAATAATAATATAAAAGAAATAATAATAATAATAATAATAATAATAATAATAATAATAATAATAATAATAATAATAATAATAATAACAAAAAATAAAAATAAATACAAAATATATATAAAAATAAAAATAAAATAAATATAATAACAATAATAATAATGATAATAATAACAAAAATGGGACAAAATTAGGTGTCAACAATGCAGGTATTGAGTATCAATTGACAGCATCTTATACAGCACAACAGAATGGTGTTAGTGAAAGGAAGAACAAATCATGGAGATGGCTAGATGCATGTTGTTTGAGAAGAATCTTCCCAAAAAATTCTGGGCAGAGGCAGCCAATACCTCTGTCTACTTGTTCAACAGGCTGCCCACAAAGGCCTTGGAAGGAAAGACTCCATTTGAAGCCTGGTTTGGGAGCAAACCATCAGTGCAACATATTAGAGTTTTTGGCAGCATATGCTATGTGTATGCTCCTAAAATCAAGAGGGACAAGCTTGATCATAAAGCTAAAGTTTGCAATTTCTTGGGCTACAACAACATCACTAAAGGCTATAGAGCTTACAATTCACTTACAACCAAGGTGATTATAAGTAGAAATGTGAAGTTTAATGAGCAATCAGCTTGGAGCTGGGAGAAATCAGCTTAAGAACCAGCCAAGCTCACTACAAATGATATGGCCAATTCCCAAGAGGAAGAAGACTATAGGTTAGAAGATGAAACCATTGATCATGAACCAATAAGAGGCACTAGACCACTTACTGACATCTATCAAAGGACAAATATTGCAATTCTAGAGCCTACAAGTTATGAAAAAGGTATCAAATTTCCAAAGTGGAAAAATGCAATGAAGGAGGAGATTCAGATGATTGAAAAAAATAAAACTTGGACTTTGGTTGATAAACCAAGCAACAGAAACACCATTGGGTTCAAATGGATCTTTAAAACAAAATTGAATGCGGATGGCTCCATCAACAAACATAAAGCCAGATTGGTTGCTAAAGGGTATTCTCAACAATATGGTGTTGATTTTTCTAACACTTTTGCTCCAGTTGCAAGGCTGGACACTATAAGGCTATTATTAGCCTTGGCAGCTCACAAAAGTTGGAAAATATACTAACTTGATGTTAAATCTACATTTCTAAATGGTTACCTTGAAGAGGAGATCTACATTGAGTAACCTGAAGGTTTTGTTGCTAAAGGAGAAGAAGACAAAGTTTATCTACTGAAGAAGGCTCTGTATGGACTCAAACAAGCCCCAAGAGCTTGAAATTCCAAAATTAATGATCATTTGCTGAATCTGGGATTCAAGAAGAGTCATAGTGAAGCAACACTATATACTAAAACTACTGCCAGTAATGATTTATTGGTGGTTTCATTGTATGTTGATGATATACTTGTGACAAGAAGCAATTCAGAACTGGTGCTGCAATTCAAAGACCAAATCATGAAGGTCTTTGAAATGACAGACCTCGGGGAGATGTCTTACTTCCTTAGAATTGAAATTTCTCGAACTCAACAAGGAATTTTCATTTCTCAAGAGAAATATGCCAAGGAATTGTTGAAAAAAATTCAACATGGAGAATTGTAAAGCTGTTTGTACTCCTATGGTTCAAAATGAGAAGCATAGCAAGGACGATGGTTCTCAAAAGGCTGATGAAAGAAGGTTTTTTTTTTGGTTAACCATGATATTGGTACGAAGTATCCACCGTCGGCAACAGTGACTAATCTCCGTCGGAGATCCTGAGCGCATACAAAGTGGGTAGTCCCCTCCCAGCATAGTTTGCTCCATACCCAAGACCAGGAATCGAACCCTGGACACTTGGTTAAGGGGCGAGAGCCGCTACCACTCACGCCAACCAATGTTGGTTGGCTGATGAAAGAAGTTATAGAAGCTTAATTGGCTATTTGCTGTACTTAATAGCAACTAAACTTGATATAATGTTTGTTGTTAGTTTTCTTTCAAGATTCATGCATTGTCTTGGTGAAGCTCAGTTTAGATCAGCAAAGAGAATTCTAAGATACATCACAGGTTCAATTAACTTTGGTGTTCTATATCAGAAATCTAATGAATTGAGGCTGCTAGGATACTCTGATAGTGATTGGGCAGGGTCTTCTGATGACATGAAGAGCACCTCAGGCTATCTTTTTTTTTTGGCTCGGGTGCATTTACTTGGAACTCTAAAAAGCAAGGAACTGTAGCTCAATCAACTACTGAAGCAGAGTACATAGCCGCTGCAGCTGCTGTTAATCAAGCAATTTGGTTAAGAAAAATCAGGATAGATTTGAATCAAAAGCAAGATGGTCCAATAGAAATTTTCTATGATAATCAATCAGCAATTGCAATGGCCAAAGACCTCGTGTTTCATGGGAGAACTAAGCATATAAAGATCAAGTATCATTTTCTTAGAGAAGCTGAAGCTAAGAATGAATGAAATTAGTGCGTTGCAAGTCAGAAAATCAGATTGCAGACATTCTAACCAAGGCCTTGTCAAAAGCAAGGTTTGAAACATTGAGGAGGAGCCTTGGTGTTTCCAGTAGAAATGCCAAGAAGGAGTGTTAGTAGTTGAAGAAGCTTGAGTGGCATTTCTGCTGTCATTTTGTGACATGTTCTGCCTATTACTTGTCCTGTTGCATCAGGTTTTAGGTAGTTCTTGATATGATAAGGTTATGGTAATCCATTTTGTTAGGCAAACATGTAAGGTAGTTGTTAGGAGTTGTTAAGTTTAAACTTTTGTTTAATGTTTGTATAAATTAATGAACAATGCAACCCAAAACAGTAGCTTTTACAAAATTTTTCTGAACTCTTTCTTCATTTTCTCTCCTATTCTTCTCTGCTTCGTATCCTTCAAGTTGTCCTAACCATTCTATTAAGCACCATTGTATATGTCTACTTGCAGAAGAGAAAACTGGCTGAGGGAGGAGGCCAGTAGCAAACATGCAAGAGGATTTGGGCCTGTTTACAAGGTAATACGCTTTCATTCTACACTATGTAAAATTCATCTTTCTGATTTTGTTTGGTTAAACTTGCTGAAACCGAGAATCTACTACCAGGGTAAGTTCCCCGGCGGGCAAGAAATTGTTGTAAAGAGGCTCTCAAGTGGTTCAGGACAAGGCTTAGAGGAATTCAAAAATGAGGTCGTGCTGATTGCAAGACTTCAACATCGAAATCTTGTTAGACTTTTAGGCTATTGCGTTGCAGGAGATGAAAAGATGCTACTCTATGAGTATATGCCTAACAAAAGCCTGGACTCCTTCATTTTTGGTGAGACTCTACAAAACTTTCAAATGTGTTATGCATGTTATCTTCACATATGAATCCATAGAAACTGATCAGTCACTGAAGATATGTTCTTAAATGGAAACGAAAAACCTTTACAAGATCGGAAGCTATGCATTCTGCTGGACTGGGATATCCGATACCGCATCATTTTGGGAATTTCTCGAGGCCTTTTATATCTCCACCAAGATTCAAGGCTGAGGATAATTCACAGAGATCTGAAAACGAGCAACATTTTACTAGATGAGGAGATGAATCCCAAAATTTCTGACTTTGGCTTGGCAAGGATTTTTGGTGGCAAAGAAACTGCTGAAAACACAAATAGAGTGGTTGGAACTTAGTAAGTTTTACTTGAATGGTGGAATCATGAAACCTGATTAGTGATTACGTTCAAACAAATTACATTAGGATAGTTTATAATCTCTTTGTTTTGGTGATGCAGTGGCTACATGTCTCCTGAATATGCACTAGACGGGGTTTTCTCATTCAAATCTAATGTGTTTAGCTTTGGAGTTGTTGTAATTGAGATCATCCGTGGAAAGAGGAACACCGGATTTTACCAGCCCGAACAGTCTTTGAGCCTTCTGGGCTATGTGAGTTATGTTCCCTTTTATCTCACCCTTTTAACAATCTGATCTTATTCACCACCTAATACTAATTTGTACAACGGTTCCCAGGCGTGGCATTTGTGGAAGGCAGACAAGGCATTAGATTTGTTGGACCAGACACTGCATGAAAGCTACAAATCAAACGAACTTCTAAAGTGTTTGAATGTGGGGCTCTTGTGTGTACAGGAAGACCCGAGCGATCGTCCCACCATGTCACAGGTTGCTTTCATGCTTGGCAGCGAAAATGCATCGCTTCCAGCTCCAAAACAACCGGCATTTGTGGTCAGGCGATGCCCTTCAAGCAGAGCTTCTTCATCTAGCAAACCAGAGACATTTTCCCAAAATGAGCTAACCGTTACTTTAGAATATGGTAGATAGCATAAAGCTCACAGAAAAGTCATTTCTACAGTATAAGAAGCAATTTATCTTTTGTCCATTATTTGATATTTCAGACTTCTCTTGATTTTTGCAATTTTTGTGTTTAATTTTGTTTGTGTTGGGCCTCAAACGACAAATACGCGGAAGCAATGTCACAATAACAATACCCACAACAATCAACAGCAATATCTCAAGCCAATAATAATAAATCAAGCTATCAAGCCACAAATAATACGCAGGCAATAAAACGTAAATAAAACGACACCAAAGTTTAACGTGAAAAACTCTCCAGTGTAGAGAGAAAAACCACGGGGCAAACCGAATAAGAATCCACTATGAGAAATAAGCAAATTACAAAGTTTCAATACCCTAGGCTTTTTGCCCAAAGCTCAGGGTTCCAACAATTGGCCTAAAAACAATAAAGTTTACCTCTTTGGATTCACCAAGATAATCTACCCAGAGAATACCCAATTGTTGTACAAGCTTATCTCTCCCTTGCTCTCTCTATGGAACAAGAAAAATATCACAAAGCCTAAAGCTTACTTTTTCTCCTTTGTGTCGCCTCTCACCAAAATAGACTTCTCACTCTGTCTTAACAAATTGTTTATGCAACACTTTATATAGAGAAAAAAAACAAATCCCTAACTGACTCCAAGTAGGACTCTAATAATTAATGTGGGCTGGACCCCACACATATAACAATCTCCCCCTCCAGCCCCATTAGGAGGAGATCCATCACCACGACCTGTCATTTAGAGTTCACCTTGGCCAAAGTGTTCATCCCGACCAAGTCACTACACAACTCAAGTTTATCTCTGGGAAGTGTCTTCGTTAACATATCAGCTGTATTCTTATCTGTGTGAATCTTCTTCAACTGCATCTGTTGCTCGTCAATCACTGAGCGCAACCAATGGTACCGAACATCAATGTGCTTCGTTCTGGAATGGTACATGGTGTTCCTACTCAAATCCAAAGCACTCTGGCTGTCACAAAATACCACATACTCTTTCTGACTTAACCCCAATTCAAGAAGAAATCTCTTAATCCAAAGCATTTCTTTGCCTGCTTCGGTTGCTGCAATATACTCAACCTCTGTAGTAGACAAGGCAACACACTTTTATAGTTTGGACTGCCAAGATACAGCTCCCCCCGCAAAAGTAAATATGTACCCTGAAGTAGATTTCCTACCTTCAAGATCACCTGCCATGTCTGCATTAGTAAACCCTTCAAGAACTGGTTCTGTAGTCCCAAAACTCAAACACATCTTAGAAGTACCTCTCAAATATCTGAAGATCCACTTCACCGCTTCCCAATGAGCCTTTCCTGGATTGGAAAGAAATCTGCTCACTACACCAACTGCATGAGCAATATCAGGTCGTGTGCAAACCATAAGATACATCAAAGAACCAACTGCAGAGGAGTAAGGAACAGTGGACATAGCATCCTTTTCTTCCTTAGTCATCGGACAAGACTTCTTACTCAAGTGAAAATGATTAGCAAGAGGCGTGCTAATTGACTTAGCATTCTGCATGTTGAATCTTGCTAGTACCTGTTCAACATACTTTTCCTGTGACAACCACAGCTTTCCAGCTTTCCTATCACGAATGATATCCATACCCAAAATCTGCTTTGCTGGACCTAAATCCTTCATGTCAAAGGACTTAGATAATGCCTCTTTCAACCTGCAAATCATAAGAGCATCTTGCCCTATAATCAGCATATCATCAACATATAATAAGAGAATAATAAAGTCACCATCTGGGAATTTTCTCACATACACACAAGGGTCTGCTACCGTTCTTTTATAGTTTTGGCTTACCATAAAAGAATCAAACTTCTTGTACCATTGCCTAGGAGCTTGCTTCAAGCCATACAAGCTCTTCTTTAATTTGCAAACCATGTGCTCCTTCCTTTTCACTTCAAAACCCTCTGGCTAATCCATATAAATCTCCTCTTGTAAATCACCATGCAAGAATGCAGTCTTTACATCAAGTTGCTCAAACTCAAGATTCAAACTAGCTACTAATCCCAATACCACTCGAATGGAACTCATCTTCACAACAGGAGAAAAAATCTCATCAAAATCAATGCCTGGTTTTTGACCAAAGCCTTTTACCACCAATCGAGCTTTGTATCTCACTAGCTTGTCACCATCCTTTTTCAGCTTGAACACCCATTTGTTCTTCAATGGTCTTCTTCCTTTCGGAAGCTCAACAAGGTCATAAGTGCTATTTTTCTGCAATGAATCCATTTCCTCTTTCATTGCCTTTAACCAATACTCCCTATCTGGAGTATCATGCACATCTTGGAAACTCTCTGGCTTCCCGTCACTTGTGACCAAAATATATTCTGAACTGGGATACCTGGTAGATAGTCGATGCTCCCTAGTAGATCTTCTAACTTGAGACTCCACACTGCTCTGTATTGGGGCTGGCTCCCCCTGCTCAACACTCCCTGGTTGAAAGGGTTACGCCCCCTGCTCAAAACCCACTGCATCTGGCTGTGCAATGTCATTATCAGCATCTATCCCATCACCTACTGTGGCTGGCTCATATGTATCCCCAAGTTCTACATCTTGTGTATTTCCACCATTTGTGGCACCTCTAGGTGGAATCCCTGCAGGCGTTGAGTCATCATACTCAACCGTAACTTGTGTAGTCTTTTCATTTTTCTCAAAGTCTGTGATGAACTCATTTTTATGGAAAACCACATCCCTGCTTCTAATTGTCTTTTTCTTCTCTGGATCCCATAGCCTGTAACCATATTCTTCATCACCATACCTAACAAACACACATGGAGTAGCCTTGCTATCTAGCTTTGACCTCTGCTCCTTTGGCACATGCACGAATGCTGCACAGCCAAAGACCTTCAAATGTGAGTATGAAGCTTTCTTCCCTGTCCATACCCTTTCTGGAATGTCAAAGCCTAATGGCACTGATGGTGATCTATTAAGCAAATAACAGGCTGTATTAACTGCATCACCCCAGAATGCTTTAGGCAATTTTGCCATCCTCAGCATGCATCTGACTCTCTCTATAATGGTGCGATTCATCCTTTCAGCAACACCATTATGTTGTGGTGTCCCAGGTTCTGTCCTTTCATGCCTGATCCCATGCTTTGAACAGTAGGCTTCAAAGTCTTTTGATGTGTATTCACCACCATTATCTGTACGAATACACTTTAAGGATAATCCTGTCATCCTTTCCACCATGGCATGAAATTTCTGAAAATACTGCAATACCTGGCTTTTGTTTCTCAACATATACACCCAAGTTTTTCGTGAAGCATCATCAATAAAAGTAACAAAATATCTATTACCACCTGATGACTCTACTTCTATGGGACCACATACATCAGAATGAATTAATTCAAGTTTATTTTTCTTTGTTTTAGAAATCTTCCTAAAAGAAACTCTACGATGCTTACCAAATAAACAATAATCACATGAGTTAAGAGAAATACCTTTGGCTGAGGGAATGAGGGACTGCCTCGCCAAAATCTTTAACCCTTTCTCAGTCATGTGTGCCAGCCTCCTGTGCCACAAATTTGCTAAAGCATCATCCTCAACGGTATTTACCTGACTACCTGTCAACTTCATCCAAGTCTTGTACATAGTGCAACACAACTTTCCTTTTGCAACTATCAAAGACCCTTTGAGAAGCTTCCACCGCCCATTTTTCTGCTGACTCTCATATCCTTCCTTATCAAGGACATTCACTGCAAGCAAGTTCATCCTCAGATCTGGAATGTGTCTGACATCCGTCAAAGTCAATGTACAACCAGTGCTTGTTTGTACCACTATATCACCAATCCCAGCAATCCGTGACATACTCTTGTTTCCCATCTTGGTATAACCAAAATCACCTACTTTGTAGGTTGTAAACAATTCTTTATTGGGAACATAATGATATGACGCTCCGGTGTCAACTATCCACTCTATGCCAGAATTCCCTACATGATTACACTTACCATGTGTACAAACCAAAGAAACCATTTCACTATCAGAATTCACCGTTGTAACATTTAATCATCTGAGTTATTCTTACTTTTCTCATCTTTCTGCTCTTGCTTCAAGATCCTGCAGTTTCGCTTTATGTGACCAAGTTTGCCACAATGAAAGCACTTCACCCTATTTTTGGACTTATGTCTGTTCTTGGACTTATTTCGACCTCTAGAATCCTGACCTCTGTCTTTAGTTCTGCCCCTGTTCTCTGTGACAAGAGCTTCATTCCCAGAGTTTGTCTCCTTTCGCCTTGCTTCTTCATTAAACATACTGTCTTTTACCATCTCCAAGGTCACCATGCCATTAGGAGCTGAATTAAGAACAGTCACAACTAGTGTCTCCCAGCTGTCTGGCAATGAGCCTAGAAGAAACAATGCTTTCATCTCATCATCCATTTGCAGTTTCATAGTGGTCATCCGATTGAACAGATCTTGAAAGTCACTCAAATGCTCAGAGATAGATCTTCCTCCTTATACTGTAGAGTAGCAAGCTTCTTAACAAGTATAACTTTATTCAAGGCAGTCTTTCTCTCATATAGTGATGCTAATTTTTCTCAAACACGAGAAGCACTTGTCTCCTGCGCAACATGATGAAAAACACTAATGTCTACCCATCTTCTAATGGTTCCCAAAGTCTTTCTATCTAACTTTTTTCATTCATCATCTTTCATATCTGTTGGCTTACCAGAATCACCTAATACTGGCTCATACAGATCTTTGCAGTATAGATGATCTTCCATCATTGGCTTGCTAATTGAATAATTTGAAGCTGTCAATTTTATCATGGATCCTGTATCTCCTTCCATGATCCCAAAGCTCTAACCCGAGCTCTGATACCAGTTGTTGGGCCTCAAACGACAAATACGCGGAAGCAATGTCATAATAACAATATCCACAACAATCAACAGCAATATCTCAAGCCAATAATAATAATAAATCAAGCTATCAAGCCACAAATAATACGCAGGCAATAAAACGTAAATAAAACGACACCAAAGTTTAACGTGGAAAACTCTCCAGTGTAGAGAAAAAAACCACGAGGCAAACCGAATAAGAATCCACTATGAGAAATAAGCAAATTACAAAGTTTCAATACCCTAGGCTTTTTGCCCAAAGCTCAGGGTTCCAACAATTGGCCTAAAAACAATAAAGTTTACCTCTTTGGATTCACCAAGATAATCTACCCAAAGAATACCCAATTGTTGTACAAGCTTATCTCTCTTCTTGCTCTCTCTATGGAACAAGAAAAATATCACAAAACCTAAAGCTTACTTTTTCTCCTTTGTGTCGCCTCTCACCAAAATAGACTTCTCACTCTGTCTTAACAAATTGTTTATGCAACCCTTTATATAGAGAAAAAAACAAATCCCTAACTGACTCCAAGTAGGACTCTAATAATTAATGTGCGCTGGACCCCACACATATAACAGTTTGAGTATAGCCTGCTATTTCAATATTATACGATAAGATTACAATATAAGAATTTGATAAAAACTTTATATAAATATGACAAAAATTAAAAATATATAAATCCATATTTTTTTATATCAACATAATTTTACATGATATGAATACGGATTAAGTTTACATGCAATCGGCAGTTTCTGCACAAGATTTGCCTATTTCTTGAAGATTACATAAACTTTTAATCTCCAAACATCATTTTTGCTGCCAGCCAAACATTGTATCCCTGATTGTCTGCCAACTGACATGGAAACCTAACTAATTCTATTAACATTAGCGAGCCAGGGGCGCCAATATCAGCCCTGGGGCTGGTTTGAGCCCTTCTGGACCCTGGGCTTGTAACATAAAATTTCAGAGAAAATAGAAAGAGTAGAAAATGAGAAAAAGCAGTACTTCTAATAGGCCATTAGCTTGCGACTACGAACCTGAACTTTCAATCTTCGTAGAAACTTGACCAATGACCATGATTGGAAACTTTCAAAGCTCAGGAAAACCAGATCTGCAGCTCCATTTGATGGCTGTATCTCACCTCAAAAGCTTACAAAAGAACCAATTCCAATTCCCCATGCTCCAAACTCATTGTTAAAAGACCAAACTATTCGACTATAGGCGTTTTGGATGTTCATTGATTTACGAGCCTTAGGTTTATGTTGAATATTTTGTACAAGAATTACGTGTTGAATTAACGCCTTTAAGATTTGGACATTGTGAAATTCTATTTCTATCACCACTAGTCTGCAACATGGGCTCTGGCCTAATAGTCAAGTAGTAATGCTCGTTGTGGGAATTCTGGCTGGACTCAAAGTTGCGACATCCAAATTCCAATCCCCCAGCTAGCATTCCGCCAGCTCCATTAATTTTTGAAAAATATATTTATTTATTATTTATTTATACAGCATAGAAAGATTTAAAACTTTACTTAATAAGAAAGATAAAAGGAAATAAGAATGTAAAATTTGTTAATAAAATGATTAATTTATAAATTTAATAATTAGATTAACAAATTTTTTACGGAATGTAAATTTTGCACAGCTTACACCCTAAAATTCACAACTTCCAAATTAGTCAATTTATTCATTTCTCCTGAAGCTTACAACTAGGGGCAAATTCTTTCCAGTGAAGGAGAAGTTTGTAGCTGGACTGAGTTGTACTTTAGTCTCAAAAGCACCAAGAAGTAAAAACGCAATCAGAAAGGAAATATTAATGAATAATTCTAAGAGAAATTCTAAACCTAATCACTTTTTTACTTTCTCTATCTATTTTTTTTCATGAATTACTGTTTATTACACAGAAATAGAATTTATATAGTAAAATAATTGGGTATATTTAGAATATTTCTAATTTTAAATTCACATCTTCGAAACAAGACAGCTGGGGGCTTGGGAGTTGCGGTGAAATTTGAAAAGGCCGTTTGACGAAACCAGGCTTGGAATGCTAGTAGTTAATAGCTAGCCAATAGCAAATTGATAATGGTGATCAAAATTGTCAAAATGCGGACTGAGAAGTCTGTAAAGAAGCTCCCATCACCAATAAGGTGAGCACCACGTTGTGTGTTGTCACTCGTGCATTAGGTTTGTTTATTAGAAAATTGATGTTTGCAATTTGGCTTATACGCGTCAATACACGTATAAGCTGCGGGGATGGGAGGATCATTCATGCTACTTTCCTAGTTTTTCAAGACACTTTTTTCCTCTCTTTTCCGAATCCGATGCCTTAAAAAATAAATCAAGTATCATGCGTTTGCATCTTACCATTATTAATTTGTTGTCAAATTTTGAATGTTATACGCATTCACACAAGCTTTCCTTCCTGTTTGTTGGAGATGTATAAGCTTTTGCAAATTCGGATACTTTGCTTTTGCACTAACATTTCTTGTTACTCTCAGATCTGCTTTTGGATCTTCAAAATGTAGTGTCCAGATTAAATTTCATGTAAATTCCAACTGAATTGGTGCTACTGTAACTTCATGAAATTTTGGTTGTTTGTTGCAATTTGCTTTGAAAAATCCATAAAAATCAAATGGCAGAATAGTTTCAAATCCAATTTAGGCTCAATTTAGGCTAGTGGACCGCTCGATACTATTTGTGAAGACCCGCACTTATACTACAAGGTATTATTCGATATTTCACAAGTATATGTTCAAATTTATATATATAATATTATAAACTCTCACAATCTCTCGATATGTGATTGGGGCTTTACACTAGTTCGATAAAAGAAACTCAGGTCAGCCATAACGAATACAAAATAATCAATAGTCAGCAAGATACACGCTAAACACAGAAGCATAAAGTAAGAAAATAGTTTTGGATTTTTGGTGGATTTTTGGTATTTCGGGCTGTGAAAAATCTTCTTAGATCTATAGCTTTAAAGTTGGGTTTTGAAGATTCTCATTGGATATCTGGATAAGGGACCTTCAGGGGAATATTTATGAAATTTTTTGAAAATTTTGGTGATCAAAAAAGGACCACGGTGGAAGGGTGGGCAAAATTTGGCATTTGTTGACTGTTTCGACTAGTATTCAAAGTCTCTGGCCGATATTCGAAGTCCTGGAAAGAAAGGAAATCGAAGGATTTTTTGGTTTATTTTCTGGGAAAGAATTGTTCTACAAAAAAAGAAGAGATGGGCTTATATAATTTAATTCTATTGGTAGGATTTAATTTAATTCTATTTGTATGATATAATTTAATTCTATTGGTAGGATTTAATTAGTATGATTTTATGTTATATGTATGATTTAGCATGGTATATGAGTTTTGTTATAATATTTTACATGATAAATATTTCACATGAAAGGTTTTTTATTTTATATGGGTCTTATATAGGATAAAAATCAGGAAAATTAAAAAGTATAAAATAATTATAATTAAAAATTATAATTAAAATTAAAAATTAAATGAATAAAAATATTAATTATAAAGATAGAATTGAATTATACCAATGGTGAAATTTAAAGAAAATCAATCGGTACTCTTTAAAAAATTTTTAGGTGAGAAGATTCTTTTTAAACTGAAAAGTTGATAGGATGGTTAAAAAGAATTTTTAATAAAACATAATTTATATTTATTTTAAATATATAATAATAATAATAATAATAATAATAATAATAATCAGAAAAGAACTAATATTCTAAATAAAGGAAGTAAATATAAAATGTGCTAATAATGAAATTCCATAAAAGTCAATTGGTACTTTTTGAAAATTTCTAGGTAAGAAGATTTTTCTTAAGTTGAACCAGATTGAGAAGATATTTAAGAAAAATTTTCAATAACTGATATTTAATGTTTATTTTCAAAACATAAAATAATAATAAAATTAGGGGAAAATAAGAATGAAAACAAATTAAGATAAAAATAAGATAATAAAATATAGGAAATTAAAAATAATTAAAAAGATAAAAAATTAATAAAAAAATTTGAAAAATAATAAATATTAATAGAAAGTCAAAATAAGTTAGGGGTTTCATAAAACACTTAATTAATTCAATGATGGAGTTCAAGAAAATTGATTGGTATTCTTTGAACTTTTTAAGATGTGAGGGAATTTTCGAAGACTATTCGAGATGATGAAAAGGTCTTGAAAACTTTCTCAATATTTAATTATTGAAACTAAGACAAACAATAACATAGGGCAAATTTAGAGTAAACTTAAGATTAGTTTATGCCATTGAGGGGCTAATCCTTACCTACAATTAAACGTACTCTCAAATCTAGTTTCTTTGAACATAGATCAAACTTTATCTTTATACGAGAATAGATAATCAATCACACATTAGGTTTGAATGTTTGGTGAGACTCCATAATTTGTATCTAACAAGTTAGTTTTTTAAGAATTAACACTTATTGATACACACGATAAAAAAATCATCAAGTCAACAATTTAGCAGTAATTTTGTAACTTTGTTACATTTTGGACTAATATTTTACATCTTTTTAAGAATTAACACTTATTGATACACACGATAAAAAAATCATCAAGTCAACAATTTAGTAGTAATTTTGTAACTTTGTTACATTTTGGACTAATATTTTACATCTGGGGAAGTACAGAAACTAAATTAGTTCCAATTATTGTTATTTTGTTTTTTCTTTTCGAGATTATTTGTTTTCATTTTTTTTATTTTTTATATTTTCAGTTACGCAAAAATGAAATAAATTTTTAGATATGTAAATTTATATATAAACTATTATTTTATATTATAAGCCTAAATATATTATTTTAATATAAAATAATGTGTCACTATTTATTGAACTTACTTTCAAGATTTTAATTGTTAATATCATTAAAATATACATAAAAATAATTTTTAAATATTTAATAAATATATTCTTTGATATAAAACCAAAATATTATTTTATATAAAAATAATTTTAGTAAATTTCAACTATTTATTAATTTTTTTGTTACAAAAAAAATAAAAAAATAAAAGATCGTTTGGTATTATTTTATATTTTATGTTTTATGTTTTATCTTTTTAAAAGTTTTGTTTTGTTTTATTTTCATTTTACTTTCAATTTATTACATTTGAAATCATGATTGTACACAATAATTTTGTCGTGGATACCTATTACTTGAAGCCAACAGGAGGTCGTGGTTCAAGCTTTAATACCTACGGGTTGAACGTTCAAATTATGCCAACGACAAAATTTTTGTTAGTTTTACATAGCCAAACGGATTAACAATGTCCGTGCAGTAACAATATTAAAATGTTTCTAAAATTTTGAAAATATTATTTTTATGTCTGCAATAATTTTCAAAATATTGTATCTAGCTTGTTTTCAAGTGAAAACAAAAGCACATATACCAAATATGTTTTTACTTCTATTTTCAAAAAATTTGAAAACAAAAATATAGAACAAAAAATAAAAATAATATCAGACAACCTTTAAAATATCGAGGAAACATAGTTCCTCTTTCATCGGTTGAAAACATTAGCTTAAGACAATTTGATGGCTCTTGAATATGTTAATATTCCATGCGTTGAATTAGCTAAGTTATCTATATATTTTGTTTTATACAAATTTTAATAAATATCGTTAATAATTAATTTTTTATAACATTTTATTTCACTTGTATTCAAACACATATCTCATTACTAATTACACTGTTATAGTATCAAATTTTATTGTTATAATAACTAATTTAACCATTATTATTATTTTTAATTTTGTCAAAATCAGTCTTACCATTTATTCAAATGAATCTCGTATAAACAATTACATCACATGAATGTACTCTCACGGTCTAACTTCCATCCCGCTTTTCACATAGTATTCCAATTTTATCTTTCAAAAAGCAAAGAGACATGTCATCAGGTGCAATGCAGTGGAAACATATTTTGAAAGAAGCATATCTTTGTTGCTAGCATTGTCAACATAATCTAAAGTTGTTTGTTGGTATATAGTCTAAGCTATTTCCAGTGGTTGGCTAGGCTTTTAAGTATATCATGGTCCTCAATTTCTGGACATCTTAAGTTAGTTCAAAGAGGCATATGATTTGTATTTTGCTTCATGTGGATGAAAGGCAAAATTCTCTATTCCAATTTCCAATCACGTATGGTGATTAGGGTTTATTGTTACTTAAATATGTTTACTCTTATTAGGGTTGGCTTTAAATTGCTCTCTCTCCACCTACTGATCCTGCATATAGCACAAAAAAACTAGATTAGACTATTCAAAACACGATACAGTGAAATGATATGGCATTAAAATGATACAAATAAAAATTACAAAGGTTAACAGTTTAAAATTAAATAAAACTTGTATATGAATATAATAAAAGTTAAAAATAAAATTTTATATTTTTCGTATCATTATGAATTTTGACAAAATTTTATTTATTTTATACAGCACGAATACAATTTTACATTATAGTAATAGGAATTATAAACATGAATGATTGCTAAAATCTAAAAAAAAATGTTTAGAAAAGAAAAAGTAAACCTAGCAATTTGTGTTTTTAATTCATTTTCGTGTCATGTAAAATCGTGTTCGTGTCGTGTAAAACACAAAAATTTCGTATCAAAATTTGTATTAACACGGAAAAAATAAAATATTATTTTTAGCTTATTCTTAGCTTTTACAATATTTATATATAATTTTTACTTAATTTTAATTCGTATCATCTCGTATTTTATATTCGTATCGTTTTTGTGTCATGTAATCGTATCGTGTCTAAAATTTTCAGGTATAAGAAAAAGGTATCAGTCCTCTTGGATCCCGCAAAAAACCTGCCTGATTTCACTGGCAGTAGATGAAAGCGACTGCCGCGCAATTGTCACAAACCCAAAACATTGACGGTAGTCTTATTGGGTCGTTTTCATCAAATATAAATAAGCTGAAATGGAAAGAGGAGCCTTATGGAGTCCCGCGTAATCATATCTTAATCACACAAGAAGACGTAGAAAATTAAACTCAGGGCAGGTGCCCCTCGGCCTCTTATAAAATGATGAAAAGAAACACCATCCAATGACCTTGACCTCTTTACCAAACAGAAGGATAATGTCCTTTGACTCCGCTCACACCACTACATTTCAACTTTAAGTATGACTTGTACCAGTCTACTGAAGATATGGACCTTTTCTTTCCGCTAGATAGTGAAGATACAGACCGAAGAGCTTTAACTCATAAATATTGGAGCCAAGATCAATTTAATTTTGCCCTATCAAAACTATTTGCGAGTTTTCCCAAGTTTATAGACCAACAATAGAATTTATATATATATATATATGTATGTATGTATGTTAGGCTAACATTCAATCGTAAATAGAATTGGCAGTGCTTTCTTTCCCTATGATAATATGCCACCTCAAAAAGCAATATCGGAGCAGTTGATACGTCAAACTTTTCTTTTTCAAATTTCCAAAAGCACAAGGGAAAACTCGTTTTTAAATCATACCGTCGCTATTAGCTTTCGTTTAGTTACTGAACTACGCGACAATATTCACCATCATCTTTAACAGTCGATGCAATACTATTAGCCGCTGACCAAGCTGCCTCATGCTTGTGGGGGCGTTTTAGATAATGGAAAACAACAGCAGGGCACTTTTGCACAGAGAAGACAATGATTATTTCCGCAGAACCAGTTAGAAAAGGTGACTGCTAAGCCGTTGAATGCCTCCTGGTTTTTAATCTTCCATAATAATCATAAGTTATAGAAGTAAGATCAAAAGAAATCCTTGCTACATTAATTGTTTGTTAGGGCCGATGTTACCTACATTGTTTCTGCACGCGTTTCTGTTTTGCAGTTGTATTCTATGTTCTGCTAAAGAGACCATAACAGTAAACAGTTCCATCAGTGATGCCGAAGGAGACAGGCTGGTTTCACCAGGAAAAGCGTTTGAACTAGGCTTTTTTACTCCGAATGGAAGCTCTAACACCAGGAGATACGTGGGGATATGGTATTATGGTTCAAATCCGCAAACAAATGTATGGGTTGCCAATAGAGACAAACCACTTTTGGATGATAGTGGAGTACTTCTTGTTGCAGAGGATGGCAACCTCAAGCTGCTGGATGGAAGTGGGAAATATTTGTGGTCAACGAATCTTGAAGCGGTGTCTTCTGGATATAAGAAAGCCAAGTTAACGGATGCTGGGAATTTGGTGCTGAGCAATGAAGAACAAGAAAACCACTCAGCAAGCATTATCTGGCAGAGTTTTGATAATCCAACCGATACATTTCTTCCAGGCATGAGAATGGATGGAGACATGATACTAACTTCTTGGAAAAATTATGATGATCCAGCTCCAGGGAATTTCACATTTCAGATGGACCAAGAAAGAGTTAACCAATTCATCATTTGGAAAAGAACGACAAGGTATTGGAAAAGTGGTGTTTCGGGTAAATTCATTGGTCCTGATGGGATGCCCTCGGCCATGCCATCTGCTATTTCTTTCTTTCTGTCAAATTTTACCTCGGTTGTACTCCATAACGAGTCCATGCCTCATCTTGCTTCGTCATTATACAGTAATACAAGGTTGATTATTAGTTTCTCTGGTCAAATTCAGTATTTGAAGAGAGATTCTGAGAAGATCTGGTCCTTGATTTGGTCTGAGCCCAGAGATAAATGCAGTGTCTACAATGTATGC
The DNA here is from genome assembly GCA_031772115.1 of Heritiera littoralis. NCBI lineage: Eukaryota > Viridiplantae > Streptophyta > Magnoliopsida > Malvales > Malvaceae > Heritiera > Heritiera littoralis. The sequence goes on along the minus strand of JAPDPK010000052.1, from coordinate 4,071,548 downwards.
GGAAATTTCGGTAGCTGCAACAGTAACAATGACTTGCTGTGCAAATGTTTACCTGGCTTTGCACCTAGCTCCCCTGCAAATTGGAATAGCGAGGATTATTATGACGGATGCACTAGAAAGTCTAGGATATGCAGCAAGAACGCTGAGAGTGACACATTTTTGAGTTTGACCATGATGGAAGTGGGTAATCCAGACTCTCAGTTTAATGCTAAGAGTGAAACGAATGCAAATTAGAGTGCCTTAACAACTGTCAGTGCCAGGCTTATTCCTATGAAGAGCCTGATGCTGTGCGGTTGGGCAGTAGCAGCATTGCTGCATGCTGGATATGGTTGGAAGATCTCAACAATATCCAGGAGGAGTATGAAGGTGGCCGTAACCTTAAAGTTCGGTTAGCAGTTTCTGATGTAGGTACAGCTCTTTCCCTTCTGAAAAGTTCTTGGTTTCATGATTCTTGAAAGTTAATTATGCATTTTGCTTTATACATTAGGTATGCATGGCATTATACATCCTATAGAATGAGAAATCTAGAGAAGCCTCTCAGGCCTTACTAAATTGCAATTCTCAACATTGTAGGTTTGAACTAAAATATGTTTCAACAACGTTTGCCCATTGGACAATTTGAGTTCTTGCTTTAGGGAAATTTCTTATCTTCTGATCCTTCTTGCCCTGCTTCATTGCTCAGACAATGGCCTCAAAATTTCTATGGCTACTTATAAAGTGATAGTTGACTTTGTGATGAACACTATGGTTTCTGTCTATTTTGTAGTAGCGTAGAACTGTAATCCCTGAGAAAATCTGTAGGTGACTTTCAAAATCACTCTGTTTGCCCCAGGAATTTTTCAATGTGTCTATAATAAGCTATGTATTCGGACTTACTTACTAGTTATATGAGGCGTAAAAGTCTTCTTTCCCATTTAAATCATTTCTAAATAATAAATGACAATGACCTCATCAGCTGAATTTGAAGTCATTCTGTTTCTGCAGAATCAACCAGAAGAAGTTGCAAGACTTGTGGTACAAACCTGATTCCCTATCCGCTTAGCACTGGACCAAACTGTGGCGATGCCATGTACTTCAGTTTTCACTGCAATATCTCTTCAGGGAAAGTTACCTTTGATGCTCCCAGTGGCACATATAGAGTAACAAGCATAAGTCCAGAAACACGAAAATTCATCATTCAAACCAACGATGCAAATGATTGCAAGGCTGGAAATGCAGGTGATAATTTCTTTCAGTTCAGAAGCCATCACCATTTCATATCACCAGCAGGTGTAATGCAGATGAAGTAGAGATAGGCTGGGATCCTCCGTTGGAGCCAACCTGCTCCTCACCTACAGATTGCAAAGATGGCCAAACTCAACTTGTAATGTAACAAGCGATGGAAAGAAAAGGTGCCTCTGCAATGCAAAATTCCAATGGGATAACTTGAGTTTGAACTGCACTGAAGGTAAAATGATACAAATAATTATTTAATTAGGTACTATTATTTACCGCGCATAAGTTTATAGAAGTAGAGACTGAATTACATACATGTAACTTTCAAATCTATATGTTAAAAGGATCCTTCTCTACCTCTGCAGACAGTGACTATGGAGAAAAGAGATACAAGTCTTCAACCAAAAAGAAGGCTTTATCTCTGATCCTTGTAATAGCTTTTCTTAGCGCAGTTGTCCTAACCATTCTATCAAGCACCATTGTATATGTCTACTTGCAGAAGAGAAAACTGGCTGAGGGAGAAGGCAAGTAGCAACCATTTTTTTTTTTTAATTTTCGGGAAATGATTCACAACATTTTATGGTTATTAGAGGTAACTTTTTTATCTGAAAAACAGGGATATGGGGAAGCATTCAAAGAAATTCTGCACTTCACTTGTATGGCAGTGAGAGACATGTCAAAGACCTGATTGATTCAGGACGTTTTAAAGAAGATGATACAGATGGCATAGAGGTACCATTTTTTAATTTAGAAAGTATTCAAGCTGCAACAGGAAACTTCTCAAACGCAAACAAGCTGGGGCAAGGGGGATTTGGGCCTGTTTACAAGGTAATACGCTTTCATTCTACACTACGAAAAATTCATCTTTCTGATTTTGTTTGGTTAAACTTACTGAAACCGGGAATCTACTACCAGGCTAAGTTCCCAGGAGGGCAAGAAATTGCTGTAAAGAGGCTCTCAAGTGGTTCAGGACAAGGCTTAGAGGAATTCAAAAATGAGGTCGTGCTGATTGCAAGACTTCAACATCGAAATCTTGTTAGACTTTTAGGCTATTGCGTTGCAGGAGATGAAAAGATGCTACTCTATGAGTATATGCCTAACAAAAGCCTGGACTCCTTCATTTTTGGTGAGACTCTACAAAACTTTCAAATGTGTGTTATGCATGTTATCTTCACATATGAATCCATAGAAACTGATCAGTCACTGAAGAAATGTTCTTGAATGGAAATGAAAAACCTTTACAAGATCGGAAGCTATGCATTCTGCTGGACTGGGATATCCGATACCGCATCATCTTGGGAATTTCTCGAGGCCTTTTATATCTCCACCAAGATTCAAGGCTGAGGATAATTCACAGAGATCTGAAAACGAGCAACATTCTACTAGATGAGGAGATGAATCCCAAAATTTCTGACTTTGGCTTGGCAAGGATTTTTGGTGGCAAAGAAACTGCTGCAAACACAAATAGAGTGGTTGAACTTAGTAAGTTTTACTTGAATGGTAGAATCATGAAACCTGATTAGTGATTACGTTCAAAAAAATTATATTAGGATAGTTTATAATCTCTTTGTTTTGGTGATGCAGTGGCTACATGTCTCCTGAATATGCACTAGACGGGCTTTTCTCATTCAAATCTGATGTGTTTAGCTTTGGAGTTGTTGTAATTGAGATCATCAGTGGAAAGAGGAACACCGGATTTTACCAGCCTGAACAGGCTTTGAGCCTTCTGGGCTATGTGAGTTATGTTCCCTTTTATCTCACCCTTTTAACATTCTGATCTTATTCACCACCTAATACCAATTTGCATTGTACAACGGTTCCCAGGCGTGGCATTTGTGGAAGGCAGACAAGGCATTAGATTTGTTGGACCAGACACTGCATGAAAGCTGCAAATCAAACGAACTTCTAAAGTGTCTGAATGTGGGGCTCTTGTGCGTACAGGAAGACCCGAGCGATCGTCCCACCATGTCACAGGTTGCTTTCATGCTTGGCAGCGAAAATGCATCGCTTCCAGCTCCAAAACAACCGGCATTTGTGGTCAGGCGATGCCCTTCAAGCAGAGCTTCTTCATCTAGCAAACCAGAGACATTTTCCCAAAATGAGCTAACCGTTACTTTAGAATATGGTAGATAGCATAAAGCTCACAGAAAAGTCATTTCTACAGTATAAGAAGCAATTTATCTTTTGTCCATTATTTGATATTTCAGACTTCTCGTGATTTTTGCAATTTTTGTGTTTAATTTTGTTTGAGTATATTCTGCTATTTCAATATTATACGATAAGATTACAATATAAGAATTTGATAAAAAATTTATATGAATATGACAAAAATTAAATATATATATATATATATATAAATTCATATTTTATTATATCAACATAATTTTACATGATAAGAATACGGATCAAGTTTACCTGCCATTGGCAGTTTCTGCACAAGATTTGCCTATTTCTTGAAGATTACATAAACTTTTAAGCTCCAAACATCATTTTTGCCGCCAGCCAAACGTTGTATCCCTGATTGTCTGCCAACTGACATGGAAACCTAACTAATTCTATTAACATTAGCGAGCCAGGGGCACCAATATCAGCCCCGGGCTTGGTTTGAGCCCTTCTGGACCCTGGGCTTGTGACATAAAATTTCAGAGAAAATAGAAAGAGTAGAAAATGAGAAAAAGCAGTACTTCTAATAGGCCATTAGCTTGCGCCTACAAACCTGAACTTTCAATCTTCGTAGAAACTTGACCAATGACCATGATTGGAAACTTTCAAAAGCTCAGGAAAACCAGATCTGCAGCTCCATTGGATGGCTATATCTCACCTCAAAAGCTTACAAAAGAACCAATTCCAATTCCCCGTGCTCCAAACTCATTGTTAAAAGACCAAACTATTCGAAATTCGGCGTTTTGGATGTTCATTAATTTGCGAGCTTTAGGTTTATGTTGAATATTTTGTACAAGAATTACGTGTTGAATTATAACGCCTTTAAGGTTTGGACATTGGACATTCTATTTCTACCACCACTAGTCTGCAACATGGGCTCTGGGCCTCTAGTCAAATTGTCAAGTAGTAACCTAGTTGTGGGAATTCTGGCTGGGCTCCAAGTCCAATCCCCCAGCTAGCATTCCGCCAGCCCCATTAATTTTTGAAAAATATATTTATTTATTTATTTATTTATTTATTTATTTATTTATTTATACTGCATGGAAAGATTTAAAACTTAGTAAAAAAGATAAAAAGAAGTGAGGATGTAAAATTTATTAATATAATAATTAAACTACAAAATAAAAAAATAATTATAAAACTTAATTATTAAATTAAAAAATTTTTCACGAAATGTCAATTTTGTACAGCTTAGGCCCTAAAATTCATAACTTCCAAATTGGTCAATTCGTTCATCTCTCCTTAAGCTTACAACTAGGGGAAAATTCTTTCCAGGTAAATTCTTTCCAGTGAAGGAGAAGTTTGTAGCTGGACTGAGTTGTAAAAGCACCAAGAAGTAAAAACGCAATCAGATAGGAAATATTAAAGTGAATAATTCTAATAGAAATTCTAAACCTATTCAGTTTTTTATTCTTCCAATCCATTCTCTTCCATGAATTACTGTTGATTACACAGAAATGGAGTTTGTATGGTAAAAAAATTTGGTATGTTTAGCATTTTTCTAACTCTAAATTCACATCTACGAAACAAGATAGCTGGGGCATTGGGAGTTGCGGTGAAATTTGAGAAGGGTAGAAAGGCCGTTTGACGAAACCAGGTTTGGAATGCTAGTAGTTAATAGCTAGCAAATAGCAAATAGCAAATTGATAACGGTGATCAAAATTCAAATTGCGGACTGAGAAGTCTGAAAAGAAGCTCCCATCACCAATAAGGTGAGCACCACGTTGTGTGTTGTCACTCGTGCATTAGGTTTGTTTATTAGAAAATTGATGTTTGCAATTTGGCTTATACGCGTCAATACACGTATAAGCTGCGGGGATGGGAGGATCATTCATGCTACTTTCCTAGTTTTTCAAGACACTTTTTTCCTCTCTTTTCCGAATCCGATGCCTTAAAAAATAAATCAAGTATCATGCGTTTGCATCTTACCATTATTAATTTGTTGTCAAATTTTGAATGTTATACGCATTCACACAAGCTTTCCTTCCTGTTTGTTGGAGATGTAAAAGCTTTTGCAAATTCGGATATTTTGCTTTTGCACTAACATATCTTGTTACTTTCAGATCTGCTTTTGGATCTTCAAAATGTAGTGTCCAGATTAAATTTCATGTAAATTGCAACTGAATTGGTGCTACTGTAACTTCATGAAATTTTGGTTGTTTGTTGCAATTTGCTTTGAAAAATCCATAAAAATCAAATGGCAAAATAGTTTCAAATGCAATTTAGGTTCAATTTGGATTCCACTGCACCGGCGGTGCATTGGAATCTTTTACTACAAGACAAAAAAAACTACAAAAAGATAAAATAAAAATAAGCAAAATTATTATAGTACTCTTTGATTTTATTTTATTTTTATTATTTTATTAAAAAATTTAACTCATAATGGTCATTTTATTTTTTTCAATCTCACAAAAACGAATCGCATCATCTATCTAAATTTAGACTTTAGTCATTTGATTTCTTCTGTTTAAAGAAAATATGAATAGGAAAAAGACAATGAAGGTTCCTCAAAGAATAGTTGGGGCTGGATAAGAAGGCACGACAAGCTTTCTGAGCGCAGTACCATTCACCACCGCATACGCAAGCTTCAACTTTTTATATTCCAATATTTATATTTAATCAATCTTTATATATTTTTATATAATACGAACGCCTCAATTATTGATCGTCAGTCGAGGAAGATGAACAGTAAAATTTTCATATGCATTTTCTCAATTCATTTGCAATTTGCAACCTATTTTCCAAGAAAATACAGAAAAGAAGTTCATCTTCCTATGTGAAATGCCAACAATATCTTCCAAAATATTCTCAAGGACAAAGCCATATAGCTTAAATATTAAGTTCTTAGCCTTAAATTGCCAAAGAAATCTCATAAAAGACCCCAATTTTGTCTCTTTTTTTTTTGTAATCATAGGTATATTAATCCATTTTACATTTGAGATTAATCATGATCGGATCGAAAATAATAAATGATAAACCTATTTTAACAATAACAATTATAGGATTCGGACCATATTTAAATATCTAAGAAAAAATTCTTTTTTCCCTTCTTTTAATTACTTGTTTGTAAAAATTTCAATTTTATCAAGTTTTAGACAATGACTCCATCTTATGTTTGTTTGTTTATCTATTTATTTTTCCCATGATTGATTCCTTCGTTCACTTGTATTATATGTGAACGAATTTATTCTTGCAAACGGCAAATCAACCATCCGGCCTACTGATAAAAGTCAAACCAAAAAGATATGCAGAAAGTTTCCTAATTGAACGATGTTGCCTTGGACAGCCAAAGAAGCTTTGACCTAAAGTTATTACAATTACCCTTGATAAAGCTATTTTTCCCTGTCAGATTGTATCTCACGACACGCGCAGAAAGCGCAGACAACAACTTCTCCGAAACAGAGGCATTTCCGGCTCTGCAAGAATCAAAGCCGACCCGTAATAAAGTTTTGTGTTCCTTTGCTGTCATGCATAGGGAAAACATAACCCATCCTCTTTCCAAGAAAAACCTCCTATCTGATCTGCTTACCCCTATATATAGTGCCCGCTTAAAATACCCCAATGCATCTCAAAATACAGAAGCTTTCTTTGAAGAAATCAACTCATTAGTCAGGAAGTTACAGAGCCCATCCAAGTATTAATGGCAGGGATTGGTAAAACAGCTCCTGATTTCGAGGATTTATTGCCGGTGATGGCGGAGAAGCTGGGCGGAGAGGGGCTGATGAGCGAGCTGTGTAACGGGTTCAAGCTGTTGATGGACAAAGACAAAGGGGTCATCACGGCGGAGAGCTTAAAGAGGAATGCGGCAATGCTGGGGTTGCAAGATTTAAGAGGCGATGAGCTTGTAAGCATGGTGAGAGAAGGTGACCTCGATGGTGATGGGGCTCTCAGTGAAATGGAATTTTGTGTATTAATGTTCAGATTAAGCCCTGGTTTGATGGAAGAGTCCCAGTTATTGCTCGAGGAGATTCTTGAAGACGAGCTCAGGACTGCTGGGTTCTAACGGGGTTATATTTTGGGCACTTTCTTTTCTCCGTTTCTATTAATTTTTCAATTTTCTCATAGATGACAAAAGGACATTGGGCAAAACGTTATATCATTTAATGTTTGTAATGGATTTATTGTCAAATAATACATTGCTTTGACACATAATAACAATTTTTTTTTCATTTATTCCCGAATAATCATTCTTTTCCAGGGGTGATGAACCAACACTATTTTGTTATACATAATCACCAGGAGGTCTTATATAAATATATATATATATTATGTTTTAAATATTTTTATAGAACATGTATCATGATTTAACTCTGCTTGTATAATAAAAAAAAACTCTACCGACGATGTATGGAATAATTATCCATATATATGTGTACGTGTGTGCTCATATGAACTTATTTATGATGTGTCAATCTCTTGTGTATTGACAGTGTATAAAGATTATGGATTTATATATAATGCACTGACAGTGTATAGTTTCTATACACTGTCAATATACCAGAAGTTGACACCTAATCAATAGGCCCTTATATGCAAATATAAATAAATTTTTTTAATTTGCCCATAAGGGCCTATTGATGAGGTGTCAACTTCTAATACATTGACAGTGTATAGAAATTATACACTGTCAGTGCATCATATACAAACTCAAAGATTATACACTGTCAATACATCTTATATAAAAAACAAAATGTAGAAATACCAAAATGATCTAGCAATATTTATTATTTGATTTAAAGGTTATATATATAATCCTTGTCAAAAGCAGTGTTCTAGTGCAATAGCATTACAAGGTTTGCAACATATCACGGAAGTTGAACCACCAATGGCAATGGCTAATTATAAAAGTAGGTTGGCTCCAGTTCACAGTCTAATAATGTTTTGAGTGCTGATCAATTATTCAGTGCCATGGCCGTCAATCAGGTATCTGTTTTTAAGCCTTCTCTTTCATCTGTCTGTATAAAAATCGTGATATATTTGCATTTAGCAATCCATGAAGCTGAGAAATTTGCCAACTACTAACACCAAATGTCTCATGCAACAATTGCTGAAGAAACCCATTTTCTTGGAAAAAATTGGTCACTATAAAGTTTCCAATCCCCATTGATGCTTCAATTCTACATCAAATATATGCTTCCCACTCAATTGATTAAAACTATTATGATCATTGGAATGCGACTACAGCCTCAACTAGCAGCTGTATCATCAGGGCTCTTATGCCTAGAGAAATGCGATCTTAGCCTTAGAAGAGGCCCGGGAAAAACCCATCATCTGTGACCTAATCTTTTGTCTTCGTAGGGAATCTCTGTAGTTGCAATGTCCTGAGAAAAGAGTCATCTCTTGCAAGGCCTTTCCATGCTTCAACAAAAACTTTGCTAGACTAACTTCATTCTCGCATTCTAAGAATCCATGGATTTTCACTACGCTAAGGTGGTTTAGGAAGGATTTCAAAGCCTGGGTTTGAGATTCCCAAAATTGTTCTTCCTCTGAGCTAGGCATGTCCCACAAGTCCTTGTTCCATTTCTGAAAATTGTTGAAATGAGCAGTTGAATTAAATTGAACATCAAGTAGGCGGCTTATATACAAACATAAATTAGAAACAAATGAAAACAATTTGTGGTACTTACTTTTCTTCCAATCTTGTTATCGTTTACAATGTTGAGAATTAGAGTGTGTAATGTGGGAGAGCTCTTGAATAGATAAGCTAAGCCGGGGACGTTACGTTTGTTGAAACCAGTTTGCAGCTCCAGAGATTTGAGATTGTTGAACGGATGCATTACATTTGCAATATAATTCTTGCTTGACAACATCTGCTAAAGGAATAGCTGCAGGATCATGTTTTACATACACAGAAAAATATATATTGCAGAGTGTTGAAAATAAAACAGAGGAAATCGACGCTTAAAAAAAACATAAAGAAGTCAGTTATGGAAAAAATTTCACTATTCATTAGTTCGTGGATTGCTTTAGGTAAATGAAATTAATGCAAGCAATAAAATTCTTCCAAAAAATGTTTCACTTATGCTTTCGGACAGGTTCGAGCATGGGATTTGCATTAAGCATATAAAAAAAAATATTCCAACCCAATCATTGTTCCAAAAACATCTTGTTGGATGCTTGATCTCAGTGGATAACATTTTGGAGTAAGATTTGTCATGACCAGAAAATGTTTGCCATTAACCAATTAATTGGTGAAACTGAATCCAGAAATTAAATTCCTCCGGGGAATTATATTTCTCAAAACACTTGAACAAAATATAATTTAATGTTAGCTTCATGCATGTAGGCGAAGCAAATCAACTTGAGAAAATGTACCTCAACGCATTGGCTTTCAAGTGTTAGGCAATGGACCCGAGAGAGTCCAGATAAAAGACTGGATAGACTCTCAAGCTTCACTACACTTGCATCTTCGCGAAATACAAAGAAAGCAATGGAGGCCTCATGCACCGAAATCAAATTCTCTAAAGAGCTACTTTGGGTGATGACATTATATTCCCATTCCATGGTTCTGAGGCTTGGAGCATTAATCTTCACCCAACTCTTATCACAAGAAGCATCAAAACAGCTTGCAACTCGCAATCTTTTTAATTTCACTCCGGAAACATCCAAGTCATGTAACTGGAAACAATTTTCTAGGGTCAAATCTTCGAGTACCAAGCAACTAACTTTAAGATGTTTCAAGCCAAAGCAAGCATCGAGATTCAATTTCTTGAGTTGAGGAAATGTCGAATCCGTAAACATATTCAGCAGAGAGGGTTGGCTGTATAAAATGACAAGGGAGAGAGATAACGTTTGGAGTGAGCGGAAACCACCTTTCATAACCAGCGGAGGAGGCAACCTGAAACCAGGATAACGAGATTTCAACTTGAAGACCCGCAAAGATTCACTTGTAATAACACTTCGGGGAAAATTAAAATAATCATCCGTGGCCACCTCAACGTCTAATTCCTGCACATTTTGCCTTATGGCACAGCGGATTAAGTCATTTAGACGTGAAAAACTCAAAGGAGCATGGAAACGAAGGATCCTTAGATCGGAATTCTTGTTGCGCAGGGCTAATACCTGGCTAATGAAATCCATTCGTTTAGCAGACAACGAATGCAGTGATGATCTTTTCTCATTACTCGGCTTGATATTTGTTGAAGGCAATCCAATTGGGTTAATGGAGGTGAAATCAAGGTCAGGGAAGGATGACCACAAAGATTTCCATCTTTTCGATAAGACACTGGTTTGCGCGATGGTTTTGATAGGAAGAAAGAAAAGAATGTGATGGAGAACATCATCGGGGAGATCACTGATCCTGTCAATCCCATTATCGCCTTCATACCAAAACTTCTTTCTCTTTGCAGATCTTGTTTCCATTGAAACGTAGGTATCCTTCTTCGGGTTCCTTCTCCCTTGCCGAATCTTTTTCTGTGTGTTGAGAAAGGGTGCTTAGGGTTTGAATTTTTCAAAAGAGTGAAGTGTGGCGAGAACGAGAAGAGTTTGAGTTTGTTTGGAATCTTAAATCAGAATAAATAAATAAATTAGCCACATGTTAGTGTTGCATTGTGTTTAAAACACTAAGTTGAATTTAACAGCGTTAACCGATTAAGGCATAGTTTGGATAGGTAGTGCAATTGATTCTAATGAGATTGAAAATAGCAATAGTGGTGATATTGATATCAAATTTTAGTAAAATTACAAAAAAAAAAAAAAGAAGAGCAATATGGTAATTGCGGCACGATGAAATTTTTCAACGTGTCACATTAGAGCCAATCGGGCTCCCAAACTAGGCCTAGAAAAATAGTAAATTTTTGTTTGAAAACGTTTATTCAATTATTCATCATATTCATGTAGTTTTGGCATATTAAACTATATAAAAATAACATCCAACCTAACTCTTGCTCGATTAGCATAAGAACAAACGAATTTACAGCAACTAATAAATCTAGTAAAATAGCCAATGTGGCAACCCCGATATACCTTAATAGTTAAGAATGTTTCAGATTCAAGTCTCACCACACATGTAAATTGCATGTCCAATTTTATGCCGATTTTTTTGATCTATAGTAATCTCTCTTGTAATGTATCATGATTAAAAAAGATATTATTATCTAATACACTATCCGTAGAATTTTTATTCAATACACCTTCACAAGACTCCATGCATGGGTTAAGTGGCTTGCATAGTTGTCAGAAGCCAAGTGGCTGTCAAGCGGCTACGGCTTTGTTGAACGTCATGTCACAAGTGGCTTGCCAAGTAGACCTGGTCATGGGCGGGCTCGGGTCGGGTTCGGGCCGGGCCTATGACAGGTAATAAAAATTGTAATTGATACCTAAGCTAGGCCCGGCCTGTAATTTGGACAGATTTTTTTGCCCAAGCTCGAGCCCCTTTTTGTGTCATAAGCCCAAGCCCGTCCAAATATAATTTTTTTTTATTTTTTAAAATTTTTAATTATTTATTATTTATTTCCTTTAAATTTTAATTTAATTTGTAAAAATTTATATGTCAATTTTCATATTAAATATTTATAATCATGTTTTATTAATCAATAATATTTTTTTATATATAAAAAATTATATTATGCTAAATAAATATATAAAAATAATATAATATATTTTAATTAGGGCCTGGCCGGGCCCGGGCTTTGAAAGTTAAGCCCGAGGCCCAGCCCGATTTTTAAACGGGCCTAAAAATTTTGTCCAAGCCCGACCAAATTTCATACGGGGCTTTCGGGCTTGGGCGGGTAGCCCGGCCCTTAAGCAGGTCTATTGCCAAGTAAAGGTGTGCAATCGATCGGTTCGGGTAATTCGTTGCAGTTTTATTGACAATCGATTTAACCAACCTTATATATGAGGTTGACCCATTGAGTTTCATAATTTTTGAGAAGGGATGAGAGCAGCACTCTCCCTTTCTCTCATTACCCATTCTTACTCTTTCTCGTTTTCTCTTCATTTCAAATTCGAAGGTAGTCAACGAGAAGCGTACAGAATGGGCTTCAACAACGTAGTAATACGGTATAATGATATTGAGCTCTCGCCTGCATCCAAGTCAGTTTTACTGCATTTAATTTTGTGTTAGTGACTTTATGAGATTTTAACAAATTTTAACTATTGGTATCAAACCCAGACTCACCATAAGTCACTAAACATTATTATTTTTTACATAAAAACTCCATTGAAGCTTAAATTTAAGCTTTTTGGATTTTGGGTTTTTTGAAACCCATACCATTTCTTGCATTTTTTTGACTTAAAATTGCCGGATTATTGTTGTATAGTGTTTTTGGGTGAAAAACCCCTTAATTTCGAGCAAAAAACGAGCCAAAATGGGTCCTTTTCGACTAGATTGAGTCAAAAAATTCGAATTGTAACGAAATGGGTCGTTGCAGGAAGAAGACGACTGGCACGTGCACAGTAACATTATGCCTGGATCGTGCACTACACGCGCCATTGCCATTGATGTTGACACGCGCCTGCTAATGAAAATTAAAAAATAAAATAAAATCAAAAAGTTTTTTTTCGAGCCCCCATTTTTGGTTTTTTGGGTCGATTTTTGGATTGCCTTTGGGATTTAGTTTTTGGGCTCATTTTTTGTGTTTTGGGATTTTTTTTTTGTTTAGTTTTGGGCCATTTTTTTGGTTATTTGGGCTATATTATATAGTTTAATGTAGACCATTAATTTTTGGATATATTTTAGGCCACCCATTATTAAAAATAAAATAAAAGGTTTTTTAATTAGGCCTTAAAATTTTATTTAATTTCAGTCAAAATAATTTTATTATATTATGGGCTTATATTTAATTTATTAAGTGGCCATTTAGTATAAAATTAATTTTGGGTAATTAAATTAATTAATTTTAGGGTCATTTTACCTAATTAATTTAGGGGCCATATTGATTAATTAATTATATTTAGCTATTAAATTGGATTAATTATTGGCTATTTTGCATAATTAATTAATAGGCTATTTTGGATTATCGCTTTAAGGGCCATTTTGATTAATTAATTATGAGCCATTTGGTTAATTAATTTTTGGACAATTTCAGTCATAACCAAATTTATTTAATAGCCATAATTAATTGTTAAGCCCAAAATTAAAGTGGTATAAGTGAATTTTTGGAGGAATTAATGTTGGGGTTATTTTTGAAAATTCAATTACCTATTGAATTCATAATTCACTTAATTTTGAAATATATACCCATGTCCATAAATTATTAATAATTGGCCTAACTAAATAAGTTTAAATAAATTATGTGGGTATTTTATTTTAAATAGTTATCTGGATTTTGATTTTCCCATTTTGTCAATAATTTATTTAAACAAATAAACTCTCTAAAATACAATTGCCTTATTATTTGAATATTCACATTAATGTGAAATTAATTGATTAATGTTAGGCCTAAAATTACTACATATGATTCAGGAATTGCATTTTTTTGGTGTGGTTAATTTTGGTCAATAAATTTTGTGAATATTATTAAAATTATAAATCATTAATTGGATTGACTAGTACTTGCCTGTCGCAAGAATGGTCATGAAGATTTTTTTACGATTATTCTGGTAAATTTTAAGACAAAATAATAAGGCAATGCTTAGTGATAGTTGCAACTATATCAAGATCTCTAGAAGTGACAATTCTCTCCCTGTCGAATTGCTTGTTACTTTGAGAGATGCTTGGGTAGGAGATGATTCTAGTTTGGATATACATGATTTTCTACCATGTTGGTGGGCGATCATTCAGCTTTATATTCAATCAGTTTTGTCTTATCTTCTGTAACGTATTGTGCAATAAATTTAATATTGTTTGAATTATTCTACTAGCCTCCATTAATTTTGATTGTCTGTGCAACTATCAAATATTAAGTCTCTAACAAGATTGAATTAGATAAATGATGTGAATTGCTCTCTATGGTTAAGGGCATATGGAACTAGAAAGTAGCCCCGAGAGCTAATCCATCTTCTATACCCAATAGTGTTAGCTCTTGGTGACAAAGTATTAATATAGAATTTTGGGAACACTCAAATAAGAATTCTCTAATTATATTGGGTATACCATGAATGAACAAATCAGAGAAAGTGTTCCAATCAGTAATAATCAAGAAGTATTTATGGATGTCATTAAGAAATAATTCGCATAGGATTGATAAAGGTTGTAATAAGAGACCAGCTCCATATCTGGTAGATTGGGAACTACTTCCTTCTGCCATAGAGAGTGGGAGATCTTTCAGGATCATAGATCTCATTCAGCGTATCTCAATGGACAGAAGGAAGTATGGCATATTAATATCAAGATTGATATTGTTATCTAATAGTAGGGATCTTTCAGGTTAATAGATCTCATTTGGCTCTCATGATGATATATGCCAATATTATTGCTGAAAGAAATATTATTAAGAGGTCTCTATAAAAGGTCATTTAGAAGAAAAAATTTGCCAAACCCATTTCCCATTATGGTTCCACCAATACCTCTAAATATTAAGGTATGCCACTTTTGCCATAACTTGGGCACAAGAGGGTAGTTTGTATGAGTCTTTCTAGATTGGGAGGTGTGTGAAAAGGCATTATGTTAGCTTTGATTTTGGATCCAGTCTAAGAGATATGCACTCTGACTATTAATGGTTGGATATCGATGCTATTATTGATAAAGCCATAAGCAACCGGAGACCAAATAAGAAAAAATTGTTGTGAATTGGAGCTATAGAGTTAAAATCCATGCCAAGAACATAAGGATCAGCCAGATTATTGTTACATTTTGCAAACAATTTTGGAATTACTGTTAGTTTTTACTTTTCATTCTGATAACTAAAAAGTATTTCTAATTACTAACAACATATGTATTGATTCTGGTATTCTATGTGATGGATTATACACAGTAGACTTGTACCCTAATATTGGGCAAATTTTCTTCAGTTATGAATGATGTGACTATCGAATTTGATTATGGTAGAATAGATAAGAAATTTATCAAATTGTGGCATGAGTTAGAGACATTGGCACATGTAGGGAACGCATTTAAGGAAATCTTGCTATTAATATTAAGGATACTGTTGGCTTTATAGGCTATACCGAGAGGGGGGTGAATCGGTTTTTCATTGACCTTAAGTTCGTTTTGCGATTCTTCTAAACTCTCTAGCCTATATTAATATTTTCTAAGTTCTCTAGGCTAGGCAATCATGCAATCCAAGTTTAATGAAATAAACACAATATAAATGCAAGTAAATAAAGAGTAGGGAGAGAGAGATTTACACCATCGATTTATAGAGGTTCGGCTACCTTGCCTACGTCCTCTACCTTGAGACACTCTCAAGGATTTTCCCCAAATTTACTATCTTTAAATTTGTTACACTCCCTCTTTTCAAGGCTCAAGAGAAACCTCTCTCTTTTTCTAGGCTCAAGAGTAACCTCCCTCTTTTTCTTAGGCTAAAGAGTAACCTCCCTCTTTTTCTAAGGCTTAAGAGAAACCTCCTCTTTACAAGGAATGATGGGATACAAATAATGTAATCAAAGAAAAGGCTTCTAGGTAGGCAATTGATTACAGAAATTAAGCTCAATGAGAAACCTATACAATATTTGTGCTAAGCACTACAAGGATTAAGAGAATGATAGATGATGGAAACTTTGTAGCTCTTGATTTGTTGTTTGAGGCTTGTAGATTTGAGGAATATGAGATTTTGAGTTGCTGAGTGGTTCCTCTTCCTTTCTTTAGCTTCTAAGCCTCTATTTATAGTCCCTTGGATGTGTTCTAGCCATTGGGTGGAGTCAAATCTCGAATATTACCGTTGTCTTACAAAAACTAGCCGTTATAGGCTATTTTCGGGCAAAGGGATTGATCCTGATACAGTGGGGATCGATCCCTTTTGTCCAGAATCTTGATTCTGGGCTTCAGGGACCTTGGGAAGACTTTCTGCCAAAAAGGGATCGATCTTGCTATAGTGGGGATCGATCCTTTTCTTCCAGAAGGCATTTTTCCTACACTTTTGGGTTAGAAATGATATGACCTTTGATACTAATTCAACCCAAAGCATTTATAAGCTTTAAGGGAGTTTTTCTTGATTTTCTCAAATGAAAATATTGTCCAAGAAATCATCAAGTGATTTTCTAAAATATTCAAAACATTTATAAAGAATTAAGACCAATAAGAATATGCATCGTTAAATCATGGTCTTAATGTTCGATATGAACACTTGAAATGTATTGAGAAAATCATGTGTGATAAGGCAAATTTACAATATGAATTAAAACATTAAAGCTTACTTAAGTTTTTGTTATTTCAAAATATATATGGCAATTTAACGCTAACAATCTCCCCCTTTTTGATATGACAAAACTTAATGTAAATTTGCTTTGAAAATTCTTTCATAAAATACTCCCCCTCAAATAAAACAGGATTTTATAAAGCTCCCCCTTAATATAAGCATGGGTTTTGAAAATGAATTTTCCCTCATTATCTCTCCCCCTTAATATCTCTCCCTTTACTATCTATCTCTCCCCCTTTTTGTCATAGCAAAAAGAAGGAAAAATAATAAAAAATATGCTCCCCCTAAAAATATGGCTATGTGAGAAGAGATAAAAATGATCTATCCAACAAGAAACATGTTAGTACATGGGACTCATAGCACAAATAAATAAGTCAACATTCACAAAGAGTATGAAATATTCAGGCAATGAATATGACTTATGATCCTATACTAATTGTTTATAAATAATTTTGATACCAATTGTTGATAAGTAATTTTGCAAGAATGTTCCAATTGGTAAGAAGTCAAGCAAGCACCTAAGTATATCAATTGTTCTCTAAGATCCAACTAAGGTGCATGTCAATACATCATAATTATGAGCTGAAATTAGATGACATATCATATGCAAGAGCTCATAAATCACGTTCAAGCAAGAGTGTGCATAGACTCAAAACATATAGCAATTAACTTCAAATTCTAGCACACAAGAGTTTCATACAAAAATATCCTAAGAGAATTCTTCTCTATTTGTCAGTTCAAACTAAAGAGCATGAGAAGAATTGTCAATTTAAAGCTCATACCAATTGGCAATTTAGTTTTGGCTTACCAATTATTGAAAATATGGTTGCCAATGATATCAATTGTTATTTCAATCTAAATACCAATTGTTACTAATGGTTAACTTAGGCATTTTGCATGAATCCAATATCTATGTGTAGTGTGTTCATGTCAAGAAAATAATCATTCTAAATATGCAAAAACACAACCACATACCATCATCATTAAATATGCATATGGATCAATTAATCATTAGCACACTATCATAAAGCATTAATCCATATTCATATTCACAAATGTATACCATATGGAAGATTCAAAACAATCGAGGAATTCAAGCAAACACATTTTCTTCCATGGTTTCAAACACAAAAATCCTATGCTCATTTTTCAATTCAAGTTCTTAACCAATTATGAGCAAGGGAAGATTACCATTTTAATCAATTCAAATCAATATCCCTAGTGAATTTTAACGTTTAAGGTTCCAAAGGGTATATGCTATTTTAACTAAAATG
Organism: Heritiera littoralis; assembly: GCA_031772115.1. NCBI lineage: Eukaryota > Viridiplantae > Streptophyta > Magnoliopsida > Malvales > Malvaceae > Heritiera > Heritiera littoralis. The sequence continues at coordinate 4,053,658 of JAPDPK010000052.1, read as the reverse complement.
GTTTCACCTAAGTGAATCAATATTATCAAGCTAAAATATATTTTATCATTAAAATCCATAAACTATGAGTGAGGTTAAGCACATAATATCATGAAAACAACTATTCTCATTTCATAGGCATGATTATTGATTCAACTCAAGCAAGCATGTAAGTTCAACATCAAAACAATCAAGAATAAATGCATGGATATCAATCAAGGTACATTTGTTCAAGTTTGCATTTATCTTTGAATGTTGGTGTTGTCATTAAAGCCCAAGCTCTTTAATAATTTGGCCATAAGAGAAGTTTAAGTTCATGGATGACAAATTTTCATGCCTTTGAACATTTAGGATCCATTTATCATCACAAATTATAAGCCAAGGAAAATTATGACCTTGGAATTTACATTTGAAATCAATCCTTAAGGTCAAGTTTTAATTATTCTTCCACTAGATGTACAATTATCATGAAACCTAGTGTGGAGTAGTTGAGTCAAGCTAAGAAACATAATCCTATAAGCATGCTTGACTAAGATGAAGAATATTCATTATGCACATGTTCATCAAATTCTCAAATATATACACAAATCATTGAAATAAATCTCAAAAATCATGTTTAAGCATTCATTGAAAGTATGTTTCAAGATTATTTAAAGATTTATGCAAATCATGAGTGTTTTCAACAAGAAAAATGATTTTGCACTTGTGAGCTCAAGAAAAATGATATTGATTGTTGAAAGTGATACCATTTGTTGGAAATGATACAAGTTGATGGAATTGAGGCATGATATCAATGAGAAATGATTTTTCATATTCTAAATATCATCAAAAATAAGTTAAAACAATGAATTTTAAGTTGAGAAGAAAGAAAATATCAAGAAAGTGAAAAATCCTTCTCAAATTTGGTTGAAAAAGTGCAGAAAAGCCATGTTGGCCTGGGGGGATCGATCCCTTTAGGAGGGTGATCGATCCCTTTGTTCCAGAATCACAGATTTTGAATTCTGCTCAAGGGGGATCGATCCTGCTTGTTGAGGGATCGATCCCTCATCCTGTTTCTGCAGTTTTTGACAGAAAATTCAAAAGTTTTGAGGTGCCAAATCTTTGTTTTTAAGTATTTTAAGTCCAAGTAAAGATTCAAACATTTGTAAAACATGATTTTGGACTTGTATGAATGAAAAACAAGAATGAAAAACTATTTAACAAAAGATTTTGCAATTTTGGTAGGATTTTCACCAATAAAAGCATTTTTAGCCTCATAGGAGGTCATTTTGAGATTTAAGCATATTTTGACCAAACCAATGCATTGAGTTACATAAATATGTCAAAACAAACTTGTTCACATAGATTTTAAGCATATATATCATTAAAGCATATATCTTGTGAACAACATGCCATGATTTCCAATATACAAGTTCTTCATTAATGCTCATAACATGGCATTTTACATATATGACATATTTGACTTCTTTTGAGCAACTAAATATATTATCTAGACATATCAAACTTGCTCAAGATGCAGAAAACCAAAAATCATTTCAAATCCACTAAACATGCCTTTCATTCAATATATCAAGAACAATTCATCAAGCACTCAATAATCATTTATTATGCCTTTTATTCAATCATTCAACTCACAAAGCATCAAGAATCATCAACCAACTTTCTCATCAAAGCACAAATAATCAAATAATAGTTTTAAGGAGTAAATCATTAAGCTTACAAAACTCCTTTATTTGAGTATGCTTTGTCTTGAATTGTTGAATCCACCTTGAGCCATTCTTTGAAGAATTGTTGTGACCTTGCCATGGATGGATTCCCAAGCTCTTTCTCTTTCTCGTTGGCACAAGCAAGCTCCATGAGGATGTGTTGAGCATTTAAACTCCATTGTTCCATTGTATTCCCATGCTCTAACACTCCTATAACAAACAAATTCAAGCATGCTTTGGTACCCAAATTTTCTTGGGTCCATGAGAGTTAGTGCAAACAACTTTTGATCCTTTTGGGATCCACTTCAAGCACAATTCATCATTATTTATAGCATGCTTTGGCACCCATATTTTTCTAACTACTCTTCCTCTAAATGTGGTTTTTCTATAAGTGCATGCTTGTGAAGAGTGTCCTATTCTATTGCAAAGTGAGCATGTGAGAGATAAATCATGCATAGAATTTTTGCTCACTAAGAAATTCCTAAGATGAGTTTCTTTTTGTTTTTCATTATAGCCTAACCCATCTTTGTCAGAGAAAGCTCTTTGAGTCTCTAACATATGGTCTAGCTTTTGTTGACCCATATAAAATCTAGAAAATGAATTATGCAAATTTAAGTTCTTTTTATTTACTTCATCTATTTCTAGATTTGCTTCTTCTAATTTCTTCTCAAATTCAAGTTTGGCATTTAATAGCATTTCATTTTCTATTTTTAATTTAGCAATGATTTTCTTATATTTGGAGTTCATGCATTGAAATTCATTTGCTAAATCATTAAAGGCATTTTGTAACTCATCAAATGTAAAGTCATTATTTTTACTAGAGCTACTACTAGCCTCATCATCACTAATAGCCATAAAGCATGAGTAGGCTACCTCATCATCTACGTTTTCCTCATTGGAGCTATCACTATCGCTCCATGCAGCCACAAATGCTTTCTTTCTAAGTTTCCTATCCTTTTCTTTCCTAAGTAAGGGGCAATCTAGCTTAGTGTGACCTGGTTCATTACATTCATAACACACTAAGGGGTCTTTTTCTCTCCTACTAGATTCTCCTCTTATTACCCCTCTACTTTGGTGCCTCCTATCATTCTCTCTCTCTTTCATTCTCAGAAATCTATTAAATCTTTTGGCAAACATTGCCATTTCTTTTTCTTCCTCATTTCCACTCTCATCACTATCATCTTCAATGACCTCATGAGTAGAAGACTTAAGTGCTACCCCTATTTTCTTTGAAGGAACTTCATTTCTTTTCAATTTCATCTCATATGTAAGTAGGGAGCCCATAAGTTCATCTAAAGACAAGGTGTTAGGATCCTTAGATTCTTCTATAGCAGTCACCTTTGCCTCCTAAGATTTTGGCAAGCTATTCAAGATTTTCTTGACCATTTCTACATTGGAATAGCTCTTGCCTAATGCCTTAAGTCCATTAATTATATCATTAAATCTAGTGAACATTTCGCTAATGGACTCATTTTCTTTCATCCTAAATAGCTCATAATCATGTGTGAGCATTCCTACTTTGGTTTCTCTAACTTGATTGGTCCCTTCATGTGTGATAGCTAATTTGTCCCATATTTGCTTGGCATTCTCACATAATGATACTCTATTATACTCATTGGGACCTAAAGCACAAAAGAGGATGTGCATAGCCTTGGCATTCATTTGTGACAATCTCATGTCATTTGTGTCCCACTCATCCTCATCCTTAGGGACATCTTTTCCATCTACTTTCTTCATGGGAATTCTAGGACCATTCACTATAATTCTCCACACTTCATAATCATTTGATTGTACAAATAACATCATTCTAGTTTTCCAATATGAATAATTTTCACCATTGAAGAGTGGAGGTCTAACTAATGATTGTCCCTCTTCTCCTAGGGGTGTGCCTACATTCAAGTGAGTCATTTATGATCGTTTTGCTCGATAGAGGTTAGTCTAAATAAATCTCGAGCCCAAGCTCTGATACCAATTGTTGGCTCTATAGGCTGTACCGAGAGGGAGGTGAATCGGTTTTTCACTGACCTTAAGTTTGTTTTGCGATTCTTCTAAATTCTCTAGCCTATATTAATATTTTCTAAGTTCTCTAGGCTAGGCAATCATGCAATCCAAGTTCAATGAAATAAACACAATATAAATGCAAGTAAATAAAGAGTAGGGAGAGAGAGATTTACACTATCGATTTATAGAGGTTCGACTACCTTGCCTACGTCCTCTACCTTGAGACACTCCCAAGGATTTTCCCCAAATTCACTATCTTTGAATTTGTTACACTCCCTCTTTTCAAGGCTCAAGAGAAACCTCTCTCTTTTTCTAGGCTCAAGAGTAACCTCCCTCTTTTTCTAAGGCTTAAGAGAAACCTCCTCTTTACAAGGAATGATGGGATACAAATAATGTAATCAAAGAAAAGGCCTCTAGGTAGGCAATTGATTACAGAAATTAAGCTCAATGAGAAGCCTATACAATATTTGTGCTAAGCACTACAAGGAATAAGAGAATGATAGATGATGGAAACTTTGTAGCTCTTGATTTGTTGTTTGAGGCTTGTAAATTTGAGGAATATGAGATTTTGAGTTGCTGAGTGGTTACTCTTCCTTTCTTTAGCTTCTAAGCCTCTATTTATAGTCCCTTTGATGTGTTCTAGCCGTTGGGTGGAGCCAAATCTCGAATATTACCGTTGTCTTACAAAAACTAGCCGTTATAGGCTATTTTCGGGCAAAGGGATCGATCCTGATACAGTGGGGATCGATCCCTTTTGTCCAGAATCTTGATTCTGGGCTTCAGGGACCTTGGGAAGACTTTCTGCCAAAAAGGGATCGATCCTGCTATAGTGGGGATCGATCCTTTTCTTCCAGAAGGCATTTTTCCTGCACTTTTAGGTTAGAAATGATATAACCTTTGATCCTAATTCAACCCAAAACATTTATAAGCTTTAAGGGAGTTTTTCTTGACTTTCTCAAATGAAAATATTGTCCAAGAAATCATCAAGTGATTTTCTAAAATATTCAAAACATTTATAAAGAATTAAGACTAATAAGAATATGCATCGTTAAATCATGGTCTTAATGTTTGATATGAACACTTGAAATGTATTGAGAAAATCATGTGTGATAAGGCAAATTTACAATATGAATTAAAACATTAAAGCTTACTTAAGTTTTTGTCATTTCAAAATATATATGGCAATTTAACGCTAACAGATACAATTAGCAGATATTGAGATGAGTAGGAACTGATATATACCAACATTTGTAAATCATTTCCACATACTGTATTTAGTGGATATAAGTATTTCATCAATTTCACTAAATACCATTATGGTTTAGGTCATATAAAGTAAAAGATTTGATCTTATAAAAGCTTTAAGCATCCTAATTAATTTCGTTGCGCTGCTTACGTCAAGTAAGCTGCTTAAGGAAATGATCAAACAGAGGTGATAAATGTGGTACTCGGTATAATAAAGTTAGGTGAAATCATATATCGATTTTGGGTTAAGTGCATTGCAGGATTATGTATTGACGCCTAGTATACTGTGCTTGGAATACCAAAACAGAATGAGATTGTAGCAATAATTATTCGTACATTTTGATATGGTAAGATTTATGTTAATCACTCCAAATTTTCGAAATTTAGGTGGAGTGAAATTATTAATGCTGCAAATCACATTCTAAGTTGATCTCCAAGCAAAATTAGTTCCCAAATTCATCTTAAGTTGTAGTGAGACATTAAGTTGAGTTTATGCCACCTTTCGTGTTTAGGATTATAAAGTAAGACAAAAGCTTATAACCCACAGTCAAGAAAACTTGAAAAAAATTATTAGCGGCAACTCTATTGGTTATTGAGATTCTAGATTTTGACTTTCTGTCATGTAAACTAGAATCATTGAGTTTGATAATGCAATCTATTTAGAGGATGACTTAAAGAATGAGAGTTGCGAACTCCATAAAGTCATTAATGAAGTACATTTTATTGTGCCAGTCCCATATATGTGCTGCCTTTGATGGTAAGAGACCACAACCAAAAGAATCTACGATTGATCCTAATACTATATTTTGAACCTGCACCTGAACTTACAGAGGAACATGAATATGAGATTCATGTGTCTTCTGATTTTGATATTTGTTAGGATGCTATACCAATCTGAACTCTTGGAGTTGGATATTTGTCATGTAGGATGAGTAAGCATCTATGTTGTATAAAGATGCATGGGATTTATTTGAGTTGTGACATCATTGTAGATCAAAAAAGATTCTAAATATTAGGTAGAAGATCTAAAGCCAAATTTGGCCAAGGCTTTAAATAAAGAAAAGGAATTAGTTTTGTGAAAACCTTATTTCCTGTTTCTACCAATGATTTTAGAATCATGATGGTAATTGGTAGCTCATTTTGATTAGGAGCTACATATTGGATATTAAAATGTCTAAATGAAGCAACCTAAAATTTTGTGGTTCTTAAGATGGAACAAATAGTTTGTGAACTCAAGGAGTTCATTGGCGAACATTAAAAGGTATCTAGACTGTATCCAAAGTAATGAGATTGTCACTTTAAGGAGAATATTGTTGGTTGATAATTAGATCCATTACAAGGTCAGTGGAGTAGTTATGTGTTATTTGTGCTCTAAATTGATGATATCAAATAGCAGCCTATGACACTAACCTATTGCATGAGACATATTTCATGTTGTCATGTCACTTCAGAATAAAGAATCTAAGTGAGGCCCCATTCTATTTTAGGGATTAAAATTCTTCGTGACATCTTAATAGGCATACTTTTTCAGTCTCAAGAAACCTATATTGTGTGTTAAGTAGGTTTATTGCATATTGTTCTCATATTAAGGCGACTCTTTGTGAAAGGTGACATACTATGAAAATCTCAAAGTCCTTAAAATGATAATGAAAGAACTCATGTTGAGTGTTATGTATGCCTTATTGTGGGTAACTAGCATATGCTCAAGTCTATACACATTTTGATGTTGTGTATATTATAGGTTAACTTTGGAAATACCTAAGTGATCCTATAATAGAGAGCTGGAAGCTATAAAGAGAGTATTTGGATATTGGGAAGTCTGACATTCTATGTTAGGTTAGATATTTTGATATTAATTTTGTATGTTATCCAAATGATGGAAACCAATTTTGGTTGTATATTTATGGATATAAAGGAGCTGTTTCTTGGGAAGGTATGAAACAAACACTTACAACGTCCTTGATTATGGAGGCTAAGTATATAGCATGCTGTAAAGCTATATAATGGGTCATTTAGGTTGCAGAATTTCATCTTAAGACTAGTTTCTATGGTTGCCATTCTGAAATTTTGGAGATGTACTGTGGTAATACTACAGCAAGTACTTTCTCTCTTAAAATGTTAGAAGTTCCTCACACTTCGAATGTTTAAATATCATCATTCGGTTTATTAGAGAGAAAAATAATGGAATCCATTATTTGATCAGATTGTAGAGCACAAAATTAAAGAGCTCATTCTGGTTAATTAAGAGTTTGGCTGCTTAAGTGCTTTAATGACTTAACACTTGTATGGGGCATATGGAGCTATTTGCTGTATTAAGTTAGTGGTAGCTTTATATAATGAAATCAGTTGCAACTATAGATGGATTCCTAATTGCCATATATGCATATTATGTTGCGTGCATTCTGGTAAATATGGCATTTTATTGGATGAGACATTCCATATTAGTCTCATGTGCTTCCGTTGAAGTAATGCATCATTCGGTTTAGATGCATGGACCTAATGGAAATGGATATTTGATTTTGTTTCATATCATTTCCATTTCACACTTTTATACTATTACTTTATTGAAGTCTTTATAAGTTTACACATTTGTACCTTATCAGTATGATGCATTCTGAAGCTTGTAAAGACTTATTGTTGTTAAAGTATTTATAAGACTACACATTTGTACCCTTTCGGTACAATGTATCCAGAGGTGTTATGAATACATATTGATATTTATATGATATCTTTCGTTAATTAACTTAATTGTCTAAATGGGAGAATGTTGAAATATCTCTATTAATATAGACTAGTTCAGTGTAATTAACATCATATAATATTTAATTAATAGTAAATTTTGCATAAAGTGTGACCCGGATTATAATTATATTAAATATGTAGTATACGTGTATTAACCTATAATGAGATGAGTTTATACATGAATCCCATGGAGGGAAGCCCATATTCTCAACCTTTATAAATATGAGACTGGCCTATTGAATTTCATAATTTTTTGGAAGGAATGAGAGTAGCACTCTCCCTCTCTCTCATTACCCATTCTCACTCTCTCTCGTTCTCTTTCCGTTTCAGGTTTAAAGGCAGTCAACGAAAAGCATATGGAATGAGATTCAATAACGTGGTAATACGATATAACGGGATCGAGCTCTTACCACATTCAGGTCAATTTTACTGTGTTTAATTTTGTGTCAGTGACTAGGTGAGATTTTTCAACAGACACAATGACAGATCATCTCATCATCATTCAAAACTAGAACCCAAATGACAAACGTAATAAAAATGTCAAATAAAATACAACTAAATATACAAAAAACAACATATACACACAACTAAACAAAAAAAATAGATGAAAAAAAAAAAGATAACTTTGAAGGACCACAGAGAGGTGTAGTTTCAACAAGGAAACAAGAGGCGTCAGACATGGACTGCCGGACTGGTGGTGTAGCTGACGAGAGGAATCGGCGGATATTCAAAGAGAGCCAAGACTGAGAGGCATGACTGAGTAAGAAAGAGTGAGCGTGTGTGAGTGAGGGGCGAGGACAGTGACTAAGTAAGCAAAGATCGTGCAGGTGAGTGCTGGAGTGGAGTGAGTCGACTCGACGCAACGGGGAAGCAGTGTTGAGAGTAGACAGAGTCGAAAGAATAAAAGGTTTGTGAGTTGAGAGTTTTGGGGGAGGAGAAAGTAAAAATGAAAAAAAGTAACGGATTTGGTCCAATCGGGAATTTGGGATTTTTACTTTTTTTTATTTACTTTTAGTAATATTTTTTAATGATATAATATTAAGATAAATTCTATTGAGGATTTCAAAATTTTATCATAATTTAATTTTAAGTAGTATTATATATATATATATAAAATGTAATACTACATGGTTTATTTGTCTTTTAATACTAAAAAAGACGTTATGATTCCAACTCAAGATGTGTACACTTTAATGAAGAAATTATTAATCGTGAAATATATGTTAAGAAGAGCCGAGGAATGGACTGAGGCCCTGGTCTGGCGACCTTTATCATTTTGACTTGCCGACTCCGGATTGTCAGCTCGCTTCGCATAATTATTAATTTTTTGCATCTTATTTTCTGAAATAGCAAATTAGCCCACGCGTAATAAGAAACGATGACTTCAGCCTGTTAGTATCAAAACAGAAAACATAAACAGTCCTGTTTGCCACTAAAGAATCACGTACAATACAATTTCCTGGAGAAAAACTAATGAGTTCAAATAAAGCACTCAGTCGGATAACAAAAATTATCCAAATGCTACCAGTGACTATTCTTCCGGAGCCTTAAAGACACAGTAAATCAGCTCTGCTCCTTGGGAATGGACTAAAAGGCCTCGATCCTCTTGGCTATACCACTGAGCTCATCTGGAGGTGTTAGGAAAATTACCCAATCGGAAAGCTTGAGAAATCCCGTGGACCGCAAACTTCGTGGATAGAAAGATATTTGGTGTAACTATCTTAGCTCCATTAATGGTCAATTTCTGTGTAATGTTGAGGCCCCCAGATACCTCAAGACCATGCCCTGGAAATAAAGTACTTAGTGAAGCATTAGCAGGCAAAGAAGCAAGTTCCTTGTAGGTGAATTTTCGAGGTAGTATATGAAATCTCACTATTTTGTCAAGCAAAGCTGAAGGAGATGCTACAAACGAAAACTCCGGTGGAGCAAAGACTGTAACGGAACTAAAGCTCATTTGATCTTCAAGAATCCCATCAAGAACAGAATTTAGGCCAACTGCGAACGAAACGAAACCCTTGGAGCTTAGCAAACGGATAATATGTGTCCATTCAACCCCGTTCTTGGTGTCAATAACCTCTGAAACCAAGCTAAGGTTAGAATCATACATCGGTGATTGAAAATGATCCCAACCCTGGTTAACATTTAGAGGATCCCTCGAGGTGAAGGGACCAATAACACCATGAATTGTTAAGGGCCCTTCAAGAAAGATATCCGGATGTGAAACCAACACATGATTGATCTCTACCACTCTTTCTTTCGCATCAACCTTTGTTATAGCCACATTCTTTCCGTAAAGAAGGGTAGGGAAGCAACTACCTTTGTTCTTCTTCAAGATATCACTCATGGAAAGCTGAAGAGGAGAGGCATGGTATTGAAAAAGATGCTTCAAGAGCCAAGAAGTGTGAGAGGCGTTTACGATGAAAGAGTCTGGGATTGCAAAGATTGTTGAGTGCGGAGAGGAAATAAAGATTTCAGGGGTGATTTGAAGGACGGCGGCCATGATGTTAAAACCTGATTTTCTTAAAGCGCCTGAGGCTTCCAAAAAGAGTGGAGCTCTGGTCGATTTGTTCGGCAGTGGTTCATCTTTGGGTAGTGAACGTAGCGCCGTGGAGATTGCTAGAAAAGCCAACAAAACCGAGACGGTGAAGTAGACTGGTGCACGCCACCAATTTGTAGAAAAGGCCATATTTCTCTTTTGAAAGTTGGATTTCTGGAGGGACACAGAGGAGTACTGAAGAAAGAAATAAATGGCAGTATGGCGCTGGCTGGTATAATCATTTCCAGTCCACCAGAAGTTATTTGTTGGGCTAGCTCGAATTTCACTTCGGTTGAACCAAAAGGCCCGGATGCGGGCTTCACGCTTGGGCCTGGGAAATTTAGGCTGTAAAGCCCCACAATTTTTATATTATCTTTTCACTTTTTAATAGCATGTTTAGTCCCATTTATTATAGTTATTTTTTGTAATCTTGGAGTCCACACCATTAGAAAGATTTTACCATTCACAATTTTCGATCCAAACAAAATTAATCTCATACCATAAAATTGATGAGGATACTTGTGCTTATACCAAAATAAAGTTACTTTTTTAAAAAACACAAGTCATGTTTCAGTTTTTTATAATCAAAATTTTTTCAAGAAATAATAATTTTAATAATATGTCTTTACTATTTAATAAATTGTTTCTACATTTACTTTAATCTTCAATAATTCATAAAATTATAAAAAGAATTATATCATTTCAGCTTAATTTATTTATTTTGTTTAATTTTTGTCATAACGTCTAGGTCCGTGAACCTAACCGCTAGACTTTAAAATTCTAGGAGTCGCCACCAACCATTCAAACCTAAGATGTCATTGGTCACCTATTCTTGTCTAAAGATAAGGCATGGTCTACGTTCAAAGAATCTAGGGATCGGGAGTACGGTTACGTGTGGGGAAGGATTAGCACCCCCACAACGCCCATCCTAAAATGGTACCAACTAATTTTGTGATATCTTTAATAATTTTTAACTAAATAGTCTTTAATCTTGTTAAATTCAAATATTTAAATATTGGACAATCTCTAAGAAACTCTCCATCATGCTGGCAGAATTCCTTAAATTTCATCCTCACCTCCAGAGTATCCAAGAAATCTCATTCGTCTTTCTCGAAGAGGCTCCGTCGTCGGATTTGTTAAATCGTTTATGAAATATCTTAATTTTATTTTCCATCTTTTATTCTTATTTTTTATTTCCTTTTTAATTATCCTTAATTTTTTATTTTATTTTTTTATCTTTATTTTAATACTATTTATCTTTTGAAAATAAATGTCAATTATTCTTCTTGAAAATTTTCTTTAAATCTTCCATCATGCTGGCGAAATTTAAAAAAAACATCTCACCTAAGAATTTTAAAAGTGTCAGCCATTCGTGACACCTTATAATTCCATCATCGGGATAACCTCCACTTATTCTCAATTTATTATTATTATTATATTTTTATTTTTTTAATCATTATTCCCTAATTTCTTATTAATATTTATTTTTATTTTATTTTAAATAGAGATTGATTATTAATATATATTTATGTTTTTTAGAAATAATATCGATTATTAATATTGAACAGTTACCTTAAATCTTCCATCATGCTAGCAAAATTTAAGGTAAATATCATCACCTAGGAATTTCCGAAATGGCAACCATTCGTGACACTCGGAATTCCATCCTCAGCCATATTTTATGATTTTATTATTTTTTTCTAATTTTTGTTCTATCTATCTTATTTTATAAGCCATATTTTCTAAAATAAAAATTCCTAAGTCGATCATGTAAATCACACAATTCCATTATTTAATTAAATCCTTACGACACATGCAAGCCAAGTCAAGTTATCACAATATCATAATATTCCATGCAAATATATCACATTATTCATACAAATTACATGCACACTAAATTTAATTCTACAAATCATACAAAATTATCAAATTATCCAACAATCATGCAAAATCAAATTATATAAAAAATATACAAATTACTAATATGCAAAACTAATATTTAAAGATTATTAAGTCAAATCAATTATATACACTAATTTGAATTTTACATGAATTAACAAGCAAATTAATATTAAATAGAATTATTATGCAAAACTTAGTCAAATATTATACAAACTAAATCTATCAAATATTATATTAACATGGAAATTAACAAATTATTATTTTATTTTTTTTTGGTGGAAAAGGAAATATATAAATCGAACAGAGGAACAGATTTAGTCCCTTGTAGAATTACAACCTAGAGTTCTTGGGACTTTTCGTCCCATATGATCAAACAAAAGCTGAAGTTTAATACAACTAGGTGGGGTCTCCATGAACACAAAAGGAGAATTAAGAGTGGTCCCCAATTTAGCTAAAGCATCTGCACAGCAGTTGGCTTCACGGAAAATATGCGAAATCCTAGTTTGTCCCAGCCTCTGTAACAGAGCCCTGCAATCAGATATAAGAGAACTGTAAGGGTGTGACGAATGAATGCCATGGGAAACAAACCTTACAACATATTGGGAGTCACATTCAATAATCAGGTTATTGAATCCTCTCTCCACCGCGATTTGGAGGCCATCTCTAAGACCCCACAGCTCAGCTACAATGCTGGTTGTTCTGCCAATGTTTCGACTGTAACCACCGATCCAAAGTCCATCTTCATTGCGAAATATCCCGCCCGAACCAGCTTTTCCTGGGTTTCCGATGGCTGCTCTATCGGTGTTAAGTTTCACTGAGTTTGTGGGTGGCGATAGCCATCCAACTTCAACAAGAACATTTCTATTAGATAAAACATTCGGTCCACAAACTGCCCAGAATTCATTGACAGCTTTTTGTAACTTGGTAACCCAGCTTTGTGTTTGTTCACTCAAGTCTTTAAAGACTAAAGCATTTCTGTTGAGCCAAATGTGCCATATAGTAAAAGCAAAAACAGTCTTCCATGGGATGTTGCTCCAACCCGAGAGTTCCTTGGAGGAAAGGTTTGAGTTGATCCAATCACACAGCTCAAAATTAAATGTGGTTTTTAAACTCTCGGGGATAGAGACAGCCTCCCAAAGTTGTTTAACCATTGTGCAATCTCTAATACAGTGAGACAAGGATTCATTTTCTGATATGTAACGAGGACATTGGGGGTCATTTTCTACCCCTCTTCCTCTGAGATGGTATTTGGTGGCCACCTTGTGATGAAGGCATTGCCATAAGAAAATCTGGATCTTTGGTAATATAGAACATTTCCAAACTTCTTTCCAAGTATTGTTATAACACAATCCATCACATTTAATACTCCTAAAAGCAGAGTTAATAGAGAACTGGCCTGAAGAAGAGAGTTTCCATGATAAAGAGTCATTACTTTTAACAATAGTTTGAAGGGAAATAGCATTGATGGATTCCTGAATGTCATTGGGAATAGGAGCACTCAGAATGTCAAAATTCCAGCCTTCATTAGCCAAGAAAACCTCTCTAACAGAAAGAGTTAAGTCTCGAAGAGACCAAGGGCCAAAAATAAAGGAAGACAACGGTCCTAAACCTGTCCAGTCGTCAAACCAGAACAAAGTTTGTTCTCCAGATTTAACAACCCATCGCAAGCCTTGATTGATAATATGGGAGCCTTTATGCATACCAGTCCACACCCGTGAACCATTCTTTTTAGTGAAAATCCCATCCTTTGAGTATTTAGCTTTCAAAACCTTGGACCATAAGTTTTCACCTTCATTCAAAAATCTCCAACCAAGTTTAGCCATATTTGCCTCATTTAGGCTTTTCATATCCCTAATCCCTAACCCTCCTTTGTCTTTTGGCCGAGAAACAACATCCCAGTTAATCATATGCATTTTCCTTTGGTCTTCAGATGAGCCCCAAAGGAAGTTTCTTGTGATCCTATCAATTTCATTGCAAACACTGCTAGGGATGCAAGTGCCTTGCATATAGTAAGACGGAATAGCATTAATGGTTGATTTAATGAGGGTTGTTCGTCCAGCCAAGGATAAGGTATTAGCTTTCCACCCCGCCAGCTTTTTCTGAATTTTTTTCGATATGAATCTGTAATTGGACGATCTATTCCTTCCACTTATTGGAAGTCCCAAATATCTGCCTAACTCTTCCGTATATTGGATTTCCATAATGCTGCTTAGACGGTCTTTTGTAGCAACCTCAATATTTTGGGAAAAAACAATAGCTGACTTGGAGAGATTGACCTTCTGACCAGATATCTCACAAAACTCTCTGAGATTTTTCATCATAGCATTCATCGATTTCTCATTTGCTTTCCCAAGGAGTACAAGGTCATCTGCATAGAACAAGTGCGATAGTTTCGGTCCACCTCTAGACAGTTGAATGGGGTCCCACTGTTTATCTTCACAAGATTCAAGAATTTTAAGAGAAAGAAATTCCATACAGAGGATAAAAATATAGGGTGAAAGCGGGTCGCCCTGTCGAATACCCCTTGTAGGAATCACTTGGTCACTCTTCTCTCCATTGATCAACACTGTCATAGAAGAAGAAGAAATGCAAGACATTATAAGTTTTATCCATTCTTGAGGAAATTTAAAGAACTGAAGAACTTCCCTAATAAAGTTCCATTCAATTATTATTTTATTACATTCTTACTTAATCATGCATCAATTAAAATACTATTAACAAGTGCAAATTAATAAGTATATAAAAAAAACTCTTTTACCTCACGTCACCTTTTTTCCTTTCTTTGTACTTTCCTTTGTTTTCTATTCTTTCCCACGTGATCACCTTTCTCACCAACCTTACTTCTTTGTTGTCTTTTTTCTCTTTTTTACGAACTACAGCTCCCGTCTTTTCTTTCCCTTATGTTGGTTTCATACAATAGCCCTTTGTATTGATCAATTCGATCTTGACATGGCAAATAGAGTAGCACAGAAAGGAGCAAGCATGAGCGACGGTGTTGAAGTGGCACAATGATAACTCAAGCCGTGCAGGAATGGGATGAAATAGTGAGGGTCAGTGATGAAGATTAGATGATGTTGATCGGTGTTGTAGTGTAAGGATGCAGAGTTTAAGATGCTTAGTGAAAGGCTCCCCCCAAATCATGAGCCTTGATCCCTTTTTATAGTTCAAAAACTTGTTAGAGTCCTAATATAACTATGCTTATTCTAATAATTATCTCCTATTTTATCTATTTTATTCTTATGTTAATCCTAATCTAATTCTATCAAATTTAATATTTATCCTAACAATTTAATTATCCTGATTATCCTATCCTAAAATTAATTTTTTTTTTATTCCTAAATCCTATTTTAATTTTAATTAATTAATGTTAATTCTAAATCTAAAAATCCTGGTTTAAATTGCTAAAAAAATACAATGTCACTTAACTCTACTAATTATTTTTTTACAAGTTAAGACTCCGGACAAAATAGGGTGTCTACAATTTTTATATTAAATTTCATTTATTTTTTATTTTAATTACCGAATATATTTTTTATTCTCTTTATTTGTTTCACTTAAAAACTTGTGATTTTTTTTTGGTGAATTTAAAAAACTTGTGATTGAATTTATGAAAGTTTATTATTTCATTTATTAAAAACATACACAAATTTTATTAAATAGTTTTCAATATTCAATAACACTTTTATATTAAATTTGTCAAATATTTATTTAATTTCTCTTAACAACAATTTTAGAACATTTTTATTGGAATAACACTTTTTATAAAATCTTTAATCGAATCAAACAAACCCTAAGTTTAACCATTTGCACTTGTTAAACTTCATGTATTGTTGAGAATTGTAAAATAATTCATTCAAAAACTAACAGATGTTGACCTTCATCAGCAGCAACATCATGATCTTCATCAGCAGCAACACCCTGATCTTCATCAGCAGCAACATCCTACAATAGAACATCAGCCAACAAGAGATCTACAACAGAACACGGCAACAACAGAGTACACAGCAGTCCAGGATCAGTTTCATATTGATGTAATTAATAAAGTTAGTTAAATTAGTTAGAAGAAGTTAGTTAAAGTTAGTTAAGGTTAGTTAACTCAGGTTTAGTCAAGTAGGGTACAAAATGACTATATAAACAATGTAAAACATATTATTTCTTTTATGAAAATATATTCAGAAGTTTATTTATGAAATCTTTCTCTCTTATTCAAGAATTCAATATGGTATCAGATGAGTAATTCGATTGTTCCAGATTTGCCAAGAATTGTTGAAATTTCTACAGCATCACAATGGCAACAGCAGCCACAACCGCAAATGGAGATAGTCAGTCAAGTCCTTACTATTTACATCCCAATGAAAACCCAACACTCATTCTGGTTTCTCCTGTTTTGAATGGAACTAATTACCATTCATGGCATAGATCCATGAGAATGGCTTTATTGTCCAAGAACAAGATAGGTTTTGTTGATGGTAGTATCTCAGCACCAGCAAGAACAGATTCTTTATTTCTTGCTTGGGAAAGATGCAATACCATGGTTCTGTCTTGGTTAATTCATTCTGTTTCTTCTTCTATAGCACATAGTGTAATATGGTTAGATTCAGCAAAAGATGTGTGGAATGATCTTAAAGATCGTTTTTCTCAAGGAGATTACTTCAGAATTTCAGGCTTACAAGAAGAGATTTCATCTTTTCAACAGCAGTCTATGAATGTTACTGAGTATTATACACATCTCAAGATTCTTTGGGATGAGTTGATAAATTTGAGGTCTCTTCCTTCATGCAGTTGCAATCCACAATGTCCTTGTGGAGCCCTGAGTCTTGCGAGAAAGTATCAACAGCAAGATCAAGTAATAAAGTTCTTAAAGGGGTTGAATGATAGTTTTGCAACAGTAAGGTCTCAAATCATGCTTATGGAGCCACTTCCTCAAATCAACAAAGTTTTTGCTTTAGTAGTTCAACAAGAAAGACAGAACAATTTCGTTCTTTCTTCTTCTGTTCAACCTGCTAGTGCCTTCAACACAAAAGTAGTTGCAGCCAACTACAATCAACAAAGTTCTGTTAACCAGCAGTAGTCCAGTTTCAGAAGACAAATGTATTTAAATCCAAAAAGGCCAACATGTACATTTTGTGGATTTCAAGGACATACAATAGACAAATGTTACAGGAAACATGGATTTCCTCCTAGTTATAAACAGAAGATCAAGAACACCGAAGAGTTAATCATGTTGAAAGTTCATTTGAAGATGACGAGGTTCAAGAAAATGCAGCACCAGCAGGGGTTTCTTTTACTCAAGAACAGTATAATAAAATACTGGAGATGATCAAATTCAATGAACCTTCATCAGCAGTAGCAAAAACTCATGATAAGTCAATCAATGCTACATTCAGAACTCTGCCAAACAATGAAGGTAATCATATTCGATCTCTACCAAATAGACAACATATTCAAATTGCTACTTGCACAATTAATAAACCTTGTTGCGATTCAGTATGGATTTTTGACAGTGGGGCAACTGATCATATCATTTGCTCACTTGATTATTTTCAAACATATAAATCTGTTACTAATACTATAGTTAAACTCCCAAACGGAAATCATGTGCCAGTAACACATATTGGTAATGTGAAACTTTCTTCTTCATTGATACTCATAAATGCTTTATATGTACCAGCATTTTCTTTTAATCTAATATCAGTAAGTCAGCTGTTGAAAACACTTAATTGCCTAGTTATTTTTCAATCTAACTTTTGCATTGTGCAGGACATAACATGTTGGAAGATGATTGGTTTGGGTAAACAAGTACATGGCCTCTATCAACTAGTCAATCATGCTTCAAAAAGACAAAGTCATTCACATATTTCTTCCCAGTGTTCTGTTAACACACCTAGTTCAATAGATATATGGCATTACCGCCTAGGACATGCTTCACATTCTAGAATAAAAATACTACAAACTTTGGATTCATCAATTGTTAGTAAAGAACATGAAGTGTGTGATGTATGCCATTATGCGAAACAGAAAAGAAATTCATTTCCTATTAGTACATCTGTTAGTCTTAATTGCTTTGATATTGTACATATAGATATTTGGGGTCCATATCATATAACATCTATAAGTGGCCATAGCTATTTTTTAACTATTGTGGATGATTATAGCAGATCTACTTGGGTATATCTCATGAAAACAAAATCTGAAGTAAAGTCAATCATTGAACAATTCTATAATTTTGTTAAAACTCAGTTTAATACAAAGATTAAATGCATAAGAACAGATAATGGTAAGGAATTTAATTTGTTTGCATTCTTTGCCTCAAAAGGAATTGTACACCAGACAACATGTGTAGAGACTCCACAGCAGAATAGTGTAGTAGAAAGGAAGCATCAACATATTTTAAATGTTGCAAGAGCTTTAAGGTTTCAAGCTGGATTACCAAAAATTTTTTGGTCTGAATGTGTTTTACATGCTGCACATCTTATAAATCGTGTACCATCTCCTGTCATTAATAATAAAACTCCATATGAAATGCTTTATAAAGTAGCAGCAACTTATAACCATCTAAAAGTATTTGGTTGTTTATGTTTTGCAGCAACTTTAGCTAGTAGTAGGACAAAATTTGATTCAAAGGCAAGAAAATGTATCTTC
Organism: Heritiera littoralis; assembly: GCA_031772115.1. NCBI lineage: Eukaryota > Viridiplantae > Streptophyta > Magnoliopsida > Malvales > Malvaceae > Heritiera > Heritiera littoralis. Next base: position 4,034,905 of record JAPDPK010000052.1, on the reverse strand, counting down.
ATTGGTTACGAAACTGGAAAGAAAGGCTATAAAGTATATGATTTAGAAACTAAAAATATTTTTGTTTCTAGGGATGTCAAATTTTATGAGAACATATTTCCTTTCAAAACAGAGAATTCTTATCAAGAATGTCTTAATAACCTTAATAATATAGATTTTGTGCTTCCCCTTCCTATTGATATTTCACATTCGGTTTCATTTCCATGTTCTGATAATAACATTAATGACTCTCATATAGATAATGCATTACCTCATAACATTGATAATACATCTTCCAATACTTCTAATACAAGAAAGTCGCAAAGAACAAAACATACTCCAAGATATTTACAGGATTATCATTGCAATCTAATAGCACAGCCTAATTATAGGAAACACATGCACAACACACCTCATTTACTTTCAAAGTTTCTGTCCTATGATAAGTGCTCTGTCAAGCATAAAGCATTTTCTATTCAGATTACATCATTGCATGAACCAAAGACATACAATCAAGCTATTAAGCATGATTGCTGGAAAGAAGCTATGAAGGCTGAAATAGATGCACTGATCAGAAATGATACTTGGGATATTGTAGACTTACCATATTCAAAACAAGCAATAGGGTGTAAATGGGTTTATAAGATTAAGTATAAATCAAATGGTTCCATTGAAAGGTTTAAAGCAAGATTAGTGGCCAAAGGATATACACAGCAGCCAGGCATTGACTATATAGATACTTTCTCTCCTGTAGCAAGAATGACAACTATTAGAACTTTGTTAGCTATTGCAGCAGCCAAAGGTTGGCACTTACATCAACTAGATATTAATAATGCATTTCTTCATGGAGACTTAACTGAGGAAGTTTATATGGAATTACCACCTGGTTTTTCATCATCTACACCAAATAAAGTCTGCAGGTTAAAGAAGTCCCTATATGGATTAAAGCAAGCAAGCAGGCAATGGTATGCCAAACTCACCAATGCATTGATTCAACAAGGATTCAACCAGGCAAACTCTGATCCTTCATTATTTTTAAAGCATGATAATGATTCTTTTATTGCTTTATTAATATATGTTGATGATGTTATATTAGCAAGTGATAGTCTAAAACATATTTCTGATATGAAAGAGTATTTAGATAAAACCTTCAAAATCAAAGATTTAGGAACTCTAAAGTTTTTTTTAGGACTTAAAGTAGCTAGATCACAAAAAGGAATTAACTTGTGTCAAAGAAAGTATGCACTTGATCTTCTTCAGCATACAGGTTTTTTAGGATGCAAGCCAGAAGCAACTCCAATGATTGTAACACAGAAGCAGATTTTATATAATCAAGATGAACAATTACAAGACTCTTCAAGCTATAGGAGACTTATTGGAAAGCTACTCTACCTAACAACCACTAGACCATATATATCTTATGCTGTACAACAACTATCTCAGTTTCTTGACAAGCCAACGGCTCAGCACATAACAGCAGTCCACAGGGTTCTAAGGTATATTAAGTCTTCTCCAGGACAAGGTATTTTCTTTCCAGCAAACTCCAACTTGCAGCTCAAAGCCTTCACAGACTCAGATTGGGCAACATGTCCAATTTCTAGAAAATCAGTAACTGGCTTCTGCATTTTCCTTGGACCTGCATTAATTTCATGGAAGTCTAAGAAGCAGCCAACAGTATCTAGGTCCTCCTCAGAAGCTGAATACAGGGCTATTGCTTTTGTTGCTTCTGCTACTTGTGAAATACAATGGCTGAAGTACCTATTGCATGATCTAAATGTCAAGCATCCATAAGCAGCAGCATTATTTTGTGACAACAAATCAGCAATTCAAATTGCTGAAAATCCTGTCTTTCATGAACGGACAAAACATATAGAAATCGACTGTCATATTGTTAGACAGCAAGTTCAATCCGGATTGATCCATCTTCTTCATGTCTCTTCTAAAAATCAGCTAGCAGATGTCTTTACTAAACTACATGCACCAGCAGCTTTTACAACTTATATATCCAAGCTGGGTCTACAGAATCTGTACACTCCAGCTTACGGGAGGGTAACAGATGTTGACCTTCATCAGCAGCAACATCATGATCTTCATCAGCAGCAACACCCTGATCTTCATCAGCAGCAACATCCTACAATAGAACATCAGCCAACAGGAGATCTACAACAGAACACGGCAACAACAGAGTACACAGCAGTCCAGGATCAGTTTCATATTGATGTAATTAATAAAGTTAGTTAAATTAGTTAGAAGAAGTTAGTTAAAGTTAGTTAAGGTTAGTTAACTCAGGTTTAGTCAAGTAGGGTACAAAATGACTATATAAACAATGTAAAACATATTATTTCTTTTATGAAAATATATTCAGAAGTTTATTCATGAAATCTTTCTCTCTTATTCAAGAATTCAATAAAAACAACCAAAATTTGGTCGAACTATTATTGCTTCTTTTGGAAAAAATTTCTCTCGGGGTGGATCCAAGTATTACAATTTTATTTTATTTTTGTTCATAAACCCAAGTATTACGATTGGTAAACCAGTTAGGGATGTGGCAGGGTGGGTTCAAGGTAGGAATATATGGGCTTAATTTGTGACATCGGTCAGCAGAACCAATGCAATCGATGGCTCATTTTAGGAAAAAACAAAAGCTAATAATTTTTTAATTTAATGATTAAAAATAAATTGTAACATATTTTAAATTTTAAATTCGAACCCAAACATCTCATCTTTAATTATTTAATATTTTTTTTATAATTAAAAAAAATATAAAGAGGGAAATTTATTTTTTCATCCTTAATTTTAAATTTTTAATTATTTTATTTTAAAATATAAATTTTTAATGATCACTTTATTTTTATCATTTTTAGCGAAAATAATTTCAGTGTCCATCTAAATTAACTTATAATTGAGTCAGGTTTGGCGGCGGCACAAGCATTTCGCGAATGTATGCCGGGTAAAAAGCAGTCTTCCTGTTGATCAATCGATCAGGCAGCCACCATCTCTTTGTTGAGAATGAACTTAACTTCGACATGATCTATTGCCAAACTGTGGTTGAAGATCTGAACTTCAGTTATCTACCACCAAATCTTTTTTTTTTTTGGTACAGCACCAAATCTAATTTTTGCAAATAAAAGGGCTGAATTGAAGAACCGTAAATGAAAATTAAGACATGATAGTGACATCTAAAAGAAATTAGGCAAAATTGCAATCAATTGCCCTAGCTAGCCCGCTGTTTCGGAGATTTCGAAGCTTTCCTAGGCATTATTATACTTGTGCTGCTGCCTGCTTGACAGGTTCGCTATTTATTTATCAACGCCACAGAAACAACTGGAGCCAGCTTACAGCTTAAGACTCTTAATATCGCATCCACGGTGGCATGGTCGGGAAAGTGGTAGGGCAAAATTGCGTGTTCTGTTTCAGCTTTCCACAGTAAAGTACAGCGATATTAGAGTTACGCCACTAAATTTCAATTTAGCTGAAATGGAAAATTTCACCAATATTATAATTCAAGCACAGTGGAAACGAGGAAATTAGGAGCACTGATAAATCCATTTTCCTGTTACCATGTTGATGATTCTCCATTTTTCATGCAATAAATAATAACGAAACATTTGCCCTTTTTTTTTTTTAACTTTTATACAGTTTGGGACCAACTCTCAAAATTAGAATTAAAATAGAAAAGAAAAGAAAAGAAAAGGTCACACACTTCTTGAAGAGGTAAAGAAGTAGGCAAAGGCAAAAATTTCACCCTATAAATATGGAATTTCAATCTGATATTCACATAATATTACAAAGAAAAGAATAAAAATTCATCTTCTATTGAAATGCTTATGTATGAGTATGAACTACGAAGATCACTCCTTTTACCTCTACCCAAAGCTTTATGAAAAAAAGGAGGAAAAAAATGTGCACGCTAAAATGTAAAAAACAGAGAAACACCCAGAGTCAAGAAAGACAAAAATGTTCAGTGTTTAACACCATCCCTTTTTCTTGTGACTCGAATGTAGGCAAAAACAGCTGCGAAAATTGCGGTGACAAGTCCACCAATGATGACGCCTCCACCAGCAACAGACTTATCTGACAAATGATGCTTTCCCAGCCGTCTGATCTCTGGTGCTTCAGCCTCTTGAGATGACTCGGAAGGGCTTGCAACTGGCTCAACTGCCTCTCTAGGCACCACCCAACCTGGCTCATCCTCCTTGTGAACCTTAATCTCAGATGGTTTCACCTCAGATTTATCAGCCATTGCATGGACCAGCAACACCTCGACAAGAACCAAGGAAATCAAAACAAGCTTACCCACACCCATGTTTTAGGAAACTAAGAAAAGGTTATCAGAGTTGTTGACTAGTGTCTTTGGACTCTGTTTCTTGAGAGCCAGAACTGTTTCTACACGCGAGGCAAGGGATTTTGTTAGGTTATGTTCTTCGGATTGCTGAGGCTATATATAGAGGGAAATGGTGTGGGTTTGATTTTGAAATAGTGAACAAAGAAAGTTTCATCTTCAGATCTTGAGTGTGGGTCCAGCTGCCATAATAAAGTTTGGAATTAGTGGATGGTGATCGGACGGAGAGAAAATAAAATGTTTGGGTTGGCTGGTGGGTTACTACTTACAACGTTTCACTTCAACCTAGGTAAGTGAACGCGAAAGCCATCTGTCACCGATTTATCTAGAATTCAGATTATGACACCAGGCAGACTACAACTGGATTCTCTAAAGTCTAAACAACTTGCTTGCTTCGCCTTTCAACTGTTGTGAAGATGGAGAGATATTTCCCTTTTTCTCATTTCTTTTTCTCAATTTTTCTATTAAGGGGGGCTTTGGATTTGTTACTGTTAAATTTATTATCCAATCCAAGTGTTAGGTTTGAGGTTATTGTCTATGCGGCCCAGCTGGGATTCATCAGAGCATGATGGCCGTAGGAGCAGTGAGTGTCAGTTTATCACTTAAGGGCCCAGATTAGCATTTTTCACCAACCTTCCGTCTTGGCCATTGATTTTGATTAAGAGTGTGCGGGTTCGATTATGTTTAAAATGCATTACCTGGATGTGAAAGACTAATATTTTAAGCTTGTTTTTTTTTTTTTATCTTTGATCTCTCTGTATCTGTTTTATGCGACTACTCTTAATTTGAAAAATTGTCAGTCTGTCAGGTCACATATAAGTGGGGCACCCCTTCCAGCACGGTTTGCTCCATACGCATGACTCAAACTCGGATCATACTTAAAGGAAGATTAGTCCCTTGCTACTCAATTCCAATCAATATTAGTATATTTTAAGCTTGTTTAGACAACATATTTGATCCAAAAACTTTTGATCCAACATAACCGAAAAATATTTGATCCAAGAAGCTTAAATTTTGATGATGTTATCAAAAAATTTTCTTTTCTTTTTTTTTAATATCCGTTGACTTTTAAAAAGTGAATCGATTAATGTATGCACATGGTTGGTATTGTAGCTGGGAAGGTAGCAAATAGAATTACTTCATTATAGAAAGCAAATTATATTCGTTGGAATTTATTAAAAGACATATGGTTAAATAATTAATAATTAATATTCTATACATCGTTAATGGAGTTTTTTTAACTCCACAAACGGGATTAAGATCATGATACATGTTTTGTAAAAATATTTAGAAAATAAAAAAAATATAAAATAAAACATGTATCTTGATCCTAACCCAGTTTGTGGAGTCCAAAAACTCCACTGACGATGTATGAGATAATTATCAAATAATTAAATAAAATCTTCAAAAATTTTGAATTATAACTTATAAAACAAAAAAAAAAGGTTTGTTAAGTCTTAAATCTCTAATTTGTGCATATATTTATAAACATTAGCACCTAAGATAAGCCACCATACCACTGAATTTTGGTTACAAGTTTTGGCCCACGGTATGAGGAGACACAAATTGACACTTCCATGAAAAAAGAAGAAAAGAGTTACATTACACTTTGCATTATCTGTAAATTTAAAAATAGAAAGAAAGTGAGGAAAAATCTAAGATTATAGTGTTCTTTTTATGTATAAATTAACCATGTAATGTAATGTAATGTACATTAATTTTAAAGGAGGAGACGGTGGGGGTAGTTGAATGGTACAATACAATTAAAAAAATGCACCAAAACAACTCAAAAAGGTTGCTACCAAAGACAGAAGCAAACCCTACCGACTTAAGTCAAAACATTCAAAGATACAACAAACAACAAACAACAAACAAAATCCAATGACCCAATTAATTACATTTACTCCAAAATAACTTCCCTCGCTTTTGCTTGACTTTCGAATGGAACTAATACCACCACCAATTTGACTTGGCAAGACGCGGGATGGATTTAATTTATTTATTTATTGATTTTTCCTTTGACCTAGGAATTTAATTCCACATTAATTAAAGCATATAAGTTAAAAAATAAGTATATATCTTTTTCTCAAGTTGGGGTAAATTTTTTTATTTAAATATTCTTATTTTTAAAAATATTTATTATTTTCTCATATCTTAAAATATGTTAGTTTAAAATAATTATATTTTATTAATAAATGAAATAAATTAAATTTATAAAATAAATAAGTTGAAAAAACTATTTGTGAACTATCTAATTTATACTTCGATCATACCTATAAGTGTAACTGATACATATTTTTATTTTATAAAATACTTATACTTTATTATATAACTTAACGAATATTAATATTCAAAGTTGTTGATGAATATTTTGGATAGTCCAATTTTGAGATGTAGAGATCATTTAAATTTGAACATCATGCCATTCAAGATAGAAAACAATGAGAGGGTGCCAAAGTTTTTAATCTGAGATGCACTATGATGCTCAAGTTAGTAATATATTCAATATATTCAAAAAATGATAATAGTAAGAGAATAGGAAAGTATGACAAAATATAAAAAATAATAGACTTTAGTGTATCTAATATGTGTACATTAGTTTCCTTTATATAGCTTATACTAGTATTTAAGAATAATTAGTTTTAAACTCGTGCGATGCACGAATATACATTAATAAATTAATAAATTCACGTATAATATAATCTTTATCTTTTTTTTATACTAGCTAGTGGTATTTAAGAATAATTAGTTTTAAACTCATGCGATGCACGAATATACATTAATAAATTCACGTATAATATAATCTTTATCTGATACTTTATAATATAAGTTATTAAATTTATGAACAATACAAAATTTTTATCTTTAATATTTTTTATTTATATTTTGTATATTTTAACATAATAAAATAAGAAAAAAATATTCGATGTAATTATATAATTTTGGTCAGATTTAAATAAAATTTATATCGTAATTTTAATTGAAGTAATCTATAAATAAATTTGAATTATGTCTTTGATATGAAGAAATTGAAAATTTTCTCATTTTTAAATCAATTTCATGTACACTTTTTTAATTTATAAATAAATTTCAATTATGTTTTTTATTTGAACAAATATGTCTTGATGTTAATAAAATCATATATTTTTATAATTTAAACCTTCAATCTCGATTGATAGCTTATTGGAGATTGTTTCAAGTAATTACGTCCCTATATGGCAATATATTTAATTTATGATACAATTTTATATGTAAGATTAGATCTTTAATATTAGACAAAAATAAGAAAAAAAATTAAAACATATAGAAGAAATAGAAGACAATAGAACAAATATATATAAAGTTATTAAAATAAACTTTTTAAAGTTTAAATTTACATTGTTTTTACTTCTTTCTAATTTGTTAAAATTTTCGTGGTATACTAATTTTTTGCATATCCTTGATATTCATTTTCAAATTCTTGAATTAATATCTTTAAAATTTTAATTTTAATCCATTAAAAATATATAATTGATTTTTTTAGTTTTAATTATATGAGTAAAGAAATTAAAAAAATATAACTTTTTTTAATCGTATTTTAATCTATATGGGTAAAAAAATTTAAAAAGGATAAATAATTAAAAAACCCTTATACATTTAAGTTTTAGATAATACAAATAATTTTTTTATTTTAATTTATAGAAAAAGATAATTGATTTTTTTAAAATTTAATCTATATTGTTAAAGAAATTTGAAAAAGATAACTATTTTTTAAAATTTTAATCTATGTTTCAAGTAACAGTATTCCTGTATCATTAATTTAGGATATGATTTTATACATAATATTAGATCTTTTAATTGTATAACTTATTTCGTATAATAATTTCATAAATATATGTAGAAAGTAACAAATAAATTTACGACATGTAGAAAAAGAGAAGATAAATAGAACAAATATATATAAGGTTATTTAAAATAAAATTTTTATAGTTTTTGTGTTAGTTTTACTTCTTTATAATTTGTTAAAAAAATTCATGGTATACTATTTTTTGTGTATTATTGATGTTTATTTTGAGATTATTGGATTAATATCTTGAAGCCTTTAATTTTAATTGATAGAAAAAGATAATTACTTTTTTAATTTTAATCTATATATGTAAATAAATTGAAAAAAAGATAACTAATTTTTTTTAATTTAAATTTACATGGGTTTAGAAATTGAAAAAGGATAATTGATTTTTTTAAAATTTAATCTATATAAGGGATTTTGGATAATTGGATTAAAGAGATAATTTATCTATTTTGTAACTTTAATTTATATATTCCTACCTTTTAAAAAATGAAAAAAAAAATAATATAAATGCCACATGTCAAACAAATAGATAATACACATAAGATGTTTTACTTTAAACCAACTGCTTTGACTTATTTATATTATATATATATATATATATATATATATATATATATATATACACACACACACACACACGTTTGGAATTTTGTATCCATGTCGAATATTATTAAAGAGATCTCATTAAATAAAGATTCTCCTTGATAAGAATCCCTTTTGATATGAGACCTTTAACAAAGATTGTCTTTCCATAAGTTGGCTTCTAGTTAGCTATTAAGCCTTAGCTAAATATTGGGCAAAAAGCTTGAACTAAATGTGGTAAAACAATTGTCTCTCGAGCATAAGGGTGATTATAGAGTGGTAGTCCTAATGAAATTCTATGTCGAAGAATGAGATCACTAACTTGTGCTCCCCTGTTGTATTTAGAAAAACTCCTTAGTGTGGATGGTGTACTGCTGCAAACAAGTTGAAGAAGAAATTTGGTAGGCAAGGCACTTCCAGGAAGCTATCTTAAGAACAATAGTTTCCCCACACTGGTGCAAATGGTTCAGGAAACGTTGTTCCCAGGATACAATGCCTACTCCAAGAGAAATTCAATTGCACTTTGAGTTTCTCTCTTGAACTCACTTGAACCAAACCAAAGAAAAAAGAGTGCAAGAAGAGAATTTGATTTTGAGTGAAAGAATGTAGAAGATTGTATTAAATTCCATGAAAGTGAAAGTATTTATAGACTCAAAACGGTGTTATAAACACCCTTTCATGATTAGACATCATTTGAATGAAGAATCATGACCTTTGGAATGAAGAAACATGTCCAACGGACATGTTTTTTGAGTTTCCAGAATGGGAAGTCGGATGCCCGAGAAAGGGAGTCGACTTCCCTAGTGTTTTTTCAAAACAGAATGTAATTTTTCTTGGGGCAGTGACTGCCCTTTAGGGCAGTCGACTGCCCTATATGTAACTCAAATTCTCAAGCGAAAAATATTTCCAGAAAGCCCCGACACATAGAGCAGTTGACTGCTCTTTTGGGCAGTCGACTAATCAAGTAATTTCTTCATTCCAACTCATTTTTCATACTTTCAATTTCATTTTTCTTTAACATATATGCAAACTAAATGATTTTAAGATATAACTTTGGTAATATATACAACAATCCCCCACTTATTACCAAAGTATACAAATGTATGCAATTTATGCAATCCTAAGAAAGATGCAAGTTGGTTCTTATGTAAGGTGTATATCTAAAGGTGGCCAAGGCTTGAACCTTTAGATTGAATATGAAACTCTAGGAAACATATTCACCCCTTACATTGGTTCGTGAGTTCCTCAAATAGGGCAGCGCATTTTTGTCATGGGACTTCGCTTTTATCCTGTGTTAGCAAGTACTCTAGGATTAATCGGAAATCCATAAGAAGCGTCCTCTCACTTCTCTACTTGCATAGGAAGACTTATCAAGAGTGCATCACAACCTTCCTTTTTTACAAACACTCCACTCACAAGAGCTATAAGTCAATTATGGATTTTAATCCAACCAATCATTGTGATTAACAATGCATCTAGATATGGGATCTTATTAGAATAGTCTTTAATTTAATTACCCCCACTATTCCAAGAAGTGATGCATTGGGAATATCATATATCTCATATATGAATTCCTTGGATGATTCATGATTGAATGCCTTTTGAACTCTCATACACAAAGATCATCAAATGAGGAGATTATCCTTTAAACCTAAAGGATCAATTTCCTAAGTGACATCAATGAGATAGAGTTGGAATCAATCAAGATCATCTCTAGTAACCGATAGTAATCCCATACCTCTCATAGTGTTAGCAATCTTATCTCCCGATAATGGTTTAGTTAGGGGATCAGCTAACATTTGCTCGGTAGGTAGATATTCTAAATTTACCTTACCTTTCTTTACAACACTTCTCACATGGTTGTATCTCATAGCTATATGCTTGCTATTATTAGACAACCTATCATTCTTTGTGTTGTAAATTGCAGCTTTATTGTCACAATATAAAGTGACTGGTCCTTTGGTTCTCTCAATAAAAGGTATTTCCCTTAAAAACCTTTTAAACCAAAGTAAATCCTTGGTGGCATGTGACATAGCAATGAACTCAGATTCCATTGTTGATAAAGCCACACAAGTTTGTTTCTTCGAAGACCAAGAAACAATAGCACCACCTATGGTGAATAACCAACCACTTGTTGATTTGGAACTTCTCTTATCTGAAGCCCAATTAGCATCACTATAACATTCTAGAACTGAAGTTCACATTTATAGTGCAAGCCATAATATAAAGTATGCTTCAAATATCTCAACAATCTACTTAATTCATGCCAATGTTCATTACTAGGATTACTAGTAAATCTACTCAATATACCAACTGCACATGCAATGTCCGGTCTTGTATAATTCATAGCATAAATCAAACTACCTATAATTTTTGCATACTCCTTTTGATTTACTGGTTCTCCTTGATTAGGTACTAACTTGTGATATGGATCTATAGGTGTTTTGCAAGGTTTGCTAGCAAAGTGATTAAACTTCCTAAGTAATTTTTCTATGTAATGTGATTGTGAAAGAATAAACTTACCATTCTTCCTATAAACCTTAACACCTAATATAACATCCACTTCACCTAAGTCTTTAATATCAAATGCATTAGTTAAATATGACTTAGTTTCATTGATGCAATCTATATTTGTACCAAAAATAAGTAAATCATCAACATAAAGAGTAATTAATACTTTACTATCATTTGTGACTTTAATAAAGACACAATTTTCAGCTTTACTACTTTTAAAACCAAACTTTTTAACTTCTTTCTTGAATTTCTTATACCATTGCCTAGGTGCTTGTTTAAGACCATAAAGAGACTTGTTGAGTTTACATACCTTGTGTTCTTGTCCTTGAACTACATATCCTTCCGGTTGATGAATATAGATCTCTTCATCTAGATCACCATTGAGGAAGGCTGTCTTTACATCCATTTGATGTACTTCAAGATTGTAGATTGAAGCAATAGCAAACATCACCCTTATTGAAGTAAACTTGGTGACCGGTGAAAATGTTTCAAAATAATCCAAACCTTCCTTTTGACTATAACCTTTGGCTACCAACCTTGCCTTGTATTTATCAATACTCCCATCGGTTTTGAGTTTCCTTTTTAAAACCCATTTGGTGCCAATAGGTTTAGTGTTAGGAGGTAGATCCACTAAAGACCATGTATTGTTCTCATGTATAGATTTAATTTCATCATCCATAGCTTTCTTCCATAACATGGCATCTTTCATATTCATGGCTTCTTGAAAAGTTTTAGGATCCTCTTCTAACAAGTAAGTATACATGCCTGGTCCTAAATCTTTTTCAATTCTTTTCCTCTTACTTCTTCTTAACTCAATATCACTACATGCATTAGATGTATTTGCATGATTATGATTTTCACTATCATGTGGAGATATATCATCAATAGCATGCTCATGAACAATTAATTCATTTGACAAGTCTTTCTCTAATTCATGGCTACTAGCATCTTTAATTGTCAAATGCTCAAAATAAATTGCATGAATAGATTCAAAAACACTATTAGTTTTAAGATTAAGAAATCTACATGCTTTACTTCCTAAAGCATAACCAAGAAATATAGATTTGATTGCCTTACTTCCTAACTTAGGTCTCTTATTTGTAGCATCAAGAACATATGCAATGCATCCAAACACTTTAAAATAATTTATATTAGGCTTTCTTCCTTTTAATAACTCATAGGGAGATTTATCAAAACCTTTATGTAAAACTCTATTTGAGATGTAACAAGCAGTAAAGAGTGCTTCACCCCAAAAATTCAAAGGCAAATTTGAATGTAAAAGCATAGCACTTACCATTTCAAGTAATGATCTATTCTTTCTTTCCGCTACTCCATTTTGTGGTGGAGTATTAGGAGCAGAAACTTCTCTTACTATACCATGTTTCTTACAAAAGTCATAAAACTCATTTGAAAGAAATTCTCCACCCCTATCGGATCTAAGTTTCTTAATTTTTCTATTTGTCAAGTTTTCTATTTCTTCTTTGAAAATCTTAAATTTTTCAAATGCTTCATCTTTAGTTTTTAGTAAATAAACATAAGTATATTTTGAAAAATCATCTATAAAAGTAACAAAATATCTTTTTCCACCTCTAGTAATAATTTCATTATTATCACATAAATCAGTATGTACTAGTTCTAACAAAGAATTAGTTTTAAAAACTGATTTAAAAGGGATTTTTGAAATCTTTGCTTGTGCACAACACTCACAAGTTTTAGTACTTAAAATGGTAGAAGACTTAGGAATTAAATCATGAGATGACATTCTATTTAATGCATTCATGCCAATATGTCCTAATCTATAATGCCACAAACAATTAGAATCATTCATATCAACAACATAAGCATAATTCAAAGAACTTTTATTGATATTGAGAACATACATATGGTCTTTAGCATATCCCTTCCCAACAAATGATCCTTTCTTAGAAATGATCACCTTTTGAGAATCAAACACAACCTTAAATCCATGGTCATCAAGTTTCTTCACAGAAATTAAACTCTTCCTAAGGTTTGGGATGTGATACACATCTTGTAATGTCAAAATTTTTCCTGAAGTCAAAGCAAGTTTGATTGTCCCTTTGCCAACAATTTTGCAAGTTGAAGAGTTCCCCATGAAGACTGATTTGTCCTCATTTATCTCTTCATATGTCTTGAAGACATCTCTAAATGGAGTGACATGACAAGTTGCTCCAGAATCGATCCACCAATCCTCTTGGTTTTCAACCATAAGAATTTCGGTAACCATTGCAACCATGTCATCTTCAATCACAAGATTGGCCTCACTTTTCTTACCTTTCCGGAAGTGGCATTCTTTTGCAATGTGGCCATTCTTTCCACATACATAGCAAGGGCCTTTCTTCTTTTTGAAGTTCTTATCAAACTTGTTGAACTTTCCCTTTTTCTTTGAAGAGTTTTTCTGTCTCTTGTTCTGGTGAGTTTTCTTCTCACTTTCAGTTTTGTTCTCATTAGGACCTTCAATGTTATGCACATTATTGTCCTTTTCATCTCTTGTACGGGCTGCACTTTCAATCTGGATATGCTTCACCAATTCATCCAAGGTAAGTGACTTCTTCTTGTGTTTCAAATACCTTTGATAATCTTTCCAAGAAGGAGGAAGTTTACCAATTATGGTAGACACTTGGAAAGTCTCAGAAATTGGTTCTCCAGCATCATTGCATTCAGTAGCAATATCATTCAATGCATTTACTTGATCAATGACAGGTTTAGAGTCTATCATTTTAAAGTCTACATACCTGTTCACAAGGAAGGACTTGTTTCCAGCATCTTCATTCTCATACCTCTTCTCAATTGCACGCCATAACTCCAATGCTGTGTTGTGTTTATGGAATACATTGAAGAGTGAGTTGCTGAGTGCTTGAAGTATTGAAAGTCTGCAAATGTAGTCATCTTCAAGCCATTTTTGTTGTTTTGCTGTAAATTGTCCATCATTGCTTTCTTCTTGGGGGTAGTACTCATGAAGAACATATGCAACCTTCAAAAGACTACTTGATAGTATATCTTCATGCTCCACCTCTTGTAATTCAGGCCATTGAACCTTTCTAGTTTCTCCACTTCATAAACATGAGGCTTGAATGCAGGAGTCGCCATCTTGAAACTATTGTTCTTAAATTGTTGTATTTAGAAAAACTCCTTAGTGTGGATGGTGTACTGCTGCAAACAAGTTGAAGAAGAAATTTGGTAGGCAAGGCACTTCCAGGAAGCTATCTTAAGAACAATAGTTTCCCCACACTGGTGCAAATGGTTCAGGAAACGTTGTTCCCAGGATACAATGCCTACTCCAAGAGAAATTCAATTGCACTTTGAGTTTCTCTCTTGAACTCACTTGAACCAAACCAAAGAAAAAAGAGTGCAAGAAGAGAATTTGATTTTGAGTGAAAGAATGTAGAAGATTGTATATTAAATTCCATGAAAGTGAAAGTATTTATAGACTCAAAACGGTGTTATAAACACCCTTTCATGATTAGACATCATTTGAATGAAGAATCATGACCTTTGGAATGAAGAAACATGTCCAACGGACATGTTTTTTGAGTTTCCAGAATGGGAAGTCGGATGCCCGAGAAAGGGAGTCGACTTCCCTAGTGTTTTTTCAAAACAGAATGTAATTTTTCTTGGGGCAGTTGACTGCCCTTTAGGGCAGTCGACTGCCCTATATGTAACTCAAATTCTCAAGCGAAAAATATTTCCAGAAAGTCCCGACACATAGAGCAGTTGACTGCTCTTTGGGCAGTCAACTAATCAAGTAATTTCTTCATTCCAACTCATTTTTCATACTTTCAATTTCATTTTTCTTTAACATATATGCAAACTAAATGATTTTAAGATATAACTTTGGTAATATATACAACATCCCCCTCAGGCTATAGGAATTAGGAAAAATCTTGCTTAATTTACGTAAAACATACTAAAGACCTTGAGGTTGTAGATCATAATATTGTAAGTAGGCCTTGATTATGACCTAAAAGCTATGATAATGGCCCAGAGGCTTTAATTATTTTACTCAGAGACTAGTCCAATGGCTGTAATGTTTTCATTTTTGCCATGTGCAAGTTTGCAGCTTGGCATATGCCTCTGTGTATCACCTCATCTTGTATAAGGATCCTTCACCTTATACTTGGAAATCAAGTTTATCATAACCAAGACCAACAACAACAATCTAGAATAAAACGAGGCATTGAGTTAAACAAATCATGCATGTATATGCACATCGTGCCATAATAGTAAAAGTGAACAACAATAATCATGAAGCAAATAAGTATAAATATTTTTGCTTTTATAACAATATATTTGCCATGGAATGTAGCTTATCAAGAGATAACAAGACAGAGATAGTTATGCCATGAATTTCCGTGCTTAATAATATTCAATGTGTGAATATAGGTAATATAAGCTTTGGAATGTTTCAAGGTGATAAAAGAGTTAATGTTCAAGATGGTCTCATTGATAGAAATTGGGATTGGCTTCATATGCTTTTGGCATCAATAGAAAGTTCTCTGTGATGAAAATCACAATATTATCATGTTTATTCTCACCTTTCTTATATAACATAAATAATACACTACAAGAAAATGAAGAATCAGCAACAAAATAATAACGACATAAAATTCTCATCACTAAAAAGCATAATTAGTGACAAATTTGGGATGGATTTGATTTTGTAATAAAATTCCGTTGAGAAGTAATATGTGCAATACGATTTACTCGGCACATAATTTAGCAGTGGAATGAGTGACGAAATTTCTGTCATTGATTCCAATTTTAATGAAAATTTTTTAAATTGTTATTATGTGTAAAGAGGAATCAAAAATCCAAATTCTGTCGTTGATACAAATTTTAATGATTTTTTTTAAAAAATTTTATGATGGGTAAAGAGGAATCAGCAGCGGAATTTCTGTCACTAATTCCAATTTTAATGAAATTTTATTAGATTTTATTATGTGTAAAGAGAAATCTGCAATGAAATTTCTATGATTGATTTCATAGTTAGAATTTCACCAACAAAATCGACAACGAAAATTTATTATGTGTAAAGAGGAATCAGTGAAGAAACTTTTGTACCTAATTCCATAGCTAAAATTTCACCTATCAAATCAACGAAGAAAATTTCGTTACTGAATCCATTTTCAATAAGCCTTTTTTAAATTTTATTATGTGTAAAGTAGAATCAGCGATGGAATTTCTATCGCTGATTCAACTTCAGTAAACATTAGTATAGTTACTGAGGATAACTATTTATATAAAATAAAAAAAATCAGTGAGAAAAATCTGTTACTGAAAGTACGTCGTTGATTTCGCCTCGATAACGACAAAAAATATTTTATAAAAAAGTACTTCTAACAAAAGTTTTATAAAAAATATCTTCATTATGTGCACCGATTTCTTTTCTTTCTTCCTCCTCCTCCCCCCTCCCATTTTTTTTCGTTCTTTTCTCTTCTCCTTCCCCGCTCTCTCTCTTTCCCACCCCCTTTTGTTGCCAGCCACCACCCTAGCCACCCCCATACTCTCTCTCTCCTTTTTCTCTCCTTCTTCCTTCTTTCTCCCTCTCTCATTCCCTACCAAGGTTAGCCACCACTATTTTTCTTTTTTTTTTCTTTCCTTTCTCCCTACACAACCATCCACCATTACTGGCAGCACCGTTGACGATCACTTCCCCACAAGCCACATCTTCTTCTAGTAATTTCCTGTTTTTCCTTTTTTTTTGTAAATTTATTATAAATATATATTTTGTTTATTATGCTTTTTTTTTTGTTAAATGTGTATATATTTTTGTTGTATTTATTTTTTTTAGGCTTAATACCCAAATATGTCCTCCACGTTTGCCACAAAAATGGAATTAAGTCTTCAACATTTAATTGCATGAAAATTAGTCGTAAACGTTTCAAAATAACAAAATTAAGGACGTTTCCGTTAAATTCTTTAATTTTCGTTACCCTTGCACAGTAATAAAACTTAATAGTGTTAGAGGAAGTTAACGAAAATATCCATAATTATGTTATTTTGAAACGTTTAAGATTGATTTCCATGCAATTAAACATTGAGGACTTAATTCCATTTTGTAGCACACGTGGATGACATATTTGGCTATTAAGCCTTTTTTTCTATTATATATATTTGTAATACATATTTTCTATTCTATATTTGTACATATATTATATGTTTATTTTGTTTATTATTTTTTATGTTAAATATGAATAGTTTAATATTTTATATATTTGTAATTTATTGTATTTTTTGAAATATATTATTTTTGTTATATGATAATAATATATTTTCTATATTATTGTAGGATATTTAATTTCATAAAGAGTGCTTCCACGCATCTTGATTTAAGGTAATAAAAAAAGGATTTATATATGATGCACTGACAGTGTATAGTTTCTATACAGTGTCAATGCACCAGAGGTTGACACCTCATCAATAGGCCCTTATATGCAAATATAAATAAATTTTTTTAATTTGCCCATAAGGGCCTGTTAATGAGGTGTCAACCTCTGATGCATTGACAATGTATAAAAACTATACACTGTCAGTACATCATATACAAACTCATAAAAAAGTCAAAGTTCAATAATTTTTAGTATAACTCTCATCGCTATTATTGTTACATTTGAAACAAATATCTCATCATTAATTTTAATCCCATCGTTATAATATCCAATTGCATTGCTACAATAACTAAGCATTGTTTGAAATCCCAAGTCCATTCAAATGGATGCTAATTTTTTTTTTGGTAACAAAATGGATGCTAAATTATTTGTTTATTCTGCACTGCCCCATACTGCTCCACATGCTTAAAGATGGCAATGGTGGTGGGAACGTGTACCATCCTCAAGCAAATGTCACAAGCAACACACATCAATTCTTATTACCAGTTGGATCCAAGAGGCCCATCACAAGTCGGAAGGTTAAGGGCCTGAATCTATCGGCCCCTTCTCTGTTTTGTCTTTGTGCTGGTGGGTGATTCCACCAGGATATCGTTTTGGGGGCGCATCAACTGAATTTCTGACTTCAATTCGTGCTGAAGCTTTCACTGCTTTGTGGTGTCTCATACCATGTTGCAAGTGCCCATGTGTTGTTCTTGCGCGAATTGTCATTAACTTGCTCGGATTCACGAAAACTAGGCTTGTTCCTGACAATAATATCGAGGAGAAAACCAGACCATGGCCCTCATCTTTGCTGGTTTCGTTTTTGATTTGATAATATTTGTCTGCATTTGTTAATAATTGGGCTCGGTTTTATCTAGACCATCCCAAACGATATAATTACTGTATTATAGTAATCATAGCTTCCATGCAAAGATAATATGAGGTCCCCAAGAAAACAGAAGCAGCATCTGTAAGTGTATAAAATGTGGATAAAGTAGGAAAAAGTGAGAATAAAATCACTATATTTTTCACCCTAAATCCCTAATGAACAAACAAAAATATGAAGTGGCCATGGGTTTCTGCCTGCCTTCTCAGACATGAACCACCTTAATTCATGCAAAATGGGATTATTTTATCAAGTTGAAGTAAGGAATGGAAAAGGCATAAAATGAGGTTCAAAAAGAAAAGTACAAAAAATAGGAAGAATGGCTGATATGATATAGCGGACTTGACATGGGCCCTTAAGCCTTAGCCAAAAAATTGAAATCAACAGAGAAATGAAAATGAAAACACAGAATCAAGGGCTGGTGCTGGTTAGATATAAGAGCACAATCAAAGGGAAGCCCTTCGGTCTTGCTGCTGATGGTGCATGACAACAAACATGTTGACTGCATGTTCTACATTATTTTGAGGCACATATGTGTGGTGGGGTTGTGATATTTGGGAGTGTCACCCTATCCTAAATGCATCTTCACCACTTTGCATACAACTTGTATTTTTTTAATGTTTTTTATTCAATCCTAAGTTTATAAAATTTTTTCACTATTTGTGATTTTTATGAAATCCTATCATCGAAAAATTCTAATTATATTTTTTATTTGCTAAAAGAATTTACAAAAATCATTTTTTATATAATCATTTTTAAATGAACAAATGAAGCAATCAAAGATTATTAAGTAATAAAAGTAATTTTTAAAATGAATATAAATAAATGCATAATAAAAAAAGATATGGTTATTGATTTAAATTTTGAAGATTTCATCTCCAGATTTTATCAGGTTTTTGAATATGGGATCCAAATATTATCTTGATTTTCAATAGTTTCAAATATTTGATCCAGATACATTTTATCCGAATCTGTTTCAAATATTAGATTTTTTTTATGATTTTTCATTTATAGTGTTTTGTTAATAAGTAAATTTTGGGCTCCTCATGCTTAGCCTGGATCCTGGGCTAGGAGCTCTCGAATCTCAATCCATTTAATAACAATTTCAAGTCCATTTGGACATTTAACAGGTTCACAAGAAATAACAAGGCCTTAAGGACCGGAGAAATACGGTATCTACACAGCTCTTAATATAAATTAGAAAAATGTTACCATTGTAGACACCCCATTTTATCCGGAATCTTTTAATATTAATTAGACGATGAATCTAATTTTTGTATTACTATCCTGTTTATTATTAAAAAAATAATAAATAAATAAAATGAAAAGAAAATAAAAAATATAAAAATAACAAAAAATAAAATGATCAAAGAAGGGAAACTTGAAAAAAATAAAAAAAATAATAAAAAAAAACAAAAAAATAAAAAAATAACAAATTAAATTTTGAGTTAGGAAACTTGAAAGAAAATCAAAATCAATAAATGAATCAAGTGAGAATCAATTAAGATACAAGTCAAACTCAAATCTGTGGATGGATGGAAAGGAAATCAAATTGATTTAATACTTGTATCAAGAAAAGGAAGAAAAACAAAATAAAAAAAATAATAAAAAAAAGAGAAAGGGCAAACACACAAAAAACGTGAGGAAACCCTAGAAAACTTGGAAAAAAAAAGATTATAAAAGGGTGGCCGGCTAGGTTTGGTGGGAGAAAAAAAAACAAAAAGAAAAAAGACCTAGAAAAAACGTGAGGAAACCCTAGAGAGAGAACCCTAGAGAAAAAAAAACCCTAAAAAAAAAAGAAAAAACCTAAGAGGAAAACGCTAGAAAAATTTTGGAAGGGACAAAAAGCCACGGGGGGGATCATCTTCTTCAAGAGCCCACGCCATGATCATTTTTTGGGGGGGTCCTTCATTCAGGCCTGTACCAAGCACCGCCAACCGGCTCTCTACTTGTCACCATCATAACCGAATCACCATTCCTTGCTGCCTCCATCACCATCGTCATTGAGCCTTCTCATCACCACTTCCTTGTGCCTAACCTCTGCACCACGTTGTCTGTTGTGCTAACAGCTGAACCCATCGCCTCCGGCTTCTAGTTATTGCTCACCGTTCTTCCATCGTTTCCACTTTCAGCCACGATCACGGCATTGTTCTCTGTCTTCTTCGCATCCAGTACGCCATACCACGCCGCATCGCTCCCCTGCATGTTAGCATCGTGACCAAGCATTTACGTTAGCTACTGGTCACCGCACCACTGCGTACCTCACTCTACTGTAACCCATTTGCTGCTGCATTATACTTGTTCTTGCACCATACCTGCTGCACGTTCACCCCGTCCCCCTTGCTAGAATCGAGACTTGCTCAGAGGCAAGTTACTTTGATTTTGTGGTTTGTTTGTTGACGTTTGCTAAAAGGAAACAGAAACTTGCTGTGCTGCTCACGGGTTGCTTCAGAAGTTGAAGAATATGTAGGAAGCCACGTGAATAGTTAGAAGGGAAAGAGGCCAAACAGAAAGGAAAGAAGGAAAGAAAAGCCACGTCTTTGCTGCTGTCACCCTCTTTGCTGGTGGCCACCACCGCCACGTTTTGCTGCTCCACCACTCTAAGCCGCTGCGCCCCCTTCACATTGTCGCTTCAGGCTTGGGCACATTGATGCCTATAGGGGAATTCTCATTGCTGCAATATTCCAAATGAAAACCAAGGAAACAAAAAGCTTGGACATGTTGCTTCAAGCCTAGACACGTTGCTACTTGAAGGTGACATGTTGCTACAATATTCAACAACAAAAACAAATTTTCAGATACAGTCCGAAGCATCAGGAGAGACATTCATACGAAAGGAACAAAAAAAAAACGTAAAAGGAAGTGGAAGCTTGCTGGCTTGGTGCTGTACGAGTCTCAGGCTAGAGGGAGAGCGTGGTGAACAGCGGTCTTGGTGTGGCAACTGGAGCAGGAAATCCTCGTCCGGGATCTGGTCCTGCGCTGGGCGACAAGCAAAGGGGCAGTGAACAACGACAGCCTGGACCGTGAATGAGCAGTGGAGGATTGCACCAGATCGCAATTCCTGGAAGCTGCTGTTGTCCCGCCCTGCTACGTGTGTACGTGTATTGGCTAATGCTCTTGCTGTTGAAAGAAGACTGAGCTGCGTGCATGAAACAAATGAAAGAAGGAAACGTGAATTGAGATTGGTGCTGAGAACAATTGAAAGGTACTTATCACAAAGATTTGGTTGTGGGCCATCAAGTATTTTTTATTATTATTATTTTTTTATTAGCTATTTATTTGAATTACTTAATATTTATTTATTTATTTACTTAGCTTGTTTAAATCAATTTAATTTATCTAACTTGTTTGTTTTCTTTATAATGTTCATATATTTTATTGATTGTATAGTTAGTTATTAGATTAGTTTTTTTTAATTAAAATAGTTTAAGTTTACTACTTTAGATTTTTTTTTTTTTAACATGGAGATGTAGGAATAAATTATAGATTTAGAAATTAGAATTAACCTTTACTGTAAAAGTTTTTTAAAGACTCTAAGCAAGTTAAAATTATTAGGAAAAATAAATTTAAACTAAATTTGTAAATTAAAAAAAATAGTTTTAGAAAAGTAAGATTGTGATTAAAAGGTTTTGAGATATGAAGATAATTATTAATTAATCCGACGACGGAATTCTAGAGGGACTGCGCTTGAGTAGTACTTTTAGATGTCTTGAGGTGAGGAGGATTCTTTTAAGTCTTGCCAGCTTGATGGAAGATTTAAAGGACATTTCCAAGATTTAATAAATTAACTTAAGAAAATAAAAATTAAATTAGATAAAAGAATAGTAAATTAAAATTAAGTTTATTATAATAAAGAATAAAATCAAATTAATGAATTAGAATTAAAATTAGAAAAGAATTAAAACAAATAGAAATTAAATTAAATTAAAATATTTTAAAAAAATATGAATTATTCCGAGGATGGAATTTAAAAGGAATTGCGCTTGAGTAATTTCTTTAAAAATTCCTAAGGTGAGAAAGTTTCTTTAAGGTCTTACCAGCTTGATGGAAGGTCTTTAAAAAAAATCTTCAATATCAAATAATTCATAAAAATATACGAAATAATAATTTATATAAGGAAATAATAACAATAGAATAAAACAAGATAAAATAATAAATAGCAATTCGGGTAGGAGTCTAAATAGAGATTGCATAAAATATTTAAACAATCCGACGACGGAGCCTCTTCAAGAAAGGCGATTGGTCCTACTTGAATACTCTTGAGGTGAGAAAAACTTTTAGGTTATCCGACCAGCTTGATGGAGGAGACTTAAAAGATTTTTCAATATTTAATTATAACAAGATTAAAGTAAAAAAGGCAAAATTAGGATAACCTTAGATTATTTGGTACCATTTTAGGATGGGCGTTGTGAGGGTGCTAATCCTTCCTCACACGTAACCGTACTCCCGAACTTAGAACTCTTAACGTAGACCAAGCCTTATCCTTAGTTTGAATAGGTGACCAATCACACCTAGTTTAGAATGGTTGGTGGCGACTCCATAGTTTTGTGTCTAGCTATTAGGTTTCCCCCGAAGCCTGATACGTTATGACAGTTTGGCGACTCCACTGGGGACATTAGAGAGTCAGACCATTAGGAAGTCTAGGGTTATCAAAATCTTGTCTAAAAGCTTTAAATTTCATAAGACAGTTAATACACACACTTCACTTACATGTGCATGCATCAGCCCTCGACCCGGGCTTGTCCTTTTTAGGAGGGAGTAAAGTACCTTTGCCTTCGTGAGGTGGTAACCTCCATACAGGCCAGTGAAATACTCCCACTCAAATTGAACCTTTTCCGTTTGAAGCCTGTAATGGGTGAGGATTGGGGTGCCTTACTAGTCCATGTGGTCGACAGTGAGGAGCAATCTGGGAACTTTTAGAAGGTTGAATTACCCAA
Source organism: Heritiera littoralis (assembly GCA_031772115.1). Classification (NCBI taxonomy): domain Eukaryota; kingdom Viridiplantae; phylum Streptophyta; class Magnoliopsida; order Malvales; family Malvaceae; genus Heritiera; species Heritiera littoralis. Next base: position 4,011,447 of record JAPDPK010000052.1, on the reverse strand, counting down.
AGCCCAGCATGTAATAAGACTTAAGAGGCCCAACTTTAGACAAAACCTGGCCAACTTAATGTGTAGAAATAACCTATAGCTAGGACACACAAAGGAATATTCTGTTTCAAAAAAATAAATAAAAATAAATTAGGAGACAAAATGGTTCATTACGACAGGCATCTATTTGATTTTACAATGCATGACATGTCAATTCCAACATTGCACCTATACATCTAGAGATTTTTGGTCATACATAAATTGAGCATGCATCTCATGCATAGATTTGTATGTGCGTATCATGGCATCTTAACTTAGACTATGGTAATAAAGGTAAGAAGATAGCTTGGTCGTCAAAATTGTCAGCCACCATACGATACTTGTTTGCAAACAAGAACAATGGAGGATGAGCAATTGGCATGAATTGATGGAATAGAAAAAGTGCAACAAGAGATTGTTAGGGCCCAAGAGGAGTCTAGGGAACAAATGGCCAAGATGATGGAGATGATGATGAGCTTAGCAAAAGGGAAGGGAGTTGATGAAGACACTAACGTTAGAGTGGAGCCACAAATGGGGGACCCTATCAAGCAAGAGAAGCTTAGGAGGGAAGCGATTGAACTAAGTTCTCATGAGGGGATGCATCGTATGTGTGATACGTTAGAGGAGAGACTGAAGGCCATCGAAGGGAGCACTATTGATGGAAACATTGATGTGGAGAAATTGAATTTGGTTCTTGATTTGGTGTTCCCCACGAAATTCAAAGTCCCCAACTTTGAAAAATATGATGGAACTAAATGCCCATTAGCCCATATTACAATGTTTTGTCGAAAAATGGCAGGGTATACTCACAATGAAAAGTTGCTAGTCCACTGTTTTCAAGATAGCCTTACTGGGTCCGCAGCAAGGTGGTATGTCCAATTAGATAGAGGACGCATCCATTCGTGGAAGGATCTTGCGAGGGCTTTCATAGTTCAATATCAACATGCAAAGGATATGGCACCAGATCGATTGTTCTTACAGATTATGGAAAAGAGGGCTACCGAAAGCTTTAGAGAATATGCTCAGAGATGGCGAGACATTGCTGCTCAGGTTCAGCCTCCCCTTACAGAGAAAGAGACGACAATTCTGTTTGTCAATACACTTAAGGCTCCATACTATGAGAGAATGATTGGAAATGTCACCAAAAACTTTGCAGATATGGTACTCTCTGGTGAGATGATCGAATATGCTATAAAAAGCGGGAAGATCGAATGGGCAAATACAATGAGAGGTGTAACATCCAATAACGAGAATCAAGATGTTCAAGCTATGACTAATGAAAAGCAGTATGAAAGTTATACCCCATATCACTCATACCCCATGCAACAAACCCACCACCTTTGTCCATATCCTTACCAGTCAATTCCTCAAAATGGTTTTCAACCTAACTTTTGTCCTCAATCACTCTCTACCCTACCAAATAATCCAAGAAGGCTAAGAAACAGTGTAGAGAGATTGCCAATTCCAATTTCTAAACTATTGCCTTTGCTAATAAAGAACCAATATCTGGTGCCTATGCCTTTGAAAACAACTCCAAACCTAGCAGCAAGGAGTTATGAACCGAATAGCAAATGTGAATATCACATGGGGGCAATTGGGCATTCAACAGAAAAATGCAGGCAATTGAAAGAAAAGGTTGAAGAACTCATCAGTAGTGGTTCCTTGACTCAAGAGCTTATTGAACAATGGAAGTATGATTCTCCATAGGCCAAGTTTCCTATATGTAATTTGTGGATGTGAGATGTTCTCAAGATTCTTAAAATTTGCATCAAGTTGTTTTGAAAAGCTTTTCATATTTTTCTTTCCAAGTAGATGAAATAAAATAATTTTGAAAACATTGGTGATTGTTATTTAGAATGAATAGACCTAGCCATTACATTTCCAGTGTACTTTCCGATTCAGTGAAAACTTGGAATCCATAAAGACACACAAGATTGAAATTCATTCATTTTTGCTTACCATGGTGAACTTTTGAAGTCAATGATCTTCGTTAAGGCAATGAGCAATGAAATTATTGATAAATTTACAAAATTTTTGAATTATTTGGAAGAACCAATTCATGAAGCATTCTCTTAAGGACTTTGTATTTGGAAATTTGATAGATGTTAAGGCCAAGCTAAGAGTCCCAAACACATCAATCCAAAATTCTTTCTCATAACTTAAACTTTCTAACCCAAATCATCCTTCGCTACACCTTGGAGCAAAAGGATTGAAAGAGCCAAGCTTTTGATAACCTCAACATCTTTTAATGATCATTCTTAATTTGATTGATATCCTTTTTTCGATTTTAAACCATGATAATGGAAATTGCTTCGTATGGCCTTCATAAAGTTGAGTTGATACATTCTAGGCATGAGTTGTGAAAAAAAAATGAAGAAAAAAAAAAGAGAAAAAAGAAAAAAAGAAAAAATTGATTGTGAAACCATGCATGAGGGATATTCAAATGATTTCAAAAGCCAAATTTTTATCTTGAGGGTTGGTTTTCAATAGAAGTGTCAATATTTGATATGACAAATGGCCATCTTTCATATTCTTATTACTGAAACGAAATCATCCCTTTGTTACCCCTTTTGAGCTTATTGATTTCTTTCTAAATGAACCTTGACCAAGGATCACCCTCTACATTAGAGAGGCAAATACATCAAAGGAGTTTTAGAAGCATTAGTGATTGGTCTTATGTTAAATGCAAGAAAATGATGCCCTTGTTAAGGGGCAAATGTGAGAAGAAGGATATGTGAAGATGGAAATCAATATGAAAAAAAACAAGAAATGGAAAAAAATGAAAAAAAAAGTATATGCGAAAAAAAAAAGGAAGAAAAAAGAAATGAATAAGAATAAAATGTTAGAAAAGAAAAGGAAAATGCTTCGAAGAGTGGGAAGGACAGATGTTCACAATCGAAGAAATGATCCTTGGTTCGATAAACCTTGAAAACACTTATTTTGGGCCTATTTATCCATTCTTTGAAAACCCTAAACCTTGGCCTACGGTACGTGCTTAAAAGTCCATTTTGATCAAATAGAGATGCTTGTATTGAAAAGCTTTTCTTTGAGAAACCATCATCATTATTTTGTTTGGAATGAAATTTGAGTTCTCAAATGCATGGTAGAACAATCAATAAAAAAAAAGAAAAAAAGAAAAAGAAAAAAAGAGAATGAAGCTCTAGGGTGAAAACCCATGAAAGGGCAGTCTAGAGCAAATTTGAAACAACTCAAGGCCATTGTTTGTGACTATGCTAAGGCAATAACAAGAAAGAAGAAAAACCAGAGGAGTTATACCTTCAATCAAGACCTTTTGAGAAATTCAAAAGCCATCACCTTGAAAATTTGATTTGAGATCTGAATCCTTGCCCAGAAATTTGAGCCATCACAGCTAGTCTTGACACTTGTTAAAGTCCACATATCAACAAATTAAGAGAATGCTAAAATGGATTGTGTTATGTGAAAGTTACTTTTACGAAAGGAATAATGATTTTCAAGGAATTTGTTTCATTTGTGAGCCAAGATGAAGAGACATTGATCAATAGAACCTTTCTTGATAACCAAACATCTTTGATGCACCAAATCAGCACATTTAGTCAGCTAAACCTAGTTGTGACTCATTCTATTTGTTCTCAATAGTAATCACTAATTTTTAAGAGATTTAAATGTCAAATGTTTTTATCTTGGAAAGTTATTATGTGGGGCAATTTTCTATTTTCAAAAAGAAACTTGAAGAAGTGAAAAAATGAGAGTTTTGTGATTTTATGGGGGCAAGTTCTTGTTTTCAAGAAATCAAGTGTGGTAATGGTGTTTTTAAGACTATTCTTGGGGCAATCTTTGGTTGTTATAAGAGCATGAATTTTCGTGAAGATATGAGAAGTGGTGAAGTGTTCTTGTGAATAGTTTGGGATGATTTTGTTGTTATGATTTGGATAGATGAATTTTAATTTGATAAGAATTGTGGGGCAAGAAGAAAACTAGATGAATGATGATGATGGGGCAACAGGTAGATTGAATGATTGATGATTGCTAAATTTAAAGAAAGAAGAATCGTGGGGCATGAAAAAGACTGAATGAATGACAATTTTAAGATTGCTAAATTTGAAGAAAGAAGAACGATGAGGCATTGAAAGATTGAATGATAAGACAGAGAGAAGATTGAAGGATGACAAATTTTTGAAGAAAGGAATAAGGTAGGCTGATGATGTGACTTGGTAAGGCATTGTTTATCATTTGCATTGCATTCATGACATACATGACATTGCATTCCATTACATGCATTCTGACAAAAAAAAAGAGTTTGTTTGTTAAGACAATAGGATAAAAAAAAAAAGGGTTCTGGAAGACTAGATGACTACAAATTTGGAAAATCTTAAAAAAAGAGAAAAAAAAATCAGAAAATGTGAGAAAGATTGGGAATAAGATGTGACAAAAAAAAAGGGTATGAAGTTTTGAAACAAAAATGTTAAAATTTGGAAAGAAAGAGGAAATTAAAAAGTTATGGATATGATGGGATAATGAAAAAGGGATTGAAAGATGTGATGAGATGAAAAAGTGTGATAGGAAATAACAAAAAGAAGAAACTGGAATGATAAGATGATCTAGAAGATAGAATTGAAATGATGAGATAAGTTCAAAGCCTCCGGGTACAATCTATAAGACCTCCGGGCATGATTCTTTAAAAACCTCCGGGTACAATCTGTAAGACCTCCGGGCTTGATTCATTAAAACCTCCGGGTACAATCTGTAAGACCTCCGGGCTTGATTCATTAAAACCTCCGGGTATAATCTATAAGACCTCCGGGCATGATTTATTAGAACCTCCGGGTACAATCTGTAAGACCTCCGGGCATGATTCATTAAAACCTCCAGGTACAAGTTGTAAGACTTCCGAGCATGTTTCCTCAAAAGATGAGAAATTTTAAAGTTTCAGGGCCTTCCTGGTCGAAGGAGCATTCAAGAGATGAGAAAATTTAAAGTTTCAGGGCCTTCCTAGTCGAAGGAGCATTTTGGAGATGAGAAATTTAAAGTTTCAAGGCCTTCCTAGTCGAAGGAGCATTTAAGAGATGAGAAAATTTAAAGTTTCAGGGCCTTCCTAGTCGAAGGAGCATTTTGGAGATGAGAAATTTAAAGTTTCAGGGCCTTCCTAGTCGAAGGAGCATTTAAGAGATGAGAAAATTTAAAGTTTCAGGGCCTTCCTAGTCGAAGGAGCATTTTGGAGATGAGAAATTTAAAGTTTCAGGGCCTTCCTAGTCGAAGGAGCATTTAAGAGATGAGAAAATTTAAAGTTTCAGGGCCTTCCTAATCGAAGGAGCATCTACATGATGAAAACCAATTTCTTTTAGAATGAGTAAATATCCACAAAAAAAAAGGGAACAAAACAAAAAAAAGAAATTTGAAAAAAAGGAAAAATAATAAAATGGATGCGGACAAAATGAATGTCTATGTCTTTGCACAATTACTATTTCATAGCAAATGTACAAAGAGGGGCAACTGTAGACACCCCATTTTGTCCGGGATCTTTTAATATTAATTAGACGATGAATCTAATTTTTGTATTACTATCCTGTTTATTATTAAAAAAAATAATAAATAAATAAAATGAAAAGAAAATAAAAAATATAAAAATAACAAAAAATAAAATGATCAAAGAAGGGAAACTTGAAAAAAATAAAAAAAAATAATCAAAAAAACAAAAAAATAAAAAAAAATAACAAATTAAATTTTGAGTTAGGAAACTTGAAAGAAAATCAAAATCAATAAATGAATCAAGTGAGAATCAATTAAGATACAAGTCAAACTCAAATCTGTGGATGGATGGAAAGGAAATCAAATTGATTTAATACTTGTATCAAGAAAAGGAAGAAAAACAAAATAAAAAAAAGAGAAAGGGCAAACACACAAAAAACGTGAGGAAACCCTAGAAAACTTGGAAAAAAAAAGATTATAAAAGGGTGGCCGGCTAGGTTTGGTGGGAGAAAAAAAAAACAAAAAGAAAAAAGACCTAGAAAAAACGTGAGGAAACCCTAGAGAGAGAACCCTAGAGAAAAAAAAACCCTAAAAAAAAGAAAAAACCTAAGAGGAAAACGCTAGAAAAATTTTGGAAGGGACAAAAAGCCACAGGGGGGATCATCTTCTTCAAGAGCCCACGCCATGATCATTTTTTGGGGGGGTCCTTCATTCAGGCCTGTACCAAGCACCGCCAACCGGCTCTCTACTTGTCACCATCATAACCGAATCACCATTCCTTGCTGCCTCCATCACCATCGTCATTGAGCCTTCTCATCACCACTTCCTTGTGCCTAACCTCTGCACCACGTTGTCTGTTGTGCTAACAGCTGAACCCATCGCCTCCGGCTTCTAGTTATTGCTCACCGTTCTTCCATCGTTTCCACTTTCAGCCCCGATCACGGCATTGTTCTCTGTCTTCTTCGCATCCAGTACGCCATACCACGCCGCATCGCTCCCCTGCATGTTAGCATCGTGACCAAGCATTTATGTTAGCTACTGGTCACCGCACCACTGCGTACCTCACTCTACTGTAACCCATTTGCTGCTGCATTATACTTGTTCTTGCACCATACCTGCTGCACGTTCACCCCGTCCCTCTTGCTAGAATCGAGACTTGCTCAGAGGCAAGTTACTTTGATTTTGTGGTTTGTTTGTTGACGTTTGCTAAAAGGAAACAGAAACTTGCTGTGCTGCTCACGGGTTGCTTCAGAAGTTGAAGAATATGTAGGAAGCCACGTGAATAGTTAGAAGGGAAAGAGGCCAAACAGAAAGGAAAGAAGGAAAGAAAAGCCACGTCTTTGCTGCTGTCACCCTCTTTGCTGGTGGCCACCACCGCCACGTTTTGCTGCTCCACCACTCTAAGCCGCTGTGCCCCCTTCACATTGTCGCTTCAGGCTTGGGCACATTGATGCCTATAGGGGAATTCTCATTGCTGCAATATTCCAAATGAAAACCAAGGAAACAAAAAGCTTGGACATGTTGCTTCAAGCCTAGACACGTTGCTACTTGAAGGTGACATGTTGCTACAATATTCAACAACAAAAACAAATTTTCAGATACAGTCCGAAGCATCAGGAGAGACATTCATACGAAAGGAACAAAAAAAAAACGTAAAAGGAAGTGGAAGCTTGCTGGCTTGGTGCTGTACGAGTCTCAGGCTAGAGGGAGAGCGTGGTGAACAGCGGTCTTGGTGTGGCAACTGGAGCAGGAAATCCTCGTCCGGGATCTGGTCCTGCGCTGGGCGACAAGCAAAGGGGCAGTGAACAACGACAGCCTGGACCGTGAATGAGCAGTGGAGGATTGCACCAGATCGCAATTCCTGGAAGCTGCTGTTGTCCCGCCCTGCTACGTGTGTACGTGTATTGGCTAATGCTCTTGCTGTTGAAAGAAGACTGAGCTGCGTGCATGAAACAAATGAAAGAAGGAAACGTGAATTGAGATTGGTGCTGAGAACAATTGAAAGGTACTTATCACAAAGATTTGGTTGTGGGCCATCAAGTATTTTTTATTATTATTATTTTTTTATTAGCTATTTATTTGAATTACTTAATATTTATTTATTTATTTACTTAGCTTGTTTAAATCAATTTAATTTATCTAACTTGTTTGTTTTCTTTATAATGTTCATATATTTTATTGATTGTATAGTTAGTTATTAGATTAGTTTTTTTTAATTAAAATAGTTTAAGTTTACTACTTTAGATTTTTTTTTTTTTAACATGGAGATGTAGGAATAAATTATAGATTTAGAAATTAGAATTAACCTTTACTGTAAAAGTTTTTTAAAGACTCTAAGCAAGTTAAAATTATTAGGAAAAATAAATTTAAACTAAATTTGTAAATTAAAAAAAATAGTTTTAGAAAAGTAAGATTGTGATTAAAAGGTTTTGAGATATGAAGATAATTATTAATTAATCCGACGACGGAATTCTAGAGGGACTGCGCTTGAGTAGTACTTTTAGATGTCTTGAGGTGAGGAGGATTCTTTTAAGTCTTGCCAGCTTGATGGAAGATTTAAAGGACATTTCCAAGATTTAATAAATTAACTTAAGAAAATAAAAATTAAATTAGATAAAAGAATAGTAAATTAAAATTAAGTTTATTATAATAAAGAATAAAATCAAATTAATGAATTAGAATTAAAATTAGAAAAGAATTAAAACAAATAGAAATTAAATTAAATTAAAATATTTTAAAAAAATATGAATTATTCCGAGGATGGAATTTAAAAGGAATTGCGCTTGAGTAATTTCTTTAAAAATTCCTAAGGTGAGAAAGTTTCTTTAAGGTCTTACCAGCTTGATGGAAGGTCTTTAAAAAAAATCTTCAATATCAAATAATTCATAAAAATATACGAAATAATAATTTATATAAGGAAATAATAACAATAGAATAAAACAAGATAAAATAATAAATAGCAATTCGGGTAGGAGTCTAAATAGAGATTGCATAAAATATTTAAACAATCCGACGACGGAGCCTCTTCAAGAAAGGCGATTGGTCCTACTTGAATACTCTTGAGGTGAGAAAAACTTTTAGGTTATCCGACCAGCTTGATGGAGGAGACTTAAAAGATTTTTCAATATTTAATTATACCAAGATTAAAGTAAAAAGGCAAAATTAGGATAACCTTAGATTATTTGGTACCATTTTAGGATGGGCGTTGTGAGGGTGCTAATCCTTCCTCACACGTAACCGTACTCCCGAACTTAGAACTCTTAACGTAGACCAAGCCTTATCCTTAGTTTGAATAGGTGACCAATCACACCTAGTTTAGAATGGTTGGTGGCGACTCCATAGTTTTGTGTCTAGCTATTAGGTTTCCCCCGAAGCCTGATACGTTATGACAACCATAGATCCAGATGACAAAAATATTGAATCAATTTAAAAATTTATCTACATAACATATACAAGTAAATTGTTAAATTTAATAGTTGATTTATCTTGCATTTAAGTAACTTAATCTCTTCTCATGTATTGATGTGTGTATGCATATCCACATGCATATCATTGTTGATGTTTACACTTTAGGATTTTGATTTTTTAAATATTATAATATAAATGTAGATATAGATGAAACCAAATATTATATAAAGGGTTTGTATATGATGCACTGACAGTGTGTAGTTTCTATACACTGTCAATGCATCAGAGATTGATACCTCATCAATTGACAAATTAAAAAATATGTCAAACCCTTAAAAGTAAATATAAATAATTTTTTTTAATTTGCTTATAAGGGTCTATTGATAAAGTGTCAATATCTGGTGCATTGACATTGTATAGAAACTATATACTATCAGTGCTGATGTGGACTAGGTCAATTATTACTGGGCTTTTCTATAAGTCAAGTTGAAGACCATTGAGCTAGATGATAATCTAAGCCCAAGAGGAAAGAGGACTCAGAAGGCCCATAAATGATCCACTGTGTTATTATTTAAGCTGTGGGGCTTAAAGGTAATTACGCGCAAAACAATTCCTATAAATAGGTCACAGGTATCATTCTTAAACCCTAAACTCTATTCGCCTATTGAAACCCTGCCAAAACCTGGTCTGACTTAAGCATCGAAGTGCGCGCGAAGGGGAAAACCCCTGCCCCCCTCTGACTTTTCCTATCTGGCAGAATTCTTGGAGACAAGCTAACACGAAGAACAAGGATTTGACGTCAGCAAACTTTTATTATTGTTTTTGGTAATAACAATTGGCGCCGTCTGTAGGAAACAAACAAAAAGCCAAATATAGAATTCTGCGATAGGGCGCGGGAGACCTAACACCTGCGGGAGACCTATTACCTATGGAAGACCTGTTAAAAAATAATAAAATATATATACACGCGACAGACTACTATCGCACATGAGGTTTTACGCGACAGAGCGATTCGCTCGCCCACATACATGCGACAGACACTCTGTCACAGGCTAGAAGGAGGCTCCCGTGAAAAAGCAATTAGAGGAGAGACTAGCTCTCGACAACAGGTAGAGGCGAGAGCACCTCTGTGCGTGACATGCTTAGGCGAGAGCACCTCCCGCGCGTAACAGGCTTAGGCGAGAGCACCTCTCGTACGCGACATGCTTTTGGCGAGAGCACCCCCCGCGTGCGACAGACTTAGGCGAGAGCACCTCTCGTACGTGACATGCTTTTGGCGAGAGCACCTCCCTGTGCGCGACAGGCTTAGGCGAGAGCACCTCCCGCGTGCGACAGCTTAGGCAAGAGCACCACTCGTACGCGACATGCTTTTGGCGAGAGCACCTCCCCGCGCGCGACAGACTTAGGCGAGAGCACCTCCCGTATGCGACATGCTTTGGCGAGAGCACCTCTGTGCGTGATAGGCTTAGGCGAGAGCACCTCCCGTGCGCGACAGGCTTAGGCAAGAGCACCTCCCATACGCAACATGTTTAGACGAGAGCACCTCCCGCGCGCAACAGGCTTTTGGCGAGAGCACCTCCCGTGCGTGACATGCTTTTGGCGATAGCACCTCCCGTGCGCGACATGCTTAGGCGAGAGCACCTCCCAACTCGTCTCAGATGTAGGCTGACTTCATCTGGGCGGAAAAGAAATGGGAAATCACCTCCTGTTTTCAGATAAGCTTGCCTTGCACCTGGGTACCTCTTAGTCAGCTGATCTTTGAGTTGTTGGGGAATTGCAGTGTAGTCGTTTGACTTCAAGGCGTGTATGAAAACCATGCCAAATATAAAGCTATCAGCGAAAGCTTATCTTTCTCCTTCAAGTATTAAGAAGAAGAAAAAAAATTCATAAAAAGAATACAACTGTTGCAAGAAGGAAATCGTCTTGTGCTTTAAAACATTTCTATAGCCATGTAGCAGGCGGTGGCATATCGACACTGGTATTTTTTCTTCCTCCTCATGGACTAAATCGGATGCTTTAGACAAAGACTCTGTCTACCCTACTTTTTACTAAGCATATGGATCTGTGGTAGTGAGGGAACGATAATCTTTTCTGTTTTCCTTATCTCTCGTGCCTTTGAACTGCCCTGAAAGGGATTCGAAATACGTATGATATCATTCATAATCATGTAGATTAAGAAAGAAGTAAGGTGCTTTCAAGCTTGTTGAAGGAGCCCACCTCACCACTACCACTAGTAGACTCTGGCAAGACCTCCAACAATGGGGCGAGTGCCGACTTCAAGACCTCTTATGCTTATGCTGACTCGGATCTTTCCTTTGCTTCTCTTGAGCCGAATGTGGCCTTCTAGGGGTGTCGCAAATTCGGCCAAGGACGGATTCGAAAAAACGATTTCAGAGGCCATGATTGATAGATACGGAATGGGAGATAGAGACCATCTTTTCTACTTCTTCTTGTTGAGTTTAGCAAAGAAACTTAGCTTCCTAAAAAAAATAAAAAAATAAAAGAAAAATTACCAGAAGACGAGGAGATTACAGTTTTGGCCATAAAGTCTGTCGCACGCAAGGTTTCACGCGACAAGCAACACGAAAAGCTTCATGGCGAGAGTGTAGCTCGCCTGTGCGATAGCTAAACTGGGCAAGCAATGATTCCCGCACGCAAACGGCAAGAGAGGGGCTCTCGGACGCAAATGGCGAGAGAGGGTCTCCCGCACATGAATAGCAAAAGAAGGGGCTCTAGCACTCGGCATCCCCTTTGTCGAGAGTGATACGCACAACAGGTGCCCCGGTAGAACAACTCATGCATACAAACAAAGCCTAACTAGAAATGCTTGTTTGACGATGGTGAACAAAGGACTGTTACGTTGGCTCGCGTCGGGAGTGGAATATGGGCGAGCAGGACCTTGCGGCAGGACTCTTTGGCGAGAGTTAGCAACTCGCGCATGCAAGGGAGATAGGGTGTCACATGAAGAGCACACGTAGTGTCATGTGACGAGCATGTTGCATCGTAGGCCTTCGATGAGAGATTGTGGATAGCTTATAAACAACCAGAACAGGCGAGCACAGTTAAACGCAGCACGAGTTTTGGCAAAAGAGTAAGTCGCAATGGCGAGCACCACACACACACGATAATCTTAGGCAGTAAAGAGACGATGGCAAGCACAGCCTGTAGAGTAAAAGATCGAAAAAACAGCTAACGTACGACAAGCACCACCTCAACAAACGGCTCCTGCCATAACAGGTCAATTCACCGTACGCAAGGCGGTAGTGCAAATACACGAGCACTAATCCCAAGTTGCATGCTTGCCCAATAGGTAAAAGGTAATGGTGAGCACATTCGATAGGATATATTGCAATAAAGCGATTCGTCCTATGCAATAACCATGCGGGTAAGAAAAAGTCACACAACAGGCATTCTAGGGGAGCAAACGGTTCCCGTGAGCCCAGCGTCTCGCACACAAGACGTGAAGCAATGCTGACGAGTGCAGTGTCATGTGGCGAGCACAAGACCACTGCAGTAGGCACTTTCGACGATTGAGAGGCATGTGGCGATTGCATGACCAACGCCACAGCCCAGCATCCGTAGTAAGGCCCGCTTGGTAAAACACGTGCCAAGGCGCGAGGAACGATCTAGATGGGCAAGCATGGAACAAGCTGAAGGGTTTAGCTGAGGTGTGCCCACGATGTTAGATAAGCTCACTAAGCAAAGGAAAAAGTTGAACGGATAGCTCAAAATGAGCAAGCGTAAGTCCAATGGAGCTTTATTGTGCAAGCCCCAATCAAAGACCTCAAGGAACACACCAAAACGTCAAAGGCCAGCTCGTGTTTGCCCAGGTGCGTATGAACATAGATAAGCAATGGAAACCAGGCAATGCACAAAAGGTCAAACGAGCCGGCAACAATCACGCGAGTATGATTGTGGGTGGCAAGCAAGAATACAACCATCCTAAGGCCCAGGCGAGCAAGCCCTTGTCAACGGAGACAAGAACTCACCTAAGAAAGAGATCTCTATGGGCGAGCCATTCAGAGTGACCAAAGCGAGAAAAGGATTAGGCGACTCTGTACATTATCAGGTGCACGCTCATGTAATGAAGGACCGAGCGAAGACGCGCTCTACCAGACAATGTGAACTCCGGTTTGCAAGCAAGACTTTGGCGAGCCCAGTCGCAAAAAGCTCTACATGAACACAGCAGAGCTCGATAGGTGATCTAGCTGAACGCCCAGCAAATAAGAAATCAGGATGGCGAGCACATTTCAAATGCGACAAGCTCTCCACTTTGATAAAATGACAGCTAAGAAAACTAGGTGAACGCAGGGCCCATAGGCAAGATTCTCCCGTTAGCACAATGCAAGCGAGCAAAGAACACCCGAGTCATGCCTTTCGGCAATGGCTATCAATGCTGGCGAGCATAGAATCCAAACTACTGGTTCGCCCATTAGAAAAAATTTTGGCGAGCACATCCAAGCGCACGCCTAAGTGTGGGATCTGAGCAGAAAAATCTAGAATCTTCTAGACCTGGTGCGCGCACTTATCCGACAGAATGTCAAAAAGCTTCCTTCGACCCTTATGTCGATCGTCTGACACAGAAGCTTTCAAGAACTGCTCTAGCAACCATCTAGAAATGGCTTAATAGCCACACATTTGGCCTATTGACAACCACACATGTGATAGAAGGTTTGTCTATATAAAGGGTGTGTCAGCTTCATGAGTCCTTTAAGCGAGACAAAGATATGCCAGCTTAGGGTGTCGAGATCAAGGCTGTGCCTCCATTGCAGGTGTCCGAGGTAGGCACTAGCCACTGTCGTGAAAGGCAGCAAGCCAGGGAGAGCTTGGTTCAATCGAAAACAACTTGTGATAAGCTCGTAAAGATAGATTGCTGGTACTGAGGCACGACTTAGTGCACAACCCATGATTAACAGCCGAATGTCCAAGCAATTGCACTTTACAGACTCTACAAAGACAAAGACTTGGAACTGTACTAGCGGTAAAAACTTGTTATTATTTTAACATTTGCTGCAATTATGTTCTTACTTGTTCCATTTGATTGGAAATACTACATTATGAAACGAAAGGCCAGTTATTTTTATCTGTACTATGATAATCCTCCATGTTTGATAGACATGTTGCAGGAATAGAAGAAGACGCGAGACGAGCACAAATAAGTCCCTAAGCGAAAAATGCGCGAGACGGGCATAAATAAGACCTTAAGCGTGAAGACGCGAGACAGGCACAAATAAGTCCCTAAGCGAAAAATGCGCGAGACGGGCACAAATAAGACCTTAAGCGTGAAGAAGACGCGAGACGGGCACAAATAAGTCCCTAAGCGAAAAATGAGCGAGACGGGCAAAAATAAGACCCTAAGCGAGAAGAAGACGCGAGACGGGCACAAATAAGTCCCTAAGCGAAAATGCGCGAGACGGGCAAAAATAAGACCCTAAGCGAGAAGAAGACGCGAGACGGGCACAATTAAGTCCCTAAGCGAAAAATGCGCGAGACGGGCAAAAATAAGACCCTAAGCGAGAATAAGACGCGAGACGGGCACAATTAAGTCCCTAAGCGAAAAATGCGCGAGATGGGCACAAATAAGACTCTAAGCGAGAAGAAGACGCGAGACGAGCACAAATAAGTCCCTAAGCGAAAAATGCGCGAGACGAACACAAATAAGACCCTAAGCGAGAAGAAGACGCGAGACGGGCACAAATAAGTCCCTAAGCGAAAAATGCGCGAGACAGGCACAAATAAGACCCTAAGCGAGAAGAAGATACAAGATGGGCACAAATAAGTCCCTAAGCGAAAAATGCGCGAGACGGGCAAAAATAAGTCCCTAAGCGAGCAAAACAAAAAGTCCCTAAGCACAAAAGGGTGCGAGACGGGCAAAAATATCTCTAAACGAGGTACCTTACAATTTTATCATATTACATTTAACGCATTTTGTTGGCATCTCGGATATAAATGATATTATATTCTAACAAGTCCTTAAGCGGATAGTACGCAAGACAGGACCAATACTCCAGTAAAAGTTCTTCTTTGGACACGAAAAGTTGCAAAGAAAAACTTGGGGAGCACAAAGTATGCAGGCTATGAGGTATGGTACGAGGTACGTCACAATTTTATCATTGGATATGTACTACAATTGATTGACAAAGTGCATGCAAACGTTTTATATTGGCATTCCGGATATAAAAGCGATTTTACATTCTTATAAAGCCCTTAAGCACAAAACAGTGCGAGATAGGCAAATGAAAAGTTCCTAAGCACAAAAGGGTGCGAGACGGGCAAACCAAAAGCCTGAAGCGAAAAATGTACGATGTAGGCTACGCATTTACTTAAAGCGAAAAGTGTGTGATGTAAGTCATGCATGAAGTGCTTGAGCTTAAAGCAGTAATTGAGTGACCTAAGCCCCATATGTAAAAGAACTTGAAGCAAAAAAGTGCACGAGGGAAGCCTGATTATTACGTGAGATTAATACAAGGTAAATGTGTAGTTGCTTCTGTAGATGAGTTTAAAAATGGGCTGATCGGTTTGTAAAAAACTAAGCTCTTTCACCAAAAAATGAGGAGCACTCTAGATTAACTTCTGCCTCAAAAGGAGCATCGATACTAACAGGCACCCAAGCATGTACGCCTGAGGTGCTATAATTATCTAAATCATCTTTGTCCAAGCCTGTGAGAACCCCGACCATCTCGGGTCAATGAAAAGGCTCTTAAGGGTTGGTAAGATCAGATAGATCTTTATAAATGCCTATCCTCAGAAAAGGTTCCAAAGCCTCAGCATCTGGATCAAGCTTCAACCAATCAGGAGTATGCCAAGCATAAATCGCCTTTGATGAAACCAATTAAGAACATATGCATCCTCTTGTGGCATTTCTTGACGATGCGCCCCCATGGCCTTAACCCAGATTTGATTTTCTTCCTCTTGGCTAATAGAAGGCACTTGACAAAAGAAATGATGACACGAAGTCGTTTCTGCTACAAATAATAATGAAGTTCACTAGTTAAGCCCTCAAGTGAAGATGAAAAGATTCTTGTGATAATCCCAGAAAGAGGGCAGCAAAAGAATTTGAAAAGCTCATTCTTTATATACTCTTTCACAAGGTAAACCTTGTAAAAGAGTGGGGGGCAATCGATGTGGACTAGGTCAATTATTACTGGGCTTTTCTATAAGTCAAGTTGAATACCATTGAGCTAGATGATAATCTAAGCCCAAGAGGAAAGAGGACTCAGAAGGCCCATAAATGATCCACTGGGTTATTATTTAAGCTGTGGGGCTTAAAGGTAATTACGTGCAAAACAACTCCTATAAATAGGTCACATGTATCATTCTTAAACCCTAAGCTCTATTCGCCTATTGAAACCCTACCAAAACCTAGTCTGACTTAAGCATCGGAGTGCGCGAGCAGGGGAAAACCCTTGCGCCCCTCTGACTTTTCCTATCTTACAGAATTCTTGGAGATAAGCTAACACCAAGATCGAGGATTTGACGTCAGCAAACTTTTATTGTTGTTTTTGGCAACAACAAGTGCATTATATATAAATCCTTTTATAAATAGCATTTGATATCAGTTCAGTTTTGCGAAATTATACTCTCTTAATTAACCAAGCTTATTATACTATCATTCATTGTTACTTGTTAAGAAGCAATAAGACAACACTTTGACAGCAGATGCTCAATGAATTAGTTTTGCCGTTGGTTTCATCTGATTTCTGATAATCGGACACTTCTTATACTTGATCTTACTCTCTTTTCGTTTCTTTTTCAGAAAAAAGGCATTAGTCTCGACACACTTAAAACCCAAACAAAATATGGCCCATTGATTTCTGAAGTTTTGGGTTCTGGATTCTAGACCCAACTCGAATGGAGTTTTGCCCTAAGGCCCTGCACCTGACTCAAGCAGACTGCATGGCTTTCTGATGTTATGGAAAGGAAGTTTTGCTTATCAAATCAAATCCACGACCACGAGTACCTCTCACTCCGCAATAAAGTACTTTGATTCTGAGCAAAAAAAAAATAAAGTACTTTGATTTGCTACTTCTTTTAATATAAAATTCAAGCTTTTGTTTTCTTTTCTCCTTATTATCCATGAAGTTGCCTTCAGCAACCATAATTTTTTTCTTGGCATTGAGATTTTTCTTTGATTTATTAATGGGAATTATTAAGATCTTAAAAGATACTTGGGAGATAAGTTTTTACACAAGAAGATCAGCCAACATTGTAAATTTCATTCGCCATATTTTTGCTATCTCTTTGTTTTGCCTCTGGATGTTTGATGTGGTTTGGCTATTGAGTTCCTTCAGCACACATCCAATAGCTGCTTCTAGTTCACCTGATCATCCAGGATAACCAAGTTTCTGTAGGTTGGTTTAAAGAACTTGATTGTTAATTAAAGAACCTTTTTTTATCGAAATTTGGTAGACATTCCTGATTTCAGTTAGCAATAGTCATATACTCAGAAACATACATACATGGATGCTCGATAGTAATAAACTTTGTTAATGCTTTAATGGATTAGTTTGATGATAAGCTTGTAGATAAACCATCGGCCTTGATGCAGCTGGGCTGTTCGAAAATTGAAACTCCTTTTCTGGGAAGTTTTTCCTAAATGCTAATGAGTTCATTGGCAATGCTAGAAACCTCGAAGGTCATTATCAGTACAGACTGTTCTACGTAATCTGATAAATGTTAATTTATATATACATGCAATTACATATTAAAGTCCCCAAATGCACTTCAATTATTTAGAATTGTCTAAAGTTGTTTCTTTATTGAAAAGGAGTTTATGCAGTTCAATAATCAATTTATCTTGGATTAATGTCAATGATGCTCTCATCCACACCCTTTGTTATGGAATATTGCTGCAAGCATATATACCCATCTCTTCCAACCACTATTTTTTATTTTTTTTAACATTGAAAGAGTGCATAGATCTCATCTAGTTGATTCCACAATTGGTCTAATCCCCCACCTTAGCCTGTCTCTTCTAATCCCTTCAGCCCATAACCCCATGCCAAATTAAACTTGTACTACAATTCGAACTCAAATGATGTATTTGTTATTGTATATGACCATATGGTGGTTATTTCTTCAACATCGATGTGAACATGAAGAACTTTAGAAAGATTAAGATGTGTTTCAGTGGGATTTGCCTGCAACTCTCGTGACATTGATGGTACAATGATTCTTGCTGCGTTCAAGTTTTTTCCCTTGCTTTAGTTTCTGTGGGCTGCTACCGTCGATGGTTTAAAAACTAGGTCAAATTCACACCCCAACAAGCTTTCCATGACCTTGATTTTGCAGTGAAGACCGGAGAGGGTCCCCAAATGAATCATTTGATTCTTCAAATCAACTTTTTCCACATCCATCATTAAAGAATGGCACTCCTTTTGATTGGATAGCCATCACCCACCTCCTTCCCATCCTGCCCATATCATCCTACTTTTTTTTTATTCTACGGGATCTGTGCTTTGAATTGTTGAGATCGAAAAGCTAATTATGACGGTGATTAGTAACCAAGCAGACAGTGATGAATCACTGACCCCAAAAATTAAACCTCTCTTGTCTATTAAATTTAGGACCCACCATAGCAAATTTTGTTTTAAACAGGTCGATTATGCCAACTTATCGATAGTTAATTATCGTTTTCAGCACGGATTTCTCGTTTTGTACATGACATATGTCGACTATTTCCGATTAGCAGGTGCGTAGGTAGATGTAGGTTTCTTTTTCTTTTTTTTTGGATTCATTTCGAGATGAAAATTCATTGTGTAAAAGACTAAAAGTAAATGGTTTAAAAGCGTGCTATATATATCATTTTATGATTTTATTTTACTCGTAACAATTAAATTATATAACAGTATTAAATCAAATAGTTTAAAGATATAATAAAACTTTGTTTAAAATTTTTTTATGTTTGTGAATTTAAGTAACTAAACACTTTTAACAAGAGACAGAAGTATTTTTGTCTAGTTATTATTTTTTTGTACTAAATAATGTCTAAAAGATTCATTTTTATTTGAGAATGACGAATAAGAAACAATTTCTCTTATATTGAAAATGAAGCTTAGCATTTCTCTCGAGATTCAATCCAAATATTATGATCATTCAATTAAGTGTTATGATCTTATAATTATGTTGTTTAGTCCAACTTTTTTTTTTGAACAAGATTGTATATTTTGGAATCCAATAATTATCGGTTGCAATCACTTGAAAGTCAAAGAACATTTTTTTCATAAGGTTTTAAGTGTTTTGAAACAAAACTAGTTAACATCATCTCTTTTTTGAAAAATTTTTTGGTCAATCTAATGCTTAATAAGAGTAGACGACTACCCTTTGCATATTTTGGTCGATTGTCCTTAATAAGCATCTAACTACTTTAGTGTATTTTTGTATCATAAGCTATAAAGATTCTTAAGCTCAGCCTGGGAGCGCTGCACGGTGCGATTAGCACCAGTGCAGTGGAAAATATTACTAAAGGACAAAATTTTTTGAAAGGCTAATTACCAATTTGTCTTTATTTTTAAATTTTTTTTATTTTATTAAAAAAATATATACTCAATAATCATTTTATTTATTTTAATCTCATCAACATTAATTTCATTGTTCATCCAAACTCGTCGTAAAATATTATATTTTATTAATTATTCTTTTATTATATTTTGAAAATATTCTATAGTAGAGAGGTTGTCTGACTAGATGTTGATAAGGATTTGTTAAATAGTAAGAAAGATCAAGAGGCGTCAAAGTTTGGCTTTAGATGTAATTCTATCTGAGTCAATAATATATCCGAGAGAGGAGAAAAGTTGAGAGAGAGCCATGCGAGAAATCAGAATATTTGCTGGTGGTTTAATGCACTTACCTAGTACATTGGCAATTGTATTTGATTATGATCATACTCTAGTACTTGCTTTTTTAATGAAAATACTGCCATAAGCTTTTGTCCGAATTGAATTCGATTAGCCCAAATATGATAATCGAATTACTTTCAAAATTGACATATTAGTGTCTGTTGAACTTAGAGAATTCGAATACCCTTACTCTCTATTTCAAATACCTTTAGCCATCTCACGAGAATGATAAATGAAATTAGGAATTCAAATACCTAAATCCATAAGCTTATAAAAGAATATGTACATCTCATATGAACATATGTACGGTTCTTCCGATTCAAAAACTAATCTAAAGAATTTGAATACCTTTAATATATCATTTGAATACTTGTCTTGACAAAAGCTTTGTTAGAGAGCATAAAATAATATTAAGAACTTGAATATCTTTTTAAGGTATTCGAATACCTATAAGTTCAAACCTATAAAAGGATATGTACATTTTATGATAGTGATATATACATCCTATATGTACATTTCTTCTAAGTCAAAAACTGATTTGGAAAATTCAAAGACCTTTTTCATGTGTTCGAATACCAATATGTACAAACCAATATAAAAATATGTTCGTGTCTTCTAATATTGAAACTAATATGTAGAATTTGAATATCATTAGTCATAAATTTGAATGCCATCTACACGGGAAATGTGAAAAGGTTGCGTACTTAGATTAATCTCCTCTAAATATATGTAAATACCCTATCTTACATAACCGTAAAAACCCATTATTGGAATGCTTTTTTTCCTTCCAAAATATACATATTTTTTATAAATTGGCTAATTCTTTGTTGTAGTAATACTCTCAATTCTTTTTTTCTCTACCAACTCCTTGTTTTTATGGCAACTCCTTGTTTTTGAGGGAACTACTATGTTAGTCTTGAAAGTAATTTGCTTACCATAACTGAGCTAATCAAATTCTATTAAGACAGAAGCTTTTGTTTGAAAATTACTCATAAGAATTAGAATACCTTCAAAATGAATTTGACTATCTCTATGTTCCAAGGAACAATGAGATGTACATACTGTCAATGCACTAGAGGTTGACACCTCATCAATAAGCTCTCATGATCAAATTGAAAATATTTTATTTTTATTTATTTTTAAAAGCTTGACATTTTTTTAGTTTGCTTATTCATGAAATGTCAACCTCTAATGCATTGACAGTGCATAGAAATTATACATTGTTAGTACATCATGTATAAACTCATAATATAAAGATATATACATCTCTTGAAATATTCTTGAAATGGCTAAGGGTATTTGATTTCTCTTGGTTTAGCAGGAACCGGTATTCAAAAGAATTCAATTACTATATTTGGGCTAACCGAATTCCATTCAAACAGAAGCTTTTGTTTGAATATTACACATGTAAATTTTGACAAATCAAATTAAATTTTAAAGGTATAAAATAATAAAAAATAAATAAACAAAAAATTCAAATATAAAAAAGTAAATAAAACTATATTTGGTCCGGATCGGGCTAGGCTCGAGCTTGCATGTTAAAAATAAAAAATGAGGTTAGACTAAAAGTCAAGCCTGAATTTGTGGGCTGAGTCGAGCTCGGGCTTATATATAAGTCATTATTATATGGCCTAGACTCGACTCAAAGCCAGTCCGACTTGATCCATGGACAGCTCTAATCAAGAGGATAACTAATTTTTTTTGCAATCTAATATTTCATTTTATGTGTGCACCATTCATAAGTTTGGATGATCATCATCTCATCTTATTTTTCATGTTATGCACCAAATATGACATTAATGTTCTCAATAACAACAATTTTTAAAATTAATTTATGGACATATGTTGCATAAGCGCGTTATCTTGGATAAGAATGTGTGGAAGAGAAAAATTCATATAGACAATTTAACGTAATTTTAGATATTGGTTCATATGGTTTACTTCAATCTATTGAGATAAAAGCTCTTATGATGATGAAGAATTTTATAAGGATACGTGAAATGAGAACATTTCCTTCTAGCACAATATGTATTCATCAAGCTAGAGTTTGAACTCTGAGGATAGGTGAAATGAATTGGTTCATTGTTACATACTGTTGCGCAAATGAACATCGTGGAGTTAATAATTGTAATATTTGACTTATTTCTCGACATGTTACTATCTAAATTGGAAATTTTTTCTTTTCATGAGGCCTATCAAGAAGTTAAATTCTTGGGTTTCCACATTTATGATGATGGTAGATTGGTGGGTGAGGAGTCAATTAGAAACAACAGATGATTTATGACTTTGTGAAATGATTCCAAAAACATATGTAACCATCGGCAACCTACTTCACGCCTTTTCTTTTCTTTTCTCCTATCCAGCAGATTCAACACCAGCTTTAGCACTTTTGTCTCTAATTTTTGAGCGATAGTCAAAAACTGTATTCAAAACTCACAAGTAACAATTGTCTGAGAATTTTGGAGTTATCACCCACGCTGAAAAATACAACCTTCTCCGACTCATCTGTAAGACCGTAAAGCTAAGTTTGATTAGGGTGAACAGTGACATTTTGGATCGATTCAATTCGAAAGAAAAATCAAAAAATGAAATTAATTGATCAAAAATAACCAAATTGAAATAAGTCAATTGATTCAATCAATGTTGATCAAATCGATTTCATTAATCAATGTTGATCAAATCCGAACTACATGAATATTAACTTAATTTAATGGAATATCGATTAAATCTTTCTCTCATCTCTAGGCTCGATAGCGTAGTTATGACATTAACATTTGGATATGTTTACAAAAATCGTTATCACATTTAAGTTTTACATTATGATGCATTCGATTGGATACATAGACACATTTCACCGAATCCATTGCAAGATATTTACGCTTGTAACCATGCCACTAAAAGCTTTGCTTTCTCGGCAAGCAACCATGTATCAAGTCGATTGAGAATCCCAAGGGCGCTCAGGTAAAACTTTTAAAGTTCACCATGCTTTGGGGTCCATAACGCCAGACTTTTATCCGTACGTGATTTTATCTCTTCTTGGTCCCCGCATGACTGCCCGTGAGTAAAAATTATGTACCTGTCGTCAGAACATAGCCACAGGACAGGACCCACTCAGAATAAAAGCCCCGTATGTGCGTTAACAAATCCGAACAAGATTATGTAACACAAACTAAAAAATTTACACCAGTAATTTATGATATTATCATACAATGCGGAAACTGAAAGAACATGGAGTACATGTTTTCTTGAATAATTTGACTATGGTTCAACCCTGCGCCTGCCCTCATACAACAAACCCAAAACAACCCTCCCATAGCCATCAGCTACGCACCACTAGTGGCGGTGGTGCTCACACTCCACAGGCATCACGGGAAACCTAGCAGTATCTGTACAATAGTCATAAACCAAATGGTTGGCCCTGACCCACACCAGCTGATGGCTCTGGTGCAAACTTAACTCGGACATTGTAGGCTCATCCCACCAGAATCTCTTCTCACCACTGCTGCGACATCTCCTGGCGTTCTCATCCGCTGCCACCGACACGGGGCACTCGCATGCATCTATTTCGAAGCCCTTGTAGGAGGCAATGAATGGTGCATGGCTCCAATCAGTCTTGACTAGGCCACCCTGTGTGGCCCAATCATCGGCATTCCAAATTGAGCTATACACACCCATAGCTTGATCTTTAGGAAACGGAATCCCTTTGTGTTCCATGTTGGTGTGCACTCTTACTGGGGTCTCATCCACGAGAAATCTGGAACATAATTTCAAACACCCAAGAATTACTTAATAATACAAATGGCACAGAAACCTATATACCAACAGCCCTGTCTACGGCACAGCATATTCATATTTTAAATATAAAATAATTTTCAATGCTTTTTCCAAAATGAATGTAACCTTTTTGATTACAATTCTTTAGAAAACATCAATATCGAGACTGCAAAATTCCGAGATGTATGTGTCTTTTCCGCTTCTGCCCACCAACACACAAAAAAGTGGGAATTTCGAATTCAGTTTGGTCCCTAAAACAGCGAATGGCACAGTAACAATCCAAGGTCCAGGCCATGCCGAGTAATCAAGAATTGTCACATAGTTTTACTATGTCTGTATCTTTAATTTATATATAAATCAAGAACGGTCCATTTTTTGTTGGTTTGCCTTTTTGTGCAGTTTTGTTTCGCAAACCAGAGTCAGTTTTCACCCATTTGGCACAACTGACACTGGCATATTTTAGCTTGTCCGTCACAACATAAACTTTTACCCTACCAGCTTTTCAGGACAATCAAAACGTATAAAATACAGGGAACTACTACGTATGCCGTTGTATATAATACACTACAAAGTTAATGAAGAAGAATACTCACACAACTTGGCGTTGGTTCCAAAGGATGGAGTAAGAGTGAAAGTCCTTAGTGGGATCAAACCAAAGGTTCATTCTTTGCTCTCTGTTGCCCACACCATTCACGTACACATTGGTCTGAACAAGGTATGGTTCACCGGTGGTATTGCCGAGGAACTCGAAATCAAACTCATTGTGATTTGGACCGTCTGATGACATCTGTGACAAACAAACACCAGAACAAATATGTCAATAACACATCATTATTATCGGCACCTAGAGTTGAGTAAAGTAAATTAATGATGAGTTAGATCAGTGTCTGACTGTAACATGTGAGTCACAATTACTAACACAACCCAATTACAGAGACTAGCAAAGTCAATGATAGGGGAAAGAGTCAGTTTACTACATATCATTGGTTTCATGGACAATATATAGTGGGGACGAGCAGAATAATTGTAAAATAAATTGACTTTGAAGTGATTCACGAGAGTGCAGAGTGGGTCGCTGCTAGCATTACTGGCCTCGATATGAGAAAAGAAAAGGCCAACTTTTGATTCTCTTGCAAAGTGTAAAATTTAGGGGAAATTATTATCAATGGGGGACCCATGTCATGATTCGGGAAAAACCCAGCTGAGCTGTTATCCACCTTATGTACGCTTAAAGCTGGTTTGAAGGACGAAGCCAGGACAAGCTCGTATATAGAGAAGACGAACGCATTTGACTGGTAAATATTATATACTCACATAGTAAGCAGCAACAGTCCCAGCAGAGTCACCCTCTACAAGCTTAATCTGCATGGTTACTTTACCAAATAAATACTTGCTTTTTGATGCAAACCCAGCACCTGTTATCACCAACCCACCATTCATCAGACTATACATAAGTTGATAGCTTTATAGGAAAAAATTCTCAATTATAATGCAGAACAGATGCTAAACTTTTAGAACGACAACATAACAACAGCTTAATGAACAACATAAGGCTGAAAATAATAGATTTCAAATGATAGATTATGATTGAAATCGGTGAATCTTGAGGGGAAAGAGGGTAAATGGTATTTTGCCAGAAAAGTGCACAAGCTTTGAGCTTGATGAAGCTTGTAATGGCAGACAGGATAATTAGTGTGAAAACTGGAAAGCCACACAGAAAAAACAGTGATATTTACCAGAGTAGTTATCAAGTTTGAGCTTGAGGAGCTCTCCTTCATAGATAAAATGATCATTAGCCCAACCAGGTTGGAAAAGCTCATCAAACTTAGCTGAGCTTGCCAGACCCAGCATCATAAGACCTACAAAGAAACCCCAAGCCACAGACATTTTAAACAAGACAGCCATGTAAGCGAGAGCGCTGGACAGAACAGAGAGAATGGGAAAAGGGAGGACTCAAGAGAGCTCAGTTAAGCTTCTAAGCTGAAAACACTCTGTAGAGACTCACCACACAGACACAAGACAGACGGCAAGAGTGGGTCATTTTTATAGCCAAAAATTCCATTGGCTTGTTTCACAAGGACCAGATGGGGATTCCAAGGCAGTGTCCCTGCTAAATGACTAATTCCACTGGCCACATCAGAAGCCATGTCACGTGATTTTAATTTAGCCACGTCAGATATATTCAAAACAACAGCAAGAAAAATGACACGTACTCCAAAAATTAAAAAAAATATAGTCGTTACCCTTAGCTGGACAATGCTGGGCACTGTGGGGGCACTTGGTACGACATGTCTCAGTTTCAAAGGGATCGTGTGCAGATTTTACGCAATGGAGTGAAGCCAAGTGGACAGATACAGCTGTTTTCTTAGCTGTCCAGTTGTCACTGGCAGTATGAGTTAAAAGCATCCTGCTTTTGCTTGCAACCATTTGATGTCGGAGGGTCCATCATCGTAACAAAGAAAAGATACCTACTCGCAAGTTTACGGGAAACGAATGCACTCTCCGGCTTTTATTGACTCGTTCTGCTGATGAGAGGAAGACTGTGTGGAGTTGGAGGCTGGCCATGGTTTTTTTTTTTTCTTTCGTATTTTTGCTCAACTTTGCTGAGGGCCTGAGGCCAGTGCCAGCTGGACAGTACAAGCGCATCATAACTTTTCTCATCTTAAATCTTAAATATAGGGGAATTTCAAAAAAAGGATGGTCTATCAAAAATATATTAGTTGTCTGATGGTTTGAAAATAATTTATAAAAATGTGTGGCTTTTAAAATTAGTAAAAAATGAAAATTATTATATAATTAAATGCTCTACTTGGAATCTAATGCTTTTTTCAGTTTCAATTAAAAATATAACATTTAATTTGGTTTAATTAAGGACAAAACATTGGGGGCGGGTTCAAATCAAGATTTTTTAATGAGAGTGAAATTACACGAGATAATAATAGAGTGGAATCAAGAAAAAGAACTACTATCTTGATTTTTCTAATGAGTATTTTATGCTTTAGGGTTTCGAAAAATTGATAATGTAATAATTGTTAGATTATATTTTGGGATTTATTTAAATTATTGAATATTATTGATTTTTTATATTCTTATTGGTATTACAGATGTTTTAGGTCACTACTTTTGTAATTTGGTGGTCATTGATTATGGAGTATTTTGATTTTTTTTTTGGTAATGTAGATGTTTAGGGTTATTGATAACATGCTTACTGAATATTGTAGTGTTAAATTGCTTCCTAGATTGAGCAAGAATGGTTAGAGATAACATGTTTTTCATTTAGAGTACAGATGAGTTTTAAATTGTATATAATAAACACTATTTGAAAAAGCTCATAGACTACATTTAAAAGATTAAGTTTTTTTCAACTGTAGTCTATTTTGGCGAACTCTATATTCAAGTATCATAGACTATAATTTTTTTGAATATAGTCTAATATATTGTACTAGACAAGGGTTATTATCATCGAAAATTATCAGACATTAGATCGAGGCTAATAGAAAACAGTAGTCCTTTCTTTTATAAATTAGACTATGATTTTGTAAATTTATATTTATATATTTTTAAATAAAATGATATATTATATTAATTTTGATTTATTTGAAAATAATTCGATATATTATGTCAATAGACTACAATACTACAGATTAATATCATTACATAAATCATAACAAATAAAAAGTAACTGCTATAACCATATTTTCATAATAATGAATTGTTTTCAAGACTGAGACATAACACTTTGGTATTATCATTAAACTTCACCCTAGCAACTAAAATTTCTTCTACAGAAAAACTCCCGCAAATTGGTTCCTAAAATCATTGCTGAGATTGTAAATATTGCCGACGCCATTAGAGCTACCAAGTGTACAACCTCCGACCATAGGTGTTCTAACCTGGCACCAATTTTGAAATCGTTTGAGTGGTTGAGCATGAAAGTTAGCTTTTTAGGTGCTCGATTTGAAGGGTTATTTAGCAGCTTTTAACATCCTAACTAGCAAGTTAGCTTACACCTCAAATGCCCAATAACTCTTGCAAATAATTGAGGTCAGTATCTATTAATATCTCAACTTGTATCACCTTTAATACAAAAATATATATAAATATAAATGTGTAAAGTTGTAGATATAAAACATATATTCAACGACAATTAAGAAAAATTACATAAACATAACATACAAAAAGAAAAATAAAGTTAAAGAAAGAAACCTAACCTTTGAAATAGTAGTATGATTGGTACCATTGTACCAATTTATCAGATAACATCCAAATGAAAATCTCATTAAAATAATGTTAAAAAATTACAAAGTGTTCAAAATAATATTTTTATCAAACCCTAAAACTAAAAACTAGCATAAATTAAACCTAGAAATCAAAAAAAGAGCTTTGATACAATCCGAAGGTGGAAATGATTTGGAATGATTTTTTCAACATCAACAATCATATGAGGTTCGCAAGTAAAGTACCAGATGACATGCAAATAAAAATATCTTCAAATAATCTGAAAAATGACAAAATAAACAAAATAATATTTTTATCATACCCTAAAACTAAAAAAATAATAGAAGTTATACTCAGAAATCAAAAAAAGGGGTTTTAATATAATCTCCAAGAAAAAATTATTTGAAAAGGTTTTCTTGACAACAAAAACCAAATGAATTTACGAAATATCTACAAGTAAAAATCTTCTACAACTAATCTAAAGAAAATGAACAAAGTAAATAAAAATATTTTTTATCAAACACTAAAACTAAAAAACAATATAAGTTAAACATTAGAAATCATAAAAGAGATTTTTAACACAAATCAAAAAACTATGTGAAAGTGTTATCTCGATATTGAAAAAAGTTTGAAAGAGTTTTTGAGATCTTTCAAGCAAGATAAGGTTTGAAACAGTTTTTGAGGTATTTTAATTTTAAAAAGAGTAAACAACATGTAAGAGAGAAGCTTTAATAAGATTGAGACTTCAAATTGCTGAGTGAGCTTTGGCATGTGTTAAATAATATTAAAAAAAATATTAAAAGACTACTGTTTACCATATAAAATTGTCGTTTATATTCAATCGTAATTTATCTTTAACTTAATGATATCTTTGTTCCATTTTCTAAAAATATTTATTTGATTTTAGACTACGCTGCATCCTTAAAATGTAATCTTTATAAGTAAATTAGACTACATTTTTTTTACAACCATAGTCTTTAGTAGTTGAAATTTGTATTGTATTAGCAACCGAACTTATTCCACTCTTGAAATAGTAATGTGACTAATTCTAGTCTACTAGATGACATCCAAATGAAAATCTCCATCAAATAATCTTCAGAATGTGACAAAAGTGTTCAATATAAAATTTTTTTTATTAAACCCTAAAACTAAAAATAGCATAAATTAAACATTAGCAATTAGATATGGGGTTTTGATAAAAACCCAGAGAAAAAATGATTTGGAAGGGTTTTCTCTACACCCAAAACTAGATGAGATCAGCGAGTAAAACACCAGATGATATGCAAAAAATTTTCTTTAAATAATTTACAAAAAAAAGTGATAAAGTAAACAAAATAATATTTTTATCCAACCTTAAAACTAAAAAACAGCATAATTAAACCCTACAAACCAGAAAAAAGGGGGAGGGGGGGGGGGGGGGGTTTGAAAAGGTTTTCTTGACAATGAAAATCAAATTAAGTTACCAAGCATAGTACCAGATGATTTGAAAGTAAATATTTTCTTCAAATAAATTACAAAAATGGACGAAGTAAACAAAATAGATTTTTTTTATCAAACCTTAAAACTAAAAAATAATAAAAATTAAACCTTAGAAATCAGAAAAGAGAGTTTTTTTTTCCTTAAAATTCATTTATATTGATCCTATTATCGATGAAATGAAGTAATTTTATGTTCATCAAGTGTGGATGAAATTGTTAGAACTTGCCTTTGTTAGATGCCCTTTTTTCCATATTCATAAACCCAAAGTATATAAGCAAATAGAATTTTTAGCAAATCCAATGATAAATTGTTGGAAAGTAACATTATGCTCCATTCGTTTAACAACTTGAATCAAATCATGATTCACATCCCTAATCACGATTTATATCCCTAAACCAAACATTCAAATCTTCTTTTTGCCTTTTTATGCCATTGAAAAAAAAAATACGAACATTAAAAAACCAACACATTCTAACAAAACAATTATCAATTTCCATCTCGTCATTATCTTTTTCTTTCAACTTCAACCTTAACAAGAAGTTTCCTCTTCAGAAATTTTTTTCCATAATGTCAGGTTCAACGTAATTTATAACATTATCCTTCAATTGTGACACTTAACTCTTCAATTTAAAGTTTTTTAATTCCTTGTTTGGCAAAAAATTTTGAAAAATTTCAAAATTTAGGAAAGATTTCAAAAGAGAATTTGAGATGCTCAAATTTTCTCTTGAAAATCCGTCTATAAAGGTGATTTTTCAAAATTCCTCACACTCTTCCTTATTTTATTAGACATGGCCCACTATTAAATACAAATTTAAAAATTGAAACATGTTATTTTATTTAAATATAATATGTATTTTTAATTTTTATATTATTAACAATATCTATACTTTTTTACAAATCTAATGATACCCATATTGCATATTTTATTTGATATTTTTCTTTTTTTAATAAATAATAATTTTATTTTTTATAATTATTTTTTATTTAATCAAATTCTAGTATTCAAAATTTCTTTCTAAAAATTATTTACCCAAACAAGTTAATTATAAATACTAGTATTTTAAAATGATGAATTTTGAAATGCCTACATTTTAAAATGCCTTAAAATTTTAAACTTTTCCATCCACACTATTGGCTCTTATAGGCAATACCGAGAGGGGGGTGAATCGGTTTTTCACTAACCTTAGATTCGTTTTTCGGTTTCTCTAAATTCTCTAGCCTATATTGATATTTTCTGTGTTCTCTAGGCTACTCAATTATGCAATATAAATTCAACACAATAAACAAAAACATAATTGCAAATAAGTAAAGAGAGTAAGGATAGAGAAATGTACGCAAGTGATTTATAGAGGTTCGGCAACCTTGCCTACGTCCTCTACTTTGATACGCTCCCAAGGATTTTCCTCAAATTCACTATCTTTGAATTTGTTACACTCCCTCTTTTTCTAGACTAAAGAGAAACCTCTCTCTTTTTCTAGGCTCAAGAGAAACCTTCATCTTTTTCTTAGGCTAAAGAGTAACCTCTCTCTTTTTCTTAGGCTAAAGAGAAACCTCCCCTTTTACAAGGAATGAGTGTGTTTACAAATTGTGTAATCAAAGAAGGGCCTCTAGATAGGCAAGTGATTACAATGTTTAAGCACAAGGAAAAAGCCTATACAAGATTTGTGCTATTCTATACAAAGAATATGAGAATGATTCATCTTTTTCTTAGGCTAAAGAGTAACCTCTCTCTTTTTCTTAGGCTAAAGAGAAACCTCCCCTTTTACAAGGAATGAGTGTGTTTACAAATTGTGTAATCAAAGAAGGGCCTCTAGATAGGCAAGTGATTACAATGTTTAAGCACAAGGAAAAAGCCTATACAAGATTTGTGCTATTCTATACAAAGAATATGAGAATGATGGAAGATGAAGACTTGTAGCTCTTGATTTGTTGATGAGGCTTGAGGAAAATGAAGAAGATGATGAATAGAATTTCTGAGCAGTTCCTCTTCCTTTCTTTAGCTTCTAAGTCTCTATTTATAGCCCCTTGGATGTATTCTAGCCGTTGGGTGGAGCCAAAATTCGAATATGACCGTTGTCTCACAAAAACTAGCCGTTACATGCTATTTTCGAGCAAAGGGATCGATCCCTTTCCATAGGGGATCGATCCCAAGCTTCCAGATTGCTTATTCTGGGCTTGAGGATCATTCTGCCTTGAAGGGATCGATCCCTTCCCTTAGGGGATAGATCCCATGCCTCCAGAAAGCTATTTCCTGCACTTTTTGGGTTAGAAATGATGTGGTCTTTGATCCTAATTCAACCCAAAACATTTTGGCATTTTTGTGGGAGTTTTTCTTGACCTTCTCTGATGAAAACATGGTCCAAAAATTCATCAAGTGATTTTCTAAAATATTCAAAACATTTTATGAAGTATTAAGACCAATAAGAATGTGGAATTAAATCATGGTCTTAATGTTTGATATGATCACTTGAAAATGGATTGAGAAAATCATGTGTGATAAGACAAATTTACAATATGAATTATAACATTAAATCTTACTTAAGTTTTTGTCATTTCAAAATATATATGGCAATTTAAAGTTAACAATCTCCCCCTTTTTGATATGACAAAACTTAATGTAAATTTGCTTTGAAAATTCTTTGATAAAATACTCCCCTCAAATAAAGCAGGATTTTACAAAGCTCCCCCTTAATATAAGCATGAGTTTTGAAAATGAATTTTCAAACTATTTCTCCCCCATTATCTCTCCCCCTTAATATCTCTCCCTTTTAATATCTATCTCTCCCCCTTTTTGTCATAGCAAAAAGAAAGAAAAATAATAAAAAATATGCTCCCCTTAAAATCATGGCTATGTGAGAAGATAAAAAAAATATGCTCCATCCAACAGCAAACATGTTAGTACATGGGACTCATAGCACAAATAAATAAGTCAATTGTTCATAAAGAGTATGAAATATTCATGCAAAGAACATGACTTATGATCCTATACCAATTGTTTATAAATAATTTTGCAAGAAGTTCACAATTGGTAATTAATAAAGCAAGTTGTGTATAAATATCTACTAAGGTCTATGACTTGCTCATTTCAATCCTATTAAGCACCTAAGTATATCAATTGTTCTTTCTAAAGTCTAACTAAGGTGCATTGTAATACATCATGATTATGAGCTGAAATTATATAACATATCATATGCATGTGCTCATAAATCATTCTCAAGAAATATTGTGTCTAGAATTAAATCATACATCAATTAATCACAAATTCTAGCACAAAAGTGTTTCATGCAAAAGTGTCTTATATGAATTCTTCTCTATTTGTCATTTCAATCTAAGGAGCATGAGAAGAATTGTCAATTTAAAGCTCATACCAATTGGCAATTTAGTTTCGGCTTACCAATTATTGAAAATATGGTTGCCAATGATATTAATTGTTATTTCAATCTAAATACCAATTGTTACTAATGGTTGACTTAGTCATTTTGCATGAATCCAATATTTATGTGTAGTGTGTTCATGTCAAGAAAATAATCATTCTAAATATGTAAGAACACAATCACACATCATCAAATATGCATATGGATTAATTAAACAAAAGCATACTATCATAAAGTATTAATCCATATTCATATTTACAAAGTTATACCATATGGAAGATGCAAAAAATAAAGGTATTCAAGCAAACACATTTTCTTCCATGGTTTCAAGCACAAAAATCCTATGCTCATTTTCCAATTCAAGTCCTTAACCAATTATGAGCAAGGAAAAATTCAAAATTACCATTTTAATCAATTAAGAGCTATATCCCCAGTTGTTATCATCATTTAACGTTCTAGAAGGTATATGCTATTTTAACTAAAATGGCTTCACCTAAGTGAATCAATATTATCAAGCTAAAATATATTTTATCATTAAAATCCATAAACTATGAATGAGGTTAAGCACATAATATCATGAAAACAACTATTCTCATCTCATAGACATGATTATTGATTCAACTTAAGTAAACATGCATGTTCAACATCAAAACAATCAAGATACAATGCATGTATATCAATAGTTGGTGTTGTCATTAAAGCCCAAGTTCTTTACTAATTTGGCCATAAGAAAAATTTAAGTACATGGATGATAAAGTTTCATGCATTTGAACATTTAGGATCCATTTATCATCACACATTACCAATTGTTGAATTTACATTTGAAATCAATCTTAAGGTCACGTTTTAATTATTCTTCCACTAGATGTGTAATTATCATGAAACCTAGTGTGGAGTAGGTGAGTCAAGCTAAGAAACATAATCCTATAAGCATGCTTGACTAAGATGAGCAAAAAGAATGAAAAATATTCATTATGCATAAGTTCATCAAATTCTCAAATATATCCGTAAATCATTGAAATAAATCTTAAAAATTATGTTTAAGCATTCATTGAAAATATATTTCAAGATTATCTCAAGATTTATGCAATTCATGAATGTTTTCAACAAGAAGAATGATTTTGCACTTGTGAGTTCAATAAAAATGATATTCATTGTTGAAAGTGATACCATTTGTTGGAAATGATACAAATTGATGGAGTTGAGGCATGATATCAATGAAAAATGATTTTTTCATATTTTAAAGTTCATCAAAAAGGAGTTAAAACAATGAATTTTAAGTTGAGAAGAGAGAAAGTATCAAAACAATGAAAAGTTCTTCTTAATTTCGGTTGAAAACATGCAAAAAGCCCTTTTGGCCTAGGGGGATCGATCCCTTAACTCCAGAATGCAAATTTCCTGCATTCTGCTCAAGGAGGATCGATCCTGCTTATTGAGGGATCGATCCCTCATCCTGTTTCTGCAGTTTTTGACAGAAAATCCAACCTTTGAGGTACCAAAACTTCGTTTTTGAGTATTTTAAGTCCAAGTAAGAGTTTAAACATTTGTAAAACATGATTTTGGACTTGTATGAAGGAAAAACATGAATGAAAAACCATTTTACAAAAGATTTTGCAATTTTGGAAGAATTTACACAATAAAATGCATTTTTGGCCTCAAAGGATGTCATTTTGAGAGTTAAGCATATTTTGACAAAACTCAAGCATTGGAAACCACAAATATGTCAAAACAAACTTGTTCACATAGGTTTTAAGCACATATATCATCAAATCATACATCTTGTGAACAATATGCCATGATTTCCAACATACAAGTTCTTCATTATTACTAATGACATGACATTTTGCATATATGACATATTTGGTATTTTGAGACAAGTAAATACATTATCAACACATAGGAAACTTGCTCAAAATGCAGAAATCCAATAATCATTTCAAAATTACTAAACATGCTTTTCATCCAATAATCCAATGCCTCAAGAACCATCCATCACCAATCAACAATCATTCAACATGCCTTTTCTTTATTCATTCAACTCATAATGCACCAAGAATCATTAACATATTTTCTCATCAAAGCACAACTAATCAAATAAAAAGCTTAAGGAGCAAGGAATTAAGCTTACAAAACTCCTTTGCTTGAGAGTGCTTTGCCTTGAATTGTTGAATCCACCTTAGGCCTTTTTTGAAGGATCGTTGTGAACTTGCCAAGGATGGATCCTCAAGCTCTTCCTCTCTCTCATTGGCACAAGCAAACTCCATGGGGGGTGTGTAGAGCATTTGAACTCCATTGTTCCATTGTATTCCCATGCTCTAACACTCCTACAACAAACAAATTCAAGCATGCTTTGGTACCCAAATTTTCTTGGGTCCATGAGAGTTAGTGTTAACAATTTTTGATCCCTTAGGGATCCATTTCAAACTAAAATCATCATTATTTATTGCATGCTTTGGTACCCACATTTGTCTAACAACTCTTCCTTTAAATGTGGTTTTTCTATTTGTGCATGCTTGTGAGGTGTGGCCTATTCTATTGCAAAGTGAGTATGTGAGAGATAAATCATGCATAGAATTTTTGCTCACAAGGAAATTCTTTAGATGAGTTTCTTTTTGTATTGCATTATAACCTAACCCATCTTTATCAAAGAAAGCTCGTTGGGTCTCTAACATATGATCTAGCTTTTGTTGACCCATATAAAACCTAGTAAATGAGTTATGCAAATTTGTATTCTTTTTATTTAACTCAATTATCTCTAAGTTAGCCTCTTCTAATTTCTTTTCAAATTCTAACTTAGTACTATCAAGGCTTCATTTTCTATTTTCAAATTAGCAATGATTTTTGTTAGCTTTAAATTGCCATATATATTTTGAAATGACAAAAACTTAAGTAAGATTTAATGTTTTAATTCATATTGTAAATTTGCCTTATCACACATGATTTTCTCAATCCATTTTCAACTGATCATATCAAACATTAAGACCATGATTTAATGATACATCCCTATTGGTCTTAATTCTTTATAAATGTTTTGAATATTTTAGAAAATCACTTGATGAATGTTTAGACTATGTTTTCATTTGAGAAAGTCAAGAAAAACTCCCACAAAAGAGCCAAAATGTTTTGGGTTGGATTAGGATCAAAGACCACATCATTTCTAACTCAAAAAGTGCAGGAAATCACCTTCTGGAAAGAAGGGATCGATCCCCTAAGGGAAGGGATCGATCCCCTGTTGGCAGTAAGTTGGACAAGCACCCTGGAACAAGTTGAAATGCTCTCGCAATAAAAAGGATCGATCCCCTATGGAAAGGGATCGATCCCTTTGCCCGAAAATAGCCTGTAACAGCTAGTTTTGTGAGATACAACGGTCATATTCAATCTTGGCTCCACCCAATGGCTAGAATACATCCAAGAGACTATAAATAGAGGCTTAGAAGCTAAAGGAAGTAAGAGGAACAACCAAGCAACATCTTTCATCATCTTATTCATTTTCCTCAAGCCTCAACAACAAATCAAGAGATACAAAGTCTTTATCTTCTATCATTCACATATCTCTTGTATTGATTAGCACAAAATCTTGTATAGGTTTTCCATTGTACTTAATTTCTGTAATCATTTGCCTACTTAGAGGCCTTCTTTGATTGCACCATTTGTAAACACATTCATTCCTTGTAAAAAGGGGAGGTTTCTCTTTAGCCTTAGAAAAAGAGGGAGGTTTCTCTTTAGCTGTAAAAAGAGGGAGAAGAGGTTTCTCTTGAGCCTTGAAAAGAGGGAGTGTAACAAATTCAAAGATAGTGAATTTGGGGAAAATCCTTGGGAGTATCTCAAGGTAGAGGACGTAGGCAAGGTAGCCGAACCTCTATAAATCGATTGTGTAAATCTCTCTCTCCCTACTCTTTATTTACTTGCATTTATATTGTGTTTATTTCATTGAACTTGGATTGCATGATTGCCTAGCCTAGAGAACTTAGAAAATATTAATATAGGCTAGAAAATTTAGAAGAATCGCAAAACGAACTTAAGGTTAGTGAAAAACCGATTCACCCCCCTCTCGGTATAGCCTATAGAGCCAACAATTTTCTTATGTTTAGAATTCATGCATTGAAATTCATTTGCTAATTCATTAAAAGCATTTTGTAACTCATCAAATGTAAAATCATTATTTTCACTAGAACTAGAGCTAGCCTCATCGTCACTAATAGCCATAAAGCATGAGTAGGCTACCTCATTATCTATGTTTTCCTCATCGGAGCTATCACTATCGCTCCATGCAGCCACAAATGCTTTCTTCCTAGGTTTCCTATCCTTTTCTTTTCTAAGTAAGGGGCAATCTAACTTAGTATGACCTGGTTCATTACACTCATAACACACTAAAGGGTCCTTTTCTCTTCTACTTGACTCCCCTCTTTGATGTCTCCTATTATTTTCTTTTTCTTTCATTCTCATGAACCTATTAAATCTTTTGGCAAACATTGTCATTTCCTTCTCTTCCTCATTTCCACTGTCATCACTATCATCTTCAAGAACCTCATGAGTGGAAGACTTAAGTGCTACCCCTACTTTCTTTGAAGGCACTTCATTTCTTTTCATTTTCATTTCACATGTAAGTAGGGAGCCCATAAGCTCATCTAGAGACAAGGTATTTGGATCCTTAGACTCTTCTATTGCGGTTACCTTTGCCTCCCATGACTTAGGCAAGCTATTCAAAATTTTCTTTACCATTTCAACATTGGAATAAGCCTTGCCTAGAGCCTTAAGTCCATTAATTATATCATTAAATCTAGTGAACATTTCGCTAATGGACTCATTTTCTTTCATCCTAAATAGCTCATAATCATGTGTGAGCATTCCTACTTTGGTCTCTTTCACTTGATTGGTCCCTTCATGTGTGATGGCTAATTTGTCCCATATTTGCTTGGCATTCTCACATAATGATACTCTATTATACTCATTGGGACCTAAAGCACAAAATAGGGTGTGCATAGCCTTGGCATTCATTTGTGCCAATCTCATGTCATTTGTGTCTCACTCATCTTCACTCTTAGGGACATCTTTTCCATCTACTTTCTTTGTTGGGATTTTAGGGCCATTAACTATTACTCTCCACACTTCATAATCATTGGATTGCACAAATAACATCATCCTAATTTTCCAATAAGAGTAATTTTCACCATAGAAGAATGGAGGTCTAACTAATGAGTGTCTCTCTTCTCCTAGGGGTGTGCCTACATTCAAGTGAGCCATTTATGATCGTTTTGCTCGATAGAGGTTAGTCTAAATCAATCTCGAGCCCAGGCTCTGATACTAATTGTTGGCTCTTATAGGCAATACCGAGAGGGGGGTGAATCGGTTTTTCACTAACCTTAGGTTCGTTTTTCGATTTCTCTAAATTCTCTAGCCTATATTGATATTTTCTGTGTTCTCTAGGCTACTCAATTATGCAATATAAATTCAACACACTAAACACAAAATTAATTGCAAATAAGTAAAGAGAGTAAGGATAGAGAAATGTACGCAAGTGATTTATAGAGGTTCGGCAACCTTGCCTACGTCCTCTACCTTGAGACGCTCCCAAGGATTTTTCTCAAATTCACTATCTTTGAATTTGTTACACTCCCTCTTTTTCTAGGCTAAAGAGAAACCTCTCTTTTTCTAGGCTAAAGAGTAACCTCTCTCTTTTTCTTAGGCTAAAGAGAAACGTCTCCTTTTACAAGGAACGAGTGTGTTTACAAATTGTGTAATCAAAGAAGGGCCTCTAGATAGGCAAGTGATTACAATGTTTAAGCACAAGGAAAAAGCCTATACAAGATTTGTGCTATTCTATACAAAGAATATAAGAATGATGGAAGATGAAGACTTGTAGCTCTTGATTTGTTGATGAGGCTTGAGGAAAATGAAGAAGATGATGAATAGAATTTCTGAGCAGTTCCTCTTCCTTTCTTTAGCTTATAAGCCTTTATTTATAGTCCATTGGATGTATTCTAGCCATTGGGTGCAGCCAAAATTCGAATATGATCGTTGTCTCACAAAAACTAGCCGTTGCAGGCTATTTTCGGGCAAAAGGATCGATCCCTTTCCATAGGGGATTGATCCCAAGCTTCCAGATTGCTTATTCTGGGCTTGAGGATCATTCTGCCTAGAGGGGATCGATCTCATGCCTCCAGAAAGCTATTTCCTGCACTTTTTGGGTTAGAAATGATGTAGTCTTTGATCCTAATTCAACTCAAAACATTTTGGCATTTTTGTGGGAGTTTTTCTTGACTTTCTCTGATGAAAACATGGTCAAAAAATTCATCAAGTGATTTTCTAAAATATTCAAAACATTTTATGAAGTATTAAGACCAATAAGAA
Source organism: Heritiera littoralis (assembly GCA_031772115.1). NCBI lineage: Eukaryota > Viridiplantae > Streptophyta > Magnoliopsida > Malvales > Malvaceae > Heritiera > Heritiera littoralis. The sequence continues at coordinate 3,972,539 of JAPDPK010000052.1, read as the reverse complement.
TATGTAATTAAATCATGGTCTTAATGTTTGATATGATCACTTGAAAATGGATTGAGAAAACATGTGCGATAAGGCAGATTTACAATATGAATTATAACATTAAATCTTACTTAAGTTTTTGTCATTTCAAAATATATATGGCAATTTAAAGTTAACACACACGCATTGTATGAGTTTTTGGAAGAAGAGAAAAAATAAAAAAAATAAAAAATAATTGTTATTTTGATATATTAAACGTCAGTATTATTGAATTTAATTACGAAAGTAGCCCACTTTGGTTAAAAATTCCTGATTTTACCCATATATATAGTCTTTATTTGAACCAAATTAAATATTATATTCTTATTAGGAAATGATTAAACATTATATCCTAAATAGAATGTTTAACCAAACTATTTTCATAATCATAATTTTTAACTGGCGTCAAATCACAAATAAAGGTGATTATTATGTACATAAAAACCCAACATTTAGTTGAAAAATATGTACAATTCCATTACAACATATATTCATCAAAATTTATATAAAAAAAAATTTTAAAATTTAAATCAAGCACCTCTCAAATAATAAACTAACAACAAAATTTAATGTATTATTAGATACGAATATACATAAATTGAGAATATATGCATACTTAAAAAAAGAAATAAGGGTACAATAAAATTAAACTATATGAAAATTAACAAAAAAAAAATTATATTCTCAATTTTAAAATGTACACAGTATTGTCCACTATATAATCCATTATCTAAAATAATATGAAATAAAATTTTATACACATTTTAATATTTTTCTTTCATATTCATTAATAAAAAAATATTTTTTATTAGTATATTTTTATTGGAAGTTATAATTATAATTAACATATTCCTTGAGCTAATAATTATGAAAATTATTTTATTCAAACTAAGTAAACTAGTAAATAGTTATAACTAATTAAATTAGTAAAAAACCAGTAATAATCAACCTATTATATTCCTTCAACTAAATTATGAAAGTCACTTTTATTCAAATTGAATAAATTAGTAAATAACTATAACTAACTAAATTAGTAATGATCAAAACTTGATTTAGTAGTTGTTACCTTTTGTTAAAAGGGATTAGGTTCAAAGTTTGAATTCTCTTCTCCCTTTTACTTTCTTATGAAAAAAATTAATTAGTAAATAACTAAATCAAACCCAAGTTCAAAGTGAAATTCAAATTTAGTATCTTAGAGTTCCAAGACTTAATCCTTGCTACTAAGCTAAGATCTCACTAGAGTCAACAATACAAAGTTTTGAATTATTTATTTATGTACATTTATTGTCAACAAATTATACATATTTTTAAATTAAATGTAAATATATGCATTTAAAATACATGTGACATTGGTGATGACAATTTGTTTCCTTTTTATCAGTGTGTGTATGTATGTGTGTGTATATATATATATATATGAGTAGGGATCCACTTACATGTGTAAAACAAATTTATTTTACACAGTTTTATATCTTCATATAGGATTAATATTTTTGCAAACCAACAGTTGGATTTAATAACCTACTCATATTTATTATGTATGTAAATTTTTGAATCAATCTGCTATTTCTATCATTTTAATCAAGAATAGTATTTTTTTCAATATATATCAACGATTGAAATTTTATTTTATAATTTAAATAGTTAGACGTATTCGATTAATTTAAAATTTGGCATGCATGATCTATGTGAATAGAACATAAAATTCAACGGTCGGATTAAAAAATTATAAATCATATAAAAAGATATTAAAGTATGTAAAACTAAATTTGTTTTATACATGTGTAACTGGATCTCTCTCATACATAGAGAGAGAGATTTCGTTGTAACTAATTATTTCTAATCATGACTGCCAAGTGAAATTATTTCTAATGGGCCACCTCATTTTGTAATTCCTCCTAAATATTAAAAAACAGATGAATTGTTAATTTTTTAAGCCTCCGGATGTGTGCCAATTTTTTTTCTTATCATCTAGAGAAATTTGCTCACTGACACCATTAGACGTTAGTTCAGTTATTGATGAAATAAAATAATATACAGCAGAGAGTGATAGATTTGGCTACATATAGAAAATTTGGAATGGGCCTATCATAAAGTGGTGGTCCAACATTTCCGAACTTCTACTAAGAAAAGTGATATTCATAAATTACTATATTTTAATTTCACAAGTGTTGCTAACCTTCTTTAGGGGACAAGGGCCTAAAATCAATTTATGTTTAACTTTATGAACAACCACAATTCTTGTCATTATTAGTTTAGGTGGTAAATTTTTTTGTTAATTATTATTTTGATTTTTAAAAAATATATTAAAAAAGTTAAATGTATCAAATTAATATGTCAAAATATGCTTTTAGGATTGTTAAGAGAAAATAAATCCAAATAAAATTTAAAAATATCTCTTATTATATCTCTAATTATATGCTATAGATAGAGTCAATTTCCATCAACTTAATATCAAGGCTAACCTCCTAAAACATTAATTATCCTTTGTTTTCTTCCAGAAAAGGGCTTATTAGTAGTATAATATTTTTAAATGGTGAATGGTCAATGTGGTGTGAAAAAAAGGGAAGAATCAAAGTAGGCGGCTTGAGGTTGAGGTTGAGCTTGAGCTATAGCTTGTTAATATTCATGTACTTTTTGGTTCACGGAGGTGTAAAAAGAAAAAGAACTTTCCGTCCCTGTTCAAGAAAACCAAACTTTGCTCCCACATTGTGGAGCTAGCGTGCGTGAGTCTTGTATATAAGGAACCTTGACATCAACCCAAATCAACTGATTTTGGTGTTGATAGCTTGTTTCGTCCCTGTTCAAAAAATAAAAGAAAAAGAACTTTGAATTAACCTCTTTTAATTAAAAATAATAACAATTATCAGATTAAGCTTTATTTATTAATTGTTGCTTATAATTATTTTTATTTTTTTGGTATGCTACAGAGACGACAATGGATAAATCGGGTATTGGATCTTATCATATTTGATAAAATAAGAATATGATATCTTATAGGCGAGTTTGGGTAAAAATGGCTACAAAGTTTTAATTATGGATAATTATAAATTATCAGTAGAGTTTTTTTAACTTTACAATATTAAGATTATGACATATGTTCTTTATAAATATTAAGAATAAATAAAAATAAATAAAATTGGACATATCATCATTCTAATCCTCTTATAAAGTCAAAAACTCTACTAACAATGTATTGGATAATTATCCCTAAATTATCTATTTTCCCAAACTAATTATAAATAATGAATTTTATTTTGAATAATTGTAGTTTTTTTAGTTAATCTATTACTTATAATTGTTAAATTATTTACTGAAATTTATAAATTATCTGAATGTAGAATTTAATTTTGATTAATAAAATATATAAATAATTTATTTGTATTATTAAATTGGATTCGGATCAATAATTTATAATGAATATCAGTATTATTTTTAATTAAATGTGTCCGTAATCGAATTTAGTAGGACATTACTAAATTGGTTTGGACGTAAAGTATAAATATTGTTATTTCATTATTTCATAATCAAATTGAAAAATAAATGAGTATGCTTTAGAAGTTGGAACGAAGAAAAGAAAAGAGAGGAGATTAGTAGGGTTTAAGAAAATAAGATAGAGATGATTTAATTTGATTGGATTAAATAAGAAAAAGAAAAACTAAAAAATGGTTTTTTTTTTCATATAATCATTATAGTTATCAAAATCGTACTATATGCGATATATATTGTACGATACGATTTATTATAAAACAAATACGTATCAATATATAAAAATCAGTTTTGTAATGAATCGGTAGCTAGCGTATTTATCGATATACAAGTGAATTGATGCATATACACCGATACACTACAGTGAAATTGGGCTAGGTCCAATCAAAATTTGATATGACCCAATTAACTAAAAATACAATTTTTATACTTTTTTAACCTAAAAAAACTTAAAAACATATTTTCTGCATAATTTAATATTTAATTTTTTTTTAAAAAAACTTTTAGTTAGTAAATTAAAAATAAAAAATATATAAAATATTATTTAAAAATATATACTATTAATGAGCATGTTAAGAGTTTGCAAGCAATCATATTTTTTATTTTTATCATAACTGACTTAATCCTATTGAAATATATAATATATTTTATTTTTTTAACCTAAGAAAATTTAAAAACATATTCTTTACATAATTTAATCTTGAAGTTGAAAAAAAATTAAACTTTTAGTTAGTAAATTAAAAATATAAAAATATTATTTAAAAATATATACTATTAATGAGCATGTTAAAAGTTTACAAACAATTATATTTTTGTTTTTATCATATATTGACTTAATTCTATTATTATGTATAATATTTTTTATTTTTTGTTTATCTTAAATGTGTATGTATTATTTATAATTAATTTTAAAATTATTTATTATATTTTACGATACAAAACGATACTTAATACTCAATTCTTAAAATAAAATTTTAATTGGCGATAGGTATATTTCGATTTAATAACTATGATAATTATAAGTATTTTTATTTATTTTACGATTTAAAATTAATTTTATTTGAATCAAAAATAATAAATAATAAATTTTTGAAACAATAATAATTTTAATATTCAAATTATATCTAAATATCTAAATAAAAAATTTATTTTCACTTTTACCAAGTAATTATTGATTTTTTATTTTATCTTATGGTGTGACCCTTCTCTCTCAAAAGAAGGTAATCTGCCAGTGATCTGATGTATCGACACTACAGTGACCAAATGGAGATGACAAGGATGATTTCTTAGAGCCATGATGGTACGGCTTACAACTTTGTCTGCACTTTTACCCAGCATAAGCAAGTAGAAACCAGCTCCAAAAAGTACCGTTGCAGCTCACTCTGCTATCTGAGAGGGAGCGTCGGAAGGTCCAATTATGAAGATCCACGTGGCAACAGATATTTTCGTGAAGTGGCCGGTTCTCCCCAGTACGTCCACTCCTCAGTTGGAAGAGGCTCGGCAGATAGCTGGCGGAGCCGGTGAAGAGGGTAGCATTTATGATGATTTAGGTGGATTTATTAACCATTGATGTTAACACTGAATGATGGTTGCTTGCTTGGTGGCAGTGCAGACAAAGGCCCTTCCAATCATATTTCTTTGGCTGAATATGAAAAGATATTTAAAGCTTTCGCTATGAAATTAGTTATTCCATGGATAATCTTCACTTTAAGTGATTGGCAATAAGATACAACTGTAATAATTTTTAGCCATATACTATCCCATAACATTTTACATTTTTATTAGTACACATCATGAAATAAAAGAGATTTTAAATTTGTTATTTTCTCTTGTAATAAAAAAAATTAAATTTGTAAAATTTTTGTATTTTAAAAATTAAAACAAAGTCATTTAAATTAATATTTTAAGTCAAATGCTATGTATATTTTATTAGTTGTTCTTGTATACCATTTTCACGTTAAATCATCTTAGATGGATTAAAATAAAGATCCTAATACAATAAAGTAATTAATCAATTAATGTAAAATTAAGTAGATATAATGATATTAAAGAAAATTTACTATAAAAAAACTCCCTAAATCTCAATGATTGATGCTTTTTTTTAAGTAACATGATGAATAAAGTAACCTCAATTATATCATCTTTAACAGTTCTTTTAAAAGAATTTGTTAGGAGAATCACTTTTGTTGGTAACATTTAAATCTTTGTGCTATCGCAATTGAGAGTTTTTTCTTTAATTAGGGTACTCTAAAATCTTAATTCTCAAAATAAGGTAGATTTAAACTTTATTCTTAAATAAAGGTGTTTTAATTTAAATCAAATTCCATGCATTAATGCTTCGTAGCATCTTCTTTTAACTGAGTCAAAATACAATCTTCATTTTTTTTCCTGTTCAATCTCAACCACAGTTTGCAAAATTAAGGCTAGTGATTCTACTGATGAGGAGCTTGCATCTGCAACTCAAGTCCAACGACCATACATGCCTATTACTCATGATAAGCCCTCTCATTTGTAATCCTATTTTTGAGCATTTTATTAAATTAAAATGTTTCTTGTAGTTGAGTTTTCTGAGAAGAAGAAATTATAAGTCAATATTTTCTGATTGCATGATGATGGTAAAGAGTAGTTGATGTGTATTGACTATAAAAGGAGTAAGCTTAACAGATTTTTGTGTCTGAGAAATGGTCCTTTGATTAGTAGGGGAATCCTATTTCTTATAATGAAAGTTTACACCTTTGGTGTTCAGTGGCAGAGGAGAGGAATGTGCTGGGCATGATTTATTAAAATTTTCGATGGGTGGGTCATTTTTTGTATATGTTCTGGTCAGGGTCGAACTTGTGGTGGTACCAATCACAAAGATTGTGACCTTTCATGTTTATTTACTTTGATTATCCTCTCATGGTATTATGATATTATGCAATTTTGGTTTATATGAATAGCTGCGAATGAGGCTGTGTTGGTCAAGATTTTTTAGTTTATTGTGTTGTTTTTGGTTTAAATTGAGATCTTTTTATTGGGTTAAGGCTTTGAAACAAAAAGTGCCTATTTCGGAAGCCATGTGGTGGGATAAGCAGAGAGATATGCAAAATGATTTTCAGAGCTCCCGAGGAATGAAACTTCTGTGGAAAATCAAGTATCAGAAGGTGATATTTTAGGAAGCTAATGAGATGACAGATGAATTGGCAAAAACCGTGGTTGAGTGGTTTGAAATATTTATGGTCAAATGGTGATGTCTTATATTCCTTTAAAGATATTGTTTTCTATGTAGTTTTGAAGGCTTTAGACTACTTGTTTTTCTGTGTATCTTAAGATTTGGTGTTTATGATCTGGTTTTCCTTCGAGTTGGATAACCTCGAGTCCTTGTTTTATTTTCTACTGCAGATACATGCTTTAGAATTTTGTAACTGATGAGAGAGGTGGCAAACGGGCGGATTCGGGCGGGTTTCGGTCCGTGTTTTTTCGGTTACGAGCTTTTTCGGTTACGGGTTTTTTCGGTTGCGGGTTTTATCGGTCTCGAGTTTTCTCGGTCTCGGGTTTTCTCGGTTGCGGGTTTTCTCGGTCTCGGGTATTTTCGGTTGCGAGTTTTCTCGGTTTCGGTCCGGTTTCGGGTTCGGTCCGGTTTTAATCGGGCGGGCTTAGCCGGCTTAGTCAAATTATTTTAAAATTTTATAAATTATAAATATTTTATAATTTTGAATGTAATAATTAATTTAATTTTATATAGTTAAATAAAAATATAATAGAAATGCTAAATTAAAGTTAAAATTTAATAAATGGGAATTGTATTATATATATATATATATATTGAGAAATTTGGTTGGGATGATTTTGAAAACATTGGGAGTGGACCAATGAAGAATATAGTTATCTACAATAATAAAAGAGAACATATCATCTATAATTATTACATTATAATTAATTAATCAAAATTTAAAGTCACGTGATATCTATCAAAATAATACATAAAGTTCGCATTTGTAGATGATGGACCAATACATAATTTTTAATTATAATTGATTAATTATCGTAAAAAGAATTACAAGTAAAATACTCGAAGATGTAAAAGACATTGAAAAGTTTTAAATCTTGCATTGCATTTGCAAGAAATGAAAGCATTTATGCTATTGTAAACTTCTGCCTTAGAAGCATCTGGATTTCTGTACTAATTAATTTTTTTGTCCACAAACTCCGACTACTAAAAATCATCTTTGAATTGCCAACAACCTCTTGGCCTAGTGGTTAAAGATGAGTTGTGGCATATTGTAAGTCTTGAGTTTGAATCCAACACCCCCATCCTCAGTTATTTTAATATTTCCCTTGTAATAAAAAAAAATCATCTTTGAATTTCGATTATAATTAAAACGATTATAATAGACATTACATTATATTAGACTTAATAATTCGTGTGTGTATATATATATATATTGTATTCGTATTTCATCAAATATATTTGTATCATATAAAATATAAAAATTATTGTATTAAAATTTATATTGATATACCAAACACAATTTTTTTTTTAATTTTTATCAAAATTTGATCCAATGTCACGTTCATTTTTTTTTAATTATCATATCTACATTGCATGACAGTATATTGAGATAAATATATTTCAAAGTTTGCTTTTGAAATTTTTTCATGTGATTCTCAAGGGAGGGAAAAGGCATATTTCCAAAGAATTTAAAATTTTTTTGTAATGTGGCAAAAGCTTGTTTCGAGGGAATTGAAAATGAAAATCAAACAGATCTCTTTCTCTTTTCTAAATTAACTTGCAAAATATTTAATTTACCATAATAAATTGAAATGAAATTGAAAGCAATTGGCAACTTATCATATACATATATATATATATATATTATATATATATATATATATTATTGTTCTAGCTTAATTAGTGGTCTCGAGTTCGAGCCTAAGTATGCAGCTGTGTTAAAACTCTTGAGAGAGAGCTTTGATGCCCTTTAAGTCCTGCTTGGCTCGAAGCCTAATTAGTCTTATACAAGAAAGATGTGAGGATACCGGGTGGTTTTCACCAAAAAACTTATCATATATAGTATAATTATTAATCTTATAAAGACCACCATCAATACCATCAATATGGTATATATGTTTTAATTACACAATTGATATTTACTAATTCTTCTATCATAAACTTGGAAGAAGAGATCAAGTATTATTATTTTCTCTAAATTAGCTTGTACAATATTTAATTTACTATAATAAGATAAATTAATAGTATTTATATTTTCAATAAAGTAATTATAGTTTGTAAATGAAACACATTGAAGATTGAAAATTTTTTTTTAACTAAATAACCTAATATTTAAAACAATGCAAATATCTAAACTATAGTCATTTAAAAATATTTGTGATGAATTGTATAATTAAAATTATTAACTATATTCTTATTATACATACTTGTTATAATGTTCGTTAAATGATAAATTTAACATTATTTCAATAAAAAATATAAATAATGTAAATATTTAAAAATATACATTAAAATATGAATAATGCAAATATAATATTAAAAATATTTATTTCACAATTTAAATTTAAAATAATATGAATTAAAAATCAATTAATTAATAAATTTATAAACCTATAATCCTCTAAAATTAATTTATTTTTATTCTTTTATTTTTATTTTCTTTATCTCTTCCATTTTCTTTTATTTATTTATTTATTTTTTCTTTTTGCTTCCCACCTCCTTCATTGCTAAATTTATTCATATTTGCCGCCAATTACTTATAGTTTTCCTTATTCCCATTTCAGTTCTTTCCCCTATTTCCATTTTTTTCCCTTTTCCTTCTCATCTTCCTTTTTCACTTTCGTTTTTCCCCTCTATTGTATAACACAAATGGGCTTCTGATTTTTCTTTCCTCTATTTCTTCCCCTGTTTTTGCCCCAATCCCCAATAGCCAAGCCAGATCCGACGACCGTCGAAAAGCCTCACGGTTTGAACCTGTTAGACGCCCTCTTCTCTTCCTCACGCATATGCATCTCACCTGTTATTCTCATCGCACAGTTCACACTCCCTCATTGCTGCTGTAGTGCTATTATTCTTCGATCTCCAACCAGAGCTAGCCCATCGGACATACTCATCGGCGTGAACGGCAGATCACTTCGATCAATATTCCTCACTAGTCACTCACTTCCATCAGCAACCATGTCTCACCTCCCCGAACCCCTAATCTCTGTTTATTCTACAAAGGACACAGATCCGCCGACCCTCGAAAATCCTCCCGGCGTGAACGGTAGAATTATGAACTCTCTGTTTTAAATTTTTTTGTTGTTCTTTGGGTAAGATTATGTTTTGAAGTTTGGATTCGGGATCTGTATATCCCATAACTCTCTGTTTTAAAGGCTCGCTGCTGTTATCTTTAAAATTTGTTTTCTTTCACTTTTTGCTTTATGAGTGCTGATAACTTAGTAATGTAGCTTTTCAAGGTAGTTCATGAATTGCTAAATGAGTCCCATTTCGTTTCGAAGGTTTGCGTGCGTTAAAATTTTGAAATATGAACAAAGCTGTAGGTGTAGCTTATTTGTATCAAATTCCGTTTTTGTATCAGTAGAATCCCAAAATTAATGTCAATTTTAGAGCTTCATTCAATTATGCAAAGAAACAAGTATTCGAGGAATCTAACCGTGTTGATGATTGATATAATGATTCATTTTTTTTAGCAGCAGCTAGCTTTTTTATTTTGAGAATGACAGTGCAATAATATTACAGGTAGCTAAAGTAGTACAATGTTCCTGCTAACATCGAAAGGATGGGGCGCTGCGCAAGAATGGTCCACGGCCAGTTCACAGTTCGCACTGCCACTCTCCCAGCGAATAAGAAAGTCATTGAAAACTTGTTAAGACAAGTCTACCTCACAACCAGTTAGTCCTGCTCTCCCACAGTTTTGTATTGACCATTCAATAATGTCTAATTTCAGCTCACTCTCTCTCTCCAACCTTCAAAATGTATGAATTGTAATAGTTAGCAAATACACTGTGTTTGAGAGAGAAAAAAAAAGAAATAATATTCCTTTCGTCAGAGTGATTGAGAATGAGATTTGTCTCCGGGAAATTATGGTTCGTATGAACGTTAGTTTTTCATCCTTTAAGCACACATTTTCCATGCATGCTAGTTTTCCATAAACCAGGTTGAAGTTGATTTCTTGAGGATTCGAGCAAGTAAATGGAGCTCCTGTTTAAACCTAATAATTCGTATGTGTAATTAATTTGTATTTGTATCATATAAAACATAAAAAATTCATTTAACTCATGTGATTTTCCTTTTCTATGTTATTTTTATATCATGTTACTGTATGTATTATATCTAATTAGATTACCAAATTTACTCTCGGAACTAGTACATTATCCCTATTGGATCAGTAATACTGTTTGTGTTTGGATAATTATCTGCAGGGAATTGGATTGAGACAGAAACCCAAAATTCCCAGTCCCTTCCATTACCTGTTTATCAGTGGTGCTAAATTTGCTGACTTTTGGGTAGAAATTGGCATGCTCATTGGCAGGGTCTCTCGTGACCAAAGATATATATAATTATTATTGTATTTTGATTAAGGTAGAGCTATACATTGATATTATGATTCATCTGCAAAGCAGCTGCAAGAAATGACATCTGTTTTTTGGAAATAGGGAGGGGCCGAGGAATTGAGACTGGAGAGGCGGTGTGTATGTTCAAATTTGGTTTCACTTAGATACAAGTTCCACTTTATACCCTGATGTGCATTTTCCTTTGTCAGTGAAGTTCACAATACTTGATAGTTGTGTGATATCAGAATATGAGCAATGTGAGGTGGGTTATTCTTTATAGGATGATAAATGCATTGGCTGTCTGCTTTAGCCTGACTCATGTTTTTGTGTTCTTGCAACCAGTATTTCAAGATTCTTGTCTACTTTCGGTAAACCTTAACTTTTGATTTCCTTTCAGACTATATTACTGGCTGTTAGAAGTGTTGGTTCAAGCAGTGGTTTTGATTGTCTAGAGAGTTGAATTAATTCAAGAAAATGGACAAAAGAAACTACCTTTTGGGTCTTTCATGCTGTATAGTGGAGGTTGTAGTAAGGTACAATTAATTCTTCTAATTCTGTAATTCAATTGACGTGCTTCTTTTTCTTTATTTGCGATGTAGTGGTTTAGGCAGTCATGGAAATTGGTTGGAAAGCTTGAACTACATGCTTAGTAAGTTAGATGACTCCTATGTGTATAAACATACTGATAAATAGATTTTACTTGTTAGAAATAGAGGTTATTTTCGTGTCATTTAGTCTTGTCTTTGCCTTTGTTACTTCAAGATGAATCTTGATGTGAATAGTTCTATGTTATTCCAACAGCAATTGCATCAAATCACAGAGAGTGATGACTAATAACATCAAGGTAATTAATTTATTTTGATTTATGATATTCAGAGAATCTCATTGAATAGTTTATATACTGGTATCATTTTACCTTTTCTTTCATGCTTAACTACCATAAACTGATGGGTTCTCTTGATGATTTTTTATAATTATGTATTTTGCTAATTAGGTATGCTTGATTTTGTTTCTTTAGCTTCTTTTCAAACTCGAAGTGTCCACTTCCACTAGCTACCAGCTATGTATTTAGAAGTGACCAATTTTTCCTATGACTATGGATGATTGCAGAACAAATCAAAAAGATGTTTGACCATGGAATATAAATTTAGACTTGCAAGCCAACTACAGAAAACTTACAATATTAAAAGAGTGACAAGCATTTGTTTGAACATGGGAAGTTCGGTTTGGTACTTGGTCCTAAATTTGTCTGTTAATTCTTGGTGTTCATTTTTTTTATGTAACATATTATTCAAATTTCACCTAGTTGGAGCAGCGATTGGGATTTTTGAATGGCCTAACTCTCCAATAAAACAGGGTATAGGGTGTTATGGCCTAAATATTATTGATAAATACTAAAGAATGGTGTGGTTAAGTCTTTTCCTAAAATTTTTCAATTCTTAATTTCAATCTTGTTTTGAATTTCAGGTTCATTATTTCAAGTTATTTATATCATGAAATATTTTTTTTATTGCAGGAGAAACAAGATTACATTGAGAATTTTTTTATTTTTGTTTATTTATGAATTTTAATTGTTGTAATATATTTTAAGATAAATGTATTGTAAATGACTTAATAATGAATATGTGTTTAATTTTATTAATGCTAATTTTCTTTTTTTTTAATTGTGTAACATTTTATACATGAAATTTTAATTGATTTCTAAATTTCATTCATATTAATTATTCAAATTATTAATTCTTTATTAAAATTATCAATTACACAATAATATTACTTTAGTATATTTTTAAATTACACTTTAATTTATTATTAGAATTATTATTTTTATCCACACTTTAATTTTACATTTAATAGATAATAAATAAATTATTTTTAATAAATACTTAATTCTATCAAAATAATATTTTCACACTAAGAGATTACATAATTTATTTTTAAAAGGTTATTATAATATAATATACAAATCATTATTATAAGATATTAAATTGGTTTATTCATGTATAAGATTATTATAATATAATAAATAATTAACTATCATTAGCTTGATTTATTAACATCTTTTTTTTAAGGCTAAAAATCAAATTATCACTAATTTGATTTATAATTTTTTGTCAATGATGTGCAAGCTTATCAAAAAAATTTACTTGTATTGTTTAATTTGATTATTTAACTTTTTCTAATCTTAAAAACTTGAATTTTACTTTTAAGATTAGATTTTTTTTAATGTAAATTTAATATCTTTTTATATTTGAAACTTTAAAAATATATAGTTTAAATTTAATTTTATTATTAAAAATATTCTTAATGTGTTGCACAAAATATCAAATTCAAAGTTTCAAACAAATATTGAAATAATATAAATTTTTTATATATTTGATTTATTTTTGTATTAAAATTTTATTATAAAATAAAAATAATAAAATGTTAAAATGATTTTTATAATAAAATCAAATGTTAAATTAATAATATATCTATTATTATAAATACAATAAGTATAATATTAAAAATTATTTGATATTATATATTATGGTGTTTTAAATTAATTTAATTTAATAATTGCATTAAAAAGATTCAATATTTATTTTGTTGGTAATGCATAATTAATATAATTGTATAATAAATAATAATTGTTTTCAAAATTTTAAACTTTTTAATTAAAAAAAATGTGTCAATTATTTATTTATTTTTAAATAATAATCATATAATTGTAATTCGGGTTTTTTCGGGTTATAAATTCGGTTTTTACGGGTTTCGGTTCTGATCGGTCTCGGTTTCGGATCGTATCGGGCTCGGGTTATATCGGGTACGGGTTGTGTCGGGTTCGAGTTTTTTCGGTTTCGGGCTTTTTCGGTTTCGGATTTTTTCGGTTTCAGGCTTTTTCGGTTTCGGGCTTTTTCGATTTCGGGCTTTTGACTTTTTTGGTCAATTCGGGTTGGTCCCGGTTCGGTCTCGGGCGGATTCGGGCGGTTTTTCGGGCTCGGGCCAACTTTTGCCACCTCTTGAGATCAGCGGCGGAGCCAAGTTATAGTAAGGGGGGCATGTATTTTTTATATTTTTTATTTGTACTGTAATACATGTATGTATTTTTAATTTTAATTTACCTTTGGCCCCTTCAAAAAAATAAAATGTCTCATCTCCTCATAAATCCAAAAAAAAATATCAATCTTTATAAATATAAGAGCTTAAACTTTAAGAAAAAAAACCAACTATCAGATTTTAAACAAATTTCCCAAGGGTATTAATATCATTTTATACAATGAAAAAAAATTATTTGATTTTAATTTTCATGAAATTATTTTATAGATATTGTTAATTTAAACTCTGTATGTTAGATATATGTTAAAAAAACTAGTTAAGCATTTTTTTTAATTGTTACAGTCCTATAAAAAATTTAAACTTCACTTAATTATATTTTATATCCTAAATAAATATTGTTAAACAAAACATCACTTAAAATTCGAAAAAAATAATTAATTAATATAGTTCAAGTTTTTTATTATTAATTTTTTAGATAAACTTGTAATTGTGAAGAATGATTAAATTAATGTGTATTTTCTTATTGATAGATTAATTAATCTTATATCAATGGTTTTTATAACACCATTTTTAAAAATATATATTTTTAAACAATGAAAATTGTTAAAACAAGGTTCCAAAATAAAATGGAATAAAAGTTAATATTTATTCTCTGCATTGAGATAAAATTTATTAAAACTTTCAATTCAAAAATTTTTTTTCTTACCAAAAATAATCATGCATTGTTGCATATAAAAATATCTGTCTTTCCTCCATTTTCAATAATTATATATTTTTTTCTTTTCATACTTCATTTTTTATCTATATATGTTTATATATGGAATGTCATGTTTCACATGTATTTTTTATGTTTTTGGTAAAATAATAATATATTAGATGCTAAATAGAAAATTTAAGCTAGTAACAGATTTTATTGAATAATTAAAATTTTTTTATGCAAGTGGTTTGGCCCCCCTATTCCGAAATCTTGGCACCGCCACCGGATGAGATTATTTTATCTCGTATGTTTTTAGATTTATAAAATATATCCATGCTGACTTAGAAAAAAATATTTTTTGCAAAAAAAAAAAGTTGTTGGCTGTTGACGGAGCATGCTGACAAAATATTAATGTTGATATTTAATTCAACTTAAACTGAAATATGATAATAAAGTTTAAGTGTACCCTATTTTGAGAATTAAGTTTTTAAAATACCTTAGTTGAAGAAAAAACTCTCGCAATTGATGTTATTATTAGAGATGGACAAAAATCTTTATAACACTGTTGTGGTTTTTGTGATTATGATAATTAATATTTAATGTCATATTAAAGGCTCGAACGTTAATCATCAGATCGATGATAACTTCTATTTAATGTCATATTTTTTGTAAAAGGGCATCCTATTGTTGATGACTAATGGAAAATAAAAAGGAGTGAGAGAAGAAATTGTTAAGACTGTGCGTCCACAAGCAAGAGTAGGCTATAGGGTGCACGCATGTAAACAATAAATTTTTGAAAGGAGTGTAAGTAAAATTTTTTTCTAAGTTTCGTTAAATTTTTTTTAAGTGGACAGTATTTGAGTTTTACTATTTTTATAATTTAAAAAATTTTATCGTTTTATCACGTTTAATTTAAATAAAATTAATTTGAGATCATAAAACAAATTAAAATATCAATATTTATACCAGAAAAACATAAGAGTACACTCACGTTGACGTGAATATGTCTTTTCGATCATAGTCACTTTTTAATCTCATTTTCAAATTTTGTTTCTACATAAAATAAACTAGCTTTTTTTTTTCTCATGTATTAATTTATATTAATTTTTATTTATTGTTGAATATAATTTATATATTATATCATATCATAAAAAAAATATGTGTTGAGTGATAAGTGAAATAAATGTTTCATTTATTTATGTTACATTATTTTAAACTTATTTTTGATTTTTAGCCAAGTATCTAAATATTTTTATTCAATATTTAAAAAAAAATTACTATTCAAAACTTTAATCGATTTAATATTGAACTTTTACTTTTAAATTATTAGATATATTAAAAAAATATTATTCAAATAGAACAAAATGATTATTTTAAGTATTTTATTAAATAATTAGTTTTATAAAAAATAAAAATACATTGAATTAAGAAATAATTTTTGATGAATAAAAGAGAATTGACAAATAAAAAGGATCGATCTATTTAATTCAAATATTTATTCTGTTAAATATTAAGTTAGTTATTAAAGGATACATAAATGATATGTCTGATTGAAAAGACTTAATCAAGTTATTTGTATCCTGTAATATAATATACATACACACACAAATGATTACGATTAAGATAAAAGAAATTATAATTATTGTTAATAAAAGAAATAATTTATTCACTTTTTTACTTAATTACTTTAAATAAATTCTATAAAAAAATCACTTTAAATAAATTAAATAGTACACTAAATCATTCCTTTATTATTATACTAAATCAATCATTTTTAATTAAAAAAATTATATTTCAATTATAATTTAAATTATTTTTAAACAATACTTATGTATGTTAACCGAATTTATTTAATGAAAATAATATATTTATCAATAATTATAAACCTACATTAATGATCATTATCATCATTATTATCATTTGAGTCTTTATTTTAATATATTAGAGTAAGTTACGTAAATTAATATGCGATCTTGCATTAGGTCGTTAACATAAATTCTTTTCATCCATTCGATAATATTTAAGACAATATTTTTTTTTCGCTCTAGTGCCATCATATATTTTTAAATAATTTTTTTTCATATATCTCCTTCTAGTTTTAATTTCTTTTCAAGGTTTATAACTTTTACTTTTTTTTAATTGGAACATCCACAACTAAATTGTAAAAAATATTAATGAACCCTTAAAATAGTAAAGAAATGTTAGATCCCATTATAAAAAAAAAATATTGCATTGCATTTGCATATTCCAACACGCAAGAAACTACAAACTTGGCATTCAATCGAAAATCCCAAACATATTCGGAGTTTCAGTGACATGTGAGGAGACGATTGGCTTGATTGTGTTGTAGAAGCTGACGCAGATGCAGTGGCTTGTTGCAGAAGTAGAATGAATGGAGCAAGTGGGACACGTGAAACGTGTTGGAGAAGCGGTAGGGTTGAGGCGACGGCTACATTAGGCAATTGAAAATGTGCCAGAGAAAGCCAAAATAGAAGGTTTTACGCTCGCATGTGATTCTTCTGCAGTTTCAATGTCGTGGAACTTGGTGCTCGCTCTTATCCAATTCAATTCATCTTTACTCTCACGAGGATCACTGCTGACATGAGCCCACTTTCCCACAGACAAACATTTCTATTGACGTATGCTTGTGCAGTTTTCTGGTCTCCTGTTGATGCTTCGGATGTTTTACATTTCTGTGTTCAGTTACACCTTTTTTTCATCAACTAAATGATCTACCAAGCTGTGAATAGAAATATTGACCAAAGAAAATGAGGCTTGTACTATAACATTCGTATACATCTACCTAGAATTTCTATGGATCTGTAGTAATTTCAAGCAAGGGTGATATAGGATCAGATTCTTAAATTCTTTTAATTCTTTTATCCAATTTGATCTATGAGAATATTTTACTTTACAATTCGTGGCTGAATTATATAAGAAAAATATTAATCCAAACATATCCATATAAAATTATGAATTCAATTCGATTCAAATCGGTTATTTGTGTTTAAATAATTTCAAACTTTAACTTTAATTGGAGATTTTAATTGAAAGTTAAAATAACATTTTATTCAAATAGTAACACAGAGTAGTAGTATATTTCTTCTTTGTTGGCTGACTTGGCATTGACTAGCTGACTCAGCAACTTTTCTTTCTGTTAGTTTGTTAACTTTCAGTTGCGTTTTTGTTCTGTATATTAAAGAGAGCTCTCTCGTCTTTGTAAATTCATTCAATCAATAAAATTTTTCATTTAGTTTTTCATCATGGTATCAGAGCGTGTATTTTTTTCTCTTTACCTGATTGAAAATTTCTTTTTTCAACATATTTTCTTACTTACCAAACAGTTCATTTTTTTTTAGCCAAGCACATTTGTCTCCCTCCTTTATTCTTAATACACAATGTCAGTAGACGAATCTAGTCCTTATTTCATTCATCCAAATGAAAGCCCGACTTTAGTCCTTGTATCCACTCCTCTCACAGGTTCAAATTATCATACCTGGTCGCGAGCGATGAAAGTGGCTCTGTTATCCAAAAACAAGCTGCAATTTGTCGATGGATCCTTAAAGATTCTAGATAAGAAAGATCCACACTATTCAACATGGCAACGGTGTAATACGATGGTGTTGTCTTGGATCTTTCATTCTGTCTCTTCTTTTATTGCTCAGAGTATTTTGTGGATTGATAATATGCAAGATGTATGGAATGATTTATGGGACCGATTTTCACAATGTGATGCTCTTCGCATCCTAGATCGTTAAGAAGAGATTTACACTTTTCACCAAAATTCTTTGACTGTTACTGATTTCTTTACTAAATTGAAGATGTTGTGGGACGAGCTATTAGCACATCGACCTATTTCTTCATCATGTAGCTGCGGTGTTGTCAACATTGCTCGCACTTACTAGTCACAAGATCATGTGATTCGATTTCTTAAATGTCTGAATGAGTCCTATGCTACTATGTGTATTCAAATTTTGCTTATAGATCCTTTGTCTTCCATTAATAAGGCCTTCTCTCTCATCATTCAATAGGAGCGATAGTTGAATGCTATGCTTACTTCACCAGCTCTAGAGCGAAGTGTGCTTGCAAGTAAAGCTATTACTAGCACTGGATCTGGATTTGGAACTAATACTTTTAGAAGGTTTCCTTCTAAAAATAAGAGGCCTATTTGCTCATATTGTGGATACACAGGACACACAATAGATAAATGTTATAAGAAACATGGTTATCCACTTGGCTTCAAGCTAAGAAGCAAGTCTATTGCTGCTGCTAGTTGTGTTGAGATAGCTCCATCCTCTACTGCTGGTACATTGGTTTAGTAGCACTCTGATCAGACTTCTGTTGATGGTCTTCCACGATTATTCACTAATTCTCAGTATAGGAAGCTGCTTTCATTGGTTCAATCATCTGATGTAGCTTCTCCTCTAGCTGTTCACCTGAATGCAGTCACTGATTTAGGTCCAAGCTCAGGTATATTAGCTACTGCTTGCTCTGCTAATTGTTTTCCTTCTACTCTTCATAAATACATTTTAGATACTGGTGCAACATATCGTATAATTTGTTCTTTAGACCAATTCACTACTTATAAACCAATCACCATAGCTCATGTCAAACTTCCTAATGGTCAACTCGCATCTATGTCACATATAGGGACAATTATGCTCTCTTCTCAGCTTATACTTAAAGATGCTTTGTGTGTTCCAAGCTTTACTTTGAATCTCATTTCAGTTAGTAAACTTTCACAATTAGCACATTGCGTTCTTACCTTTCATCATGATGTTTGTATTATTCAGGATGCAGAGACTTTGAGGACGATTGGATTAGCTAAGCAAATGCATGGTCTTTATCAATTAGTTCATCTTGGTTCTTTTGTTCCTTCAGCCAACACTTCTTATTTTGTTTCTTTAGATTTTTCTAATAAAGTTTGGCATTATCGTTTAGGTTGTCCTTCAAGTAGTCGAATTAATATTTTACATAATCTTGATCCTTTAATATCTGTACAAAATTGCCATCCTCTATTGCTAGTATATTGGTTCAGTAGCACTTTGATCAAACTTCTGTTGATGGTCTTCCATGATTATTCACTGATTCTCAATATCGGAAGCTGCTTTCATTGGTTCAACCATCTGATGTAGCTTCTCCTCCAGCTGTTCACGTGAATGCAGTCACTGATTTAGGTTCAAGTTCAGGTATATTAGCTACTACTTGCTCTGCTTATTGTTTTCCTTCTACTCTTCATAAATACATTTTAGATACCGGTGCAACATATCGTATAATTTGTTCTTTAGACCAATTCACTAATTATAAACCAATCACTACAGCTCATGTCAAACTTCCTAATGGTCAACTCGCATCTATGTCACATATAAGGACAGTTATGCTTTCTTCTCAGCTTATAGTTAAAGATGCTTTGTGTGTTCCAAGCTTTACTTTGGATCTCATTTCTGTTAGTAAACTTTCACAATTAGCACATTGCGTTCTTACCTTTCATCATGATGTTTGTATTATTCAGGATGCAGAGACTTTGAGGACAATTGGATCAGCTAAGCAAATGCATGGTCTTTATCAATTAGTTCATCTTGTTTCTTTTGTTCCTTCAGTCAACACTTTTTGTTTTGTTTCTTTAGATTTTTCTAATAAAGTTTGGCATTATCATTTAGGTCGTCCTTTAAGTAGTCGAATTAATATTTTACATAATCTTGATCTTTCAATATTTGTACAAAATTGTTCTCCCTGTGATATTTGTCATTTTGCAAAATAGAAACGTATTCCTTTTCCTATTAGTTCTTCAGTTTCTGTTATGCCTTTTGCCATTGTTCACATTGATATTTGGGGCCCTTATCCTACTGCTTCCTTATATGGAGATCACTATTTCTTGACAATTGTAGATGATTTTAGTCGATACACTTGGTTATACTTAATGAAAGTGAAGTCAGAAGCTAGGTGTTTAGTTTAGAATTTTTGTAACCTAGTAGAAACTCAATTCAGTTCAAAGGTTAAAGTCATTCGAACTGATAATGGTAAGGAATTTAACATGTTTGAGTTTTATGCTTCAAAATGTATTGTTCATCAAATGTCTTATGTGCAGACACCACAACAAAATAGTATTGTGGAGAGAAAACATCAACATATCTTAAATGTTGGTAGGGCATTGAAATTTCAAGCAAGTCTACCTTTGAATTTTGGGGGGATTGTGTTGTCCATGTTGTTTATCTTATTAATAGAATGCCTACTCCCATTCTTCAAGAAAAAGCCCCGTTTGAATTGTTGTTTCAAAAACCACCATCTTTTTCTCATTTACGGGTTTTTGGTAGTCTATGTTATGCCTCTACCTTAGCCCATGGCCAAACCAAATTTGAGTTTAGAGCCATAAAATCTGTTTTTATATGTTTCAGTCCAGGAAAGAAGGGTTACAAATTATAAAATCTTGCTACTGTAGATGTTTTTGTTTTTAAAGATGTGATTTTTTATGAAGATATCTTTCCATTTTCACATGATAAAGACTCATCTACTTCTTCTCATTCTTTCTTTGATTCTCCTTCACAAGTAATTCTTTCTACTCATATTGGTTGTGATTCTCATTTACCATATGTTTCTACTCCTATTTCTATTTGTCGATGTCGAAGATGGGTTTTAGGGTGGATTGTGGCAGAGTTTCTTTTAGAGTTGGTTGCCCTAGCCTGTGTCCGGAGATCCGGGTCCTATTTATAGGCCGAGGAAGCCTTAAGATGACATGGACGTAAGGAAGGATGACCTGGACGGGCTGATTCGGACTCTCAGATTCCAACCGCATAAGATTGGTTCTGCCCTACCAGCTCGTGGTACAGGTTGGCGAAATAGCCGAGGTTAAGTTTCCCGCCTAAAGCTCCCCAAGAGGCTCCGAACCTTTTCTAAATATCTGGCCATGACTTTATCCTTTGCTTCGAATTCCCCGCTGACCTGGTTAACCACTAACTGGGAGTCACTGTGCACGAGCAGCTCATCCACCCTTAGTTCCTTGGCCAGTTTGAGACCGGTGAGTAGGGCCTCATATTCAGCTTCGTTGTTTGACGCTTTGAAGTTGAATCTTAAAGCGTATTGAATCCTTATTCCTTCGGGGCTGAGCAGGATGAGCCCGGCTCCACTTCCTTTGTTATTTGCCGACCCGTCGATGTAAAGTTTCCATGTTCCTCGTCTATGTGTATCTTCCTTGGCACCATCTTCTTGCTTTCCAGTGGTGATGCACTTCACCACAAAATCCGCCAATACTTGAGATTTGATGGCCGATCTAGGCTTGAATTGCAAGTCAAACTCGCTGATTTCAATAGTCCATTTGATTAGTCTTCCCGACAGCTCAGGCTTTTGCAGGAGCTGTCGTAGTGGCTGGTCGGTCAGCACTATAATCGAGTGAGCCTGAAAGTAAGGCCTTAGCTTTCTTGCCGAGATTACTAGAGCATAGGCTAATTTCTCGATCTTCTGGTAATTTAACTCGGCCCCTTGCAGCACTTTGCTTATAAAATACACCGGTCTTTGCACGCAGGATTCTTCCCTAACCAAGACTGAGCTCACGGCCTACTCCGTGGCCGCTAAGTAGAGGGATAGAGTTTCTCCATTCCTCGGTCATGACAGGACTGGTGGGGAGGAGAGGAAGTCCTTCAGTTCCTCGAAGGCTTTCTGGCATTGCTCGGTCCATTGGAATTTCCCTGCATCCTTCAGGATTTTAAAGAACGGGAGGCATCTGTTCGCCGATTTGGACATGAATCTGCTAGTGCGACTATTCTCCTTGTCAACCTTTGCACTTCCTTTATGGAGGTCGGCGCCTTCATTTCCAGGATGGCCTGTACTTTTTCGGGGTTTGTCTCAATTCCTCTCTGATTTTCCATGAATCCCAGGTGTAGACACCATTTTTGTCCGGTTCTTTTTCACACATTTTTAATTAATTAGTTTTTTTATTTGATTTTTAATTTTTAATTTTTATTTTTTAGATTTAGAAATAAATTTTGGATTTTGATTTTGATTTTTATAGAATAAAATAAAGAAAATAAAAAAAGAAGGAAATCAGAATTAATTTTGATAGGAAAGTAAAATTAAATGAGACTATTAAAGATTGAAAATCAAAATTTTGTGAAAAGGAAAGTCAAAATTAATATCGGATTCAAGTCCGATTCTTGAAATATAAAATTTCCTAAAAAAGTTGATTCTTGATTTCCAAATTATTACCAAAAATAAAAAATATAAAAAATATAAAAAAATATATAAAAAGAAAAAAAAAAACCTAGGTCTATAAAAGAAGAAAAACCCTAGAGAAGAGAGGAGGCTAGAAAAAAAAACCCTGAAAAAAAAGAGAAGAAAAAGGGGGGAGAAAAAGAGGAGGAATCACGATGCCATAATCATCCCCTCACAGCCACTCCCACGGTTCATCATCATCTTCAACTTAGCTTGACTAGATTATATTCATTCACTGCCACCACCTAGCGCCACCATCACCATCATCAAACCTAGTGTCTGCACCTCGAGTTTCCTTCATCATCGTTCCCTGTCCTATTTGGCCACGCACCATCATCACCATTGCTGCAGCTTGAAAGAAGAGAGGCAGGAGTTTTGTCGTGGAGTATTGGAGGCGTTTGTTTGACTGAGGCTGTGTAGAAGGCTGGAAGCAGTGTGCTGTTGAGGAGAAGAGAAAAGAAATAAGGAGAGGCGATGTAGTTGGAGCTTCCAAACCAATCGGAAACTGTTCAAACGAAGAAGGCCTGCTGCTGTGTTTGATGTCTAAAGTTGCTGAACCAAGATAGAGGACTGCCTATCGTTGGGAAACAGCACGTGAACTTTTGCTGTTTGCTTGAGGCTGAAATCGAAAGCTATTGCTTACTTAAGGAGTTGTTGTTTGTTGCACCAACAACGTGTGAGGTGCAGAATCGAAGGTGGCAAAACAAAAGTTTTTTGTAACAACCGCTGCATCGGTTCCTCACGGCATCATCACTGCTTGGCCGAGTTTGCACCTGCCTTGTGTTGCTTTGGTTTTTAGTTACACAATTACTTGCTGCCTGTGTTGTGAAGATCCCAATTGCTGGTGGCTGCCATCGTCCCATTTTGCTGCTCCAATTGCTACTCCCTTGCTCATAGAAGCTGCTGCGTCATCCTCATCACTCAAACTGCTGTCCTCGTTGCACTTCTCGTTGCCGTCCTTATCTATCTGTTTAGTTGTTGCTGTCGTTTTGGAGTAAAAAGAAACAAGACCGAGTCTTGCTACAAGTCTGCAACCACGTAGGAATGCAGAAATAAAAGATAAGGAAAGAAAAGAAAAAGTATTAGTACTGTCGAAAGGAAAAAAAACGAGAAGCAGTAGAAGTCAGAGGTGGAAGGCAGATCGAGGTTGAAGTCTTAGAAGCTGATACGTGAAGGAGAAAATCAAAAGGGTTGCTGTTTTCTTTGTACACGTGAATAGGTAAGTGAAAATTAGGTTTTTTTGTTATGTTGTTAGTTCTAAATCAATTAATTAACTCTTCAATTTTTTTTAGGCAAGAATAAAATCAAAATAAATCAGTGATTGGTTAATTTAGTTATGTACAGTAATAATAAAATAATTCTTATAAGTTTCATTTGTTTAGAAAGTAAGAATAAATAAGTACATACATTTAATTTGCATGATTTAATTTATTAAATTTACATAGTTTATGAAAATAATTTAACATGGCATAATTTGTTTGATTGAACGATTAAAGTGATATGATTTAGGTTAATTGGCATGATGAAATAATTTGTGTGATATTTAATTTGACCCTATGTGACATTATCGCATGATGATAGTTAACTTGATAATCTGTCATTTGACTAACATAATTGCATGCTTTTTTTTTATATCTTTAAATAAACATGATTCGTAGTATAATATATTTTAGTGTAATTTATTAAGATAAAGACCTAGATCTTCAAAATAAAAAAATAAAG
Source organism: Heritiera littoralis (assembly GCA_031772115.1). Lineage (NCBI taxonomy): Eukaryota > Viridiplantae > Streptophyta > Magnoliopsida > Malvales > Malvaceae > Heritiera > Heritiera littoralis. Next base: position 3,947,824 of record JAPDPK010000052.1, on the reverse strand, counting down.
TAAATTCAAAATTATTATTCAAAACTTATAATATTAAAATAAATTAAATAAAATTACAATAAGGGATAAATAAAAATACAAGTTTTCCGACGATGGAATTTTAAAAGTACTGCGCTTGAGTAGTGCTTTTAGATATCTTGAGGTGAGGAGGTTCTTTTTAAGTCTTACCAGCTTGATGGAAGATTTAAAAAGATATTTCCGATATTTAAAATTCAAATTTATTATTAAGATTGAAATAAGAATCGATTAAAATTAATTGCAATTAAAAGATTAAAAAATCAAATTAGAAATAAAGAATTATAAAAATTAATATATTTAGAAACAAGATAGAATAAAATAATAAAAATACAAATTAATCTGACGACGGAATTCTAAAGGGACTGCGCTTGAGTAGTACTTTTAGATATCTTGAGGTGAGGAGAGTTCTTTTAAGTCTTGCCAGCTTGATGGAAGATTTAAAGGATATTTCCAAGATTTTATAAATTAAATTATAAAAATAAAGACAAAATTAGATTAAAAAATAGTAAATTAAAATTAAGTTTATTATAATAAAGAATAAAGATCAAATTAATAAATTAGAATTAAAATTAGAAAATAACTAAAATAAATAGAAATTAAATTAAATTAAATATTTTAATAAATGTGAATTATTCCGAGGATGGAATTTAAAGGGAATTGCGCTTGAGTAATTTCTTTAAAAATTCCTAAGGTGAGAAAGTTTCTTTAAGGTCTTACCAGCTTGATGGAAGGTCTTTAAGAAAATCTTCAATATCAAATAATACATGTTTATTTAAAGATATAAAAATATATGAAAATAATAATTTATATAAGAAAATAATAACAATAGAATAAAATAAGATAAAATAATAAATAGAAATTGGATAGGAGTCAAAATAGGATTTGCATAAAAATATCTAAACAATCCGACGACGGAGCCTCTTCGAGAAAGGCGATTGGTCCTACTTGAATACTCTTGAGGTGAGAATAACTTTTAAGTTGTCCAACCAGCTTGATGGAGGAGACTTAAAAAATTTTTCAATATTTAATTATATCGAAATTAAAGTAAAAGGCAAAATTAAGATAACCTTAGATCACTTGGTACCATTTTAGGATGGGCGTTGTGAGGGTGCTAATCCTTCCTCACACGTAACCGTACTCCCGAACTTAGAACTTTTAACGTAGACCAGGCCTTATCCTTAGTTTGAATAGGTGACCAATCACACCTAGGTTAGAATGATTGGTGGCGACTCCATAGTTTTGTGTCTAGCTATTAGGTTTCCCGAAACTTGATACGTTACGACACCAGGAATTTTCCCGAGGTGACACCGAAAGCGCATTTCGCTGGATTGAGTCTCATATTGTGTTTTCTCAGGGTTTGGAATCCTTCCTGAAGGTCTTGTAGATGTACTTTTATGGTGGAGCTTTTGACGATCATATCGTCGACATACACTTCCATGCTTCGCTCGATCTGTTTTCTGAAAATCTTGTTCACCAGTCTCTGGTAGGTCGCGCTTGCGTTTTTCAAGCCAAAAGGCATGACTCGATAGCAGTACAGTCCTCTTTCTGTCACGAAGGATGTTTTTTCCTCGTCTTCTTCTAACATTCTGATTTGGTTATACCCGGAGTAGGCGTCCATGAAGCTGAGTAATCCTTGCTCCGCACTATTGTCTACTAGTCTGTCTATGCTGGGCAGGGGGAAGCTATCCTTTGGGCATGCTTTGTTCAGGTCGGTAAAGTCTACGCACATTCTCCATTTGCCATTATGCTTATTTACCATCACAACGTTTGCCAGCCATTTTGGATAATACGCTTCCCTAATAAACCCTGCTTCAAGGAGCTTGGACACTTCTTCGTTTATCGCTTCCTGCCTTTCCGACGCGAAGCACCTTTTCTTCTGTCTGACCTGTTTTGCTTTCGGGTCCACGTTGAGGCGGTGAACCATGTCCTCGGGACATATACCGGGCATGTCCCCTGCTTTCCATGCGAAAAGGTCGGCGTTTTTTCTGATTAGTTGAATAAGTTCTTCCCTCTCTTCTAGCTTGGAGCTTATCAACATGAATTTGTCTGGACTTTCGTCATCGAATGGGATGTTGATCAACTCATCAGCTGGTTCAGGTCGGCTCAAATCTAGCTCGGGTCTCTGGTTAGGGACTTCAATTGCCAGGGTTTCGTCGCCCGGCCTTTTCACTTTCTGGGCTGTCAAGTAGCATTTCCGAGCTAGCGTTTGTTCTCCTCGGACTTCACCTATCTCGTTTGGTGTCGGGAATTTTAACTTTAGATGTGGCACTGATCCGACTACTCCGAGCTTCATTTGACTAGGCCTTCCCAAGATCGCATTGTACGCCGACAGGATTTTTACCACCATGAATTCCACCATGGCGGTTGCTGTCCTTGGTTCCGTGCCTAGGGTCAGTGGGAGGGTTATTGTTCCCAGTACGGGGACTTTCTCATTTCCAAACCCGACGAGAGGTGCCACATAGGGTTTGAGTCTGTCTTCAACGATTCCCATGTTTCTCATTGCCTCGTAGTACAAGACATCGCTGGCACTCCCGTTGTCGATGTAGATCCTTCTTACCACATGGTTGTAAATAACCGCGCTGACGACAATGGCATCGTCGTGAGGGAACTCAATACCATCAAGGTCGGTGGTGGAAAAAGAGATGGGCTCGTCCCTCCAAGACTTCGATCTCTTGGCCAGAGATCCGATTATTGGGTTTCTAGCTCGGTCAGCCTTTTTTCTGGCTGAGCTCGTTGTTCCACCGGTGATGACGTTGATTATCCCTGCTGTAGGTCGGTTGTCCCGCTCTTCGCTGCTCTTTCTTTCCGCTTGGTCACGCCTCGCATCTCTTCTGTTGAAATTGTTCGGGGCTCTGCCTGCTCTTTGTCTAGGTCGGCCATCATAGACACAACGGTTCCCTTGCGGGTACCTTCTTTGGTTGACATCTCGTGTCGTATCGCCGAACACGTATCTTTTCAACCGACCTCTTCTCACCAGGTTTTTTATTTCATTCATGAGGTCGGTGCATTCCTCGGTAGAGTGGCCGTGGTCTCGGTGGAATGCACACCTCTTGTTTTTGGGCCTTTAGGGGTTTGGCTTCATTGGCCTTGGCCATTTTAGCTTGGGGTCCGATTCTATCTGCATCAATATTCTTTCCCTTGTTGTGTTCAAGGGAGTGTAAGTGTCGTAACCCTTCTTTTCCGGGCTTCTTCTGATCGGATACCCTCCAGGCCGGTTTGGCCTTTTTCCCCCTTGGTCTCTCTTGACCTCTCTCCCCCTTTTCTTATAGCTTCTGAATTCTCCTTTGTTTTCTTCATTGTTTAGCCGAGTGGTCATCGTTTCTTCGGCGTTGATGTATTTTTCAGCCCGTTGTAGGAGCTCGGGCAAGGTCTTTGGGGGGTCCAGTGAGAGGGAGAACTTGAAGTGGAACTCCTCATCCGTGAGACCATTCATTAGGCCGGCCACCCCCACAGACTGCTCTAAGTCCTTCACTTGCAAAGCTTCGGCATTGAACCTCGTGACATATTCTCTTAGGGACTCTTCAGGCTTTTGCTTGACCGCCATTAAACTTAGAGTTGTCTTCTTAGCTCGGCAACTACTGACGAAGTGAGTTAGAAAGGAGTGCCCCAGCTCTTTGAACGAGCGTATCGATCGGGGAGTTAGCCCTGAGTACCAGGAACGAGCTGCACCCTTTAAGGTCGCCAAGAATGCTTTGCACATTAAAAAATCATCTGCACCCTATATAGACATATTAGCACGGAAAAGTTCTAAATGGTCAAAAGGGTCTGATGTATTGTCGTACGCCTTGTCGTAACGATTTTCGTCCGGGGACTCGATCGCTAGACGATTTTGGATAAACACAATAAAGAGGAGTCGCCACCAATCTTTTTTTTTACTAGGTGTGATTGGTCACCGAAAATTATTTATCTTTTTAATAAAATCTTAAAACTAATTAAGTTTTATCAAAAAAATAATTTTTAGTCTGCGAAAACAAAGTTTGGGTTCGGGAGTTCGGTTACGCGTGGGGAAGGATTAGCACCCCCACAACGCCCGTTACAAAAACGGTACCACTTAATCATATATTATCCCTTTGATCTTAATTAAATGGTCTTAATTTAAATATTTAAAAGAATTTCATTTATTTCGAAATCATTTTGCTATTTGTTTTATAAGTGAAAATCTTTTGTATTGAAAATTATTCTGAAATACTCCAATACTTTTGGTAGCATTTCGGATAATTTTCTCACCTAGAGATTTTTTAAGAATCGCTACTTGCGATTTCTATCGAATCCCATCCTTGAGAGATTTGCACTTATTTTAAAATTTCATGAATGCAAATGATGCAAACAAAATAGATATGATGCACATGAGAAATATATTATTTTATTTTATTTTTATTATCTTTTATAGTTATATTATTGTTTTTGAAATTTATTGATTTTATAAAATTTTATTTTTTAATTGAAAAATCATACTAAATATCCCAATACGCTGGTAACATTTAGCATATCTTTCTCACCTAGAGATCAGTTAGGAATCACTACTTGTGAATTCCGTAACATCTCATCATTGGAAATAATTTTGAAATCTTGTTTATTTGTTTAAAATTTTTATTTATTTATTTATTATTTATTATTGGTTTTTAGTGTTAGTTTATTTCATACAAGTTAATTATATTAGATATCTTAATATCGAACTAAAATTATTTAAATACCCCAATACGCTGGTAATATTCAAATATTTTATTTCGACCCTAAGGATAATCAAAGAATCACTACTTGTGATTTCTAAGGAATCCTATCATCGGGACCTTTTATATTTAAGATGTGTATTTACATTTATTTATTTATTCTAATTCCTAAATTTTTACTTATTCAAAAGTTTTTATTTCTATTCACTTACTATTTTCTTGTATTTACCTATTATTATTTTTATTTTCATTTTATATTTATTTATTTTTTTTATACTAAGACATCTTATTAATATTTTCTTTATATCGGAATAAAATCATTTGAATGTCCCAATACGCTAGTGACATTAAAGATTTTATTTCGATCCTAAGGATTGTCAAAGTGTCGCTACTGGCGATCTCTAAGGAATCCTATCATCGAAAATTTAAAATTTGTTATTAAAATTTATATTTAAATTTATTTATTTTAAGTTTATATTTATATTTATTTGCTTTTTTACCCTATTTATTTATTTTATTTTATTTTTGTATATAAGAAACTATGATATCGAGATAAACGAATTAGATATTCCAATACGCTGGTAACATCTAATTAATTTCCTCGATCCTAAAAATTATCGAAGAATCACTACTTGTGATTTCTTCGAAATCTTATCATCGGAAATAAAACTTACATATTCACTCGTTTGCCTTTCCATTTGTTTTTTTTATTATGTGTTATTATTTTATTTTTAAATTGGTTTATTTTATAAAATTAAGAATTTTATTATCGAAATAAAATCACTTAAATATCCCAATACGCTGGTGACATTTAAGGATTTTATCTCGATCCTAAGGATTATTAAAGAATCGCTACTTGCGATTTCTCTAAAAAATCCTATCATCGGAAATTCCTTTAAAACTTTTCATTTATATTATTTTAGTGTTTTATAAAATTTTCTTTTCATATTTTGTTCATTTATTCTTTTTTTTACTTTTATCTTCTTTGTTTTTTAAGTTATTGATACCAACAAACATACAAGTATTCAATTAATCATCTAAACAAAAATATAGCCAATCAAGTACTACACGTGGATATAACCATCAAAAATTTTTTTCATCTTAGTCAACTTAAACTGTTAAGTGAGCAAATAAATAGTTAACATATAAATAAATAACAAAATGGAGAGGTTTATCAGTACACGTACAAGTGAGAGGATAAACAAGCAAAACAAAACAAATCAACTCAAGCATTTATATTAGCAAAAGAAGACTACCTGGAAGCAAGCAAATGCACGTGTTACTCAGCCCTACGATGAACAAACAGCTGCTTTTTCGGTTCCAACGAGTATGGTGCAGGAAGAAACAGCAAATGCATGCAACGTTGTGGAGCAGATGGATCTAGAGGTGCGTGGACAGAACCAGCTGTTGTGAAGATGGCACTGACAACGAAAATAAGGCAGCAATATGGAGATGAGGGTTGCAGTGGCTACGGGGCAGATGGATGCAGTGGTGCGTTGTAGTCTGGAACAGAATTAAACTATGATGAAGACGGCTCTGGTTTGGCAAGGTGCAGCAGAGTCATTGGGTGCAAGGTGACAAGGACGTGGTGCGGTGCTACAGGTGCAAAGCTGGATAATGTATTATGCGACAGGTGCAGGGCTGGTCGAATCAGAGGTAGCGATGGTGGTTGTGCAATCGGGAAAGGATGGTATGGCTTGTTGGCAGGAACGGTGGCTGTAAGGGTCTTCAAGTCGGAACGATGCAGTGAAGAAGGGAAGCAGCAATGGTGATGAGGAAGCTGCATGCAGCAAAAACAAGGGAGGCACAATGATGGTGATGATGGTGTGTGGCCAACGATGGCAGAGGGGTTCAAATGATGATGAATAGTGGCTGTGACTGTCCCTGTGAAAAACAAGCAGTAGCAAAGTTCTTTTTTTTTTTAGGTTTTTCCTCTAGGGCTTTTTTTTTCTAGCTTTCTTTTTTTTTCTCCTCTAAAACCCTGCCTTTTTATAACCATTTAGTCCCTCTTTATTTAGGAAAGAAAAATCTTGATTTTAATGTGTTGATCCCATGATTAGGAAATTTTTATTTTGTCATTTATTTTTTATTTGACCTATCTTTTTATTCCTTTTTTTCATTGTATTATTTTTGGTAATTTATTTTCAGCTTTTATTGCATTTAATTATTTCCCTTTTTTGCATGATTTATTTTCCTTTTATTTACTTATTCATATTTGGTCTAAATCTCTCAAGTCAACCTTGGCTTAAATTTACATAATGCATGGGCATTGAAGAATTAATTTTTTATTTTTTGCTTGCTTTTTCAATTTTTTTTAATTAAAGTTCTTCAGACAAAATTCGGTGTCTACAGCTGCCCCTCTTTGCACATTGCTGAGAATCAGGAATAGGGCAAAGACTTTGACAACAATTTTGTCTGAAAGTCAATTTTTTTTGGGAAAATTCAATTTTGATTCTCGAAAATAATACCTTGACTCTATACCAAGGCTCGACCCATGCGAACAATGGATTCGATTTGAAACACATAATATCTTGACTCCCTATTAAGACTTGATCCACTTTGAAAAGCTGAATTCGATTTTGAAACACATGATACCTTGACTCCCTACCAAGGCTCGATCCACTGTGAAAAAGTGAATTCGACTTTAAGACATAATTCCTTGACTCTCTACCAAGGTTTGATCCATTTTAGAGAAATGAATTCGATTTTGAAACACATGATACCTTGACTCCCTACCAAGGCTCGATTCACTGTGAAAAAGCGAATTCGACTTTAAGACATAATTCCTTGACTCCCTACCAAGGTTCAATCCACTGTGAAAAAGTGAATTTGACTTTAAAACATAATACCTTGACTCCCTGCCAAGGCTCGATCCACTTTCGAAAAGTAAATTCGATTTTGAAACACATGATACCTTGACTCCCTACCAAGGCTCGATCCACCTTGAAAAGCTGAATTCGACTTTAAAACGTAATACCTTGACTCCCTATCAAGGCTCGATTCACTTTGAAAAAGTGAATTCGACTTTAAAACCTAATACCTTGACTCCCTACCAAGGCTCGATCCATTTTAGAAAAGTGAATTCGATTTTGAAACACAATACCTTGGCTCCCTACCAAGGCTCGATCCACTTCGAAAAAGTAAATTGGATTTTGACACATAATACCTTGACTCCCTCCCAAGGCTCGATCCACTGTGAAAAAGTGAATTCGATTTTGAAACACATGATACCTTGACTCCATACCAAGGCTCGATTCACTTCGAAAAAGTGAATTCGATTTTGAAACACATGATACCTTGACTCCCTACCAAGGCTCGATCCACTTCGAAAAAGTGAATTCGATTTTGGAACATAATACCTTGACTCCTTACCAAGGCTCGATCCACTTTGAAAAAGTGAATTCGATTTTGAAACACATGATACCTTGACTCCCTACCAAGGCTCGATCCACTTCGAAAAAGTGAATTCGATTTTGAAACATAACACCTTGACTCCCTACCAAGGCTCGATCCACTTCGAAAAAGTGAATTCGATTTTGAAACACATGATACCTTGACTCCCTTCCAAGGCTCGATCCACTTCGAAAAAGTGAATTCGATTTTGAAACATAATACCTTGACTCCTTACCAAGGCTCGATCCATTTTAGAAAAATGAAATCGACTTTGAAAGACAATACCTTGACTTCCTACCAAGGCTCGATCCATTTTCGAAAAATGAATTCGACAAGAGAAATTTTTGTTTTTTTAGAGAAATTCACATATTTGGAATAAAGAAAATATTCCATGATTCACAAAAATTTTGAGTCGCATCTAGAAAAACTCGAAGATTTACATCCTAAAAGATTCACATCTAAACTTGAAGATTCACATTGAGTTTCACATCTTGACTTGAAAGTTCACATTCTAAGAGTTTCTCATCTTGACTTGGAGATTCACATCCTAAGAGTTTCCCATCTTGACTCAGGGATTCACATCTCGACTCAAGGATTCACATCTCAAGAGTTTCACATTTTGACTCAAAGATTCGCATTCTAAGAAACTCACATCTTAAATGTAAGATTCACATCTTGACTGGAAGATTCGCATTCTAAGAGTTTCTCATCTTGACTTAAAAGTTCACATTCTAAGAGTTTCGCATCTTGACTCAAAGATTCGCATTCTAAGAGATTTACATCTTAGCTGGAAGATTTGTATTCTAAGAGATTCACATCTTGACTAGAAGATTCACATTCCAAGAGTTTCGCATCTTGACTCAAACATTAACATCCTAAGAGTTTCGCATCTTTAGAATTTCACATCTTGACTTAGAGTTTCTCATCCTAAGTGTTCATTGGTTTTGTAAGTTGAATCTAGAAAATCTAAGTCTTATCATGCATCAATTTTACAATGAAGCCAACTAAATCTCATTTACTCATAAGCTAATTTCACTGGGCTTGAAACCATCCAACAATGCCAACGACATTAGACTTAAACTCTTGTCATGACTGCACCATTTTTTTTTAAAGAAAGATTTTCTTACTCTTTAAGGAACAGCTAACCCCATTGCATTCCTTATTCATTCATTTTCTTTTTTTATTTTTTCAATGATGCAAATGCAAAATGCCTGCCCCTAGAAAAAAGTTCACAATGATGATAATGCAAATGCTTTCTTGAAATATGCCCCAATGTAATAGTTAAAAACCATGATGCATGTGTCTTTTAGAATGATGTGAATGCCTAAAAGACATAAGTCTGCTTTTTCTCAAAATTTCTCTCTTTTTTCAGTGCCGAAAATCCATGGCTTTCTTCATTAGGATCGTTTCTTCTTCTCACAAAGATTCTCTTCTTTATTTCCCATCTCGTTCATAGAAGCACATATGTCAGCTACATTCAACATTCTTGCTCTCTTTTTGTATATGGCCCTTTGTCATCTTTAGAATCTTTCCCAAAGTAATGCCAAAGATTTTTATGTATAATTGTCATTTATTTATTATCATTCCAATTCCATGACAAATGCAGTTCAGTCACCAATTTCCTCGATCCATTTTGGGAAAGTATGAACATTAGAAAGCTTGGGAGAATAAAGAAATGTAGGTGTAGACACCTCATTTTGTCCGGGGTGTTTTAATATTAATTAGACGATGAGTCTAATTTTTGTTTTACTACCTTGTTTATTATTAAAATAAAAATAAAAATAAAAACAAAAAAATAGAAAATAGAAAAAAGATAATAAAATAATAACAAAAAATAGAAAAAATAATAAAATAATAACAAAAAAATAATAAAGTGGTCAAAGAAGGAAAACTTGAAAAAAATAAAAACAACACAAGGGAATAAAAAGAAAAAAACCCTAGAAAACTTTGAAAAAAAAAGGGAAAGATTATAAAGAGGCCGGCTAGGTTTAGAGGAAGAGGGAACTAGGGTTTTGAAAAAAAAAATATATATATAAAGGGGGCTGGCCACGAGAGAAGGGGGGAGGAACCCTAGGAGAAAAAAGAAAACCCTAGAGAAAAACACAAAGAAGAGAAGGAAAAACCCTAAAAAAATTTTTTAGGGACTGCTCTTGGCCACCCTACAGACCAGGATCACCAAACACCAATAACTTGGACCCGGGGAAGCACCATCTTGACGGAACCCTACTATTTTTTTTTGCGACAGCTTCATCCTCTACACAAAAAACCACCTTGCCTCGTTCCACCGCCCGAGCCTCCTTTGCCTACTGTGTAGCTGTTCTTCATTCATCACCATCTTTCGAAAGAAAACCCAACGCCACACTTCCTCACCCGAGAACCTCCCTCAAATACTGCCTTAGCCGAAACCACCCAACATGGCTTCAACCCAGTCCCTGACTTCAGCTGCTGCCCATCGTCTTCAGCAGTCTTGATGCAACCTCTATTTACCGACATCATCGCTTGCTCTGACCTGCAGCTTTCCCTGTTCTTGCATCGTTCCTGTCACTATTGCTGCACGTTGCTTGAGTAGTTTTTTTACAGGATCTGAAGCTGAGTTGCTGGTTTAGCAACATGAAAACAACGTGAAAGAAGGGGAACAAAAAGAAAAGCAGCCAGCGTTTTGACAGGATTGGAACCTTGCCACCTCATTACACACAACTGAGCTTCCCTGTCCCCTTATTTTGCACTGCACCTCCGTTGTTGTGGCTTTGCTTGCTTGCATCGTTCCTGTCACCATTGCTGCACGGGTTTTGTTTTATCATCACTTCTTATCACGCTTTGCTCAGCCTTTGCACTGCATCTCCACCGTCCCTGCTAGCTGCTATTGCGTGAGGTTTTGTACTGTAATAAGGTCTGGGTGCTGCACTGCTGTGTTGTTTTGCTTCCAGCTATCCGGCCAAGTTTGCTGCTTTGCCGAACTGCACCACGCAGGTCCCATCTGCACTTGCTACTGCTGTCTACAAAAGGAAAACAAAGAAAGAAAGATTAAAAAGCACGTGAAGATGCATGTAAGTGTGTGCTTTAATTTTTTTTTATTTAATAATTTAATAATATGTTAATAATTTGATAATAAGTTGATTTATTGGTTTAATTTGTATGACTTGATATTTTGATTTAATAATTAATATGACTTTGTATGATAACTTGAGCAAGTAAATTATTTATAAAATACTAGTTTTGCATATTAATGACTGGCATGAATAATTTGTATGATTGACATGAATAATTAGGATTTAATTAATGTTGTATGTTCGATTTATTGGTAAGATTTTAGGAAATATGCCCTCTAGGAAATTATGATTATAAAAAAAATAAATATAATTATGATAAGATAAAAAGTTAAATTAATAAAGTAACGATAAGATTTAGTAAATAAAAAACATTAAAGGTGGACATGATTTAATCCGACGATGGATCTCCAAGAGGATTGCGATCGAGTAATACTCTCGGAGATCTTGAGGTGGGGAGGTCCTTTTTAAGTCTTACCAACTTGATGGAAGATTTGAAAAGTCATTTCCGATATTTAAAACTCAAATTTATTAAAAAAATTGAAATAAGAATTAATTAAGATTAATTACAATTAAAAGAATTAATTAAGAGTCATAAAAATTAATATATTTAGAAATAAAATATTTTAAAATAATAATAAATACGACTATAAATAATCCGACAATGGAATTTTAAAGGTACTGCGCTTGAGTAGTACTTTTAGATATCTTGAGGTGAGGAGATTCTTCTTAAATCTTACCAGCTTGATGGAAGATTTAACAAGATATTTCCAATATTTAAAATTCAAATCTATTATTAAAAATTGAAATAAGAATTAGTTAAGATTCATTACAACTAAAAGAATAAATAATCAAATTAGGAATTAAGAATTATAAAAATTAACATATTTAGAAATAAAAATAGAATAAAATAATATAACTACAAATATCGCGATGATGGAATTCTAAAAGGACTGCGCTCGAGTAGTACTTTTAGAGATCTTGAGACGAGGACGTTTCTTTTAGGTCTTACCAGCTTGATGGAAGACCTAAGGAGATATTTCCGATATTTAATAAATTTAATTATAAAAAAAATTAAATTAGATAAAAAAAATAGTAAATAAAAATTAAGTTCATTATAAAAATCAAATTAATTAACTAGAACTAAGATTAAAAAAGAATTAAAATAAATAGGAATTAAATTAAATTAAATTAAATATTTTGATAGATGTGAATTATTGCAAGGATGGAATTTAAAAGGAATTGCGCTTGAGTAATTTCTTTAAAAATTCCTAAGGTGAGAAAGTTTCTTTAAGGTCTTACCAGCTCGATGGAAGGTCTTTAAGAAAATCTTCAATATCAAATAATTCATGTTTATTTAAAGATAATAAAATATATGAAATAATAATTTATATAGGAAAATAATAACAATAGAATAAAATAAGATAAAATAATAAGTAGAAATGCGATAGGAGTCAAAATAAGGTTTGCATAAAATATTTAAATAATCCGACGACGGAACCTCTTCAAGAAAGGCGATTGGTCCTACTTGAATACTCTTGAGGTGAGAATAACTTTTAAGTTGTCCAACCAGCTTGATGGAGGAGACTTAAAAGATTTTTCAATATTTAATTATATCGAAATTAAAGTAAAAGGCAAAATTAAGATAACCTTAGATCACTTGGTACCATTCTAAGATGGGCGTTGTGAGGGTGCTAATCCTTCCTCACACGTAACCGTACTCCCGAACTTAGAACTTTTAACGTAGACCAGGCCTTATCCTTAGTTTGAATAGGTGACCAATCACACCTAGGTTAGAATGATTGGTGGCGACTCCTTAGTTTTTGTGTCTAGCTATTAGGTTTCCCCCGAAACTTGATACGTTATGACAGTAGGAACAAACTTAATAAAGTATAATAAGAAATTGGACAATTCAAAGTGGATAACAATGATAGGTTCTCAATTAAGAAACTGGATAATTTAGAGCAAATGACAATGATAGGTTCTCAATGAAAAATCAAACAATTTTGACAAACTAGTCAGGATTCTTTGAAAAATCTATTCAATTGACATTCTCGATCAAATTGAGTTGCCCCCTACACCATGAGATTCTCAAATGATGCTGGTTCTCCTTATGTCAAACCATTTTCCCAAATCTTCAACTAGATTATCATTCTTTTAACTCAAACCGCCTTTTCGGGTTTTCAATTTGAGCTTCCCCCTTTTATCCTTCTTTTCTTTTTTTCTTTCTTTTTTCCTTTTTGTCTTTTCTTTCTCTTTTTTTTTCATTTTCTCATTCATTCTCTCTTTTTTTTCAACATCACTAATATTCCCAACAAACTAATTGCAATCTTGTTGTTTCTTGGTGGCATCATAAGTATGTCCAAGTTCAATACATGATTCTCCAATTTCAAATATTCACATTTGATCAAAATGGACTTTTAAGGCACGTAATGTAGGCTCTGGTGATGGGTTATGAAAAAAATGGATATAATCAAGCTCAAAATTTGTTTCTTTAGGGGTCAAAAACCAAAGGATCATTTACATCATGCAAAGCATGCTTGCCACTTTGCTTTAATTGATTTTTATTTTCATCATTTTCTTTTTTTTTCAACTTTTCATTTTCACCTCTCTCAAACATCAAGGGTATTTTCTCTTTTATTTTCATGACTCATGACCTGAATTTCTTCATTTGTCAACAGGTTTTTTTTTTTTTGCAAAATTTGCCCCTCAATGTGAAGGGTGATCCTTGGTGGGTTTGTTTTGAAAAAAAACATAATAGGCTCAATAGGGGTGGCAAATGGATAATTTTACTCATGCACGAAGGATAGATCAAAGACGGCCATTTCTCATCTCAAATGTAAATACTCTTATTGAAGAACATTTATTGAACAAGAACACACAATGGATACAAGAGCTTCACTTCTTTCTCATTTCATGCGATTTTAACTTCTCTTGATAGGAGCTATCTCTTTATTGCTTCAACAATTTTAGCAATTTAAGGGACAAGAATGATCACTGACTTTGCCAATAGAAATAGAATTTTCAAAATAAAATCCCAGACTATCGTCATAATTGACTGCTCATTCATTTTTTGGAAGTTAAGTGTGGCTGAAATACAAAGAGATGAAAACAAAGATTTGTATGGAAGAGGATATGTAGTGCAAATGCATCTGTCATTTTATTCAAATGATAATAGATAAACTAACTCATGCATAAAAATTTCCCCAAAGCTTATAGGCGTAAGCATTTAAGGAATTTCATTACTTTAGAATAAGAACTCAAAAGTGACAAAAACTTTGGCCTTTCCTCATAGAACACTTATCCTCCAAAATTTATGCCTTTTTGTAGCGAAAGGTTCCCACCAACATTTTACTTTTCCTTTCATCAAAATTTAACAAGCCAGCATTGATCAAACTCTGCACCTTGTATTTAAAAGCAGGGCAAGTCTCTATGGAGTGGCCTACATTCCCACAATGATAGTCACATCGAGCAGTGGCATCATACCATTTAGGATATGGAGGTTTTAATGGTTCTATAAACAGGTGCAACAAGATTATCTCTCACCAATTGTGGAAATAACTCTGTATAGGTATAGGAATTGGTCCACAGAGATTCTCCCTTGATTGTTCATCGCCTTTTTTACTACCCACTGGTTTGTTTGATTGAGTTGGGACTTGAAAGTTTGATTGCCAACTTGGGTGATAAACAAAAGGACTATGGGTAGTGCTGTCTATAGTTGGATAATAAGGATATGAGTGATGTGTAATACAGGGTTCAAAAGGAACGAAACTCCTTGGTGGTTGATTTTCAATGGCAACAACTTGTGTTTCTCCCTCCTTCCTCTTATTTGCCCCAACTCTATTTGAAGCAGAAGCATCCTCAATTTTACCACTCTTAATAGCATTCTCTATCATTTCTCCAGAAATTACCAAGTCAGCAAAATTTTTTGTAGCACTCCCCACAAGCCTATCATAATACAGTGATGGCAAAGTATTAACAAACAATACCGTGGTTTCCTTCTCAGTAAGGGAGGCTGCACTTGAGATGTGATGCCCCTCCACCTATTGGCATACTCCTTGAAACTTTCAGAAGGCTTCATTTCCATATTCTGCAAAGACAATCTATCTGGTGCCATGTCAATCATATGCTTATACTGGGACAAGAAGGCTTTTGCCAGGTCATTCCACTTGCGAACATGACTCGATCTAGCTGATTGTACCACTTTGTTACTGTTCCAGTTAAGCTATCTTGGAAGCAATGAATGAGCAACTTATCATTATTCGTATACCCAGACATTTTTCGACAAAACATAGTGATGTGAGCTACTGGGCATGTGGTCCCATCGTATCTCTCAAATTCAGGTACTTTAAATTTCGGTGGAATTACTAGATCTGGGACCAAACTAAGCTCATTAGCATCTATATTTCCAAAGAAATCCATTCCTTCGATTGCCCTTAGCCTTTCATCCAACAGTTCATATTTTTGTTGTGACTCGCCACTTTCTTTCCTCAACTTTTCTTGCTCCATGGGATCATGTAAATTTGAACAAAAATAGGATCAACAGGGCTAGATCTCGAGTGCTGTCCTCGGTCTGGTTGTTGATTCACAAAAACATGAGCTGGGGGATAAGCTCTTTGGGAAGTTTGAGTTTGAGGGGCTATAAACTCGATGGGTACAGTAGATTCTCTCTCATAGGTTGAGGCTCATTTCCTGATCCTTCCGTGACCTCTTTGCCTTTCATCAAAGTCATCATCATCTCCATCATCTTCGACATTTGCTTCTGAGATTCTTCTTGAGATTTAGCTAGCTCTTGTTGAATTCTTTCCATCTTTTCCATTCGCTCAACATGTTCATTTTCCATGGCTTTGGCCTTTGATTGAGTACTATAACGATGTCGAATAAGTGGTTCAGAATGCGGTGGCTTCTTTATTTTGGCACCTCTGACATTTGTTTACCGCAATTTAGAGCATATTATTGTTTGAAATTGTGCCATAAAAGAAAAGACTATTAAAATCATCCCAATACGCTGGTGAGGATTTTAAAAATCTTAACTTTTTACTTCCAAGATTTGATGTCATTACTTATGATCACCAAAAATTTTCATAAGTGGGTACAAGATGGAATGTATGTATGCATGTATGTGCAAGAAATTCAATAGCTATTGCACATGTGATGAGATGCATATATCAAGTTTAAAATCTTACAAAAACACCTTTTTTTTAAAAAAAAATGAAAATCTTTTTTTTTAGAATATGCATGCTATTGAAATCACAAATAAAATTGAATGAGAAGGGTTTTTATTTTTATTTTTATTTTTTTCACAATTTCAATATTCACTTTATTATATTTCCTATAACGGTGTTACATAAAAGTATTCATTCATGTGCCATGATTTAAGGTAACCCCCACAAAAGGCTGGTCTGGCTCTAGCTAAGGTTAGTTTCACTATGGCTCAGTACATGCTTGGTTTAAGTCTCTAAAGGGTAAAAGGTTCTCAAATTGTTCCTTACGACGTTCACACTAGACTTGTAAGGCACCCCAATCCTCACCCATGACAGGTTACAAACAAAAAGATTTCAACTTGAGTGAGAGTATTTCGGTTGCCATTGCGGAGGTTATCACCTCACGAAAGCAAAGGTACTATACTCTCTCCTAAAAGGGACAAACCCGGGTGTAGGGTCATGTATGCAAAGGAACAAAATTTAAAGTGCATCCCAACAAAATGCAAAAGATAAAGATGATTCACACATTTTTTTGTTTGTATTTTTTTTGTTTTTTTAATTATTTTTTTATGAAAAGTTTTATTAAATATTTATTAAGACCATTAACTAAGATTTTGGATAAAACATGATTAATCATGGTTCGACTCTCTAATGTCCCCAGTGGAGTCGCCAAGCTGTCGTAACGATTTTCGTCCGGGGACTCGATCGCTAGACGATTTTGGAAAACACAATAAAGAGGAGTCGCCACCAATCTTTTTTGACTAGGTGTGATTGGCCACCTAAAATTATTTATCTTTTTAATAAAATCTTAAAATTAATTAAGTTTTATCAAAAAAATAATTTTTGGTCTGCGAAAACAAAGTTTGGGTTCGGGAGTTCGGTTACGCGTGGGGAAGGATTAGCACCCCCACAACGCCCGTTACAAAAACGGTACCACTTAATCATATATTATCCCTTTGATCTTAATTAAATGGTCTTAATTTAAATATTTAAAAGAATTTCATTTATTTCGAAATCATTTTGCTATTTGTTTTATAAGTGAAAATCTTTTGTATTGAAAATTATTCTGAAATACTCAAATACTTTTGGTAGCATTTCGGATAATTTTCTCACCTAGAGATTTCTTAAGAATCGCTACTTGCGATTTCTATAGAATCCCATCCTTGGGAGATTTGCACTTATTTTAAAATTTCATGAATGCAAATGATGCAAACAAAATAGATATGATGCACATGAGAAATATATTATTTTATTTTTATTATCTTTTATAGTTATATTATTGTTTTTGAAATTTATTGATTTTATAAAATTTTATTTTTTTATTGAAAAATCATAATAAATATCCCAATACGCTGGTAACATTTAGCATATCCTTCTCACCTAGAGATCAGTTAGGAATCACTACTTGTGAATTCCGTAACATCTCATCATTGGAAATAATTTTGAAATCTTGTTTATTTGTTTAAAATTTTTATTTATTTATTTATTATTTATTATTGGTTTTTAGTGTTAGTTTATTTTTATACAAGTTAATTATATTAGATATCTTAATATCGAACTAAAATTATTTAAATACCCCAATACGCTGGTAATATTCAAATATTTTATTTCGACCCTAAGGATAATCAAAGAATCACTACTTGTGATTTCTAAGGAATCCTATCATCGGGACCTTTTATATTTAAGATGTGTATTTACATTTATTTATTTATTTTAATTCCTAAATTTTTACTTATTCAAAAGTTTTTATTTCTATTCACTTACTATTTTCTTGTATTTACCTATTATTATTTTTATTACCATTTTATATTTATTTATTTTTTTATACTAAGACATCTTATTAATATTTTCTTTATATCGGAATAAAATCATTTGAATGTCCCAATACGCTGGTGACATTAAAGATTTTATTTCGATCCTAAGGATTGTCAATGAGTCACTACTGGCGATCTCTAAGGAATCCTATCATCAGAAATTTAAAATTTGTTATTAAAATTTATATTTAAATTTATTTATTTTAAGTTTATATTTATATTTATTTGCTTTTTTACCCTATTTATTTATTTTATTTTATTTTTGTATCTAAGAAACTTTGATATCAAGATAAACGAATTAGATATTCCAATACGCTGGTAACATCTAATGAATTTCATCAATCCTAAAAATTATCGAAGAATCACTACTTGTGATTTCTTCGAAATCTTATCATCGGAAATAAAACTTACATATTCACTCGTTTGCCTTTCCATTTGTTTTTTTATTATGTGTTATTATTTTATTTTTAAATTGGTTTATTTTATAAAATTAAGAATTTTATTATCGAAATAAAATCACTTAAATATCCCAATACGCTGGTGACATTTAAGGATTTTATCTCGATCCTAAGGATTATTAAAGAATCGCTACTTACGATTTCTCTAAAAAATCCTATCATCGGAAATTCCTTTAAAACTTTTCATTTATATTATTTTAGTGTTTTATAAAATTTTCTTTTCATATTTTGTTCATTTATTCTTTTTTTTACTTTTATCTTTTTTTTTTTAAGTTATTGATACCAACAAGCATACAAGTATTCAATTAATCATCTAAACAAAAATATAGCCAATCAAGTACTACACGTGGATATAACCATCAAAAATTTTTTTCATCTTAGTCAACTTAAACTGTTAAGTGAGCAAATAAATAGTTAATATATAAATAAATCACAAAATGGAGAGGTTTATCAGTACACGTACAAGTGAGAGGATAAACAGGCAAAACAAAACAAATCAACTCAAGCATTTATATTAGCAAAAGAAGACTACCTGAAAGCAAGCAAATGCACGTGTTACTCAGCCCTACGATGAAAAAACAACTGCTTTTTCGGTTCCAACGAGTATGGTGCAGGAAGAAACAGCAAATGCATGCAACGTTGTGGAGCAGATGGATCCAGAGGTGCGTGGACAGAACCAGCTGTGGTGAAGATGGCAGTGACAACGAAAATAAGGCGGCAATATGGAGATGAGGGTTGCAGTGGCTACGGGGCAGATGGATGCAGTGGTGCGTTGTAGTCTGGAACAGAATTAAACTATGATGAAGACGGCTCTGGTTTGGCAAGGTGCAGCAGAGTCACTGGGTGCAAGGTGACAAGGACGTGGTGCGGTGCAACAGGTGCAAAGCTGGATAATGTATTATGCGACAGGTGCAGGGATGGTCGAATCAGAGGTAGCGATGGTGGCTGTGCAATAGGGAAAGGATGGTATGGCTTGTTGGCAGGAACGGTGGCTGTAAGGGTCTTCAAGTTGGAACGATGCAGTGAAGAAGGGAAGCAGCAATGGTGATGAGGAAGCTGCATGCAGCAAAAACAAGGGAGGCAAAACGTTTGTGATGATGGTGTGTGGCCAACGATGGCAGAGGGGTTCAAATGATGATGAATAGTGGCTGTGACTATCCCCGTGAAAAACAAGCAGTAGCAAAGTTCTTTTTTTTTTAGGTTTTTCCTCTAGGGCTTTTTTTTTCTAGCTTTCTTTTTTTTTTCTCCTCTAAAACCCTGCCTTTTTATAACCATGTAGTCCCTCTTTATTTAGGAAAGAAAAATCTTGATTTTAATGTGTTGATCCCATGATTAGGAAATTTTTATTTTGTCATTTATTTTTTATTTGACCTATCTTTTTATTCCTTTTTTTTCATTGTATTATTTTTGGTAATTTATTTTCAGCTTTTATTGCATTTAATTATTTCCCTTTTTTGCATGATTTATTTTCCTTTTATTTACTTATTCATATTTGGTCTAAATCTCTCAAGTCAACCTTGGCTTAAATTTACATGATGCATGGGCATTGAAGAATTATTTTTTTATTTTTTGCTTGCTTTTTCAATTTTTTTAATTAAAGTTCTTCAGACAAAATTCGGTGTCTACACGCCTCCATGACAGGCATCCTGAATCCCGGTGGTGGTTGAGCTCGCTCGATTTCCTCTGAGAATGGTGAGGTTTCAAGCAATCGAAGCTCGTCCATATGGACTTGTGCCTTATCTTGAATCTGCCGTTCTACGGCTTCCATCCTGGCCTCCAGTTGGTCGCGAGTTTTGTCCTCGGCTGTGGGTGCCGTTGAGATGGTTCTATGCGGGTTTTTCGTGGAATGGCTTCGTGGGGCTTTGTGTTTGCCTTTCTCCATGACTTCTAGTATGGAGGAAGAGCTGCCGCTGGCGTCCCCTCCCTGGGGTTGGGATGGTGGTGAGGGTAACGGTTGTTCGGAGTCGTTTCTGGGCGGTGGTCGTTGGGTTGGGGGAGAAGGTGTGAGAAGGTGTGCTTGGACCAGCTCAATTAGGTTCCTTAATTGTTGGGTGAGTTGCTTGAATTGCTCTGCCGTTGGTGGTGGCCGTCTCCCTTGCTGGTCATCTTGAATGCCGTCTGGGCTCGCAGGAGTAGCTTGTTCCTCTTCCTCTGCCGTTCTTCTTCTGGGTGCCATCCTAGACATCAACGATGGGGTTGATAGCTTCCCCCTACCTGGCGCGCCAAATGTCGATGTCGAAGATGGGTTTTATGATGGATTGTGACAGAATTTCTTTTAGAGTTGGTTGCCCTGGCCTATGTCCGGAGATCCGGGTCCTATTTATAGGTCGAGGAAGCCTTAAGATGACATGGACGTAAGGAAGGATGACCTGGACGGGCTGATTCGAACTCTCAGATTCCAACCGGATAGGATTGGTTCTGCCCTGCCAGCTCGTGGTACAGATTGGCGAAATAACCGAGGTCAAGTTTCTCGCCTAAAGCTCCCCAAGAGGCTCCGAACCTTTTCTAAATATCTGGCCATGACTTTATCCTTTGCTTTGAATTCCCCGCTGACCTGGTCCCCGAAGGAATAAGGATTCAATACGCTTTAAGATTCAACGTCAAAGCGTCAAACAACGAAGCTGAATATGAGGCCCTACTCACCGGTCTCAAACTGGCCAAGGAACTAAGGGTGGATGAGCTGCTCGTGCACAGTGACTCCCAGTTAGTGGTTAACCAGGTCAGCGGGAATTCGAAGCAAAGGATAAAGTCATGGCCAAATATTTAGAAAAGGTTCGGAGCCTCTTGGGGAGCTTCAAAATCTGTGAGATCAAAAGAATCCCGAGGTCAGAAAACGCCCTGGCTGACTCCCTATCCAAGCTAGCTACTGGAGGGAAAACCGATCTGGCAAAACATGTCACTATAGAGGATGTAGCTCAGAAAAGTATCAATGATGAAGAACTGGTCGGACAAATTCTAGCAGAAACAGAAACGTGGATGACCCCTTTTGTCAAATACCTCACCACGGGGGAACTGCCAGAAGATAGGAACCACGCCAGAGTAATACGACGGAAGGCCCCAAGATACACTCTCCTAGAAGGAAAGCTTTACAAAGATCTTTCAGTATGCCGTACTGAAAATGTTTGGACCCAGCCGAGGCAAATTACGCCCTGAAGGAAATCCATGAGGGAATATGTGGAAATCACCTCGGACCTCGAGCCATTGCTCATAAAGTCCTCAGGCAAGGGTACTACTGGCCCACGATCCATAAAGACGCTACAGAATTGGTGAAAAAATGTGACAAATGTCAGAGGTTTGCCCCAATACAGCACCTGCCTTCTACTGACCTTACTTCAATTACTAGCCCATGGCCCTTCATGCTTTGGGGAATGGACGTGCTCGGACCATTCCTAGTAGCCTCAGGGCAAAGGAAATTCGTTCTAGTAGCTGTAGACTACTTCACTAAATGGGTAGAGCTGAAGCATTAGCAACAACAACTGAAAAGCAGGTGGAGAACTTTTGCTGGAAGAACTTAGTCTGCAGATTCGGGCTTCCAAGGGCTATCATCACAGACAATGGGAAGCAATTTGACAATCCAAGATTTAAAGGATGGTGCAAGGACTTAGGCATCGACCTACGGTTCACCTCGGTCGCCCATCCTCAAGCCAACGGGCAAGCCGAGGCTACCAATCGAGTTATTCTCGAAGCCTTGAAGAAGAAACTAGATGAAGCAAAGGGAAACTAGCCAGACGAACTGCCTGGAGTTCTATGGGCACTCGGACGACCACGAAAGTCCCCACAGGTGAAACCCCATTCAACCTGGCTTTTGGAACTGAAGCCGTTGTTCCCATAAATTGGTTTGCCAAGTCTAAGAGTAGAACTGGACATCGAGGCAGGGAATGAGGAAGCTTTGAGGAACAACCTAGATCTAACCGAGGAGCAGAGGGACCGAGCTTTAATCACTACGGCTGCGTATCAGCAGAAAGTAGCCAGCTATCACAACAGGAAGGTCCGACCTAAGACTATTAAAAGAGGTGACCTCGTCCTTCGAAAGACCGAAGCCTCGGGAAGAGACAGGGTAGGGGGAAAGCTGGCCCCCAACTGGGAAGGACCATACTTGGTCAAGGAAGTTATAGGAAGGGGTGCATTCAAGTTGCAAGATTTAGATGGGAAGGAAGTGCCAAGGACCTGGAACGTTGAAAACTTGAGAAAATATTACCAGTAAAATAACCTCGGCCCCCTCCCCTTTTTTAAGCTCGGCACGTCTAAACAAGTACTCACTTTTGACCATCATTTTGCCCTGTATCAGTTCGGTACATCGGAGCACACTGTTACTTTCCTCTATTGTTACTTTGCTCTTTGAACATGATGCTCCTTTTGTTAACTCGGAACTAAGTCCGACCTTATTAGCTCGGCAAATTTGACCATAGTACAAGTCCGACCTAATTAGCTTGGCACATTTGAGCATAGTACAAGTCCGAGCCCTTGAGCTCCGATTTTAACTTAATTGTTTCTAAAAGTTCGCAATATGGAATTAGAATCTCCGAAAATCCGAAATACGAACAAATACATTCAAGGGCAAAATAAAACCAACAGATGGTCATTACAAGAAAAAGTCAAACACAAATACATCAATCTCTTGCAGCATCATCCTGCACATCGGCATCCCCCTCATCATCAGCCATGGTGGCCACCGTAGCTTCGGCATCCCCACCTTCGCCCTCGCTACCTCGGCCTCATAAGTAACCGTCTTGAGGTCATCAATGGACACCATGGATAAATCCAGCTCGGGATAAACATGGGCGACCTCTTGAATAGCCAACGCGAAGGCACCTCTCACACCTTCAGCATTGGCCCTCTTTGCCGCAGCCTGGAACTGAGGAGTGTTCTCGAAATCAGCCAAGGCATCTTGAGCTGCTGTCTTTTTGATTTCCTCCTCTCTTTCCCTCACCCGAGCTAGTTCGGCCTTGAGGTCCTCCACCTCGGTCTTCATCCCTACCACAAGAAGCTCGGATTCACGAACCTTAGCTTCCGACTCCTCCAATTTCTTCGTTAGAGAATGAGACTTCTCTCGATAGGAGCTGTAATCCTTATGAAGCTTCTTGGCCTGCTCCTCAACCCTGGTAGCATGAGCCAAGGCAAGCCACGCGTGGTGTAAACTCGCGCTAGCATTGACCGAGCAGGGAGAATTCATCTTGTCTTTGTTGGGAAATGAGCAAACAAACAAATAATTAACTCCCAGGAACACAAGTAAAAATTCACATAGAATCAAAGTGAAAGCACCTGCTGGGGGAAGCATCGATCGAGCCACTTTACGAGCCACCGAGGCACTCTGAACGCACTGTCTTTTGGAGCCAAATCAATGCCGAGGTGCACGGTCTTGGGCGCAGCAGTTTCCCCCTCCTGCGCTAAAGGAACCTCTAGCACTTCGCGGCTCCGTTTCAGGGAAGGCTCCCTTACCTCGGCTGCCGAAGCCTTCCTTTTGCCCTTTGAGCCACCACCTCAACTTTGCTTTGGAGGTGCAGCAGCGGACTGAACTGCTCCCGCAGCCTGTGGAGCCGAGGAGTGGGCTGAATATAATCGAACACGTTGAACCGACCTGCCATACCTGCGATAGAGAAAAACAAAAATAGCTTTCTGGTCAAGAACGCACTCTGGAAAAATCGAAAAATAAAAGGAGAATTAGCATGAGTTACCCGGACCTCCAGGTGACCCGAGGAGATCCAGCACGTCAGGCGAAGTCAAGAGCTTAGCGTCTAGGAGAAACCTACCATAGCCTTCAATTTATTAATTTCATTGTAAGCTCTAAGCTCCTCACCATGAATCTCCTCAACCTCGTCGACCCCCTCTCTCATCGGACCTCGATTATTACTTACCTCCCACTCTCGAGGACTTATTAGACTAAAGAAATGAACTTTCCAAATTTTATTAGAAGAAGGAATATTAGTGAAAAGCTTCTTACGAGGACGAGCTGTCACGTAATACCAGCTCTTATCTGCAGGGCTGACCTTTATTGAAGAAAAAGACTTGAACAACCTTACGGATAAAGGAAATTGCATCCCCTCACAAAGAACAATGAAACCGGTCACGTGACGCCAGCTATTGGGTAACAACTGGGAAGGAGCAAGATTGTAAAAATTTAGAAGCTCAACGACAAATGGATGAAGGGGAAACCTAAGGCCAGAAAGGACGGCCTCCCTATAAACCCACAACCGGTCACCACCTCGGTCATCGGTCACTCTGTCAGTGCGCCGAGGAGGATCGATAGAAAACTCATGGGAAATGTGCCGATCCTTTTTTAGCTCAGCAAAGGCTATCCTAGTAAACAAATTAGGACAGACCTCGGGCAAAGCTCCCCCCTCATGATGTCTAGAGAATCTTTGTGGGTAGAAGGACCCCTAGTCAGAACCGGAACCCGTTCCTTATGTGTACACCCAAGGCACGAAGGCTCTCATCTAGCGCTCGTTTCTCCTCAGTGACATTGGCTCGAACCACCGTAACCCCTTAGAAGAAAGCCCCACCGACAGCTCGGGTGAGGTTGAGGACGCGGAGGCCACAGATGCCAAATCCTCAGCAGCCTCCGCAGCCTCTACCCTGCCAGCCTCGCTGGCTGAGTCGAGCCTATCCCCAAGTTCCCGCAGGAATTCGGAACTATCCTGACTTGGGGGACTAACTATTTCCACGGAAGAAGACATTGGAAGAAAGGAAGGAAAGACTTACCTAACAAGCTCAGGTTGATAGGGACACACTGGAAAGAGCGGAGAAGCGAAGCAGGAACCAAGGAAACGAACCACTGGAGGCGCACAAATGAATATGGAGGAAGCCGAAACCCGCTTTTTAAAGAGGAGTTCAGGAAGGCCATGAGTCACCTAGGGAACACCAGTAGACCTACCGCCGACCTATGCTCAAAATACGACCCTCTGATCCATTACGGATTGCGCGTACCCATGCAATCCAACAGCTGAAATAAGATTGCTAAAAATACGTGTCAGGTATTAATGACCAAGATCTCTTCGAGCTGACCTTATCAAAATCAAAACGCGCCACGATAAATGCGGTACGAATCCCGAGATAGATGAAACTTGATCACCTGCCCTACTATTTGACATACGCCGACCTGAGTCGTTCAGCTCGAGAACCCTAAAATTTAAGACCGACCTCACGACGCCCACCTCAGTACGCCGAGCTTCAAAACTGATTTTCGGGGGGACTGAATGATAATGGGTAATTGGTCAACGAGGGTAATTCAGTCTTTCACCTCGGCCAGACGAAGAGAAGACCTGTCAGAGAGTGACGTGACCTTGGTTATCACGACTCAATGATAACCTCGGATGAAGGTCCCAGGGTCAGCGCCTGATACGCTGACCCTAATACGTTATCTAGTGTTTGAGTCGGCCCCTGATACGCCGACCAGGCCTGCCTCATCACCACCTCGGTACTCAACGCACATTGGGGAGCTTAGGGGAAACTTGACCTCGGCTATTTCGCCAACCTGTACGACGAGCTGGCAGGGCAGAACCAATCCTATCGGTTGGAATATGAGAGTCCGAATCAGCCCGTCCAGGTCATCCTTCCTTACGTCCATGTCATCTTAAGGCTTCCTCGGCCTATAAATAGGACCCGGATCTCCGGACACAGGCCAGGCAACCAACTCTAAAAGAAACTTTGCCACAATCCATCGTAAAACCCATCTTCGACATCGACACTATTGATCCTTATTCTTCGACTCTTGTTACTACTGATTTTGATAATATTGAGTTTGATCATGTTGATACTTTTAATCATATTAACCTTGATTCTGATCATGTTGAATATGATGAATTTTTCCTTCTAAGTCTATTCCACATGATTCCTCCTATTAGAAGGTCTTCTCGGATTTGTCATGCTCCTACCTACCTGCAAGATTATCATTGTGCATTAGCTGAATCTAGTTTTTCTCAATCTGTTCTTCTTGATAATATGCATATTCCTTTCTATCATCCTTTGTCCAAAGTCATTTCCTATCACAAATGTTCTTCTTTACACAGCATTTATAGTAGGCATTACTAGTATAGTTGAGCATAAAACTTATAAAGAGGCTGCACCACATGACTGTTGGAAGGAAGTTATGTAGAATGAATTGAATGCATTGGAGGCTAACCATACTTGGGATATTGTGGATCTTCCTCCTTCTAAAGAACCCATAGGCTGTAAATAGGTTTATAAAGTTAAATATAAAGCTAATGGTTCTGTAGAGAGATTCAAAGCCCGCCTTGTTGCAAAAGGCTATACTTAACAACTTGGTTTAGATTACATTGATATGTTTTCTCCCGTTGCCAAGATGAGTATAGTTCGGACCTTATTGGCTGTTTCTGCTGCTAAGGGTTGGTATCTTCATCAGTTGGATATCAACAATGCATTTTTGCATGGGGACTTACACGAGAAGTGTATATGCAGTTACCCCTTGGTCTTTCTTCAACTAAACTAGGTTAGGTTTGCAAATTGCTTTTATCCTTATATGGTCTCAAATAGGCAAGTAGGCAATGGTATGCTAAGCTGACTACTGTTCTACTTGCAAAGGGGTTTACACAGGCTTTTTTTGATCACAGCTTGTTTCTTCAAGGTTCTAGTCCCTCCTTTATTGCACTTTCTTGTGTATGTGGATGATATCATCCTTGCTAGCCCCAATGAATCTATCATTCAGGATGTTAAAGCCTATCTCGATATTGCCTTTCACATCAAGGATCTTGGTGTTTTGAAATATTTCTTGGGACTAGAGGTTGTAAGGTCTTCTTCTAGTATTAATTTGTCCCAACGAAAATATACAAGATATTGGTTTTCTGGGGTCTAAACCTGTTCCAACTCCCATGGTTCCATCACTTAAATTGACTAAAAGCTCTGGTGTTCTTTTAGCTGATCCACTTCCTTATAGACAGCTCATTGGGTGTTTGCTTTATCTTATAACTACCAGACCGGATATCTCTTTTGCAGTTCAGAATCTTTCCTAGTTCTGGATCAGCCTATTGATTTGCATCTCAAGGCAGTACATAGAGTTCTTCGCTATTTGAAATCTTGTCCAGGGCAGGGTCTTTTCTTCCCTACCAAGTTTGATTTCATTCTCAAGGTCTTCAGTGATTCGGATTGGGCATGTTGCCCAGATACTAGGCGATCAATGACTGGTTTTTGTGTGTTTCTTGGAGATGCTCTGGTTTCTTGGAAGTCTAAAAAACAATCCACTGTCTCCAGGTCTTCTTCAGAAGCTGAATATAGAGCCCTTGCTTCCCTCACATGTGAAGTTCAATGGCTGCTCTATCTTTTGCAAGATTTACAACTTCTTCATCTTGATCCAGCTTTGGTATTTTGTGACAATCAATATGCTATTGCTATCATGAAAAACCCTGTTTTTCATGAATGTACCAAGCACTTCAAGATTGATTGTCACATAGTTTGACAAAAAGTTCAAGCTGGAGTCCTCATATTGCTCCATGTGCCTTCTTCCCAACTTGTTGACTTGTTTACTAAGTCCCATTGCTCCACGTGCCTTCTTCACAACTTGCTGACTTGTTTACCAAGTCCTATCCCCCTGTTTCTTTCAATTGTTTCTTTCAATTCTTTACTTTCACGATTTCCCTTTCACAATCTTTATCCTCCAGCTTGAAGGAAGCTAACACAGAATAGTATATTTCTTCTTTGTTGGCTGACTTGGCATTGACTAGTTGACTCAGCAGTTTTTCTTTCTTTTCATTCTGTTAGTTTGTTAACTTTCAGTTGTGTCTCTACTCTGTATATAAAAGGGAGCTCTCTCATCTCTGTAAATTCATTCAATCAATAAAATTTTCCATTCAGTTTTTCATCAAATAGTGCAAACTACAAAATATTAAACAATACCGTACTCGTTTATGACCCGTATTTAAAACAATTTATAAACAAACCGATATATCACCTATCTAATTCCAAACAGAGTTTTTTTTAATCCCAGATCGTGGCAATCCAAATCCTCAATCAACTTGACTTTTCAGTTGTCTCCATTTTTTCCAATCCTAGTTCCAGAATACCTTTAATGGAAATAGTGTTACAAGATGTAGAATGACTACAGAAAATAAGGCTTGTATGAAAAAGCTGTCCCATTGTGATGATCGTATCATTTGTAGTTTTAAATGCTGAATGCAGTTAAATATAAAGTAATTCACTAAAGCAAACACGCATTTGATTATGTTCTTAGTGACAACACAGAACCTTCTCAGAGGTCCATCCTTTGTACACCCGAAGCATAGGAAAATCTCAAATTCTCACCAGCCTATTTCTTAGAAACCAGCTTGTCTTGACGGCCTCCAATTGCTCCTAATGGTCTCAAATAAAGAAATGATAGATTCCAAAACATTTGGCGTGTTGGGACCTTTGTTGAATTGCTCTAGGAGAATCCACACAAGAGAACTCACTCCTGAGCTATACTTGTGACTAAGAATACTGTAAATTCAAATGTCAGGAAGTTCGACGCGCAGGCAATATCATGGACTTGGAAAGTACAATGTTAATAGTTTTGCCATTACCAGGGAAATGACAGTTGTGGAATTGCTAACAAAGAAGCAAAGCAACACCCAATTATCTGCTCAAGAATATTCTATTTACGACATCAACAGGTAATGCATAAGCTGGGTCAATGGCTTTCAATCCTGAATACTCGAGAAGTGAAAGTCCTACAATAGTAACAAGCATGATCAGAGTTACACGTGTGAAATTCATAAAACAAATAAAACCATAGTCAGGGAATATGACAGAAAAGCAATAGATGAAAAACATAGTTCAAAGGATCATCCTGGCCGCAGGAGGGGGGGAAGGGGAGTTTGGAACCATTGTATTCGCTTTATGTAGGATAGGTGCAAAAGCCAATATGATCTATAAATAAGGGTAGAAAAAAATCTGCGAAAACCTGCAGAATGGAAAAAGCAAATAGAAGCTGTTAGATACCAGCAACTCCAAAATATGTATGGTAGACATCAACAGCATCATCTGGTCTATCGGAAATTCCACCATTTTCGACATCCTGACAGTCCAAGATGAACTTAACAAGCTTTTCCTTGTTAATCCAGTGAACTCTGTCAATCATGATCAAGCTAGAAAGAACCCACCATGAGTAGCAAACCTACAAAGGATTCAACATCACAGTGAGACAAGGCTAGAAGAATATTACTACAGGACACAAGGTTCTCTTTAAACTCAAAAAAAAAAAAAAACCCACATCAGGGAGTTTCTCAGGGCGACCATTAAGACCACCAGATTTGACTTGCCGCTCACACAACCACCAACCAAGAATGTCCTTATCAACATGATGCAGAAATCCCGTTATAGCAAGAGCACCCACACAACAGAAAACTGCAGTCATTATGTGCACAGTAAAATGATATCAGTCACTTTTCAACAAAGATTGTCACTCTTATTAACAGTGCTTTTATTTAAGCCCAAAAGTAAATGGAACTAAAACCAAGAAATTAGTTATCTTCATTATGAATATGCCAGTAAGAATGTCATATGGGCCATGGATTAACATACTTTGCCCTGCATGAGACTCGCCACCAGGTGTGCATCCAAAGCCACCATCCAGGTTTTTGCAACTCACAATGTACTTAACAGCTTTCTCAACATTGATTTTATCCAGACATTTTAATATTGAAAGGCAACAGATGGCAATATAAGAAAACCTAATCCAAGAAATTCAATTTGGTAAAAGAGCATTCACATCTAAATATACTAAATCAGAAAACAAAATAGACACAGATATAACATAAAATCCAGGAAGAACATATACCGAGTATCCACCTCACCCCACATGTCCCCTGAAAAGGATCCATCTTCATTTTGCAGCCCTGTAATATCTAAAATAGAGATTTAAGTAAAACAAGTACTTGAAGGCACTTTACATTAAACAGCCAACTGTAGCAAGTCAACTAAATTAAACTGATACAAATAGTTTTAAAGCAACTCCAGAAAATGGATAATGATTGCAGAATAATAGAACCTTTCCAGTGAAGAGGAAATAATTTTATCAAAAGAATATATGGAAGGATACAAGTTGCAACCTTATCAATGTCAAGGACATCTAGCTTGTTGAATAGCGCCAGAACTTGTACAGCACTGAGAGTGTACAGTATATGTGGGTCATGCCCAATATTACCAGCAAAACCACCTGTATGAACAAGTATTAACAAGCCTCTTTAATTTGTGATCCAATTAACTTAAATCTATACAATTTTATTTTTACCTAAGCTAATAATACTAATAATTAAACAATAAAAGACAAAGCTTTAAGATATACCAGATTCATGTCGGCATTTCATGATCCATGAAATAACTTCCTCTGCATTAACAGCATCAAGCTTCCCTAGAAGATCCAGGGTTGTTAATCCCCAATATGCCCCATTCATTCTTAGATGGTCCATCACCACTGATTCAAAACTATCCTTTTTCTAACCATAACCAACCCCAAAATAATCAACTTGAGATAAAAATAAAGTTTGATAAATGTAAAAGAAAAACGAAAATCAATGAGTTTGAAACTTACCTTTTCAACAGACAAAATGTACTGAACATGTTTGTCAACAGCAAGCTCTCCCATGATCTGTCATCCATTTTCCACATCAATTTCCAAAATATTTGAAGGCTTAAAAAAATAGAGATTGAAAAATTTGAGTCAAAATCCAATGAAAATGCAGTTAAAACTTAACAAGCTTGTAAACAAAATATAAAAAGAGTTAAAGGATTATGTATTCGCCTTATTTTGTCCAGGTCTTATTTTATCGACAATGAATAATTAATCAACACTAATATTTTTTTCATTAAATTTGTATGATTTTGTATTTTTACTTTGTTCATTCTGACACTTGGGTTTAGGTATCAGGCACTCATTGGATCATTTGAGCTCAAGTAAATGCTGAAAAACATAAAAAAAAAATAAAAAATGCGCATCAAAATCAAAATTGGAGTCTGGCGGTTTGAATCATGCTGCCAAGCTGCCCAGTTCTCTCGTTCCACCCTCTTCAGTAAAAAAAGGGAGAGACAAAATCATGGGATTTGAACCCCAAATTTTTTCTATAAATAGAGCTATCAAAGGACAAACAGCCAGAGCTCCTAATCCTTCAACCGTCCCCAATTTCTCAAACCAAAATAAAACCTAAACTGAACCCATTCAAGACAACAAACTCATCAACAATATCAATCCAGTGAAGACACTATATACTATGACCTTGTTAATTTAGACTAAAGCTTGGAGATGGTTACCTTATGTTCTTGGTTCCAAGCCTAAATTAGAAATGATATGCCCAAGTCTTATTTCTTTTTCTTTATTCATTTCTGGTTGTTTATTTCTCTTATTAAAAGAAAATTTTGAAAAAAAAGAAAAAACAAAATAGCAAAAAAATCAAAAAAAAAAAAGAAGTAAAGATTAAGTTGAGTTTCAAAATTCCATTCAGTCAAATAAGGATTCGAATTTGAAAAAACAAGAAGATCTGATCCTCAGCTTCAAAATCTGAAATCAAATTTGAAACAAAGGGGAATCAGCCTAAACTAAACTCTGGTTCCAAAAGTCCATAAAATCAAACGCAATGTCAGCAGGAGGGGACCAAGCGAAAATCCATGCCAGGTTCAAACCCAGAAGTTTCATCCCCAGCAAAGGCACTGTTCATCCACAACCAAACTCAGAAATTAACCAATCATTCATGACAGAGCCAAAACCCGAATAAATCCCACTCAGCTGATAAACCAGGAAACAATCCCAGAAAGAAAACACCCAGCCACAAATTATCCAGAGCCCGAACCATTAAACACTGCCCTAATCCCAGCAGTCAACCCAGCCAAGGAACCAAGTTTCCATCCACACCCGAACCCAGTTCACAACCCCATCCGATCCATTGAACCACAAATAAAAATAAAAAGAAGAACCCATCAACACAGCAAAACCCACATCAGTACCCTCTCAGAAACCAATACCCGACAAATTGTTATGAGCTAAAATAAGAAGCCCAAACATAAACTCACAATTACATGTAAATGGAAACACATAGAAGAGGAACCTGTGGTCTTGGCTCTAGAACGGAGGAAAATAATTTTTCTTCTTTACGGTAGATAACGGCAGCCTCGGAGAAAGACGAAACACTGAGCAACAGCACCGCGCAGCGACAGGGCGAAGAAACAGTGGTGCCTGGCACTAGGGCTAGTTCAAAGCTGAAGCTAGAAGGAAGAAAATGAGAGGAGTGAAATTAGCTGAAACCCGTGGGTAGAGAATGGCAATGCGGAGGATACTCGTTAATTTTGGTATACTATTCAAACCCATTTATATATTGAATTACCCTTATAATTACTCAAATATTTGTTTATCTTCTGTACCTAAATTTTATCCTAATAATTTAGACACCATCTTTTTACTGTTCAAATTCGTTTAATTATCTGATTATTAAGTTAAAATTTTACCTTTCAAACTATTTTAATGAATATCAGTTACCTAATCCAAACCTGAACCTGAATTAAAAAAACAAATTTAATTAAACAATTTTCTATTAATTAAAGTCATAAAATCAAACAAAAACTAAAATTGAAATATAAATTCAATCATAATATAACAAACAACTTCAAAAATACATCAAAGAACAACTTTCAAGTTCATAATGCTTAAATCCAAGCCCTTCCTTGAGCTTGATGGTAAGATACACGTGTTATCTTGCTCAAGAACTTGGGTTCAAGGGCTGCCAGAGAAATGTAATGCTTAAATCCACAAACATCCATTTGAGCAATACAAATCTAGCAAGAGCAATACAAATCCATTTGATCAAATACAAATCCAGCATAAGCAAATACAAATCCAACGAAAGCAATCAGCAGTCAATAAAAAATCTGGTAGTTTTCGCCTCGGAGGTTTTCGAAGAGCCTTGTCTGAAGGAAGCTTAGAGCGATTATATTATAGTTCTTCTGATACTGCTCATTTTATGCGCGTTTATATTATACGCTTAGGAAGATTATATTATATTATATTCGAGATCATGTTTGGTGTATAAGATGATAGATAAGATAAGATGATAATTATCATATTTTATGTTTGATGTACACATTAAGCCTATGTTTGGATTGAGGGTGGGAAAGAGAAAGGAAAGGAAAGTAAAGTAAAACAAAAGAATGTTGTAAACCTTTCCTTTGTTTGGGAAGATTTTTTAGCTAGAAAAGGAAAGAGAGGGGGAGTGAGCACCTCTTGCTTTCCCTTGAGTTATTCAATTTTTTTAAAACCCCAATTTGGGGTAAAGGGGAAAGAAAGAAAACTTGAAAAAAGTTTTAACATGTAGAATATCAAATTTAACCTTATTATTTTATAAAATTTAAAACAAAAAGGGTTATAATTAGAAAAAAAAAAGCATTACAATAAATCATTTCCTTTCCTTTTCATTATTTAACCAAACAAGGATTGTTAGGATTACTTTCCTTTCATTTCCTTTATTAATTTTAGCTATCCAAACAAGGATACATATACCATTTCCTTTCCTCTCCTTTCCTCTAGTTTACATTCCTTTCCTTTCTATTCTTTTTCTTTACTAATGTTTATCCAAACATAGTGTAAGAGGAAAATTGAATTGCAAGGATGATTAATCATCTTTCTAGTATAGGATAACTCAATCCTCTCCAAAATGTGAGGATTATTCCTAATCCCATAAGATTAGAAATAAATACTCATATTTTATTATTTTATCCTTAACATTATATTTAAAAATTCACTTAAATATTTAATAAAATAGTAAGGATCTTTAATTAATTAATATAATTTTTTTCCTTCTTTTTCATTTTTTTTCTTGCTTTTGATTAAAGAAAAACTATAATTTTGAAAAAATAATATTTTCTTGTACACATTTTTTTAAATTATTTTTAGAAAATAAATTGTCAAACATAAAAAATATTATAAAATATATTTTTAACTAGTTTTTTCTTACATTTAAATTTTTATTTTTTCTTTCTTAATTTTTTCTTTTTGCCTAAAAAAATGAAAGAAAAGTGACTATTAACCATAAATTATTAGAAATTATATATTTTTTAATTCATCAAAATTGAATTATTAAATTTAACTTTTTTTTTCTTTTTTTTTGTTTTCTATATTTCCTTATAATTGACCAAAAAAAAAAAGAAAGAAGATAAAGAAACCATAAAAATAAAGAAAAAATATTTAAGAATAGTCTTTTGAAAATTTAATGTAATTAAAAAATAAACTTATTTCCAAGAAAAACTCAATTTTCTAAAAATAAATATATTTAATTTACAATAAAAAATTATTTTAAATTTAAATCATATAAAAGAAATAAAAAAGGAAAAAAAATACAGAAAATGCTTTTTATAAAAATTTTTAGAAGTAATTTTTTTATTAAAAAATCAGCTAATAAATTGGACTATTAATTATAGTATAATAAATAATATTTAAAATTTTATTTTTCAAATTTATTTATAACAAAAAATTATAAATTTAAATTATGTTACTTTAAAAAAGAGTACTTAAAAAAATCATTTTATACTATTTTTAATTTTACACAAAACAAATATTGTGAAAAAATAAAGAATCATCCTATTATATTCTTAATCCTTGTACACACCAAACATAAGATAGGATGATATAATCTAATCTTATCCTATCTATAATCTTATATTATCTTATCCTATCCTCGTCCTATGCACCAAACATGACCCGAGTATCTTAGATTCCTTCAAGGGCTCCTATAATATTTTGGCCATGTTCTGTCACGTTTTCAACCTTCATTTTCAATTTTAAAATTTCAATTTCAGGATGATAATATTTAGAATTTTTTTATTTGATGATATTTTAATGTGTAAAACATTAAGTTTACTTGTAAGGGAAATAACTACTTGGATAATTAAGTTTTAGTACTGCAAAAGATATGAAGCAGTAGTACACAATAGTAATATATTCATAGGTCCTCAGCTAGACATCTAAGAATCAATGAGTCACAATATTTATGTAAAAAACAGTAACGTGATTCCTAAGCATTTCAAGCACATTTGGAATAGATAATCCAAGCCAAAAATTAAATGTTATCTTCATAGCTTCTTTGGTATGAAGCTTCTTTGGTTAGACTTGAAACTTATGATTTTTAACAATATATTTATTTATAGGTTGAAAGCCAGTTAAATATCAAAAATCACAATTCAATAACATCTCTTTCTCTTTATTTTTCTTCTATTCAGACTTTTTTTTCTTTAGCTATATATGGTTCTATTCTGCTTCGAAACAAATCAAACCAAAGGAAAAGAAAC
Organism: Heritiera littoralis; assembly: GCA_031772115.1. NCBI lineage: Eukaryota > Viridiplantae > Streptophyta > Magnoliopsida > Malvales > Malvaceae > Heritiera > Heritiera littoralis. Next base: position 3,911,967 of record JAPDPK010000052.1, on the reverse strand, counting down.
ATAAAAGAAAAAGAATCAAAGAAAAAGATGTTATAAAAGCTCAAACGGAGATAATGAAGAATATAGAGACCAAAGAAGAGGTAAGGATAGAAGAAGTTTTATGATATTCTCATTTATTGCCTTTCATTATAGTGAGCATTTGTTTTATATATTTACAAAAGATCAATCACTGTCTAGCATTCCTAACAACCTTAACCAATGAAAATAAAGATTCCTTGACAGCTCACTAATTACAATGGTCCAACATTCCTATGACATGTCAGCTGCTATAGTTTGCTACAGTACTCCCTTGTTGTCACAGCTGCTATAACCTCCTCCTCGTCCTTTGCCAATATCTTGGTGTTGTTTTCCTGTGGTGCTGCTATTCTGGTATTTATCTGGTTGTCTTTGGTTCCTTCTCAGCATCCAGCTCAAGCTCTATGTCAGTTGCTATATCCACCTCAGCACTTGACCCTATACTAACATCCAACTTCATGACATCACCCCCTCTGTATTTGATCCTTGTCCCCAAGGATCAAAAGAAGGAAACTGAGCATTCAGAACAGAGTAATCCTCCCATGTTGCATTTTCAGGCCTGATGTTAATCCATTCCACCAATAATTGTGTCACAGCTTTGTTGCCTTGTTTAATTATCCTTTTGTCTAAAACAACAGCTAAATAGAATAGACATTGACCAGTTTCATTAACCTCAGGAGGTGTTATAGATGGCACCACCTTAGAGCCAATTTTCTTCTTCGGTAAATTAACATGAAACATAGGGTGGATTTTTGTAGTGGCTAGTAGCAATAACTTGTATGCCATTGGGCTGATTTGGGCTATGATAGTGTAAGGGCCATAGTACCTTTAAGAGAGTTTCAGGTTTTTTGTAAGGGTAAGGAAGTTTGTTTGTAAGGTTGTATTTTTAGATAAACCCCATCTCCCACTTGAAACTCGTGGAGCCTAAAATTGATTTTTTCTTTGGCCTCCACAAAAAAAACTAGTCGTTCGAGGCTTCCAACATGGAGGGGATCAATCCCTTTAAGTAAGGCAAGATCCCTTGCACTGTTCTAGCCCTTTTGCCAACAGGGGATAGATCCTTTGCATTATTCTAGCCATTTTACCAACAAGGGATAGATCCCTTTATTATAGGGGATCGATCCCCTCTTCTTGTTTTGAGAAATTTGAGCAGTTTTAAGTTGAAAAATGTGTAATCTTTGGTTTTAAATCATCCCGTCATTTTTCAACTTTATTTGAATATTTCTTGACTAAGCACTTGAAAAGTCAGCTCAAATATTTATCAAGTAATTTTTTAAAAATATTTTCAATATTTCCTTGAGAAAATTACTTGATGAAATATTCAAAATCATTTTATAAAAGATTAAGACCAATAAGAATAAGCAATTAAATTATAGTCTTATATTTGATAAAAGTACTTGATATAATTTATGAAAATCATAATTGATAAAGCAAATTTACAATATAAAAATTTAATTTAATTTTGCTTAAGTGTTTGTCATTTCAAAATGTATATGTATCAATTTAAAGATAACAATCTCCCCTTTTTGATATGACAAAACTTAAGGTAAATTTGCTTTGAAAATACTTTGAAAAAGCTATACCTTAATATGATCATGATTTTCAAAGTAATTTACCAACCACATTATCTCTCCCCTTTTTGTCATAGCAAAAAGAAGGATAAACAAAAACTACTCTCCCCTAAAAATATGGATTAAAATTTTTGAGGACATAAGAAATATTACTCTAACCAACAAAAAAAAAATAGTACATTGGGAGTTATATCACAAATAAATAAATCAATTTCCATATAAAGATCATGAGGTGTTTGTGCATGCAATAAAAATTGTTTATGATCCTTTGCCAATTATTCATAAATAATTTTCAATACATTGCCAATTGGTCATAAGGATGCAGGTTGTTCATTCATTGTCTATTAATTTTATAGCTTGCTCATTTCAATTCCATCAAGTACCTAGATACATCAATTGTTCTTATAGTTCAACTAAGGTGCTTGTCAATACATAACGATTATGAGCTAAACTTAGATGAAAGATTATGCATTGAGCTCATAAACCATTTTCAAGAAAGAATGCGCCTAGAATTAAACTATTTATCAATTTACCATATGTTCTAGCATAAATATGTCTCATCTAAATGTGTTTTAGAAGGATTCTTCCGTATTTGTTATTTCAATATTAAGAGAGAAGAATTATCAATTTAAAACATATACTAATTGTTACCAATGGTTGACTTATACTTTTTGCATGAATTCAATTGTTGTGTGGTATGTTCATGCCAAGAGAATGGACAAGTCAAGCAAGCAAGAACATACTCGAAAACATTCTTCCTATTAAAATTCAAACATGTATATCCCAAAGTATGTGAAGTACAAGATCAATATGGAACATGTATAAAAATGCCATTTATATAAAGCATTCCTATCATCAATTTAAGGCATTTAGATTCATGAACCATAAAGCAATCATAATCACATATCCAATAAATATGTATATAGATTAATTTAAACATAAGCATACTATCATGACGTATTAATCTGTATTCATATGCACAAATTTAATCATATGGAAGATTCAAGAATTTATATCATTCAAGCACACATATTTTTTTTATAGTCATAAGCATAAAGAAATTATTTAAAGATCTTTACCAATTATGAGCAAGAAAAGGTTGAAGCTTACCATCTTAATCACATCATAGTCATATCCCTAATTGTTTTATCATTTAAGGTTTTAGGAGGGATATATGCTATTTTGTCAAAAAGTTTTACCTAAGTGAATCAGTGAGGTCAAGCATATAATTTCATGAAAACAAATTTTCTCAACTCATAGGAATGATCATTGATTGAAGCTAAGTAATCATGCAAGCTTATCATCAAAACATTCAAGAATCTAATCAAAGTGCTTTTGTTCATGTTTGCATTTATTCTTGAATATTGATATCATTAGGGGTTAAGTTCTTTAAGATTTGGCTATGAGAGAAATCTAAAGTTTATGGATGATAGATTTTCATACATTTGATCATTTAAGATCCATTTATCATCACAAATTGTAGGCCAAAGAAAATTATGACTCTAGGTAATATGTTAGGCATCTCCAATATTGTATTTACCTAAGTCATATTTGAATTCAAACACTAAGGTCAAGTTTGATCATATTATCATTCAAGCATACATATTGACCTTAATTACTCATATTTCATTGAATATATATATACACACACACACACACACACACACACACACACACACATCATGAAGCCTAATGTGGAATATGTGAGTCAAGCTATGAGATATAATCCTATAAGCGTTCTTGACTAAGATGAACCAAAAAAATGAATATGTCTGTTAAGCACAGGGTTCATCAATTTCTCAAGTGCATACTCAAATCATTGAAATAATTATCAAAATTATGTTTATACATTCATTGAAAAGATATTTCAATGTTATTTCAAGATTCATGCATTATTCTTTAATAAGAAAAATGATTTTGCACTTATAAGTTCAATGAAAATGGTACTTATTGTTGAGAATGAAACATGACACCAATGAAAAATGATTTTACAAGTTAAAATATCATCAAGAATAAGTTAAAACAATGTGTTTTAAGTTAAGAAAAAAGAAAGTATTAAGAAAATGAAGGATCCTTTTCAAATTTGGGTTTAAAATCAAGAAATAGGCATTTTGCCTAAGGAGGATCGATCCCTAGAAGTGAGGGATATATCCCTTAACTCAAGAATGCAGAATTTCTATATTTTAGCTAGGGGGAATCGATCCTTAAGGATGAGGATCGATCCTTTGATCAAATTCTGTAGAATTTTGGCTAAAAAAAATCAACTTTTGAGGTGCCACAAATCCATTTTTGAGTATTTTAAGTCCAAATAAATGTTTGAACACATGTATAATATGATTTTAGACTTAAATGAATGTAAACATGAAAGAAAAATCATTTGAGCATAAATTTTGCAATTTTGGAAGAATTTTTGCAAAAAAAAATATTTTTGGTCTCATGAGATGTCATTTTAAGAGTTATGCATAATTTGGCAAAACCAATATGTTTGAAAGCATAAATATGCAGCACATATATCATCAAATCACAATATTTGTGAGCATCATGCCATAATTTCTAATATGCATGTTTTTTATCAATGCTCATAAAATGGCATTTTGCAAGTATGACAAATTTGACATTTTTATGCAAGCAAATATATGATCAACACATCTCATACTTTCTCAAATCACATCAATCCAATGCAAAATCATTTCATAATCATTTAACATGCTTTTCATTCAATTATTCAACACAATTACAATGCATCAAGGATTATCCACATGATATCCCATCAAAGCACAAATAATTTAAGGATAAAAGAGTTTTGAGAAGATAGACATTAAGCTTACAAAACTCCTTTGTTTGAGATTGCTTTGCCATAATTTATTGAGTCCACCTTGAGCCATCCGAAGAAATGATGAAGTGAAGTGATCTTGCAAGTGTGGATCCTCAAGCATTCTCTTTTCCTCATTGGCACAAGAAAACTCTATGGGGTTGTGTAGAGCATTCAAACTTCAATGTTTCTTTATGACTTCATGCTTTAACACTCCTACAACAAACAAATTCAATTATGCTTTGATACCCAAAATTTCTTAGGTCTATAAGAGTTAGTACAAATAATTTTTGATCCCTTAGGGATCCATTTCACATTCAATTTATCATCATTTATAACATGCTTTGGAACCTATATTTTTCTAACTACTCTTTCTCTAAATGTGATTTTTCTATACATGCATGCTTGTAATAAGTGTCCTATTCTATTGCATAGTGAGCATGAAAGAGATAATTCATTCATAGTATTCTTGCTCACTAAGAATTTCTTAAGATGGCTTTCTTTGTGTTTTGCATTATAGCCTAACTCCATTTTGTCAAAGAAAGCTCTAACAAGTGATCTAGCTTTTGTTGACCCATACAGAATCTAGAAAATGAATTATGCAAGTTTAAATTTTTTTCTTTATTTCGTCAATTTCTAGATTTGCTTCTTTTAATTTCTTTTCAAACTCAAGTTTGGCATTTAATAGTATTTCATTTTCTATTTTCAATTTAGCAATGATCTTCTTATATTTGGAGTTCATGCATTGAAAATCATTAGCTAATTCATTAAAGGCATTTTGTAATTCATTAAAAGCATAATTATTGCCTTCACTAGAGCGAGAACTAGCTTCATCATCACTAAAGGCCATAAAGCATGAATAGGCTATCTTATCTTCTATGATTTCCTCGTCATCAGAGCTATCACTATCGTTCCATGTAGCCATAAATGCTTTCTTCTTAGGCTTTTTATTATTTTCCTTCCTAGGTAAGGGCATTCTAACTTAGTATGACCCGGTTCATTACACTCATAGCATGATTTCTCATTACTTCTCTCTTTTGAGGCCTTCTACCATCTTCTCTAGCTTTTATCCTTATGAACTTATTAAATCTTTTGACAAACATTGCCATTTCTTTTTCTTCCTTATTTCCACTCTCATCATTATCATCTCTAATTTTCTTATGAGTGGAAGACTTTAAGGCTACTGCTACTTTCTTGATTGGCTCTTCATTTCCTTTTAATTTCATCTCATACCAATGAGCTCATCTAGGGATAAGGTGTTAGGGTTTTAGACTCTTTTATTGTGGTTACCTTTGCCTCTCAAGATTTAGGCAAGCTATTCAAAATTTCTTTAACATTTTAATGTTGGAATATGTCTTGCCTAATGTCTTGAGTCCATTGATTATATCATTGAATCTATTGGACATTTCACTAATGGACTCATCTTCATTCATCCTAAAGAGCTTATAATCATGTGTGAGCATACTTACCTTAGTTTCCCTAACTTGATTGGTTCCCTCATGAGTGATGGCTAGTTTTTCCTAAATTTGCTTGGCATTCTCACATAGGGTGGTTCTATTATATTCATTAGGACATAATGCATAAAATAAGGTGTGCATGGCTTTGGTATTCGATTGTGCCATTCTCATATCATTTGTGTCCCATTCATCCTCATTCTTAGGGACATCTTTTCCATCTAATTTCTTTATGGGAATTTGGGGACCCCTAACTATAATTCTCCACATCTCATAGTCATTTGCTTTCACAAACAACATCATTCTAGTTTTCCAATAGGAGTAGTTTTCTCTATTGAAAAAGAGAGGTCTAACTATTGAGTGTCCCTTTCCACCTAAGGGTGTACCTATGTTCAAATGAGCCATTTAAGATCGTTTTGCTCGAAGGGTGTTAGTCCTTTTCTAATCTTAAGCCCAATCTCTGGTACCAATTGTTGGCTCAATTATCTAACCGAAAGGGGTAAATCGATTTTTAACTACCTTTAGGTTCATTTTTTGCTCTTCTAAAATTCTCTAGCTTATCTTATAGTTTTCTAAGTTCTCTTAGCTTAGTGAAGCATACAATTCAAAATCTAAATAAAGTGTACAATTTAAATCCAAGTAAGTAAAGAGTTAAAGGAAAGAGAATTGTACGTAAGTGATTTATAGAGATTCGGCAACCTTGCCTACGTCCTTTAGCTTGAGATGCTCACAAGGATTTTTCCCAAATCCACTAATGAATTTGTTACACTCTTTTTTGTAGGCTCAAGAGTAACCTTCAACACTCCTTTTCTTAAGCTCAAGGAGGAAACCTTATACCTTTTTTTGGGCTCAAGAAGGAAACCTTACTATCTTTCCTTTTTATGGCTCAAGGACAAAACCTTAATTTCTACCCACAACTCACTTTACAAATTGAGTTCTCAAGGGTTCACTCCCTTTTACAATTTGTGAATGGATTTTTGAGAGTTGTAATCTAAGATAACCTCTAAGAAGGTAGGTGATTACACTTTAAGCTCTAAAAGAACCTAATCAATGTTTGTGCTATACAAGGATTAAGAAAATGATAGAAGATTTTGAATTTTAGCACTTGGAATATTTTTAAAACTTGAAGAAGATGAAGAATGAAGTCTCTTAAGTGTCTTGAACTTCTAAGCTTCTATTTATACTCTTTTAAATGGTTGTTGAAGCTGGGTGGAGCCTAAAATTAATTTTCCCATTGGCCCTCACAAAAAAACTAGCCGTTGGAGGCTTCCAGTATGGAGGGGATCGATCCATTTAAGTAGGGGATGGATCCATTCTGCTAACAAGGGATGGATCTCTTCACTGTAGGGGATGGATCCTTACACTATTTTAGCCATTTTATGGCAAGGGACGGATCCCTTTATTGTAGGAGATCGATCCTTTCTTCTTGTTTTTAGAAATTTGGGTAGTTTTAAGTCGAAAAATGTGTAATCTTTGGTTTTAAATCATCTCAAGTCATTTTTCAACTTTATTTGAATATTCATTGACTAAGAACTTGAAAAGTTAGCTCAAATATTTATCAAATAATTTTCTAAAAATATATTATATTTTTCCTTAAGAAAATTACTTGATGAAATATTTAAAATTATTTTATAAGAGATTAAGACCAATAAGAATAAGCAATTAAATTATAGTCTTATATTTGATAAAAGTACTTAACATAGTTTGTGAAAATCATAATGGATAAAGCAAATTTACAATATAGAAATTTCATTTAATTTTGCTTAAGTGTTTGTAATTTCAAAATATATATGTATAAATTTAAAGCTAATAGCTCTATTCCAGTGGCACTAGCATTTGTCTTGAAGCAAAAAAGCCTATCAAAATTTGGTAAGGCCAGTACAGGTGTAGAAACCATGGCTCTCTTGAGCTCGTAAAAAGCTTCTACCGCTTCCTGGCTTCATGTGAACCTATTTTTCTTCAACATATCAGTTAAGGGCTTACTTAAAACCCTATAGCCTTTTATGAACTTCTTATAATATCCTGTCAATTGCAAGAAACCCGTCAAAGATTTCAAAGTTTTAGGTAGTGGCCAATTCACCATAGCTCTAATTTTAGCAAGATCTGTAGAAACTCCTTGCTAAAAAATGACATGGCCTAGATACTCAACTTGTTTTTGGCCAAAAAAGCACTTGTTCTTCTTAGCAAACAACATGTTTCTCCTTAGCACTTCAAACACAGTTCTCAAATGCTCAATATACCTATCAAGGCTGGTGCTGTAGACAAGGATATCATCAAAGACTACTAACACATATTTTCTCAATTGTTCAAAAAATAAATCATTTATCAATGACTGGAAAGTAGTAAAGGCATTAGTGAGCCTAAAATGCATTACCTTAAACTCATAATGGCCTTGGTGTGTTTTGAAAGCAGTTTTGTAGATGTCTTCCTCAGTGACGTTAATTTACCAATAGCTGAATCTTAGGTCAATTTTGAAAAAAATGCTTGCTCCTTTAAGTTCATCCATTAGGTCCTCTACCATAGGAATTGGAAACTTGTTTTTGATTGTTAGAGCATTCAATTGTCTTTAGTCCACACATTGTGAGACCCGGTATTTTTATATATATTGTACATCATATTATACATAATTGATAATCGAAATAAATTAATTTGTGGAATTAAATAAATAGTGAAGATGAGATTCCACTTCACATTTTGGAAATTTCGGAATTTAAATTTCGATATAGTGTATGTGAATTAGAATGAAAATTTATGAGATGAATAGAAAGCATGGATTAAAAGAATAGAATTATATTTTATGCAGTAGACATATGGTGGAAATTTTATTGGAGAACGATTGGTTGAAATAGGTATCGAAAAGAGACCAAGAGGAGTCAACAAAAACATGCTACCAGGTGTGGACGGTAAGTGCTGTAATTTTCTGACTTCATACGTGAATAGTTGTAGACCTCTCTTGCGTTTTGAGTATATATATTTTTATACCATAACGATGCCAAGCTAAAAGTAAATGATAAGGAAAAGTGAACACATGGAATAAGAAAAAGAATTTTATTGGATGAAGCTTTGAAAAGAGAAGTGTAAAGAAAGTTAAGGTGCACCGAAAAGTGAGGACCTCCTCTCTGCCATGTGCGTGCTCAATTGGAGAAACATGGCTGAAATTGTAACCACATGGTTATAAAATAATATGCTAAATTTATAATAAGAAGAAGAGGTAATTAATATTAACATATGAGCCAATATGATTGGCTAAAGTAAGCAAAGAAAGTCCACAAAATCATGTAGCATAGAGGACTGCAACGTCACTTATGGCTGCTCTCGTACCATCTTCTTTCCAGCCATAAAAAGTTGATGAAACATGATTTTTTCTTAGTGTTAAATAGGGAGAAATGGTGTTTGAAAATAAAGTAATAAAGGATACTTTACTTTAGAATTTCTATTGGTTAAAATAAAGCAAAGAAAGAGTGAAAAACAAGACTAAGCTAATCGGTCGAAGAAGTCCACAAAAGCAGGCAGCAAAGAGGATTCCCACGTTCCTTGGGCTGTTCTCGTACCTTCTGCTGCCCAGCCATAAGTTTGGCTGATGAAACATGAGTGTTATGGTGTAAAATAGATAGGAAATAATATTTAAAGATAAAGTATATGGAGAAGATGAAAGTAAAAAACAATGCAGCAAAAGTAGACTACTATGCACGCCACTTTGCTGCCTATTACACGCCCCTCTTCAGATTTTTAAAAAAGGGTGTTGAACCTTGACGTGGGTGGTAGAAAACATAAGAGAATTATGGCTTAAAAGTGAAATATGAGAGCAATTAATTGCTGAAGAATAAAACAAAAGAAAAAGAAGCAAAAAACGTGTGGAAAGGAAGACTTCCTCGCCACCTTGAGCTGTAGTTTTTCTTCAGCCATTAAATGAAGTTTAATGCATGAAATGATGAAGAAATATGATAAAATGCTAGATGGATTATTGGTATTGGTTGTCTTGGATAGAAAGAAAGAATAAGAAGCAAGAAACTTCAACAAATTCGGTTGTCTCCACTGAATTCCTCTGCTTCCACGAGCCTTCTGTTTGCTGACGTTATTTTCAGTCTTCACTTGTTTTTTCATAAAAATCCTGTAGCAAACATCATTGCTTACTAAGTTGTTAACCTAATGTTCTTCATAGACCACATATATATATCTTAAGACCAATTAAGATACAAAGCTAGGAGACTAACGAGGGGAAGGAAAACCAAAACAAAAAATAAAATTCTGTTTTGAGATACTCCATTCGGTCAAGTTAAGAAACTTAACTTCCATGATTTTTTTGATATGCCATGACATATTTTGAGGTTTCTAAGCATGAGAAACATGATGATAATGTTAAATTTTGTTAAATTCTATTAGATCAAGAAAATTGCATAATTTAAATCTTGATATAGATTTAGCAAAAATAAGAGAATTATGTTAGAAATTGTATGATGATGAGGAGAAATGAAGCATGAGATATAAATAAAAAGGAAGAAGAAGCTCAGAATTGAAATAGGTGGAAAAGAGACTTTTGACTAAAGAGGAGACTTATGGTTGAACATGGAAGTGTGAAAGCATTTAAGGCTTCATGCAAGAAAAATGGCAACAAGGGCCTCACGTAGACAAGAATCAAATGGAAGACAAGAAAATAGAAGCAAATGTTGAAAAGTCAATAAAAATGGCCATGAGAGGTTTCGGCCATGACTTGAAAATTAAGGTAAATGTGCTGAAAAAAATTAGAATTTTGGTATAGAATAATTCTAGAAATAAAAAGAGATCAGTTGGTGAAATTGAAACCGAGAAAGAAGCTAGAATGAACAAATTGAGTCTTAACACCAGGATAATTCATACTGGTTGTACTCATAACATGAAGTTAGTGGTTGCATTTTATGAATTTTAGTGGTTTAAAAATAAGAACAAAATTATTAATAATTTTCGACAAAATTATTAATAATTTTTGACAAAATTATTTTGCAGTCGAAAAGTACGATTTCGGTAGACGCAACCGAAAAGCTCGGTTTTGTAAGACCAGGTAAGGGAGTAGTATGTGAAGTGAAATGCATGTCCTGTGGAGATAAATTTTACAAAAATATTGAGAAAATGATTTGGTTTGAGACATGCATTAGTTTGATAAATTGTTTTCACAGACCATGATTTGGGCGAGCTATTAAGCCGACCCCTATGTTGTTTTCTGAGCGAGCCAAAGAAAGGCGATCCTTGTTTTAATAAAATTCGGGTGAGCCAAAGATAGGCGACCCCTTTGTGATATTTTGGGTGAGCCAAAAGTGAGCGACCCCTTTGTGATATTTCGGGCGAGCCAAAAGTGGGCGACCCCTTGGTTTTTAAAGACAAGTGCTTATGAGCGATCCCTAATAATCTTATGGGCAACCCTGAACTATTTTGTGGGCGACCCCCCAGTTTAGCTAGGTCTGAGAGCCAAAGTGGGCGATGTTAGTTCGTCACATGGGCGAATAAAAACAGGTGAGCTCAATCCACTACGATGGGCGAGCCGTAATTGGCGAGCTGGTAAGGGGCGAGCCGATTTAACTTGTGTTTTTCTCACACGAAAAATGGTGAAATTACTGGTTGTTTTTACTGTGTTTTGTAAACAGAAAACATAATACCTTTTTGGAAAACAATCATTTTAAAGAAATGATGAAATATGTGAAATATTCCTTAAAGGTTCTTTATGAGATATATATTGATTTTTGAGACTTTAGGCCCCGAGTTTCATGCGTTACTATTCTCGTGGCTGATTGACCCGCCAAGTCATCAAAGGTCTCGAGGTCACCTGGCAAGTGTACCCGAGGACCACCTTTAGATTATGGTCATAGATCTAGTTGTGTCCCAGTGGGGACGATTACTGGGTTCCTTCGGGAACGATGTGTTCCTTCGGGAACGATGATAGCATGATTTAATTGTAGGGTGATGCCTAGTCTCAACTTATTGATTTCTGTTTACTGAAAGGATTTATTGAATCCTGTTTACTATTTACTATACTACATCATAAACTGTTTAGCCAGTGATTTGAATATTAAAGACTGTTCACTATATCCACTGTTTTCCTACTGGGTATGCTGTTAGGGAAAATAAACATTTTGTGGTATATAGTTTTGGTTTTATAAAGTAGCATACAACTCCTTTACTGAGCACGTTGTCGCTCACCCCTTATTTTCCACTCCACAGGATGTTGATTTTGGATTAAGAGAATTGCCTTCCAGAGATTTGCAACTGCTAGAGTCAGCAGATATTCGGTATCGAAGGTACATTATATTCTTTTATATATTCAGTTAATTGTACAATACTACTTTGAGTAAAAGGGAATGTAGGTGATCTCAAGAATTATGAGGTATTCATATTTCTATTTTGGTACTGAAATGAAAGTACCATTTATTTCTTAAAGGGTTAATAGAATGTTAAGCATCACAGACAGCCTAACTAGTAAAAATATGTGATTTACTGTAGATTCGGGATGTTACACACATCCATCCTTTTTCTTCACTAGTAGACAAGGTGAAGCAAAAGGACTCTTGTCTATATGAGGGAGGCTGACAGCATGTTGGCAATTTGTTTTTCAACTTTTGCCCTTTGATAATGAGGGAATAGGTAGCGTCTTAGTTTCATTGGTTGAGCTCTTACCTTAAGGGGTATGCTGTGATCATGCTTTCTCATAGGAGGTAAGCCTATTGGCTCTTCAAAAATGTTAGAATACTCATCTATTACAACCTACAATTCAACAAATACTTCTATGCCTTCCCCTTCCATGTTAAGCATACAAATTTTCCTTGCTATATCTGGATCTCTACCAACTAACTTTTGTAACTTTTGACTTGAAATCACCTTGAGATTCCTTGTTGCTGTCTAGTCTTAAGTGTAATCTACTGTCCATCCTTGCTAAATGAGATAGACAAGTTGTTGAATTCAAGAGTTAGTGAACTGTACCTTCTCATCCAGTCCACAACTAAACCATATCACTGTCTTCCATGGCCAAAACTCTATGATCATGTATAAAGGTAAGACCTTGCATGTTCCACTCTAAGAGTTCGCATTTTGCTGTACTATACAATTCTCCCCATTAGCCACTGTTATTATCAAAGGGTTGGTGTGCACCAACTCTATCCCTTTTCTAGTCCACCTAGGAGTAATGAAGCTGTTGGTGCTGCCACTATCTATCATCACATAAATAGGCTTCCTTTTGATATGGCCTTATATCCATAAAGTGTTATGCCCAGTATTGCCCATTAGAGCATTAATAGAGATCTCTAGGTTGTCTTATAGAGTTTCTTGGGTCTCAACCAGCTTCAAATCTCCACTAGCTTCCTTACTTTCCATCTCCTCTTGTTCATTTGTTACATTATCCATAGCATTGAGTTGCTTGTTCTTACAAACATGTCCTGGAAGATACTTATCACCACATTTGAAACATAAATTTTAGGCTCTTTTTGCTCAATCATAGATTGCTTGTTGTTTATAGTTTGGTTAAATAGTGCTTTTGGGGTTTGGTTATGTGAGTTTATATATTTGGAGTAAAGGTTTTGGTTTGGTATAAAGCTATTTTTGCTTACTGGTTTAAACTTTTTGTTCTCAAACTCAATGGACAGTTCATGCAGTATAGCAAGTCTATAAGTTGCTGTGAGGTTCTATGGATCATTGGCTTTAACTCTGAGTTTGCGTTCTTTCTTAAATCCATTAATAAAGTTAGAAACAAAATAGCCTTCAGGAATTTGGGCATTATATTTGAACATATAAGGTATGAGTTCTTCTAGGCTAATTTGTAGAACTCTTTAATAACATTAGAACATGTTCTATCACAAAACATCAGACATAAATCTTCAGCAAATTATTGCCAATTGACATTAGGTTTTTGCATAATATAATCATCAAACCAAATTTTAGCCTTTCCATTTAAGTACATCAATACAAGTTTTAACTTCTTATGTCCTTCAATAACAAAAATAACAAACTATTTCTGGCATTTCTTTAACCATCCTCTCACATTTGTTCCATCAAAACAAGGTCGTTCAATCTTTGGTTTGGGAATATACATTCAAGGTTGTATTGACAGTACCTTTTTGCTGATTGAGCACATTGTTTGGAAGACAATCATTGATATCTTACTGCTGTTTATTAACCCAGATTCATTAGGTTTGTAAGTAAATCTTCTTCCATCATCTATAACTGTGACTTCCACAGTTGCCTTTCCTTTTTTCCTGTTTTGAGGTTGAGGTGTTCTCTATCCACTCACACTATTAGAAGCTCCTCTAAGATCTAGCTGAATCTGAGTAGCACTTTTTTGGGTCAGCAATGTTAGAACTTGGCTGGTATACTCCTAGTTCTCAATTAGTTTGGACTCAAGCCCTTTCTTTTGTTCTTCCCACCATCTGGGAATTTTTGAATCCTTAGCTTTTAATGCCTCCAGTTGATTTGAAGAGCCTGAAATTGATCATGAAGAGTGTTCAATTGAGTTCCTTCAGCCATGATTTTACTATTCCTTTTTCTACCCAGAGTGTTGGTGGATTGTGAAGCTTTGATGCCAAGCTGTTATAGAAGCTTGAATGGAGATAATGAAGAATATAGAGACCAAAGAAGAGGTAAGGATAGAAGAAGTTTTTTGATATTTTCATTCATTGCCTTTCATTATAGTGGGCATTTGTTTTATATATTTACAAAAGATCAATCACTGCCTAGCATTCCTAGCAACCTTAACTAATGAAAATAAAGATTCCTTGACAGCTCACTAATTACAATGGTCCAACATTCCTATGGCAAGTCAGCCACTACAGTTTGCCGCAGTGCTCCCCTGCTGTCACAGCTGTTGTTGTGAGAACCCCATTTCCCCAAAACCCAATATAAGTTAAAGAGTGTAGAAATAAAAAAATGAGAGTTGGTTGCTAAGATTTCTAAATAAAAGGGTTGTTCGATGAAGATCGGGAAAGGACCTAATGTGGGCCTCACAAGGACTTTTACTATCCAAATCGAAATGAGACCCTAGAGTAATGATATTTGAAGTGAAATATTGAGATAGCAGCAATCTGTACCTTAAAATTCCCTTATTTGCCTAAGTTTTGAAAAGCGTGCAACAATTTAAAAAATGACATTTACGTCCATAGGCAGAGAAAATTTTTGTAAATAACAGTCAGTCTAAATTAATTTAGGACCAACTGATAGTCATGCAGGAATATTCTGTGATGAAGTCTCATGCTAATCCAACTAGTAAACTGAATCACACGAAAACGCTAAAAATAGCGCAAATGATCAATCAGGGGTATTTTGGTAATTTCACCAAAATGACTTACCAAAACCCAATAAAAGTCACTGTTTTGACTAAATTATGTCAAATAGATATATTTGGCATTGAAATGAAAATAGTTTGAAATTAGACCGAATATTTAATCGAATATTGAAGTAGTTAGACACAACGAGAATTTTTAAAATTATTAAGGGCAAAATGGTAAATTGTCACTATAGATATTACTTAAGGCTTAAAAATCTCATCTTCACCATTTTGTTGATCGGCCATGCATGGAAGGAGAGAGAAAGCCTGGTCTTTCATGGTATTAAAGAGAGAAAGTGATAAAAACCCAGTGTACAAGCCTTGAACTAAAAAACACACTAAAAGAAAGTTGTTCTACTTGATGAGCTCTACCACATACCTTGGAATCATCCATGGGAATGACTATTTGATGGGTGAATTCCACTCTTGAAGTTTCAACCAATGGTAAGTAAGAGAGAGAAACGTTGTTTTCTGATTCTATCTATTTCAATTGGTTGTTCTTCAATGTTTAAGCATGGGTATACCTTAATTTGAAACAAAAACACTTGAATCACAATCCATGAATTTTAGCCATGGTGAAATTGTGAGATTACCATGTTCAATTTGATAAATTAATGGTCTTAGAATACAATATAAATTAATATAAGGTTGTTGGTGAAGTCCGAATTGAAAAAGGAGGTGTTTTGACTGTACTTGTAGTTTAGCATCAGGTATGAAGTAGATCGAATTTGCTATTGTATTAGGAAATATGAAAGACTTTAGAGTCTATAACGTTCTTTGCAAAAGGAATATTGAAATTTGATTATGTTTTGATATTGTTTTGCAGCTCCGAAGTAAGTGACTTCAAGGAAACGATAAGCAAATATATGCTCGCTTATTTACATTGCTTACTAGAGTTAATTTGGTATACTGCACTGTGATTGGAATTGGTAAGGGATATACATATATATATGTATATAAAAGACATAGGGATACTTTAAATGCATTGGTGTTTTCCTTAAAAAAATTGAACAATGAAAGTGTATTAAGATTGATTGACCGGATTGAGTGATTTGAATTGATTGATTGAACTAAGTGATTGATATTGTGATTGATTGACATTTAGAAACTAGAATTGTGGCTTTTAAACTGTGTTTTAAGTGTAGGAGGGTTAGGATAGATAGTACTATTATGTTGCCAAAATTTCGTGAAACGATCTTGAAACCTTAGACTGTCAATAAGAAATTCTGTCATTGATTTCATAGGCTTATGAATTGACTGAAGATATATTCTAGTTAAACATTGTTAAAAGTGAAGTGTTTTCTAACTAGTTTATGAAATGCATTATTGAAAGTTTTGAACATCTGACTAAAATGAATGTTTTGAAACATTTTAGATTGATTAACTTGTTCTCCTGAATGTTTTGATTGGCTGACTGAAGTTAATGTTGTGAGTGTCTGATTGTAGTAAATGTTTTGAATGTTTTGAATGTTTTGAAGTAACTGACACTGTTTTACTGAAAGTGTCCATTTTTCGACTGAAGTTTTTGATTTGAATATTTTGAACTTAACTGAACGTATTGAATGAAATATATTGATTTTTGAACAGTAAGATTTTAAAATGAAACTTGGTTCCCAAAAGTTTATATTCTTACTGTTGGGGTAGCAAATCCCTGGCCAATCAATGCACTCCCAAGTCCTGACAATAAAATGCGTGTTTATACTGCTGTATTATGCTTTGAAAACATAGAGTATGGTTTTATTGTTTTCATGGGAACCGAGTAAATATTTTGAGACTGTTGGCTCCCTGTAACATGCTGTATTGTCTTAACTGTACTGTACTATTTGCTGTTAGACCTTAAGCAAGTCTATAGCCACCTTTGTATCACCTGATCAATAGTACTATGAGGTGTACTATTAACTTTTGACCATGAGCAAGTCTTCAGTGGCCCTCAAGATTGTCATTGGCTTCGTAACACTGGATGGCCATCACTATGACTATGGCCATATGTCTTATTGTTACTGTTTACTCTTTTTTTAGGATACTGAAACCACATGGTTCTATTGGGATATTGCCAAGTCTCCACTGAACTGTGACTGTCATGGTCCAAAATACTGTATATTTTACTAATTTTACATATATAAATCACATGCGTAGGTTGGGCTCGTCTACAGTGTCATTTCAACTCCATATAAAAATTTATTTATAAGCAATCCCAGGATCTGAAAATTTATTTACATTAACAAAATATTCATATTTACATCCTAAGTTTAACGTATGTAAAAGTAGTACTGTACAAAAATCTAAATACATAAAATAAAATCCGTATACCTCGTCAAATCCGAGAAATCGCCAAAGGAATACCAAAATCATGTCCTCCTGAACTAGCAAACCTCGAGCTCACTGCAAATAATCTGAAAGGGAAAAATAAATGGGTGAGCGAAACGTGCTCAGTAAGAGACATTTATTCGAAAGTTGATATAATGTAACCTATATGTAATTTTCATAAAACGAATATTTGTAGGAAAACATGAATTAAAAATATGAATAAATTATGACATGATTTGCTTGGAAGGATATTTTAGTCGGTTGGGTAACCAGGTGGAGTTTGAGAGGTACTTTAGAGTACCTGTCATGTTTCGGTATCGAAAGCCACTATAGGGAGTTAACTTGATTGAATTAAATCACAAATTCAATATAAATTCAATATATTGAAAAACATAATAAAAACACCAAAAATTTCTATCAGTTAATCAAGTAAATAATTTAACAAAACTTATCATTCATATCGGTAAATATATCATACAAATAAATCTAATCCAGAAATATAAATCAAACTAGGAGTGCTTGGATCTAAGTTAGCCAGAGATTTACCACCCCAGTATAATTTTAAAGGAAACTAGGCTACACCCAATAGACACATGCACTATACTAGACGTATAGCCATAGTCAGGGGGCCACAGTGGGAGCACTAGCCAGGTGTCCCCTGTAGGAGCTAGAAGACTGGGCTACAGTCAACAGCAATCATAACAGAACGAAAATGAATGTACTTGAAGGTAGCTATGGCGCCATCAGTCTCTAAAACATTTAAATAAATAATTTCTAGAACAGTGTATGGAGAATAGGGTATGGAAACATATCACAAATATATTCATAAAATCAATTCAATTAAACCAATAAATTCAAACATATAAAATATCATAAAGCTTAAATCAATATTTAATCTTGCAAAATTATTTAATTAAAATCCATGAAATATACAAACATATTCAAACATTTATAGATAGATAAAATAGCACAAAAACATTTTAATTATTAAATTTATAATTTAATATTTATTAAACCATATTCAAATATTTAAAATTTGGATCCTTGAATTTTGATTTTACCATTATTTCAAGAATTTCATATTAAAGCCTAAACTTCATGGATTTCATAAATAAAGGGTTTTAGGTTAGCATAGGAAATTTTTGGTAGCATAACAGTTTATTCAAACCTAACCCCTCATGTGTAAAAATTCAGCTTCCAAACCACATATGACAGTTCCAAAATTCAATCCAAAACATTTATTTATTTTCCTTAATTTGAAATTCTCATTAAAACATGCAACGCTATATCCCTACACTTCATACAAATATCCCTTACCTTTTATTTTCTCTGTATTCAATCCCCGGGCACTGGTAATACTCTCGGGCTTAGACCATGCAAATAATTATTCAAAATTGATAAATTCACTATTCTTTAATTAAAAGAATATTTGATAATTTAAATGCTAATGAATTGTTAGTATAATTTACTAAATGCAGTCTAATTTCTACCATGCAAACTTCTAACTTTTTAACATAATTCTAATTTCGATTTCGATTGTTCTAAATTCTCAGAATAATTTCTACATTATTTTAACACTTAAATTACATTGAAATAGGTATATTTTTAGCCTCCCCTTCATCAAGGCTGAAAGCTTCCTTCATTTTTCACAATTTTTTTCTTAAATTTAATTACTTTATTAATTCTAAATTATTTCTACTAATTTTCTACATTAAATCTATATGAATTTCCTATGAAATAACATCAAATTTATGTTCTTCATGTCTTGGCCGAACCATCCTTCATGGCTAATAAATTAAATTTCTCCAATTTAGGCATAATTAAGCCTAATTCCTTGGCTTTCATGCTTTCTACATCGTTTTCTCTAGTAAACTCCCACCATGACACATCATACTCATGCACTAAGAAGCTTAGCCGAACCCACATGTGGTATGGAAATGCAAATGGAAGCATCTTAGTCATGTTGCTAGTAAGTAAAATACCATTAAAAGTGTTGAGTTTCTATAATGCTCACCTTGACCAAATGGTATGAAGCCCTTAAAATCTGATTTTGGCCACTTTAGATGAAGATTTGATACCAAGAGGAAGAGCACTGAAAAATAATTAGGGTTTGTTAAGGTATTTTTCGGTTTTGGTATTATTTTCACTAAGTTTTTAAGGGGTTTTCTTTCTTTCAAGCTTTTGGCTATGAAGTTTTTGCGAGAGGAGAAAGATGGCCGGATGAAGGATGTAGAATTCTGGAGAGAATTCTGATTTTTAAAGCTTCCCATGCAAAATTACCAAAATACCCCTCCACTTAATGAAACTTTCCAATTTTTCCCTTAATGTTTGACTTTGTTGAAAATAGTCTATCCAACCTTCAAAATATTTTATTTGATCACAATTCAACTTTATTTAACTTGCTCTAATGGTTGGTGAAGCTTTTGTTGAAGTTCGAATATCGGTTTGGGTGAAATTACCAAATTACCCCTAACGTAAAATCAGGTAAATTTCTATCTTCACATATAGTTTCAACCATCCATCTAGATGTTCTAAAAATATATTTTATGAGGAATTATTTGGTATTATCCATAGGTCCTAAGTCCTCTTAATTTGACTGTTATTTTTGAAAATTCTGACTGCCAATGGACTAAACGTCATTTCGGCTCCGAATATCGAGTTCCTGAAGTTTCACTTTCATCTGGACCTCCAGGAATCAGTGGGGCCCACTACATGTTTAACCTTATAACCTAAAATAAAATCAAATATTTATTAATTATAATTATTCTAAAAATCTCAATTATTTAATTATATTTAAATTATACTATAAATTACGAGGTATCACAGTAATGGTACTGTATTGCTGAACTGTTTATTGAACTGTCTACTGAATTGTTTACTAGATTGTTTGCTGAATTAATTATAAAACTGTTATAGTACTGTTTACTGAACTATTTACTGATTGTTTACTGAACTATTTTTTAAACTGTTTACTAACTGTTCACTAAGTATCAATTGAACTATTTACTAAGTGCTTACTGACTATTTATTGATTGGTTACTGAACTGTTACTAATAGTTTGCTAACTATTTGCTGAGCTTATCACTAAACTATTTATTGAATCATTACTGATTGTTTACTAAATCGTCTACTAACTATCTGAACTGCTTATTGAACGGTTTATTAATTTTCTACTGAATTGCTTTACTAAACTACTTACTGAGTTGTTTATTGATTATTTTAATGAACTATTTTATTAAATTGCTTACTAAAACGTAAACTGACTGTCGAAACTGTTTACTGAACCGTTTACCAAATGTTCTCCGATCTATTTACCG
Organism: Heritiera littoralis; assembly: GCA_031772115.1. Taxonomy (NCBI): domain Eukaryota; kingdom Viridiplantae; phylum Streptophyta; class Magnoliopsida; order Malvales; family Malvaceae; genus Heritiera; species Heritiera littoralis. The sequence goes on along the minus strand of JAPDPK010000052.1, from coordinate 3,891,211 downwards.
AACTGTTCACTGGTCATTTTTTTGAAATATTTACTGAGTGATTTACCAAATTGATTATTGTATTGTTTAATGAACCGTTTATAGACTGATCTACTGAACTAATTATCATACTATTTACTGAAATGATCACCATACTGTTTGTTGAATCATTTACTGAACTAACCACTGTACTGTTCATGAACCATTTATTAAGTGATTTATTGAACGTTTTATTGTACTCTATATTATTTAATTTATTGAACATTTTACTAAACTAATCACTGAAACTATATATTGAACTATTTACCAAGTGCTTACTGAATGTATTCCTGTATGTATTATTGATTTGACTGATTTTCAATCATAAATGATTGTTGTTGAAGGATTGAAAGGTTTTAATACTAATTTAATATGGATGAACTCTTTTTCTGTAAAGTTTTCATAAATCCCCTATAGTCAGATTTAAGGACTGGGACAACTGAAGTGCTCATAGCTTCCTTTTGTGCTCAGCCTGGTACTCCTAATCGATTATAGTATCATTTTCGATTTGTTTACTGATTTTCCTATACATAAACTTACTATTAAAATAAAGTTTAAAGCACTCCACTGGAAGGATACTATAGTTGGTTAGGTAACCAGGTTGAGTACAGAAGGATACTTTGAAGTACCTCACTTGTCCCAGTCCCTAATTCGACTATAGGGAATTATTACAGTTTATTAAATTAATAGTTTAGAGGTGTTGTTTTTGATCAAACTTTTCGTAAGCAACTCATAGAACATTAACAAACGCTCATTAAACGAAATAAAATTCAATTTAGAAGCTATTTCAAATAAGACACTTAGCAAATAGTCGATCAGATTTTGTAAACGATCAGTAAATCAAATTAATCGATCAGATTCAGTAAACTATTTTAATGAAACAATCAATAAACAATCGTTTAATCAATAACAATAGCAGTCGATGTAAAATATTTAGCAAATATTCATAGTTTAGAATCCAGTGTTCAAAATGCTTTATTTACATGTAAGAATGATGTAGACACCTAATTTTGTCCGAAACTATAAATGTATTTAGATTGAATCTTGTTTCAATTTTAGTGATTTGAGATTGAAATTTTCTTGTTAATTAATTCGATTTAATCGTGCGCTTGAATTAATTTGTCAAAAATAAACTTGAGTAAACTTGTGTTTGAGATTAATTTAAAGTTTGAGTTAGTTCAAGTATCGTGAAAATCAAATTTCGTTTGTTGAGATCAATTCCATTTTCGTCTTACACAATTGGGCCTTTTCTTTGATCTGTTAAAATTAATTTGAGTCATTTGGGCTGAAGCTAACAATCTAATGAGCAAAAATTAATTGAATTTGGGTTGTTGAACTTGAAACTTAGGGGTTATTTGGTATCGTTGTCAATTTTATGTTTTATGTTTTTGAAAATTTTGTTTTTGTTTTGTTTTGAAATTTTGAAAACAAAAAAACATGTTTGGTGAATTAATGTTGTTGTATAATTTTAAAAACAGAAAACATAAAACATGTTTGGCATCTAATAAGTTGAAACATATCTATTTTTTAATTTTATAATTTATTATTGTTGAATATTAATTATTTTCTATTAGAATTATGTTGGCTTTATCGAGAGGGGGGTGAATCGGTTTAACTACTAATTTAGAGTTTTTAAGAGCTCAATTAACAAATAAAAAAAATTATGTAATAATGAAGCAAATGCAATAAATAAAAATAAGGGAAGAGAAGCAAACACAGAATTTATAGAGGTTCGGCAAATTTCTAGCCTACGCCCTCTCTCCTTGATCCTCTTATCAAGGGATTGATTCCACTCTCATTGTGAATGAGTACAAACCACTTCAAGGTGTGGTGAGACCTCTTACACTTTTTTTTGAAGGCTTAGGAATAACCTTTTCAACCTATCCCCTTGCAAAGCTACCCTCACTCTTACAAGATAACCCTAAAAGGCTAGCACACCCCTTTTGAATAGCAGAAATTAATGTGAGTAGGTGGTGTATAGGGTGGGATATCACAAATCAAATACAAAAGATCATTTTTCAGCCTTGAATTTTTTCTTGAAGCTTAGAGAAGTTGCTGAGTGCTTGTTCTTGCTTTAATCTTAACAAATGCCTCTATTTATAGTCCATCAATTGCTTGGAACGGTTGTTAAAGCATTTAATGCAATTTTTCCTGTTGAAACCCTAAAAAACTAGCTGTTGGGCATTGTTCTCGTGATAGAGGATCGATCTTTAGCCAACTGGGGATTGATCCCTAAGTTTCAGAAAGCCTTTCAGCCCAATCTGCCAACTGGGGATCGATCCTTTGCATGTTTCCTGCACTTAGAAGGGCACTGCCATTTGGGGATCGATCCTTCAAGCCTTCCTGCACATTTTTGTTGGTTGTTTTGAAATAAAATGATGTGTCTTTGTGATTTGACTTTAGTTCAAAATATTTTTTCAATTTTCTTGACTTTCTCAATTGAAAATTTTAGTCCAAAACTTTGTCAAATGATTTTCTAACATTGTGTCCATTTTAAGCAAATTTACAATATAATGTGAGACATTTTTCATCACTTAAGTTTTTGTCAATTTAAAGCTAACAATCTCCCCCTTTTTGATATGACAAAGCTCAAGGTAAATTTGCTTTGAATATATTTTGGTAAAAGAAAAGTGCTACTCCCCCTCAAGATTTGCTACCCCTTAATTTAAGCTTGAGTTGTATAAAAATTATCACACTAATTCTCCCCCTTTTTGTTATAGCAAAAATCATATAGAAATGAAGAAAAAAGGTATAAACTGCCCCTTAACAAATCATATTTATAAAGAATATTCATCATGGAGAAGTAGTCAATTTAAAGCAACCAAGTTAATGCCATAGACATAACATAAACAATAGCATAGATAAGTAGAAGTTTAAGTAGTCACATACATAACAATATAGTCTAACATAACCATAAATAGTCACAACAATCGAACAAGGCATGAAGTCTTAAGGGTTGAGATACACTAGACATATCTAACTTAATGCCTCTTAGGAAAAGTCATGTGGTACTGCTCAATGAAGTCATCCTGCTGCATGCGAACATCTTGGAGCTCATCGTACAATGTAGCATGTGTCTTCTCCATCCTATCAAGATGAGCATCAATATGATCGAACCTTTGAGTGACGTCCTGCTGGAAAGTTTGTTGAGAGGTGTTCATTTGCTGAAGCATCAGGATGATCTAGTCAAAAGAAGCAGATGTGGAGCTTGATGGTGCTGAAGAAGAAGGTCCTTCAAGGGCTTCCTCTTCGAGATCATGTTTGGGAGATGCTTGATGCCCGTGACGTTTCTCCCATTCGAAGTTGTCACCTCACCTACATAAGTACCACCCAACGTTATACATCGTGGCAAGATTAATAGTGGTACTCGGATATGGGAGAACACCAGCTTTGCAGGAGCAGTCAATGCTTGGTCAAATAGGTAATATGCTAGAGGCCGAGGAAAGACAATTGTCTTGACTCCACCTTGGACAATTCTCACTTAGTTATGAAATATGAAATGAAGGAGGTCAGGCCTAATGCCATTCGGTGAGTGGATGTGGTGAAGCCAAAAGCGATCAGGCTTCTTAACTTGAGAGTATTTGGTTCCAAATAGGCGCAGATTCCAAGAGATTATGATGTGGAGGAGGCACGCAAAGACAGGAAGATCACCGGCATGCTCGTCTGTTACGGCAAACTCCAATGGAACCTCTGCATCCTCATAGGTAAGGCCGCCTTAGGGAATGCGAAAGGCATAAGAAAGTAATTGCTTCAAGACCTTAATATACCTTCCTATGATAAACAATTTGATCCCCACAACCTTGCTCATGTCATTGGGACTCATGATGAGTTCGTCGTTGGAGAAGAACACTCGAACGATGTTACATGGAATCAGAGTGTTGATTTTCAGAAAACGGGTCTAGTGGTAGACTTCGAACTTGGCTAGGTATAGGATCTAATTTCCTCTAAGAATTCGAAGTTGATTGGTGGCCAATGCTTGATCCGCATATTGGTGAATTTCTCATGAAATATATTCTTTTCTTTTGCATTTCGAAAACTCCTAATGAAGGCAGTGGGTATAGAGAAAGTGGAAGTGGAGGGAGCTTTTTGCCTCTAAGTAGTGTGTTTTACACGAGGAGTCACTTTGATCTAGGCTTGAATGTGAAATGTGAAGAAAAAGTCTATGAGGAATTTTGTCGAACTGGTGGTGGGCACTACTTAGGTGATGTGTGGATGAGTTTATGGGAATATTTGAACCAAACCAACAGTACAATACAGTAGATTAACACACAAACAACAAGTTTGATGAAGGGATGGAGATAAGATGTGGAAAGAAATGAGAGTTATGGGAGCAAGAAGTTGAATAAAAAAATGGGTTTTGGGTTAATTGGAAAGTGAGATGGAATGAGAGATTGTGCGAGAAATGGAAATGGGTTTGTAAAATATGTTGGAATGAGTGAAAAATGCAAGAAATATGGTGGAAATTGATGAAGAAAAATGTAAAATTGTTATATTGGGCATGAATGGCGTTGAACACAATGGAGAAGAAGAAAAATGCAAAAAAATGATGTTTTGAAACAAGATGATGATGGGAAGTGAAAGTGATGGAGAAATGATGAAGAACGGTGAAGAAATGGCGTGATTTGGTTGAGAAATGAGTGAGATTTGAAGTTTGGGTTTGTAGGAAATGGTGGAATGAGTGTTTGGAGGAAGGGGATGATGAATAGTTACGAGGGAAGGGAAAAGTCGACATTTAAAAGGGCCAATTTATGCATTCTGGCCAGAAAGGATCGATCCCCTTAAGCAAGGGATTGATCCGTTCCAGACAGAATGCGAGAATTAAGTATTTTAATGCCATGGGATCTATCCCTCATAGCTAAAACCCACTGAATCATCTTATTTCTTAAGGAATCCATCCCTCGGTCATTACCTGGGTTTTTATGTAGAAAAATGATTTGAAAACAACTGAAATCATGCATTTTTATTATTTTAAATCATGCATTTTTATTATTTTAAGATCGAGACAAAAGTTCAGCAAGTTAAAATCTTGTTATATGAGTTGTAAATGACAAAAAAAAAACATTTGGAAAAGTGATTTAGAGGAAATTTTTGGACATGAGAAGTGATTTTAGCAGGTGGCATGGTGATTTAGCCAGATAAACACTATTTCTCAAAAGGGCTGAATGGTAAGGAATTAATGTGGAATTTACAACATGATCAAACACATATTTGAACAATTCATCCTAACAACTAAGAGAAATATGGCAAGTTAAGTCTATGAATAGTAAGTGGTCAATATATTCCTGACTTGCATTCACCACAACAAGTTTAAGCTATTCATTCAAAATCATAAGGAAGTCAATTTAGTTCAAGGAGCATTCATGGGACCTAGTTCACCTCTAAGTGTGCAAAATCTCTTTTTATCTAAGGGTTTTGTGAAGATATCAACCAATTGGTGCAAGGTATCTATGTATTGTAGAACAATATCACCTTTTTGCATATGATCTCTTATAAAATGGTGTCTTATTTCAATGTGCTTAGTTCTAGAGTGTTGTATGGGATTTTTGGTAAGGTTGATAGCACTTGTGTTGGTAAGGTTGATAGCACTTGTGTTATCACATTTGATAGGAATTTGATTCATCTCTATTCCATAGTCACTCATTTTTTGCTTAATCCACAATACTTGTGCACAACAACTTCCGGAAGCAATATATTCAGCTTCAGTTGTGGATTGAGCTACACTATTTTGTTTCTTAGAGAACCATGAAATGAGTCTATTTCCTAAGAATTGACAAGTTCTGGATGTACTTTTCCTATCAACTTTGCAACCACCAAAATCCGCATTGGAATAAGTGTGACGTCCCTACCACTTCATCTTATCACTTAACCTTTTTTTTTCTTATCCGACATTATTTGATTTAGTTCATCCAGTGTCATTCTTCCCTTACTCTTAAGCTAATTATCTAATAGCTCACAAAATTTTATTCAATATCCACAAGCATAAAAATGATATATATATATATCATTCCATTTCCACAGGATCTCATACATCATCTTATCTTACATCCCCAGACATCCTATATACATAATTGCTACTTGTTCTGTACCGTAGCTGAATTACAATGTACTATATACATGAATATATAAGTATACCTTCTATGATAACTGGGAAGCGTATCGAGAAGGTACACTGCAGTCTTTCCAAAACAAGCTCCTCTAATCGGAGTTAGGTTCACTTCAGGTAATCTGTAGGAAAAATGGTCATAAAAGGGTGAGTTTACGCTTAGTAAGAAAGTTATGTAAAAGAGCGTGCTATGCCTCTATATGCATTTTTCCTACTTGGCTTTATAACGTCATGTAAAGCATTATAAAGCATGCATCATAAACATCTTTCATGCATTGTTTGCAACCAAGCATATTTATTTCAAATGACATGGCAAACATACTTTGTATGCTTCTTTTAAAATCTAGCATACGTATAAAACATGCATCATACTTCTTTCTTTAAGCCATCATACTTCATAACATACTTTAAAAACATACATCTTGTACTTTGAAATAGATGGAGACTATGTACACATATTTAAGCGATTGCGTCGTCATATAAACCGTTCATTCCCATTTATATGACTCTAATCATGCATTAGTATAGTAGTGCACTCCGTATAGGTCAGGGATTCTCTCCTGCCTTTAGTAATCCACAGTGAACACTAGTCGAGTGTCACATGTGGGATTGAGGACCTGACTAGTGTTCCTCGCTCATCATACATATTCCTGAGGACTTGATCAGAGTCATCCAGCCATCAGAAATGCATAATCATCACGCAGTCCATAGTCTCAAAACATTTATAATATATTTTTTCAGGAAACACTTTTGTGTTTAAATCAAATAAGCTTTGAAAGCTCTTTTCATACATGGCAGTCGACTGGCCTCATAGGGCAGTCGGCTGCTGCTTCATAACTTCTTTTATCGAAATTAATTTCATTTAAAATTCCGATATTTTCATCTTTGAAAATACATGAGGGCAGTCGACTAGTCCATATAGCAGTCGACTGGTTTTCAAACAGAATGCTTCTTAGCAAATAGCAGTCGACTGGTCATATAGCAATCGACTGTTTTTGAAACAGAATGCTTCTAGAAAATTAGCAGTCGACTGGTCTCATAGGCAGTCGGCTGGTTTTGAAACATAATGCATTTTGGCAAATAGCAGTTGACTGTCCCATATAGCAGTCGACTGGTTTGAAACAGAATGCTTCTGGCTAAATAGCAGTTGACTGGCTTACATAGCAGTCGACTGGTTTGAGTCGGTTTTCGAAAAATGGCGTATTGGTTGTCCCTAGGCAGTCGACTTCCCTTTAAGGCAGTCGGCTGCTCCTAGCCTAATTGGTACTAGGAGACAAGTCCGAAAATGTCATTTTTCCTGCATGAAATCAGCTGGTGTTTCTTTCCAAACCACATGCAAACATCATAAAACATGCGGACATAGCCGCCTTACGTCCGTTACATAAATTCCTTACCTCGATTCCTTCGAGAACGCAAGATCACTTGATGCGTCAACCTTAGCTTTTCACTTCTTCAACCTAAAATCATCATATCAATTCAAATCTTTAAACCATCATCATACATATATCATACTAACTCAAAACAACTCCAAATCATAAACAAAGTTGTAAGAATCATCTTCTTCTTTTACCTTTACTAGAGACCAAAATCTCAAACTTTGAGATATCCTCCAATACTTGGAATCAATCCACCAAACTCTAGATATCACTTAGTCTAGTGGCAAGGATCGTTTTTCATTCAATAAACTAAATGAATTGGTGGATAGATGAGGGGGTTTGTCAAGGTAGCTTGGGATGGAAAACTTGGAAACTTGAATGGAACGAGAGGGAGAGGGCTGGAAGAGAAGCTGGCGTAGGGTGATGATGATGAGGGTGGTGAGTCATGCAAGATACATTAATTGCATGCTTTATCCCCTCATCTCAGCCATTAATCCTCTAATTGACTATTTGACCCATTTAATTTCTCTTTTCCTCCTTCTCATCTCAGCCATTCATCCATTTAATTACCAAATAAAAATATGATTTTATTTTCTTTCCTACTTCAATTATTTTCCTGATATTGACATAATTTATTTGACTTATTGACATTCAATTTTATTTTTTCTTGTATATTCCATACATCATTCATACGTCATTTATGCCTCACTTACATATCAACTTCATGTTTATTTAATCATATGGAATTGAAATACTTTACAAATATGGAGGAATACATGGAAATTGGGGATTTCACAATAAGCATGAAGAGCAAAAGTAAAATCTTTAGAATCCCATAATCTTAAGGAAGAAGTGTCTTTAAGGTATCTAAGGATTCTTTTTACAACTTGTAAGTGTGATTCTCTAGGAGATGATTGAAACCTGGCACACAAACATACACAAAACATTATATCGGGTCTACTAGCAGTGAGATATAACAATGAACCAATCATAGACCTATACAGTTTAGTGTCTATAGTTTTTTATTCATCCTTATCAAGCTTGATATTTGTGCTCATTGGAGTTTAGACTCATCCATTCCAAATCTTTTAAGCAAGTCTTTAGTGTACTTAGCTTGATTTATAAAAAATTCATCTTTACATTGTTTAACTTGAAATCCTAGGAAGAAGGTTAGCTCTCCCATCATGCTCATTTCAAATTCACCTTGCATTAATTTGGAGAAATCTTTACATAATGACTTATTTGTGGATCCAAAAATGATATTATCTACATAAATTTGAACCACTAATAAGTCATTACCCTTACATTGGATAAACAAGGTTGTATTTACTTTGCCTCTTGCAAAACCTTTTTCAGTCAAAAATTTTGAAAGTCTTTCATACCAAGCTCTAGGAGCTTGTTTTAAGCCTTACAAAGCTTTTGAGATTTTGAAAACATGATTAGAAAACTTTGGATTTTCAAAACTAGGAGGTTGCTCAACATAAACCTCTTCATTTATGTAATCATTTAAGAAAGCATTTTTAACATCCATTTGATATAGTTTAAAATCTTTGTAACATGCAAAGGCAAGTAGCATCCTAATGGCTTCTAGTCTAGCTACAGGAGCATAGGTTTCATCATAGTCTATTCCTTTTTCTTGCTTATATCCTTGTGCTACTAATCTAGCTTTGTTTCTAACTATTATACTACTCTCATCCACTTTATTCTTAAATACCCATTTAGTTTCAATACTTGGATGATCCTTAGGTCTTTCCACAAGTGTCCATACTTTGCTTCTTTCAAATTGATTTAATTCCTCTTGCATAGCCATAATCCAATTTTTATCTTTTAAAACCTCATGCACATTCTTTAGTTCAAATTGTGATACAAAAGCTACATGTTGACATATATTTCTATATGTTGACCTAGTTCTAACACCAATATTTGGATCTCCAACAATATCATTATCCTTCATATAATTAAGTTCTCTAGGACATTTTGATTCTTTCTCAATTATTTCTTGTTCTAATGACTCCTCATTCTTATTTATATCAAGATCTTCTAATTGTTCCCTAATATCTTTATCTTGAGATGGATCAATTATTGGTTCATCAAATATTTCTACTTCATCATCAAGATTGGTTCTACTAGAGGAACTTGACTCATAAAAAATCATATGAATTGATTCTTCTTCAACAAGTATTCTTTTGTTGAAAACTCTATATGCTTTAGAATTTAAAGAATAACTCAGAAAAATACCTTCATCACTTTTTACATCAAATTTTCCTAAATTGTCTTTTCCATTGTTCAAAACAAAGCATTTGCAACCAAATAGATGAAAATAGCTTATGTTAGGCCTTTTTCCTTTATAAAGCTCATAAGGGGTTTTCTTTAAATTGGGCCTAACCATTGCTCTATTTATAGCATAACATGTAGTGTTAATAACTTCAGCCCAAAAATATTTTGACAAATTATTTTCACAAAGCATGATTCTAGCCATTTCTTCTAAGGTTCTATTCCTCCTTTCAACTACCCTATTTTGTTGAGGAGTTTTAGGAGTTGAAAAATTATGGCTAATCCCATTTTCATTACAATAAGTATTAAAACCAAGATTTTAAAATTTTTTTCCATGATCACTCCTAATGCTAGTAATAGAATAACCTTTTTCATTTTGAACAAGTTTTGAAAAAGTGATGAATTTATCAAAGGCTTCATTTTTCACCCCTAAAAAGAACACTTAAGTGAACCTGGTGTAGTCATCAACTAGGACAAAACCATAGTGTTTTCCTCCCAAGCTAGTGGTTCTAGTTGGTCCAAAAAGATCTAAGTGGAGGAGTTGGAGTGACTTAGAGGTTGTAACACACTTCTTATATTTATATGATACTCTCTTGTGTTTTCCTCTTACACAAGCCTTACATACTTTATCGTTTTTAAATTGAAGTTTAAGCAATCCTACGACTAAGTTTCTTTTAGCTAATTTAGATAAAACATGCATCCTAGCATGACCTAGTCTTCTATGCCATAGCTAAGGTTAATCTTCTTTTGTGGCCATAAAGCATACGTTTTTGCTATTTAGCTCATCAAGTGTACAATGTAGATATTTCCTTGTCTATGTCCTATGAAAAGGATTTGATTAGTTTTAGCATTAACAGCATTAACAACATTATAACACAAAGCATCAAACACAACTTTCAAACCTTTATCACACAATTGACTAATACTAAGCAAGTTATGTTTTAAACATCTAACATATAAGACATTGTCAATTGAGGAGTAGTTATCAATGGAGCCAATTCCTTCAATTTGACCTTTGGAGTTGTCTCCAAGTGCGACTTCTCCACCACTTTTGGGCTTTAAGATCTTAAATTGGCTCTTGTCACCAGTCATGTGTCTTGAGCATCCCCTATCAGGGTACCAATGCTCCTTAGACTTAGCCTTATAACAATGCTCTTCCTCCTATACACAAATATATCAAACTTTTATCTTAGGTACCCATTTTTTTTAGGTCCTTGAGAGTTAGTACTAATAATTTTTGATCCTTCAAGGATCCATTTCATTCTTAATGACTCATCATTTGAATTTAAAACATGCTTGGGCACCCAAATCTTCATAGCTATTTTTCCTCTAATGATGGTCCTCCTAGATGTGCATGCTTGTGAAGAGTGTCCTAGTTTATTGCATGAAGCGTAAAGCATAAATTTTTCATCTTTAGCAAGAAAATTTTTGAAATGAGTTTCTTTATTTGATGCATTGTAACATACTCCTTCTTTATCAAAGAATGCTCTTTGGGTCTATAGCATATGACTAAGTTTTTGTTGACCCATATAAAATCTAGAAAATGAATTTTGCAAATTAATGTTCTTTTTATTTAACTCTTCTATTTCTAGATTTGCATATTCTAATTTCTTCTCAGATTCTAACTTGAAATTCATGAGCATCTCATTTTTCATTTTTAATTTTGAAATCATTTTCTTATATTTTATATTCATGCATTTAAACTCATTTGCTAAATCGTGAAATGCATCTTGGAACTCATCAAATGCATATTCATTAGTATCAAATGAGTTGGATTAAATGGCCATAAAACAAAGGTTGGCTACTTCCTCTTCTACATGTTCTTCATCGGAGCAGTCACTATCACTCCATGTAGCCATCATTGCCTTCTTATTTGGTTTCTTCTCCCATTGTTTTCTATAAAAAGGACAATCAAATTTAATATGACCAGGTTTTTTTACATTCTTAGCAAATGATTGAATCCTTTTCTTTTCTACTTGTTTCTCATTTACTAGAGTCTCTCCTAGGGGGTTTCCTAGAGTTTCCATTAGCTCTCATCCTTATGAATTTGTTAAACCTTTATAGCCATCTCAAAATCCTCATCATCATCACTTTCATTATGATCATCTTTGGATTCTCATTTGTTGTGGATTTTAATGCAACTCCAATCTTCTTAGGAGGTTCTTGATTTCTTTTGAGTTTCATCTCATAAGTGAGTAGAGATCCCATGAGTTCATCTAGAGAAAGAGTATGGGGATCCTTAGATTCCTCAATAGCTGTAACTTTAGCTTCCCATGATTTAGGTAAGCTATTTAGAATCTTCTAAACCATTTCATGTGAGAACTCGTTATTTTGTACTGTACATGTATAGAATAATAAAAATATTTTAAATAAATAAATAAATGAAATTTTGATATTTTCTAAATATCGAAATTAAGGTGGAATAGAATCGAAAATTTCGATTCTATGCAAGGGTAAAGTTAGCTTCTCTCAAGGATTGATCAAAGTGGATCAAATTTGGACTAATTGAGCTTAAGAAATAAATGAAATAAAGGAAAGATTAAAGCTAAAAATGGGCTGAACCAGAAAAATTACTGTGCAGTGGCACAATGAGTAATTAAGGTGACTTTAGTGGGTATTTGGACTTTAAATAAATGATATCTGAATTTTATTAATTAAAATTAATTAATGGCCAATTAAATTATGGCAACAAATCAGCTTTCATTAAATTTCTTCAGCTGAGAGCACCGCTTCAGTCATTTCTGGTTCTATCTCACGTTTCTGCTCTTCCTCTATCGATTTTCATCATTCAACTTAGAATCATCATGTGATAACCGCAAATTTTCTATTTTGGAAATTAATATTAAAGAAAATGATAAGAGGAAATAAATAAATTAAAGTAAATAAATAAAATTTATTTACGAGATGGAATATCGTTGAAATTCCGGAAATTAAGGAAGTGAGGAAATTGAGGAAATTTAATTTGGATAAATGGAAATCCAAATTAAATAAGAAAAAGGAGAAAAGAATATAAAATATATTTATATAATTATATATTATATAAATGTATTTTTTATACAAATACATATGTATTGAAATACTATATAGTATATATTAATATACATTAGTATATACATGTATATATATACTATTTAGTACATTTAAATAATACATATGTATATAAATATGATCTTTTATGTATATATATAAATATATACATATATAAGAAAAGTAAATATTATTTTATCGAAATTTTTATATATATATATATATATTGTAATACAATATATATCTATAAATACATAGATATATGAAATATATATTAATTCAAATTAAAAAATATATATATATATGTATTTTGTGTAAAAATATATATATATATATATATATGTGTGTGTGTGTTATATTATGTTTATTAATATATAATATAAAAAAAATGGAAATAACAGAAACGGGAAACACCCGTTCCCGTTTCTGTGTTAATAACACAGATTTTGCCGCCCCCGTCAGCGGCCGCCGGAGAAGGAAAGGAGAGGAGGGAAGAGAAGCGCCGTCGTCGGGAAACCAAGAGGAGAAGAAATCGACCGGCGACGGAAAGAAAGAAACCAAAACAGGAAGCGAAATCGACGGAAAAGCCGGAAGAGAAAAGAAAATAGGAGACGGCGGTGCCGGCGGAATTGGCCACCGCCACTGCCACCGAAGCATCGTCGGAGGGAGAGGAAGAGAATGGAGGCCACTGTTGGGGCGGAGAATGGCGGAGGAAGGCCGGCGAAGAGCGGAAGAAACCGAAGCTAAATCAAGTTGATCCGCCGCCGTGCCGCCGATCCAGGGCAAACAGAGGGCACCGATAGCTTTGCCGTGCCGTGCCGTCGACCAGCTGAGGAGCCAGTGAACCGCCGGAGAACCGGCCGCTGGCGAAGAACCAGCGAGGAAGGGACACTGAACCGGCCAACGGGAAAAAAGAAAAAGAGAAAGAAAAAGAAAAGAAAGAGAAAGAAAAGAAAAGAGAAAAAGGAAGAAAGAAAAGAGGAAAAGAAGAAAGAGAGAGAAAAAAGAAAATGTTCGGGAATTCGAAAAATTATCGGGAACTCGAGAATCTCGGGAATCGGTAAGAAATCCGAGAAATTATTAATGATAATTATTTAAATAAATTATTTATTTAAATAATTTGAGAAAATTCTAAAATTTAGAATTTAAATTTCCAGAAATTATTCTCAGCGATCGAGACGATGGATCGGGAGAAATGGAGTACAGGCGCGACCGATAAGAGGAAGTCGCCAACCTGGAAAAGGTAAGGGATGCATGTGCAGCATTGTAGGGATATTCAGTCTGCATGTTTTAATTTTGAAATATTTTATGGAAATATTTTATGAAATTATTATGATAAATGATTGGTTGGAAATTTGTGGTGATGCACTGGCTGGATTTTAAACTGTATTTTCCGTGCAGGAGGCTAGCCAATCGGCAGCCGTTATACTGCCGAAAAATTATCAAAAAAAAAAATCTCCAAAAAATTACTGAAAATCATAATAAATGATTTTATGTCACGAGCAATGATTTTCAATCACGAAAATCGAGAAAAGGAATATTTTCATAAAAACATGAATAAAATGAAAATGGTTTTACATTTATTCATGTTTTCGAAAATGGTGATAATGAAATCACCGAAAATCCTCTTTGAGAATGGTGATAATGAAATCACCGAAAATTCTCTTAATATGTAAATTACACGTAATACGAGATGAAAAATGAAAAGAAGTAAAGTGAATATTTTTATGAATATTTTCATAATTATTTCTTAAATATTCACTAGATGGTTTTATAACCTTTATGATTTTAAATTAGGAAATTATATATTTTATAAATTTCATAAAGGTTATTTTTTGATGAAAACATGGTTTTGAGACTAGTTGGCCCTCTATCATGCCGACATGTGATATGTAATACGTGATATGTAATATGTAACATGTGATATGTGATATGTAGTCTCGGCCGACACCTGATCAGTGATCCGCCGAGGACAATTATAGACTATGGCCATAGATCTGACATGATTATTTATACCCTTCGGGGTCTATAGCATGATATGAGTGACGACCCAGTGGACGCGCTGGGCGTGCGTGCCTAAGTCTCCATATATGAAAATGTTTTATATGATATGTGATATGTGAAATGTAAATGTTTTACATGATATGTTACAAGTTAAATGAAAGAGATTTACAGCATTTTACATAATGCTTATTTCAGTACTGATTTTAGTACTACGAGATGATTTTCATATGATATGTGATATGAACATGTAATATGTTTTCAAAAGGAAGAAGAGTTTATAAGTCTAATATTCTTACTATGATTTGAAATTGAATATTTGACTATATGTGACATGAATATGTGATATGTTTTTCAAAAAGGAAAGAGGAGGAAAAATAAATATAATATTCTTATTTTGAAATTTAAATTGAATATTAGATTTAAATGATATATATGTTATACGAAAATGATTTAATAGTTGATTTTGCTATTTAAAATACTGTACTAATTATGGTTGTACAGTAAAACTTGAAATGAGTTTTAAATGAGAATGATGAGAATTTAACTAATATTCTTTTCAAGAATATATGAATATTAGTTACTTTATTTAAATGCTTTATTTTATAAAAGCATTATTTTGAAAAGAATATGAAAATGTTATAGAATAAAAAGGTAAAAGGGATTAAAATTTCAAACGAAAAGGAAATTATTCTCTACAGTTGCTTCTAGGTTCCGGGACAAGATAGGTATTTCAAAATACCTACCTTACTCCATCCGGATCCCTAGCCGACTGTAGTATCTTTCCTACATGTGAGCCTAGAGCCCATAGGAAAAATGAAAAAGATTTTCAGCATATAGGAAGCTGAATATCAAGTATGCATATAATTCCCTTACTGAGCCGTGGTTTGCTCACCTCTTAATTTTAACATTTCAGGTTTTCGAAGATCGAGAGTCTAGCAGTAAAAGGATTTTCGACTGCGCATTTGGGGACGATGCGACAGATCGATTTAATTAATAAGGTATGATCATTTATTTTCTGTATTTAGACTTATTTACGGTACTACTTCCTTGTGAATTAAGATAGGAGATGTAATTCATATTATCATTTAATATGAAATTGTTTATATGTAAAAGTAAAAGTAAAGTATCGCAGACAGCCCAACCATATAAGATGTATAGAATAAGGTGAAAAATAGGGTCACGGGCTGTGACACATCATCCTCCCATCATCAAACCCGCTAAGATTCCTCTTAGAATTTTATCCTCACCTCCATAGCTGCTCATTTCTCAAAGGAATTCAGCCAAAAATCACCCAAGATGGGTTCCCCTGCAGTTGACTAGTAGCGTGAACCAGGTAAAGGAATTTCCAGCTAACGTTTCATGCATTAATCTTTGGTTTATGACGATGACTTGTAAGTATGTGATGCACATGCACATAGTTTGGCATGAAAAACATGTAACAAGTCGATATGGCTAGATTTTTCTGTTGATTAATAGTGGCGTTAATGGCTGAGGAGAAAACATTGCTGTTACATGCGTGGATGGCGTAATTAGAGGAAGCAGAACAATTCTGCTGGTAGGGTATGATGTGAAAACCAAAATTAAAGTGAGAATAAATAAAAATTTTACATATATGCATGCATGAAATCAGGTGGCTATGGTTAGCCATAAATGTTTCAAAGAGGGATGAACATGGCTGTAGAAATTGTAACGTGAATGATGGGACAAAATTTTTGTTGTATAAATGGTCATGTGGCGTGGCTGACTTGAGCAAAGAATTAAAATGGAAAGGAAACTAGGTATACACAAGGGATACGTTGATGATAATAATAATTTTAAGAAATAAAAACATAATATATTGAGGACCGAATACAAGAGGGGGTTGACTAGGAAGAACCGAATGGAAATTTAGTCTTACTAAGTGTTGTTGACTGAATGATATAAAAGCTGAACAACCGAACAGAAAATATTGGCTGGAACCGAAACAGAACATGGGAAATTTAATTAATGTTTGACCGAATGTGATGAGGGCTGAATTGGTGATGAGTGACCAAGTGAAAATGGTCAATAAAAGAGGCTAAAGAGACGTGAAAGGAGAAGAAAAATGGCTGAAAATGGTGTGGAAACAAGAAGAAAATGAGCATGTTGCTACTGTGTATAAAGGAAGTGGAAGGAATAAAATAATATAGTTTATTTCTTGAATGATGGAAATTTACAAGGAAGAAGGCAGCCCATTATGTGGTACATTGACTAAGAAAATAAAGCAACAATGAATTTAATTAGATAAAGGCCATCCGACCATAAAGGAAAAAGAAAGAAAGAATGACATTGATAGTAGCCATTTTAATTTTGAAGCTTTATTTACATTTATAATTTTTACAAATCATAGCTTAAATTAAAGGATAATTAAGCTAATGATTTTGGTGAATTAAATTGCAGTCGAAGTTCGACGTTCGTGTGGAGCACAAGATAACATGATCTCGATGAACAGGTAAGAGGTGCGTGTGTAGATTTGTAGGGATATCCGAATGCTTGATTTACGTGCTATGACTTTTATACGAATTATGGTATATTGGTTTGCCTCCAATTACATGAAATTTGTGGTTTTTTGGTTAGTGAACTGTGTTTATAAGTGCAGGGGGCTAGGATTCGGGTAGTCGTTATACTGTCGAAATTTATTCAAAATATTTCTAAAAATGTTAGAAATTATTTTGGTGCATTATTGATATTTTTCCTAGCCTAGAAAGGGATGAATTAAATATTTTTCATAAATGGCTATTATACCGAAAAATATTTATTGAATATTTTGGACACCAATTTTGGGAAGGTGTCATTTCTGAAAATTCATCCCAAATGTTTTACAGTGAAATGTATGATTGGTGAAATGAAAAGGTGAATAGTTTATAATTATTATCAGTATGATATTCACTATTTTAATTATGATTTCCTTTATGGAATAAATAAAATATTATTACATAAAACGATTTTCATAAAGGTTTAATCACTGTAAAAATATTATTTTGAGACTAGAATGTCTCTACATGTGTTTATAGTGGAAAAATATGGTGGTGGAGTTATTGAATTTGGAAAATAAAATATTTTATTTTTCCATAAATCACGAAAATATTGGAATTGATTTCCAATAACTTTGAAATTCTTGTTTGGAAAGAAAGCATGGAAACACATGCGTATATGTTTTACGGTGTAAAGGAAACGGTTATGGAATTTTATTTTTACAACGTGATTATCTTATAAATTGTTTTCACCGTACAAGAAAATGTGATTTATACCTTTATGGATCTTTTGAAAGATGCTATTGATTTTAATGAATCCCATAAAGGTAATGAGATTTCACACATATTGTTTTGAGACTAATAGGCCCCATATCATGCCGATATGTGATATATGATACGTGATATGTGACATGTGATATGTGATAGTCCCGATCGACACCTAATCAGTGATCCACTGAGGACAATATAGACTATGGCCATAGATCTAACATGATTATTATTGCCCTATGGGGTACTTTCTCTCTAGCATGATATTTTGGGTGATGCCTTAGTCTCCACTTTTATGAAATATGAAATGATATGTGATACAAAAAGATGCGCTTTCATGGAAAATGAATATGAATATGTTTTATACGGAAGAAGAATGATTTTTAAACAGTTTTTTTGTACTACACATAGTACTGTACTGTTTACAATGTATATGTGATACGTGATATGACTTTTTAAAGGAGAAATATGATTTATTTAAACTAATATTCTTTTTTAAAGAATATATGAATATTAGTTTATTTTACTTAAATGCTTTATTTTATAAAAGCATTACTTTGAAAAGGATATGAAATAATATGAAAGATGGGTTATCTCAACAACGGTATTTATTCCCTATAGTCGTTCTGGGTTTTCGAGACAAAACAGGTATTTCAAAATACCTTCCATGCTCTATCTGGATTTCCCGGCCGACTATAGTATCACTCCCTTGTAGAGTGCCAGTTTAAAAATAGGAAATTAAAGGTTTTACTGTGTAGTCTTCATGGTATCTATATTTGCATATAAATCTCTTACTGAGTCGTGGTTTTGCTCACTCCAATATTTTATCTCCCTAAATATTTTGCAGTGACCATTTGAGGTATATCATCCAAGGATTAGAGGTTGCGTATTGAGCACCCTGAGGCAACGCTCTTAGATCCTGGAGGTATAATGATTTTATTTTATATGTTTAGACTTATGATTTACAGTACTACGATATTGTATTAAATTAGGGGATGTAAGTGTTGATTTAAAATACAAATTGTACAAATTTATTTTCGTTAACTATATATATTTACGGATATTGTGTATATAGTAAATTAAATGTGGAAAATAAGATATCGCAGACAGCCCAACCTATCTATGTGTTGTGAAAATGTATAAAAGAGGCAAAATACTTTGTATTTGGGATGTGACAGTTATAATGGTATCAAAGCTAGGTTAGCCTAATGTCTGTCGATATCTTAGTGATAAAGTAACGTGATTACATCTCCTGTAATACTGTAGAGTCTGGATATATATAAAAAGGTCACTAACCGAAATTCGTGAGAGAGATTCACTAGTGGCGGAGCAGTAGATAAGAGCTATGAAGAAGCTATTTAAATACCTAAGATGTTCTGACACGGAGCGAGTCGGACTTGTAGTGTTTCAGATGAGTGATGATGCGGAACACTGGTGGAAGTCCACTCAAACGGTACTCCTTACCCAACACCCAGTGATTACATGGGACATATTTGTTAAGGTTTTTCGCCGTCAGTACATCTCGATTCTGCACAGAAAAAGTTTCAGTAGGAGTTTATGGAATTGATTCAAGGGAACATGTCAGTGGAACAATATGAGTTTCGATTTACTATACTTAGTAGATTTAACCGACTGACTAAGATTGACGAGCGGCATAAGATTGACAAGTTTAAGGATGGGTTGAGACCGTCTATTTGGTCTAAGTTGACTCCCATTGATATTCGGACATATGATGAGATGATCTAACGTGCTTAGCTCTGTGAGCCAAATATTGAGAACTATCATACAGAGTTTATTGGTAAGAGTAAGGGTAAAGCAAAGAGGGGCACTGATGACAGATCTGGTAGAGAGCAGCCTAAGAGAGCTAGATCTTCTGGTATTCAAATCTCAGAAGGGCGATCCACTAGATCGACTTCTCTAGCCCCCACTATTACTAGTCCTGCTTCTGTGCCGAAAGGTACCACGGCCAGATGTGATTGGTGTGGACGGTCGCATGGTACCCGACCTTGCCACATGTCGACTAAGGCTTGTTTTAGATGTGGGCGGGCAGGATATTTTGTGAGAGACTGTCCCATACGCAGGAAGGCAGCTGCATCTACCACACCAGCCTATTACTTACATTACTGACTCCGGCACCAGCAGCTCCGACAGAATCGGAGAAAGCGACACCCTCTCAGCCTAAGTGGACGACGGCAGTGGAGAAGGGTGAGAAGCCCATGATTTAGGGATGGGTGTACGCATTGGATTAAGAGACTGCTGATACATATGCAGATTTCATTAAAGGGCTTTAGTAGAGCCGGAGCAGTTAGGGTATATAATACATGTAAATATTCTTTTTAATGAAGCTTAGATTTTCGATGTATATAGGAACTGTCAGATAACAGTAGGCGAGAAGGAAATTACAGCTAACCTAAATTTAATAGTGATGTATGAATTTGATGTGATATTGGGTATAAACTGGTTAGCTATGAACCATGTAACTATAGATGGATTACACTAAATTTGTAACCTTCTCCCAACTCAAGAAAGATATTGTAAAGCTTTATGATAAGGAATAATAAAAATGAATGTGTATGTCATGAGTGAAAGGATGTGAATTTAGACTGAATAGACACTCTAAGCCGAAAGTATGTAGTAATGGTGTCATATATGATGGTCATGGAACATGAACTATTAGAGCAGTTCTTGAACCTCAGCATAGTGTGGTATACTCTAAGAGTTATAGGTTTACTACTAACTTCAGAATCGAGCCCGACTTGATAAGTCAAATCATAGAAGCTCAAAGGACAAGTGATTACTGTAAGTCGGCTGCAAGTCAGGTACAAGTGGGAGTACAATCAGATTATAAGTGTGGCACCAACAGGATTTTGAGGTTCTAAGGCAAAATTTAGGTTCTCGATAATAAGTAGCTTAGAGGCTTGATTTGATTGAGGCCCATACCTCTTGGTACACTCTGTATCCTGGCAGTACTAAAATGTACCAAATTTTAAGGAGGATTTATTGGTGGCCAAAGATGAAAAGAGACATCACGGAGCTTGTAGCTAGATGTCTCAGTGTCAGTAGGTAAAGATCGAACATTAAGAACCTGCAAGATTTTAATAGCCTTTACTAATTCCTAATTGGAAATGGGAGCACACCACGATGGACTTCATCATGGGTTACCAAGGACCCAGAAACAACGTGATGCAATTTGAATAATAGTTGATAGATTGACGAAGTCCGCCCACTTCCTAGCTATCAGATCTACCAATCCTCTCAATGCCTTGCCGATCTATATGTATGGGAACTAGTGAGGCTACACGGAGTTCCAGTGAGTAGTATCTTGGATAGGGATTCACAGTTTATATCCCATTTTTTGGAAAGATGTCAGGAGGCCATGGGATCCCGGTTGAATGTGAGAACCAAAATTTTCCCTAGCTAAATATGTACTTCTTATGTAATTTAGTAACATAAAGAGATAATGTACTTATGAGATTTCAAGTATAAGATTATGGTACGTATTCATAGAAGTCAAGTATCCGAGAGTAATGTGAAACATACGATAATACGATATATGAAGTGCACAGTAAATGAGAACGAAAGGCGTTATAATTTTACACTTAAAAAGGACTACTTACACATATAAGCCAAATTTAAAAGAAGGCAACCTGCATGCATGCGTGTATAAAGGTGCATGCATGCAACGAACGTACGTACGAATGCATACAAATGCGTGTGTAAATAATAAGGACTAAATGAAATAAAAATAAATAATAAGATGAAGAAATAAGTTAATTGCATATAAATAGGTATATATAAGTGAAGATATCTATATTGATATTTATATGTATATTCATATTTATATTTATATTTATATTCATATTTATATGTATTACTATAAGAATAAGTATGTGAATATACAATAAATAGGAAAGTATACAAAAATATATAAATAAGTAAATGAATAAATAAATAAATAGGAATACGTACTTATGCATATATTTAGTGAATAACATATATATATCTTATATATGTATATTGTATTGAAATACATATATATTATATTATATTATATTAAAAATACATATAAAAAAAGGAAGGGACCAGATTTGGTGGGAAAAATCCCACCCAATATCCAAAGTGCTCTGCCGACTCAAGTTAATAGCAGCCTACACCTATAATTTTAATAAAATAAGATAAAAGAAAAAGAAAGAAGACCTAAACAACTTAGCCCTCTTCTGTTACTTTCTTTCCTATTCCTCTGTACATTTTCTAAACTTTCTTTGCCTTCCATCGTTTCCCCTCTTCGTCTCCATCGTATCACATTTTTGGGCAAAGATGAATAGATCATGAAGGAGTTGATGGTAGAACGAGGACGTCGGACTGAGACTGGCAATGCAGCAGAAAGTAATGACCGGAAATGCTCACCGGAGCTGAACGTGATTGAAGAAAAAAAGAGGGGGAAAGGAAAATCTGAGCTTGGTGGTGTCACGATCTGAAACAAAAAGAGGTAAGCTGTAATTCTTGGAAGCTAGGTTAGGGCTTTGAGAGGGCTGAAACGGGAAGGTATTGTTGGTTGAATTTGGTGTTGAATCAAAAAGGGGGCTTTGTGGTGACAGAGTTGGGTGTTTCCAGCCCCAAAAGAGGGACCTTGCAAGGTCAAAAAAGAGTTGTTTGATGGCTA
The DNA here is from genome assembly GCA_031772115.1 of Heritiera littoralis. NCBI lineage: Eukaryota > Viridiplantae > Streptophyta > Magnoliopsida > Malvales > Malvaceae > Heritiera > Heritiera littoralis. Next base: position 3,868,486 of record JAPDPK010000052.1, on the reverse strand, counting down.
TATCGGTGACTGGTGTGGGTGCTGAACTAGAATACTGAAAGGGGGTTGTTTCACGTGGTGTACAAGGGCTGCAGTGAGAGGCATCCCACACCAAGTTGCCGAGATACAAAGGTAAAAGAAAAGAAAGAAAAAGAAAAGGAAAGGAAAAGAAATAAAAAGGAAGAGAATATACATAGAATTAAATATATATTTGTATATTTGGAGATGAAAGAATAAGATCTAAGAGTTTATATTATACTAGTATTAAATACATATATATGTATATATATATACACACACACACAAGTAATATATATATATATATATATATATATATATTACTTGCTTGAAAACAAGGAAATAGATAAATATATGTATGTATAATACATATATAAAGATATATATTAGATTTTTAGAAATTATATTATATTAGTATTAAATATATATATATATATATATATATATGCTACTTACTTGAAAACAAGGTAAAAGACAAAAAAGAAAAAAAAAGAAATAAAAAGAAAGGAAAAAGAATTAGAAAGAAAGGAAATATATATATATATATGTGTGTGTGTGTGTGGAAATATAACGCATATATATATAGGTACGAAAATGAGATAAATCCGATTCGAGAATTTGAATTAAATTAATGTTAAGTGTGTGTGTGTGTATATATATATATATATATATGCGTATTAAATTGGAAGTTAAATTTTCAAGTATATAGAAATGGGCTAGACATGATTAAGTTGGATTTTTTCTGAATGTGTAGCATGACGGGAGGACGGCGGACACGGTCTAGTTGGACATGGGACACTCTCAATCTAAGCCCGCGCTAGGTAAGACGTTTATATAACGCAGAAGTGGGATTATCCTGTATAGGATTGAATCTTACGATGAAGTGATTTGAATACCTAGAGATTGGATATAACGAAATGAAATGCAGGTACAATATTAGACTTGATAAAGTACCGTATTGGTGAGATATTAATCGAAAATGAATCGATATGGTATAGACTCATAGACATCATGAGATGAAATAATAGACATCCATGCAATTCATGAGCATTCCATTATACGGTTTTCATTTCATTTTCTTGAATTTTATTGTCATTAAACATGCCTTATTACTATACATGAAACTCGAAATGATTTGTGCTTATCATGTTTATAAGAATACTATGGATGCTTAAATGGCTTTGAAAAGAATGAATTTACAGTGTATGCATATGTACGTGTATATATATATATATATGTAAATGAAATTAAATAAATATATTACGTACTTGGCACTATTTCCATGAGAATAGTTAAAAGTTTTATGTGTCACAGCCCGTGACCCTATTTTCCACCTTATTCTATACATCTTATATGGTTGGGCTGTCTGCGATACTTTACTTTTCCTTTACATATAAACAATATCATTTTTAAATTATAATACGAATTACATTCCCTATCTTACTTCATGAGAAAGTAGTACTGTGAATATGTCTAAATACATAAAATAAATGATCATACCTTATTAATTAAATCGACCTGTCGCATCGTCCCCAAATGCACAGTCGAAAATCCTTTTACTGCTAGACTCTCGGTCTTCGAAAACCTGAAATGTTAAAATTAAGGGGTGAGCAAACCACGGCTCAGTAAGGGAATTATATGCATACCGGATATTCAGCTTCCTATATGCTGAAAATCTTTTTCATTTTTCCTATGGGGCTCTAGGCTCGCATGTAGGAAGGATACTACAGTCGGCTAGGGATCCGGATGGAGTAAGGTAGGTATTTTGAAATACCTATCTTAGCCCGGAACCCAGAAGCAACTGTAGAGAGTAATTTTCATTTTACATTTGCAATTTATTTCCCTTTTTCTTTTTATTTCATAACCTTTTCATATTCTTTTAAAAAAAATGTTTTTATGAAATAAAGCATTTAAATAAAATAACTAATATTCATATTTTCTGTGAAAAGAATATTAGTTATATCATCATCATTTTCCTTTAAAACTCATTTCACATTTTACTGTACAATCATAATTAGTACAGTACTTTAAAATAGCAAAATAAGCTATTAAACCCTTTTTCGTATAACATATAAATCTTTTAAATATAATATTCAATTTAAAAATTAAAATAAGAATATTAGATTTATTTTCCTCCTTTTTCCTTTTGAAAACATAACACATATTCATGTCACATATAGTCTAATATTCAATTTAAAATTATAGTAAGAATATTAGACTTATAAACTCTTTTTCCTTTTGAAAAACATATCACATATTCATGTTACATATCATATGAAAATCATTTCATAGTACTTAAAATCAGTACTGAAATAAGCATTTTATAAAAATGCTATAAATCATTTCATTTTACGTATCACATATCATGTAAAACCTTTACATTTCACATATCACATATCATGTAAAATATTTTCATTTAAAACATATCATATGTGGAGACTGAGGCACGCCCAGCCCGTCCACTGGGTCATTACTCATATCATGCTATAGACCCCGAAGAGTATAAAATAATCATCTCAGATCTATGGCCATAGTCTATAATTGTCCTCGGCGGATCACTGATCAGGTATCGGCCGAGACTACATATCACATATCACATGTTACATATTACATATCACGTATCACGTGTCGGCATGATAGAGGTGCCAAACTAGTCTCAAAACCATGTTTTTATCGTAAAATAACCTTTATGAAATTTATAAAAATATATAATTTCATCATTTAAAACCATAAAGGTTAAAAATCATTTAGTGAATATTTATAAAAATATTCATAAAATATTCACTATATTTCATTTTATCTTTCGTTTCGTATTACGTGTAATTTATCTATCCCGAGAATTTTCGGTGATTTCATTATCACCATTCTCAAAAACATGAATATTTTAAAATAAATATTCATTATATTCATGTTTTATGAAATTTAGTAATTTTCTCATTTTTCGTGATTTAATATCGATTTTCGGAAATAAAATCATTTAATATGATTTTATGAAATTTTCTAAAATTTTCGGCAGCATAACGGCTGCCGATTGACTATCCTCCTACACGGAAAAATACAATTTATAAATTCCAGCTAGTACTTCATCCAAAATTTCCAACCAGTCATTCATCAAAATATTTCATAAAATATTTTTTTAAAATAATTCGAAATTAAAACATGCAGACTGAATATCCCTACAGTGCTACACATGCATCCCTTACCTTTTTCGGGTCGGCGACTTCCTCTTACCGATTGTGCCTGTACTCTATCTCCCGATTCCTCATCTCAATCGCCGAGAATAATTTTTGGAATTTAAATTCTAAATTTTAGAATTTTCTCAAATTATTTAAATAAATAAATTATTTAAATAATTATTATTAATAATTTCCCGGATTTCTTACCGATTCCCGAGTTCCCGAGAATTTTTTCGAATTCCAAAAATTTTCTTTTTCTCTCTTTCTTCTTTTTCCCCTTTCTTTCTTCCTTTTTCTTTTTCTTTCTTTTTCTTTTCTTTTTCTTTTCTTTTTCTCCTCCTTTTCCTCTTTTCTGGTTGGAACCGGTTCGGACCAGTTCAACCCGGTCTGCCTCATCACCACCGGTTCAGCTTCATCCCGCCGACATCACCACCGGTTCGGGCCTCCCATAGCTTGCCGGAGTTGCGGGGACGCCGGATCTGGTCTCCGTTTCTTCCCATCACCGGCGACGCCACCGGATCTGGGTCCGTGGGTTTCGGCCCCTTCCTCCTCTCTTTTCTCTTTCCTCCGTCGGATTCTCCTTCACCGGTGGCTCCTCTCACCTTTGTCGAGCTTTACCGGTGTCGGGAGTGGCGGTGGCGGTGCCCGGATCGGCCGGCACCGCCAATCTCCCTTCTCCTTTCTCTTCGGTTCTCCTCCGTTTCAGTTTTCCATTTCTGCTTCCATTTCTATTTTTTCGTTGCCAGTTGTTTCTTCCTTTCACGTCGCCGGCGTTGCCTCTTTTTCTTTCCTCGGTCGGCCAACCAATGGTGGTCGGTCGCCCCCTTCTTGTTTCGTTTCTGTTTTTTACCCCCCAAACAGAAAGAAAATAACAGGGGTCGGGTCCCGACCCCTGTTTCTATTTTTTATATATAATTATTTCTTTTAATTATATATATAATTATATATATTTATATAACTCATTTATTTATATATATACCTATACACATTACTTTAAAATAAAATAATATATATTTCATATATATAATATATTATTTATATACATGATTGTATATATAAAAATATATACATTTATTTAATTAATATAAAATAGTATATATTCATTTTATAATATATACTATATTTCGTATATTCATATGTGTGTGTGTATATATATACACACATTTATATTTATAATTATATAAATATATTTTATAATATACACATGTATTTATTTAAGACAAAATAGTATATATTTCATTTTATAATATATACTAAAATTCATATACATACATATGTAATTATATAAAAACATATCAAAATATATTTATACAATCTAATTATATAAATATATAATATACGCATTTTATTTCATTTAATTGGATTTCTTAATATCCAATTATTTACACCTATTTTCGTTTCTTATTTAATTTGGATTTCCATTTATCCAAATTAAATTTCCTCCCTCATTTCTTATTTCCAATTTAATTTTCTCCACTTCTTCACTTCATCAATTTCAGGAATTTCAACGATATTCCCATCTCGTAAATAATTTTTTTTTAATTTACATGACTGGCAGTAAAATGTAAATTATTTCCTTACTCCTTTGAGCATAATTACTTTTCCTCTATCGAGCTCGATCTTGCATTTAGCCATAATCATGTGATAACCACAAAATCACTTTTAGTTTTAAGTTCGGGAACTACCTCGTATTCGTGTTCTCTCTTCATCATGTACTTTCCTCTTATTACATATTCATCTTTTTCTTTATCATTATTTCAGTCACTTCTATTAGTGGTTAAATATTCCACTATTAAACTCTTTCAACCTTTTTATATCATCTTTATACTTATTCATTCATCGACTTAAACTTCCTTACTTATCAGTCATATCAGTAGAGCAGCTAACCCAATAACTCTTCCATAAACTGGCAATAGTATTTAGCTAGACTCAGTTCATTATGTATCTCAATCATTATCTCTTCATCATAGACAGATCCACATCATTCTATCATTCGAGATCATATCTTAGAAAGAGATACTATCTAGCTAAATCTACTATTTGCCATTCTTGCATATAGTCTATTGTCTCTGAGAGTCTGTGGGGTTATACCACTATGCTGCTCATTTTCCATTTGTGCCTTAGGCTGTATGGTATACCATCACTTTATCCTTATATAATTGTCTTATTCATTAGTCTTATGTACCTCAGTAAGGTATTTCATTTACCTTGTAAACCTCTATAGAACTCGTAAACATTATCTCGAGTTCTAATCATTATCATCTTACGACCATCAATTTCCAACTTTCCATCTAGTGATGCCTTGTACAGAGATTGATCTTATAATGTCCTTGTACATCTTCGATTAAATCAAATAAGGCATCACTTCACATAGCCGATTATTTGCTCTTCATAAGAACTTTATTATAAAATAGGAATTTAATTCCCCATTTATATTTCATCCTCAATTTACCTCATCTATTTTTCCATCCTTTACATCATTTAATTCATCCTCAATCACATCATTTGTATTTCCATCAATTCCTTTTATACAAGTGAATTTCATTATCCACAAATTTTCCAGAGTTATTTCTTAAGCTTTTCGGATTCTTCTATATTCTCCAATATAAGCTTAAGAATAAATTTCATGTTAACAATATGTTAACAATCGAGTCAATGTTAGCTTGATTTCTCACTTTTATATAATCTAAAATTTATCAGAAATCTCGTCTGATACTTTCTTTAATTTCATGTCTCTTACTATTCTGGATATTTCATCTCTGTGTCCTATCATTTTCATTGTATATCCTCAAGACAAAGACATTTAATATTCAGATCATTTTAACACCTACTCCGCCTTGATTCACTTATTTCCTTATATTACACAGCATATCGATCATCTTAATTAGTATGCTGTATCCAGTATAATTATTTGATTAACACCTTTCACAGCTAACCGATTTATTATTGAAATTCATTTTAAAATCATTTTCATTTAATAATTTAGGTTAGCTGTTATCTTCCTCATCTCTTATCTTCACTTACTGTCCTTGTGCATACTCTCCAATTTCATATTGTTCCATACAGTACCTTATTCTGTAAAACATAATTCAAATATTCCGGTTCTATAATTATCTGTTTGATACCTGAAAAATAGTAGGAATGTATAGAACCAGAATTAACAGTACTGCTATGGATTTCAACCTTTATACTGATCTCCTTCTCATTCATCATCAGTAATTAATTTTCTTTTCATCATAGCCAACTATCTCGTAATAATATCCCGTTAATACAGTTTTTTAATTCAGACCCTAAAAAATCAATAATAAGTTCGCTCATTCTGCGACTTCTCTATAACCATTCGGGTCACGTCAACAATATAAATGTAGGTGAAATTAAATAATCGGGATTGTTATACACATATTATGTCCTTATACCATCAATAACTCCATTACTATCAATATATTCAAAATCGACTTGATTTTATCACTATTCAAACCATAATCCCACATAGGGGCATTTTCGTCATTTTCATATTTATTTCTTTCTCCTCATTATACATTTAATTCAATGATCTTATTATCTATGTGCTGATAGTACCCCTTTCTCATACCAATATCAGTAGTTTAAGGTCTTTTTCGATTTTGATAGAGAAATCCAACAGGATCTATAATTGGATTATTTTGCATGAATTACAGTTTTCCATCATCAATTTTTTTTGTCAAAATCAGTCCATTCAAACTTTCGTTGGTCTATTTTGACTCCCAGTAAAATTTTGGGGGTAGGGGTATTTTGGTCAATTTTGGCAAAAAATTTTCTCTCTTATCAAAATACCTTCAGTCGGTGATCTTAAGGTCTATTTAATGATGATATTTCATTCCCCTCTTTTATATCATCACTTTCAAGTCTAAGTTCGATCCGGACAGAAAAGTACTGGTGGGGCCCTCATCGAGTCCATTTCTATTCCTTACCGAACCGACCTTCATTTAGATCATAAGATCACCATTTCAGGAAATTTCTAGAGCCGTTTTCTCTCTTTGACATCCTTAGTTCATAATGCTCACTCCCTTCTAAACACTTAACTCAATTTACAATCATTTATTTCTTTTATGTATTTAGACTACACAGTACTACAGGGGATGTTAACCTTTTTCGATACATTTCCTTTTCAAAGTATCGACAGACATCAGGCCAACCGTGCTCTGATACCATTAAATCTGTCACAGCCCGTGACCCTATTTTCCACCTTATTCTATACATCTTATATGGTTGGGCTGTCTGCGATACTTTACTTTTCCTTTACATATAAACAATATCATTTTAAATTATAATACGAATTACATCCCTTATCTTACTTCATGAGAAAGTAGTACTGTGAATATGTCTAAATACAGAAAATAAATGATCATACCTTATTAATTAAATCGACCTGTCGCATCGTCGCCAAATGTGCAGTCGAAAATCCTTTTACTGCTAGACTCTCGGTCTTCGAAAACCTGAAATGTTAAAATTAAGGGGTGAGCAAACCACGGCTCAGTAAGGGAATTATATGCATACCGGATATTCAGCTTCCTATATGCTGAAAATCTTTTTCATTTTTCCTATGGGGCTCTAGGCTCTCATGTAGGAAGGATACTACAGTCGGCTAGATATCTGGATGGAGTAAGGTAGGTATTTTGAAATACCTATCTTAGCCCGGAACCTAAAAGCAACTGTAGAGAGTAATTTTCATTTTACATTTGGAATTTATTTCCCTTTTTCTTTTTATTTCATAACCTTTTCATATTCTTTTCAAAATAATGCTTTTATGAAATAAAGCATTTAAATAAAATAACTAATATTCATATTTTCTGTGAAAAGAATATTAGTTATATCATCATCATTTTCCTTTAAAACTCATTTCACGTTTTACTGTACAATCATAATTAGTACAGTAATTTAAAATAGCAAAATAAGCTATTAAACCCTTTTTCGTATAACATATAAATCTTTTAAATATAATATTCAATTTAAAAATTAAAATAAGAATATTAGATTTATTTTCCTCCTTTTTCCTTTTGAAAATATAACACATATTCATGTCACATATAGTCCAATATTCAATTTAAAATTATAGTAAGAATATTAGACTTATAAACTCTTTTTCCTTTTGAAAAACATATCACATATTCATATTACATATCATATGAAAATCATTTCATAGTACTTAAAATCAGTACTGAAATAAGCATTTTATAAAAATGCTATAAATCATTTCATTTTACGTATCACATATCATGTAAAACCTTTACATTTCACATATCACATGTCATGTAAAATATTTTCATTTAAAACATATCATATGTGGAGACTGAGGCACGCCCAGCCCGTCCACTGGGTCGTTACTCATATCATGCTATAGACCCCGAAGAGTATAAAATAATAATCTCAGATCCATGGCCATAGTCTATAATTGTCCTCGACGGATCACTGATCAGGTGTCGGCCGGGACTACATATCACATATCACATGTTACATATTACATATCACGTATCACATGTCGGCATGATAGAGATGCCAAACTAGTCTCAAAACCGTGTTTTTATCGTAAAATAACCTTTATGAAATTTATAAAAATATATAATTTCATCATTTAAAACCATAAAGGTTAAAAATCATTTAGTGAATATTTATAAAAATATTCATAAAATATTCACTATATTTCATTTCATCTTTCGTCTCGTATTACGTGTAATTTATCTATCCCGAGAATTTTCGGTGATTTCATTATCACCATTCTCGAAAACATGAATATTTTAAAATAAATATTCATTATGTTCATGTTTTATGAAATTAGTAATTTTCTCGTTTTTCATGATTTAATATCGATTTTCGGAAATAAAATCATTTAATATGATTTTATGAAATTTTTCTAAAATTTTCGGCAGCATAACGGCTGCCGATTGACTATCCTCCTACACGGAAAAATACAATTTATAAATTACAACCAGTACTTCATCCCAAATTTCCAACCAGTCATTCATCAAAATATTTCATAAAATATTTTTTTTTAAAATAATTCAAAATTAAAACATGCAGACTGAATATCCCTACAGTGCTGCACATGCATCCCTTACCTTTTCCGGGTCGGCGACTTCCTCTTACTGATTGCGCCCGTACTCCATCTCCCGATTCCTCATCTCAATCGCCGAGAATAATTTCTGGAATTTAAATTCTAAATTTTAGAATTTTCTCAAATTATTTAAATAAATAAATTATTTAAATAATTATCATTAATAATTTCTCGGATTTCTTTCCGATTCTCGAGTTTTCGAGAATTTTTCCGAATTCTGAAAATTTTCTTTTTCTCTCTTTCTTCTTTTTCCCCTTTCTTTCTTCCTTTTTCTTTTTCTTTCTTTTTCTTTTCTTTTCTTTTTCTTTTCTTTTTCTCCTCCTTTTCCTCTTTTTTGGTCGGAACCGGTTCGGACCTGTTCGGACCGGTTCAACCCGGTCTGCCTCATCACCACCGGTTCAGCTTCATCCCGCCGACATCACCGCTGGTTCGGGCCTCCCATAGCTTGCCGGAGTTGCGGGGACGACGGATCTGGTCTCTGTTTCTTCCCATCACCGGCGACGGCGCCGGATCTGGGTCCGTGGGTTTCGGCCCCTTCCTCCTCTCTTTTCTCCTTCCTCCGCCGGATTCTCCTTCACCGGTGGCTCTTTTTTTTTTAATTTATTTATTTCCTCTTATCTATTTTCTTTAATACTAATTTTCAAAAATAGAAAATTTACGGTTATCACATTATGAGACTATAGGCACCCTAAGAAATTGAATTCAATAAAGCATAGTGGAAGCCGCCTGATTGGAGATTACTCATTAGGCATAGATGCTTGTCCGACAATAGTCGTGGACAGGTCTCATTCTCGCCTGATCAGTGGGGTTGAGAGACATGAGGTCTATGGCCATAGATAGCGCCCTAGTGGTTTCCAGGGGACGATGATATGATTCTTCACTGCTAGCTACAGTGATCTAAGCCTTTATTAATAGTGAAATAGGGATCTAGCCTAGTATCAAACGATATAAAATGAAGTTTAAAGTATGGTTTTAAACGGAAATGAACTCTAAACTCGATATAGCCATATGGCATACGAAATGTATTTTGATATCGTACATGGCATAATATATGCTTCAAAAGTACAAATGACATGAAATGAAGTTTAGAGTATAGTTTTAAAACAGAAATGAACTCTAAACTCGATATAGCTTTATAGCATATGAAACGTATTTTGATATGGCACATGATATGAAATATGCTTTAAAAGTATATGTGACATGAAATGAAAAAGCTTACATACTTCAAGCATGTCTTAAAGGTAGAACTGAGATGTATTGATATTTTCGCATGTCTTGAACATGTTTTAAAAGAATATGTATTATATGTTTCAAGATTTGCAATCACTTCATATATAGTTATATGTTAAAAGTCATATCATGATTTCATAACTTAGACATCTCATGGCATGTTGAGGTATAGTTGGATTGAGCTTGAGAATATAACAAGCATATGCTACATGATGAATAAAAGAATAATTGATAGTAAATTCTCCTCACATTACATCATGCATATGCATTAGAACAGTATAATTCTAACTCTGCATTTATATAAATGACTTACTGAGCCTTGCTCATTAAACGCTATTTAAATTTTTCAGATTGAGCACGGAGTTAGGGGAGTTTTTCAGAGCTTTTCGAATAGTCCTAATCCTGAAATATACTCTCACCTCTCCAAGGAGACTTTTGTGAGCACTTTGGGTATATATACTCATCTTTTATATTTAATATCAATTCAGGCTGTTTTTGATTCAGTACTTAGATGGGATGTAACCTAATATAGAGAATATGTGACGTCCCCGTCACTACATCTTACCCTCTAACTTTTTTCTTATTATCTTATACGACTTGATTCGATTTGGTTCATCAATGTCATTCATTCCTTTCCTTCTTAAGCTAAATATCTAATAGCTCAATATGAATAATTTAGTTCCATAAAACAGACTAATGATATATATACATATCATTCCTTCCTACAGGATCTTACACATCTTACTTAACCTAAATCCCTGAAATCTTACATACATTATTGTTAGCTTGTACTGTACAATAGCTGAATTACAATACACTTTACATGATTACATAAGTATACCTTCAATATTTACTGGGAAGCGTATCTTGAAGGTAACTTTCAAGATCCACTAGTAGGCTCTTCTATCGAGAGCGAGGGATCACTTCAAATGGTCAGTATAAAAATATTCGTAAAAGGGTGAGTTTACGCTCCGTAAGAAAAATATGTAAAAGAGTGTACTATGCCTCTATATGCATTTTCCTGCTTGGCTTTATTATGTCATGTAAATGATTATAAAGCATGCATCATGTACTTCTTTCATACATCGTTTGCAACCATGCATATTTCTTTCAAATGGTATAGGCAAACATACTTTATGTGCTTCTTTAAAATAGCATACATCAGATACTTTCTTTAAAACATCATACTTCATAAACTTACTTGAAAACATACATCATCTTCTTTCATCAACTAGGACACTCTTCACAAGCATGCACATTTAGGAAGACCACTTTTAGAAGAAAAATAGTAAAGAAGATTTAGGTGCCCAAGCATGTTATGAATTCAAATGATGAATCCTTGAGAATGAAATGGATCCTTAAGGGATCAAAGATTGTATATACTAATTTTCAAGGACCCAAGAAAATTTGGGTACATATGACAAAAGTTTGATGTGTTTGTTTGTAAGAGGAAGAGTATTACTACAAGGCTAGGTCTAAGGAACATTGGTACCTTGATAATGGATGTTTAAGATATATGACTGGTGATAAGAGCCAATTCAAAATCCTAAAGTCTAGAAGTGGTGGAGAAGTCACATTTGGGGACAACTCCAAAGGACAAATTGAAGGGATTTGCTCCATTGGTAACTCTTCATCTACTATTGAAAATATTTTGTGTGTTAGAGGATTAAAGCATAATTTGCTTAGTATTAGTCAATAATGTGATAAAGGTTTAAAGGTTGTGTTTGATGCTTTGTGTTTTCATGTTGTTGATGCTAAAACAAATCAAATTCTTTTCATAAGACATAGACAAGGAAATATTTACATTGTACACTTACATGAACTAAATAACAAGAATGTGTGTTTTGTGTCCACAAAAGAAGATGACTCTTGGTTGTGGCATAGGAGATTAGGTCATGCTAGCATTCATGTTTTATCCAAATTAGCTAAAAGAGACCTAGTTGTAGGATTGCCCAAGCTTCAATTTGAAAATGATAAGGTGTGTGAGGCTTGTGTATGAGGAAAGCGCAAGTGAGCATCTTTCAAATCTAAGAAGTGTGTTTCCACCTCTAGGTCACTCCAACTCCTCTACTTAGATCTTTTTAGACCAACTAGAACTACTAACTTAGGAGGAAAACACTATGGTTTTGTCATAGTAGATGACTATACTAGGTTCACTTAGGTGTTCTTCTTAAGTGTTAAAAATGAAGCCTCAGACAAAGTCATCACTTTTTCAAAACTTGTTCAAAATGAAAAAGGTTATTCAATCACTAGCATTAGAAGTGATCATGGAAAAGAATTTGAAAATCTTGGTTTTGATGATTATTGTAATGAAAATAGAATTAGCCATAATTTTTCAGCTTCTACACTTCAACAAAATAGGGTAGTTGAAAGGAGAAATAAGATTGTAGAGGAAATGGCTAGAACCATGCTTTGTGAAAACAATTTTTCAAAATACTTTTGGGCTGAAGCTATAAATACTTCATGCTATGTTATAAATAGGGCTATGGTTAGGCCCATAAAAAAAAAACACATATGAGCTTTATAAAGGAAAGTGGCCTAACATTAGCTATTTTCATCCTTTTGGATGCAAATGTTTTGTTTTGAATAATGGAAAACATAATTTAGGGAAGTTTGATGCAAAAAGTGATGAAGGTATCTTTCTTGGATACTCTTTAAATTCTAAAGCATATAGAGTTTTCAACAAAAGAATACTTGTTGTAGAAGCGTCAATTCATGTGATCTTTGATGAGTCAAATTTCTCTAATAGAACCACTCTTGATGATGATGTGGAAATATTTGATGAACCAATAATTGATCAATCTCAAGATAAAGATGTTAGCAAACAATTAGAAGATCTTGACATAAATAAAAAAGAGTCATTAGATCAAGACCTAATTGAGAAAGAATCTAGATGTCCTAGAGAACTTAATTATGTGAAAAATAATGACATTGTTGGATATATAAATATTTGAGTTAGAACTAGATTATCTTATAGAAATATTTGCCAAAATGTAGCTTTTATATCTTAATTTTAACAAAAATGTGCATGAGGCTTTAAAGGATGAGAATTGAAAAATGGCTATGCAAGAGGAATTAAATCAATTTGAAAGAAGTAAAGTTTGGAATCTTGTGCAAAGACCTGATGATCATCCAATTATTGGAACTAAATGGATATTCGAGAATAAAATGGATTAGAATAGTGCGACAATTAGAAGCAAGGCTAGATTAGTGGCACAAGGATATAGGCAAGAAGAAGGAATAGACTATGATGAAACATATGCTCTGGTAGCTAGACTAGAAGTTATTAGGATGCTACTTGTCTTTGCATGTTACAAAGATTTTAAACTTTATCAAATAGATGTTAAAAGTGCATTTCTATATGGTTTCATAAATAAAGAAGTTTATGTAGAGCGACCTCCCGGTTTTGAAAATCTAAAGTTTTCCAATCATGTTTTCTAACTTTCAAAGGCTTTGTATGGATTAAGACAAGCTCCTAGAGCTTGGTATGAAAGACTATCCAAGTTTTTAATTGAAAAAGATTTTGTAAGAGACAAAGTAGACACAACTTTGTTTATTCAATCTAAGGGTAGTGACTTATTAGTGGTTCAAATCTATGTGAATGATATCATTTTTGGATCCACAAATGAATCATTGTGTGAAAATTTCTCCAAATTATTGCAAGGTGAATTTGAAATAAGCATGATGGGAGAGCTAACCTTCTTTCTAGGACTTCAAGTAAAACAATGTAAAGATGAAATTTTCATAAATCAACCTAAGTACACTAAAGACTTGCTCAAAAGATTTGGGATGGATGAGATCAAATCTCAGTCCACCCCAATGAGCACATCTATCAAGCTTAATAAAGATAAAGGAGGTAAGTCTATACACACTATGCTATATAGGTCTATAATTGGTTCATTGCTATATCTCATAGCTAGTAGACCCGATATAATGTTTAGTGTATACTTGTGTGCTAGATTTCAATCATCTCCTCAAGAATCACACTTACAATCTGTTGAACGAATCTTTAGATACCTTAGAGACACTTCTTCCTTAAGACTATGTATCCTAAAGATTCTACTTTTGCTCTTCATGCTTATTCTGATGCAGATTTTGATGGATGCAAAGTTAATAAGAAAATCACATCCGGTACTTGCCAATTCTTAAGGAATAGACTTATCTCATAGTTCTCCAAAAAACAAAATAGTGTAGCTCAATCCACAACTGAAGCTAAATATATTGCATCTGGTAGTTGTTGTGCTCAAGTATTGTGGATTAAGAACAAATGAGTGACTATGGAATAGAGATGAATCAAATTCCCATCAAATGTGATAATACTAGTGCTATTAATCTCACTAAAAATCCAATACAACACTCTAGAACTAAGCATATTGGCATCATTTTATGAGAGATCATGTGCAAAAAGGTGATATTGCTTTAGAGTATGTAGATACTTTGCATCAATTGGCTAATATTTTTACTAAACCTTAAGATAAAGAAAGATTTTGCACACTTAGAGGTGAACTTGGTCTAATGAATGCACCTTGAACTTGAATATAATCTTTGTATCCTTGGTTGAATGGTTTAAGTTGGTAATGATGGAAGCAAGGCAGGAATTTAAAGAATATTTTAACTATTTGCTCCTCACTTACTTAATTTACCATAATTGTGATGGACTTTAGTCATTAAGATGACTTGATGTATTGCGTGTTTAACACTTATATGATTATGTTCTAAATTCCTTGTTAAGTGTTATACGCTCATTTGATTTGAAAAAGAGCATAAATTTAGCAAAATCACCTTGTTAGCTCTTGAAAAGACATTTCTCATACTAAAATTGTCTCAAAACATACCAAAATGCATTTTTAATGATTTTACTAAGTGTTTTTGCCTTCTACAAGTCATGCAAGATGATTTCTAATTGCTCAAATCATGTTTTGATCTTAAAAGACTAAAAATGCATGATTTCCCTTTTTTTCAAAACATTTTTCTGCATAAAAATTGAGGCAAACAACTAAGGGATCGATTCCTCATCATATAGGATCGATTCCCCGGATTTTTCACGCCTAAAAACTCGAGTCTAGCTATGAAAGATCGATCCTCGTGACTATAGGATAGAGCCCCTAGCATCTATTTTGTTGGGTTTCAAATCTGTCTTGAAGGGATTAATCCCTTTGGTCCTGGTGCGTGATTTTGGCTTTTAAAATCTCATTTTTCGTTATTTTCTCCTCATTTTTACTATTTTTCTTCCTCCTCTAGCTCTCTCAACTGACTTTTTTACCCAAAATTTCAACTTTTCTCATTACTTCACCAAACTTCATCATCTTTTGTGCTTTCTTCATCATTTTCATCACATTTTCCAAATCCATTTCAGTTTCTTCAATATTTTCTTATTATCACATCTTTCTAACTCATTTCCAAATCCACAAAAACCTATTTTTAGGTACAATTTCTAGCCCTCATATCTCTAAATCCATTCCATATTTCATAATACTTTCTTCATCAAACTTGCTCGCCCTAGTCTTATATGTGTATATGTGTTGACTGTGTGATCTAAATCCTCCCATAAACTTATCACCACTTCACCAAAGTAGTGACCATAAACTATTTACTGAAATTCCTCAAAGAACTTTTCTTTGTTTTTTACCTTCCAAGCTTGCTTAAAATGCCTCCAAGGTAAAACATACAGCCAAGAAATGCAAATCTACAGCTCTTTCCTCCTCATCTTCATCCATTCCTACTGCCTTCAATCGAAGTTTCCGCAATGCAGAAGAAAAGAATCACTTTTATGAGTACTTTGCCAGTATGAAAATCAAACATTGGCGAATGGACCACATTTCTTCACATCAATACTCTTGTTCCATGCAATATCATTCAAGCCTTTTTATCAAATGCCAAACTCATCCATAGTCCAAATGATCGATGCAAAGTTGTTGGGATTAAATCATTTGTTATGGGACAATTCATTGAAGTTTCTCTCGATGAGCGTTCCATGGTCTTTCACATTCCTAATGAAGGCCTTATCTATGAAGATGAGAATGCTCCTTTAGACTTTCCAATCATTGAAGATCGAGTAGGTGATCTCCCTATCTTTTCTCGTCTCCTTGATATAATTATCTCTTGGAATCTTCGTCCCTTTGGCACCAAGTACTCCCAAGTCCTAAAACTTGATCGATTTTGGCTTCATCACATTCACAATCCCATTACTATAAAGCCTAACCTTATTCACTTCATTTTCCATGATTGGGTAAAGATTGTCGAAGGTGGTGCCAAGACAATCATGTTTCCTCAGCCACTAGCATATTATCTCATTGAAAAAGGGATTGACTGTTCATGTGAAGTTGGCATCTTACCTAATCCATGCATAACGATTAATCTAGCAACACTTCACAACATGGGTCGGTATCAAAATGTGTGAAGTGGCATAGGTGGGTGGGAGAAACGACATGCATATCATCTAGCTCTAGCTCCAACTCCCAATCAAGCACCCGTAGAGGAAGCTCATGATGCTCCTTCTTCATCCTCACCATCAAGTTCAATGCTTGTTACACTTTGATCAGATCATACTAATGCTTCAACAAATCAACAAGCTTTTCAGCAAGATGTTACAATGCATTTCAACAAAAATGAAACGCGTTTCACATCTCTTGAAGAGCACCAACAGGCATTTCAATTTAATTTCAACACCTTCCAAGATATTGTCAATTCTCAATTTGCTCGCATGGAAGAGACTCAAGCTACTTTGTACGATGAAGTTCAAAACATCGGGATGCAACAAGAGGAATTCATAGAGCAATATTACAAGACCTTTCCCAAGAGGTCATAAGCTAGATATAACTAGGATGTCTAAGTTCTTAGGATTCCATGACTGACTAGGATATATAGTTTACCCCACTTATCTAGGTATTATTCATGACGTTTTAGCACCTTTATGAATGTCTTTGTGACTGCTCTTGTTTATGTTTATGCTAGATATTATCTTTCTGAACATTGGCTTGGTATTTTTAGATATTGTCTTCATGAATATTACCTAGCTATTACCTTCCTGAAATTTTTTTCTATTATTACTTTAAATTCCCAATTTCTTTGGACACTCAATTCTTTGTTGGTTATGTATGCATTCATTAAGGGGGAGTTTAGTGTTTGCTGTGACAAAAAAGGGGAGAAGTGGGTAAATTTTATAGATTTTATAAATTTCAATGTGCTTTAATTGAGGGGGAGTATTTTCAAATAATTTTCAGCTATTTTTCAGCTTTAACTGAAGGGGAATATTTTCAAATATTTTTGTAAGCAAACTTACCTTAAGTTTTTCATATAAAAAAGGGGGAGATTGTTAGTTTTAAATTGACAATTAGATAATTTGAAATGACAAAACTTAAGCACAATTAAATGCTTTTGGTATTTTATTGAATTTTTTATTTAATCAAGTGCTACTAAAATTCCCTATAGTTGACTCAGATGTCGGGACACGTGAGGTGCTCCAAAGCATCCTTCTGTACTCACCTGGTTATCTATTCCACTATAGTATCCTTCCGGTAGATTGTGCCCAAATGAATTAAAGTATAAATTCATGTTTTTCATATGAAATTTTGTTATTTAAAAATTGCATATAGGATAATTTGTATCAACTTTCGTATATATATATAAATATATATATATTTCTTACAAAACAATTAGCTCACCCTTTTTTTTCACTCCCAGATTATCTACAGTAGTTTGGGTATGCTTCTAGAGGACCTGAATGTGGTATCCCTCAGGCGACTACCATTTTTCATCAAGGTATACAACATTTTCTTTATGTATTCATACTTTTTGTACAGTGCCCTTTTATGTATATTATGCTTGGGATGTAAATTAGTTTATGTACTAGATTTCGAAATTAAATATATTTTGTATAAGTGTTTAAGAATTTGAGTCCTGGGTTGTATTAAATTAACAAATTTTATTTTGAATATAAGTGACACTGTAGACAGCCAAACCGTAAGTGTTTTGATTATGTGAAAATTAGTTAAATATTTGAGATTTCAATACTGACAGCCTACTACTTTATTCGACTCACTTTATGCCACACCGCCCGTGGTTGCTGCCCACCACTAATTGCTCCTTGTCGCCGCCGCTAAGAACTGCACCACATCCTGCTACATCGTCATCAACATTACACCACACCACATCTAGCTGCTGCCTGTAAAAGAAAAAACAAGGAGTATTGAGAAAAAGAATAAGAAACAGAGGCAAGAAAGGAGGAATAGTGCCATTTTCATTAAGTATGTTCATATTCTTATTATTTTATTTTATTTACTTGTTTGTTGTTTAAAGGGATTTAAGTCAATGTAAATTAAATTAAATTAACTTTTGGAGCTTGTTGAAAATAATGTTAATGTTAGGTAATTACATTAGAAAATTAACTTAAAATTTAAACTTGTAAAATTAGGTGTGACTAATTAAAATTAAGATTTATAAATTAGATCTAATTAATTTAAATTAAATTAATATTTAAGTAGTTAAAATTAAACATAATAAAAAAATATTTAATTATTAATGAAATAAATAGCTAAAAAAAATAGGAGATTAATTAATAAAATATAAATCAATAAAGTTTTCACCACTTTATAGTCTTAAAAATTTTTAACAGTCCCGAGTCATTAGATGAAACTTTAATAAATTTTAATTTCAGAGGACACGATTCCAAAAAATCACGAATAATTGTCATATGGAAATCTCTAGGTGAGAAGATTTTTCTTAAATCTGGCCAAAATGATAGAAGATTTAAGAAAAATTTTCAGTATTAATAATCTAAATTTATTTTCAAAAGTTATGAATAAATAAATAAAATATAATAAATTGAGAATAAAATAAGGATTATTCCGAGGATGAGATTTCAAAGAGTCACAAAATGGTTGACATTTGGAAATCTCTAAGTGAGGAATTTTTCTTAAATCTCGCCAAAATGATAGAAAATTTACGTAAATTTTTCAATATTAATAATCGGTACTTTTAATAAAAATTTTATTAAAAAAAATAATACTAACAATTAGACCTGCTTAAGGGTCCGGCTACTCGCCCAAGCCCGAAAGCCCGTTCTAAATTTGGTCGGGCTTGGACAAAAATATTTGATAAAAAAACGGGCTTGGGCAAAATTTTTAGGCCCGTTTAAAAATCGGGCAGGGCCTTGGGCTTGCCTTTCAAAGCCCGAGCCCAGTCCAGCCCGGCACGAATTATTATTATTTTTTATTTTATATATATCTTTTTTAATATTAATTAAATTTTTATATATATTTACTAAATATAATATAATTATATGTATTTAAAATATTATTGAATAATAAATATGATTATAAATATTTAATATGAAAATTGATATATAAATTTTGACAAATTAAATTAAATTTTAAAGGGTATAAAATAATAAAAAACAAATAAAATTAAAATTAAAATATAAAAAAATTATTTTCTAGTCGGGCTCGGGCTTGTAGTATAAAAATAAAAACGGGCTTGGACAGAAAAATCAGGCCCGAATGTCGAGCCGGGCCAGGCTTGGGCGTGTAAAAACCTTATTATTACCTGTCATGGGCCCGGCCCAGCCTGACCCATGAGCAGGTCTACTAACAATATATGAGTTAATTACAAATTGAAAGTAAATACAGATTATCTCGAGGATGCAATTTCAAAGAGTCATAAATGGTTGACATTTAAAAATTGTTAGGCGAGAAGATTTTTTTTTAAATCTTGCCAGAATAATGAAAGATTTAAGTAAAAATGTTCATTATTTATAGTCGATATTTATTTTCAAAATAATAATTAAGTTAATAACATTCATAAATAATTAATAATGAAAATTATGAAATTGAAAGAAAATAAAGATTATTAATAGGGATAATAGTAAAATAATAAATAATAAGATAATAATAATAACAATAATAAAAAAATTTAATAGAGAATGAATAAGGATTATTCCAAGGACACAAGTCCAAAGAGTCACAAATGTTTGATATTTGAAATTATTTAAGTGAGAATTTTTCTCAATGTCTTACCAAAATGATGGAAGACTAAGAGAAGTTTTCAATATTAATAGTCTAAATTTATTTCTCAAAATAAAACAAATAAATAAGTAAATAAAATTAACAAAAATTAAATTAAACAAATAAATAAAGTTAAATATAAGTAATGAAAGATAAAATAAATAAAGATTGGTTAGAAATAAATTGAAGAATTTTAATCCAACGACAAAGCCTCTGTAAATAAGTTAAATGGTACCACATGAATACTCCTAAGGTGAGGATAAATTTTCAAGAAATTCAACCAGTATGATGGAGAGTTTCTTAGAAAATTTTTCAATATTTAAATATTTGAAATAAAAATAAAAGGTGACAAATTAAAGATTATTCAAATAAAACTATTTTAAGATAACACAAGATTCATTAGGTACCATTTTAGGATAGGCGTCGTAAGGGTGCTAATACCTTCATCACGCGTAATTGACCCCTGAACCCTAAATCTGAAATGTAGAGTAATCTTTGTCCATAGATGAGAATAATGACCAATCACACTTAGGTTAAAAATGATTACTGGCGACTCCATTGAACTATGCCTAGCGGTTAGGTCTAGAACCTAAGTTGTTACGACATTTAGTCAGCTAGTTATATGATTAGATCTAATGTAATTATGTTGGCATTTAATTTATTGTCAAACAAAAAAAATTAATGTAAGAAAATATTTGAAATTTGATTAGAAAATTTAGTACATAATGACTAAAAGCTAATGAAACAAGGATTTATATATAATGCACTAACAATGTATAGAGACTATACACTGTCAGTGCACTAGAGCTTGACTTTTCATTAATGAGCAAACTAATAAAATGTCAAGGATTTATATATAATGCACTGACAATGTATAGAAGTTATACACTATTAGTGCATCAGAGCTTGACATCTCGTTAATGAGCAAACTGATAAAATGTCAAGCCTTTGAAAATAATACAAATAATTATTTTCTAATTTCCTCATAAGGGCTTGACATTTTTTCAACTTGCTCATTAATGAAATTTCAAGTTTTGGTGCATTAACAATGTATAGTGACTACACACTATCAATGCATCATATACAAACCTATGAAACAAACTAAAAAAGCAAAAAATAAAAATTTTGTTGAACTAAGTGGTTAAGTGTCCAAATTTCAATTACCCAATAGTGTATTGATTTAGGAGTAAAATGCTTGTTATATAAGAGTTTAAATTACTTTAGGATTATCCTAAAAAGTATGATTTTAAGCACTAATAAAAAACTGACACAATCATTTTTAAAAGATATATGATTAGTACTATACACTCTGAAATATCAAATAAATCATTTTCATTCTAAATTTAATAAAAAATTTCTATTTTTTTTCACTTTTTTGACAAACTTTTTATCTAAATTTTTTTTCTTTGATGAGTTTAAATTATATTAGGATTACCCTAAAAAGTGAGGTTTAGGCACCAATAAAAAAATGGATACATAATCATTTTTAAAAGTTTTATAATTAATACTATACACTCTCAAGTCTCAAGCAGTAAACAAATCATTTTTATCCTAAATTTAGTTAAAAATTTTCTTTTTTTCACTTTTTTTGATAATTTTTTTATTAATTTTTTATTTCTTCTTTGATAGTTTTTCTTGTTATAATTTCTTGAAAAATTTTTATTTTAATTGGAAAGTGGCTTTAAAAGTTAATTTCAAACCCTTTGGATTGAAATATAGTTGTTTTTTATTGGGATTCTTTTAATTGTATTCCTTTTTTATATTTTTCAAAAATATATTTAATTTTATTTTTTTATAAGTCAATTGTACATTTTGATACTAATAATTAATGTGAGTTAATGATAACTAATTTGATGAGAATTAGTTTATGTGTGAGGACCACATTTCCCAAAAAGATACTAAGAAATTGACTTTTCAAGATGAAAAGTCAATGAAAATGAACAAATTAATTTATTGAAAGTAATAGGTAAATTAATTAAGGAAATTTTGAGGATAGAAACATCAAGAGAATTAAATAACCAACCGATAGTGTTTCGTTTATAATTCTTGATCGGAGTAGCCAAATGATAAACCGTAAAATTCTTTGGAAAGTTAACTTAATTATCTTTCCAGCGATGTAGGGGTTGCATTTTGGTTCCTTATGGATCAATACCAGATATTTTTTAAAGTTACCTTATGAGTAGTAGATTCTACCAACCGACCTATCTGTAAAGATTCATCCATTGTGGTTGGTAGAAAACTCCGATTAAGGTGATTCAAAATCTATTTGAAAGCTAACTCAAATATATTTCCAATCATATGTGGTTCATATTTTTATGCATTTTGGATTGATCTCGGTGAATTTTTGAAGTTGGTTATAAGTGCAATGATGTAATTAGAAAAGTGAGTTAAAGTGTAGGAAAATGAATTGGCATCCAAATTAAATTATAAAGTGTTATTTTAGCCATGTAAAAAATTAATGTAAGTTGATAAATACAACTATTTATTAAGTTAGTAAATAAATAGATATTAGTTATCTTGCAATAAATTTTATGATATGAATTATAGGCCGTGAAACTCTAAATTTCCAGCCATGAAAATCTATCAATTACTACTCAAATTGACATGTAAAATAAATCAAATAAATAGAAATCTTAAAATAACCAAGATATTTCCATTACATGAATTGACCAAATGAGAGTCAAAATGTGTTAAAATGGGACTGTTATGGTGTAACATCCTCTTTTAATTCAAATACCAACTAACTTTTCCTTTCACTTAAGATTGGTTAGGCTGTTTGTCGAGTCATCCTTTCCTTTTCTTATACTTTATATTTCATCACTTAACATGGCAATTTCAATTTCAATGGGAAATTATTTCTTATACACATACATGAGTCATTTTACAACTAGGTTTAAAACTTTCATTCAAGTGCATACTAATTCCTATAATAATTTACGTCCCCAACATGGTCTAATATACATCACAGTACTGTACCATAGTCTGAAATACATAACAAAATGAATATACCTTCAAGGAATTGGAAGCATGCCTAGAAGGAATACTGTACAACCTAAAATGCAAGCTCCTCTACCGAGAGCAAAAAATCATTGCAAATAGTTTAGGTGGAAAAAAATAAGGGAGTGAGTTTACCCTCAATAAAGAATATATATATATATATAAAAGTGCGTACTATGCCCCTGTATGCAAGTTCTTACTTAGCTCTATCATGTCATGTAGGATCCTTAAAAGCACTGATAGTTTGAAAGGAAGGAATTTCTATAGCTGATAAGGATTACCAAGTGAGTATGGAAGAATGCTTTAAAGCACATCATATGTCCCGGTCCTACTTTCGGCTATAAGGATTTATCGTATGTTCACAAATATAAGTTGGAACTCGTTATAAAACAATGCCAAATAAAATATGAGTTCATCAAATACCATATAACACATATAATCCCATCTTATAAATCACTTACATCTGTTCAAGTAAATCAAATACTTGCATATGCATCAAATCATATGAAATCAAGTATGCAAATAAACTTCCAAAAATTTGAAGAGACGGTTAACACCCAATAGAATCATGCACCAAATAAATCCCGAAAGGGATGCAAATATAAAGTAGCGTACCCATGTATGGGCCAGGGCTCCTCCCTTAAGCCAAACACATATAAGAAACAAATGGCCATAGTTGATAGTCTACAGTGAACACTAGTCAGGTGACAACTGTGGTGCTGAGGACTTGACTAAGGTCCCACAGTCAAATACAAGTAATAAGCATATAAGTATGCATGATCACCAAAGGAGTTAATAATCTCAAAACATTTGTTATCAAATGATTACTTTTTGAAAAACCATTGATAATCATAAACATTTTTATATACCTTAATGGAAATCGAAATACCTTTATACGAAATAGGCTTAGACCATTGTTTTAAAAAGGGGGTAGTTGACTGCACTTTTAGGGTAGTCGGCTACTATGACATATATAAATTTAATAAATTTATTTTCTTTTTAAATTAAAAATATTTGAAAATTCGGATCTAAGTAGGGCAGTTGATTGGTCAAATAGGACAGTTGACTAGTGTGCAAACAAAATGCTTTTGGGAAAATGGTAGTCAACTGCTATATAAGGCAGTCGATTGCTTTAAGTCAGTTTTGAAAATAAGTACGTCACGACTGTTTCTAGGCAGTCAGCTTCTCTTTAAGGCAGTCGGCTGCCCCTAGTCAGACTCGACACTAGGAGTAAAATCGAGATTCAAACCCCCTGTGTGATAACCGTAAAATTTTCAATTATTGGAAATTATAAATATTGGAAATAAATAAAATTTTGAGAACGGGATATTGGTGAAAAATCCCGAGAATTGAGAAGAAGGAACGGATAATGAAAAATCCTAGTAAAGGAAAATAAGATGAGAAATTCGAAAAATAATGAAAGAGGAAATTTAATTTGGATAAATGGAAATCCAAATAAAATAAGAAATTGAGAAAGAAAATATATATATTGTGAATACAATATATATTTTATTCTTACATTTATATAGATATATATAAATGTTATTTATTTTAAAGTATATAAATATATACATATATGTTTATATTTATACTAGAGATATTTTTTTATACACAAAATATATATCTTTATATACTTAAAATATACATAGTACTATATAATACAAATATAACAATAATATTATATGTATTATGTATATATGATATATGTATATATATGTATATATAATTAAAAGAATTAAATAAAACAAAAAAATGGAAAGAAGAAAAAAAAAACAGAATCGAGATTCCTCGATTCTGCCTTCTCAGGCGAGACCGCCCCCGTCAACGGCCACCGAAGAAGGAAAGGGAGAGAGGAGAAGAGAAAGCCGTCGCCGACAAAGAAAGAGGAGAGGGAATCGACCAACGGTAGAAGGAAAGAAAATCGAAACGGAAAATCGAAGGAAAAACCCGGCGGAAGTCGAGAAGGAAGAAAACCAGATCTGGTGGTGCCGGCCAAATCGGCCGCCGCCACCACAGCCGAAGCATCGACGGAAGGAGAGGAAAGGGATGGAGGCCACTGGAGAGGCTGGAAACAGCGGAGGAAGGCCTACGGAGGAGGGGAAGAAACCGAGGCAAAACCGAGTAGATCTGCCGCCGTGCCGTCGATTCAGGCCAAGCTGAGAACACCGACAAGTTCACCTCGACGTCGGCCAGCTGCTGAGCCACCGAGCCGCCAGAGAACCGGCCACTGGAGGTGAACCGACGACGAGGGGAGGGGACCGGTCTGGAATCGGTCTGAGCCAGAAAAGAAAAGAAAAAGGAAAAAGAAAAAGAAAAGAAAAGAAAAAGGAAAAAGAAGGAAAAAGAAGAAAGAGAAAGAGAAAAAGAGGAATTCCGAGAATTTGGAAAATTCTCGAGAATTCGAAAATTACGGAAAATCCCGAGAATTACGGGAATCTGTAAGAAATCCCGAAAAGTATTAAATTATTTAAATAATTTAATTATTTAAATAATTATGGAAAAAATTCTAAATTTTGGAATTTAATTTCCAGAAAATATCATCGATGACCGAGCCGATGGAATCGAGCGAGTTGAACACGGGCGCGACCTTCGAGAGGCAGTCGCCGACCCGAAACAGGTAAGGGAGACATGTGCCGCATGTAAGGATATTCGACCATGTTTTTAAATTGCATTTAATTTTTAAATGCTATCGATAATTATCGGTTTATAATGTGGCGATTTATCGATTTTAAATATTGGTGAAATACCAGTTGAAAAATATAAACTGTATTTTCGGTGCAGGAGGCTAGCCAAATCGGCAGCCATTATACTGCCGAAAAATTATCGAAAAACTATTAAAATTTACCAAAAATCACTGAAAATCATAATAAATGATTTGATTTCACGTGAAATGATTTTCAAGTATGAAAATCGAGAAATTAAGTAAATTTCATGAAACATGAATATAATGATATTTGATTTTAAAATATTCATGTTTTCGAGAATGGTGAAAAGAAAATCATCAAAAATTCACCCTGTAGGTGATATTTCACGTGAAACGAGATAAAAATAAAAATAAAAAAAGACTGAAGTGAATATTTTTTTAAATATTCTTAAATATTCACTTGATTTTACATAAAACCTTTATAGTTTTAATTATGGAAACAAATAATTATGAAAATTCCATAAATGTTAAGAAATGATGGGAAACCATGATTTCGAGACTAGAGGTCTCTACAAGTGTTTCTAGAAGAAAAACATGGTTAAGGGATTTTGAATTTGGAAAGTAAATAATTTATTTTTACATAAATTATGAAAATATTTGATTTGAATCTCGATTTCTTTGAAAACCATGTTTTGGATAAAAAGCACGGGAAAGCGTGCATATGTGTTTTATGGTGGAAAAAGACAGTTTTGCCCTTCTTTTTTTACAGTGATGATTTTGTAAAATGTTTTCACCGTATGGAAAACATAATTTATACCTTTATGAAATAATTTGAAAAATATTATTTATTTTATAAATTTCATAAAGGTGATTATATTTACATGTGAGCCTTATGGATATTTGATTTACGGTGTTTAAAATCTATAAAGGCTAAGGTACGGTTTTTATACTGTTTTGAGACTTAGGCCCCGAGCTTCATGCATCATACTATACTGTTATTGTCACGTGGCTGATTGACCAGCTAGTCATCAACGTCCCGAATTGTCGCCTAGCAAGCGTACACCGAGGACATATTATAGATCATGGCCATAGATCTCATTACTATTACTGTGTCCCTAGTGGATGAGATAACATGATTTACTTGTAGGGAGTTGCCTAGTCTCACTTATTGCTTACTGCTTACTATTCACTGTTTACTGAAAGGATTTACGGAATCTTATTTACTGTACTGTTTACTGTACTGAACTATTGTACTGTTTACTGTTTACTGATGAAAAATCGTACCAAAACACTGTTTACTGAACTGTACTGTTTACTGAAATGGTAGCCATTGAATACTGTTACTGAAGAAAAAGCTACCAAAATACTGTTTACTGAACTGCACTGTGTACTGAAATGGTAGCCACTGATTACTGTTTTACTGAACTGAAAGCTACCATTTACTGTTTACTGAACTGAAAGCTACTGTATACTATTTACTGAATTGGTAGCTACTATTTACTGTTACTGACTGAACCGTATCGAGATACTGTTTTACTGAATACTGAATATACTGTTTTACTGAACTGTACGATACGGTTACTGATTTGAAAAGAGAAATAAATGTTTATTCTAAAAGAATAACATAAGAATTATTTCTAAGAAAGAAATAATCGAAGAAGTAACTATCCAATATTGGATATTTACAAATCACTGTACTGTCACTTGTTTTTACTGTACTCAAGAGAAGAGAAGTAAACCACTGTTTTACTTCTGAACTATCACGTGTTTTAAAGTATACTAAAGTGAAAAGAAATAAGTGGTTTACTCTGTGGAAAAAACAAAAATTATATTGTTTTGAAAACAAAGAAATTAGTATTCTCTACAGTTGCTTCTAGGTTCCGAAACAAGTATGGTATTCTAAAATACCTACCTTATTCTATCTGGATCTCTAGCCGACTGTAGTATCCTTCTTACATGTGAGTCTAGAGCCAGTTAGGAAGATTTTGATGAAAAAGAATAAAAATTATTTTTTGCATATAGATAGCTGAATGTCAAGTGTAGCATATAACTCTCTTACTGAGCCGTGGTTTGCTCACTCCCCAATTTTAACATTTCAGGTTTTGATGATGGTGAGATCCAATATTTGTGGATTACGGCTGCACATAGTAGACAATGTGACAGACCGACTAAGATATATGAGGTATGATAATTTATTTTCTGTATTTATACATGTATACAGTACTACATTTTTGTAAATAAGATAGGGGATGTGTATTATATTAACAATGTTATATTAAATATATTTAACATTAAGTGCAAGTGAAGTATCGCAGACAGCCTAACCGAATAAATGGTGTAAAATTAAGGTGAAAAATGTGGTAACGGGTCGTTACAGATTTAATGGTATCAGAGCATGGTTGGCCTGATGTCTGTGAATACTTTTGGAATGAAAAATGTTAAACATCTTCAGTAGTACTGTGTCGTCTGAATACATAAAGAAAATAAATGATTGTAAATTGAGTAAAATGATTTAAAGGGAGTGAGAAAGTATAAATTGAGAATGTGAAAGAGGAAAATAGGCTCAGAAATTACTAGAAAATTGGTGATGTTTATAATCTAAATGAAGGCCTGTTCGGTAAGGAACCGAAAGGACTCGGTGAGGGCCCACCAGTACTTTACGATCCGGATCGAGCTGAGATCTGAAAGTGATGGTATAAAGGAGGGGAATGACATATCATCATTAAATAGACTTTAAGATCACCAATTGAGGGTAATTTGAAGAGAGAGAAAATTTTTGGCCAAAAATGACCAAAATACCCCTACCTCCAAAATTTTATTGGGAGTCAGAATAGACCAACAGAGGTTGGATTTGATCGATCTGACAGAGAAATTGATGATATAAAGCTGAGTAGCAAGCAGAATAATCCAATTATGGATGTTAGTGGACTTTTCTGTTGAAACCGAATGAGATCTAAATTGCTGATATAAGTATCAGAAAGGATAATATCAGCACATGGATAATGAGATCATTGATTTCAATGTATACTGAGGAGAAAGAAATAAATGTCGAAATGACGAAAATGCCCCTATGTTGGGCGATGTTCTGAATAGTGATAAAATCAAGTTAATCTTGAATCCATTGATGGTAATGGAGTTATAAATGACATAGAGGATGTCATATGGATATAACGATCCCTATTACTGATTCCACTGACACTTAGAGGACGAACGCGAATTACGAGTGACCTAGTGAACGGGCTAGGCCTTATGATAAAACCTCGAGGGGTGACCCAGTGAACGGGCTGGGCATTCTCAAAGAGGTTAATACACATGTGTACAGGCGGACGGCGGACGGGCTGGGGCCTTATATGATACTATCCGATAAAAGTGTAGTGGAATGCCACAAGATGATTGGCCCGGTTATTGATTGTAAGGGCCTGAATTACGAGTGTATCGACTCGAATAATTATTACAGGATCGTGGATATTATGAAAAGTGAAATGATTACAGAAAATGACTGAGAAGGTGAATAGTACAGATGAGGAAATCCATAGCAGTACGGTTGATTGAGGTTCTATACATTTATACTGTTTTGAGGTATTAAATGAATATTTAATTATAGATCTCGAGCATTATGAGATATGCCTTGCCATTGATGTACTGCATGGAGTGTTGTGAATTGGAGAATATCCCAAAGAATAGTAAAATGATAAAAAGAAGATGACAACTAACCTAAGTTCTTCAGGACCCTTGAGACAGAACTGTGATGGGCGACCCAATGATGGGCGACCTATAGTGGATCATGTGTTGTGAGATGCAGGCGAACTACGTTATCGCCGACTCACTTGTAAGGGTAAACCTGGGGCGAAAGGATCGCCTAGGGGATGCTCGTCGACGGCCGATACGAACAGGCAGGACTCTTACAATTATTTTAATGGTAAAACGAGTGAAAGGAACTAGGTACGTAAGGGTGCCAGGGTTCAAACCTCGTGGATAACATACTCAAGGGAATTAAACTTGAACTTATTAAATGAAATTGATTTTAAAGCAAATTACAGAGATAATAAATTGGTTAGCTGTAACATGTGTTGATAACTATTGTACTTACTATAGCTTACTGGAATGAGATTCGTAATGCTGTAAAGTATGAGTAAATAATAAAATCAAGGTAGAGTATGAGTCGAAATGAATCGAATACTAAATGTCTTTGCCTTGAGAATACTCAGTGTAAATGATGGGACATGAAGATGAAATATCCGAATTAATAAGAAATGTGTGATTAAGAAAGTATCGGATTTGATTTCCGATAAAACTACCAGAGTTATATAAATTGGAGGAATCAGGATAACATTGACTCGATTTTGAATAGGAAATCTGATTCTAAGCTTATATCGGAGAACTTAAGAAAATTCGAAAGCTTAAGAAATCCACTCTGGAAAATGTGAGAATAATGAAATGCACGTGTATAAGGTGTGATTGAGGGAAATGTAGATAACGTAAATTGAGGATAAGAAACTTATCTGTATAAGTGTAAGTGAGAGAAGCATTGATGATATTGAGATGTAGATGAAATAAAGTGATATAGTAAATGTTTACTATCTAATAAAGTTCTCATGAAGAACGAGTATTCATCTACCTGAAAATAGACGCTTTATTGATCTGATCACAGATATATGAGGAGCTCATAAGACTAGCCTCAGAATAAAGCGTCATCAGATAAAAGATTAGAGATTGATGTCCATAAGATGACGATTAGAACTCGGAGTGAATTTTACGAGTTCCTATTGAGGTTACGAGGTTAATGAGTTGCCTTGTGAGGTATATAAGCCTAAAGAATGAGGTATCCATACATGAGTAAATTGATGAAATACTGATAGAGTCTAAAGTATAAATGGAAAATGAGCAGCATAGTGGTATAACCCTTAAACTCTTAAAGACTGTGGAATTGTGCTAAGATTGGCAACTAAGATGTTGGCTAAACAGTGTCTCCTTATGAGGGATATATGATCTCGAGATGACAGAGTGACAGTGAATCTGTCTATGATAGAGAGATAATGATTGAGATACGAAAGTAATGAGTCTAGCTAGATACTAATGCCAGTCTATAGAAGAGTGATGGGGGCTAGCTGTTCTACTAATGTGATATAATTAAAGGAAGAAGTTAAAGTCGGTAAATGGATAAGTGTAAAGAAAAGATGGTATGCAAGATTTTAAAAGATCTTAGCAGTATAATACCATACCAATTGAGAAAACCGACTAAAAGGATGAGAGTAAAAATATGAAAAGATGAAAGTGGGAATATGAAAACGAAAATGAAAGTGGAATAAGGAAATAAATTGCATAATGAGTAGGGAACATGAAATAGTTCTCGAAAATTCAGACTGAAAAGTGACTCGTGTTGGTTATCACATTTTAAGATAAATGACAGGTAGTGTTTACTGCCAGTATCTAAATAGAAAAGTGTTATACATACACATAACCACCTTGAAATGATAAATGGTGGAAGTGTATAGATAATGTAATGACTAAATGAATAATTGAGGATTCAATCATTGAGTGACCATACTACATGAAGAGGACATGATTGTCTCATGATTGGTGATTAATAGTAAAGTCTGCAAGTGAAATGCAGCCTTGATAAAATGAATATTGGGGATAATAAAGAGTCCAAAGGAGATATAATGATATGGAAGTGATTAAGGACTAATGATCTAAATAAAATCACTTTCCATTATCGGAATCCTCTATTCTCTAGTGCCTTAGTCGCAGTATGAGTAAGAAACAGTAGAAATGTATATGTACAGTTCCAGTGAACATTACATGTGATGGGAGTCTCTGGGATGCCATATGTTTAATGAGAAACAGCAAAAGGCTTCGAGATCCCAAGTGTATTGATAGCATCGCTCCGTATTAATGTGAATATCTTAGCGTAATATTGAAACGCTTGAAGATACATTGAGAGAGCAGATGCATGAGATATGAAAGCTACTGGGACAATTACATATAACTGGTTGACATGTGTACATGATATTACCGAACCATATTGACTTGGCACTAAGTGAGAAAAATGGATGATGAACAGCATAGATTAGCTGTGATATGAAAAATAGTGTGACTGGACTCTATGTGAAAAGAGTGGAAATGAATAACTTCCGATTTAATAAATGAACTTATGGGAGTATAGACATATGTGATGAAAAACAGCATGTAGTGGTCTAAACTACTCTTGATGTTGAAAGTGTACTGGCAGTATTACTTGGAGGATGACCTAGAGGTCAGAAGTAGTAAGTATACGGCATGTACCACCTTTGGACTTAAGTTAAATTCGGAGGACCGAATTTCTTAAGGTGGGGAGAATGTGATAACAGTAAAATTTTCAATTATTGGAAATTAAAAATATTGGAAATAAATAAAATTTTGAGAACGAGATATTGGTGAAAAATCCCAAGAATTGAGAAGAAGGAACGGATAATGAAAAATCATAGTGAAGGAAAATAAGATGAGAAATTTGAAAAATAATGAAAGAGGAAATTTAATTTGGATAAATGAAAATCCAAATTAAATAAGAAATTGAGAAAGAAAATATATATATTGTAAATACAATATATATTTTATTCTTACATTTATATAGATATATATAAATGTTATTTATTTTAAAGTATATAAATATATACATATATATTTATATTTATACTAGAGATATATATTTTTTATACACAAAATATATATCTTTATATACTTAAAATATACATAGTACTATATAATATAAATATAATAATAAATATATTATTATGTATATTATGATATATGTATATATATGTATATATAATTAAAGGAATTAAATAAAACAAAAAATGGAAAGAAGAAAAAAAAAACAGAATCGGGATTTCCCGATTCTGCCTTCCCAGGCGAGACCGCCCCCGTCAGCGGCCGCCGGAGAAGGAAAGGGAGAGAGGAGAAGAGAAAGCCGTCGCCAGCAAAGGAAGAGGAGAGGGAATCGACCGACGGCGGAAGGAAAGAAAATCGAAACGGAAAATCGAAGGAAAAACCCAGCGGAAGCCGAGAAGGAAGAAAACCAGATCTGGTGGTGCCGGCCAAATCGACTGTCGCCACCACAGCCGAAGCATCGACGGAAGGAGAGGAAAGGGATGGAGGCCACTAGAGAGGCTGGAAACGGCAGAGGAAGGTCGACGGAGGAGGGGAAGAAACCGAGGCAAAACTGAGTAGATCCGCCGCCGATTCAAGCCAAGCTGAGACCATCGACGAGTTCACCTCGACGTCGGCCAGCTGCTGAGCCACCGAGCTGCCAGAGAACTGGCCACCGGAGGTGAACCGGCGACGAGGGGAGGGGACCGGTCTGAGCCAGAAAAGAAAAGAAAAAGGAAAAAGAAAAAGGAAAGAAAAGAAAAAGGAAAAAGAAGGAAAAAGAAGAAAGAGAAAGAGAAAAAGAGGAATTCCGGGAATTTGGAAAATTCTCGAGAATTCAAAAATTACGAAAAATCCCGAGAATTACGGGAATCAGTAAGAAATCTCGAAAAGAATTAAATTATTTAAATAATTTAATTATTTAAATAATTATGGAAAAAATTCTAAATTTTGGAATTTAATTTCCAGAAAATATCCTCGATGACCGAGCCGATGGAATTGAGCGATGTGAACACGGGCGCGACCTTCGAGAGGCAGTCGCCAACCCGAAACAGGTAAGGGAGACATGTGCCGCCTGTAAGGATATTCGGCCATGGTTTTAAATTGCATTTAATTTTTAAATGCTATCGATAATTATCGGTTTATAATGTGGCGATTTATCGGTTTTAAATTGTGGTGAAATACCAGTTGAAAAATATAAACTGTATTTTCGGTGCAAGAGGCTAGCCAAATCAGCAGCCATTATACTGCCAAAAAATTATCGAAAAACTACTGAAATTTACCAAAAATCACTAAAAATCATAATAAATGATTTGATTTCACGTGAAACGATTTTCAAGTACGAAAATCGAGAAATAAGTAAATTTCATAAAACATGAATATAATGATATTTGATTTTAAAATATTCATGTTTTCGAGAATGGTGAAAAGAAAATCATCGAAAATTCACCCTGTAGGTGATATTTCACATGAAAAGAGATGAAAAAAAAACTGAAGTGAATATTTTTATAAATATTCTTAAATATTCACTTGATTTTACATAAAACCTTTATGGTTTTAATTATGGAAACAAATAATTATGAAAATTCCATAAAGGTTAAGAAATGATGAGAAACCATGATTTCGAGACTAGAGGTCTCTATAAGTGTTTCTAGAAGAAAAACATGGTTAAGGGATTTTGAATTTGGAAAGTAAATAATTTATTTTTACATAAATTATGAAAATATTTGATTTGAATCCCGATTTCTTTGAAAACCATGTTTTGGATAAAAAGCATGGGAAAGCGTGCATATGTGTTTTATGGTGGAAAAAGACAATTTTGCCCTTCTATTTTTACAGTGATGATTTTGCAAACTGTTTTCACCGTATGAAAAACATAATTTATACCTTTATGAAATAATTTGAAAAATATTATTTATTTTATAAATTTCATAAAGGTGATTATTTACATGTGAGCCTTATGGATATTTGATTTACGGTGTTTAAAATCCATAAAGGCTAAGGTACGGTTTTTATACTGTTTTGAGACTTAGGCCCCGAGCTTCATGCATCATACTATACTGTTACTGTCACGTGGCTGATTGACCAGTTAGTCATCAGCGTCCCGGATTGTCGCCTAGCAAGCGTACACCGAGGACATATTATAGATCATGGCCATAGATCTCATTACTATTACTGTGTCCCTAGTGGACGAGATAGCATGATTTACTTGTAGGGTGTTGCCTAGTCTCACTTATTGCTTACTGCTTACTGTTCACTGTTTACTGAAAGGATTTACGAAATCCTATTTACTGTGCTGTTTACTGTACTGAACTACTATACTGTTTACTGTTTACTGATGAAAAATTGTACCAAAACACTGTTTACTGAACTGTACTGTTTACTGAAATGGTAGCCATTGAATACTGTTACTGAACTGCACTATGTACTGAAATGGTAGCCACTGATTACTGTTTTACTGAACTGAAAGCTACCATTTACTGTTTATTGAACTGAAAGCTACAGTATACTATTTACTGAATTGGTAGCTACTATTTACTGTTACTGACTGAACCGTATCGAGATACTGTTTTACTAAATACTGAATATACTGTTTTACTGAACTGTAAGATACGGTTACTGATTTGAAAAGAGAAATAAATGTTTATTCTAAAAGAATAACATAAGAATTATTTCTAAGAAAGAAATAATCGAAGAAGTAACTATCCAATGATTGGATATTTACAAATCACTGTACTGTCACGTGTTTTTACTGTACTGAAAAGAAGAGAAGTAAACCACTGTTTTACTACTGAACTGTCACGTGTTTTAAAGTATACTGAAGTGAAAAGAAATAAGTGGTTTACTCTGTGGAAAAAACGAAAATTATATTGTTTTGAAAACAAAGAAATTAATATTCTCTACAGTTGCTTCTAGGTTCCGGAACAAGTATGGTATTCTAAAATACCTACCTTATTCTATCTGGATCCCTAGCCGACTGTAGTATCCTTCCTACATGTGAGCCTAGAGCAAGTTAGGAAGATTTTAATGAAAAAGAATAAAAATTATTTTCAGCATATAGATAGCTGAATATCAAGTGTAGCATATAACTCTCTTATTGAGCCGTGGTTTGCTCACTCCCAAATTTTAACATTTCAGGTTTTGATGATGGTGAGATCCAATATTTGTGGATTATGGCTGCACATAGTAGACAATGTGACAGACCGACTAAGATATATGAGGTACGATCATTTATTTTCTGTATTTAGACATGTATACAGTACTACATTTTTGTAAATAAGATAGGGGATGTGTATTATATTAACAATGTTATATTAAATATATTTAACATTAAGTGCAAGTGAAGTATCGCAGACAGCCCAACCGAATAAATGGTGTAAAATTAAGGTGAAAAATGTGGTAACGGGTCGTTACACCCTGCATTTATAAAACAATTTCATTTGATATCCAACCATTCAACCACATGCAGACATAGTCACCCTATGTCTTTTATACATATTCCTTACCTCAGATAACTCAAAAACACAGTAGCTTATTACACGAACAATTTTCCCGTCACTTCTTAAAAGCTGCAAAAACCATAGTAACCATTAATAAATTAAACTTCCACTTAGATCAAACCTCCCTAATGCTTCTTTCTACACCCAAACTTCATCCTACAACCTTCAAATAGCACAAACCCTCTCTTGATGTAAGACCTGTTTCTACTATACTGTATAGAATATTTGTAATTATTTCATTACTAAAATAAAATTTAATTGGTGAAATTAAGTGAATTTGTTATGTGGGCCCCACCTTGAATTTTATAGTTTTGTTGGATGTAAGACTGGTAATACAGTGTACTATGATGAAATAAATATAAAATAATGATTTTGAGGCATAAAAATAATTTTTATGTCATTTGGAATTATTTTGAGAATTTTGGAAAACAAATTAGAAAATGATGATTATGTCCCGAGGGCATTTTCGTAAATTATGCCCATATTAAAATTAGTTGGGACAAAATAAAAATATCATGATAATCTACATAAAAAGGAGAATATCATAGTAAAAATATCATGATAATCTACATAAAAAGGAGAATATCATAGTGCCAAAAGATTTATTGAAAAATGTGGTTTGATTGGAAAATTTCACTGACTGTTCAAAAGGGGTAAAATCATAATTTCTCATTATCAGTGCACCGCGAGGCAACAAAACCACCTTCATTCATTAAGTTACATTAAATTTGATCTATTGGTGCTGGAATCATAATTTTTAGAGGTCATTTACACAGTTTTTACGAAAATGGAGGCTTAATGGCATAAACCGTAAATATTTTGATTCATTAAGGGCAAAATAGTAATTTTGCCCTTATCTAGAATTTCTTCAGCACAAAAACAGGTTGCAGCCAGCACTCCCCTATCTCATCTTCAATCTCCCACGACACCACCATAGCCAAAATAAAGAAGAAAATTTTCAAGCTTCCAAAAACACTAAAAATAATTAGAATTTTAAATTAGCTATTTCTAGCAAAATTGTTCACCATCTCATGCTCTATCAAACCCACCCAAATATACATTGAAAAACTGAAATTTCAAGGAGAAAAGGAAGGCCAAGGCATTCCTTCAAGGTATGGGAACATGGAAATTTTGAAGTTCTGATTTATTTCAAAGTTGTTTTCTTGTTAATTAAAAAGTGTAGTTTTCATATATGCCATTGGATTTATGTTATCTTGGCTAAATAATTTGCTGCCATTTTTATGAGTTTCGGTCAACTTGAGTACCTAGGGAAATCATGCATTTTCTTGCATGAAAATGGTAAGAAATGGAAGCTTAAGATGGATTAACAAAGATAGAAACAACAAATCATGGAAAACAGTTGAAAATCACGAAATGGGTTCAAGAGAGGGTTTCGGCCATGGCTGGTTTAGGCATGAATCCATGCTGCATTTTATCATTTGAGGGTAGAAAATGAATGTAGAAATCAAAAGAGGAAGACCGGTGAAATTGGAATCGAAAAAAGAGCTAAAACGGGAAAGTTTAGTTTTAGCACCAGTGTAATTTATACTGGTTGTACATATGTTGTATCATTAGTGGCTGCATTTTCTGAAAGTTAGTGACTTAAAATTAAGAGGAAAATTATTGACAATTTTTGATAAAATTATTTTGTAACCGGGAATTACGGATTTCGGTTGGTGCTACCGAGAAGTTCGGTATCGCTAAACAAGTAAGGGAGAAGTGTGTGAGTTGTAAGGATGTGATGAATTGCATGTTTTATCAAGTTAAACTTTATGAAATTATTGGAAGCTTGATTTGCTTTGAAAACATGCAAATTTGGGGTTGAAAGCTGGTTTATATATTATGAATTTTCGTGCAGGAGGTTAGAAATCCGCAGCCGTTATGCTGCAGAAAAATTACTGAAAATATTCAAAATATCATAAAATATTTTAGAGGCATAAATTGATTTAAATGGTGAATTTGGAAATTATTTCCATAAACTTTCCATAAATTGGAAATTATGAGAAAAATGTTTAACTAAATATTCATGTTTTTAATTTTATTTAAAAGTGAGAATTAAATTTTATTCTATATGATACTAAATATTCAAAATGAATATTTATATGCTTTCTCGCTTGATACATGAATATTTATCGACTATTTTATTGTGTTTGGAAATGGAAAATAAATACCTTTTTGGAAATAATTATTTTAAATAAATGATTTAATTCATTAAAAATTTCCTTAAAGGTATTTTATGAGAAATTAAATGATTTTTGAGGCTTCAGGCCCCAATTTCAAGCTTATTGATTACTATTACTGTCACGTGGCTGATTGACCTGCCAAGTCATCAGCAGTCCTGGAGTCACCTGGCAAGTGTACACTGAGGACGTCCCATAGACTATGGCCGTAAATCTACACTGTTTACTGTTACTGTGTCCCTTAGGGGATGATTATAGCATGATATACTAAGGGTGATGCCTAGTTGTCACCGTCCACTGTTTACTAATACTGCACTGTGAATCACTTATTTCTGTTTCACTGAAACTGAAAACTACTGTTGTTTACTACTGAATTGTGATTCACTGTTGAGTCTTTATTGAATTAAGAACTACAGTTACTGTTTTACTGAACTACAGTTTACAGACACTGAACTGTGAATTACTGTTAACAGTTTTACTGAATTACTGTTTATTGTTACTGAATCGTTACTGTTTATTGAATTGAAAGAGTTTTATGGAATTATTAATAGTTATAACAGTTTACTGTACTGTGGAACTTAAGTGTCTTACAAAATTTAAAGTGTTCCAAATTGAACATTTTACTACCCCTAAAATCTATAACGTTTACTAAAACCTTTTATCGTTTACTGAACTGGATTTTTTTTAATATTGTTTACTGTACTGAACTACACTATGAAATATTATTTACTGAATTGAATCGTACTGAATACTGTTTATTGAACTGAAATGAGAATCACTGTTTCTTTGAAAAAAAGGTATTATAGAAATTATTTCTAAAATAGAAATAATTATTGAACTGTTTATCCTACGATTTTGGATAATTATAAACTATTGTACTGAAATTGACTGTTACTATTTCTACAGTTTTATACTTACTATTCACTGTATTATTTTATCATTGTACTGTCACGTGTTTTGAAAACTGTTACGGAAGAGATAAAATGAAATGGTTTATACCATTTATATATATTTATGAGAAAATGAGAATTAAATTGTTTTAAATAAAATAATTTATTTATTACTCCCTATAGTCGCTCTGGGTTTTTGGGACAAGACAGGTATTTCAAAATACCTTCCATGCTCCATTTAGATTTCCCAGCCAACTATAGTATCCTTCCTTTACTATGCTTAGTACACCGTTAGGAAAATAAATGTTTTCTTGCATATAGATTTCATCGTATCAAGCAGCATACGACTCCTTTACTGAGCACGTTGTCGCTCACCCCTTTATTTTTCCAACTCCACAAGATATTAAAGAGATTAAAAGGGGATATAAATTAAGGATCGACTGATATCGTTATACTAAAGCCATTTGTGTCAAACTGGGAGGTATTTATATTTTTTTTATACTTCAGATAAATTGTACAGTGCTACTAACTTGTAAAGTAGAGTCAGGGGATGTAATTAAAAAGGAATGTAGTAGAATTTTTCTATTCCGAATTTATAATTCAATTAAATGTTTACTAATTATTATTGTTACTGTTTAAGTGTTAAACGTATCACAGACAGCCCAACCGATAAATGTATATAAAAATGAGTACATATTGTGTATTCGAACTGTTCCACTTGACCAAACCCTTAGGAAACATCTACACTTGATTTTATTTCATTTCCAAGCTATAAACATGCTATACCACTTTATCACTGTAGACATCAAATTTTGTCCGAGTAAAAAATAATAATAATAATAATAAATAAATAAAAATAATAAAAAAAAACACAAAAAAAATAAAATAAATATAAAAACAAGACAAAAAAAAATACGTCAATGCTTTTTTTATGCAAACCCTAAAACTCCATGCAAACCTTTAACCTCTTCCTATCTAAAAATTAATTGACAAATAAAAGAGTTGACCAAGAAGATTCATTTCAAAAAAAAGAAGGAAAGAAATAAATTAAAAGTGTGAAACTAATAAGAAAGGAAAAAAATCAAGACTGAATCACCAAAAAAAAAATCAAAATCAATCTTGCATAATGGTAGCCATATTTTAAGAACATGAATGGCGGAATATTGTCTCTTTCCATTACTCATGCTTAGGAATGGCTATAAAAGCATAAGGGATCTTTTACACAGGGGGGAACAGAATTTTTTGAGCCGGCAGTCTCCTTCACTGCCCACGTCTGCCAGTTCTTGCTAGTTCTGGTCTGCTCGCGCCCCTCCCCACGCCACTGCATCACTGTGAAACCAGCCCTTGCTGCAGCGCTTGCTTCGTTCCTTGCTCGCCTCATTGCTGTCCACGGCATCGAGCCTTGCTGCTCTGTTATTCTTATTCTGCCCCTACTACAACGTGAAGAGGCAAGAGAGGTGAGGCGCACATGAAGGAGAAAGGAAACTTTCAAAAATAGAAAGGCCATTTATAAAACAGTGCAACTTCATCTTCTTTTCTTGAGTTCTACAACCAGTCCAGCCATCCACGCCAATTCCTCCTGCATCCATCAGCCACGGTCTTTGCTGCCGCTGCATCAGCCCACAACGCCACCTCCCACGCTGGTCCTGCTCTCCTGTTGCTGTAACCAACTGATTCATCGACCTGATGCTTCGGTACCTTGCACCAGTCGACCTGCTCTGCTTTATCGCTTGATCTTTGTGGCTCCTGTCCGAATCACTGTGTTTATTTGTTGAACCGAATAACCATTGTTCCAGCTTTGCACCGAGTTTCATCCTTTGCCGTGAACGTCGCATCAAACCCGAGAGAATAGACGTGAACCATATAAAAGGCAGGCCATCAAAACGCCACTGTTTTCGACAGAAAAAAAGAGGTAAGTCCAAGCATATATTTGATATATTTCAAAGAAACCATCCTGTGCTATTATTTGTTTACTTGTTGGTTTATTAAAGTCCTTCATTTATGTATACGATAGAAATGTCAATTCATATATGCTTTGTAAAGTTTTATTTTTGAAGTTATAATTATTCATAGATAATAAAAATTCAAATATATAAAAACAAAAAAATAAGTAATGAATAAATAAAAGTACTTTTAGAAAGAATAAAATAAAGCTTATGAAATTGTTAATATTAAAAGAATAAAATGAATAATTTCCGATGATAGGATTCCTTAGAAATCGCAAGTAGCGATTCTTTGACAATCCTTAGGATCGAAATAAAATCTTTAATGTCACCAGCGTATTGGGACATTCAAATGATTTTGTTCCGATATAAAGAAAATATTAATAGGATGTTTTAGCATAAAAAATAAATAAATATAAAAATGGTAATAAAAAATAATAATATAAAAAATAGGTAAATACAAGAAAATAGTAAGTGAATAGAAGTAAAAAAAAACTTTTAAATAGGTAAAAATTTAGGAACTAAAAAAAATAAATGTAAATACACATCTTACATATAAAAGGTCCCCGATGATAGGATTCCTTAGAAATCACAAGTAGTGATTCTTTGATTATCCTTAGGGTCGAAATAAAATATTTGAATATTACCAGCGTATTGGGGTATTCAAATAATTTTAGTCCGATATTAAGATTTCTAATATAATCAACTTATATGAAATAAACTAACACTAAAAAATAATAAATAAATAAATATTTTAAACAAACAAATAAACAAAACTTCAAAATAAAGAGTAAAACAAATTAAAAATAAATAAGATATAAATAATGTCCGATGATGAGATGTTACGGAATTCACAAGTAGTGATTCCTAACTGTTAGCTCTTATAGGCAATACCGAGAGGGGGGGGTGAATCGGTTTTTAACTAACTATAAGCTCGTTTTTCGGTTCCTCTAAATTCTCTAGCTTGGATTGATATTTTCTAAGTTCTCTAAGCTACTCAAGCATGCAATATAAATTCAATTCAATAAGCACAATATAATTGCAAGTAAAGAGAGTAGGGAAAGAGAGATTTACACAAGCGATTTATAGAGGTTCGGCTACCTTGCCTACGTCCTCTACCTTGAGACGCTCCCAAGGATTTTCCCAAATTCACTATCTTTGAATTTGTCTTTACAATCCCTCTTTTCAAGGCTCAAGAGAAACCTCTCTCTTTTTCTAGGCTCAAGAGAAACCTCTTCTCCCTCTTTTTCTAAGGCTCAAGAGAAACCTCCCTCTTTTTCTAAGGCTAAAGAGAAACCTCCCCTTTTTACAAGGATTGAATTGGATAACAAGTTGTGTAATCAAGGAAGACCTCTAAGTAGGCAAATGATTACAGAAATTGAGCACAATGAAAAGCCTATACAAAGTTTGTGCTAAGCAATACAAGAAATAGATGAATGATAGAAGATGAAGACTCTTTATCTCTTGAATTGATGTTGAGGCTTGAGGAAGATGAGTAAGATGATGAAAGATGTTGCTTGGTTGTTCCTCCTTCTTCCTTTAGCTTCTAAGCCTCTATTTATAGTCCCTTGGATGGTTTGTGGACGTTGGTTGGAGCCAAAACAGAAAGTAGCCGTTGTGTCTCACAGAAAAGAGCCGTTGGGGGCTTTCTGGTGCAAAGGGATCGATCCTGCTACAGTGGGGATCGATCCCTTTTGTCCAGAATGTTGATTCTGGGCTTCAGGGACCTTGGGAAGACTTTCTGCCAAAAAGGGATCGATCCTGCTACAGTGGGGATCGATCCTTTTCTTCCAGAGGGCATTTTTCCTGCACTTTTGGGTTAGAAATGATATGACCTTCGATCCTAATTCAACCCAAAACATTTATAAGCTTTAAGGGAGTTTTTCTTGACTTTCTCAGATAAAAAACATGGTCTAAGCATTCATCAAGTGATGTTCTAAAATATTCAAAGCATTTATAAAGAATTAAGACCAATAGGGATGTATCATTAAATCAAGGTCTTAATGTTTGATATGATCACTTGAAAATGGATTGAGAAAATCATGTGTGATAAGGCAAATTTACAATATGAATTAAATATTAAAGCTTACTTAAGTTTTTGTCATTTCAAAATATATATGTCACTTTAAAGCTAACAATCTCCCCCTTTTTGATATGACAAAACTTAATGTAAATTTGCTTTGAAAATTCTTTGAAAAAATACTCCCCCTCAAATAAAGCAGGATTTTATAAAGCTCCCCCTTAATATAAGCATGAGTTTTGAAAATGAATTTTCCCTCATTATCTCTCCCCCTTAATATCTCTCCATATATCTATCTCTCCCTTTATCTATCTCTCCCCCTTTTTGTCATAGCAAAAAGAAGGAAAAATAATAAAAAAATATGCTCCCCCTAAAATCATGGCTATGTGAGAACAAATAAAAATGCTCCATCCAACAAGAAACATGTTAGTACATGGGACTTAAGGCACAAATAAATAAGTCAATATTCTCAAAGAGTATGAGATATTTATGCAATGAATATGACTTATGATCCTATACCAATCGTTTATAAATGATTTTGATACCAATTGTTGATAAGTAATTTTGCAAGAAGGTTCCAATTGGTAAGAAGTTAAGTAAGCACCTAAGT
The DNA here is from genome assembly GCA_031772115.1 of Heritiera littoralis. Taxonomy (NCBI): domain Eukaryota; kingdom Viridiplantae; phylum Streptophyta; class Magnoliopsida; order Malvales; family Malvaceae; genus Heritiera; species Heritiera littoralis. Next base: position 3,824,580 of record JAPDPK010000052.1, on the reverse strand, counting down.
ATATCAATTGTTCTCTAAGGTCCAACTAAGGTGCATGGTAATACATCATGGTTATGAGCTAAAATTAGATGACATATCATATGCATGAGCTCATAAACCACGTTCAAGCAAGAGTGTGCATATAATCAAGACATATAGCAATTAACTACAAGTTCTAGCACACAAGAGTTTTCATGCAAAAATATCCTAAATGAGTTCTTCTCTATTTGTCATTTCAACTTAAAGAGCACAAGAAGAATTGTCAATTTAAAGCTCATTCCAATTGGCAATTTAGATTTGGTTTACCAATTACTGAAAATATGGTTCCCAATGATACTAACTGTTATTTCAATCTAAATACCAATTGTTACTAATGGTTAACTTAGTCATTTTGCATGAATCCAATATTTATGTGAAGTGTGTTCATGTCAAGAAGATAATCATTCCAAATATGCAAGAACACAATCACACATCGTCAAATATGCATATGGATCAATTAAACATTAGTACATTATCATAAAATATTAATCCATATTCATATTTACAAATTTATACCATATAGAAGATTCAAAAAATCAAGGAATTCGAGCAAACACATTTTCTTCCATGGTTTCAAGCACACAAATCCTATGCTCATTTTCTAATTCAAGTCCTTAACCAATTATGAGCAAGGAAAGATTCAAATAATAAATGCATGGATATCAAGTTTGTTCAAGTGTGCATTTATCTTTGAGTGTTAGTGTTGTCATTAAGACCCTAGTTCTTTAAGTATAAGGATGATAAAGTTTTATGCATTTTAACATTTAGGATCCATTTACCATCACAAATTATAGGCCAATGACTATTACCAATTGTTGAATTTACATTTGGAATCAATCCACTAGATGTAAAATTATCATGAAACCTAGTGTGGAATTGATAAGTCAAGCCAAGAGACATAATCCTATAAGCATGCTTGACTAAGATGAACAAAAAAAGAATGAAGAATATTCATTATGCACAAGTTCATCAAATTCTCAAGTATATCCATAAATCATTGAAATAAATCTCAAGATTATGTTTAAGCATTTATTGAAAATATATTTCAAGATTATTTCAAGAGTTATGCAATTCATGAATGTTTTCAACAAGAAGAATGATTTTGCACTTGTGAGTTCAATAAAAATGATATTGATTGTTGAAAGTGATACTATTTGTTGGAAATGATACAAATTGATGAATTTGAGGCATGATATTAATGAAAAATGATTTTTCATATTTTAAAGTTCATCAAAAAGAAGTTAAAACAATGAATTTTAAGTTGAGAAGAGAAAAAGTATCAAAACAATGAAAAGTTCTTCTCAATTTCTGTTGAACACATGCAGGAGAGCCTTTTCTGGCTTAGGGGGATCGATCCTGCTACAGTGGGGATCGATCCCTCATATGTTCCTGCAGATTCTGCAGTTGTTTTGACAGAAAATTGGACTTGTGAGGTACCAAAACTTCGTTTTTGAGTAATTTAAGTCCAAGTAAGGGTTTAAACATTTGTAAAACATGATTTTGGACTTGTATGAATGAAAAACATGAATGAAAAACCATTTTATAAAAGATTTTGCAATTTTGGAAGAATTTACACAATAAAATGCATTTTTGGCCTCAAAGGAGGTCATTTTGAGATTTAAACATATTTTGACCAAACCAATGCATTGAATTACATAAATATGTCAAAACAAACTTGTTCACATAGATTTTAAGCATATATATCATTAAAACATATCTTGTGAACAACATGCCATGATTGTCAAAATACAAGTTCTTCATTAAGGCTCATGACAAGGCATTTTGCATATATGACATATTTGACAACTTTTGAGCAACTAACTATATTATCTAAACATATCAAACTTGCTCAAACTACAAAAAACCAAAAATCATTTCAAAAATCACAAATCATGCTTTTCATTCAATGTATCAAGTACTATTCATCAAACATTCAACAATCATTCATCATGTCTTTTGTTCTATCATTCAACTCACAATGCATCAAGAATCATTAACACATTTTCTCATCAAAGCACAAATAATCAAATAAAGTTTTAAGAAGTAAAGAATTAAACTTACAAAACTCCTTTGCTAGAGAATGCTTTGCCTTGATGTGTTGGATCCACCTTGAGCCATCCTTTGAGGAATTGTTGTGATTTGTCAAGGATGGATCCTCAAGCTCTTCCTTTTTCTCATTAGCACAAGCAAACTCCATGAGGATGTGTTGCGCATTCAAACTCCATTGTTCCATTGTATTCCCATGCTCTAACACTCCTACACCAAACAAATTTATGCATGCTTTGGTACCCAAATTTTCTTGGGTCCATGAGAGTTAGTGCAAACAATTTTTGATCCTTTTGGGATCCATTTCAAACACAATTCATCATTGTTTATAGCATGCTTTGGCACCCACATTTTTCTAACAACTCTTCCTCTAAATGTGGTTTTTCTAGATGTGCATGCTTGTGAAGAGTGTCCTATTCTATTGCATAGTGAGCATGTAAGAGATAAATCATGCATAGCATTTTTGCTCACTAGGAAATTCCTAAGATGAGTTTCTTTTTGTTTTTCATTATAACCTAACCCATCTTTATCAAAGAAAGCTCTTTGGGTCTCTAACATATGATCTAGCTTTTGTTGACCCATATAAAACCTAGTAAATGAGTTATGCAAATTTGTATTCTTTTCATTTAACTCATTTATCTCTAAGTTAGCCTTTTCTAATTTCTTTTCAAATTCTAGCTTAGCATTTGTCAAGGCTTCATTCTCTATTTTTAATTTAGCAATGATTTTCTTATATTTGGAGTTCATGCATTGAAAATCATTAGCTAATTCATTAAAAGCATTTTGTAGTTCATCAAATGTATAATCATTATCTTCACTAGAACTACAACTAGCCTCATCATCACTAATAGCCATAAAGCATGTGTAAGCTACCTCTTCATCTACATTTTCCTCATCGGAGCTATCACTATCGCTCCATGCAGCCACAAATGCTTTCTTCCTAGGTTTCCTATCCTTTTCTCTTCTAAGTAAGGGGCAATCTAACTTAGTGTGACCCGGTTCATTACATTCATAGCACACTAAGGGGTCTTTTTCTCTTCTACTTGACTCTCCCCTATGATGTCTCCTATTACTCTCTCTCTCTTTCATTCTCATAAATCTATTGAATCTTTTGGCAAACATTGCCATTTCCTTTTCTTCCTCATTTCCACTCTCATCACTATCATCTTCAATGACCTCATGAGTGGAAGACTTAAGTGCTACCCCTACTTTCTTTGAAGGCTCTTCATTTCTTTTTATCTTCATTTCATATGTAAGTAGGGAGCCCATAAGTTCATCTAGAGACAAGGTGTTAGGATCCTTAGATTCTTCTATTGCGGTTACCTTTGCCTCCCAAGACTTAGGCAAGCTATTCAAAATTTTCTTTACCATTTCAACATTAGAATAAGCCTTGCCTAGAGCCTTAAGTCCATTAATTATATCATTAAACCTAGTAAACATTTCGCTAATGGACTCATTTTCTTTCATCCTAAATAGCTCATAATCATGTGTGAGCATTCCTACTTTGGTCTCTTTCACTTGATTGGTCCCTTCATGTGTGATGGCTAATTTGTCCCATATTTGCTTGGCATTCTCACACAAGGAGACTCTATTATATTCATTGGGACCTAAAGCACAAAAGAGAGTGTGCATAGCCTTGGCATTCAATTGTGCCACTCTTATGTCATTTGTGTCCCACTCATCCTCACTCTTAGGGACATCTATTCCATCTATTTTCTTCATGGGAATTCTAGGACCATTCACTATAATTCTCCACACTTCATAATCGTTTGATTGTACAAACAACATCATTCTAGTTTTCCAATACGAATAGTTCTCACCATTAAAGAGTGGAGGTCTAACTAATGATTGTCCCTCTTCTCCTAAGGGTGTGCCTATATTCAAATGAGCCATTTAAGATCGTTTAACTCGATAGAGGTTAGTCTAATTCAATCTCGAGCCCAAGCTCTGATACCAATTGTTAGCTCTTATAGGCAATACCGAGAGGGGGGGTGAATCGGTTTTTAACTAACTATAAGCTCGTTTTTCGGTTCCTCTAAATTCTCTAGCTTGGATTGATATTTTCTAAGTTCTCTAAGCTACTCAAGCATGCAATATAAATTCAATTCAATAAGCACAATATAATTGCAAGTAAAGAGAGTAGGGAAAGAGAGATTTACACAAGCGATTTATAGAGGTTCGGCTACCTTGCCTACGTCCTCTACCTTGAGACGCTCCCAAGGATTTTCCCAAATTCACTATCTTTGAATTTGTCTTTACAATCCCTCTTTTCAAGGCTCAAGAGAAACCTCTCTCTTTTTCTAGGCTCAAGAGAAACCTCTTCTCCCTCTTTTTCTAAGGCTCAAGAGAAACCTCCCTCTTTTTCTAAGGCTAAAGAGAAACCTCCCCTTTTTACAAGGATTGAATTGGATAACAAGTTGTGTAATCAAGGAAGACCTCTAAGTAGGCAAATGATTACAGAAATTGAGCACAATGAAAAGCCTATACAAAGTTTGTGCTAAGCAATACAAGAAATAGATGAATGATAGAAGATGAAGACTCTTTATCTCTTGAATTGATGTTGAGGCTTGAGGAAGATGAGTAAGATGATGAAAGATGTTGCTTGGTTGTTCCTCCTTCTTCCTTTAGCTTCTAAGCCTCTATTTATAGTCCCTTGGATGGTTTGTGGACGTTGGTTGGAGCCAAAACAGAAAGTAGCCGTTGTGTCTCACAGAAAAGAGCCGTTGGGGGCTTTCTGGTGCAAAGGGATCGATCCTGCTACAGTGGGGATCGATCCCTTTTGTCCAGAATGTTGATTCTGGGCTTCAGGGACCTTGGGAAGACTTTCTGCCAAAAAGGGATCGATCCTGCTACAGTGGGGATCGATCCTTTTCTTCCAGAGGGCATTTTTCCTGCACTTTTGGGTTAGAAATGATATGACCTTCGATCCTAATTCAACCCAAAACATTTATAAGCTTTAAGGGAGTTTTTCTTGACTTTCTCAGATAAAAAACATGGTCTAAGCATTCATCAAGTGATGTTCTAAAATATTCAAAGCATTTATAAAGAATTAAGACCAATAGGGATGTATCATTAAATCAAGGTCTTAATGTTTGATATGATCACTTGAAAATGGATTGAGAAAATCATGTGTGATAAGGCAAATTTACAATATGAATTAAAATATTAAAGCTTACTTAAGTTTTTGTCATTTCAAAATATATATGTCACTTTAAAGCTAACACTAACTGATCTCTAGTGAGAGAAATATGCTAAATGTTACCAGCGTATTGGAATATTTAGTATGATTTTTCAATAAAAACAAGATTTTATAAATATAAATAAATTACAAAATAATAATATAAGTATAAATGAATTAAAATAATAAAATAATAAAATTCTCATGTGCATCATCTATTTTGATTGCATCATTTGCATTCATGAAATTTCAAAATAAGTGTGAATCTCCCGAGGATGGGATTCTATAGAAATCGCAAGTAGCGATTCTTAAGAAATCTCTAGGTGAGGAAATTATCCGAAATGCTACCAAAAGTATTGGGGTATTTTCGGAATAATTTTCAATACAAAAGATTCTCATTTATTTCAAATAAAAATAAATTTAACATAAATAAAAATAAAATTTAATGTTTCAAATAATAAGCAAATAACAAATTGATTTCAAAATAAATGAATTTCTTTTTAAATGTTTAATTAAGACCATTTTATTAAGATCAAAAGATAATACATGATTAAGTGGTACCGTTTTCTAACGGGCGCTGTGGGGGTGCTAATCCTTCCCCACGCGTAACCGAACTCCCGAACCCAAACTTTGTTTTCGCAGACCAAAAATTATTTTTTTGATAAACCTTAATTAATTTTAAGATTTTATTGAAAAAAATAAATGATTTTAGGTGGCCAATCACACCTAGCCAAAAAAGATTGGTGGCGACTCCATTTTGTGTTTTTTTCCAAAATCGTCTAGCGATCGAGTCCCCGGACGAAAATCGTTACGACAGCTTGGCGACTCCGCTGGGGACATTAGAGAGTCGAACCATGATTAATCATGTTTTATCCAAAATCTTAGTTAATGGTCTTAATAAATATTTAATAAAACTTTTCATAAAAAATAATTAAAAAAAAACAAAAAAAATACAAACAAAAAATATATGTGAATCATCTTTATCACTTGCATTTTGGGGATGCTTTTTAAATTTTGTTCCTTTGCATGCATGACATATTCATTGCATACATAAACCCTACACCCGGGTTTGTCCCTTTTAGGAGAGAGAATAGTACCTTTGCTCTCGTGAGGTGATAACCTCCGCAATGGCAAGCGAAATACTCTCACTCAAGTTGAACCCTTTCCGTTTGTAGCCTGTCATGGGTGAGGATTGGGGTGCCTTACTAGTCTAGCGTAGACGTCAGTAAGGAACAATTTGGGAACCTTTTGTCCTTTAGAGACCCAAACCAAGCATATAGTGAACCATAGAAAAAGTTCACCTTAGATAGAACCTTACCCTTAGAAAGTAACCCTGTATAAGACATTTGATGTTACTTTTGTTTTTGTACTAATAAATGTTCTGTTTTTCCTTTTTGCATGAATCATTTCTCATCATGAAGGTTGCATAAGAGAGGTATTTTCTCCATGGCCTATTACAACCAAGAATCCTTCATGAAATCCAAAGAATGTTGGGCTTGTTCATCAACTGTGACTGTCATGTGTGATCCATATAATGAAGTGCAGTTTTGGTCAGAGAAGACTCAGCAAGAGAAAGGGAATTGCTTGATAGAAGGCTTCATATCATCATTACCTAGAGAAGTGAGCTTGGACCTTAAGCAGAATGACTTAACAGGTTTGGTTAACATATGGAAGCAAATCAGTAAGGAGAAGAAAGAAGACTTTTGTAGCAAGTATGGCCAAATAGCTTCGTTGATTTCAGTGGCGGTTGAAGAACCTTTGCTGAAAGCTGCTATCCAGTTTTGGGATCCATCCTACAGGTGTTTCACATTTAACGAAGTGGATTTGATGCCCACTATAGAAGAGTACTCTATTTTGATAGGGTTGGATTTAAAGAGCCCTGACAAGGTATATGTCAGAAAGCCGAAGTCTGGGTTTCGTAAGAAGTTGGCTGGGATTATGGGAGTGAAACCGGAAGAAATAGATCCTCATATGAAGCAAAAGGGAGAACACATTTGCCTACCTTGGGATTTTCTCCATGGATTTATTAAAGATCATTTGAATGATGAGAAGGGGTTAGCTGTTTTTGCCCTGGCAATTTACGGGTTGGTTATTTTTCCTAAGGTTTTGGGGCACATTGAGATAGCCGTGATAGACTTCTTTGAACAAGTTGTTAATAATGTAAATCCTTCGCCAGCAATCTTGGCTGAGACCTTTCGATCATTGAGTTATTGCCGACGAAAAGGAGAAGGGCGTTTCATGGGATGCGCACAACTCTTATACATATGGATCAAGAGCCATTTCAACTGTGAGGTGAAAGAATTCTCAAAGCCTTTTTATCGTGGAAATACCTCGATCAAAGAATTTTGTAGAAGTAAATGGCCAAAACCAAAACCTAAAGATGAATGGGTGTTTGTCCTTCAACAGCTTAGAGATGATCAAGTGACTTGGATGGCCCCGTGGATGTATCATGTCCCAGTACTATATAGATGCGGAGAAGAATCTTGGATACCACTATTGGGATTATGGGGGATAACAAGTTGTGCCCCACTTATGGTGCAGAGACAGTTTTGGGCAAAACAGTTTACTCCGGCAACGCATGGGCTTAATTTGATGGAGTATTCCTATGGTGAACCAAAGGCAACGAAAAAGACAGAACAAGCCATTCGAGCATGGAAACAACCTCGAAGATTTGCGACAGGACCCTTATCTGATAAAGCTACCCCAAATTACCTGATGTGGAGAGCTAAACGGGTTAAAGATGTTGTATTCAGGGAGTCACTTTGTATGTACAACCTGAGGCAGATATATCCGAAATCGAGATTGTTCGGCAGCAATTCAAAGAGGAAGAAAAGAAGATGGAGCAAAGGAATCTAAAGCTTCAAGAGGAGGTAGAGAATTTAAAGGTCAAGTTTGAAGTACAAGAAGCTGCGCTCAAGAGGATGAGAACAGAGCGAGATGTTGCCCACAATGACCTTCAAGAATTGAATCAGGAAAATAAAAGGTTGAGAAGAGAAATGAGGATCGGAGGAATTGTTATGACTTCTAATGAGAGGAAGAAGGAAATAGAAGATCTTCGTGGGAAAGTGGAGTATTGGAGAAACAAGGCAAAGAAAAATGAAGAGGGAACTGCCATTACTCTTCAAGAGCAGCGATATTGGAAACAAATGTATACAGTTAACACTGAAAAATTGATGCAATGTCGAAAGGAAAATGAAGCTCTGAAAGTTGGACTGAAGGACGAAGACTATGTCAAACTTCAAGATGAAAGGAATCTGTTACAACAAAAAGTCCAGATTTTGGAGGAACACTTGCAACATTACAAGAATGACATTGCTTTGATCATCCAAGAATGGAAACTTAGGGAGAATGATTGGAGGTATTCATACGACTTGGTCGTAGATGCAAGCATGAAATGGAGAGTAAGGAGTTTTGGAAGACAACAATATATAGAACATTTGGCTACACAAGTCTGCAAAGCTGTGCGCAAGGCGAGAGAGATGGTGGAAAAGGCGGAAGCTCTGAGGCAGGAAATTAACCCAACTGGAGAGATTGGACAGCGTTTGTTGGATTTTCTTGAGGAAGCTAAAGATCAATATCAGCAAGTTAGTCAGTTTTATGGGTATAATAGGAGAATGTTAGCTATGTAATTTTGAATTCGATAGTCATATAATAAAAGTTCCTTTGAATAAATGAAAGTCGAATTCAATAGCCATGTAATAAAAGTTCTTTTGAATAAATGAAGGTTCTTTGGTTGAAATCGTTATGGATTAAATACCTCTTACTCCCATGCATGTCATGCATCCATTTCATACACATGCCTACCAATGAAAAGATATTGGTGATCATAAGTAATGACATCATATATCGTTGAGGTGAAAAGGAAAAGTTTTAATATCTCACCAAAAGTATTGGGATGATTTTATCTTTTCCTTCTTTATGGCAAAAACTAAAAAATAACATGTGATCCTAATTTGCGGGCTCATTTAGGTGTCAGAATAGCGAAGCCACCGAATCCTGAACGTCCAGCACAACATCGGTACAAAACTCGCTCCCAATCTAAGGTCATGGAGTCCGAACAACAAGCAAGAATGGAAAGAATGGAAAAAGTTCAGCAAGAACTTATCAAGTCCCAAGAAGAATCTCGGGAGCAAATGGCAAAAATGATGGAGATGATGATGAGCTTAATGAAAGGGAAAGGAGTTGCTGATGATTCAAGGGAGGAACCTCAACTTTCAAGAGAAGATCCAATATACCCGCCTGGGTTTACACCGCCCCAAGCTCAAGCTACCCAAGGAGCTTATCCCCAAGTTCCAATTTTCCTGAATAACCCACAAAATCAAGGAAAGTATCCCGGATCTAGCCCTGTGGATCCTATTTTTGTGCCTAACTTGGATGACCCAATAGAGCAAGAGAAGTTAAGGAAGGAGAATGAAGAAACAAGAGAAAAGTATGTTTTGCTAGAAGAACGGTTAAGGGCAATTGAAGGAATGGATTTCTTTGGGAGCGTAGATGCCAACGAGCTTAGCCTTGTCCCAGACTTGGTTATACCACCAAAATTTAAAGCCCCTGAATTCGAGAGGTATGATGGGACCACCTGCCCAGCTGCTCATATTACTATGTTTTGTCGGAAGATGTCTGGCTACACGAACAACGATAAGTTGCTCATCCATTGCTTCCAGGATAGCTTGATTGGACCTACTGTTAAATGGTATAATCAGTTGGATCGGAGTCGTATCCATACATGGAAGGATTTAGGAAAAGCCTTTATGGCACAATATAGGCATATGACCGATATGGCACCTGATAGGTTATCCTTACAGAACCTAGAGATGAAATCTGGTGAAAGCTTTAAAGAGTATGCCCAAAGGTGGAGGAATTTGGCAGCTCAGGTGCAGCCTCCGTTGACTGAAAAAGAAACAACTTTGTTTGTTAGTACTTTGCGACCCCCTTATTATGATAAACTCGTGGGGAGTGCTACTAAAAATTTTGCTGATATGGTCATTTCGGGGAGATGATTGAAAATGCCATTAAAAGTGGCAAGATTGAAGACACATCAGCCCCAAAAAGGAGTGGAATGAGTAGAAAGAAAGATGGGGAAGTGCAAGCTGTTACCACTGAAAGACGATCGAAGATGAATTCCGCACCCCATTTTCCTTACCCTTCATACCATCCCTATTATTCACCCGTGAACAATATCTCCCAAAACCCTTACTCATACCAGCCTCAACCAACCCACCCCATGAATTTACAAGCACCAATGAATATTGGTACCCCTTCCTCTGCACAAGCACCAAGACCTACTTATCAACCTAACAACCAAGGAAATAACCAAAGAGCTCCCAAGATTAATAAGGAGAGGCCCCAATTCGACCCAATACCAATATCCTATGCTGAACTATTCCCCCAATTATTGCAGAATCACTTTGTTGCCCCTGTTTTTCTACAACCCCTTAAACCCCCTTATCCAAAATGGTATGATGCAAATGCTCATTGCGATTATCATGCCGGGATCCAAGGCCACTCGATCGAAAATTGTACGGCATTTAAGTACAAAGTTCGAGATCTCATGAAAGCTGGAATCTTGGAATTTGGGAAGGATAATGAGCCAAGTGTAAATACGAATCCCCTTCCAAATCACACGGAGGCCAATGTAAACGCAATAATAGAGGATGATGGGTGTTGGATAAAAAGAAATGTCAATGATGTGAAAACACCGATGAGGGTGGTGCTGGAAACAATGAGGAAGGCAAAGATTATTCAATCTAAGAAGGCAAAATTTGGGCTTGAAATGCAAGAAGAAGAGTATTGTGAGTTTCATGGAGTGATGGGGCATTCCGTCCAAAGTTGTGAGGAGTTTCGTCGTATAGTACAAAAGATGATGGACTTAGGAGAAATTGAGTTCTCTGAAGCTCTTGAAGGGAAAGTAGTGAATGTTATAGAGCCATCAATGTTTGGGAAGCCAATCAAACCATTGAAGGTCGTTTGTGGGGATAAGAGTAAAATGGAACCTAGCATAACTGCTGAAAATGCTAGGTCGAAACTAATTGTTAAAGTTCCAAGCCCATTCCCGTATAAGAGTGACCATGCAGTCCCGTGGAATTACAATTATAAGGTCACAGCTCAAGGTTCTCTCAATAATCCCTCTACTTATACTGCTGATACAATAGACATTGCGGGCCCGGGAGGAATGACGAGAAGTGGTAGGTGTTATACCCCAGATATGTTGAAGAAAACTCAGATGGGGAAGGCTAAAGAAGATGGAAAGGGCGAAAACAATAGAGATAGCCAAGCAAAAGAGGTCAGACCAATGGTTCCAGTAGATTCTGAAAGAAAGAAACCTGTAACGGAGAAAGAAGCTTGTGAGTTTTTGAAGTTTATCAAGCACAGTGAATACAACGTGGTGGAACAATTAAATCGCTTACCAGCAAGGATTTCCTTACTTTCTTACTCTTGAATTCAGAGCCTCATCGAAATGCTTTGTTGAAAGTGCTCAATGAAGCTTATGTGGCCCACAATGCGTCGGTAGAGAACATAGATCGGCTGGTGGGAAATATTGCGGCAGATAACTTCATTTCATTCAATGATGATGAGATCCCACTCGACGGTAGAGGGAGTACTAAAGCCCTTCACATAACCACCACTTGCAAAGATCATATCCTTCCGAAAGTCCTCATTGATAATGGGTCATCCTTGAATGTTATGCCCATGATTACACTGTCTAGGTTGCCTGTAGATAAGTCAAATTTGAGGAGAAGTCACATTGTTGTGAGAGCTTTTGACGGTACTCGTCGAGAAGTGGTTGGGAATATAGAGGTGCCACTCCAGATTGGTCCATGTGTCTATAACATTGAATTTCAAGTTATGGATATCACTCCTTCTTATAATTGTTTACTTGGAAGGCCTTGGATCCATTCAGCGGGTGCAGTTCCTTCAACTCTGCATCAAAAGGTCAAATTCGTGGTTGATGGACATTTGGTGAGTATAGAAGGAGAAGAAGACATGATTGCGACCATTACTACAAGTGCCCCATACATAGAAGTTGCTGAAGATGCGGTGGAATGCTCTTTTAGATCTTTAGAACTTGTTAATGCTACATTTGTGGGAGAAGGGATGAAAATACCCGTACCACATTTGTCAAAAGCCACCAAGCTCGGGATCCAACAAACGATGGGAAAGGGATGTCATGCTGGAGCAGGTTTAGGAAAGGAGTTACAAGGAATGAAGAGAGCAGTGTCTGTTACTCCTAAGATGGATAGGTTTGGGTTAGGATATAAACCCACTGGACTTGAAAAGAAAAAGTTCATAGAAAGGAAGAAGAAAAGCAAGTTGGCTAATTTTATGGGGCACGAAATAGAGTTTGAACCAATGGGTTTCCCTCCTCTATATGAGTCTTTCTATTCGGGGGATACATCTACAATAGCTCTGCAAAAGTTGAAGAAGGCGGGTCTATCCCAGCAATGGCTAGAGCTTTCACAGATCTCTCTATCAATATGGTGGGAATAGAGGAATTTCTAGAAGAGATGGATAGTTCCGGAATTCGTCCTTGTCCTCCCGACTACAAATTGGAGAATTGGCGTGCTGTTGAGCTCCCCGTCGTTTTCAAATCATGTTCCATGTAATGCAATAAACTTATCCAAGTGCTTTTGCCCAAAGGCATTAGGGTCTTTTATGTACGGGCTTTTATTTAGTCTTTATCATTCAATAAATGACAAGCATGATGCATTTTATTCATTCATCCGTGTTGTTTCTCTTCATTCATTTTTATACCTTCTCCATATCAATCCCATTTTAATTATCTCCAGGTATCCCAATAATGAAAATGAGGACCTTCTCAACAATAATCCAGAACTTAATTTTGAAAGAACTGTTTGTGTTGGTGAACTTAATGATGAAGGAGATGTGGATGATTATGCTTTACCTCAAGATTTGTTAAGACTAGTACAACAAGAAGAGAAACAAATTATGCCCAATCAAGAACCAATAGAAGTCATAAACTTGGGGAATGAAGAAATAAAGAAAGAAGTTAAAATTGGGACCTCTCTCTCCTTGCCAATTAAACAAAGATTAATGAGCTTGCTCCGCGAATATACAGATGTGTTTGCTTGGTCGTACCAGGACATGCCAGGTTTGAATACTGATATTGTAGTGCATAGATTACCTTTGAAGCCAGGTTGCAAACCGGTTCAGCAGAAATTGAGGAGGATGAAACCAGAAATGTTGTTGAAAATAAAAGAGGAGGTAAAAAAGCAATTCGACGCCGGATTCCTAGAAGTGGCAAAATACCCTAAATGGGTAGCAAATATAGTCCCAGTACCTAAGAAGGATGGAAAGGTGAGAATGTGTGTTGACTATCGGGATTTGAATAGAGCTAGCCCTAAAGACAATTTCCCGTTACCACATATTGATACTCTAGTTGATAATACGGCCAGGCATTCATTATTCTCTTTCATGGATGGTTTTTCGGGATATAACCAGATCAAGATGGCACCAGAGGACATGGAAAAGACCACGTTTGTGACAATGTGGGGAACTTTTTGTTACAAAGTAATGCCATTTGGTTTAAAAAATGCTGGGGCAACCTATCAAAGGGCCATGGTAACTCTATTCCATGATATGATGCATAAGGAGATTGAGGTTTATGTAGATGATATGATCGCTAAATCGAGGAGAGCGGAGGACCATGTCGACAATTTAAAAAAGCTCTTTGAAAGATTAAGAAAGTTTCAACTTAAACTCAACCCGGCTAAATGCACATTCGGGGCTACATCAGGAAAATTATTGGGTTTTGTTGTTAGTGAAAGAGGGATCGAGGTGGATCCGGATAAAATCAAGGCTATCCAAGACTTACCGCCACCGCGTACTCAGAAGGAAGTGAGGGGTTTCCTCGGACGATTGAATTATATCTCCCGTTTTATATCTCATCTCACTGCTAAGTGTGATCCAATTTTCAAGCTTCTACGAAAACATGACTCAGGAGAGTGGGATGAAAATTGTCAACTAGCATTTGATAGAGTCAAAGAATACCTTTCGAATCCACCAGTTTTAGTTCCTCCTATTCCAGGAAAGCCGCTTATTCTGTATCTTGTAGTTCATGAGCACTCGATGGGTTGCGTATTGGGGCAATACGACGAAGCAAGCAAGAAAGAGCGTGCAATCTACTACTTGAGCAAGAAATTCACGGATTGTGAATCCAAGTATTCCTCACTAGAAAAAATGTGTTGTGCACTAGCCTGGACTGCCCAGAGACTTCGGCATTATATGTTGTATCACACACTTGGTTGATTGCGAAGTTGGATCCCATTAAGTACATTTTTGAAAAGCCTTCTTTGTCAGGGAGGTTAGCAAGATGGCAGGTATTACTCTCCGAATATGATATTGTCTATGTAAGTCAAAAAGCCATCAAGGGAGTGCGATAGCTGAATTCTTGGCAGATCGAGTTGCAGAAGAATATGAGCCTATGAGGTTCGACTTCCCGGACGAGGATTTGATGACTATCCTCAAGATTGATGAAGAGTTAGTGGGAGATAAGGCATGGAAGTTGTACTTTGACGGAGCATCAAATATTCTGGGGCATGGTATTGGTGCAATCTTAATATCTCCAAAAGGGGATCATTATCCGTTCACTGCAAGATTGGATTTCAATTGTACCAATAACATGGCTGAATATGAAGCATGTATCATGGGACTGCCGTCGAAAAGAAAATTAAGGCGTTGGAAGTATACGGGGACTCTGCATTGGTAATTTACCAATTGCGAGGGGAATGGGAGACGAGACTCAAAATTGTCTTGTATCATGAATTCATCATCGACTTGATCACACAATTTGAAAAGGTTTCTTTCAACCATTTACCTCGAGAAGAAAATCAAATGGCAGATGCTTTGGCAACATTGGCAGCCATGTTCAAAGTAAATGCAAATACTGAAGTTCAGCTCATTAAGATGAGTGTACGTGGTTCCCCAGCTCATTGCTTAAATGTGGAGGAAGAAATTGATGATAAGCCTTGGTTTCATGATATTCTACAATATGTTAAGAACCAACAATATCCCAAGCAAGCCACGGGAAACGATAAGAGGACCATAAGAAGATTGGCGATGGGATTCTTTCTCGATGGTGATATCTTGTATAAGAAAGGGAGGGACCAAGTTTTGTTAAGGTGCGTGGATGCTATGCAAGCTAGAAAGATCCTTGAGGAGGTTCACGAAGGAAGTTGTGGGACTCATGCGAATGGGCATATGATGGCTAGAAAGATCATGAGAGCAGGTTATTATTGGATGACTATGGAGAGTGATTGCATTAAATATGCTCAAAGATGTCACAAGTGTCAAATATATGGTGATAAAATACACGTCCCTCCAACATCTTTACACGTCATGACAGCTCCCTGGCCTTTCTCAATGTGGGGAATGGATGTAATTGGGCCAATCACTCCAAAAGCGTCAAATGGGCATCGTTTTATCTTAGTGATGATTGACTACTTTACAAAATGGGTGGAAGCTGCATCATTTGCTAGTGTGACGAAGTCTGTGGTATGCAAGTTCATTAAGAAGGAAGTCATATGCAGATTTGGATTCCCTGAGAGGATTATTTCAGACAATGCTATGAATTTTAATAACAAGGTGATAGAGGAGGCTTGTGAGCAATTCAAAATCAGACATCATAATTCAGTCCCGTATCGCCCGAAAATGAATGGGGCCGTAGAAGCAGCAAATAAGAATATCAAGAAGATTATTCAAAAAATGACAGACACTTATAAGGACTGGCATGAGAAACTTCCTTTTGCTTTGCATGCTTATCGGACTTCAGTACGTACATCCACCGGAGCCACTCCGTTCTCGTTGGTATATGGAATGGAAGCCGTTTTGCCTATTGAGGTTGAGATTCCTTCCTTACGGGTATTGTTGGAGGTAGGATTGGAAGAAGCAGAATGGGTCCGTGCTCGATATGAACAGTTGAATTTGATTGGGGAAAAGAGGCTTAAAGCACTTTGTCATGGCCAATTATATCAGAGGAGAATGATGAGAGCATATGACAAAAAGGTCCGCCCTAGACAATTTCGGGAGGGGGAATTAGTTTTGAAAAGGATTCCATCTAATCAGCATGATTCTCGAGGAAAATGGGCACCAAATTGGGAAGGCACGTATGTGGTGAAGAAGGCCTTTTCAGGGGGAGCATTGATTTTGACAGAGATGGATGGGTATGAGTTACCAAACCCAGTCAATGGTGATGTGGTGAAAAAATATTATGCTTGAAATTGGATCTAAGTTGAAAACCTGAAAAGGCGGCTTAGATTCAAAAAAAAAAAAAGAAAAAGAGGGGAGGTGGGGTTTAAGTTGAAAACCTGAAAAGGCAGCTTAAACTCATAGGAGGTATCTAAGTCGAAAGCCCGAGAGGGCGGCCTAGATAAAAAAAAGGGGCATCGGCTTTGCAAGTCTAAAGGGGTCAAAGATGATAGGAAACATTTCCCACACATTGGGGTCATCAATCAATGGTTCATACAATAAGGATTCCGGATTATTCGATAGAGAAAGTCCAAATTTTTCTTATAAGGGAACTTTTGCCACCGTACAACTTCTTATTTTATTGTCCCTTCTTCGTGAATTCTTAGATATTTTGAGACAGAGCCAAATTGTTCTTCATTTGAAATTACCTTGTACATTGACTTGTTTGCCTTACATTCATAATAAATGTATCTTGCTTGGCAATTTTGAATGGTGTTGATTCAATAAATAGTCCCAAATATAAAAGGAGTTTGCATTGCTATGTGAATAATAAAATGGGAAAATGAGGGTTTAAACCCAACTCTGCAAGTATATAGACCAGAAGTACAGAAATCGTATAAGGAGGTATTACTTTCAAAGAAAAAAAGGGAGTCCGATATCTTGTAAGCTCAAAGTTTGGTAATTTGATTCGAGCAGCCAGGGTGACGATGAAATATGCGTTTACAGCCAAATGTGTACCTGCAAATTAGGTCACTTGTTATGATTTGCATTCACATTCATGAATATTGCATATGCAATTATGCCCTCTGCACTTATATAATTTGATGCGTAACTCCTGATTCGGAAAATTTAAACTTTCGAGCCTTGGTGGAGTCAAGGTATTATGTGTCAAAGTCGAATTCACTTTTTCATAGTGGATCGATCCTTGGTAGGGAGTCAAGGTATCATGTGTTTCAAAATCGAATTCACTTTTTCACAATGGATCGAGCCTTGGTAAGGAGTCAAGGTATCATGTGTTTCAAAATCGAATTCACTTTTTCACAGTGGATCGAGCCTTGGTAGGGAGTCAAGGTATTATGTGTCAAAATCGAATTCACTTTTTCACAGTGGATCGAGCCTTGGTAGGGAGTCAAGGTATTATGTGTCAAAGTCGAATTCACTTTTTCACAGTGGATCGAGCCTTGGTAGGGAGTCAAGGTATCATGTGTTTCAAAATCGAATTCACTTTTTCACAGTGGATCGAGCCTTGGTAGGGAGTCAAGGTATTATGTGTCAAAATCGAATTCACTTTTTCACAGTGGATCGAGCCTTGGTAGGGAGTCAAGGTATTATGTGTCAAAATCAAATTCACTTTTTCATAGTGGATCGATCCTTTGTAGGGAGTCAAGTTATTATCTTCGAGGATCAAAACTTTTCAAAAAAAAATTGGACAAAGTTGTTGTCTAAAGTCTTTGCCCTATTCCTGATTCTCAGCAATGTGCAAAGAGGGGCAGCTGTAGACATCAAATTTTGTCCGAGTAAAAAATAATAATAATAATAATAATAAATAAATAAAAATAATAAAAAAACACAAAAAAAAAAATAAAATAAATATAAAAACAAGACAAAAAAAAATACGTCAATGCTTTTTTTATGCAAACCCTAAAACTCCATGCAAACCTTTAACCTCTTCCTATCTAAAAATTAATTGACAAATAAAAGAGTTGACCAAGAAGATTCATTTCAAAAAAAAGAAGGAAAGAAATAAATTAAAAGTGTGAAACTAATAAGAAAGGAAAAAAATCAAGACTGAATCACCAAAAAAAAAATCAAAATCAATCTTGCATAATGGTAGCCATATTTTAAGAACATGAATGGCGGAATATTGTCTCTTTCCGTTACTCATGCTTAGGAATGGCTATAAAAGCATAAGGGATCTTTTACACAGGGGGGAACAGAATTTTTTGAGCCGGCAGTCTCCTTCACTGCCCACGTCTGCCAGTTCTTGCTAGTTCTGGTCTGCTCGCGCCCCTCCCCACGCCACTGCATCACTGTGAAACCAGCCCTTGCTGCAGCGCTTGCTTCGTTCCTTGCTCGCCTCATTGCTGTCCACGGCATCGAGCCTTGCTGCTCTGTTATTCTTATTCTGCCCCTACTACAACATGAAGAGGCAAGAGAGGTGAGGCGCACATGAAGGAGAAAGGAAACTTTCAAAAATAGAAAGGCCATTTATAAAACAGTGCAACTTCATCTTCTTTTCTTGAGTTCTACAACCAGTCCAGCCATCCACGCCAATTCCTCCTGCATCCATCAGCCACGGTCTTTGCTGCCGCTGCATCAGCCCACAACGCCACCTCCCACGCTGGTCCTGCTCTCCTGTTGCTGTAACCAACTGATTCATCGACCTGATGCTTCGGTACCTTGCACCAGTCGACCTGCTCTACTTTATCGCTTGATCTTTGTGGCTCCTGTCCGAATCACTGTGTTTCTTTGTTGAACCGAATAACCATTGTTCCAGCTTTGCACCGAGTTTCATCCTTTGCCGTGAACGTCGCATCAAACCCGAGAGAAGAGACGTGAACCATATAAAAGGCAGGCCATCAAAACGCCACTGTTTTCGACAGAAAAAAAGAGGTAAGTCCAAGCATATATTTGATATATTTCAAAGAAACCATCCTGTGCTATTATTTGTTTACTTGTTGGTTTATTAAAGTCCTTCATTTATGTATACGATAGAAATGTCAATTCATATATGCTTTGTAAAGTTTTATTTTTGAAGTTATAATTATTCATAGATAATAAAAATTCAAATATATAAAAACAAAAAAATAAGTAATGAATAAATAAAAGTACTTTTAGAAAGAATAAAATAAAGCTTATGAAATTGTTAATATTAAAAGAATAAAATGAATAATTTCCGATGATAGGATTCCTTAGAAATCGCAAGTAGCGATTCTTTGACAATCCTTAGGATCGAAATAAAATCTTTAATGTCACCAGCGTATTGGGACATTCAAATGATTTTGTTCCGATATAAAGAAAATATTAATAGGATGTTTTAGCATAAAAAATAAATAAATATAAAAATGGTAATAAAAATAATAATATAAAAAAATAGGTAAATACAAGAAAATAGTAAGTGAATAGAAGTAAAAAAAACTTTTAAATAGGTAAAAATTTAGGAACTAAAAAAAATAAATGTAAATACACATCTTACATATAAAAGGTCCCCGATGATAGGATTCCTTAGAAATCACAAGTAGTGATTCTTTGATTATCCTTAGGGTCGAAATAAAATATTTGAATATTACCAGCGTATTGGGGTATTCAAATAATTTTAGTCCGATATTAAGATTTCTAATATAATCAACTTATATGAAATAAACTAACACTAAAAAATAATAAATAAATAAATATTTTAAACAAACAAATAAACAAAACTTCAAAATAAAGAGTAAAACAAATTAAAAATAAATAAGATATAAATAATGTCCGATGATGAGATGTTACGGAATTCACAAGTAGTGATTCCTAACTGATCTCTAGGTGAGAGAAATATGCTAAATGTTACCAGCGTATTGG
This sequence comes from Heritiera littoralis, assembly GCA_031772115.1. Classification (NCBI taxonomy): domain Eukaryota; kingdom Viridiplantae; phylum Streptophyta; class Magnoliopsida; order Malvales; family Malvaceae; genus Heritiera; species Heritiera littoralis. The sequence goes on along the minus strand of JAPDPK010000052.1, from coordinate 3,804,575 downwards.
AATATTTAGTATGATTTTTCAATAAAAGTAAGATTTTATAAATATAAATAAATTATAAAATAATAATATAAGTATAAATGAATTAAAAGATAATAAAAATAAAATAAAATTTCTTACGTGCATCACATCTATTTTGTTTGCATCATTTGCATTCATTGTAATTCCAAACTAAATGCGAATCTCCCGAGGATGGGATTCTATAGAAATCGCAAGTAGCGATTCTTAAGAAATCTCTAGGTGAGGAAATTATCCGAAATGCTACCAAAAGTATTGGGGTATTTTGGAATAATTTTTAATACAAAAGATTCTCATTTATTTCAAATAAAAATAAATTTAACATAAATAAAAATAAAATTTAATGTTTCAAATGATAAGCAAATAACAAATTGATTTCAAAATAAATGAATTTCTTTTTAAATGTGTAATTAAGACCATTTTATTAAGATCAAAAGATAATACATGATTAAGTGGTACCGTTTTCTAACGGGCGCTGTGGGGGTGCTAATCCTTCCCCACGCGTAACCGAACTCCCGAACCCAAACTTTGTTTCGCAGACCAAAAATTATTTTTTTTTGATAAACCTTAATTAATTTTAAGATTTTATTGAAAAAAAATAAATGGTTTTAGGTGGCCAATCACACCTAGCCAAAAAAGATTGGTGGCGACTCCATTTTGTGTTTTTTTCCAAAATCGTCTAGCCATCGAGTCCTCGGACGAAAATCGTTACGACAATCACAATTCCATACCTTGAATAGAATTAAAAGAAACAACTTCTTCTCTTACCTTTGTTAGTAACCAAAATAACAGCAACAAGATGCTCCCCAAAACTTTTGATTCAGCCCTCCAAATTACAGGTATTGTGAGACTCGATTTTATAGTACTGTACACCATATTTTTGTAAAATCCTTGATAGTGAAAATAAATTAATTAGTGAAATTTAATAAATATTGAATGTGGATTTTCACTTTGGATTTATAATTTATAATATGGTGTATAAGAGATGAAATAAATATTAAAGGATGAATTGAATGTGTAGAATAAATAAAGAAAATTAATCTGAAATTTATACATGGAAGTGATATTTCCATAATATAATATGAAAATAAGTGATTTATAAGAGAGGATTGAAATGCAATTTTATGGTATAGAAAAATACAAATAAATCTTATTTGCAAGAAGGAAATGGATTAATTGTATATGTGATTAAATATGATTGGTGGAAATATATAAAAAGAGATAGGGAAACAAGCAAAACGTGCAGCCAACAAAATTGCTACTACACGTCACTTGCTGCCGTGTGTTATTTGCTACTGTGTGTTAATTGAGGCTGTGTTGAATGGTAAGAAGAGATTAAATGTTAAATTCAACAGGGGATTGGTTTTTATTGGTTGGAGCATAAGACAAAGAAGAGAAATAAGTCAAGAAAACGTGCGGACAAAATTGCTGCACGCTGTTCTTTTGGGTGCAAATTATCTTCACAAATTAATAAGTGTAGAAGAAATTGCTCCTCATCGTATTCTTTTTGGCTGCCATTTTCTTCATCATTTAATGAGATATCAGACAAGGAAAACGATAAGGAAAACAATAGGAAGCTAAGTGGATTTGATAACGGGATAAATATCTGAGTAAGTGAAATAAGCTCCAGCTGAACTTCTTCTTCTTAACCGATTATACGCAGCTGCTTATTTTGCTCATTTTTGCTCTCGTTCCTTCCATGATTGCTTAGCAAATTTTCATCCTTTTGCTAGCTAATTATTCAAACCTTCTTTATAAACCTTTGCTTTACCCAAAGAGCACCTAAGAACTAAGGAAAGGGAGGGTAGACGTGAAACAAAAAGTATTCTGTTTTGGGAGTAGTGTCGATTTGGTCAAGCAAAGGTAATGAATTTTGGTGTTGATTTATTTCTTATGATGATTTTTAATTGTCATAGCATGGATGGTGTAGTCAAGATATGGAATTTAAACTAAATAAATAAGGAGAAATAGGCTAAGGGATATTCGGTCAAGTGTGGAAGGCTTGAAAATTGGATGTTTTGAATTATTCTAAATTGATGTTCTAGCTAAGAAAATGGTATAGAATACAAGTATGCCATTAGAAATTTATAAAATTGGATCAAAAAAATCTGCCAATTTTTGTGAAATTCGGTGGGTTTATGAACTCATGGAGGACATGCATATTTTTGCATGTCAAAGGTAGGAAATAACAACTTGATATGAGATAAGAATGTTAGCGAGGTCAAAATGGAAAATGAAAACAAAATCAAGAAATGGCCAAAAAGGGGGATCTCGGCCATGTTATTTGAGGCATGAATCAATGTTGAATTTTATAGTTTAATAATAGAAAATGAATATAGAAATTTAAAGAAGAAGACCGGTGAAATCGGAACCGAAAAAGGAATTAAATTGAAGAAGTTGAGATTTGGCACCAGTATAAATTATACTGGTTGTGCTTATATTATAATATTAGTGGCTGCATTTTATGAATACTAGTGACTTAGAAATAAGAAGAAAAATATTAATAATTTTTGATAAAATTATTTTGCAGCTTGAGTTGACAGAATTCGGTAAACGTAATTAGAAAGTTCAGCTTCAAAAGACTGGTAAGGGGGAGTGTGTGAGTTGTAGTGATATAATGAATTGCATGTTTTCTCGAGCTAAATTTTATGAGAATATTGGATGCATGATTTGATTTAAAAACAAGCAAAATTGTGGTTGATAAGCTGGTTTATATACTGCGATTTGTGTGCAGGAGGTTAGGAATCCGCAACCATTATGCTATCGGAAATTTTCCTAAAACATTCTAAAATATTATAAAATATTTTAGAAGCATGAAATGATTTAAACGGGAAATTTTAAATATAATTCCCACCAATTTTCCATAAATTAGAAATTATGAGAAAGTTATGAAAAATTAAATATTAATGTTTATATTTTATTAAAGTGAGAATTTGAATTATTTTATATGATATTAAATATTCAAATTGAATATTTATTTATTTTCTCACTTGATACATGAATATCTACTGATGGATTTACTGTATGTGAAAATGGTGAATAAAATACCTTTTTGGAAAATAATTCTTTAAATAAAGGATGAAATTTACAAAATATTCCTTAAAGGTATTTTTCAGAAATAAATTGATTTTGAGACTTAGGCCTCGAGATTCATGCTTACTACTGTTACTGTTACTGTCACGTGGCTGATTGACCCGCCAATCATCAGCGGTCCCGGAGTCACCTAGCAAGTATACACCGAGGACCACCTATAGATCATGGTCATAAATCTAACTATATACTGTTACTGTGTTCCTTCGGGAACGATTACTGTGTCTCTAGTGGATGATTATAGCATGATACCATGTAGGGTGATGCGTAGTCTCAACTTACTGTTTACTGAACTGAAAGCTACTGATTACCGTTTACTGAATTGGTAGTCACTGATTATTGTTTACTGAACTGAAAGCTATTGATTACTGTTTACTAAACTAATAGCTACTGATTACTGTTTACTGAACTGGTAGCTAATGATTACTGTTTATTGAGCTGAAAGCTACTGTTTACTGTTTACTGAACTGAAACTTACTGACTACTGTTTATTAATCCGAAAGCTATTTATTACTGTTTACTGAACTGAATTGTACAAAACACTGATTACTGAACCAAAAGGAAATTACTGTTTTAGAGAATAAATACTTTGAAAATTATTTCTTAAATAGAAATAATTACTAAACTATCATCCAGTGATTTGGATATTTATAAGCTACTGTACTGAAAAGACTGTTTACTGTAACTACTGTTTTATCACTGTACTGTCACGTGTTTTGAAATCGATGTACTGAAGTGAAATAATAAAATGGTTTATACCATTTTTATAATTATGAGAAAAGAGAAGGAATTGTTTTGAAATAAAACAATTTATTTATTACTCTTTATAGTTGCTCTGGGTTTCTGGGACAAGATAGGTATTTCAAAATACCTTCCATGCTCTCTTTGGATTTCTCAGCCGATTATAGTATCCTTCCTTTACTGTGCTTAGTACACCGTTAGGAAATAAATGTTTTACGGCATATAGTTTTCATTATATCAAGCAGCATACGACTTCTTTACTGAGCATGTGGTTCGCTCACCCCTTACTTTCAGATTTTCCAAATTAATCATGAGGATTATTTGATGGCTTCTTCAGTTAAATATAGCTGCGAGTAGCCCACTGGGACAAAGAGCATTGAAATTTAAAGGTATAGTCACTTCTCTTATATATTCAGACACTTGTATACAGTACTACATTATTGTAAAAATGGAAACAGGGGATGTAATATATAAGGAATATTGTAAATTTTCATATTCTAAATTTACTAAATAAATAAATGTTTGCCATTTATGACAGTTACTGATCATGTGTTAAAGGCATCACAGATAGCCCAATCGGTAAACATGTGTAAAATATGAGTAAATATTGTGTAATAATGTACACTTGAACTGTTACACGTATAGCTAGAGCTAGGGATAAGGAACAGTTTTCGTTAAAGAAGCTGGGTGATTCGATGAAAGGAGATGGGTGTTCTACAAAGTGAATATGAAGAAGACTTAGAGAAAATGAGAGAAAGGAAGAGAGCAATGGTGGTCGGCCCTTGTTGATAGAGAAGATGACAATCTCATTTAATTTGTATTTATCCATTTAAAATATCATCTCCTTTTGACTTTTGACTATATGACCATTAAATTGCTCTTATTCCTTCCATGTCTCACATATCACTTTAATATATTAAGATTTCATATTTATTTTCTCATAATCATAATCTTCTCATAAAATAGAAGTGAACCCTTTGACCTTAAAGATATAAGTGGGGTGGCAATGTGGGTGAAATGACTAAAATGCCCTTAACGGTACGATCACTTAATTTTCGACATTTTTAAGAGATTCAGTCCATGGCTTGGGATAGTCTAAGACATCTTCACTTGATGATTCATCTATGCCAGTCTATTGGTCAAAAGTCTAACTATATTGACTGTTATTTAAAAATGTTCTTCCAACCTATGGACAAAATAGTTATTTCTAAATTTGTTTCATATAAACTTAAGTATGCTTAAACAAAGGATTTCAAGAAGTTATCTTCTTACCACTTAGGTATTTTGAGCACACGATTCACATTTTGCCACTTTGAGATCTGTCCGGATTGAAGATTATCTTGTGGGTTCCACTTGGTACGTTTCCTCCTTTACCTATAATACACAGCACAACTTCTCAATATAATTTATCCAATCATTCTAGCTTGGAATACTATACAGATATGGAAAGGTTAAAGGAAATTGTGGATTTCACATATGGGACGATTTTTGCTGCTGGAAACCAGCTGAAAACAAGGTTGAAATAGGTAACAAAAACATGGATCTCCTTGCACCTTATTGGATAGAATTTTAAAATTTTTAGTAAATAAATTAAAGAGATAAATATGACATGCAAACCAGCCTTTTTATTGGCTGAAAACAAATTGTAAAAGATTACATTTTGGCAAGAGCATGGTTGGCAAAAATAGAACAGAAAATCTGAAGCAAAGACAAGAAAAAAAGTAAGGGAGAAAGAAAGGAAAAAAAGAAAGAAAAGAAGGAGAAGGAAAGAGAGACTTATACCCCAAACCCTTCTAAACCCTATTTTTACTCTCTCAAATGCCCTAAATAGCTACTGAAAATTCAAGGAAACAGCAGCCAAAAAGAACAAAATTGAGATAGAAACAGTGAGCAGGGGAGGAGAAGAAGAGAAAAAAAAGGGGAAGAAAAAGGAATTAGGTGGGGGAAATTCCAAATTCGAACACCATATATTGACCTCCATAAACACCAAATTTCAACCCCAAAACATATGAAGAGATGTTGCAAACTGAAGCAAACAACCAACCTCCCTTGAACTGAAAACAAGGGAAAACAAGGCAGGTTCAGTTTGAAAGAAAGGAAGGGAAAAACGACCACCAAAATGACCTCATCTACTCTTGGTCAAGAAAGACCAATTGTATTTCTTTTCCCTCTAAATCATGTCAAAATGTTAGACCAAACGGAGCTCATTTGATAGGTGAAATCTGACCTGGAAGTTTCTGCTATATAAGGTAAGCTTCAACAGGAAATTTTAATTTTTCTTAAGCTTGATATATATGATATTTTTTTATTGATCTAAGCTTAAATTAAGGTCAAAATGCTGAAAGAAAAAGGTCCTTAAGGTGGTGTTTGAAGTTCTGTCTTATGGGTTTTTATGATAAAGGTTGATGAGATTTAATTAAAAATGAGATATGTGAGTGTAAGAATGATTCTAAGCTTAGCCATAATACCAGTTTTGAAGAAAACTTAGGGGAAATTTATGATAGGTATTCGATCACCTTAGGGTTTATAGGGTCACAGAGTTTGGACCAGGTTAAATAAAATATATACTGAGAATTGACATGTGAGAATGACACTAGAATAATTAAAACAAAAAAAAGTGCCCCAAGTGCTAAGGGTGTGCTTGGTAGGTTGAAAGGCACTGTTAAATTGAGACTAAAATAATAATAATTTAATGATTTAAATTGAGTTAGAAAAGAATATTGATAGTACCGGTATAGTTAAAATCGAAAAGATCGTGAAATGACATTTATGCCTTGACAAAAAAGTAGTAAAAAAAGCTACCTCGTTTGAGTAGTTTAAGGTTAAAATGACATTCTTTGATGTGTAATAATAGAATTAATAATGGATGATGTTGTTTGAACACTGGTTGCAATTAAGAAATCCATTGGAGTAAATTTCAATAAGGAAAGGATAACCGTGATTGAGTTGCTACTAAAGGATTACCAAATAAAACAGTGAGGATTAAGGTAAGGGATGAGTATAGAAGACGTAGGAATACTGTGGTGCATGTTTTAATAAAATTGCCTTTTATAAGTTTGAAATATTGAGATTTGGTTTGAAAATCTAAATAGGAACTGGGTTTATAAACTGCGATTTTATGTAGGAAAGTTAGAGTAAGCTACTCCGTTATTGTGAGAGCCCTAAAATTCTTATATTTTAAATAAGTTATTGAGTGTAGGAAATTAAAAAGAGAAATTTATTCTTAAATATTTAAGTTAAGGGTCTGTTCAAGAAGGTTCAAAGAGGTACTCGATGAGAGCCCTACCAAGACTTTCCTTATCCAAATCAAAGTGAGACCCCAAAATGATAATAATAGGGGTGAATAATTTTACATGTAACGAGGTTTGGATCATGCGGATTGATACTAGAAATTTGGTGTAAAAGCAGGAACTTACATGATTTTGACGGTTAAGGGTAATTTGGTAATTTCACCACCTATGACTAGTCCAACCACTTTGAGAGTCAATAATTGATCATGTTTGACTCAAACATATAGAAAATAATTAAAATAAAATAAATATTTTGAATTTAGAAATTAATAAGTAACGATAGAATATAAATGGAAATAATGGAATTGTATAAGGGTAATATGGTCATTTAGCATGGTCAAATGGCCAATGTTTGACCCAAAGTTTACTTAGATTGATTAAATTTAATTAAAAATAAAATTAAAATCTGGGATTGAAAAATGATAAAATAATTAGTTGGTAAAATGTAAATTTTGGAGAATTAAGGGGAATTTTTAGTTAGTAAGCTAAGTGGCAATCCTTCATTGGATGAAACAATAATTAAAGAAGACAAATAAGATGAAAACCCAGCCATTTATCTCAGCTTCATCACCGACTTACCTGCTCTGCATTTCTATTGCACGATTTTCTCTTTATTTTCCATGGTTCTCCACGTTTTCCTTAGTGAAACCCCACGTCTCCTTTAACCCTCCATCCAACTTTCCTCATAGACATAATTCCTCACCTCAAGCTTTCTAGCCACCCCAAATTCTCAGCCAAAAACTGAATAAAAGCAACGTCCCTTGCTGCTGGCAGATTCGATTTCCTACAGGTAAACCAGAAAGAAAAGGTTTTATGTGATCTTGCTTAGTGTTTATGTGAATATGGTGTGAGTAGATGATCCTTGTGGTTTTTGTTTGAAACAAAACTTGATAGAGTGACTTCTTGGGTGTTCGGCCTTTGCTGCATGTGAGGGAAAATGAGACTGTTTTCACGTTTAACAGTAGCAAAATGATAGGGGATGATGATAGGTATGCAGCCACGGTGAAAACTTAGTAAAAACAAGAATGTAGGCAGCCATAGTAGGTTCGATCATGAGGAAAATGTGGAGAAATTGTGATAACTTTGATATATGATGAGTGTGACGTGATGAATGATATAAATGGCCATGGGATAGGCTGAATATTGTGATGGAATTTTAATGAATTAAAAGTGTTTGTTGTAAATCCCAAGTGAGTAGAAAGTGTCCATAACATGGGAGATGAGAAGAGAATGAAAACCATGAAAATGGTAATGAGGAAGCTCACGGCCATGGCTTGTGGAATGGCAAAATTGTGCCAATTTTGATATAAAATAAATACATAATATATATATATATATATATATATATTTATATATATATATAAAGAGTAGAAACTATTATAAGATAGATTTAAGAGGAGGATAAATGGAAAATCATAAGACTAAAAGTCATAACGATATATTAATTGGAAGCTCACGGATTGGGATGAAAATGAAGAAATGTTGGTGTAAATTTATCAAATAATGGTTATAAAATTTATAATATGTGATTTGTTAATGGTACTTATTGTGTTAAAATTGAATGAATTTATGTGTAAGTGCCAAGAGTAATTTCGGTTATGATAAAGGGAATTGTGATTTTATAATTTTGATACTTGATAGTCATGAAAGTAAGGTATAGAAGGATTAAAGAAATTTTTATGAAATTAAAATTTGAAAATGATTAATATAATATAAGAGGGGGCATTCGGTTATGAAAGTGTCCAAAGGCTATATTAAATTAAAGAGTAACTAAATAAACCAATGAGAAAAAGAGTACACGGAGAGTTTGGCCAAACTTATAAAGAAAGGTTCATGCCAATTTTATGATTTAATGAGTAAAAAATAATGAATTGGGATTAATCAAGAGTATTGGTGAGAATTAGAATTGAGAAATAATAAGTGTAAATGTAAGATGTGAATAATTGATTAAGGCATTGTCCATGATGATTCTCATGTCAATTTTATGACCTAATGATTTTAAAAGAAATAGTAAGGATGAGTAGAGAAACATTATTGGAAGTAAATTTGGAAAGAGATGAATTATGTGCATAAAGAGAGGCATGGTTGAGACTTAGAAATGGGAGTATAGTGATAATTATCATGATTTAAAAATAAATAAATCTGACATAAGGGTTAATGAGATTATTTGGTTGTTGGAATTGGAAAGGGATATGATTTGATCATAACTATATATGGTGATTAATAAGAAATAAAATAAATCAATTATGGAGAATGATAAATGTAAAATAGAGATTATAAAATAGTTATTTTCAAGGTGATATCGAGATTTAAGTATAAGGTGAAATTATTGTGCAGAGTAGCAATTCTGGGAAATAAAATTTCACAAGCAGTAGTAGGAACGCAGAGATATTGCATGGACTCGAGGTAAAGAACATATAAAGAATTGCTTAGAAATATTTTACGTGTTCTTGGAAATTTTCAAAAATCCTATCCTTAACCATTTTCATCAATTTTCCTAAAGGGGGAAAATTATAATTTATTCACATAACGAAATGCATTTTAAGTTGTTTGTTTATTGCATAGTGTATTGAATTGTGTACTACACTGTTTTGGAATTGAACTGTTTAACGATATTGAAATTCTTTACTGCAGTGATTTCAGATTAACCGTTTATATACGGTTTATACACGGAAAACAATATTGAATTTTATGTTATTGAATTTTATACATGTAAGAGTACCAGCATGATCTTTTAATCCATTTAAAGTGAGATGGAATATTTTCAGAAGTGAAAAACTGAATTAGGAATAGATATATATTTTTTCTTAAAACATGTGTTGTGAAGTGATTTCCTTTATGGAAGTTATACGGTCTACGAACCGTTTTGAGACTAATAGGCCCCGTATCATGTTGAAATGTGATATGTGACATGTAATTTGCTGTGTGAAGCTATGGATATTGATCCTATCCTTAGTGTCCCGGTTGACACCTGATTAGTGTACAACCGAGGACGTTTATAGACTATGGCCATATATCTCAAATGATACTGTTACTATTCCCTACAGGGATTATAGCATGATACATTAAGGGTGTTGCCTGGTCTCCATCTACTGTTATTGTTTACTATATTGTTTTACTGAGCTATTGCTAGTACTGAATTATTTACTGTTATTAACTTCTTTGACTGTTTATAACTGAATTGTTTACTGAAAGTGAATTATTTACTATTACAGAATGAGTTACTGTTCACTGCAGTATTTTCAAATATGGGTTATAGATGAGTTATACATTGAAATACTTTAAGATATGTTTTCTAAAGTATTTCTATAATGCTTTCAACACTTTTATATATGTTTCTTACTAGGCTTTCCCCAAAGCTCATCCCCTTACTCCCTTTTCCTAGATAGTTTTCAGTGTGTGTGTCTACCACTGCTTCCCAGATTATTGAAGAAAGTATTAGAAGTTTACAAGTAATAAATGATCAGGTACATATTTGCGTTTAGATTCAGACATGTAATTGCACAGCAATTGTATTTGTTGAAATAGAATGTAAATTTTAAAGTGGGATGTAAATTGGATGGATAAATATTACATTGTAAATATATTAAATTTATTATTATTTATTTATTTGATGGTATAAGTAGTTTACAAATAAAGAAATGTGGAGTGTGCTTACACTGACACCGAATGCAAACCAAAAGATGGTAAGTGAATAAGTATTTTAAAAAGAAAAATTTAGTTCGAAATTTTATATTTCCGAACATTACATTTATGTTGCCAAAATTTTATAAAACAAACTAAACCTTCCTAACTACTCTCTATTAGGGTATTTATGCCTAAAATATTAAGAAATTTATGATTTTGGGGGTTAGAGTACAGAAAGGTTCATAAATATGCATAAATTTCGCAACTCTATTTTTGTAGTGATTTTTAACGTCTTTCATGCTATTGATGCTATATATATGTTCTTATACTATTGTTAAGTGAAAATAAAATATTTTGGACAAGCATTTATGAATTGGGAATATTTTGTGAAATTTTATTCTTCAACTGTACTGATTTATTGATCTAAATGCTTTATGGATTGACTAAAGATATATGCTATTGAACTTATCTCCATAAACTATTATAAATTGTTTTATGAACTGTTTTGAGATTGTTAGCCTTATACCTGCTTACAAACACATGCACCCCTACTGTTACTATTACTGTAGCTGAGTGATCCTGGTCCCATCATTCAGTGTCCCAGATGAGACCTGATGTGAGAACCACGTTTCCTACTGTTCTTGAAGCAAGGTATCTCGTAGCTATTTTTTTATTTTGATTTTTGTAACTACAGTGGTGATTTTATGCTGTGGGCACCCTGAGACTTATATAGTTCGGATGGAGATGAAACTCCACAGTATTGAAATTTGGAGTAAAATAATATGATGGTAAGTTTTTGCTACTCAAAATAATCTATTTTGGTAATTTTTGAAAAGTGTGCAACAAATTTAAAAATGACGATTAAGGACATAAGCCAAATCAATTTTCGTAAATAACAGTTAAACCGAGTGGACTTTTGACCAACCAGCTGAAGTATGATAATCTATGTGTGATAGAGTTCTATGCCATACATTAGATAGACTAAATCACACACGAAGAATAAAATCTACGCGATTGGCCTGATAGGGGTATTCCCGTAATTTCAACCTTATGGTCAGTCAAACTTTAATAAAACCACTTCCAATGATTAGAATATGTTAAATACTTATATTTTAGAATAAAATAAAATATTTGGAAGTTAAATAGAGTGGTTAATAACGTTATGAAATTTTAAAGGTAAAATTTTTCGAAATCATTAAGGACATTTTGGTAAATTGCCTATTAAAATATCAATTTTATAAGCCTTTTCTGGTTCATTCTTATTCATGCCGTCCATCTTCATCTTCATCTTCTTGTTAAGTCCACAATAGCCAAAGCTTAAGGAGAGAGAGAAAACCCTTCGAAACCTTAACCAAAACACCGAAATCGAAAACCGTCTTCACCAAACTTGTGCAGAATTCAGTGCTCTTCAATTTGGTATCAGAATCTCATCTAAAAGAGGCTAAAATCAAGGTGTGAGGTAGCCAACCAGATCTGGTCATCACTAAAAGGTGAGAGAAAATGAAGTTTTTCATGATTTTAAGGCTTCATACTATGTGTTCTTCATGGTTAGCTAAGTATTTAAGCTTAATTTGAATTAAATCCATGTAAATCACACCATAAGGGTTTCGGCCATCATGCTTCCTATAAGTATGAGTGGTTGTTTGATGAATTATAGGTGTAGAAATGATGAATAGCATGTGTAGAGCATGAATACAAGCCTAAATAAGCTTAAATTGTTGATAATGGAGATGAATTTATGCATGTACTATTTGGCCAAGTGAAGGCAGCCATGAATGATACTCATTTCAATATGTTTTGGGTACAAGGAGAATGTATAAATTAATAGAATACTACTGGTGAAATCAAAATAGAAAACGGAGTAGTTTTGACGCTAGTTGCAGTGTTAACACCGGTATGGAATAAATTGATTTAGCAGCCGCATTAGGCAATGTAATAACTTTAGAATGATAAATATTCTTTTTGAGGTAGTGCGATGATTTGGTTTTATCTGTGTGATATTTTGCAGCTCAGAAGTGAGTGGTGTAATCTGAATATTATCGAACTTTTCGATAGAAACCGAAAGGTAAGGAATATGTGTAGAAGACGTAGGGATACTATGATTGCATATTGGCTTTGAAAATGATTTGATGGAATTATTTTGGAATGATTTGGATTGGAAATTGTGGAACTGCTACTGGGTTATAGATTGTGTTTTTCTACAGGAAGGTTAAGATAAACTTAACCGTTATATTGCCAAATTTCGAAAAAATTTATTTCAAATCTAGTATTCACGGCCAGGGATTTTGAAGTTCTTTGAAATAGAATTGGGGGATATCTAGGATATTTAAAAATCATATAGTTAGCTAGGAGCATAAAATTACAATTCAGTTTCTTATTCTGATTTTTTAGTTTTCTCTAATTATGTGATTTATACGAGTGATAGAAATGATTTAGTACGTGAATAAAATATTTGAAACTCTAAAATCTGAAATTAGAATATTTTACAAATTTTTTATTTTGGACTACTATTATATTGATTTTGATAAATTTATGATTTGTTTGAAAATACTATTTTACTGTTCTGAATCTGAAAATGTGTTGACTCTGAAATATATATTGTTTTGAGATTGTTGGCCCCATAGTAACCTTCGAGCTTAATCATGCATTCTGAGTGTTTAATTATATGCTGTTAGACCTACCAAGTCTTCAGCCCAGCAGATGTCACCTAGCAAGTGTATACTATAGACCCCTATGACCATGGCCATATGTTGTTTCTAATCCCTCTGTGATTTCTGTTTCATGCATGTTATTGTTGGGTGTAGCATAGTCTCCACTATACTACTATTATTTGTTTTATATGTGATTACTGAATCTAATCGTCCTTATGAAATCTGATCGAGTGTTTTGATTATTTGAGTGTTTGATTTCTGAATACGATAATTGAATTTCATTTACTGAGTGCTTAATTCTTTGAATCTAATTGATTGATTTGACTTACCGATAAGTTTGATTGTTAAATTTGATTATTTTCTAATTTAAATCTCATACAATTTTCTAAATGAATTTTGATATTTTCCGAGTGGTATATGAAATGTTAGATTCAAAAATTGTACTTGAACAACATATTTTACTAGAAATAAATTATTCCCTATAGTCAGATTTAGGGACTGAGACACATGAGGTGCTCAAAGCATTCTCCCATACTCAGCTTGGTTATCTTACCGATTATAGTATCTATCCTTTTATCATGCCTAACTCTGGTTTTTAGCATTACATATTATTTTAAATATATTTTTATTATGCATGTATACATTGTTAGCTTTAAATTAATACGTGTATTTTGAAATGACAAAAACTTAAGTAATATTAAGTGTTTAATTTTATATTGTAAATTTGCTTTAACAATCAGATGATTTTCTCAAACCATCTTAAGTGTATGAATCAAAACTAAGACTATGATTTAATTACTTATTCATATTGGTCTTAGTACTTTATAAAGTACCTTTGAATATTGTCATTAAGTAATTTTCTTAAAGAAAATATGGATTACATTTTTAGAAAATTACTTAATAAGTTTTTAGACAAAGTTTATATTTGAGAAAGTCAAGAAAAAACTTTCATAAAATTGAAAAATGTTTTTCGATGACTTAAAACCAAACATCACATCGTTTCTAACCCAAAATAGCTCAGATTAGTGCAGGAAAATGAAGAGGGATCGATCCCCTAAGGTGAGGGATCGATCCTACAATGGTAGAATACACCATGAGAGAAAAATAAGGGAGAGGATCGATCCCCTAAGGCAAGGGATCAATCCCCATTTGGCAAAATGCTCCCAAACTTGTTTCTAGAGCTATAGGATCGATCCCCTACCATGAGAACAATGCCCAACGGCTAGTTTTTGAGGGTTTCAACAGGAAGAATTGCATTAAATGCTTCAACAACCATCTTCAGCTCTTGGTGGACTATAAAGACATGCATTTATGAAGATTAAAAAGAGAACAAGCACTATTTCATCTTCCTCAACCTTCAAGCTAGCATTCAAAGCTCAAATCAATCCTTCTCTACACTTTGTACTTCATTGTGTGTATTTTCTACCTTTAAGAGGTTCTATCTTGTACACAACACGCTCAAACTAATCTTTGTACTTCAAAGGGAAATGTAAGCTTGTGAGGCTATCTTGTAAGAATGTGGGTAGCTTTGCGAGGGAATAGATTAAGAAGGTTCTTCCTAAGCCTACAAAAGAAAGTATAAGAGGTCTCTCCACACCTTGAAGTAAATTGTATTGATTCAAAAAGAAGAGTGGAATCAATCCCTTGATAAAAGGATCAAGGAGAGAGGACGTAGGCAGGAGATTGGTTGAACCTCTATAAATATTGTGTTTGCGTCTTCTCCCTTACTTTTTATTTACTGCGTTTGTTATATTATTGCATAAATTGTTTTATTTGTTAGCTAAGTCATTAAAAACTCAATTTTAGTCGATAAACCGATTCACTTTCCCTCTTGGTAGAATCAACAATTGGTATCAGAGCTTGGCTCGAGATTGATTTGGAGTAATTTCCATCGAGTATAAATGATCTGGATAACTCAAAATAGTATAGCTACATCCTTAGTAGGAGAGGAGCACTTTATAGTTAGGCTACTACTCTTCAATGATGAAAATAATGCATATTGGAATACAAGGATGATGTTATTCATTCAAGCTAATGATTATAAAGTGTGGAGAATTATTGTCAAAGGTCTCCTAGTTCCAATTAAGAAAGTTGATGGGGAGGAAGTGCCAAAGAAAAAGGATGAATTGGATACAAATGATTTTAGAATGGCACAATTAAATGTTAAGGCAATGAACACACTCTTTTGTGCACTAGGACCTAATGAATATAATAGAGTCTCACAATGTGAAAATACAAAACAAATTTGGGATAAGTTAGCAATTACTCATGAGGGAACTACACAAGTCAAGGAGACCAAAGTAGGCATGCTCACTCAAGATTATGAGCTATTCAAAATGAAGAGTGATGAAACCATTAGTGACATATTTTCTAAATTTACTGATATTATAAATGATCTCAAGTCTCTAGGAAAGACATACTCCAATGTTGAAATGGTTAAGAAGATTCTTAATAGTTTACCTAAATTATGGGAAGCTAAAGTTACAACTATTGAGGAATCAAAGGATTGCCACACCCTTTCTTTAGATGAACTCATGGGATTTCTACTCACTTATAAGATGAAGCCCAAGAGAAATCAAGAACCTCCTAAGAAAGTTGGAGTTGCTTTGAAATCCACCACAAATGAGGAATCCAAAGATGATCATGATGATAGTAGTAATGATGATGATTTTGAGATGGCTATGTTTGCAAAGAGATTCAAAAAATTAATGAGAATGAGAGCTAGTGGAAACTCTAGGAAACCTCCTAAGAGAGATTCTAGCAAAGGAGAAAGAAGTAGGAAAGAAAATGATCCAATTATTTGTTATGAATGTAAAAAATCTGGTCATATTAAATTTGATTGTCCTTTTTATAGAAAACAAGTGAGAAGAAGGCAATGATGGTTATATGGAGTGATAGTGACTACTCCGATGAAGAAAATGTTGAAGATGAAGTAGCTAATCTTTGCTTCATGGCTATTGAAGATGAAAAGGTAAAATCCAATTCATTTGATACTAATGAATACACATTTGATGAGTTGCAAGATGCATTTGATGATTTAGCAAATGAATTTGAATGCATGAATATAAAATATAAGAAAATGATTTCAAAATTGAAAAAGCAAAATGAAATGCTCATGAATGCCAAGTTAGAATGTGAAAAGAAATTAGAAAATGCAAATCTAGAAATAGAAGAGTTAAATAAAAAGAACATCAATCTGCAAAACTCATTTTCTAGATTTTATATGGGTCAACAAAAACTTGATCGCATGCTAGAGACCCAAAGAGCATTCTTTGACAAAGGAGTAGGTTATAATGCTTCAAATAAGGAAACTCATTTGAAAAATTTTCTTGTTAAGGATGAAAAATCTGTGTTGAGTACTTTATGTAATAAAGTAGGACACTCTTAACAAGCATGAACATCTAGAAAGACCATCATTAGAGGAAAAATAATTATGAAGATTTGGGTGCCCAAGCATGTTTTGAATTCAAATGATGAATTATTGAGAATGAAATGGATCTCTAAAGGATCAAAGATTATTAATACTAACATTCAAGGACCTAAGAAAATTTAGGTACCTAAGATAAAAATTTGATGTTTTTGTTTGTAGCAGGAAAAGCATTGCCACAAGGCTAAGTCTATGAAGCATTGCTACCTTGACAGTAGATGCTTAAGACATATGACCGGTGACAAAAGCCAATTCAAAATCTTAAAACCTAAAAGTGGTGGAGAAGTCACATTTGGGGACAACTCCAAAGGACAAATTGAAGGAATTGGCTCCATTGGTAACTTTTCCTCTACTATTGAAAATGTTTTGTATGTTAAAGGATTAAAACATAACTTGCTTAGTATTAGTCAATTGTGTGATTAAGGTTTTAAGGTTGTGTTTGATGCTTTGTGTTGTCATGTTGTTGATGCTAAAACTAATCAAATTCTTTTCATAGGACATAAACAAGGAAATATTTACATTGTACACTTAGATGAGCTAAACAACACGAATGTATGTTTTATGGCCACAAAAGAAGATAAACCTTGGTTATGACATAGGAGATTAGGTCATGCTAGCATTCATGTTTTATCTAAATTAGCTAAAAGAGACTTAGTTGTAGGATTGCCTAAACTTCAATTTGAAAATGATAAGGTGTGTGAGGCTTGTATAAGATGAAAGCACAAGAGAGTATCTTTTAAATCTAAGAAGTGTGCTACCACCTCTAGGTCACTCCAACTCCTCCGCTTAGATCTTTTGGACCAACTAGAACCACTAGCTTAG
Organism: Heritiera littoralis; assembly: GCA_031772115.1. NCBI lineage: Eukaryota > Viridiplantae > Streptophyta > Magnoliopsida > Malvales > Malvaceae > Heritiera > Heritiera littoralis. Next base: position 3,786,912 of record JAPDPK010000052.1, on the reverse strand, counting down.
GAGGGAAACACTATGGTTTGTCATAGTTGATCACTATACCAGGTTCACTTGGGTGTTCTTCTTAAGTGTGAAAAGTCAAGCCTTAAACAAATTCATCACTTTTGCAAAACTTGTTCAAAATGAAAAAGGTTATTCAATTACTAGCATTAAAAGTGTCACGGAAAAGAATTTGAAAATCTTGGTTTTGATGATTGTTGGCTCTATAGGCTATACCGAGAGGGGGGTGAATCGGTTTTTAACTACCCTTAAGCTTGTTTTGCGATTCTTCTAAATTCTCTAGCCTATTTGATTATTTTCTAGGTTCTGTAAGCTAGGCAAGCCTGCAATCCAAGTTCAATGCAATAAACCTAATATAATTGCAAGTAAATAAAGAGTAGGGAGAGAGAGATTTACTTAATCGATTTATAAAGGTTCGGCTACCTTGCCTACGTCCTCTACCTTGAGACGCTCTCAAGGATTTTCTCCAAATCCACTATCTTGAATTTGTGATTACAATCCCTCTTTTTCTTAGGCTCAAGAGTAACCTCCCTCTTTTTCTAGGCTCAAGAGAAACCTCCTTTTTTTTCTAGGCTTAAGAGAAACCTCCCTCTTTTTCTAGGCGCAAGAGAAACCTCCCCTTTACAAGGAATGGTGGGTTACAAATAATGTAATCAAAAAAGAGCCTCTAGATAGGCAAGTGATTACAGAAATTAGGCACAAAGAAAAGCCTATACAATGTTTGTGCTAAACAATACAAGAGATATGTGAATGATAGAAAATGAGGAATTTGTAGCTCTTAATTTGTTGTTGAGGCTTGAGGATTTGAGGAATATGTGTTTTGGAGTTGCTGAGTAGTTCCTCTTGCTTCTTTTAGCTTCTAAGCCTCTATTTATAGTCCCTTGGATGGTTTGTGGACGTTGGTTGGAGCCAAAACAGAAACTAGCCGTTGTATCTCACAGAAACTAGCCGTTGGGGACTTTCTGGTGTAAAGGGATCGATCCTTTCCTTCATTTCATGCATTGGAGTGCTTCTGCCAAAAAGGGATCAATCCCTTTCCTTAGGGGATCGATCCCATGCTTCCAGAGAGCCATTATCCTGCACATTTGAGTTAGAAATGATGTGGCCTTTGATCCTAATCCAACCCAAAACATTTTGACATTTTTATGGGAGTTTTTCTTGACTTTCTCTAATGAAAACATGGTCCAAAAATTCATCAAGTAATTTTCTAAAATATTCAAAACATTTTATGAAGTATTAAGAGAGCAATAAGAATATGTAATTAAATCATGGTCTTAATGTTTGATATGATCACTTAAAAATGGATTGAGAAAATCATGTGTGATAAGGCAAATTTACAATATGAATTATAACATTAAATCTTACTTAAGTTTTTGTCATTTCAAAATATATATGGCAATTTAAAGCTAACATTCTCTCCCTTTTTGATATGACAAAACTTAATGTAAATTTGTTTTGAAAATTCTTTGAAAAATACTCCCCCTTAAATAAAGCAGGATTTTATAAAGCTCCCCCTTAATATAAGCATGGGTTTTGAAAATGAATTTTCAAACTATTTCTCTCCCATTATCTCTCCCCCTTAATATCTCTCCCTTTTAATATCTATCTCTCCCCCTTTTTGTCATAGCAAAAAGAAGGAAAAATAATAAAAAATATGCTCCCCCTAAAATCATATCTATGTGAGAAGAGATAAAAGAATATGCTTCATCCAACAAGAAACATGTTAGTACATGGGACTCATAGCACAAATAAATAAGTCAATATCCATAAAGAGTATGAAATATTCATGCAAAGAATATGACTTATGATCCTAAACCAATTGTTTATAAATAATTTTGCAATAAGTTCTCAATTGGTAAGAAATGAAGCAAGTTGAGTATAAATATCTACTAAGGTCTATGACTTGCTTATTTCAATCCTATTAAGCACCTAAGTGTATCAATTGTTCTCTAAAGTCTAACTAAGGTGCATGTCAATACATCATGATTATGAGCTAAAATTATATAACATATCATATGTATGTGCTCATAAATCATTTTCAAGAAATATTGTGCCTAGAATTAAGATATATAGCAATTAACTACAAATTCTAGCACACAAGAGTTTTATGCAAAAATATTCTAAGAGAATTCTTCTCTATTTGTCATTTCAAACTAAAGAGCATGAGAAAGTTGTCAATTTAAAGCTCATACAAATTGGCAATTTAGATTGGCTTACCAATTATTGAAAATATGGTTACCAATGATACGAATTGTTATTTCTATCTTAATACCAATTGTTACTAATGGTTGACTTAGTCATTTTGCATGAATTTATGTTTAGTGTGTTCATATCAAGAAAATAATCATTCTAAAAATGCAAGAACACAACACACATCATCAAATATGCATATGGATCAATTAATCATTAGCACACTATCATAGAGTATTAATCCATATTCATATTCACAAATTTATACTATATGGAAGATTCAAAAAATCAAGGAATTCAAGCAAACACATTTTCTTCCATGAAACTAAAGAATCCTATGCTCAATTTTCCATTCAAGATCTTAACCAATTATGAGCAAGGAAAGATTCAAATAATAAATGCATGGATAATACATATGTTCAAGTTTGCATTTATCTTTGAATGTTGGTGTTGTCATTAAAGCCCAAGTTCTTTAATAGTTTGGCCATAAGAAAATTTAAGTACATGGATGATAACGTTTCATGCATTTGAACATTTAGGATCCATTTACCATCACAATTATAGGCCAATGACCATTACCAATTGTTGAATTTACATTTGAAATCAATCCACTAGATGTATAATTATCATGAAACCTAGTGTGGAATGATAAGTCAAGCTAAGAGATAATCCTATAAGCATGCTTGACTAAGATGAACAAAAGGAATGAAGAATATTCATTATGCACAAGTTCATCAAATTCTCAAATATATCCATAAATTCTTGAAATAATTCTCAAAATTATGTTTAAGCATTCATTGAAATATATTTCAAGATTATTTCAAGATTTATGCAATTATGAATGTTTTCAACAAGAAAATGATTTTGCACTTGTGAGCTCAATAAAAATGATATTGATTGTTGAAAGTGATACCATTTGTTGGAAATGATACAAATTGATGGAGTTGAGGCATGATATCAATGAAAAATGATTTTCATATTTAAAGATCATCAAAAGAAGTTAAAAAATGAATTTTAAGTTGAGAAGAAAGAAGTATCAAAACAATGAAAAGTTCTTCTCAATTTCGGTTGAAAATATGCAGAAAAGCCATTTTGGCTTGGGGAGATTGATCCCTATAGGAGGGGGATCGATCCCTTAACTCCAGAATGCAAATTTCTTGCATTCTGCTCAAGGGGGATCGATCCTTCTTATTGAGGGATCGATCCCTCATCCTGTTTCTGCAGTTTTTGACAGAAAATCCAACCTTTGAGGTACCAAAACTTCGTTTTTGAGTATTTTAAGTCCAAGTAAGAGTTTAAACATCTGTAAAACATGATTTTGGACTTGTATGAATGGAAAACATGAATGAAAACCATTTTACAAAAGATTTTGCAATTTTGGAAGAATTTTCACAATAAAATGCATTTTTGGCCTCAAAGGAGGTCATTTTGAGAGTTAAGCATATTTTGACAAAACCAAAGCATTAGATAACACAAATATGTCAAAACAAACTTGTTCACATAGATTTTAAGCACATATAACATCAAATCATCATACTTGTGAACATTATGCCATGATTTCCAACATATAAGTTCTTCATTAATGCACATGACACGGCATTTTGCATATATGACATATTTGGCAATTTGAGGCAAGTAAATACATTATCAACACAAAGAAAACTTGCTCAAAATGCAGAAATCCAATAATTATTTCAAAATCATTAATCATGCTTTTCATTCAATGCATCAAGAATTGTCCATCAAACACTCAACAATCATTCATCATGCCTTTTGCTCATTCACAATGCATCATTAATCATTAACCAATTTTCTCATCAAGCATAACTAATCAAATAAAAAATTTAAGGAGTAAGAATTAAGCTTACAAAACTCCTTTGCTTGAGAGTGCTTTGCCTTGATGTGTTGGATCCACCATTAGCCATTCTTTGAGAAATTGTTGTCACCTTGCTAAGGATGGATTTCCAAGCTCTTCCTTTTTCTCATTGGCATAAGCAATCTCCATGGGGGTGTGTAGAGCATTTGAACTCCATTGTTCCATTGTATTCCCATGCTCTAACACTCCTACAACAAACAAGTTCAAACATGCTTTGGTACCCAAATTTTCTTGGGTCCATGAGAGTTAGTGCAAACAATGTTTGATCCTTTTGGGATCCACTTCAAGCACAATTTCATTATTTATAGCATGCTTTGGCACCACATTTTTCTAACTACTCTTCCTCTAAATGTGGTTTTCTATATGTGCATGCTTGTGAAGAGTGTCCTATTCTATTGCATAGTGAGCATGTAAGAGATAAATCATGCATAGTATTTTTGCTCACAAGGAAATTCTTTAAGATGAGTTTCTTTTTGTATTGCATTATATCCTAACCCATCTTTGTCAAAGAAAGCTCTTTGGGTCTCTAACATGATCTAGCTTTTGTTGACCCATATAGAATCTAGAAAATGAATTATGCAAATTTAAGTTCTTTTTATTTACTTCATCAATTTCTAGATTTGCTTCTTCTAATTTCTTTTCAAAATCAAGCTTGGCATTCAATAACTCATCATTTTCCATTTCTAGTTTTGTAATCATTTTCTTGTATTTTGAATTCATGCATTCAAATTCACTAGCTAGCTCATCAAAAGCATTTTGTAAATCATCATAAGAATGGTCATTGCATTCACTAGAGCTAGGTTTCTCCTTTTCATCCTCAATAGTCAAAGAGCTAGGATTTGCCAATTTATCTTTAATGTCTTCTAATTTCTTTTCTAGCTCTAATTTCACCTTGGTGAGTTCATCATTCTTTGAGCCTAGATCTTTTATTTTTTCCTCCAACTCAACATTAGTATTCATCAAAATTTCATTCTCTTTTCTAAATATATTTAACTTTTTGTTATATTTTGTATGCATTAATTTATATTCATCACTTAGCTCATTAAATGCATCTTGAAGCTCATCAAATGAATATTCTTCTAAAGTTTGTGAGCTAGTCTCAAAATCATCACCTAGAGCCATTTATGATCGTTTTGCTCGATAGAAGTTAGTCTAAATCAATCTCGAACCTGGCTCTGATACCAATTGTTGGCTCTATAGGTTATACCGAGAGGGGGGTGAATCGGTTTTTAACTACCCTTAAGCTTGTTTTGCGATTCTTCTAAATTCTCTAGTCTATTTGATTATTTTCTAAGTTCTGTAAGCTAGGCAAGCCTGCAATCCAAGTTCAATGCAATAAACCTAATATAATTGCAAGTAAATAAAGAGTAGGGAGAGAGAGATTTACACAATCGATTTATAAAGGTTCGGCTACCTTGCCTACGTTCTCTACCTTGAGACGCTCCTAAGGATTTTCTCCAAATCTACTATCTTGAATTTGTGATTACAATCCCTCTTTTTCTAGGCTCAAGAGAAACCTCCCTCTTTTTCTAGGCTCAAGAGAAACCTCCCTCTTTTTCTAAGGCTTAAGAGAAACATCCCTCTTTTTCTAAGCTCAAGAGAAACCTCCCCTTACAAGGAATGGTGGGTTACAAATAATGTAATCAAAGAAGAGCCTCTAGATAGGCAAGTGATTATAGAAATTAGGCACAAAAAAAAGCCTATACAATGTTTGTGCTAAACAATACAAGAGATATGTGAATGATAGAAAATGAGGAATTTGTAGCTTTTGATTTGTTGTTGAGGCTTGAGGATTTGAGGAATATGTGTTTTGGAGTTGCTGAGTAGTTCCTCTTGCTTCCTTTAGCTTCTAAGCCTCTATTTATAGTCCCTTGGATGGTTTGTGGACGTTGGTTGGAGCCAAAACAGAAACTAGTCGTTGTATCTCACAGAAACTAGCCATTGGGGACTTTCTGGTGTAAAGGGATCGATCCTTTCTTTCATTTCACGCATTGGAGTGCTTTTGCCAAAAAGGGATCGATCCCATGCTTCCATAGAGCCATTTTCCTGCACATTTGAGTTAGAAATGATGTAGCCTTTGATCCTAATCCAACCCAAAACATTTTGACATTTTTATGGGAGTTTTTCTTGACTTTCTCTAATGAAAACATGGTCCAAAAATTCATCAAGTAATTTTCGAAAATATTCAAAACATTTTATGAAGTATTAAGACCAATAAGAATATGTAATTAAATCATGGTCTTAATGTTTGATATGATCACTTAAAAATGGATTGAAAAAATCATGTGTGATAAGGCAAATTTATAATATGAATTATAACATTAAATATTACTTAAGTTTTTGTCATTTCAAAATATATGTGGCAATTTAAAGCTAATAATGATTATTGTAATGAAAATAGAATTAGCCATAATTTTTCAACTCCTAGAACTCCTTAACAAAATGGGTAGTTGAAAGGAGAAATAGAACCTTAAAGGAAATGGCTAGAACCATGCTTTTTGACAACAATTTACCAAAATATTTTTGGGCTGAAACAATTAATACTGCATGTTATGTTATAAATAGAGCAATGGTTAGGCCCATTTTAAAGAAAACACCTTATGAGCTTTATAAAGGAAAAAGGCCTAAAATTAGCTATTTTCATCCTTTAAGTTGCAAATGTTTTGTTTTGAATAATGGAAAAGATAATTTAGGAAAGTTTGATACAAAAATGTGATGAAGGTATTTTTCTTGGCTTTCTTTAAATTCTAAGGCATATAGAGTTTTCAACAAAAGAACACTTGTTGTAGAAGAGTCAAATAATGTGATTTTTGATGAGTCAAACTCCTTTAGTAGAACCAATCTTGATGATGATGTGGAAATATTTGATGAACAAATAATTGATCCATCTCAAGATAAAGATGTTAGGGAACAATTAGAAGATCTTGACATAAACAAAAAGGAGGAGTCTTTAGATCAAGAGACAATTGAGAGAGAATCTAGATGTCCTAGAGAACTTAATTATGTGAAAAATAATGACATTGTTGGAGATCCAAATATTGGTGTTAGAACTAGATCATCCTATAGAAATGTTTACCAACATGTAGCTTTTGTATCACAATTTGAACCAAAGAATGTGCATGAGGTTTTAAAGGATGAAAATTGGATTATGGCTATGCAAAAGGAATTAAATCAATTTGAAAGAAGTAAAGTTTGGAATCTGGTGGAAAGACCTAATGATCATCCAACCATTGGAACTAAATGCATATTCAAGAATAAGATGGATGGATAGTTAAAAACAAGGCTAGGTTAGTGGCACAAGGATATAGGCAAGAAGAAGGAATAGATTATGATGAAACTTATGCTCCGGTAGCTAGACTAGAAGCTATTAGGATGCTACTTGCCTTTGCATGTTACAAAGATTTTAAACTATATCAAATGGATGTTAAAAGTGTTTTCCTAAATGGTTACATAAATGAAGAGGTTTATGTAGAGCCATTCCTCGGTTTTGAAAATCCAAAGTTTCCCAATCATGTTTTCAAACTCTCAAAATCTTTGTATGGATTAAAACTAGCTCCTAGAGCTTGGTATGAAAGATTATCCAAGTTTTGAGTGAAAAGGTTTTGCAAGAGGCAAAGTAGACACGACCTTGTTTATTCAATCTAAGGGTAGTGATTTGTTGTGGTTCAAATTTATGTAGATGATATTACTTTTGGATTCACAAATGAGTCATTGCGTAAAGATTTCTCCAAATTAATGCAAGGTGAATTTGAAATGAGCATGATGGGAAAGCTAACCTTCTTTCTAGGACTTCAAGTTAAATAATGTAAAGATGGGATTTTGATAAATCAAGCTAAGTACATTAAGGATTTGCTCAAAAGATTTGGGATGGATGAGTCCAAAACTCATTCCACCCCAATGAGCACATCTATCAAGCTTGATAAAGATGAAAGAGGTAAGTGTGTAGACACTAAACTATATAGGTCTATAAGTGGTTCATTGTTATATCTCACTGCTAGTAGGCCCGATATAATGTTTAGTGTATGCTTGAGTGCTAGATTTCAATCATCTCCTAGAAAATCACACCTACAAGCTGTCAAAAGAATCCATAGATACCTTAAAGACACTTTTTCCTTAAGACTATAGTATCCTAAAGATTCTAGTTTTGCTCTTCATGATTATTCTGATGCAAATTTTAGTGGTTACAAAGTTGATAGGAAAAGCACATCCGGCACTTGTCAATTCTTCGGAAATAGACTCATTTCATGGTTCTCCAAGAAACAAAATAGTGTAGCTCAATATACAACTGAAGCTGAATATATTGTATCCGGAAGTTATTGTGCACAAGTGTTGTGGATTAAGCAACAAATGAGTGACTATGGAATGATGAATCAAATTCCTATCAAATGTGATAATACTAGTGCTATTAATCTCACCAAAAATCCCATACAACACACTAGAATTAAGCATATTGAAATAAGGCACCATTTTATAAGGGATCATGTGCAAAAAGGTGATATTGTTCTAGAGTACATGGATACCTTGCATCAGTTGGCTGATATCTTTACTAAACCCTTGGATAAAGAGAGATTTTGCACACTTAGAGGTGAACTTGGTCTAATGAATGCTTTTGGAACTTGAATATCACCTTTGTATTCTTGAATGAATGGTTTAAGTTGGTTGTGATGAATGCAAGTTAGAAATTTAGAGAATATTTTGACTACTTGCTCATCACATACTTAAATTGCCATATTTCTCTTAAATGAGCTTTAGTTGTTAGATGACTTGAAGAATTATGTGCTCAACACTTGTTTGATTATGCTCTAAATTCTCTATTAAATACTTATCACTCACTTACTTTGAAAAAGAACATAGATCCAGCATAATCATCATGTCAGCTCTTAACAATCATTTCTCATGTTAAAATTTCCACAAAACACATCAAAATGCATTTTCAATGATTTTCCTTATTGTTTTTGCCTTCTACAAGTCATACAAAATGATTTCAACTTGCTCACGTCATGTTTTAACCATAAATGATTCAAAATGCGGGGTTTCACATGTTTTCAAACCATTTTTTTGCATAAAAATTGAGGCAATTGATTGAGGGATCGATTCCCTGGGTTTTCATGCCCAAAATTTTTGGGTCCAGCTATGAGGGATTGATTCTGGTCACCATGGGATCGATCCCCTGGCCTTCATTTGTTTCGGGTTTCGGTTCTGCCTGGAAGGGATCAATTCCTTCCTTAAGGGGATCGATGCCCTCAGTCCAAAATCCAATTTTTGGGTTCTTAAAATCTCGATTTTCACTCCTTGCTTCACTATTCATCATCTTCCTCATGCATACTCTCTCTCTGATCTGACTCCCTCATCCAAACTTTCAATCTCTCTCATTTCTTCACTAAATCTCACCATTCTTCATCTTTTTCAACCCTTTTTCACTTATCATCTTCATCATTTCCAAAATCTTTCTCTTCTTGCATGGTTTTCTTTCTCTCACTCTTTCAAACGAAATAATACCCAAAATTTCAAGTTTTCTCATCTCTTCACCACACATCATCATTTTTATTACATTTTTCATCCTTTTCATCATATTTTCCAAACCCACTTCAATTTCCTTTCCAATTTGTCATTCACGTAGCTTTCCCTCTCACTTTCACATTCACAGAAACCCATTTTTGGGCACAACTTCTATCCTTCATATCTTCCACTCCATTATGTATTTCATTCCAATCTCTTCATCAAATTTGCTCACCATATTGCACTCTGTGTATTTGTGTTGATTGGGTGATCCAAATCCTCCCATAAACTCATCACCACTTCACCAAAGTTGTGCCCATCACGTGTTTGGTAAAATTCCTCAAAGACTTTTTCTTGAATTTTCACATTCCAACCTAGCTCCTAGTGGCCCCTAGAGTGAAACATACAGCTCAAAAACGCAAAGCCTCCTCCTCTTCTACCTCATCCACACCTACGACCTTCAATCGAAGCTTCCGCAATGCGAAAGAAAAGAACCGTTTTCATGCAAAGTTTGCCAATGTGAGAATCAAACATTGTCAACCTATCAACTTTGCTTTCCTAAAGGAAATTGGGTTCCCTTATCTTGCCAAGTTTAAAGCCTTCAAAGGGACCCGATTCCTTAAAATCAACACTCCTGTCCCATACAACATTATCCGAGCCTTCTTCTCGAATGCTGAACTCATCACAAGTCCCAATGATTGTTGCAAAGTCGTGGGCATTAAATCCTTCATCTTAGGAAAGTCTATCGAAATTTCCAAGGAATCACTTTCCCATGTCTTCCACATTCCCGATGAAGACCTCATCTATGAAGATATAGAAGTTCCATTAGAGTTCGAGGTTGTCAATGAGGGTGCTAGTGATCTTCCTGTTTTTGCACAACTTTTACATATCATTATCTCATGGAACCTCCAACCTTTTGGCACCAAGTACTCCTAAGTCTAGAAACTTGATCGCTTTTGGCTTCATCAAATTCACTCTCCCGATGGCATCACACCTAATCTCATTCACTTCATCTTCTACAATTGGTTGAAGATTGTTAGAGGTGGTGCTAAGATGATTGTATTTCCTTAGCCTTTGGCCTTATATCTTCTTGCTAAAGGTATTGATAGCTAATGCGGACCAGGTGTTCTCCCCAATCCTAGCACTACTATCAATCTTGCCATAATGCACAATCTCGGATGGTACTTGAGACAGAAAGGTAATGCTAGAGAATAGGAAAAGCGTCATGGACATCTTCCATCTCTCGAACGCGCTCCCGTAGAGGAAGCCTATAAGGCTCTTTCCTCCTCCGCTCTATCGAGTTCCACGCCTACCACACTTTCTCAGATCATGCTTATGCTTCAACAATTCAACACCACTCAGCAAGCCTTCCAACAAGATGTCACAATGTGGTTCAATCAAATTGAAACACATTTCACATCACTTGCGGAGTAGCACATGCCTTCAACACTCAATTCACACCTTTCAAGATAATGTCTATACCCATCTTAATCGGGTGGAAGAGACGCAAACTGCTTTATACGATGAAATTCAAGACATTTGCATGCAATAAAAGGAGTTTATAGAGCAATATCACAAAAATTTTGCTAAGAGACCTTAAGCTAGACATAACTAGGATATCTAACTACTTAGGCTTCCATGACTACTTAAGATATCTAGTTTAGACTACTAATGACTGTTTGTGACTGTTTCACTATGTGACTGCTTATCCTTATGTTTATGCTATTACCTGTGTTTATGAGTGTTATTGTCTATGTTTATGTTTCCATTCACATATTCTTTTATGACATTATTGTTGCTTTAAATTGCCAATTCTTTTGTTGTGCGTCCTATATATAAATATATATATATATATATATGGCTTCATTAAAGGGGATTTTCATGTTTGCTATGACAAAAAAAGGGAGAAGTGGTGGTAAATTTTCATTAAAATTCATGCTTTAATTGAGGGGGAGCATTTCTTCAAAACTATTTCAAAGCAAATTTACCTTAAGTTTTGTCATATAAAAAAAAGAGATTGTTAGCTTTAAATTGACATGTGTATTTTGAAATGACAAAAACTTAAGTAATATTAAGTGTTTAATTCTATATTGTAAACTTGCTTTAACAGTCACATGATTTTCTCAAATCATCTTAAGTGTATGAATCAAAACTAAGACCATGATTTAATTGCTTATTCATATTGGTCTTAGCACTTTATAAAGTACTTTTGAATATTGTCATTAAGTAATTTTCACAAAGAAAATATGGATTACATTCTTAGAAAATTACTTAATAAGTTTTTGGACAAAGTTTACATTTGAGAAAGTTAAGAAAAACTTTCATAAAATTGAAAAAATGTCTTTCGATGACTTAAAACTAAACATCACATCATTTCTAATCCAAAATAACCCAGAAAAGTGCAAGAAAATGAAGAGGGATTGATCCTACAATGGCAGAATGCACCGGGAGGGAAAAATAAGGGAGAGGATTGATCCTCTAAGGCAAAGGATCGATCGCCATTTGGCAGAATGCTCCCATACTTGTTTTTGGAGCTATGGGATCAATCCCTTCTGGCTAAAGATTAGACCTAGCAATTTGTGTTTCTAATTTGTTTTCGTGTCATGTAAAATCATGTTTGTGTCGTGTAAAACACGAAAATTTCGTGCCAAAATTCGTGTTGACACGGAAAACATAAAATCTTATTTTTAGCTTATTTTTAGCTTTTACACTAGTGATATACAATTTTTACTTAATTTTAATTTGTGTCACCTCGTGTCTTATATTTGTATCATTTTCGTGTCGTGTTTAAGATTGCCAGGTCTACTAAAGATCGATCCCCTATCACGAGAACAATGCCTAACGGTTAGTTTTTGAGGGTTTCAACAAGAAGAATTGCATTAAATGCTCCAACAACCATCCTCAACTCTTGGTGTACTATAAATACATGCATTTATGAAGATTAAAAAGAGAACAAGCATTATTTCATTTTCCTAAGCAAGCATTCAAAACTCAAATCAATCCTTCTCTACACTTTGTACTTCATAGTGTGTATTTTCTACCTTTAAGAGGTTCTATCTTGTACACAACACACTCAAACTAGTCTCTGTACTTCAAAAGGGAGTGGAAGCTTGTGAGGTTATCTTGTAAGAGTGTGGGTAGCTTTGCAAGGGAATAGACTAAGAAGGTTTTTTCTAAGCCTACAAAAGGAAGTGTAAGAGGTCTATCCACACCTTGAGGTGGATTGTATTGATTCACAAAGAAGAGTGGAATCAACCCTTTGACAAAAGGATCAAGGAGAGAGGACGTAGGCAAGAGATTGGTCGAACCTCTGTAAATATTATGTTTGCTTCTTCTCCCTTACTTTTTATTTACTGCATTTGTTATATTATTGCATAAATTGTTTTATTTGTTAGCAAAGTCTTTAAAAACTCAATTTTAGTCAATAAATCAATTCACCTTCCTCTTGGTAGAGCCAATAGACATGCATAGTATCAGTACTTTTATGTCTATTTCTTATTGGGCTTTCCCTAAATCTCACCTCCTTTTTCCTCCTCTAGATTATCTGCAGTAGAGTATTTAGTTTGTAGATGTCACTTTTGCTATATCCCTCAGGCGGTTCACCGATCACCGTAGAGGTATACATTTTACTTTTTATATGTTCTGACTTTGTAATTATAGTACTACGATATGTAAATATTGTATAGGGGATGTAATCATATTTTGTAAGCTGATTGTAAATTTTTGTATATATATATTTATGAATAATTTCTGGATTCTGGGGTTTTGATTGTAAATATATTCTGAGTGGGTACTTGACAAACAGCCTAACCAATTATAAATCATACAATAAGTGTGATATTTGGATCGTGACACTTGACCCGTGTACATCATGGATAACTTATTGACTATGGCCATATGTCGCTATGCATGAGTTTATTGGGTGATGTCTCGTCTCCACTATTTAGTTTTCACTAGGAGGTAAATTCCTAGTTAACATAGATCGAGGCACTGCCAGACTTAAATTATATTTTATAATTATAGAATGTTACATTCATTAGATATGTTTTCTGAATACTGTTATTGCCTACAAAAAACTGATTTCTGTATTGTTTACAGAAAAAATATTAAATTGTTTATTTGAAATGCCAAATGAATTGCTAAATATTGTTTATGAACAACTACTGAACTATGTACGTTTATTGAACTACGAACTTTCAATAGAGTTTCCTATAGTCAAATCTAGATGCCAGGACAAGTGAGGTGCTCTAAAGCATCCTTATGTACTCAGTCTAGTTATCTAACCGAATATAGTATCTTTTTCGACATTGTGCCTAATTTATGTAATTCGTGATTTCTACATAAAAGAGAATATTTTCGATACCTGTCAGCTCTTTGATACGAATCTCTTACTAGGCATAAGCTTACCCCCTTATACCTTACAGATTTACTTGTAGTAATAGCCGATTGATAAGAACAGATTCTGATCAGATGCCTACAAGGTTTTGATGTCGTTGTAAATAGTAAACTGAAGAAGTTCAAATGTCAACCATAGTTTGTTATTAGGTATTTGTATAGAAAAACAAATACGTATTGTAACTTGGTGTACTGGGAGACATTTGAAACAATCAAATGTTAAGTTAGCTAAAGAAATTTTTACTTAATATTAGAGTAAGGACACTGAGAATAGCCCAACCGACTGAGTGAAAATGGATAAAGTTAGTCCTAAATTTTACGATTTGGGTCATGACATTATGATACTAATTACATGTCTTTCAAATAATATGTGGTAGCATTATTGTAGTGGTACTTGCAAACTCACTTTCTAATATGATCTTAATATAATTTATTCTCTTTATATAAAATATAAATGTTTAGTAAGTTTTACATATAATTATTAGTTTTTTTTAAAATGATTTTGTTGTTTTATGTAGCCAAGGAATTTAGAATTTTACTCTTCTATAGTGTCATTATATATTTGTTTTAGCTTAGTTAAAAGATATATAATCTTTTATAATCATTAATTATAATTATATATAATAGTAAATATAATAACAAATTAAAAAATATAGGTACATTGCCATTAATGTTAAATAATAAATTATCAAAACATAAAAGTTTATATTTATATAAATATTTGTTAATTTTTAAAATTTTAAATTTAGTATTTCTGTTATATTTTTATTTAATTAATATAAAAATAAATTAATTATTACATCCAATATTATAAAAAAACGAGCGTAGCTTATAAAACTTCAAAATAATTCTAACTTGATTAAACTCACTTGACTTGTACTGAATCGAATCCTAAATTATTTGTACCAGAAAAAACTCGAGCTCAAAAATATCTAAATTGGAAATAATCCCCAACCGAAAATGATCCAAATTCAAAGACAATCTGAACCGAACCTATCAAAATTGGACCATACATGTACCTATAAAAAGTTTGTAAAACAATTTATTTTACACATGTGTAAATGGATCCCTTACTTGAACATGTGTAAAAAAATTATTTTACATATTTTCATATCTTTTGATATAATTTATATTTTTTTTAATCCAACTGTTGAATTTTATGTTAAATTCATGTAGATCATGCAAGCCAAATTTCAAGTTAATTGAATATGTCTAATTATTTATTTTATAATATTCAAATTTTAATTGTTAATAAATATCGAAAAAAATCCTATTATTAATTGAAATGATCGGAATATCGAATTGACTTAAAATTTTACATGCATAATAAATACGAGTAAGTTGTTAAATTTAACGTTGGTTTATAAAAATATTAATTTTACGTAAAGTTATAAAAAGTGTGTAAAACAATTTGTTTCACACACTTTTATATTTTTTATAGTATTTAATTTTTTTAATTCAACCGTTCAATTTTATGTTGTTTTCATGCTCACCAAATTTCATGTTAGTGGAAGATATCTAACTTTTTTGTTTTATAATAATAAAATTTCAGCAATTAATATATATTGAAAAAAATACTATTCTCTTGTTCCTTACGAATTCTAATGTGTTAAAACAAGCACACTCTTTATTTTCAAGTAAATGTAATATATATATATATATATATATATATTTAAAACTCTATGAAAATATAATTAAAATATAATTTTTTTAAAAATATTCTTAATGTTTTGCATAAAATTTCAAATTCGAACAAATGTTTAAATTACATAATAATTTTTTTAAATATTTGTTTCATTGTTGTATTAAAATTAAACTTTTAATGTGAAATAAATATAATTTAACATTAAATTGATTCTTTATAATAAAATAAAATGTTAAATTAATATATATTCATTATTTATTATTATAAATACAATAAATATAATATTAAAAATTATTTGATATTCATACATATTGTGTTTTAAATTAATTTTATATAATAATTGAATTTAAAGATTTATTACTTATTTTTTTGATAATACATTATTGATATAATTGTATAATAAATAATAATTATTTTCAAAAGTTTAAAATTTTTAGTTAAAAAAGTATACCATTTATTTATATTTTTATTTTTTAAAAAATAATCATATATTATAATTTGGGTTTTTTCAGATTGTAAATTCGATTTTTTATTGGTTTCAGATTAGATATTTCGTCGGTTTGAATTGTATAGGGTTAGAGTTATGTGAGGTTCAAGTTGTGTCCGATTCAAGTTCTTTAAGGTTTTAGTTTTTTTGGGTTTGGGCTCTTTTGTTTTAGATTTTTTTAGACTCAATATTTTTCGAGTTCGGTTCTTTGGCTTTTTTAGTTAATTTGGATTGCTCTAAGTTTGGTCTTCATTGACACGAGTGAATTTTCTAGCTCAGGTTAGCTTTGCAAGCTCTACCTAAAGAGGTGGTTTTTAAATTTATTTCAAATCTTATTTTACTTTATTGCACATGATCCTCCATCAAATATATAACACAGCTAGCATGGGATGTGGTTTGTTTACAAGCTTGGATCTTGATTGAAGGCAGTTGTTGGTTTTTGCTAGACAAGGCAGATAGTGATCGTGCATGCTACTTATGTGTATTGTGATGCTGAGGATGGAGGTGTGATTAATGGCTGTGTGAAGCATGGTATAAGTTGCAGCTATCATGCGTGGTTGGAAAGATGGTGCAAGGCATACTGTAGTTCGGTATTTGTTTGGTTTTGCAAGGGACATTACTGCCTCAGTTGGTTGCTGGTTCTTCATAGTTCCTTTTTATATTTGTACGTTGTTTTGTTGGGTCTTTGTGATGTGTATATTATTTGTTCTGGGTGAAGAGAAGTGAAAGTCTAAAGCATGGGTGTTAGCTGTGTTTTCTTTTGGGTTTTTGGGATTTAGGAATGGCTTATAACTTTAATTGTATCGGGTCTTTTTAATATATATAAATTATGTGGCTTAGCAAAAAAAAAAACATCATTTATTTAAATATAATATATATCCTTTTTTATATTATTAATAATAATATTTATACACTTTTATGAATCTAATATTATGTTATTGTATTTTTTATATTTTCTCTTTCATATATATAATATTATTTTTTATTTTATAATCATTTTTTATTTATCAAATTTTATAAGTAAAAAATTAAAAAAAATATATCCAAGCAAAAGAAATTATAAATTCTAATATTTTAAGATCATGTATTTTTAAATATTTTAGTTTGAAATGATTTAAAATTTTAAAATTTTTCATCTATACGCATTCTAAAAACTTTTTGCTTTCAAAAATTTTCTTTATTGCATTAATTCAATAGCATACAACAAAACAAAGTATATCGGGGCATCTTTGTCCAATGGGAACACAAAAAAGCTGTGTTTCATAAATAACCACGTAGGCATAAAATCAGAGAGAAGAAATGAGATGCACAAAATAGAAAAAAAAAAATACTATTACAATCCTAGCCTAATGGTACATAAAAATCTTCATATCATATAGGTCGAAAATGAAAGATTTTCACTTAATTAACCAAAAAAAAAAGCTCAGAAAAGAAATTTTCTCAATTTATGGTGGGCGCCTTTCAAAATTTTACTCTTTTGATTTTCAAAATTTTATTCTAGAACTTTAAGTGTGAAAGTTGCTGCGATGTTAACATGCGAGTATTGATGTTTTCAGGTTCTTTAGGTTTTGTCTATGTCTCATGCCAAGTGTCTTGGCTGTAGGCATATACTAACACCAAGAATCTGTTTTGTGTCTATGTCTCATGCCAAGTGTCTTGGCTGTAGGCATATCCTAACACCAGGAATTTAACTTCTTGCACCTATTTGATTTGTTAGAACATGAAACTATGCCCTTTCTTGTTTGTTAGCGCTTGAAAGTAGGCCTTTTTCTGTTTGTTGAAAACTTAACTCCCTTACATCTTTCTGTTTCTTTGCAAAACTTTCATTCATATTCTATTTTCGTTGCTGCATTTTTATTCTACTAAATTGCTATCTGTAATTATTTCTTGTGTTAAGCTTTTGGATCTTCACCTTCTTTGATCAATTTACTTTGATTTTTCAAAAAAATCAAAGATTAAGAGGGGAAATCTCCCCTTTCTTTTCTTTTCCTGTTGACAAGAGGGGAAAACAAAAAACAAAAAATAAAAAAGAGCAAGGAAAAGGAATTTGAAATTTAAACAAAAAAAATGCTAATTATATTTGACAGTTCAAATTTTATAAATTAAAAAAACAATTTATAATATTTTTATGTTTTAATTTTTTAAAAATTAACTTTTAAAAAAATAAAACAATTTTTAATAATTGTTGAAAAAATTATTATTTAATCAAAATTATATTTTTATTAAAAAATAAAAGAGGAAAAAGAGAAAGAGAATTAAAGAAAGATGATGTAGAAAAAAAAGAAAAAAGAAAAGGAGGAAATAAATAATTTTTTGTTTAGACGTAGACTCATTATATACTAGAAAGGTGATTACCCTTCCTTTTATGAATATACCATACATAAAATAAAATGATAATCATTTTATCTTATTTATCATCCTATAAGTTAAATATGTTATGATATAATTATATTTGTAAGCAAGAACGCTCATGTAATATGTTTCCAAAGCCAAATCATGTGTAAAATGTTAGTTCATCGTACAAGCCTAACATGCTTCTACACAATATGAAACATGTTAAAACAATTAAATGCGGAAGCGATAAGATCTAACCTCCAGCCATTGCACTCTGTATCTTTGCTTTTGAAGCGATTTCTGAATTTGATAATCTTCTCTGTGTCGATCACAGACCTTCCAAACACTCGAATGCTCACTAGATGGTGTATGATAGAGCAAGTGATGCTTGGGGACCAGATTCTTGCTCTCTGTTTGCGAACTCGAAGCCTCTCAAAAGTTGACCAACTCAAAAAACGATAGTTCAAACCATCATAGAACATCCTTTTATGATCAGAGAATCAGTGAAATAATGGACCATTTATTTGGCATTGATTATCATAGGTTATATATGCCAATAGCCAGATTTTGTCAACCTATGATCAAGGAATATGCCAACATTCTCCCACTTAGTCCATATATTTCACTCACAGAAGAAACAAATCACATGAATCATGGCGATAGTTCCTCTAATGGTGAGTATTATCTTCCATGTATTAATGTGTAAAATGTTTCAAAATCAACCCATTTTACTTAATGAATAAACCTTATGTTTATTCTTGGTCCAAACAATAAGGATATTTCTCAAATAAAACTTGAGTGTATACAAATCAAAATGAGAAACATCATATTATTAATAAGAGTTTCAATTACAACCATAATGTGGGACCAAGTCCCATTCTCTCTACATGATCCTTAAATTTAAACGATGGCATGCCCTTAGTCAAAGGATCAGCTAACATCAATTCAGTGCTAACGTGTTCAATGACCACTCTTTTATCTCTAACACAGTCTCTAATGGCCAAGTACTTAATGTCGATGTGTTTACTTCGACCTCCACTCTTATTGTTCTTAGCCATGAATACTGCAACTAAATTGTCACAATATATCCTCAATGGCTTAGATATGGAGTCAACAACTCAACCAATGAAACTCTTAAGCCATACACCATGTGAGGTAGCCTCAAAACAGGAAACGAACTCGGCCCCCATAGTGGAAGTGGCAGTCAATGTCTGCTTAGCACTCTTTCATGAAACAGCTCCATCGGCAAGCATGAAGATGTAATCGGATGTTGATTTTCAGGTATCAATACAGCCAGTCAAGTCTTAGTCTGAGTAGCCAATCACCTCCAACTCATCGGTCCGTCTATACATAAGCATGTAATCCTTAGTGCCTTAAAGATATCTAAGCACTTTCTTTGCAGCTCTCCAGTGGTCCATCCTCGGGTCACTTTGGTATCTACCCAACATTCCCACAGCAAAAGCAATATCAGGCCTGGTACAGACCTGTGCATACATAATGCTTCCAACAACTAAGGCATATGGAATGTTCTTCATTTGTTCCCGTTCAAGATCATTTTTCAAGAACTGGTTCAAATTGAACTTGTCACCCTTCACAATGGGAGCTGGGCTTGGTGAACAATCTTTCATTCTGAATCTTTCCAAGACTTTGTTGGTATAGGCTTCTTGTGATAGACCTAATATACCTCTATGTCTGTTTTTATGGATCTTAATGCCAATAACATAAGATGTATCGCCCATATCCTTCATGTCAAAGTTCTCAGAAAGAAATTGTTTCACCTCACGTAGCATCCCCTTATCATTGGTTGCAAGCAAAATATCATCCACATATAGCACAAGGAAACAAATCTTGCTCCCACTGACCTTCTGGTATACACATTGATCCATGATGTTCTCAACGAAACCAAATGATGAGATGACTTCATGGAATTTTAAATACCATTGACAGGAAGCTTGTTTCAACCCATATATGGATTTCTTCAGCTTACAAACCAAATGCTCACCATTACTAGAGGAAAAACCTTTGAGTTGTTTCATGTAATCCTTTTCCTCTAGATCACCATTGAGAAATGTCATTTTCACATCCATTTGTTGCAACTCTAAGTCAAAATGTGCAACAAGCGCCATTATGATACGGAGAGAATCTTTCTTAGATACAGGAGAAAAGGTCTCCTTATAATCGATTCCCTCCTTTTGAGTGAATCCTTTGGCTACGAGTCTTGCATTATAACGTTCAATGTTACCTAATGAGTCAGTCTTGGTCTTAAAGACCCATTTACAACCTATTGCCCTGGCCCCATTAGGCAACTCAACAAGATCCCATGCTCTATTAGATGCCATCGAATCCATCTCATCCTTCATAGCATCGAACCAAAGTTTTGATTCTTTGTTGTTCATGGCTTGTGAAAATGTCTCTGGATCATTAACGGGCCCAATATTGAAATCATACTCTTGTAGATACACAATGTAATCACTAGGAATAGCTGATTTCCTTTCCCTAGTAGACCTTCTTAATGTTGGTTCAACATTCTCCAAAGGATCATGTTGTTCAACTGGTTGCTCACTCAATTCTGGTGTATCTAGAGGAGCCTCGTCTACTGGTAAGTTATCAACTACTTGTGGATCTTCAATGATTGGTTGTTCAATGTCCAGCTGCACTGAAGGGACATTGTTCATGATAACCAATCCTTGACTCGAGTTAGAGGGTTGATCTCTCACAGAAACTAGTTCTTGAGATTGATCGCTCCCACTAACTAGGTCATTTTCAAGAAACTTGGCGTTCCTTGATTCCACAATTCTAGTGCTATAAGATGAACAATAGAATCTGTAGCCTTTGGACCGTTCGACATATCCAATGAAATACCCATTTATGGTCCTAGGATCCGGTTTCTTTTCTTGTGGGTTGTAAACTCTTATCTCAGAAGGGCATCCCTAAACGCGCATATGACGTAAACTCGGTTTCCAACCTTTGAATAATTCAAAAGGCATCTTCGGAACAGCCTTGGTAGAAACCCGGTTCAATATATACGTTGCCATTTTAAGAGCTTCAATCCACAAGGACTTAGGCAACTTCAAGTTGCTAAGCATACTACGCGCCATTTCCATCAAAGTTCGGTTCCTTCTTTCTGCAACACCATTCTGATCCGGTGAACCAAGCATGGTTTATTGGGCAACAATCCCATTTTCTTGAAGGAACTTCGCAAATGGTCCAGGTGCTTGTCCATCTTCGGTGTATCTACCATAATACTCTCCACCTCTATCGGTTCTTACTATCTTTATGGGTTTTTCACATTGGTTCTCTACTTCAGCCTTAAAGATTTTAAAGACGTCTAATGCTTCGTTCTTGTTATAAAGCATGTAGAGATACATAAACCTTGAGTAATCATCAATAAAGGTGATAAAGTACTTCTGACCATTTGCATCAATGTCTGGACAACATATGTCAGAATGTATGATTTCTAATATGGTTGAACTCCTATTGGCACCTTTCTTAGACTTTTTGGTTTGCTTACCCTTAATGCAATCCACATAAGTGTCGAAATCAGTAAAATCGAGAGTACTAAGTATTCCGTCATTTACCAATCTCTTAATTCTATTTATGGAGATATGACCTAATCTCTGGTGCCATAAAGTGGAGGAGTCCTCATTCATAACACATCTTTTAGTGCCAGTTTGAACATGCAAGGCGTTATGAGCAGTGTCATTTTGCAAATCAATAGAGAAAAGACTATCACATAAGGTTCCATTCCCAACAATATTAGACTTAAAATATATCAACACTGATTTATTTGAAAATTGAAAGGAATATCCATAAGGTACCAGCCTAGAAACAGAGATTAAATTTCTCGAGAAACTAGGAATATAAAAGGTCTTTTCTAATTACAAAACAAAACCACTCCTAAGAACTAAAGTGCACGTTCCAACGCCTTCAACACGCGAGCGCATCTTGTTTCCTGAATAGATGCTCTCTTCATTTCCCACTGGCTTCCTTAGGTTTGTCATACCCTGTAAGGAAGTCGAAATGTGAATTGTAGATCCAGAATCAATCCACCATGTGTTATGATTAACCTCAACCATATTTGATTCAAAACAAACATATGAGAGTGGATTACCTTTCTTAACGAGCCACTGCTGAAGCTTGGCACAGTCCTTCTTCATGTGTCCCTTCCTTTTACAGAAGAAACACTTGGACTCTTTCTTAATGTCAGCTTGGGTAGGGATTTTCTCTTTTCCCTTGTTCTTGGCTCGATCCTTGGTCTTTCCTTGGCTTGCAAAAAATGCACTTTCACCCGATTCCATAAGCAGTCTTCCTTCCTCTTGAACACACACGGTCATCAATTCATTGATGGTCCACTTATCCTTATGTGTGTTGTAGGATATCTTGAATGGTCCGTACTACTTTGGTAGAGTGTTCAATATATAGTGCACAAAAAAAGACTCAGACATCTCCACCTCTAGCTTCTTGAGTTGGGCCGCTATATCTCTCATGACCATTATGTGCTCGCACACTCCTTTGACACTGGTGAGCCTCAGTGATGAGAACTTCATTATTAGGGTGCTGGCCAACGCTTTGTCTGAAGTGACAAACTGATCATCTATGGCCTTCAGCAAGGCCCTAACGTTGGTATGCTGTTTGACTGAACCACGTATCCCAGCAGATATTCTTATCTTAATATACATGACACTAAGGCGATTGGATCGCTCCCAGCGTTCATGTAAAGCTACTTGAGCAGGAGTGCTGGTCTCAATCAATACGGGCTCGTCTTTCCTTATAGCATAGTCTATATCCATGCACCCTAATTGGAGGAGAACTCTCTCCTTCCAAACCTTGTAGTTCTCTCCATCTAGCTTGAGAACTTCCAGGTTAATACTAGCCTGAGGAAACACTGCATATAGAAAAACAACATGCTTATGTATCTAGAATTTTTTAGGCAAACTTAATTATGTCTACCAATGTAAACATATTTTATTAATGAATCTCAAACATAAAACTTGCCTGTGGGCTAAAGTTGTAATTTTAATAGATTCATTTCATAATGATAAAACTATCAAATTATATCATTTCCTAATTCCTGTGGGTAAATTAAGAAACTAATTTGATATTTTATCCTAATTAGTTATAAAATTATGATAAAAATTCCTGTAGGATAAAATTTACCATAACCTTATAACTAATCACAATTTATGTCTAATATCATTATGTGATTTTACAAATATAATTTTATTTAATTAAGGTTGCTGTGGCTAAGCACTAATCAAACAAATTATGGATCGCTTAGACATATTATGAAATTTTAAGTTTATTCATATTTTTAAATTGCAATCAACACAAGGCAATTTAATTCCTAATAATATGAATAAACTCTATTACATGTGCTTAAATCAATCATAGTATGTAAATAAAAAGATTATATATAATCATAATAAGTACACAATTAATAAAAAAATTTTAAATATTAAAATTATGCCAAAATGCCCTTCCATAATTTTTTTTTAAAATTCCAGGCGGTCTGTATGGCGAACAGCGATCTAGTCTTAAGGCAAACAAACGTGCTCGCCATTTCACGTTCACTAAATGGCGAATATCGTGTCCACCTTTTCGCCTTAACGAATGGCAAGCTGAGTGCCCGTCATTCTGCTTTCAGCTGAAATGGCGAACTGTGTACAGGCTATTTGCCTTAGCTTTAATGTCGAGCTAAGTGCCTGTTATGATCGCCCATTCCTTTATGGCGAACAGTGCTCGCCATGTCTTTTTATGGCAAACTGTGCCCGCCCTTTAATCACAAACTGTGATCGAGGAAGCAGGTCCGCCTTAAACTTAATGGCGAATTGAATGCCCGCCATTTCGCCTCCTGACGGAATGGCGAACAGCGAGCTCATTTTCGTCCTATCTGAATGGCGAACTGAGTACCGGCCATTTCACCCTAGCCGAATGGTGAGCGTGTCCATTCGCTATTAGCTTAATGGCGAACAGCGAGACCATTTTTCGCCTAACTGAAATAGCGAACTAAGTACTCACCATTCGCCCTTAGTTGAATGGCGAACAGACACAAGTCTCCTTTTATGGCGAACAGTGTGCGCCTTCCTTTTATGGCGAACAGTAATTCGAGAGAAGCAAAACTTAATGACGAACGTACCCCTCCTTTCCTTTATGGCGAACGGCGATTAAGGAAGCAAACTTGATGGCGAACGCCCCGCCTTTTCCCTTATAGCAAACGGCGATCGACATCTTTAGCTGCTTCCTTCTTCGCGAAAAACACCATCTTCTTCTCCCGAATGCCTGGTTTTCAACCTGATTTGCCACGCGTTTGAAAAACAACCTTCCCTGCTTCGATTTGAGTGGTTCTTGGTCCCAAATCAATAAGGGGAAACGAAAAAACAGTTTTCTCGAAAATGGTTTTGGCTGAAAATGTCTTAAAACACAATTCCAAATTTTCCAAGAATCCATTATAACCAAAACTTACAAAACAGAGGCAGACAATTTGGCAAATCAATAAGATACAGAGTATACATCTTAACGCAAGATAGAGATTAATACGGCTCTGATACCAAATGTTAGTTCATCATACAAGCCTAACATGCTTCTACATAATATGAAACATGTTAAAATAATTAAATGCGGAAGCGATAAGATCTAACCTCCAGCCATTGCACTCTGTATCTTTGCTGTTGAAGCGATTTCTGAATCTAATAATCTTCTCTGTGTTGATCATAGGCCTTCCAAACACTCGAATGCTCACTAGATGGTGTATGATAGAGCAAGTGATGCTTGGAGACCGGATTCTTGCTCTTTGTTTGTGAACTCGGAGCCTCTAAAAAATTGACCAACTCAAAAAATGATAGTTCAAACCATCACAGAACATCCTTTTATGGTCAGAGAATCAGTGAAATAATAGACCATTTATTTGTGTTAGCTTTAAATTGCCATATATATTTTGAAATGACAAAAACTTAAGTAAGCTTTAATGTTTTAATTCATATTGTAAATTTGCCTTATCACACATGATTTTCTCAACCCATTTTAAGTGTTCATATCAAACATTAAGACCATGATCTAATGATATACTCTTATCGGTCTTAATACTTTATAAAATGGTTTTCAATATTAAGTAATTTTCTCAAGAATTATTGAACATAAGTTTAGAAAATTACGTATAAGTTTTTGGACAATATTTTCATTTGAGAAAGTCAAGAAAAACTCCCTTAAAGCTTATAAATGTTTTGGGTTGAATTAAAATCAAAAGCCATATCATTTCTAACCCAAAAGTGCAGGAAAAACTCATTTTGGAAGCAAAGGATCGATCCTCTAAGGGAAGGGATCAATCCCTTTTTGGCAGAATGCCCCGGAAGCTTGGAATGAAGAAAAGGATCGATCCCTTAGGCAAAAGGATCAATCCCTTTATGTCAGAAAGCCTCCAACGGCTAGTTTCTGTGAGATACAACGGCTACTTTCTATTTTGGCTCCAACCAACGTCCACAAACCATCTAAGGGACTATAATTAGAGGCTTAGAAGCTAAAGGAAGGAAGGGGAACCACTCAGCAACTCCAATACTCATTTTCCTCAAATCCTCAAGCCTCAAACAACAAATCAAGAGCTACAAAGTCTTCATCTTCCATCATTCACATATTTCTTGTATAGCTTAGCACAAATCTTGTATAGGCTTTTTCCTTGTGCTTAAACATTGTAATCATTTGCCTATCTAGAGGCTCTTCTTTGATTACACAATTGGTAAACACAATCATTCCTTGTAAAAGGGGAGGTTTCTCTTTAGCCTAAGAAAAAGAGGGAGGTTTCTCTTAAGCCTAGAAAAAGATGGAGGTTTCTCTTGAGCCTACAAAAAGAGGGAGTGTAACACAAATTCAAGAATAGTGAATTTGGAGAAAATCTTTGGGAGTGTCTGAAGGTAGAGGACGTAGGCAAGGTTGCCGAACCTTTATAAATCGCTTGCGTACATTTCTCTTTCCCTACTCTCTTTATTTACTTGCAATTATATTTGTGTTTATTGTATTGAATTTATATTGTATAATTGCCTAGCTTAGAGAACTTAGAAAACACTCAAATAGGCTAGAGAATTTAGAAGAATCGAAAAACGGGCATAAGGTTAGCTAAGAACCGATTCACCCCCTCTCGGTATAGCCTATAAAGCCAACAATTTAGCATTGATTATCATAGGTTATATATGCCAATAGCCAGATTTTGTCAACCTATGATCAAGGAATATGCCAACATAAAATATTTAGTTTGAATTCAAATAGTATAAAATAACCATATTCCACGTAAATAAAATCAAAGTGAACTTTTATGGTTTGGATATCAGTTAAAAACCAATTGTCTTGTTTGGTAAAATAAATTAAATAATTTCAAAATGTAAAAGTAATTTTAAGAGGAAGTTTGAGATAGATTTTTTCTCTTGAAAATCCACTTAAATCTTTTTTTTAAAAAAAAAACTCCTCCAAATTTTCTTTTATTTAATTAGGTATGATCTGCCATTAAATAAAAAATTTAAGAGTCATTTTATTTAAATATAAAATATATTTTTTATTTTTAATATTATTAAAGATATTTATATAGTTTTATAAATCTAATGATATTCATATTGCAATTTTTTTTATATTTTTCTTTTTCTTATATCTAATATAATTAAATTTTAATAGATCAAAATTTATTTCTAAAAATATTTATTCAAGCAATAAAATTACAAATACTAATATTTTTAAATTAGTAAATTTTATTTCTAAAAAATATTTAGTCAAACAATTAAAATTTATATATCAATATTTGTAAATTAATAAATTTTAAAATGCTATCATTTCAAAAATATTTCTTCAAAATTTTAAGGTTCTCAAGTTTTTTTTTTTTTTTTGATGTACACGTATAGTTTATTTTTTCATAGAAAAATATGAGAAGGAAATCAGAATTCAAACCTTTCACGTAATCTCTCAATGAAAGATAACAATAGTTAAGTTTTACTTGCTTGATGTGCATAATTTTTTTGCCATGTGCTTAAATTGTAACCCAATACTGAATTAGTTTTTCTTTATTTTTTGGACGTTGTTTGCAATACGGTAAAATCTGGATTGTTCCTATTTCTACCTCAGTTTGTTCTTGTATAGATTGATCGGTGTCAGGGCATTCACAATCACAAGTTCATTGAAGAAAAGACAAAGATATTCGTCAACGAAAGAGAAATGCGACACGCGGCTGCTTCTGTAGCTATTCTTTAAACTACATAGTGATTTCAAATGTTTTCTGTTGTGCAGATACAGATGATTCGTGAAAATTTTTACTAATATTTTTAAATTAGTAAATTTTATTTCTAAAAAAATATTTGTTCAAGCAATTAAATTTTCAATATCAATATTTGTAAATTAATAAATTTTAAAATGCTTTCATTTCAAAAATATTTCTTCAAAATTTCAAGATTCTTCAATTTTTTTTTATGTACATGTGTATTTTTTTTCATAAAAAGATATGAGAAGGAAATGGAGATTCAAACCTTTCACGTAATCTCTCAATGAGTGATAACAATGGTTAGGTTAAGCTTTAATTAGTTGATGTGCATAATTTTTTTGTTACGTGCTTAAATTGTAACCCAATAGTGAATTAGTTTTTCTTTATGTTTTGGACGTTGTTTGCAATACAGTAAAATCTGGATTGTTCCTATTTCTACCTCAGTTTGCTCTTGTATAGATTGGTCGGTGTTAGGGCATTCACAATCACAAGTCCATTGAGAAAAGACAAAGATATTCATCAACGAAAGAGAAAGGCCAGCATGTGGGGCAGTAAGAAGACAAGTGGCTGCTTCTGTAGCTATTCTTTTAGACTACTTAGTGACTTCAAATGTTTTGTGTTGTGCAGATACAGATGATACGAGAAAATTTTTAAATTAGTAAATTTTATTTTTAAAAAAATTTATTCAAACAATTAAAATTTAAATATCAATATTTTTAAATTCCTAAATTTTAAAATGCTTTCATTTCAAAAATATTTTTTCAAAATTTCAAGATTTTTCAATTTTTTATGATGTACATGTGTAATTTTTTTTTCAGAAAAAGATATGAAAAGAAAATGAAGATTCAAACCTTTCACGTAATCTCTCAATGAGAGATAATAATGATTAGGTTAAGCTTTAATTACTTGATGTGCATAAATTTTTTCTATGTGCTTAAATTTTAACCCGATAGTGAATTAGTTTCTCTTTGTTTTTTGGACGTTGTTTGCATCACGTTAAAATCTGGATTGTTCCTATTTCTACCACAGTTTGCTCTTGTATAGATTGGTCGGTGTTAGAGCATTCACAATCACAAGTTCATTGAGAAATGACAAAGATATTCATCAACGCAAGAGAAAGGCCAGCATGGAGGGCAGTAAGAAGACATGTGGCCAGTGGCAGATCTTGATATTTTATTTTGAGGGGGCCAACTAAAAGATTAAAACTATATACACATATATTTCTTGTTTGAATTATACCACTATGTTCTAAGTTTAATATTCAAATGAATTCTTAAATTTTGCTGAAAAATATAAACAAGTGCTTTATCTTTTGTTGCATAAAATTAAGATTATGAACTTTTATTTCATTGTAATTATACCTATTAAATCTTAAAAATGAGGGAATTATATTCGATTGATAAAATTTTTAAAATAGTATTTTCTCAAATATTTGTAATTCAGAATATCCAAATAAATCTAAATAATTTTTTTACAAATTAAATCATTCAACTAAAAAAGTTTATCAAATAATTGAATATTTTATGCTTCCAAAGTTCTAATTACAATAAAATTAAAATTCATGCAATAAAAAATCATAGATTTATTTCTATTATTGAGTAGAGCTCTAAAACTTATTTAAATATTATCCATTATGTTTTACTCATAAAAAGTATACAACTAATATATATATATATATATATATATATATTAGTAAAAAAAAAACTTATAAAATCAGAAGTTTTACCAATTCATAACAAAACCATAAAAATAAAATATATGATATAAAAAAATTTATCTAAAATTATGAACCATGTTTTTAATTTAAATATTTGTGAATAGTAATTAGTGAGAAATGTAAATAGATAGATATAAATATTATTTTACTTTTAATTTAAAATACATATTTTAAATTTACTTTATATATGTGTATGTATATACACATATATATATATATATATATACACATATATATATATATATATAAAATATTATATTTTTTAAATCTTGGGGGGAGGGGGGGCCAAGGCCCTCTCTAGAGAGGCTTACGCACCGCCTCTGCATGTGGCTGCTTCTATGGCTATTCTTCTAGATTACCTAGTGATTTCAAATGTTTTGTGTTGTGCAGATATCGGTGATTCGAGAAAATTTTCAAACAAAGCCCTAGCATTATCTCTAGAAATCATAATTATTAAATTAAGACATTGTAGATCAAAATTTTATTTTTAAAAATTAAATATTGAGTATCGTATCAACTTATAAGATATAGGAAATAATTTTAAAATTAATTATAAATAATATATATACATTTAAGACAAATAAAAACTAAAAAAATATATTAATAAAATTAAGTAAGTATATGATAAAAATAAGAAGTACGATTGTTTTTAAACTTTTAACATACTTATCAATAGTATATATTTTTAAATAATATTTTTATGTATTTTTTATTTTTAATTTACTAGCTAAAAGATTAATTTTTAATATTTCAATATTAAATCATATAGAGAATATGTTTTGAAGTATTTTTTTAGATTAAAAAAACTATTAAAATTGTATTTTTAACTCATTTAATCAGATCATATTTTTATTGAGTTTGATCCAATATCATTATAAAATATATCAAACTGTATTGATATATTATATGATATGCATCAATTAACTTGTGATACGTTACCGATTTATAATAAAATTAATTATTTTATATCGATACATATCAAATTTATAATAAATTGAATCATATTATATTGAACGATATATATATATATATATATATATATATATATATATATATCATATGATTTTAACAACAATACCAAAAACTTTTCTTTCTCTGTCTACCCGAATAGCCATGATCGAATTGAAAAAATCTCTTTGTCCACGTGTTCTCTTACAAATGTGTACGACCACTGTGATAATACATGCATTGTTTTCCTTTTTTTTTTTGTGAAAAAAGAAGCATGAAATTAAATAAACACAAAAAAAGTTGTCCCCTACTGGGGTTACGAACTGCTGTTCTGGACAGCATACAATCAAATCTGTCAAATAAAAGACAATTGACAGAGTTTTCTTGGTTGTAAATGCATAGGACACTGATTTTTCTTGCATAAGAAATCGATTTGACATTAGACCAGGGACCGGAATTTGCTTTCTTTGAAGTCCGTCGTGGTACTGACTACACACCCCAGCTCATGTGGTGCTTGTTCCACGCGTGTTTGGCAAAAGGTTCTGCTCTGTTTATCGAAAATAATTTTCGAACTATATGTTTTATAGTTTTTAATATTTAATTGATAAAAAATTAATTGATCAATGAAAAATAAATTTTTTTCAATAAAAAATTAGGTTTTTTTAAAAAATAGTTTTACTTTTTTTTAAAAAGAGAAAGACGTTTTTTCCAAAAATAATTGTCGCTGTCTAATATTATTTACCGAGCTCGTAAATATGATTGTATAGTAAATAATAAATATTTTCAAAAGTTTAAAATTTATTATTAAAAAGCACACCATTTATTTATTTAATTATTTATTTTTTAAAATAATCATATATTATAATTTGGGATTTTTTAGATTGTAAATTCAATTTTTTTATGGGTTTCGGTTCATATAATTCTCCTGTTTGAATTGTATTGGGCTCGAGTTATGTTGAGTTCAGGTTGTCTCATATTCGAATTTTTTTGAGTTTGATTTTTTCGGTTTTCGCCTTTTCTGGTTTTAGGTTTTTAGACTTAGCTTTTTTGGGGTTCAACTCTTTGGCTTTTTTAGTTAATGACAAAATTTGAAAGATTGGCGGAATTAATTTTATTCACCGTATGTTTGAATTACATGGGGAACTCATATATGTAGACCTACTGGAAGGTTTCAACAAAAATAATAGAATGAATAACAAATACAAGGCATGATGTATAACTCATCAAAAATAACAAACTAATGCCAGCTAAGCACAGCGAGAAGATGACAATTTTGTTAGCCCCCCTCAAGTTGGAGTGTGCAGATTATGGAAGGCAAATCGAGAGACAAGATGTCTAAAAACAGCAGGTGGATGTGACTTAGTGAGCAAATCAGCTAATTGAGAAGAAGAGTTGACAAGAAATAATCTGAGCATGGCAGCTTGAACTTTCTCATAAACTGGATGACAATCAAGCTCTATGTGCTTGGTACGTTCATGAAAGATACGATTCTCAGCAATGGCAATAGCAGACTTGTTATCACAGAAGACTTGAGCAGGAACTGAATGTTGTATCTGGAGATCATTTAACAAATACAATAACCACTGAAGTTCACATACAAGGGAAGTTAGAGCTCTGTATTCTGCTTTAGAGGAGGATTGAGACACTGTGGACTGTTTCCTGGAATGCCAGGAAACCAAAGCATCACCAAGGAAAACACAATAACCTGTAATAGAGCATCTTATGTTAGGGCAAGTAACCCAATCCGAGTCACTAAACCCTTTCAAAATTAAATCTAACTGTGAAGGAAAGAATAATCCTTGACCAAGTGAAGCTTTAATATATCGAAGGACTCTATGTAGCATATTTAGGTGAAGATCAGTAGGCTGCTCCATGAATTGAGAAAGATAGTGGACTGGAAAAGCGATGTCTAGCTTGGTTGTAGTTAAAAACATCAACTTTCCAAGGATTTGTTAATATTGAAGAGGATCAGGTAAAACATTCCCTGATGTTTTAGTAAGTTTAACAGAAGCAACCATTGGTGTAGGAGCTGGTTTACAGGCAAGGAAACCAGTATCCTGAAGTGTCATAACGTATTAAGTTTTAGAGAAAACCTAATAGCTAGACACAAAACTATGGAGTCGCCACCAACCATTCTAACCTAGGTGTGATTGGTCACCTATTCAAACTAAGGATAAGGCTTGGTCTACGTTAAGAGTTCTAAGTTCGGGAGTACGGTTACGTGTGAGGAAGGATTAGCACCCTCACAACACCCATCCTAAAATGGTACCAAATAATCTAAGGTTATCCTAATTTTGCCTTTTTACTTTAATCTCGATATAATTAAATATTGAAAAATCTTTTAAGTCTCCTCCATCAAGCTGGTTGGATAACCTAAAAGTTTTTCTCACCTCAAGAGTATCCAAGTAGGACCAATCGCCTTTCTTGAAGAGGCTCAATCGTTGGATAATTTAAGTACATCAAGTAAACCCTATCTTGACTCCTACCCAAATTTCTATTTATTATTTTATCTTATTTTATTCTATTGTTATTATTTTTTTATATAAATTATTATCTCACATATTTTTATATATTTCAATAAACATGAATTATTTTATATTGAAAATTCTCTTAAAGACCTTCCATCAAGCTAGTAAGACCTTAAAGAAAATTTTCTCACCCTTAAAAAAAAACTACTCAAGTGCAATTCCCTTCAAATTCCATCTTCGGAATAATTCACATTTATTAAAATATTTAATTTAATTTAATTTCTATTTATTTTAATTCTTTTCTAATTTTAATTCTAATTAATTAATTTGATTTTTATTATTTATTATAATGAACTTAATTTTAATTTACTATTTTTTAATCTAATTTAATTTTTATTTTTTTAATTAAATTGATTTATTAAATATTGGAAATATCCCCTTAGATCTTCCATCAAGCTGGTAAGACCTAAAAGAAACATCCTCACTTCAAGATATCTAAAAGCACTACTCGAGCGCAGTCCCTTTAGAATTCCATCGTCGGAATATTTGTAGTTGTATTATTTTATTCTATTTTATTTCTAAATATATTAATTTTTATGACTCTTAATTCCTAATTTGATTATTAATTCTTTTAATTGCAATTAGTTTTAATTAATTCTTATTTCAATTTTTAATAAATTTGAGTTTTAAATATCAGAAATAACTTTTTAAATCTTCCATCAAGCTGGTAAGACTTAAAAAGAACCTCCTCACCTCAAGATTTGTGAGAGTATTACTCAATCGCAATCCCTTCAGAGTTACATCGTCAGAATAACTCATCTTTATCTTCATATCTTGATTTTAAATTTTTTATTTAATTTATATTTTTGTAGTTCGAATTTTAATAATATTTTTTTAAGGGTCTTATTTCCTAAAAATCAATTCCTAAAAAAAATCATATAAATTATACAATCACATTATTTAATTAAATCCTAATGCAAACACATAAAAATATCATCATGCAACTAGATCAACTTTAGACAAATTGAATACAAAATTAACAAATCTTTAGCTCAAATTAACTATTCTACGAGTTTCCATTAATTAATTTCTAGTTTCAACCAACATGCACATTATTGCTCATATTAATCTATTAAAATATAGTCATGATACAAACTTAAATATACCACATCGTTATTATCAAATTAACTATTAAACTCATCATCTAATTAATTAATAAAATAAGTAAAGAAGAAAAGAAAAGAACTTGGAAATGAATTTGCTTGCCCTATTTCCTTGTTATTCACTTACACTTTCCACTTTTCTTTTAATATGATGACGTGCTACAAGAACAATGGTGCAGATGGGAAAACACTGCAGCAAAGAAAGGCCAAAACCGTTGCAAACAGAGGTATTAGCTAGGCAATGCGCATGCAGCAAGAAAACCTGTAAAGGAATTTGCAACACTACGACAAGGTCAGCGCTGGCAACAGCAACTAAGCTGGCGACTTGAAGGGCAGCAACGTTTCGGCAATGTCAGCAAGGAAGCAAAGGGGCGACTTGGCTTGGCTATCACGACGATCTTAGCACAAGAAGCTATCGAGGGCAGCAGCGGTCGAACCCCGGTGATGGTGGCTCAAAATAATGGTGTCTTTGCTTGAAGATATATTTTTTTATTGAAGTTTCATTTCTTCTCCAGCGTTCACTTCTCCTCTTCACGTGGAAATGGTGCTGCAGCAGGAACATGTGGCCAAGTAGTGCGATGTAATAGCTAAGAGAATAGTGATGATGCACGGTGCAGTGATGAAGACGATGAAACAGGGTGTGATGCGGTGCACCGGAGCGGATGGATGTAGAGGCGTGCAAACAGAGTAGTAATGGCAGGGGTTAGTATACAGGCTAGTGGTTCATGCGATGTTGTACGAGGTTGGGACAACGGGGCTGTAGCGAGGATGATGATAGGGACAGCAATGAAAAGTGCGATGACAGTGGTAGAAGAAAATGGTTTTGGGTAGTGGCGTTGTCAGAAGATGAGTTAAAGATGACAGAGGCAATAAGGATGATGATGCGGATGGTAGCTTTTTTCTAAGAGACCCCTTAGGGTTTTTCCTCTCCTCCTCCTTTAACAGGGCTGGCTCCCTCTTTTTTATTTAATTTTCCTTCCTTTTCTTGATATGGGTATTAAACCAATTTTATTTCCTTTCCATCCATGCACCAATTTGAATTTGACTTGTATCTTCATTGATTCTCACTTGATTCACTCATTGATTTTGATTTTCTTTTTAAAATTTTCAAATTTTTGACTTTGCCTTTGTTTTAAGATTCTGATTTTTTTCCAAGTTTCCCTTCTTTGATCACTTTATTTTTGTTATTTTTTTTCTATTTTTTATTTTCTTTTCATTTTTATTTTTTTAATAATAAACAAGATAGTAATACAAAAATTAGATTCATCTTCTAATTATCAAACCCAATAGGCCCAATAACATTAAAAGACCCCGGACAAAATGGGGTGTCTACATGAAGCAATTCCAAAGCATACTTCCTTTAAGACAAATTAATACTAGAAGGTGATTGTTCTACTTCAAAGTACCAAGGTCCTTAATCTTGAAGGCATGATCAAGAAACTCTTTAGTCTCATGAATAAGGGAAGAATCATTCCCAGCCAAAACAATATCATCAACATATACTGCAAGGGCAAGAAATGAATTAGCATATCCCTTGAGAAAAAGACTAGGATCAGTAGCTGCCTATTGAAAACCATTGCCAATAAGAGTAGTAGCAAGCTTAGAGTACTACTGTTGACTTCCTTGCTTCAAACCATAAAGAGATTTCAATAGCTTACATACTTGGTTTTGCCTTTGTATAACCAAGAGGCACTTGCATATAAACTTCCTCATATAATTCACCATGCAAGAAAGCATTATTAACATCAAGTTGGTAAGATACCAACCTTTTGCAGCTGCAACAGCAAGTAGAGTCCGAATTGTTTTCAACTTAACCATAGGGGAGAAAGTTTCAATATAATTAAGCCCATGTTGCTGTGTATAACCCTTAGCAACCAACCTGATCTTATACCTCTCAATACTTCCATCAGCCTTGTGCTTGATTTATATACCCACTTGCAATCAATAGCAGTTTTAAAAAAGGGGAAGTCAACAATCTGCCAAGTATGGTTTGCTTCCAATGCATTTGATTCATCTTGCATAGCTTGCCTCTAACAAACATGCTGTACAGCTTGATCATAAGTCTTAGGCTCAATGGAACTAGCTATGCTTATAGCAAAAGCTTTATGTGAGGGTGTGCAAGTAGCATAAGAAAGAACTTGAGATAAAGGATGATATATGGAAGAATCTGTATTAGTAGGATGAACATGTGAAGAAAAATTAAAAACAGCTAAAGCAAAATGGCAATCTTGCAAGTAAGTAGGAGGATGTCTGGTCCTTTGTGATCTTCTGATAGAAGGATTACTAGAAGGTGTGAAGTGAGATGACTGAATTGGAGAAGGTACAAGACTATGAATAGGCTCTAGAGAATGATGTATGTCTGATATGTTATTATCAAAGTGGTTACTATCCTGAGATTATGGAAATACTGGTATGGGAGAAACAGTAGGTACTACTAAGTATTGTTGAAAAATATCTGTTAGTGGAGAAAAGAAGGAAGACTTATCATAGGAAAAAAGGAAGTCATGTTAATAAAAAACAACATCTCTAGACACGAAAACCGTACAAATATGTAAATTGTAGAGTTTATATCCCTTCTTCCCCATAGGATATCCTAAGAAGACACATTTATAGGCTCAAGAGTCAAATTTTTTTCTGCCATGAGGTAGGGTAGAAGCATAATAAAGTACTCCAAAGACCTTTAAAGAAGAGAAATCTGGTGTTTTATTAAAAAGCTTTTGGTATGGACTGTGATTATTTAACACTGGTGTAGGTAATCTATTAATCAAGAAAACAAAATGAGCAACACAATCACCCCAAAATTGATCAGGTAAAGATGCTTGAAACTTTAATGCTCTAGCTACATTCAATATATGTCACGACCCGTGACCACATTTTTCACCTTACTGTACACAACTTAACTGGTTGGGCTGTCTGTGATACTTCACTTGTGCTGACTGTTAAACAATTTTACATAATATTGTTTATATTATACACATCCCCTATCGAGATTAAATCAGATAAGCAGTACTGTTGACATGTCTAAATACAGAAAATAAATGATCATACCTCAAATAACTCAGTCGGTCTGTCACATTTTTCTTCGTGTACAGCTGGGATCCACAATCCACTGAACTCACAAGCATCAAAACCTGAAATGTTTAATATTAAGGGGTGAGCAAAACCACGGCTCAGTAAGAGAATTATATGCCTCACTTGATACTCAGCTTCCTATATGTTGAAAATCTTTTTCATTTTTCCTATGGGCTCTAGGCTCGCATGTAGGAAGGATACTACAGTCGGCTAGGGATCCGAATGAAGTAAGGTAGGTATTTAGAATACCATACTTGTTACAGAACCTAGAAGCAACTGTAGAGAGAAAATTTTTCTTTTTGTTTTGAATTAATAAATCCTTTTCTTTCAATCTTTCATAACCTTTTTCATATTCTTTTCAAAATAATGCTTCTATGAAATAAAGCATTTAAATAAAATAATTAATATTCGTATATTCCTTGAAAAGAATATTAGTTAAATCATCATCTTATTTCTTTAAAACTCATTTCATGTTTTAATGTACTCTCTTAATTAGTACCGTCCTTTAAAGAGCAAAATAAGCTATTAAAATCTATTCCAATATAATCGATTACTTAATCACTTTAGGCGTAAGCCCTAATTCACTGATTCAGTTACGACATCCATTCTAACTAACAATGGAGTTAAGTGTCATATCGAAACTCGTGTAGCACTTAGCTCCCGAAGGACTCTAGAGGTGGCTCCCATGGTACAGAAATTTCTTACTGACACATCGAAACTCATGTAGCACTTAGTTCCCGAAGGACTCTAGAGGTGGCTCCCACGGTACAGAAATTTCTTACTGACACATCAAAACTTATGTAGCACTTAGTTCCCGAAGGACTCTAGAGGTGGCTCCCACGGTACAGAAATTTCTTATTAACACATCGAAACTCGTGTAGCACTTAGTTCCCGAAGGATTCTAGAGGTGGCTCCCACGGTACAGAAATTTCTTATTAACACATCGAAACTCGTGTAGCACTTAGTTCCCGAAGGATTCTAAAGGTGGCTCCCACGGTTCGGAATTCGAGTCTTTGCTCGGTTAGGCCTTTAGCACATCGAAGCTCGTGTAGCACTTAGTTCCCGAAGGATTCTAGCGGTGGCTCCCACGGTTCGGAATTCGAGTCTTTGCTCGGTTAGGCCTTTAGCACATCGAAACTTGTGTAGCACTTAGTTCCCGAAGGATTCTAGCGGTGGCTCCCACGATTCGGAATTTAATTAATTCCTATGCATAATGCATTCTCAAAATGCAAGCACTAAAAAGTATACAATTTATACCTTCAATAACCACAACCAAACTATAACACATAACATGCAAGTCATAAGCAAGATTTCCTTTCTAACAACTACTATTCAAAATGCAAGCACCAAAAAGTATACAATTTATATATTCAATAACCACAACCAAACTATAACACATAACATGCAAGTCATAAACAAGATTTCCTTTCTAACAACTATTATTCAAAATGCAAGCACCAAAAAGTATACAATTTATACATTCAATAACCACAACCAAACTATAACACATAACATGCAAGTCAATAGCAAGATTTCCCATCATGTAAAACACTTTCCTTTTTAACATATCACCTATCATTTATGGAGCCTAAGATAGATATCAATCTTATCGTACTATAAACCTCGAAGGGTACAGAAATAAACCGGTCAAATCTATGACCATAATCTATATTGTCCTCTGTGGGTCGCAGATCAGGTGTCGACCGGACTAAACATATCACATATCATGTATCAGCATGATAGGAATGCCAACCAATCTCAAAACCGTAGTTTTCATCATAAAATAAACTTTTATGGAATTTATATAAACATAAAATTCCATAATTTAAAACCATAAGAATTAAAATCCTTTAGTGAATATATATAAAAATATTCACTATATTTCACTTCATCTTTCACCTCGTATTACGTGTAATTTATCTATTTCGAGAATTTTCGGTGGTTTCATTATCACCATTTTCGAATACATGAATATTTTAAAATTCCATCTCATTATACTCATGTTTTATGAAATTTAGTAATTTCTTCATGTTTCGTGACTTAATATCGATTTTCGGAAATAAAATAATTTAATATGATTTTATAAAGTTTTTCTAAAATTTTCGGCGGCATAACGGCTGCCGATTTACTAACCTCCTGCACGGAAAATACAGTAATAAATTTGCAACCAGTACTTCATCTCAAAATTTTTAGCAAATCATGCATCATAATAATTTTCATAAAATAATTTCCATAAAATATTTCAATTTAAAATATGCAAACTGAATATCCT
This sequence comes from Heritiera littoralis, assembly GCA_031772115.1. NCBI lineage: Eukaryota > Viridiplantae > Streptophyta > Magnoliopsida > Malvales > Malvaceae > Heritiera > Heritiera littoralis. The sequence goes on along the minus strand of JAPDPK010000052.1, from coordinate 3,747,617 downwards.
TACAGTGCTGCACATGCATCCCTTACCTTTTTCCGGGTCAGTGACTTCCTCTTATCGATCGCGCCCGCACTCCATTTCTCCCGATTCCTTATCCTGATCGCTGAAAAATTTCTGGAAATAAAAATTCAAATTTTTAGAATTTTTCCATAATTTATTTAATTTTTCTGAAATTAAATTTCCGGGAAATTTCTTACGAATTTTCGTAAATTTTCGGGTTGTCGAATTTTCGGAAAATTTTCAAATTCCCGAAATTCTCCTTTTTTCCTCTTTTCTTTTTCTTTCCTTTCTTTTTTTCTTTTCTTTCTCTTTCTTTTCTTTTTTCTTTTTCTTTTTCTTTTTCTTTTTCTTTTTCTTTTTCCTTTCCCGGTCAGACCGGTTCAGTGCCTTTCCTCGCCGGCGGCCGTTCTCTGAAAGCTTGATGGCTCAGCAGCTGGCCGCGCCACGGCGAGCTTGGATCTGGCCTCCGTTCATCCCGAATCGACGGCACAGTGGCGGATCGAGGCGGAATAGGTTCGGTTTCTCCTTCCTCTTCGCCGGCCCTCCTCCGCCGTTCATTGCGCCTCCGGTGGCTTCCATCGTGTTCCTCTCCTCCGGCGGTGCTTCGGTGGCAGTGGCGATGCCTGGATCGGCCGGCCCACCGTCCGCCATTTTCCTTTTTCTTCCCGATTTCCTTCGTTTTCGGTCGATTTGTTTCCGTTTCTTCACGCCGCCGGCAGCTTCTTTCTTCCTCTGGCCGGTGACGACATCCCCTCCATTTTCCCTCACCGGCGGTGGCATCTCCACACTGGCGGTCTGCCTGGGAGGGTCGGGATTTCTCCCTGATTTCCTCCTTTCCTTTTCTGTTTTTGTTTCCCTTTTTAGGTTTATTTGCTTTCCCTTTTTGGTATATAGTATACTATATATTATATACTATAATGTATTTTATGCATATAATGTATATATATATTCTACATATATTATTTCATATATAAATATAATATAATACACTATATATATTATTTCATATACATTATAATACAATATATATTGTATATAAATTATATATTTGTACGTTACAAAATATATATCTAGTATATATATGTATATTTATATACTTTAAAATAAATAACATTTATATATATAGAATTACATAAATGTTATAATACAATATATATACCTATAAACTTTAATATAAAATAACATTTACATTTTCTTTATATATGTATGTATGTATGTATATATTTATATATACATAAAATATTATGTTTTTATATATATATGTATTATTTAAATTCATGAAATAGTATATATTTCCATATATATACCAACGTATATTAAAATATATTATATAGTATTTTAAATACATACGTATTTGTATAAAATACATTTATAAAATTTAATTATATAAACATATTTTATTTTCATTTTTCGTTTTCCTTATTTAATTTGGATTTTAATTTATCCAATTTAATTCTTTTCCTCTCTCTATTATTTTTATTTTCACTTCCACTTTAATTTCCTTTACACCAATTTCCTGATTCTTTCACTTTCTTAATTCTCGGGATATTCACCGCTATCCTGTTCTCGCAAAATTTTTTTATTTATTTCCTCTTATTTAATTTCTCCAATATTTATTTTCAATATTTCTAATTTCCAATAAATGGAAAATTTACGGTTATCACAATATATGTTGATGTTTCCTTTCCACAACGCTGTTTTGTTGTGGGGTTTGTATGCATGATGTTTGATGAATCAGACCTTTGGAAGAATAAAATTATGGCATGTTAAACTCCTGACCATTATCTGTTCTAATGATTTTTATTTTGACAGCAAATTGTGTCTTAATGAGGTGACAAAAATGTTGATCTAAAGCCCTAGTATGAGATTTGGATTTCATGAGATGCAACCAGGTATATCAACTGTAATCGTTGACTATAGTTAGAAACACTACAAGAAATTGTACTTTCAGTGACGGATATATTGAGACGAAAATTTTTGACACTAATTTTTACAATTTTGCAACGGATTTGTAACAGATTTGTGATGAAATAGGAAAAATTTTTAGTGACAAATTTAGCCACGGATTTTCTACGAAAATTCATCGAAAATTGTAACGGAAAAAATTTCGTCACAAATTCCGAATCTAAAGAAGGCGCGCGTAAATAGTAAATGTCCCACCATATTTTTTAATGGATTTTGAGACAGAATTTCCGTTGCAAATTCCATTTCTAAATTTAGAGACGGAATTTGCGATAAAAATTTTGTCTTTAAATCTCTTAAAGAGAGAAAAAAGGAATATAAAGGTTTAAAGACAGAATTTCCATTGCATATTTCATCTCAAAATCTAAAGATAGAATTTGCAACGGAAATTCCGTCTCTAAACTCTCAAGAGAGAGAAAAGAATATAAGGGTTTTAAGATGGAATTTCCGTTGCAAATTCTGTTTCTAAATTTAGAGACTGAAATTACGATGGAAATTCCATCTCTAAATCTCTTAGGAGAGAAAAAAGGAATATAAAGGTTTTGAGACGAAATTTCTATTGCAAATTCCGTCTCAAAATTTAGAGACAGAATTTGCAACGAAAATTCTATCTCTAAATCTCTCAAGAGAGAAAAAAAGAATATAAGGGTTTTGAGACGGAATTTTCGTTACAAATTTCGTCTCAAAATTTAGATACGGAAGTTGTGACGAAAATGCCATCTCTAAATCTCTCAATAAAGAAAAAAAGAATATAAGGGTTTTGAGACGGAATTTCTGTTGCAAATTCTATCTCAAAATTTAGAGACAGAATTTGAGACGGAAATTTCGTCTCTAAATGTCTGAAGAGAAAAAGAAAGAAATCTAAGGGTTTTGAGACGGAATTTCTGTTGCAAATTTTGTCTTAAAATTTAGAGACAGGATTTGCAACTGAAATTCCGTCTCTAAAACTCTCAAGAGAGAAAAAAGAATATAAGGGTTTTGAGACAGAATTTCCATTGAAAATTCCATCTCAAAATTTAGGGACAGAATTTGCGACATAAATTCCATCTCTAAATCTCTCAATAGAGAAAAGAAAAATATAAGGGTTTTAAGACAGAATTTCTGTTGCAAATTCCGTCTCTAAAACTCTCAAGAGAGAAAAAAGAATATAATGGTTTTGAGACAGAATTTCTGTTGCAAATTCTGTCTTAAAATTTAGGGACGGAATGTCACAAATTCCATCTCTAAATCTCTCAATAGAGAAAAGAAAAATATAAGGGTTTTGAGAAAGAATTTCCATTGCAAATTCCATCTCAAAATTTAGAGACGAAATTTGCAATGGAAATTTCGTCTCTAAATCTCTTAAGAGAGAAAAAAGAATATAAGGATTTTGAGACGGAATTTTCGTTGCAAATTCCATCTCAAAATTTAGAGACGAAATTTGTGACGGAAATTTCGTCTCCATTAGAAAAAGAAAGAAATCTAAGGGTTTTGAGATGGAATTTTCGTTGCAAATTCTGTCTAAATCTCTCAATAGAGAAAAAAGAATATAAAGGTTTTGAGACGGAATCTTCATTGCAAATTTCGTCTCAAAATTTAGAGGTGGAATTTGCCATGGAAATTCCGTCTTTAAATCTCTCAATAGAGAAAAAAGAATATAAGGGTTTTGAGACGAAATTTCCGTTGCAAATTTCGTCTCAAAATTTAGAGACAAAATTTGCGACGGAAATTCCGTTTTTAAATCTCTCAATAAAGAAAAAAGAATATAAGGGTTTTGAGACGGAATCTTTGTTGCAAATTTCGTCTCAAAATTTAGAAACAGAATTTGCGACGAAAATTCTGTCTTTAAATCTCTCAATAGAGAAAAAAGAATATAAGGGTTTTGAGACAGAATTTGCAACAGAAATTCCTCTCAAAACCCTTATATTCCTTTTTTATTTTTAGATTTTAAGACGGAATTTGCAACGGAAATTCCGTCTCAAAATCTCCTAAAAATAACAAAAATACAAAGATTTTGAGACAAAATTTTCATTGCAAAATCCATCTTAAAATTTAGAGACAAAATATTAACTAATATACTAATATAAACTACAATATCATATTATTTGTTAGTTTAATGTTGTATAATAATTTTTAGAATATACAAATTATAAATAATATCATTTAAATATAAAAAGTATAGTAAAATTTTTATAATTAATTGAAATAATATTATTAAATTTATATAAAAATATACTAAAAATTTGAGATGGATTTTGCTGCCGCAAATTCATCTCAAAATTATTTATCAATTCCCGCCCTAAATAAGTATTCTACTTGGGCAAAAAAATTGACTTTACTGCCCTATTCACGTTTTACTTAGCTAAGAAAAGAAAAAAAACACTAAGGAGCGGTCGATCCTCACCCATCTCTCCTTCACCCCGACTCCTCCCTCCGACCTTACCCACCTAAATTTGATGCCGACGCTAGCCTAGCCGCCCTGCGCACCTTGCCTCGCCTCTCCTCTCCCTTGTGCGCACCTTGCCTCGCCTCGTCCGTCCCTGCGCATCATATTTTAGATACTTTTTTCTTCTCATTCTTTTTCCCAAACGAAACCCTAAGCTGCCACCGTTGCTCTGTCATCTCTCTCTTTGGTATTCTCTGGATTGTTGTCCAACGATAAGTAAGTCGCGATTTCCCCCTAATTGATAGGTAAGTCTTCTCTGGATTGTTCTCCAGCCAATGTTTCTGTTTCTACTTCTGCTTCTGCTTCTTATTTTCTAGCTCCTAATGTTGTTTATAAAGGGAAGCTTGATAATGATCTTTGGGTTGCCGTTAAACGGTTTAACAAGTTCACCAGGGTTGATTCTCGCCAATTCTTGGTCCGTTTAATTCAATCCTAATTTTCCATTTTGTTTTTGTAATTGTTTAATTTATTAAACTTCCCTTTGATTAAAAAGGTTAGTTACTAAAGATTACATTGAAATGTGTTTTAGGAGGAAGCCAAGCTGTTGGTAGTTTAAGGAGTGAGCAGTTGGCGAATCTGATTGGTTGTTGTTGTGAAGGTGAGGAAAGATTGTTGGTTGCTGAGTTTATGCCCAATGAAACGCTGGCTAAGCATCTTTTTGACTGTAAGTTAATACCTTTTAGGCTCTTACTTTTCATTGTGAAAATGGCAGCTCAATCTCGCCTCAAATCGAAGTTTATAGTTAAAGTATAGAAAGTTACTGGGTTTGAAGGGAAAATCAGCCAATGAAATGGGCAATGAGGTTGAGGGTGGCACTCTACTTGGCGCTAGCTTTAGAGTATTGTGGCAGTAAAGGAAGAGCTTTGTACCATGATCTCAATGCTTACAGGATTTTGTTTGATAATGTAAAGCTAATGAAGATATTGCTTGGGAAATGACCCATTTTGCCTCCTTGGTTTTGATTTGACTTAGGTTTACTTTAACACAATGGTAAACCCAGGTTGTCTTGCTTTGGGTTCATGAATAATAGCATATTTATAGCACAAACTTAGCTTTTACACCTCCAGAATACCTAACAATAGGTTAGATATGTTCAAACGATTCATTTCTCCTGAATTCTAAGAAATCTACTACTTTGAATCTCAATTCTCAACTCAAAAGATATGCTTTTTTGGCAAATAGAGTAACACCAAAAAGTGTTGTGTATAGCTTTGGAACCTTGTTGTTAGATCTTATAGAGGCAAACATATTCCTCCCAGCCATGTAAATTCTCTTTAGTCTCATTAATTTCATTGCAATTAGGATGCTATCTATGTTATTGAAGTTGTCTTTGCAAGGGAAAGCTTGGTTGTGTGAACTTAAGTGTTGCCTTCATACTTTGAATCTAGATAATTGGTTAGAAAATCAGTATTTACTGTTATTTTTGCTGTATGATTTTATTTCTTAATGGGTTAGTATTTTCCTATATCAAAGGTGCTGTAATAACTGCATGCTATAGTAATTTCATGAGATGCTATAGTTCTAATGATCATTTGTAAACTTTTGATGGTATAAAAGTGTTACAAATAAAAATGTAATGTTGAAATTTGGATGCTGATGACTTTAGTGTGATGTCGAATTTCTAATCTCTCTCTCTCTTAGTGGATGCAGCTTTGAGGACTTTTTGGAGTTTGGATTCTCTGCTACTCACATATTTATATTCATATTCTTTCTGATCTTTGTCGCTCTCTTAAATCTCTCTTTTCTTTTACTCTGCTTAATTTGGATTTTAATTAGCTAGTTATTATGTTTTTTAGGATTTTAATGGATCGGTTATAGATATTTTAGATCTTCATGTAATGATTTCATTAAGTTAAAATCCAAATTAACTATAAAATTATGATAAAATGAAAAATGCTAAGGTTTATTAGATAATTATTTGTTTATTCTGTTATTTTTCTATGGCATTTGTTAGTTTTTAATTATTATTTTTTAGTATGTAAATTGACACAGTAATGCCTTTCATTTATTCTTTCAGCTTATTTTCAGTGTTATTATTGTTAACACTGAAATATCATATGTCAAAAAATGTAAGATCACTTGAAGATTATTTTTTTAATTTAGAGATTTTTATCCTAATTTTAATTGATCTTAATTATTTGTTTAATGTTATGTCTCTCAGTAGAAAGGGATGCAAAGCATACTGGCCATTATATAAAGGAAAGGTTCCTTCATATTTTATAGATTTGAATCATGTTGTAGTTTGATTTACTGAAATTTGGAAGTGTTTGTGTAACATCTAATTGCAATTTCTTATATTGCAGAACCTTTTTTCTTAATATGTTGCACAAACTAACCATTGGTTCGATTGGTGACTGAGTAGGAACAGAATGCTTCCTCTGCAGCTCTTATGTTCAATGACAATGAGAAGGTAATGAGTGGAGGTTTTTTGTCTTAACTACTATTATGAATGATGCTTAGGCAGCATGGATAAGGAAAGATTGATTAATGATGCTAGGCAAGCTTTCTGCACATTTAAGATATGTAGTTATGCTAAAGGGATGAATTTGTTGTAAGATAGGTAAATTAATATTGTTGCAAGATGTGAAATTTGAATTTGGGAGAATTGACTACGATTTGGAACGGTGAACATAATATAAAAACTTTATTTTTTGGGTAGGATCAAGAAGGCTTATTAGAGGAATCCTAATTTGCGTAGCTTTGTTTTTCGATCTTGAGTTTACTAAGGAGATGGTTCAGAGGTAGGCAGCTTGGACGATAGTTTTGTTTATTATTATTATTATTATTATTATTATTATTATTATATCATCATCATCATCATCATCATCATCATCATCATCATCATTGATTAAGTGTTTTTTAATGATTAGTTTTTGTTATTCTTATTGGTTTTTTTACTCTACCTTGCATATGTTTATCTATATTTATACCAGAAATGAGATGGCAGCTTATAGATGACTTTTTATCCAAGTAAATATTTCATTTTTCTTAATGTTTCGTAATAGATTCATTCTTTTCAGTTTGATTTTTTCCCCTTTTTTTAACAAAGTTCTTCTAAATGCCAATGGCAGGAGCATGAAGCTGCAGCTATCAACCTTATATACTATCATAAGCTTATCTAGCTAAGAAGTCTATACACATGCATGCTTCTTTTTCAATGTTACTTTTTGTTTTAGTTGATTAGGCATTTTTCTTATATTTGTTTCATTTTTCCTCTCCCAATTCTCTCCTCTCTTTATAAAATGGGATTCCCCTCCATCTTGACTTCTCTTAGAATCATATTCTGAAATCTTTGCCAAGCTAATAGACAGCCAAAAACATGGAATGATTCATCGTTTACATTATGGATAAAAGAAAGCATTTAGGACTCCGTATTTCTCTTGCTTTGCACTTTCCTACAATCATGACATGAACTGCCAAAAAAAAGGTTTATTTAAATATATGCTGACAAGATAAAAAAAAAACAGGGGATAAAAACAAATGCTTTGCTCTTAAGTTATGCTTGGTTTGTGAGTTTTATTTTTTGTTTGTTGTTCTTCTGTTTACTCCTGAACCTTTTGCAATATAAACTTTCAGTGCTTAATGAATTGTTATTTCATGTTGATGAAATTTGAATTTATTATACGTCGCTCAGTTCCCTATTTGCTCATTCAACTATTTTAATATTGTTCTTGATTTTTTTCTTGCATGATTGTTTTGGCTACACAACTCCAAAACTTAATACATTCATTGCTTGATTAATTTTTAATGATTTACCTTCATTTCAGCCCTCATGCTTATTTCCTCATTTTATTTTGCATTTATTATTTACCTACTTCGTATTTGTTCTGATTGTTCAATTAAACAAAATTATCATCATTCCTTGCTTTTATGCTTATGTGGAACCCTATTTTTTCTTTAATTTAAAAAGCTTATTTGATGTTTACAGCAATTTATCACTATCATTTATAGTCAAACATTACTCTTTTATGCTTCAGTCATCATGTTTTACCTGCTGGCCTTCTATGATATGATCAAAATTCTTACTTATATTGCTATTAAAGGACTTCCACATTACCAATATTTCATTTGAATTTATGTTCATAGGAATATGTATAGAGAAATTGCAAAGCATAATTTTCAATTAATCCAACCATATCTTTTCAATTATCTTCCATTTGCATATTGACCAAACACATTTGCAAACAAACAAAACCATGTTACCTTATTTAACAAACTTTTGCCTAACTTCATCCTGATATGATGATGCATTGATTGATTCATATCTTTTATTAGTTTCTACCTCAATCTTTCATAAAGAGATATTTCCAAGGTGTCATCACACTTATCACGGTAATTTTGAGAGGCTTCATACTGACGGATTATTAAGTTCAAATCTTGCAAAAAGATGAACAACTCTATTTTAGCAGAGGATGGAAACGTTTTGTCAAATCCCATGGTGTACAATTAGGTAACACTCTTTATTTTGAATGTAAAGGAGGCTTGAAATTTGCTATTAGTATTTCTGATAAGAAAATGAGTCTAGTAACCAGGCTTGATATTGAAAGGAGGAAAGGAATGTATAGTATTCTGTTCATAATCAATGTTCATTCATTATGCTATTATTTTTTGTCTCTTTCAAGAGTTTTGCATATCATGAATGCCTGATATCTACTTGCATTCTAACCTTCTCTTCTACACATTCCAAATGCTACTTTATAGCTGAGTTTAGAGATGATGATGAAGAAAGCAACCTCAGTATCATTGATGGGAGTATATCTTACTAATGACTATCAATCTGATGACATTGACTCCGAATCAATTTATGTTGATTACATAAAAACAACACCAGTTCAGCTCAATCAAGGCTGCCTCATTTTGAGTGTGCGATGAAACAACCTAATGCCAAGACATCGATCATCTTGGTAATGACCTATAACTTTATTATCTATCTTTAGCATATTTCTTCTTAACTTTCTCTTTGCATTTCAGCATCCGTCAAATGAGTTGCATCTCAGTTGGATGGAGATGCTTCGTCATTGACAATCACATTCAAATTAGGGATAGCTGCCCAGTCCTGATGATAGAGAACCACTAGTGTTTCACGTCACCATTAGCATTTCTACACATCGTCCTAAAGATGTAGTTCTTTCAAACTCAACTAAGACTTTTCTTGCACTTTGATGTTTTGTTCCTGTTTGCAGCACTTTTGGATTGACCTAGTTTATATAAATTGCGATTGAATGATCAATTTGATGCTAAAACGATCATTTTTGTGTATGAGCTGGTTGCAAAGCACAAGCATTTTTTAGTATATATTAATTGTATGGATTTTTGCTAAATCGTATTTAACAAAAAAAAATTATTTTGTTTTAAGTGTTTTTGAAGCAAAGACCGTCTTCATGAAGCACTACATACGACTTTATCTTCATACTTTTGTATTTGAACATAGTACATATTTCCGAGTTGAACATAATGTTTATGGATATTGGTACATATTCTGTGGATATTAGATGTATATTTAAGGTTTTTGTCTGATTATGTATATATTAAATGTATAGATTTTTGTTAAACTATACTATAAATTAATTGGACTCAATTTTAGGTGTACTTAGATGGAAAATAGATTTTAGCTTGCAAAATTAATCGTTTTTAATGAAATTCAACAATTTAAATAGTTATGAAATAATAATTTTAATATTGATTTTTTTTCTCATAGCTTTGTAATGGAATTTGTTACGGATTTTTTGTCGCAAATTGTGACAAAATTTTTAATAGAAAGTAGCAATTTGTAATGGATTTTCTATCACAAAATATAATTTTAATTTCTTATATTGTTTTTAACAATATATTTGTTGTGACAGAAAAATGAATTTAGAGACGAAATTTTCAGTCACAAATTTCATGAAGGTATGTATTTGAGACGAAATTTCTTACCGAAATTCTGTCACAAATATTAAAAATTTGAATTTTTTATTTTGAACAAATTTTTATTGTGACAAAAAATAGTTTTAAAGATGGAATTTCTGTCACAAAGATTTGCCCCGAAAAATTGGTCGCAAAATCCGTTACAAAAAGTAAATGTAGACATCTAATTTTATCCAAGCAATTTCAAAATAAAAAATTAAACTTAAAAAAAATAAAATAAAAAATAAAAGAATAATAATAATGAAGGAAATAATTAAGGTGAAATTAAATATGAAAATTCATTGCCTAAAATAAAAAAATGAAAAGGAAACAAATTAATAAGGGTCAAACAAAAAATAAATGATAAAATAAAGATCACGTAATTTTGGAGTCAATACATTAAAATTAAGATTTTTTTTTAAAAAATGGAAAAAGACAAAAAAAATAAATAAATACAGGAGGCTTACACGATTTTGGGGGGAAGGATTTTCGATTTTAAAAGGGCTAGAGTCTACTAGGTTAAGGGGATCACAATCTGCAGCATAGCTCCTACCCTTACCTACCAAACTGCATCTTTCATTATTCACCAAACCACCCCTGCCTTGCCTTTATCGTCCTTAAAATCGCTAAAGCCAAACCTGCCACCACTCTTGTTCTGTTGTGAGCACCCAGCCCTTGCTATTCTTGGTCTGCTCGCGCCCCTCTCCACTGCTGCGGTGCTTGCATCATCCCTTGCTAGCCTCATTGCTGTCTGTTGCATCGAGCCTTGCTGTTTTGTTATTATTATTATCATTATTTTTTGTGTTTTGCCCACTACAACGTGAAGAGGCAAGAGACGCGAGCCGCACGTGAAGGAGAAAGGAAATTCTCAAAGATAAAAAAGCCATTTATAAAACAGTGCAACTTCAGTTTCTTGAGGTATAGTGCTCTCTTTCTCTTTATTGTTTATGTGTATATTATTCATTCTAATACCCTATTTCATTATTTTATTCACATTTATTTAATGATTTTTTTATCAAGATTTGATATTTAGAAAAGGTATATATGCATTTTAGAATATTATAAAAAATGATAATTTTATTTAGTCAAATATTAGTTATAAAAAAATAATGACAAAATAAATAAAAATTTTCCAATGATGAGTTTTCAAAGAAATCACAAGTAGTGATTCTTTGATAATCTCTAGGATCGAGAAAATTCATTAGATGTTACCAGCGTATTGGAATATCTAATTGGTTTTATCCGATATCAAAGTTTCTTATAAATATAAAAAAGTAAAATAAATAAAAAAGGTAAAAAAATAAATAAATAATAAATATAAATTTAAAATAAATAAATGTGGATATAAATTTTAATAACAAATTTTAAATTTCCGATGATAGGATTTTTTAGAAATTACAAGTAGCGATTCTTTGATAATCCTTAGGATCGAGATAAAATCCTTAAATGTCTCCAGCGTATTGGGATATTTAAGTGATTTTATTTCGATAATAAAATTCTTAATTTTATAAAATAAATCAATTTAAAAAATAAAATAATAACACATAATAAAATAAACAAAAAAAACAAATGGAAAGGCAAACGAATGAATATGTAAGTTTTATTTCCGATGATAAGATTTCGAAGAAATCACAAGTAGTGATTCTCTGATAATCTTTAGGATTGAGAAGAAGTCTTTAGATATTACCAGCGTATTGGGACATTTAATCGACTTTATCTCGATATCAAAACTTGCCTTATATAACTAAAAAATAAAACAAGTAAAAATGATAATAAAAATAAGAATATAAAATAGGTAATAGTAAGTGAATAGGAATATAAATTTTAAGTAGATAAAAATCTAGGAATTAAAATAAATAAATAAATGTTAATACACCAATAAATGCAAATATAAGTATTAAAACAAATATAAATAAGAATATACATTTTAAATATAAAAGGATCCCCGATTATAGGATTTCTTAGAAATCACAAGTAGTTATTCTTTGATAATCCTTAGGGTCGAAATAAATTATTTGGATATTACCAGCGTATTGGGGTATTCAAGTAATTTTACTTCGATATTAAGATTTCTAATTAACTTGTATAAGCTAATAATAAATAAATAAAATTTTAAACAAATAAATAAATAAACAAGATTGCAAAATTGTTTGGAAACAAGGAGTAATAACAATTAAAAGTAAATAAGACGTAAGTAATGTCCGATGATGAGATGTTATGGAATTCACAAGTAGTGATTCCTAACTGATCTCTAGGTGAGAAGAATCTGCTAAATGTTATCAGCGTATTGAAATATTTAATATGATTTTTCAATAAGAATAAGATTTTATAAAATCAATAAATTTCAAAAGTAATAATATAAATAAAATAAAATAAAATAAAATAAAATAAAATAAAATATTTATCATGTGCATCATATCTATTTTGTTTGCATCATTTGCATTCATGAAATTCCAAAATAAGTGCAAATCCCCCGATGATGGGATTTTATAGAAATCGCAAGTAACGATTCTTAAGAAATCTCTAGGTAAGGAAATTATCCAAAATGCTACCAAAAGTATTGGAGTACTTCGGAATAATTTTTAATACAAAAGATTTTCACTTATTTCAAATAAAAAATAAAATTTAAATATTTCAAAATAAAACAAAAAAACAAAATGATTTCAAGATGAATGAAGTTTTTTTAAATATTTAATTAAGACCATTTAATTAAGATTAAAGAGATAATATATCATTAAATGGTACTGTTTCTTAACGAGCATTGTGTGGGTACTAATCCTTCTCCACGCGTAATCGAACTTTTGAACCCAAACTTTGTTTTCGCAGACCAAAAAATTTTTTTTTTTTATAAAACCTAATTAATTTTAAGATTTTATTGAAAAGATAAATAATTTTAGGTAGCCAATCACACCTAGTCAAAAAATATTGGTGGCGACTCCTCTTTGTGTTTTTTTTTTCAAAATTGTCTAGCGATCGAGTCCCCGGACGAAAATCGTTACGATAGCAAAAATATTTTTTTGTTTTGTTATATTTTTTCTGACAAAAAAATGGTTTCAGAGACGGATTTTGGTTGCAAATATTCGTCTCAAATTTGCAACCGATTTGCAACAGAAAAAATGACTTTTGGACGGACAGACTTTCAGCCACTTCAAATTTGCATATGGAATTTGAGACGGAATATTTCATCTCAAATCCGTTGCTAATTGTTATCAGTGACAGAATTAGAAAATTTGTGATGAAAATTCTGTCACAAATTCCATCTCTAATGCTCTGTTTTTTTGTAGTGAAAGTAGTGGGCACCATATAAAGAAGGTATGGGATAAGGCCCCCATATGTCAATATGAAAAAGATCAAAACATTTATCTATGCTTGAGGTGCTAAGGGTAAAAGGGATTTGTTTCTGGTTAGCAAAGTGGCATACATCACAGGGAGAAGAATCATGTACAGGTATTGAAGGATCAAGAGAATTCATGAGTTTTATTCAACTATGAGATAAGTGGCCCAATCAAAAGTGCCGAAGATTATCTAATATAGTTTTAGAAGCAGAACATGTAGTAGGTGTATTTGAAGATAGAAAAGGATAAGTATGAGTGAAAATATAAAGACCACTAATTTGCTTACTTGATCCAATCTACTTCAAACTCTGTGCATCCTGAATAATACAAATGTCAGGGTGAAAGGTAAATATACAATGAGCACATTTGGTAAGTTTGCATACTGAAAGTAGATTAAAGGTAAAACTAGGTACAAACAAGGCATCAAATAAAGAGGAGAAATTTTAACAGTACCTGCATGGTGGCCATTAGGTAGTTTAACAAAGGCTTTGTTAGATGATGTAAAGGAATCAAACAGATCAAGGGAGCATATAATATGGTTAGAAGCACCTGTATCTAGAATAAATTTCCTAGAAACAAAAAGACAAGTATAAGCAGAAGCTAGAATACCTGAGCTTGGACTGAGATTTGTCACTGCATTAACATGGATTGATGAAGGAACCATGTCAGATGATTGAACTAGAGAAAGCAACTTTTGATACTGTTCATCCGTGAAGGACCTTGGAGCACCAGATTCAAAGTTCTAAACAACAGCATTAGGAGGCTTAACAGTGTCAATGCAATTAGCTTGAGTAGATCTAACTTTCTGCTTATAGCCAGGTGGAAAACCATGCTTTTTAAAGCATTTCTCAACTGAGTGACCTGTGTAACCACAGTGAGAACAAATTGGTTTCCTATTGCTAGCAACAAACTTCTTGAAACCTCCTGAACTTAATCTAATGGATCCTTTCTCAGCAGATCCCTTAATTGCTAAGACATTAGTCTCCATTTGTTGGGAAGTAAGCAAAGCATTAATCTGCCTTTCTTGTTGAAGTACAAGCGAAAAAACTCTGTTGATAGAAGGCAGGGGATCCATAAGTAAATTTGTGTTCGAATAGTAGCGAAAGAATCATTGAGACCTTTAAGAAATCTAATGACATAGTCATTAGACTGATAAACTTTGGCAACATTCTCAGCTTCACAGCGGCAAGTTAAAGGAATAGGTCTGTGTGTGAGCAACTCAACTTATAAAATATTTAATTTGGTAAAATAATCAGTTATCGACAAAGTATTCTGCTGGAGGGTATAGATTTCTTTCTAGAGCTCTGAAATACGAATGGCATCACACTGTGAAAATCAATCTTGAAAATCATTCCATACATCCTTGGCGTTGTCGATCCATAAGATGCTCTGAGCAATGGACGGTGAAACAGAGTGAAGTATTTAGGGAAGAACTAAGGTATTACATCGTTCCCAGGCAGCGAACATTAGATCATCCTTAGCTGGAGTAGAAATAGATCCAGTAACAAATTGTAATTTGTTCTTTGCGAGCAGCGCCATTCTCATTGCTCGAGACCAAGAATGGTAATTGGTGCTCGTGAGAATCGTGGAGACAAGAACTAAGGCAGGACTCTTGTTCGCATGAATAAAATACGAGCTAGCTTCATTGAGTTTTGCAGTAGAATTTGTTTTTGTCATGGATGAGAAAGCTCAGGAGTGTTTGGCTCAAAAGAAAAGAGGAGGGAAAAGACAATGTTTAACGAGAATTTTCTCACTCTGATACCATGACAAAATTTAAAAGATTGGCGGAAAAAATTTTATTCACTGTATGTTTGAATTACATGGGGAGCTCATACACGTAGAGCTACTGGAATGTTTCAGCCCAAATAACAGAATGAATAATAGATACAAGGCATGATGTCCAACTCAGCAAAAATAACAAACTAATGCCAGCTAAGCACAATGAGAAGATGACAATTCTGTGAGTTAATTCGAATTGGTTCGGATTTGGCCTTAGCATGTGCAAGCGAGTTTTTGGATTTGGGCTATCTTTGCCAACTCTACTTAAAGAGGTGATTTTTCAAATTTCTTCCAAATCTTATTTTACTTTTATTTCATGTGGTTCACTATTAAATATAATAATAAAAAATATTTCTTATTTAAGTATATACAATATATATTTTCTTTTTTATATTATTAATAATATCTATACATTTCCATGAATCTAATGATACCAAATTGTATATATTTTTTTATATTTTCGCTTTAATATATATAATATTATTATTTTTTATTTCATCAAATTCTAGTTTAATTTTTTTAAAATATTTACCCAAACAAAAAATATAAATTCTAATATTTTAAATTGATGTATTTGAAATATTTTTGTTTTAAAATAATATAAGATTTTAAAGTTTTTCATCCATACGCGTTCAAAAAATTTTTTGCTTGCAAAATTTTCTTTCATGCAAATTGATTGCATTAATTCAATGGCATACGATAAAACAAAGCGTCTGTGGACATTTTTGTCCAATGGTAACACATAAAAGCTGTGTTTCCTAAATAAACACGTAGGCATAAAATCAGACGGAAGAAATGAGATGCACAAAAAATAGAATAAAACGCAAAATACTATTATAATTTTTTTCTAGAACTTTACGTGAGAAAGTTGCCGCGAGCTTGACGTGCAAAAATCAATGTTTTCAGGTTCTTAAGGTTTTCTGTCTATAAATAGGATACAATAGACAGCCTTAATTCTGTGAAAAAGCCAAATGTAACCTCAAGGAATTGGCTCATACGATAAACGTTTAGTTCTTTGTAATTTGCATCAATGGCAGCTGAACTCTTGCACCTGCCCTATTCTTGCCTCAGGGCACGTACACTTCCAAGACATTCCACACCAAGAGCACTTCCGGGAACTGCCATGAAATTTAAGATCCGTTGCTCTGTCAGCACTCAAAATTCCCAGTTAACTGCTGAAGAAAACAGGAGATCCGCCAATTATCAACCCAACATGTGGAATTACGATCTTTTGCAGTCCTTGACTAGTGATCAGCAGGTAGCTATATATCTTAAGCTCTTTTTTAGCCATTTTATTAGAGAATGAACGTTGTAGCTCGAGTGACATTAGTTTTACTCGAGCTTTATCTCTTTGTAATATTTCTGCAGGTTGAGGTTTATGAAGATAAAGCAAAGCAACTGGAGGACAGAGTAAGAAGCATGATGAACAATGAAGCAGAATCTTTGAAGATTCTTGAACTGGTTGATGACGTTCAACGACTAGGATTGGGGTATCGGTTCAAGGGTGAAATAAGGAGAGCCCTTGACAGAATTGCATCATTGAAAGATGAAACTAATAATAAGAGCTTACATGCCACTGCTCTCTGCTTCAGGCTCCTTAGGCAACACGGTTATGAGGTCTCTCAAGGTAGGTATCGGTATAGCCCGGAAGCAGGTACTACAGTACACAGGTAGTCAGACAGACACGAGACTGGAAAAGCACATAAAATAATGGATTACACAGGAACCCCCGTCAAACCGCTAAACAAACAGAATGGAATTTATACCTAAATAAATTTTTAGCATATTTTTATTTAAAATAAAAATTTATTTTAAATAATAGTTTATTTGAATACAAATCAAATCAAATCATTAAGATTTATTTGGATATGCAATTAAAATATAGGAACTTCACTAAAAAACTTGGTTCAACAACTTTCTTAGTTGAAATAAATAAGTCTTTAATTTTCTAAAATCAAACTGTTTTGAATAAATTTAAATCAAATTAGTTACAAAATTTGAGCTTGTTCTCACTGTAGCATCTTTTAAAAGATAATTATTCTATAAATCGTCTATAGAGTTTTCTTTTACCCTACAAGTAAGGTTAAATCGTAATACATGTCATATTTTATTTTTTTTAATAAAAATAAAAAGACCTTTGTGGATCGAGACATTGACTTTGAGACAATATTCTAAATCAAATTCACATGTTACACTTGAATTTGAGTTTATTCCTACTGTAGCGTTTTTTAAAGGATAATTATTTTATACATCACCTATAGAGTTTTTATTCTACAAGCGATATTAAGATCATGATACATGTCTTATTTTATTTATTTTTTAATAAAAATAAAAATACCTCTGTGGATGGAGACATTGACTTTGAGATGATATTTTAAAACAAATTCACATGTTATACTTGATAGCCCGAGTGCAAAGGTGGATGACTGAATCACAATGTGGGAATAAAAGCAGATTGGATCCCATTGCTTGGGCTAATGAACAACCACTACTGCAATTGTCATCAGTATTCTTCAACTCAGCATATTTAATATTCCATGGCTCTTCCTTAAATCTTGAATGCGGGCTGTTTGCTCCCCTAACCGAGTGTTTCCCATTATTGCATCAAAACCATCTAATGCTCCTCTCATCCAAAGTTTCTGCTGCATTTTCTTCTTTCGTCACCCAACAACTGCTTCAAAATCCTTGATTTTTCTCTTGAAACAAAGACACAGGATTATGGTTTTTGATTGTCTCTCTGTGTTCTTGTCCTTGTTGGAAGCAATATGTTATATATGTGGTTTGGGTTTTGCATTGACAGATTAGTTTCGTTTGTTTGTGTTCGAGGAAGAGCTGGGGTGGAAGGGATAGACATTTTATCTTGAAACTGTGGCCTTGGGTTTTGTATTTGTTACTTCATAAACTTCGTATGCTTCGATGGAAATTTATCAAAGGTAAATAATATAAAAAAAAAAAAAAAAAGAAAAACCTCACTTGGCAGTAACTAGGTTTAGAATACCCATCCAGGGAAAAAAGTTTAAAATAATTCTTATTAAGAAAAAAGACTTTAAATACCTCAATTGAGAGAAAAAACAATACAAAATCTATTTAGCTCAATTTTTGAAATATAAAAAAGCTATGTTTTTTTTTTCTAATCAAACAGAATTAAACTGTTGTATCCCTAAATACAACAAGATTTTTTTTTAATTATTTTGAAGAAGAGAGATTTTCATTTACTTTTTAAACATGAAGATCATACACCAATCACATTAACCAAATACTCTGTCTCTAACTGCAACTTAGTTTAATAACACTATCTAAGATAAATTTAAAGATCATTCTATATAGTCTCATCTGAAATAAAAGGACTTTTTAATGTATTTTGGACTTTCTTTGAAAAAAAAAATTTGAAATATAATTTTATATTTATTTTTTATTTTTGAGCTCGACCATGTATGAAATAAAATTACTTCAAAGTTCAAACTTGTCATTTTTTTTATCAAATACATTAATGAAAAAAATATTTTTGACAATGAATAATGATGATCATCGTTTAAACCCAGATGTATTTAGTAGATTCAAAGACCAAAATGGCTCTTTCAAGGCAAGCCTTTGCCGGGATGTGAAGGGAATGCTAAGCCTGTATGAAGCTTCGTACTTTGCCTTTGAAGGAGAAAATCTCTTGGACGAAGCCAAGGTGTTCACAAGAAAGCATCTCAAGGATCCCAAAGTAAACATAAGCGAAAGCCTAGCTGAACAAGTAAATCATGCTTTGGAGCTTCCCCTGAATCGCAGAATGAAAAGGCTAGAAGCTCGTTGGACCATCGAATCATACAGTAGAAGGCAAGATGTAAACCAAGTGGTTCTGGAACTGGCTTCAAAACAAATAACCGTGGGCTTATATAGCAATTAACTTGGCTTCTCTTGTGTGATTTAGATGGTGGATGGCTATGGGACTTTCAAACAAGCTGAGGTTTGCATGAGACAGACTAATGGAAAGCTTCTTCTGGACTCTTGGCATGGTGTCTGAACCTCAATATAGTAACAGCAGAAAATCTGACTAAAATTGTAAAACTGATAACCATCCTGGATGATGTTTACGATGTTTATGGGACTGTGGATGAATTGGAGCACTTCACAGTTGCTGTTGAAAGGTCCTTAATATCATTAGAGAATTCACGACTCCACCTACAATTTTTAGTTAATATTTGGCAGCTGTTTACTTACTGATTCTCAATGTTATGTGCAGGTGGGATGTCAATGCTGTGAATGATCTTCCAGATTATATGAAGTTATTCTTCTTAGCTCTTTACAATAGCGTCAATGAGATAGCTTACGACATTCTTAAAGAGCATGATGAAGTTGTCCTACCGTACTTAACAAAAGCGGTATACAATTCTATAGACTTGATTTAATTTATTTAAAATTTTTAACTTAAATATATGTTTTATTCAAATGTAGCATTGACGTCTTGCTTTTCGTTCAGTGGGCTGATTTATCTTAAGTCGTTCTTACAAGAAGCAAAATGGAGTTACAACATGCAAACACCAAAATTTGAGGGATACCTTGAAAATGCATGGATGTCTAGCTCAGGGCCTCTTCTATTGGTTCATGCCTACTTTTTACTGGGTCACAAAATAACAAAGGAAGAGTTTGAGTGCTTAGAAAAGTACCACAATCTCTTGCGTTGGCCATCCCTTATCTTTCGACTTTGCAATGACATAGCTAGTGCCAAGGTGCTTACATCTAACATACTTTCTGGTTGAATATTTCAATTACAACCTGATTTTTTTGCCCTTTTATCGTTCTATTAATTCTGACCCTTTGTTTTTTCGTTTTGTTGCAGGCTGAGATAGAGAGAGGCGACTGTTCAGGTATCCTATGTTACATGCGTGAAACTGGTATCTCGGAGGAATCGGCTAGAAAGTACATCAGCAATTTGATCGATGAAGCGTGGTAAAAGATGAACAAAGATGGAATCCAAGGCTCTCCCTTTGAGGAGGTTTTCGTAGAAACGGCGTTTAACATTGCTCGCATGGCCCATTGTCACTACCAGCACGTAGATGGACATGGAGCCCCAGATGAAAGATCTAAGAACCGAGTTACATCTTTGATAATAGAGCCCATCACTTTTACAGAGAGGTCTACCTCATTTTTTGGTGCATAAGCAAGTACGAGCAATATCCTGACTAGCTTAAATTAAGAAGGGAAGAACAAAAAGGTTGGAAATATTGAAACTTGTAAAATTGTAAATACTATTATAGATTATGGGTACGCTAGGCAAGGATATGTATATCAAATTAAACCATATATGATCGTGTCATTTAATGTATATAAAAATGCAATAATCGTAGAATAAAAGTGATCCTCTTTTATAACACAGAGTGGTTGTGTTGCAAATAAGAAAAACAAAATGTTTTCGGAAACTGCGTACAGAAAAGAAGATTGGTGCTGATCCTCTGTGACAAGCTGTGGTAGAGTAAGGTGAAGAGAATGAGGAAAGTGACAGAGTAAAAAGTTGAATAATTAGATGGAAGAAATGAATATAAAGAAAAATGTAAAGCGTTGTAGAGAGAGTTTGGATGGTCCAAAGTTCATTAGTTTTCCAAAAACTCTCAAAATGAAATGTTAAGACCCTTATATGTATCCCAAAGGAAGTGGTTACCAAATAGAAAACGATTATATAAAAATGATTTGTGCTGTTTTACTTATAGAAGATAAAAGTTGTGGATGCAAAAACTGACATTTGTGGTATAGGAGTAGATGCTGATAAAGCCTATTTCATATGTTCAATACAAGTTAAAGTTAATTTCTTGTCCTTTTTCATTATGTCCAATTTCTAGAGGGTGCAAACCAAATGAGATCCACAGCCTATGTCTTTGGCTCTTTTTAGTTGGCACTTGGAATATGAAAGTGTGATCTTGTTGAAAGGTGCAAGCTTGTCTTCAAACAAAGAAAGAATTATTGAACCAAATGGTCAAATGCAGATACTCATGAAGAATAATCATTTTCCATTCCGAGTGTCGTAAAAAAACAGTGTGAGATTTTAATTGCCAATATCATAGCGACATGTCTGGCCAATAAAAAAAAATCGTAAAAAGATAGAATACAATACAGGCTTTTCCAAGATAAACTGCAAAAAACAAATTACAAAGCCATCTGCGGATATGGGCTTTCCCGTTTGTTTAATAGCTTTTGCATCTCTCTCATTGTTCATTTTAGATTGCACCAAAATCTATAAATTTTGAATTTTGAATAGCTTGTCTTGCTAACATCAACTATTTCATAACCTGAGTTTCAATACTTTGAAGTTGGAAATGTAGACACCTTATTTTGTCCGGAGTCTTAATTTATAAAAATAATTAATTGGATTGGGTGACATTGTATTTTAATTTGACAATTTAGAATTAGGTTAGAATTAAATTAGAATTTTTAGGTTTAGAATTAACATTAATTAGTAAATTAAAAGTTAAAATAGGATTTAGGAATGATAAATAAATAAAAAAGAGAAGAGATAAGAAAAAAATAAAATAAAATTAATTTTAGGATAGGATAATTAGATTTTTTTAGGATAATTATTTAGATTAATATTAAAGTTGATAGAGTTAGATTAGGATTAACATAAAAATTAAATAGATAAAATATTAAAAATAAAAGATAATTAATAGAATAGGTTGAGTTGTATTAGGACTCTAACAAGCTTATGACTATAAAAGGGGTTAAACCCCATAACTTAGAGAGAATAATCCTTGGAGAAAAATTCAGAAAAAAGAGGGCAGCAAATATTAGGGAAATTAAAAACACACAGTGAGGAAGAAGGAAGGAAGCTCCGGTCAAAACGACAGCGGCACTAAGGCTTTCTGAAGTTCCAGGCAGCATTCAGTATCGACGATTAGCAGAAGAAAGCGTTGCAGGCCTTACAGTACTTCAAAAAATCAACAGGTAGTCCTTTATTTTTTTTTAAATCAGTGGCGACGCTGACCACGTTGACGAGAGGAAGAGGTCTGCGACTTGATCAACCCCAAAGCTTTGGCCAGGCATACTTAATGGATTACAGTGTCAGCTTATAGCCTCAAGCCCACGTGAGCTGAATTCAATACCCAAGATTGAAATTTGATTCATTCTCGTCAGCAAAGATCTCCACAATTGGTACCTATTTCCTTCTTACTTTTATATTCTTTCACATGTTTTATCCATTGATTTATGTTTGGGTATTTTAGGTAAAGAAAAAATAAAATAGCATGTGGTCAAAATAGTAATAAAATAATATGAATTTAGGGATAATAATAAATAAATTTGAGAATAAAAATTAAAACATAGAATAAAACAATGCATATTAAAAAATTGAATTTTTATTTAATAAAATTATTAATTAATTGCGATGATGGAATCTTTGAGGCGATTACGAATGAGTAACACTCGAAGAATTCTTAGGTGAGAAGATCCTTCTAAGTTTATCCAGAACGATGGAAGACTTAGAAGAAATTTTCAAAATAAACGAATAAATAAATAAATAATAAAACATAACAATAATAATAACATTTATATTCTAATAAAGATAAAATAACAAATAATAAATAAAATTAATAAATAATAAAATAATAATTCCGATAATGGAATCCTCAAGGCGATTGCGAATGAGTAACACTTGAAAAATTCCTAGGTGAGGGGATTCTCCTAAGTTTATCCAGAATGATGGAAAATTTAGGAGATATTCTTAATATTAAATACCAAAATCCTAAATATAATAAAAAATAATATATAAAAAATAATATTCAAAATAAATAAATAAATAAAAATAATAAATTAGGGAATAATAAAATTTTAAAATACTTCCGATGACAGAGCCTCTTCAAGGGAGTCGAATGGTACCCCTTGAATACTCTTGAGGTGAGAAGATTTTTTAAGAGTTCATCTAGAATGATGGAAGATTCTTAAAAGAATTTTCGATATTTAAACAATAGAAAGAAATATTAAGAGACCACATAATTAAGACTAAGTTAAAATAACACAAGATTAAAATGATACCAATATTGGGCGTTGTAGGGGTGCTATAACCTTCCCTACACGTAAATGAACTCCCGAACCCAAAACTTAAAATGTAGACCAGTTTTTAGAGTTATTAGGTGGCCAATCACACCTAGGTTAAAAAAGATTGGTGGCGACTCCATTTGTTTAAAGTCTAGCGTCCTAGTCTTAGGAAACGTTATGACAGCTTGGCGACTCCACTGGGGACAATTAAGAGAGTCGAGCTATAATTTAATCTTGTATTATACTAAGTCTAAGTTTGGTGGTCTAAATTTGGAAAGTTTTGATGTTGTTTGATGCTCTTTTGTTGATTTCTTGAGTGCTTTGTGGAAATTAATAAGATGAAGTTCCTTCTCACACACCACACTTTGCATTTGCATTCATAAAGCTCTCGACCCGAGCTCAGTCCTTTCTAAGAGGGAGTAGAGTACCTACCACTCTCGTGAGGTGATAACCTCCGCATGGGCTAGCAAAATACTCTCACTCAAGTTGAACCTTTTTCGCTTGTAGCCTGTCATGGGTGAGGATTAGGGTGCCTTACTAGTCCAGAGTGGATGATAGTAAGGAACAATTTGGGAACCTTTAGCCTTTTTATCTAAAGCCATGCATATAATGAAATTAGGAAGACCAACTGTAAGATAGAGCCATATCAACCCATGCTATAGAAAGTACCCATTACTTAGGACACATTTTTGATCAAGTTTGTTTGATTTTGATCTATACATGAGACACAAAAAGGGTACCATGTGTTCTTCACCAAAACATTTTCATGCATCAATCATACATGACAACTTTTTACCATACCATCCCATTCATACATATGTAGCATCATCTCATTTTGTTCATCTTCAATCATTGTTTTTAAACAAAGCAATTTCAAACTTTTTCAAGCATCACCACACGAAAAATAATAAACTCTAATTGTGGTAATAAAGGTTCAAAGATAGCCCGACCAAAAGTCCATTCGTATCACACTCGTTATCAAGCTAGGATCATGGAAGAAAAGCAAAGTGTCCGTATTGAGAAGATGGAAAAGGCTCAAGAGGAAATGAAGGGGCAGTTGGCTCAAATAACTGAATTATTGAAAAACTTGAGCAAGGGCAAAGGAGTAATGGAAGAAGCTATTGTCCAAGAAGGGGTCCAACAACGTAGCATGGAAGATCCCATATACCCTCCTGGATTCGGTCCTCATCCAAGTCAAACATCTCAAGTAGGAGGATATCCATTTGCTTATACATCCATACCTCAAATGTTTGGCCCAGCTCAGGGACAAATTCTCCCTTCCCAAGGGACAAAATTTACTGATCCAATTGAAGTACCTAACTTGGATGACCCGAGGGAGATTGAAAAGATAAAAGTCAAACAAGTAGAAGAGAAAGATGAGGCGAAGTCACAACAAAAGATCGATATGTTGGAGGAAAGACTTCGAGCTATTGAAGGCTTAGACCTATATGGTCCCATGGATGCTATGGGGTTGTGTTTGGTGTCTAATTTAATCATCCCACCCAAATTTAAGGCCCCGGAGTTTGAAAAATACAATGGGACTTCTTGCCCTAAGTCTCATCTCATTATGTACTGTCGAAAGATGGCTGCCTATGCTCAAGATGATAAACTTCTTATTCACATCTTTCAAGAAAGCCTTACTGGGTCTGCAGCGAAGTGGTATAATCAATTGGATGGAACTCGAATCACCACTTGGAATGACTTGGCAAGAGCATTTATGGCTCAATATCGACATGTTGCTGATATGGCCCCTGATCTCTGTCACTCCAAAGCATGGAAAAGAGAACTAATGAGAGTTTCAAGCAATATGCCCAAAGGTGGCGTGACATGGCTGCGGAGGTGCAACCTCCACTTTCAGAGAAGGAGCTTACCATTATGTTCGTTAATACTTTGAAGGCTCCATATTACGATAGGATGATCGGTAATGCTACTAGGAATTTTGCTGATATGGTACTGTCTGGTGAGATAATTGAGAATGCAATCAAGAGTGGAAAGATTGAAGCTCCCAACAATATTGAGAAGAAAGGAGGAGCTAACAAAAAGATGGAAGAAGAAGTCCATGCTGTTGCATATGGAAAGCAATATGGAGGCTATGTCCCACAACACCCTTATCACATGCCACAACCTTACTATCCTACTCAGAATCCTTACCATTCATACCCCAAGGTTAATGTTCAACCTATTCCTCAAACACCTGCACCAGTTACTCAGTCATCTACGCAGTTCAATAAACATGAGGGCAATCTTAAAGGATCATGGCCGCAAAGAGAAAGGACTCCCATTGACCCAATCCCCACGACCTACACTAAGTTGTATCCAAAATTGATCAAAGGACAACTCATCGCACCCGTCTATGCGGAACCTCTCAAGCCTCCATATCCGAAATGGTATGATGAGAATGCTCGATGCGAGTATCACTTCGGGAACGTGGGTCACTCTCTAGAGAATTGCATTGCGCTAAAGTATAGAGTGCAAGGACTGATAAAAGCTGGCATGTTGAATTTTGAAACGAAAGGGGAATCGGCTACGGATGCAAACCCATTGCCTAACCATACCAATGAGGGATGAGTTTCATGGGGGCATAAAGGGTTCGAGCCATGCGATTTTGAAGATTTATAAATTCTAGTTTTGTTTTTGCTTCTTTAAGTAATGCAAGATAGTTTTTGAAAGTGCTTAAGCCCATAAGCACAAGATAAAGTTTTATGTATGGGCTAACTTTTATTTATTCCTTTCTCAATAAAGCGACTAGTGTGATGCACTGTCATTTTCTCATTTTCTCTGTTCATTTGCCATTTCCCACATACTCGCCTTACCTTTTATTCACAAGTATCCAAATAATGAACATGATGATAATGATGTCAATAAATCTGGAATTCAATTTTGAAAGAACTACTGCTGTTGATGAATTACTAGTATGCTAATGTTGTGAAAGCAAGAAAAATGAAGGAAAGGTTGTTCACCATTCGCACTTGATAGATGGTACAAGAAAGGTAAATCTCTCACAGAAGCTTCTAACAAGTTTGTTATTGTTCAATAAACAATTTTTAATGAGAGTATTTACATTTGAAATGATAAATGGCCTTCTTTCACTATCCTTCAAGCATGAGTAAAATTGTCCTTTGATTACCCCTTTTGAGCCTATTATATTTTTTGTAATGTAACCCACCAAGGATCACCCTCCACACTGGGGGCAAAGAAGATGAAAATCATTTTAGGGGCAAAGATGAAAGTGTTCATGATGAATCAAAGGGCGAAAAAAAAAATAGCCCAGTTTTGTGGAAAAAAAAAGAAGAAAAGAAAAAGGATTTGAATTCAAAAAAAAAAGCAAGAAAAGAAATGAGTGAATTAGAAATGGGCAAAATGCCTAAATGTTTTACTTGATTAAAAAGTGATCCCTTGGTTTATAAACCTTAAAACACATTTTGAGCCTATTATATCCTTTTCTTTCATAAGCCCTCACCTGAGCCTACATTACATACCTTTAAAAGCCCATTTTGATCAAATGTAAATGCTTAAATTGAAGAATCATGTATTGAATGAAGACATTTTTGTATAATGAGATAATGATCCTTTGAAGGAAGTAGATCAAGTTGAATGAAGAAACCCATGAGCTTTAGAAGATATCTTGGATTGAAATCAAGAACGCCTATTAGGGGCATGAATTTGGATTGAGCACTAAAGGTTGAAGTTTGTCAAAGCCAATGAAGTTAAAAATGAAGAAAAAAAAAGAAAAAAGAAGAAAAAAGAAAAAAGCAAAGAAAAAGAAAAAAAAAGAAAAAGAAGGATTCAAAATTGAAAACCCAAAAAGGGTAGTTTGAATCAAATGAAAGGGCACCTAAGTTGAAAATCGGAAAAGGCGGCTTAGGAAAATATCAGCATCAAAAGGTTTTGATACGAGGGCAAGATCGGCAGACACTACATGAAAGAACATATCAATAAGAGTGGGCTTTTGGAAAAGAATTTCAGATTGACTTGGTTGAAATTGTCAGAATGTTTATTAAATGGATACTGAAAACCCTATTCCAAACTGTCCCATTGATTTTTCTTGATTTCATGTTCCTTTTCTAAGAATGAATACCTATACCTCTCATGATCATTTTAAATTTATTCCACCCCTATAACAAATTGAGAATATGCATAAGTGCATTACATTGGTGGTCTAATTGGAAAGAAAATAAATAAATGTTGGTAACCTTTTTTATGTAAAGTTTTGAAAAAAATATATTCTTTTGAGGAATCTTGCATTACTAAGAGAGAGAAAGAAACAACAATAAAAAATGATGGAAAATATAAACTTGAAAGCATGATGGCAAGTCTTCGAGCATAATTTGACCAAGACTCAATAGGAGATGGGATAAGAAGTGAAGATAGAAG
This sequence comes from Heritiera littoralis, assembly GCA_031772115.1. NCBI lineage: Eukaryota > Viridiplantae > Streptophyta > Magnoliopsida > Malvales > Malvaceae > Heritiera > Heritiera littoralis. Next base: position 3,719,849 of record JAPDPK010000052.1, on the reverse strand, counting down.
TTTTGAATAAGAAGAATCTAGCAGATATGTGGAATTTGAGAAAAATGAGATGAGCTTGAGAATCTTGTTACCACAATGGAGATTGCATTTACATACATTCATGGAGTAATTCGGGTAACATTCATAGCACTTAGGGCATTATGATGTTCATGATATTCATTACATTCATGACATACATCACATTTCACTATTGCATTTTGACATTGAACTATTTGTTAAGACATTAGGATAAGAAGTTCTGACTGATTAAAATTTTGAGGAAAAGAGAAAATATAAGAGATGGTAATTTGAAAAAAAATGATGAGGAGATGATGAGAAAAATACTTTTTTGAAAAAAACCTTAGATGAGAGCAAAGTCCAGTTTAGCTGGCACCTTAAGGAAGGATGAAGCCTAATATTGTTGGCATCAAAATGAAAGTTAAGCCCAGTCAAACCCATGTAAACTGGCATTCTGAAATAAAATCTTTATTTTTCAAAAAGTTTCAAAGCCTCTGTTGAGAGGAGCTCTTTATTTTTCAAAAAGTTTCAAAGCCCCTATTGAGAGGAGCTCTTTATTTTCAAAAGTCTCAAAGCCTCTGTTGAGAGGAGCTCTTTATTTTTCAAAAAAGTTTCAAAGCCTCTGTTGAGAGGAGCTCTTTATTTTCAAAAGTCTCAAAGCCTCTGTTGAGAGGAGCTCTTTATTTTTCAAAAAGTTTCAAAGCCTCTGTTGAGAGGAGCTCTTTATTTTCAAAAGTCTCAAAGCCTCTGTTGAGAGGAGCTCTTTATTTTTCAAAAAGTTTCAAAGCCTCTGTTGAGAGGAGCTCTTTATTTTTCAAAAAGTTTCAATGCCTCTGTTGAGAGGAGCTTTTTATTTTTCAAAAAGTTTCAAAGCCTCTGTTGAGAGGAGCTCTTTATTTTCAAAAGTCTCAATGCCTCTATTGAGAGGAGCTCTTTATTTTCAAAAGTCTCAATGCCTCTGTTGAGAGGAGCACAAGGTTATTTTCGAAAGTTCCAATGCCTCTGGTGAGAGGAGCACAAGGTTATTTGTCAAAGTCTTACAGCCTCTGGTGAGGGGAACTAAATGTTTTTTAAAAATTGTAAATATTTTGTAAAAAAGAAAAATACAAAAAAAATAAAAAAATCCGGACAAAATGGTTGTCTAATTGTCTTTGCACAATTCCTGATTTTCAGAAAATGTGCAAAGAGGGGTAGCTGTAGACACCTTATTTTGTCCGGAGTCTTAATTTATAAAAATAATTAATTGGATTGGGTGACATTGTATTTTAATTTGACAATTTAGAATTAGGCTAGAATTAAATTAGAATTTTTAGGTTTAGAATTAACATTAATTAGTAAATTAAAAGTTAAAATAGGATTTAGGAATGATAAATAAAAAAAAAAGAGAAGAGATAAGAAAAAAATAAAATTAAATTAATTTTAGGATAGGATAATTAGATTTTTTTAGGATAATTATTTAGATTAATATTAAAGTTGATAGAGTTAGATTAGGATTAACATAAAAATTAAACAGATAAAATATTAAAAATAAAAGATAATTAATAGAATAGGTTGAGTTGTATTAGGACTCTAACAAGTTTATGACTATAAAAGGGGTTAAACCCCATAACTTAGAGAGAATAATCCTTGGAGAAAAATTCAGAAAAAAGAGGGCAGCAAATATTAGGGAAATTAAAAACACACAGTGAGGAAGAAGGAAGGAAGCTCCGGTCAAAACGACAGCGGCACTAAGGCTTTCTGAAGTTCCAGGCAGCATTCACTATCGACGATTAGCAGAAGAAAGCATTGCAGGCCTTGCAGTACTTCAGAAAATCAACAGGTAGTCCTTTATTTTTTTTAGATCAGTGGCGACGCTGACCACGTTGACGAGAGGAAGAGGTCTGCGACTTGATCAGCCCCAAAGCTTTGGCCAGGCATACTTAATGGATTACAGTGTCAGCTTATAGCCTCAAGCCCACGTGAGCTGAATTCAATACCCAAGATTGAAATTTGATTCATTCTCGTCAGCAAAGATCTCCACAATTGGTACCTATTTCCTTCTTACTTTTATATTCTTTCACATGTTTTATCCAATGATTTATGTTTGGGTATTTTAGGTAAAGAAAAAATAAAATAGCATGTGGTCAAAATAGTAATAAAATAATATGAATTTAGGGATAATAATAAATAAATTTGAGAATAAAAATTAAAACATAGAATAAAACAATGCATATTAAAAAATTGAATTTTTATTTAATAAAATTATTAATTAATTTCGATGATGGAATCTTTGAGGCGATTACGAATGAGTAACACTCGAAGAATTCTTAGGTGAGAAGATCCTTCTAAGTTTATCCAAAATGATGGAAGACTTAGAAGACATTTTCAAAATAAACGAATAAATAAATAAATAATAAAACATAACAATAATAATAACATTTATATTCTAATAAAGATAAAATAATAAATAATAAATAAAATTAATAAATAATAAAATAATAATTCCGATGATGGAATCCTCAAGGCGATTGCGAATGAGTAACACTTGAAAAATTCCTAGGTGAGGGGATTCTCCTAAGTTTATCCAGAATGATGGAAAATTTAGGAGATATTCTCAATATTAAATACCAAAATCCTAAATATAATAAAAAATAATATATAAAAAATAATATTCAAAATAAATAAATAAATAAAAATAATAAATTAGGGAATAATAAAATTTTAAAATACTTCCGACGATAGAGCCTCTTCAGGGGAGTCGAATGGTACCCCTTGAATACTCTTGAGGTGAGAAGATTTTTTAAGAGTTCATCTAGAATGATGGAGGATTCTTAAAAGAATTTTCGATATTTAAACAATAGAAAGAAATATTAAGAGACCACATAATTAAGACTAAGTTAAAATAACACAAGATTAAAATGGTACCAATATTGAGCGTTGTAGGGGTACTATAACCTTCCCTACACGTAAATGAACTCCCGAACCCAAAACTTAAAATGTAGACCAGTTTTTAGAGTTATTAGGTGGCCAATCACACCTAGGTTAAAAAAGATTGGTGGCGACTCCATTTGTTTAAAGTCTAGCGTCCTAGTCTTAGGAAACGTTATGACAGGAAAATTAACAAAGTTTTCCTTTTAAGAAAGAGAAAAAGAGAGTGATTTTGGGAAAAAAAATAGAAAAAACCTGGGATAAATTGGATTTCTATTATAAGAGAATGTAAGCAAAAATCATCATATATATTACTATAAAGTTGGTTTCAAATCGTAGATAAAATATAAATGATTTTATCAAAGCATAAATTAGTTTATTAAAAGAATGTTGGTACTTGATTTTGGTTACTATTATTTTATTTCTTTAAAATTTTCTAAAATCACTTTATGAGAATCACCACTACAAGAAAATAACCCATCAGCAACGAAAATTTTTCCGTAGTAAAAATATGTTTTAGCGACGATTAGCTTTGGAATTTGGTTACTAATATGATTGGTTATGTTGGAATGCATAAGAGACAGAAATAGCGACGAAATGTCGTCACTAATTATCATAAAAATAAATGAGTCGCTAATTCCATTACTAATCAATTTGCGTGAAAATAAAATATGGTGTGAACAAATTAGCAATGGAATTAGCAGTAAAAATTCCATCATTGAAACCCTAATTTCTTGCGAAAAAAGTTAATATATTTTTTCAATATCTAAAAAAAAATATTTCGTTGCTAAAGACTTTTAGCCTTAGAATTTCATCTCCAAAGGATCCTTTTTTTTTTTAATTTATAAAATCCGTCGCAAAATCCCTTTTATGATAGCTAATTTTAATATTTTTTATTTTAAAAAATAAAACACAAATAAATTAAATTTTTAATTTATAAAATCTGTCATGAAAAACCTTCTGCGACAAACTTCCGTCGTAGAAAGGCTAATTTTACTAATTTTTTATTTTAAAAAATAAAACAGATATAAATTAAATTTGTTCTTTTTTTAATTTATAAAATCCGTCACAAAACCTTTCTGCGATGGAATTCCATCGCAAATAGGCTAATATTACTAATTTTTTTATTTTAAAAAAATTAAATGGATATAAATTACGTTTGTTCTTTTTCTTAATTTATATAATTCGTTACAAAACCCTTTTTGCGATAGAATTCCGTCGTAGAAGGGATGATTTTAATAGTTTTTTATTTTTTAAAAATAAAATGAATATAAATTAAACTTTTTCTTTTCTTTTAATTTTTAAAATCCATTACAAAAACTTTTCTGCAATGGAATTTCGTCACAAAAGGGCAAATTTTACTTATTTTTTTATTTTAAAATATAAATAGATATAAATACATTTGGTCCTTTTTTATTTATAAAATCCATCGCAAAAGCCCTTCTGTGACAGAATTTCATCGAAGAATGGATCATTTTACTAATTTTTTTATTTTAAAAATTAAAACTAATATAAATTAATTTTTTTCTTTTTTTAATTTATAAAATTCATTGCAAAACCCTTCTGTAATGGAATTCCATCGTAGAAGGGATCATTTTACTAATTTTTTATTATAAAAAATAAAATGCATATATATTAAAATTTTTCTTTTTTTAAATTCATACATTATGCTGCAAAAACCCTTCTGCGATGGATTTCTATCGCAGAAGGGATAATTTTAAATTTTTTTATTTTTAAAAATGAAATGGATCATCATCATCATCATCAGAGCCTTTATCCCAATAGATTGGGGTAGGCTATATGAACCAATATCTAAAATTACGTTAGATCATCCATATGTATTCTTTGCCTCCATAGATTCCTATTCAAGGCCATTTGCTCATCTAATTCTAAAACCTCCATGTCTTTCCAAACTACTTCCTTCCAAGTCTTTTTCAGTCTTCCTCTAGTCTTAACCCTTCTCTCAACATCCATAGCCTCTATTCTCCTAACTAGAGCATCTACAGGTCTACGTCTTACATGTCCAAACCAACGTAAACGATTTTCACACATTTTGTCTTCGATAGGTACCACTCCAATCATCTTACGAATATCATCATTTCTCATTCTATCCTTTCTTGTATATCCACATATCCACCGTAACATTCTCATTTCTGTTACACTCATCTTTTGTGTATGTAGCCTCTTAGTTGCCCAACATTCACTACCATATAACAATGTTGGTCTAACAATTGTCCTATAAAACTTGCCTTTCAACCATGTAGGAATTCCTTTATCGCACAACACACCCATAGCACTTCTCCACTTATTCCATCCAGCCTAGATCCTATAGGTCACATCATCATCAATCTCTTCATCTATCTATATTATTGATCCCAAGTATCGAAAATGATCCCACTTAGGTATCGCCACCCCATCTAACTTCACTACATCATGCTCTTCGAGTCGGTTAGAACTGAATTTACACTCCATGCATTCAGTCTTCACTCTGCTTAGTTTAAATCCTTTTGATTCCAACGTTTGTCTCCATAATTCCAACTTTGTATTGATCTCTGCTCTAGTTTCCGCACATAGGACAATATCATTTGCAAACATCATACACCAAGGCACCTTATCCTGGATGGATTTTGTCAGTTCGTCCATAACTACCGCAAACAAGAATGGACTCCACCTTGACCCTTGGTGTAACCCACCGTGATAGGAAACTCACTTGTTTGCCCCCCACCTGTCATCACATGTGTCCTTGCGCCTCTATACATGTCCTTAATTAGTTTAATATATTTCAAAGGAACTCTTTTCTTCATTAAGGACCACCAGAGTACCTCCCTAGGCACTTTATCATATGCTTTCTCCAAATCTATAAAGACCATATGGAGATCTTTACCCATTACACGAAAGCGCTCCATAAGTTGTCTAAGCAAATATATTGCCTCCATAGTTGATCGACCCGGCATAAAACCAAATTGATTCTCCAATATCTCTACATTCTTTCTTAATCTCCGTTCTATCACTCTCTCCCATAGTTTCATCGTGTGACTCATCAATTTTATGCCTCGGTAGTTGGCGCAACTTTGAATATCTCCCTTGTTCTTATATAAAGGTACTAAGACACTCTTCCTCCATTCCTCTGGCATTTTGTTAGTGTGCCAAATCTTATTAAATAGATTTGTCAACCACCTAACTCCTACATCTCCAAGGCATTTCCAAACTTTAATTGGGATGTCATCAGGTCCAACAGCTTTTCCATTCTTCATCATCTTTAGTGCCTCTTTTACCTCTGTCTCTTGGATTCTACGCATAAAGCATCGATTTAAATCCTTAAGAGGCACCGAAATATTATCCAAAACTTTATTTTGTCCGTCATTAAATAATTTGTTAAAATAATCGCGCCACCTGTCCTTAATTTCATTATCTTTAACGAGAGTTCTTTGATGCTCATCCTTAATACATTTCACGACTCCTAGGTCTCGACTCCTCCTTTCTCTTGCTCACGCCAATCTATATATCCTTTTCTCTCCCTCCTTTGTGTTCAACTTGTCGTAAATCTCTTTCGCAACCTTCGTCTTAGCTTCTGCCACAGCCTTCTTTGCCTCCTTTCTTGCTACCTTATATTCCGAAAAACTCTCTTCTGTATTGTTCTTCTTCAAAGCCTTGTAACGCTCTCGCTTAGTCTTTATAGCATCTTTTACTACTACAGTCCACCATGTTGCGTCCTTTCCAGTCGGCACTCTTCCGTTTGATACTCCTAATGTCTCTTTGCTTACCTCCCGAATACATTTTGCCATCTTATTCCACATTACATTTGGGTTCTCTTCTGTTGTCCAAGCCTCATTTTGAATCCAACTATCTCTATATGTTGTATGAGAATCTTCTTTTAGCTTCCACCATCGAATCCGTTCAATTCCTTTTTGTTGATTCCTTCGATGTCGTCTATCTATCTTCATATCTAGAACTAAGAGTCTATGTTGCGAGGGATAACACTTTCACCTGGGATAACCTTACAATCCAAACATCTATGTCTATCCCTACTCCTAGTTAAAAAGAAATCTATCTCACTTGCTCTTGGTCCACTTCTAAAGGTTATAAGATGAGAATCTCACTTCTTAAACAATGTATTTGCTAGGATTAGGTCATAAGATAAAGCAAAATTTAAGATAGCATCTCCTCCCTCGTTTCTTACACCATAACTAAAACCCCCATGTACTCTCTCAAAACCCTCTCCACTTGTACCTACATGTCCATTAAGATCACCGCCAATAAAAGGGTTTTCTCCTATGGGTACTTCTTGTACTACCTTATCTAAATCCTCCCAAAACTGTCGTTTACTAACCTCATCAAGTCCTATCTGGGGTGCATACACGCTAATGACATTCAACACCTCTTCTCCTAAAACTAGTTTAACCAAAATAATCCTATCACCTACTCCATTTCGGTCTCTATCTTTCCCTGTGTACCAAAGCTTATATTACCAAGGTGCTATCTCTCTAGCCTTTTCCCCAACCCATTTGGTCTCTTGGAGACACAAGATGTTAACCCTCCTCCTACTCATAACCTCACAAATCTCACCTAACTTACCACTAAGCGTACCTATATTCCAAGATCCTAACCTAAGCTTATGGTTATGGACGAACTTCTTTACCCACCCCCATCCATTGTGGTGTGGGAACCTTTGCCTATTTAACACCACATCCAGGCGTCGATGTGGCGCGTCGCTTTCGAGCGACGACCTAGCAACCCTTGCCCACTTTTCACTACACCCGGGCTCCGATGCTAATAAGCCCTTTTTCCAAAAACTATATTAAGAATTTTTAATTTATATGCATTTTATTTTTTTAAAACAAAAAATTAAAATTGGCCTTTCTGTCACGAAAATCCATCGCAGAAGGGTTTTTGTGATGGATTTTATAAATTAAAAAAAAGAAAAAATTAATTTATATCCATCCCATAAAAATGAAATGGATATAAATTAAATTTTTTTCTTTTTTTTTTAATTTATAAAATCCATCACAAAAACCCTTTTGCGATGGATTTTCGTGACGGAAGGGCCAATTTTAATTTTTTGTTTTAAAAAAATAAAATGCGTATAAATTAACAATTCTTAATATAGTTTTTGGAAAAAGGGCTTATTAGCGACGAAATTCCGTCGCTTATGAAAAGTTAACTGACACATTTAGGACAAAATAATTTTCTGTCACAAATTGAATACCAAATATTTATACCATTTTCTTATATTCAATCACATTTGGTTGGGCTGTCTGTAGTGTCCACACACACTTTCATAATTTGGCATATTCATTTATCTACACGTAACCCAGGATTCACATATTTGATTTAAAACTTATATGAACATCTACATCAATTTAAATTTATAACCAACACTTAACATTCAATTTAAATATCAAATAAGTATTTACATACCAAGTAGTACTGTACATAAACAGTTTGAATATATAAAGAAAAACTCATATACCTCAACAAATATCGCGTAACTGCTTGAGGGATACCAAAATAAAATCCTCCTAAGCAGTACAAATATCTACTGCAGATAATCTAGAAGTAAAATAAGGGGGTGAGCTTACACATAGTCAGAAATATATATACAAGAGCTGATACTATGCGTAACTATATGCAAGCATCTTAGAACATGCTCTTTCAGATAGAAAACCAATGATTGAACAATTTTTGGCACGAATACTGGAAAGGATACTATAGTCAGTTAGATAACTAGGTTGAGTATAGAAAGATGCTTTAAAGCACCTTATTTGTCCTAGTGTCTAATTCCAACTATAGAGAGTTCATTGAAGCTTATTTAATCATAAAGTTCAATAGTTATTCCGAAATAACTTTCATTATACAATTCACGAAACCATTCAAATAACTAGTTCCAAAACACTTCCTAAACAGTAAAAAAATCATTTTCAATAAACAATATTGAGATCTAAAACATACTATACGAATACATCGAAAATAGAAGTAATGAAATCTGGGAGTGCCTGGATTGGCCAGGGATTTGCCACCCTAGTAAAATAGTACAGTGTAGATTAGGCTTCACCTAATAAATTCATGCAATAACAGCAATAACGACATATGGCCATAGTAAAAAAAATCCATAATGTACACTAGCCATGTGACATCTATAGGCACTGAAGACGTGGCTAAGGTCCAATAGCAACAATAATTAGTAATAACAATAATAGGAGCATGTGCCCGTAGGTTGCTATGGGGCTAATTGTAACATCCAGATTTACCAAATTCAGACTAAAATTGTCCTTTTCAAGCAGTTGGTTGGGCTATGCGTAGTGTAACAAATTCTAAGTTAAGTTAAATTTTACATTAGTTAAATCAATATCCATTAACATCAGTTGGTCCCAGTTCAGATGTTTATGCATGCAATCTCATGTATCACAAATTCCCTTAACAAGTCTATACGCATGCATCCAAAGACTATAATTATATTTCAAATTCTTTTAGTTACATCCCTATACATTAGCTTGAGTAATGTATAATAAGTCCGAATATAAAATAAATAATTGTACATTCTATACCTTCAAGGAAGGTACCAAAAGCCTCGAAGGAAATAATAATCAGAAGGCCCTCGACCAGTTGACTCTATTGTAAGTAATCAAGAAGGGATAAGAGGGGGGTGAGCTTATAAAGCCCAATAAGAAATACATATAAAACACTACAAGAAAATAGACTTTCAGCGACGAAAATTTAGCTACGAAATTTTTTCGTCGCTGAAAATTGATATTAGCGACAAATTACCGACGAATTTTCGACGGATTAGCGACAGAAATTATATTCAGATTAGCGACAAAATTCTGTCGATAATTAGCGACAGAACATTTTTCGTCACTAATTATGGCGAGAGGTACTGTACAATACTGCAAAAAATTAGGTATTAGTGATGGAATTTTTCCGTAGCTAATTCCGTCGCTAAAGACAATTACCGACGGAATTAGCTACGGAAACATTCCGTCGCAAAATATCCATAATTCTTTTTTTTATTTTCATCATATAACTGGACAAAAATTAGCGACGGAATTTTTCCATAGCTAATTCCGTCGCTAATTGTTTTTAGTGACGGAATTAACTACGGAAAAATTTCATCACAAAATATTCATAATTCTTTTTTTTATTTTTCATCATATAACTGGACAACAAAAAGCGACGGAATTTTTCCGTCGCTAAAGACAATTAGCGACGGAATTAGCTACGAAAAAATTCCGTCGCTAATTTTCATCCAGTTATATGATGAAAAATAAAAAAAAGAATTATGACTATTTAGTAACGGAATTTTTCCGTAGCTAATTCCGTCGCTAAAGACAAGTAGCGACGGAATTAGCTACGAAAAATTTCCGTCGCTAATTTTCATCCAGTTATATGATGAAAAATATAAAAAAGAATTATGACTATTTTGCAACGGAATTTTTCCGTAGCTAATTCTGTCACTAAAGACAATTAGTGACGGAATTAGCTACGGAAAAATTCCGTTGCAAAATATTCATAATTCTTTTTTTTATTATTTTTTATCATATATCTGTACGAAAATTAGCGACGAAATTTTTCCGTAGCTAATTCCGTCGCTAAAGACAATTAGAGACAGAATTAGCTACGGAAAAATTCCGTCGCTAAATATTCATAATTTTTTTTTTCATCATATATCTGTACGAAAATTAGCGACGGAATTTTTTCGTAGCTAATCCTGTTGCTAAAGACAATTAGTGACGGAATTAACTACAAAAAAATTTCGTCGCTAAATATTCATAATTCTTTTTTTTTATTTTTCATCATATATCTTTACGTAAATTAGTGACGGAATTTTTTCATAGCTAATTCCGTCGTTAAAGACAATTCGCGACAGAAAAATTCCATCACTAAAACCTCGAAAAGTGTGTTAGATCTAGTTAGCGACGGAATTTTTCCGTCACTAATCCGATGGAAATTCCGTCACTAATTCCTCAAAATTCTCAACTTCCCTCCTTTTTTTCTCTCTTTCCCGCCCGTGTTTGCCATTTTTAGCTTCCTTCTTCATTTTTTCCAGTCGCCCCTACCCTCACCAATCTCCACCGCTACCGCTCGCCCCCCAGTCACCGATCACCCCCCAGTCGCCGATCGCCCCTCACCATCGATCACCCCTCACTGCCGGTCGCCCCTCTTGCTGTCTTCAAAAAAAAAAAAAACAAAAGTGTGTTGCCCTCCCCCAAAAAAACAGCCAGTCGCCCCTCCCCCCACTGGTTTCCACCGCTGCTGCTTGCCCCCCATCCGTCGATAGCCCCTCACCGCCGATCGCCCCTCACAGTGGTATTATATATTTATTTCTTATTTTTACATTTAAAATTATATATTTATTTGTTTATATTGTTAGTTTGTTTTATTTTTATATATATTCTCTTTTTATATATTGTTAGTTTGTTATTCATTTGTTTATATATTATTATTTCTTTGTATATATATTTAGTTATATGTATATATTTTTAATTTGTTGTGTGTATATATTTAATTTTTTGTATATAGTTATTTGTGTATGTCAAAGTTAGTTGTCTATATATATTTATTTTTTTGAATATATTTGTATTTGTTTATTTGTGCATATATATACTTTGTTGTTGTTTATTTGTTTAATTTGTTATTAATGATTTTAATGTTATTGATATATATATTAACATATTTAATAGTATATATTTATTTGTATATATAAGAATATTATTATGAAATTTGTATTTAAATGTTTATATTTATTTTTGTTAGCTTTTAAATATATAAATTTATTTATGTAAATTTAATTTGGTTATAATATTTTTAATTATGAAAATTTATTGTTGTTTTAGTGTATCTAGTATTATTAATTTTTTTTCTTCAAAAAGTATTATTAATTTTTTTAATGTGAGATATACACATTGTTTTATATATATATATATATATATATATATATATATATATATATATATATTCTTTGCATAAATGTTTATATTGTTGTATTAATAGTTTTAATATATTTAGTTATTTGTATATATTTTTAATTTGTTGTGTGTATATATTTATTTATTTGTATATATTTATTTGTGTATGTCAAAGTTAGTTTTATATATATATATATATATATATATATATATATATATATATATATTTGTGTATATATACTTTGTTGTTGTTTATTTGTTTAATTAGTTACTAATGCTTTTAATGTTGTTGATATATATATATATATATATATATACACATATATATACATATATATTATTTTTTTCATTAGTTTGTTAAGTTCATTAGTTTTTTAATACATATATTATTTTTTTTCTTGTATTGCAGGTATAATGAATCCATCAAAAAAATCATCTATTAAGAAGTCTCGACCTGGTGGATGTTCTTCAATGGGTTGGAAGTCCTTTTTCATGCCTACTCCACGATCTCAGACCCCACCAATGGATGGCTGAGATGACTCATGCTTGGAAGAGTAGCAAAGGAGGCCCTTTAAATCCCAATGATAGACACTCATCGAACCTCGAAGATGGGCCTTTTTCATGAATCTCTGTTTTAATATAAGAAATATTAAGTACTTTGTTCTTTTTATGTTTTAAGAATTTCATGGTTGTTGAGATATGTTGTGGATTTTATGAATTTTAACCATATTTTATGATTATGTATGAATTTAGGGTTTTAAGCATAAATTTAGATTTATTTCGGAAAACATTTGGAAAGAATTTTGGAATTTAACATTTTGGTAGCAAAATGCACAAATAAAAGATGAGGATGAAAAAAATATATCATTAGTGACGGAATTCAAGGAAATTAGTGGTTGAAATAATAGCATTAACAATGGAATTTTTTGTTACTAATACCAATTAAAGGAAATTAGCGACGGAAATAATAGCATTAGCGACGAAATTTTCTGTTGCTAATTCCATTAGCGACAGAAAATTTTTATTATTAGCAACGGAATATTCTGTCGCTGATAACATTCAGCGACGAAATAATTTAATAACATAAAAAATAAATTTATTATTAGTGATTGAATATTCTGTCGGTAAAAGCTTTTAGCGATGGAGTTTTTTAATAAAAATTTAAAAATAAAAATAAAATTAGTGACGGAGTTAGCGACGGAAAATTCCGCCGCTAATACTTTTACCGACGAATTATTAATGACAACATTTTCATTTTAGCGACGGAAAATTTCCGTCACTGATATGAAAAAATTCGTCACTGATAAGTATAGATTCCGTCACTAATTAGCGACGAAGTATACTTTCAGCGACGAAATGAGCATCAGCGACATTGATTTTTCCAACGAAAATTTTTCGTCACTGATCTGTTGCTAATCCGTCGCTAAAACGCTTCAGCGACGAAATCAGACTTTTAGCGATGAAAAATTTCGTCGCTGAAGGTCCCTTTTTTTGTAGTGAAAATACAGATATCGTAAACTACATGCAAGTATCTGAAAATGATTAATAAACATTACAATGTAAGGGATATTTCATAAAACAAAAGATCAGAAGAATTTTCTCTATAGCTCATTAGGGGTTTTAGGGATGAGTTTGGAAGGATGCTTTAAAGCACCTCACTTGTCCTTTTTTCCTAACACCTAAGCCATAAAGGAGTCGAGGAAATCTTTTCAGAAAAGGAATTCATATATTCCAAAATCAAAAGTAAATCAAATCGGTATAAAAAAATTTAGTTGGCAAAGTCATGCTATGCAGATGACGTAAATCGATCAAATTCAGAAATTATATCATATTTCAAGTCATATCATATAAATCTGTATCAAAACATTTCAGAATTTAGAGTTTGAATATCAGAAATTTTGAAATCATATAGAAATCAACAAAATAACAGAAAGTGGAGACATGGTAATAACTCAGTGTCATAACGTATTAAGTTTTGAAAAACCTAATAGTTAGACACAAAATCTATGTAGTCGCCACCAACCATTCAACCTAGGTGTGATTGGTCACCTATTCAAACTATGGATAAGGATTGGTCTACATCTCCAATTTAGGAGTACGGTTACACGTGAGGAAGGATTAGCACCCTCACAAAGCTCATCCTAAAATGGTACTAACTAACTTTAGGTTATCTCAAATTTGCCTTACTTAATCTTAAGTTCAAGAATTAAATATTGGAAAATATTTCTAAGCATCCTCCATTAAGCTGGTGGGGTAACTTAAAAAATTTTCTTTATCTCAAAAGTATTCAAGTAGTACTATGTGACTTGCTTAAAGAGGGTTTGTCGTCAGATTCATTTTAATGTTTTATCAAAAATTATAATTTTGACTCCTATCTAATTCATTCTTGCTATCTTATCATTTTTATTATTTCTATTGTTTTCTATTATTTTATTAATGCTTAATTTTATTAATTTATTTTATTAGAGAATGAATATGAATTATTTTTCTCAAAAATTCTTTTTAGATCTCTCAGTAAGTTGGTTAGATCTTGAAAGAAACTGCTTGACTTAAAAATTTTGAAAATATTACTTAAGCATAATCTCTTTTGGAATCTTATCATCGGAATAATCAATACTCAATCTAAATAATTATTATTAACTATTATCATCCTATTTTATCATTTATTATTATTATTATTATTATTATTATTATTATTATTTCTTACTGTTATTGAATAATTACTATTTCTTTATATTTTGTCTTTGTAACTAATTATTTTAATTTTAGTTTTATAATACATCTTGTTTTATTTTTAGACTAAATATAAGCCATTAGTTATCAAAAACCTTTAGACCATCCATTAAGCTGGTGAGGCCTTAAGAGAACTTCTAATCTAGAAATTTTCAAGAATATTACTTAAACGTAATTCTCTTGATATTTCATCATCGGTGTGATTCATATTCACATTCGTTATTTTAATATCTAATTCTGGTTATTTTATTTATTTCCTTTCTTATTTTGTTACCTACTAATATTATTTTTATTATATTATTATGAACTATTAATATCTTTTCTAGTTTTGTAGCTAATTGTTTTTATTGTAATTTTCTAATAAATTATTTTTAAAATGAATATAAATTATTTGTTATTGAAAACTTTATTTAGACTCTCTATTAAGCTGGTGAGGCCTTGATAGAATTTTCTCACCTAAAAATTTTCAAAAAAATTACTTAACCGTAATTCTTTTGATATTTCATCATCGGATTCATCTTTATTTATTCTCATATGATTAAATTTTATTTAAAAATTATAACCTAGATATCATTACTAATTACTATTATTATACATTATTTTATTTTATGCAATTATTCATAAACTCAAAAGCATAAGATCTTTGGCACTATCTAATCTAAATATCAAACCATATAGACATGAGCCAAATTATTTTATTAATCAATCTATTCAATTTAATACCTAACTTAATTATGTTCTACAAGTTAATTGAATAATTAATTTTAATTTAACAAATATAATTAATTAATTTTCCTAACAACCTAATAATGAGAAACATACATATATTTTAAAAACGTGTTAGATATCATTAAAATAATAAAAATATAACTTTTTCATAATTTAAATAAATAAAATAAGAGATATATGTGTATGAGTGATATACCTTGCAATAGCCAAACTTTCCTTTGCACATGCTACTGTGTTCCTCTTATTTTCTCAAATATGCACTTCAATCAAGTGGCTTGAAACAGCAACATAAATGCAACACACAACAACCTAGTGCAGTGGCGGTGAAACAAGTGCGAGGCAGCAGCGAAAAGAAAGGCAGCAGTGTATGGCCTGGTGCAGCAGTCGATAAAGAGACAGTTGGACAAGTTCTGTTCTGGCAGGAAGCTTGGTGTAAGGATGATGATGATGGTGCGGCAGGCGATGCAAGTAGGGTGAAACACAGCAGTTCAGAACACAGTGAAGCGACAACAAGCTTGCTAAACCATAGGAATGGTACTGGGTAGTAGCCTTCCTTTTCTTTTATTTTTTGCACTTGTCCCTCCTCCCTTGGTGATTTTGTTCTCTTCTAATTTATAAATTAAATTAAATTTCAATCAATGAGAAGATTGCATCTAATATTCACATTCCTCTCCTGATTAACTTTCCATTTTCTTCAAATTTTGATATCTTTTACAAAAGATTCAAACAAGCATTCAATTTTTGAGATTTCTTTCCAAAACTAAATTCTAGCTGAATCTAATTTTTAATTTTCATATTTTTTATTGAGTTTCAATATTTCTCCAAAGTTTCCTAATCCAAATTTCCATTCCTTTTCAAAATTCATATTTAAAGCTTAGTTAACTTTAAGACCAAATATATCTATATATAATATAGTTTGAGATCCAATATTTTAAAAGCTCAAATAACCCTTGAAATCAAATCTTGAAATACAATCGTTCAAGAAATAATAATAAGTTGAAATTTGATTTTACCAAAAAAGTGTTTGAACAAAAATGGTGTCTACACTCAATATACATCATGCAGCAAGGATATCTCGTAAGGATAATAAACAAATAGACATATGGTCATAGTCCAAGTGGTCTACAGTGAACACTGATCAGGTGTCATTCGTGATCACTGTGGACTGGATCAAATCACACAACAATAAAGTGCACAGGATATATATCATATATAGATACTGTAGGCCCTGAAGGTCACACTATGGCCAGATACTGCCAAATACAAAATATATAGTAGTTCAGATACTGCAAGATGACGGTTAGCTAGTGTCTCAAAACATATGATTTTCATAAATCCAAATTCGAAATAGCATTTTCAAAGCTCTCAAAGGTTCACAATCAATCAAAATACAAAGTCTTCCAAAATTCGAAAATTTTATATTTTTTCTTAAATATCTCTAAAATACTAAATTTTGGTAATTTCCATAAAATAAAATTTAAATTAAAAATTTATGAACATTTCAAAATCATGCAATTTAATATTTTCAAAATCGAATTCCTTAGGAAATTCCTATTCTTAGAGCATTTCTTAATTTTCTAGCCTAAATCGCAGTAACTAATATCTTTACAAAAATTTGGCAGTATAACAGTATAAATTTTCTAAAACTTCCTGTAAGACAAACGTAGTTTATAAAACATAATACAATTGATTTTAAATCCACTTTCGTATCTCTTATGTTCCTTACCTAATAGTCACAACGCAATTTATCCGGATCAGTCTAGGAATCAGAATTCAACAACAAGCTGAATCACCCAAACTCCAACTCACTCCCGGACAGCAAAACATTATTAAAACAATTTTAATTCCCAAAATTACCTTCTCATAATATTTATAACTCCTAGAAATCTCTCAAAATTCCCCTCAATATTTTTCAAAATAATTCCTATACCAAGATTATATCCTTCCATATCGTATTTAATAGCACTTAGATATTGATAAGTACTCAATATATTCATGTTGTTTAGAAGTGCAACTATTTAAATAAAAGCTTATTTTGTTCTTCTTCATCGAGCTCATGTGTGTGTGTGTATGTGTGTATGTGTATTTATACCTATATATATTATATGTATAACTCCACCTTATCCATCCTTAATGCACCCATACTCAGATAAATATTATCTAGCCATATTACATATAATTGCACAATGCATTTATACAAATTTTTATACCTTTAATTAATTACCTTTAAAATTCTTCAAACTTGAACTTGCAATTGTCTTCCCTTTTTATCGAGAGTCTATCCTTAAACTCTCTTTATGTTGGCCCCTCATAATTCCTCAAAGTTTCCACAATTCCTTTTATAGCCACTAGAACCATGCCTAACCAGCCTCTATCTAAAGCCTCCAAAGGCCACCCAAACAGCTACTAAAATTGAACAATCCGTTATATACAGTAATTATCTATATTCACACACACAGTAAGATGGTTGGGTTGTCTGCAATGCCTTTATCACACTCACTTTAACAATATTACACTTTTTAAATATGAAATTCTATTTATAACTAATATCAATATTTACAGTAAAATATTATTTTCAGTATTTTCCCACAAGTTCTACATCCCTTGTACATCATTATAAAAAATGTAGTACTATATATAATAAGTCTGAACATATAAAGAAATAAGATATACCTCCAGGATCCACTCACTGCTGCCTCAGGGTACTATAAGTGTAGCCAAAATCCGTGGAACGGTATAGCAGTAGGTCACTGCAGATAATTTGTAGAGTGGAAAAATAAGGGGTGAGCTAACGTGCTCAATAAGAGAATTATATGCAAGACTGTACTATGAAATCTATATGGTAAACCATTTAATTCCTAACAGTACACTAATGTATAAATAAGGAAGGATACTATATTCTACTAGGAAACAGGATGAAGTATGGGAGGTACTCTGAAGTATCTATCGTGTCCTGGTACCTAGAAGCGACTATAGGGAGTAATTAATTGCAAATGACATGTAAAATTAGTTTAAGTCACTTGAAATCAGTTTATGCAGTTTTCATTAAATATATAAAACAATATTAAACACTTTAATTAAAACACTTCAGTAAACAGTTTAGTATAGAAATCCAATAAACAGTATAGTAACAATTAAAATTCCACAGTACAGTTGATATTCAAATCATTCACTTTGGTACCAGTGAGCATTTTAGTTCAGTAAAACAGTATAGTACAGTGGAGACCAAGCAACACACAATGAATATCATGCTATAACAATATCCTAAGAAGGGCGAAACAGTAGTAGTACGACATATGCCCGTAGTCACAATGGTCTACAGTGTACACTTGCCAAGTGACAACTGTAGAAGCTGAAGACTTGGCGGGTTTATCAGCAACAGTAGTAGTTACACGTGACACGAGAGCATGATACGAGGTCTAATAGTCTCAAAACAGTTTATATACAATAAAAACATCATTTATGAAATCATTTTCAATAATAATATCTTCAATCAGTCTATAAATAAATATATGAAAAATATAAATAGTTCAGAAATAAAAATTCATAAAATATTCACACTTCAGTATTCTTTTCTAAAAATATTTTATTTATCTGTGAACAGTTATAAGCATATGCTGGCACCTTCACGTGCGTAAAATTCATTAACATGAATATTTTAATATTTTTTCGATAAATAATAAAATTATGCAATTTTAATAAATCACATGAAAATCACTTAGAAATTTATTTATTTCTAATATTTGAGAATATTAAAGATAATTTCATTAAATTTCTAGAATTTCTGGTAGAATAACAACAGTTTCTAACATAACCTTCCTACATTGAAAACACAGTATATTATCAACTATTGTCCATAATTTCACCAATTCCAATGCATTGATTTCCAAACTATTTCATAAAATTATCTTAAGTCAAAAATGCATTCATAGTATCCTAACAGCTTCCACACTCATCCCTTACCTGTTGTTTTTCTATCGACTTACCGATAGCACCACTCGACAATTCTTCACTCCCGGGCTGCAAAACATTATGCCAATCACAATTATTCACCACAATTCAATTCTAATAAATTTTTCTTAATTAAATTCTACTACATTGTCCACAATGATCATTAAACCCAGTATAATTTACACCGGTGCTAAAACACACTTTCCTTAAATCAACTCCTATTTAAATTTCGACTTTACCCACAGTCTTCCCTTAATTTATACAGTCTCATGGGACCCTAAATTCATCAAATTGAACAACATTTCATACTCCCCCTTCATGTGGTTGAATGCATCAAGGTGCCATTCTCTTGGTTTTTCAACAATATAATCACTAATTAATGTTATTTTCTTACTCTTCATTTTTATGCATTAAACTACAAAAATTCATAAACTTCCTACCATGGCTGAAACCCTAGGGACACGCATAGGTGTGGTTCAATTCAATCCAAGGCCAAAATCAAGCTTAACACACTTAGTTTCTTCACTTTCTACCATTAGAACTTAAAGAAATCAAAGATATAAGTTTAACATTCCTTCGCCGAAACCTGTGGGATTCCTTTCCTCTTGATTTTGTTCACTTCACAATGAGATGTTGGTATGGGTGTGTAGAGGATTGAATTTTAGGGAAGGTTATAAAAGAAATATTTGTGTTTTAATGTGTTTTTAATGGTGATTTAAAGCTTTTTCTTTTACTTTTAAGGTGTTTTAATGGAGGAAAGTTGAAGGTTGAAGATGACGAAGTGGTGGCTGGGCATGGTAAGTGTAGAATATTCATTTAACTTCAAAATGACCAAAATGCCCATAGTTATGATAATTTTGGATAATTTTACCCTTAAACTTCCATAATTTTTTAACTATCCAATTTAACTCCAAAATACTTTATTTCATTCATAAATATTATTATTGAACATAATTTAATGAATGAATAGGATTTTATTAAGGTTTGATTGATCATAAGGGTGAAATTATGAAAATACCCCTATCGAGCCAATAGCGTAAATTTTTATTTCACCACCGATTCGATCTATCTACTGACATAGCATAGAACTTATTTATATGTAGATTATTATACTTCAGTCAGTAGGTCAAAAGTCAATTTAGTTTGACCATTATTTACGAAAGTTCAACCGGGTTATGTCCTTAATCGCCATTTTCTAAATTATTGACACACTTCCTAAAAATAATCTAAATAGAGTAATATGGGTTCTAGATTCTTACCATAGGTTTATTGGACCTCTCGTACAGTATCTGTGCAGTCTCATGTCCATCTGGGCAATGTAGAGCTTGTGAGGCCCACAACACTGTTTCTGGTCATACTTGCGAAATACACAGGAATTGAACGGTAGTGAGTAACCTTACATGTAAACAGTACTAGAATCCATGGCTCTCACAAAAATGCTACAAACAACCACCTTTTATAGCCCTTCAACAACTTTGATAAGCAGCCTAAAAATCCTAATTGAACACTTATCCTTAATTACACTAAACAGCCCCATATATCAGCCAACACAAAAACCCGAATAGCCCTAAAAGATGCTATTTCCAGCTTCAATTTCTTCCACTCGGTTCACTCTCCCTCACATGTATCGCTTTAAATTTGCTTCATTTTTCAGCCCCTTGGAACACTATAAACAGCTTTTAATTTATTTTTCAGCCAAGAGAATGCTTAGATCTCTCGCTTCTCCACTGCTCTACTACTTTCCTGTTTGCATTGAGAATGAGGGAAGGCCAGCAGCCCTTATTGTTGGTCTATTTTTTTATCGAAAGAATAAAGTCAACAGCCCCTACTGTTGCCCTGATTCAAACCGAAAGGAAAGCCCTTGCGTTAGCCTTGCTTTAGCTTATTTCTTGGCTTATTCTACTACTGTCTTGCCTCGAGTCTCCTTGTCCTTTATCTGTTCATGCTATAAGAATGTAGCCTTTATGTTTTAGCCCCATTCCAACCTTCAAACACTACTTGAATGCCATTGACTTTGCCTTGTTTAGGCCAACCAAATGCCTTCAACTCCACTTCAACTTAGCCTAAAAATACAGCCCAAAATCGAGCCTACTCACACTTGTACAATTCTACAGTAGTTCTCTCTCTTTTCACTCCCTTCTCCTCACTCATTCAGCTACTAGCTTCTCTTCTCTTGTTTGTTTCACTTCTTCCCTCCCCTTTTATTTTCATTTTTCTTTCCATGGCTTTTTGTTAAGCCACAAATGATGCTAACAATGATGGTCTACTAAAGAAAACCATCAAAGTGGGGTTTGGTGGGAGAAAGTCCCATCAAACTCCGCTGATTTTATATTTAATTTATTTTATTTTATAAATTTCAAATATTTTATTTTAGTTTTATTCTAATCACTAATATCTATTTTTATATAATTTATAAATATATTTACACAACCAATATATATTTTTCTACATTAATTTGCATATATATTATATGTAATATATATTTTTCTTATTTATTCTCTCTCTATATTATATATATTTTATATAGACTTATGTATATCACATTTAATTTAGTAAACTTGTACCCTTAATGTATAATATATCAATTTATTTCCCTATTGAATTAATATATATATATATATATATATATATATCTAACCTATTTTTACAATTTCTAAATTATATTAACCATTTATTGCTAAATTTACTAAACTTGGAACTTTATTCTCACTATTTGAAATAATAATAATAATTACAAACTACATTTCATTACTTAGGTTATTTAATGTCTTCCATTTATTTTTAGAATCAATGCAAAATTTGCAGTCATCACATTCTCCCCACCATAGGAAATTTAGTCCTCCAACTTTGCATTGGGCTAACTCTAATCAAATAGTTCTGGGTACTTCTGCTGTACAATGGTTTCTATCTTGGACAGATCAACAAATACCCTGTCCTTTGACACCACATAACCCAAAAAAGTAATAGGATCCAACCAGAATTGACACTTACTCAAACTTAGCATATAACTTACGATTTTTAAGGGTCTGGAGGATAATCCTCAAATGTTGCTCATGTTCTTCTCAGGATTTAGAGTACACAAGAAAATCATCTATGAAACTGTTAGCTTTAAATTGACATATGTATTTTGAAATGACAAAACTTAAGTGATCTTTTATGTTTTGATTCATATTGTAAATTTACTTTACCACACATGATTTTCTCAATTCATTTTTAAGTGCTCATATCAAATATTAAGACCATGATTTAATGAAACATTCTTATTGGTCTTAATACTTTATAAAATGGTTTTCAACATTTTCATTAATTAATGTTTTTAAGATTATATTGAACACAATTTTAGAAAAATTACTTAATGAGTTTTTGGACTATGTTTTCATTTGAGAAAGTCAAGAAAAACTCCTAAAAAATTCTAAAATGTTTTGGGTTGAATTAAAATCAAAGTATACATCATTTCTAACCCAAAATGGTTTAGAAAAGTGCAAGAAATGCTCTCTAGAAGCATGGGATCGATCCTTTCATGGCAGAATGCATTAGAAGGCATTCGAGAAAATTCGAATCGATCCCCTATGGCAAAGGATCGATCCCTTTTCATGAAAACAGTGCCCAACGGCTAGTTTCTGTGAGATAGAATGGCTACATTCGCTTTTGGCTCCTACAAACGTTCATAAACCATCCAAGGGATTATAAATAGAGGCTTGGAAGTTCAAGGAAAGAAGAGGAATAGCTGAGCAACATTTTTCATCATCTTCTTCATCTTCCTCAAGCCTCAACAACAATTCAAGTGCTACAAAGTCTTCATCTTCCATCACTCTCATATTCCTTGTATAGCATAGCACAAATATTGTATAGGCTTTTCCTTGTGCTTACTCTTTGTAATCATTTGCCTACCTAGAGGCCTTCTTTGGTTACATCCATTGTAAACACAAACACACCTTGTAAATGGGAGGTTTCTCGTTAGCCTTAGAAAAAGAGAGAGGTTTCTCTTTAGCCTTAGAAAAAGAGGGAGGTTTCTTTTGAGCCTAGAAAAAGAGAGGTTTCTCTTGAGCCTTGAAAAAAAGGGATTGTAAAGACAAATTCAAGTTAGTGAATTTGGGGAAAATCCTTGGGAGCGTATCAAGGTAGAAGACATAGGCAAGGTTGCCGAACCTCTATAAATCGATTGTGTACATTTCTCTTTCCCTGCTCTCTTTACTTATTTGCATTTATATTCTGATTGTTAAATTGAATTTATATTGCATACTTGAGTAGCCTAGAGAACTTAAAAAATTTCAATATAGGCTAGAGAATTTAAAAGAATCGAAAAACGAACATAAGGTTAGCTAAGAACCTATTCACCCCCCTTTCGGTATAACCTATAGAGCCAACAAAACCAATGACAAACTTGAACAAAAAAGACTTGCATACTTCATTCATCAAGCTCATAAAAACTACGGGTGCATTAGTAAGCTCAAATGGCATCACTAAGAATTCATAATATCCATACTGGGTCTTAAAAGTTGTCTTAGGGATATCCTCACTCATGATCTTCAATTGATAATACCCCGACCTAAGATAGATCTTTGGAACGACTTGAGCACTCTTAAGTTGATCAAACAAGTCGTCAATCTTGAGAAACGGTATTTATTCTTAAAAGTAGCCTTATTCAACCACTAGTAATTAATACACAATCGAAAGCTACCATCCTTCTTTCGAACAAACAACACAAATGCACCCGAAGGAGAAACACTAGGCCAGATAAATCCCTTATCAAAAAGTTCTTTATTCCAATATCTTTAACAGAATAGTACATTTCATTTACTTGGAAGCAAAATTTACAACATATTGTTCAGGAAAAGAGAAGGTTATGTTCTTAGAGTAGCATTCTAAACCTACTTGATTAGCAGATAGCCAATCCTACCCAAAATAACATCAAAATCATTCATTTTTAATAAAACTAGATCGCTATTGTTTCCTTCTTTCCTATCCTCAGTTTACAATTTCTATATATAACATCAGTCATTTGGGACTATCTAAAAGGAGTGTTAATTTGTAACAAACGTCTTAAGGGTTCAGGCTCTATAGACAGTTTCATAGCAAAAGAAGGAGATATAAATGAATGAATAGAACTTAGATCAAATAATGCAAGTGCCATAGTATCAAAGACTAAAATCTTACCCTTAATAACATCTAATGAAGTGTCAGCAACCTCTTGATCCAATGCATATATCCTACCTTGAACCACTATCTTCTTGCCTTTCTCTATAGCGGTGGCTTATTTTTTAGGCTGGGCCGAACGCTTGAGCTCTTTCTATACTATCAGATTCTGTGGACAGTCCTTCACCATGAGTTCCTTTTTTCCGCAATGAAAGCAAGCGCTCGAAGCCCTATAACAAGGCTTACCCGTATGTATGTTCCCACAAATACTACATGGAATTGCTGTTGTACCTTCTAAGTCTTAGTACTCTTTATGGTGGTAGCAGGTTTAACTGATTGATCCCCAGTAGTCTTATCTCCTACCAACCTCTTACCAAACGACTCATCTCTCTTAGGCCTTTTATTAAACTACCTCGATGTAGGAGATCTATCATTAGAAGTCCTCTTACCTTTATCCTTATCCTTGCCCCTAGAGCGAGACCTATACTTAGACTAATATTTCTCGTAGTCTTGCTCACATAACTAGGCCTCCCTAATAGCCTCATCATAAATAGTGATGTCGAGTGGGGCTAACCTTGACCTAATTAACAGCCTCAATCCATCTATGAATCTTTATACCTTATGATCCTCATCATGCAACATCTCTGGATCAAATCAGCTAAAGGTAGCAAATCAAGATTCATACTGATCCACATATTGATCCTCTTGAGTCAAATTTAGAAATTCAGCTTTCAACCTTTTCTAAGCCATACAGGGAATGTATTTTTTATGAAAAGCCTCCAAAAAGATACCTCAAGTGACAGTTGGATGTCTAGCCCCTAAAACAATCTTGGTAGACTTCCATCAATGCTCGGCCTCATCAACTCATAGAAACATGGCCAAGCCAACTCACCTAATTGCTAATAAAAAAGCTATGAGGTGTAATTCATGTAATTAAGCATGAATTTAAGGCTAATGTGCATTAAAATTTAAGACATGGCAATTATATGCCTCGGCCTAAGTGAAGAGCATTACGATAATTTCACATTTTTGGTGTAATTTTGTAATATGTTAGTGCAATGTGAATAGTTATATGACTGGTGTGATTGGTTCATAAGAAAACTATAGGAATGGCACACTTAGTCGATATGCCTTTTTTGTGTGCTAAGGGTAAGTGAAGTGTATAGATGTGCTAAGAGCTTTCCAGTTACACTTGTTATCTGAAACTAACTATGTGATTTGATTTTGTAGTGGCATTTATTGTTTAGAGGAACACTGCAACTTTCGGCCAAAGTGTTCGAATGGGTGCTCGAAATAAAAACACTATTGTAAATTAATTGTGCAAAAAAGCATGATTGCATCATACTCGGTAAGTTGGTCATATAGCATTAGCATAAATTATGAGATGTAAATGTGATAAGAAGCAATATGGTTAAGATAATGTGTGATTATATTGCCAAGTTAGGTAAGTTAGCTTATTTATTGTACATGTGAAATTTATGTGTACATAAGCTTAATAAATGATTGCAGCTAATGATTTATTATTATAAGAATTTGAATTGATGTATATTAATGCATTGTAATGAGATAATTGTTCAAGTTGTGGTTGTGGAAATTTGTGTAGTAAAACCTATTATATTGTGCTTTCCTGCATGCTGGATTAGGTTAAATTCCAGCCGTTATGCTACAGAAATTTCAAGCAATTCAAATAAGAATAAGCAAAAAGGATACTTGTGTTTATGACTAAGTGAAGAGATAGGTATAAGGAAATTACAATCTATGGTATCACTAAAAAGTAGACTTGTGATCAAATTAGGTTATGGGTAACAATACCCAAGCACAAAAGTGATCTAAATAGTGAAGAAATTATGTCGAGAATAGTGAAAGCATATGCGAAGTAATGGTGATAACGATAAAGAACGGTGTTTGTAAATGCAAAATTGTGAATGAATTGGGCTACTTTTACTGTGTGTAGTATTGGGTAATGGATTGAGAGGAACTTAATTCCTCCTATGGCTAATGGATCAAAAGGAACTGAATCCATTATAATAAGTATGAAGAAGAGTATGAGCTCGAGTGTGTTTTGGAACCACCAATTTGAGGCGAATTTGTTTTCTGAAGATGAGGAATTTCAATTTGAGAGTCGAAGAAGCTCTCGATATCCTACCTCTTTTAAAAGGCATGCCTAATAGAATCCCTTTTTACATTAGAAGAAATGAAGAATGTTAGAATGATTCACCAATGAAAATAGACAAACCTTGAATTAAAAATAACAATCAAGAGGTTCAAAGAACCCTTAAAGAGGCTCAACATTGGCTAGGAATTCCTCTGAAGGAAGGGTTATGAAAGAGCTTATGAATGCTTCTCTTAGGCCCCAATCCTCATAAGTATCACTCTTATTTAAGGCTCCTTCTCCCTCATCTCCAAAGGAAGAACCTTATGCTAACGAAAAGTTAGATTCTGAAATAAGACATACAAGAGCAAGGTGAAAATTAGTGAAAATGTCTACAATGCCCTAACCAATAGCTAGGATGTTCTCTTAGGTGAGGAGAGTAAATAAATTAGTCTCTCTTCTAGGATATTACCAGTTAATTTATGTGCATTCTCCTTAAGACGAAGAGAGTTTGGTCCTTGGACAATTTATGCCTACAAACGTCCTATTGGGTAGGGATACTTAGACCTTTAGGGATTTCAATGATAAGCCAATCAGACTCATATTTGTAAAGTTTGCTTGGAAGTTCCCTAAAACATTTATTTTGAAATCATTTTTCAAGGATCGTTTGGATAGAATAAGTTACTGACTCAAAGAATACAAGGATCCTGAAAAAGACATTTAACAATGGAAATGACAAAATGACGACACGATGCCTCTCCAAGACAAACTATGGAGAAGCCTACTAGTTGAGGCTACGGGTGAAGATGAAGAGTCCCCTAAAATAATTCCAAAAAAGGTGGGTCACGAGAGAATTTGAAAAGTCTATGGACCTAAAATGATTTATGAAAGAGAGATAAAGACTTTATATACTCTTCCATAGGGTATACTCTGCGAAAGAATGGGGAACAATTGATGAGAGTTATTCTAAATATTAATGGGCCATGATATAGGTCAAAATAAAGGTCATTAAGCATAAAGAAAGACTGAGCCTAAGATGAAAGAAGACTTAGAGGGGGTCAGGAAAGATCCACTAGATGATCATTTAAGCTATGGGTCTTAACTGTAATTATGCGCCAAATAACTCTTATAAATATGTCATAGGTATCATCTTTACATTTCAACCTCTATTTGCTTATCAAAACTCTGCCAAAATTCCTATTTGACATAAGCGTCCTGTCTGATACTATTCTTTCTTGTAGATTTATTATAGACATGCTAGTGTGAATATCGAGATTCTATATCATCAAAATTCATTGCTGTGAAAAGACAAGAACAATGATTTCTTTTATTTTATCAAATTCTAGTATTAGAAAGTTATTTTCAAAAAATATTTATTCAAATAAAAAATTATAAATTTTAATATTTTAAATTGATACATTTAAATTTTTTTTAAATGATTAAAAAATTTAAAATTTTTTATCCATTTGCATTCTAAAAACTTTTTGCTTTCAAAATTTTCATTCATGCCATTTTTTTTGGTACAAACCACAGGTATCCTCATCCATTTTAATGGTCTAAAATTAATCTTACTCAAAGTTTCATCATAGTTAAAGCTCCTCACCCCTCCCTAAAGGTGTGTTTAGTGGGGGTCAAACCCAAAAAACTCTTACTTTTTATTTGTTTTCTTTCATGCAAATTGATTGCATTAATTCGATCGCATACAAAAAAAAACGAAAATGGGCATTTTGTCCAATAGCAACACATAATAGCTGAGTTTCACAAACAACCACGTAGGCATAAAATCAAAAAGAAGGAATGAGATGTACAAAACTAGAAAAAAAACAAAATACCATTACAATCCTATCCTAAGAGTACATAAAAATCTTCATATCATATCGGTTGAAAATGAAAGATTTTCACTGAACTCTTAAAAGAAAAGGCTCAGAAAAGAAATTTTCTCAATTTATGGTGAGTGCCTTTCAAAATTTTATTCTAGAACTTTACATGTGAAAGTTGCTGTAATTTTATTATGTGAATATCAAAGTTTTTAGGTTCATAAGGTTTTCTGTCTATAAAATATATAGGGTACAATAGACAGCATTATTTTTGCGAAACACTGAAGAGTATCCTCAATATATTAGCTCGTATAATGAACGTTTAGTTTTTGGCAATTTGCACCAATGGCAACTAAAGGTGGCAAAAGCTTACTCGAGCCCGAAAACCCGCTCGAATTCGCCTGAGACAGAACTAGGACCAATCCGAATTGACCAAAAAAGTCAAAAGCCGAAACCATAAGTCTAAAATCGAAAAAGACCGAAACCAAAAAAATCCAAAATTGAAAAAGCCCGAACACGAAAAAATTCAAACCGGACATAACTCGAACCCAATACAATCCGAAACGGAGACCGATTTAATCTGAAACCCGTAAAAAACCGAATTTATAACTCAAAAAAACCCGAATTATAATTATACGCTTATTATTTAAAAATAAATAATTAATTCACAAGATACATTTAATAATTAATTTTACACAAGAATATAGCAATAAATGTGGTAAATAAAACATAAATAATATAACAAATATATTACTATCAATGTGAGAACCATTTATTTTGTACTGTACATGTGTAAATATGTAGTTATTAGTTTATTTTGAATATATTTTGTAAATTACAAGTAAAATAATCAAGTAGGCCCACTTGGTTTATAGTGCCCAAATGTAATTCTGATTGAGGAAACAGTACATGGAAGGTATAATAATTATAATGTGGAAATTTTGATATTAAAATCCCTTATTTTCATTATTTTGGGAAGTATGGCAAACAAATTAGAAAATGACGGTTATGTCCTAAAGGTATTTCATAAATTATGCCCAAACTAAAATGAATTGAGATGAAGTAAAAATATCATGATATTCAATATGAAAAAGGAGTTTAAGATAGTGTCAATAGATTTATCGAATCGATGATTAAATCAAAAAATTTCGCTGGCGGTCCGCTACGGGTAATTTTGTAATTTCACATATTCAGTGTACCACGCATCGACGAAACCACCAGGACTCATCAAAATACATCCAATAAGAGTATTTGGTGATGAAATCCGAAATTTTGGAGTGCAATTACATAGTTTTAACGATTACGGAAGCTTAAGCACAAAATTATATGAAATTTTCATAACTAAGGGCATTTTTGTAATTTTGCCCCTTTCTAGGGAATTCTTTATGATTCTTCTTGGCTTGGCCGGCCAATATTCATTTTCTTCAAGCTTGCTTCCTCACGCCATTGAAGAAGGAAAAAGAAGAAAAGAAAAGAAACTCAACCAAACTACTTTAAATCTTCATCTTTTCATCAAACTCATAACTATAAGATTATTCTAATCACTCTCCTCTCTTCATCTACACCCATAGATCATTAAACAAGTGACAGATTAAGAAGAAAGGAAGCCTTGAAGTGTTCGGCCACAAGGTACTCTTAGCCATGCTTGTGCTTTCATTTAATTTTAATGATAGAGAATGATTAATTCAAGCATGCTAAGTGTGAATTTAGTGTTAGTTTTTCTTGAAATTGTTTAAATCATAATCCAACATTAAAGGAGGTTTCGGCCATGATGAGAACCTAAGGAATACATGGTGTTTCATGCATGAAATTGATGCTAAAATGATGAATGAGCATGAATAGACATGAATGTGATGTTAGATTGTTGAAATTCCATAAGAATTTCAAGAGAAAGAATTTGGCCAACCTAAGGGGACCTACATTCATGGCTGCATTTGATGGTTTTGGGGTGCCATTAGACTGTAGAAATTACGAGGAGTCCACGGGTGCGATCAGATTTAAAATTTGACTTAAAACAAAGAAGTTATGTTTTAGCACCGGTAGAAAATATATTGCATAATATTTGCAGTGTACAATATGGCTGCAATTAA
The DNA here is from genome assembly GCA_031772115.1 of Heritiera littoralis. Classification (NCBI taxonomy): domain Eukaryota; kingdom Viridiplantae; phylum Streptophyta; class Magnoliopsida; order Malvales; family Malvaceae; genus Heritiera; species Heritiera littoralis. The sequence continues at coordinate 3,689,494 of JAPDPK010000052.1, read as the reverse complement.
GCATGAAAAGTAGCTTAAAATAAGTATTAAGTGAGCTAATATTTTTGGTGAAATTATATGCAGCCCAAGGTATCGAATTACAAGTGGTGCAATCGAAGAAGTCGGTTAAGTCAGACAAGTAAGGGATGCATGTGTAGACTGTAGGGATATTTCAAATGCATGTTTTCAATACAAATAATTTTATGAGATTATTTTAGAAGTGAAATGCCTTGAAAACTGTGAAAATTATGGTTTTTGGCTAATATTATACTGTGTTTAAAGTGCAGAAAGGCTAGAGTATTAGCAGCCGTTATGCTGTTAAAATTTCTTCGAAAATTTTCTAAAAAAACCATGAAATATTTTAATGCATTTTTGAGTGAATTCCTAGCCTTAGAAATTAAATTTTCAATGTTTTTCATAAAATATGAATTTACTGTAAAATATTATTTAAATATTCATCTTATCGAATTTAATGAAAGTAAAGCTACTGAAAATTTTCCCTAAGTGTTTTACAGTGTAATAAGTGGTTTATAAAGTGATGTGTTCAAAAGTGAATATTTTATAAGTTATTTTCATTATAATATTTATTGATTTCCATAAAAGTGATGTTACTATTTAAATATTGTTTTGAGACTGTTAGGCCCCATATCATGCTCACGTGTTTACTGTACTGTTACTGTGTGATGTTGTTGATACTGATCCTATCTTTAGCATCCCAACTAACACCTAATCAGTGTATGACTAAGAACATTTACATACTATGGCCATACGTCTCATATATTTACTGTTACTGTTCCGTACGTGGATTATAGCATGATATATTTTAGGTGTTGCCTGGTTTCCACCACTGTTACTGTTTACTATACTAATTACTGTACTGTTTTACTGAAGTGTGACTGATATTTAAGTGTTTACAGTTTACCGTCTGTTTACCATATTTCCTTCTAAACTGTTACCGATATTACTGTTTACTGAATTTGACTGAAATATGTGATATGTGTTTAAAGTGAATTTATGAATACTTATTAAGTATTTTATTTAAAATGGTTTCATATACCATTTTTCTAATTATTTATTTATAGAAATTTCCCTAAACAATATTTTATTTCAAAATAAATAACTACTCCCTATAGTCACTTCTGGGTTCCAAGACAAGACAAATTTTTCAAAATACCTTCTATACTTCATTCGGATTCCTAGCCGACTATAGTATCATCCTTTACAATCCCTAGTGTGCTATAGGAAAATAAATTATTTTGTGGCATATAAATTTCGTAATATCAAGTTCTACATACAATTCCTTTATTGAGTCATGGTTTGTTCACTCTTTTACTTTTCATTTCCACATATTATTTTCAGTGATTGCATGATTTACTATCCGAGGATTTTGGCTGCGCTTTTGGTTACCTCGAGGTAGCTAGTGTGGATCTTGAGGTATAATCATTTTCTTTATATGTTTAGACTTATTTTACAGTACTACTATGTTGTAATTATGATCAGGGAATATAAATGTTAAACAAATATTAATATGAAAATATTCTTATTTATGTAAATTAAATTAATTACCGTATTAAAGTGTTTATTGTTTAATAAAGTGGTAAACAAAGGCATCGCAGACAGCCCAACCTTTACTGTACATGTGGAAATATGTAATTTACTGTATACACAAACTGTGATAGTATTTATTGGTATCAGAGCAAGGTTGGTTTGATGTCTTTATGATAAAGTGAAATGGTTAATATCTCTTATAGTACTCTATAATCTGGATATATAAATAAGTGATTAACCAAAAATCAATAAATTGTTTATGCTATGCAGAGATGAGTGGACGACAGTAACTCGAGCTAATAGGGGTAGAGGTAGAGGTAGAGGTAGGGCGGAGCAGACTCCAGAGTCTCACATGCTGGAACTAGTACTGGAGCCTGCCCCAGAACTTGCTCACCCTTTGCAACTAGAGAGCCTGAATACTCGGATGTCCAGAATAGAGAAGATGTTAGCAGATTTTATTGCTATGTATCACGTAAACTGAGCTGCTGACCAGGTAAAAAAAGCGTGAGCAGCTCCAGCAACTCCACCAGTAGCACCACCTCCACCACCTCCTACACAACCAACTCTTGAGCCTCAACCTGCTCCATAGCTAGCACTGTAAGCACAAGCTGTACCACCACTACCACCAGTACAGCCTCCTAGGGATGTGGAGTCATATTGTGATGCAGCGTTGGTGTGGTAGTTTACAAAGCTAAATCCGTGAAATTTAAGAGAGACAGGGATCCTCTGGTGGTAGAGTAGTGGGTGACGGCTACTAAGAAATTATTCTGATATATGAGATGCTAAGAGACTGAGAGAGTAGGTTTAGCAGTGTTTCAGATGACAGATGATGCGGAACATTGGTAAAAATCCGCTCAGACTGTTTTGTTTCCCTAGCAACCGTTTATCACATGGGCGACATTTGTAGATGCCTTTCGCCACCAGCACATCCCCGATACAACTCAGAAGAAATTGTGGCAGGAGTTTATAGAGTTGGTTTAAGGGAGAATGACAATGAATAAATACGAGTCGAGGTTTACCACACTTAGCCGATTTGATCCACTGACTTAGATTGATGAGTGGCATAAGATTGACAGATTTAAGGCTGGTCTAAGACCATTCATTAGGACGAAGCTGGTCCAATTTGATATTCAGACATATGATGAGGTTGTCAGACATGTTCAGTTATTTGAGCAGGATTTTGAGCACTTTCATTCAGAGCCAACATCTAAGGCTAAGTCTAAGGGAAAAGGTAAGGCGAAGAGGGGTGCAAATAACAAAGCAGGTAGAAAATAGCCTAAGAAGGCTAGACCATCGGCTTACAGATTTCAGAGGGGCGATTTACCAGATCAGCTACCACAGCCCCTACTACTGGCCCTACCTCGACACTAAGAGTACTGTGACCAGATGTGTGCACTGTGGACAGTCACATGGTACCTGGCCTTGTTACTTGTTGACAAGGGCCTATTTTAGATGTGGGCAGATAGGGCATTTGACGAGAGACTACCCGATGCTGTGAGAGTTAGTTGCATTTACCACTCCAGCCCAGTTCCTCCTACATCGACACTGGCACCAGCAGCTTCGAGCGAATTGGAGAGAGCTACACCCTCACAACCGAGACAGGCGACTGCAACAGAGAAGGGTAAGAAGCCCGTGACATAGGGACGGGTGTATGCATTAGACCAGGAGACTGTTAATGCTTCCACGGATGTGATTAAAGGTAAAATTTATATTTTTGATATACTTATAATTGTATTGTTCGATCTTGGTTCTACTCATTCATTTATATCACCTGCTTGTGCAAACAGAGTCCCAATAGAACCAGAGCCACTAGGGTACACATTATAAGTAAATACTCCGTTTAAAGAATCTCAAGTTACTAATGTTGTGTATAGAAACTGTAAAATAACTGTAAGAGAGAGGGAAACGACAACTAACCTAATTTTGTTAACTATGTATGATTTTGATGTAATATTAGTAATGGATTTGTTAGTTGCGAATTTTGTGACCCTAGACTGTTATACTAAGTTTGTTATCTTCTCTCACCCGAACGCTACATTGTAAAATTATTTGATAAGTTATAATAAAAGTGATGTGTTTACTAAATTGTTTAAGTGTTGTGTGGATGTGTTGAAGGTTTTATTGCTTATGTGGAGGATGTAGTAAAGAAACGTTCCAAGCTGCATAAGACTTCTGTGGTCAGGGATTTTTTGAATGTATTCCTGGAGGACTTGCCGAGGTTACCGTCAGATCGAGAGATCAAGTTCACCATCGACTTGGTACCTTGTACGGAGCCCATTTCTAGGCCCTCATATTGGATGGCATTGATGGAATTGGAGGAGCTTAAGAAGCAGTTCCAGGAGTTATTGGATACGGGATTCATTCGTCCTAATATGTCTCCACAGGGTACACTGGTATTATTTGTCCGGAAGAAGGATGGTAGCCTACGATTATGTATTGATTATTGGATGTTGAACAGGGCGACGATCAAGAACAAGTATCCCCTGCCCAGGATTAATGACTTCTTTGATCAACTTAAGGGTGCCCAGGTGTTTTCTAAGATAGATCTCCGATCGGGCTATCATCAGCTTAAGATTCAGGAGTCAGATGTTCCTAAGACAGCATTTCAGACTCAATACGGACATTACGAGTTTCTGGTGATGCCTTTTGGGTTAACTAATGCCCCTGCAGCGTTCATGGGCTTGATGAACGAGGTGTTTAAGCCTTACTTGGATAAGTTTGTGATCGTGTTTATCGATGTGTATTCTAAATCTCTAGAGGGGCACAAGCAGTACCTTTATATAGTTCTACAGACCCTCGAGACCGGAAGCTATATGCTAAGTTCAATAAGTGCAAAATTTAGCTAGATCATATTACTTTTCTGGGATATATAGTATCAAAGGATGAGGTATTGGTTGATCCGTCCAAGATAGAGGCTATTGTAAGTGGGAGAGGCCTTAAGACAGTGACTGAGATACGGAGTTTCTTAGGTCTAGCCGGATATTATCATCGGTTTGTCGAGGGGTTCTCCAAACTAGCTACTCCACTGATACAACTCACACACAAGGATGTTAAGTTCGAGTGGACAGATGCGTGTGAGCGTAGCTTCTAGGAGTTGAAGCAGAGACTTACTAAAACTCCCGTACTCGCCCTTCCCAGTGGATCAAGGGGATTCTCGGTTTATACAGATGCATTCGCACATGGTTTAAGGTGTGTTTTGATGCATAATGGTCAGCTGATTGCATATGGTTCTTGGCAGCTAAAGGAGCATGAGAAGAACTACCAAACTCATGATCTAAAATTAGCCGCTGTGGTGTTTACATTGAAGATATGACGGCATTATCTTTATGGTGAGACCGTCCAAATTTATACAGACCACAAGAGTCTGAAATATTTCTTCTTGCAACATGAGTTAAATATGAGTAGCGGAGATGGATGGAGCTGTTGAAGGATTACGACTGCGAGATATTGTACCACCCAGGGAAAGCGAATGTGGTGGCAGATGCTCTGAGTGAGAAGCACATGGGCGTGCTGTCATATATGATGGTCAGGGAGCATGAGTTGTTGGAACAATTCTCAAACCTTAGTGTTAATGTGGTTTCCTCTTAGAGATATGGGTTTACTGTTAGTTTCAGAATCAAGTCGGATTTGATGGATCGGATCGAGATGCTCAGAGGATTGATGCTTATTGTATAGAGGTTGCCAATCAGGTACAAATGAGTGTACAGTCAGATTTTGAGATTGCCATCGATGGTATTCTAAGGTTCAGAGGCTAAATTTGTGTTCCTGACAATCGATAGCTCAGAGATCTGATCTTGACAGAGACCCACACCTCTAGGTACACTCTGCACCCAAGCAATACTAAGACGTACCAAATTTAGGGAGAGTGTATTGGTGGCCGAAGATGAAGAGAGACATCGCGGAGTTTGTTGCTAGATGTCTCACATGCCAGCAGGTTAAGATTGAGCATCAGAAGCCTGCAGGTTTATTACAGCCTCTATTGATTCCTATGTGAAAATGGGAGCATATTACAATGGACTTCATCATGGGTTTACCAAAGACCCAAAGGAATCGTGATCTATATGGGTGATTATAGATATATTGACAAAGTCCACCCACTTCTTAGCCATCAGATCTACAAATTCCCTCAGTGCCCTAGCCGATCTATATGAATGGGAGATAGTAAGGTTGCATGGTATTCCAATGAGCATCACTTCTGATAGGGATTCTTGGTTTACGTCTCATTTTTTGGAGAGATTTCAAAAGGCTATAGGGTCCCCACTAAATTTCAGCACTGTCTTTCATCCGCAGACTGTTGGACAGTCTGAGCAAGTGATTCAGACGCTCAAGGATATGTTAAGAGCATGTAAGTTGGATTGCATGGTATTCTAATGAGATCACTTCTGATAGGGATTCTTGGTTTACGTCTCATTTTTGGGAGAGATTTCAAAAGGCTATGGGGTTCCGACTAAATTTCAGCACTGTCTTTCATCCGCAGACTGTTGGACAGTCCAGCAAGTGATTCAGACACTCGAGAATATGTTAAGAGAGTATAAGTTGGATTTTAAGGGCTCTTGGGATGACTACTTGCTATTAGCAGAATTTGCTTATAATAATAGCTATCATACTAGTATCGACATGACACCATACAAGGCTTTATATGGTAGAAGGTGTAGATCTCCGATTGCATGGGAAGAAGTAGGAGATCGAAATTTATTAGCTCCAGATTTGGTAGAGCAAGTTTCTCAAGATGTACAGTTGATCTGTGAGAGATTGACAATAGCCTAGAGTCAGTAGAAGAGTTATGCAGACACTCGATGCCGACCACTTGAGTTCTTACCAGGTGATTATGTTTTTTTGAAGGTTTCCCCATTTAAAGGCATTATAAGATTCGGCAAAGTTGAGTCCTCGATACATCAGACCATTCAAGATCTTAGATTGCGTGAGAGGTGTGGCGTACAGATTGGCACTACCACTGGAGTTATTAGGAGTGCATAATGTATTCCATGTCTCGATGCTCAGGAAGTATCATCCAGATCCATCTCACGTAATTTGGTATGAGCCATTGGAGATTCGAGAAGATATGGTTACATGGAGAGACTAATTCGAATCCTGGATCAAAAGGATAAAGTGTTGCGATCTAAGATGATTCCATTGGTTAAAGTGCTCTGGTAGTACCATTCTAAAAAGGAGGCGACATTGGAATTGCAGAGTTTAATGCAGGAGAAGTACCCAAAGCTATTCCAGTGATTGGTCCGGAGGAAATTCGGAGGATTGAATTTCCTAAAGGTGAGGAAGAAATGTGAGAACCATTTATTTTGTACTGTAAATGTGTAAATATGTAGTTATTAATTTATTTTGAATATATTTTGTAAATTACAAGTAAAATAATAAAGTGGGCCCCACTTGGTTTATAGTGCTCAGATGTAATCATGATTGAGGTAACAGTGTACGGAAGGTATAATAATTGTAATGTGGAAATTTTGAGATTAAAATCCCATATTTTCATTATTTTGGGAAGTGTGGCAAACAAATTATAAAATGACGGTTACGTCCCAGGGTATTTTCGTAAATTGTGCCCAAACTAAAATGAATTGAGACAAAGTAAAAATATCATGATATCCTACATGAAAAAGGAGTCTAAGATAGTGTCCATAGATTTATCGAATCGGTGGTTAAATCAAAAAATTTTACTGGCGGTCCGCTACGGGTAATTTCGTAATTTCACATATTCGATGTATCGGGCATTGATGAAACCACCATGATTCATCAGAATACATCCAATAAGAGTATTTGGTGATGAAATATGAAATTTTGGAATGCAATTACATAGTTATAACGATTACAGAAGCTTAAGAGCAGAATTGTCCGAAATTGTCACAACTAAGGGCATTTTTGTAATTTGCCCCTTTCACGAGAATTCTTTATAATTCTTCTTGGCTTGGCTGGCCACTATTCATTTTCTTCAAGCTTGCTCCCTCACGCCATTGAAGAAGGAAAAAGAAGAAAAGAAAAGAAGAGAAACTAAACCAAACTACTTTAAATCTTCATCTTTTCATCAAACTCATAACTAGAAAATTATTCTACTCACTCTCCTCTCTTCATCTACACCCATAGATCATTAAATAAGTGACAGAACAAGAAGAAAGGAAGCCTTGAAGTGTTTAGCCACAAGGTACTCTTAGCCATACTTGTGCTTTTATTTAATTTTAATGATAGAGAATGATTAATTCAAGCATGCTAAGTGTGGATTTAGTGTTAGTTGTGCTTGAAATTGTTTAAATTATAATCCACCATTAAAGGAGGTTTTGGCCATGATGAGAACCTAAGGAATAAATGGTGTTTCATGCATGAAATTGATGCTAAAATGATGAATGAGCATGAATAGACATGAATGTGATGTTAGATTATTGAAATTCCATATGAATTTCAAGAGGAAGAATTCGGCCAACCTAAGGGGACATACATTCATGGCTGCATTTGATGGTTTTGGGGTGCTATTAGACTATAGAAATTACAAGGAGTCCACCGGAGCAATCAGATTTAAAATCTGACTTAAAATGAAAAAGTTATGTTTTAGCACCGGTAGAAAATATACTGCATAACATTTGTTGTGTACAATTTGGCTGCAATTAAGCATGAAAAGTAGCTTAAAATAAGTATTAAGTGAGCTAATATTTTTTGTGAAATTATATGCAGCTCGAGAGTATCGGATTACGAGTGATGCAATCGAAGAAGTCGGTTAAGTTAGACAAGTAAGGGATGCGTGTGTAGACTGTAGGGATATTTCGAATGCATGTTTTCGATACAAATAATTTTATGAGAATATTTTAGAAGTGGAATGCCTTGAAAGCTGTGAAAACTGTGGTTTTTGGCTAATATTATATTGTGTTTAAAGTGCAAGAACGCCAGGGTATTAGTAGCCGTTATGCTACTGAAATTTCTTAGAAAATTTTCTAAAAATGTCAAGAAATATTTTAGTGCATTGTTGTGTGAATTCCTAGCCTTAGAAATTAAATATTCAATTTTTTCATAAAATATGAATTTATCGAAAAATATTATTTAAATATCCATGTTATCGAATTTAATGAAAGTAGAGCTACTGAAAATTTCCCCTAAGTGTTTTACAGTGTAATAAGTGGTTTATAAAGTGAAGTGTTGAAAAGTGAATATTTTATAAATTATTTTCATTATAATATTCATTGTATTATAAAATAATCTTTATGAATTGACTGAAGATTTTACCTATTTTATTAATTTCCATAAAGGTGATGTTATTGTTTAAATACTGTTTTAAGAATATTAGGCCCCGTATCATGCTCACATATTTACTGTACTGTTATTGTGTGAAGCTGTTGATACTGATCTTATCTTAAGTATCCTGGTTGACACCTGATCAGTGTACAACTGAAGACATTTACTGACTATGGCCATATGTGTCATATATTTATTGTTACTATTCCCTCCGAGGATTATAGCATGATATATTTTGGGTGTTGCCTGGTCTCTATCACTATTATTGTTTACTGTACTATTTTACTGAAGTGTGATTGATATTTAAGTGTTTATGGTTTACTGACTGTTTACCATATTTCCTTTTAAACTGTTATCGATATTACTGTTTATTGAATTTGACTAAAATGTGTGATATGTGTTTAAAGTGAATTTATGAATACTTATTAAGATTTTATTTAAAATGGTTTCATAAACCATTTTTCTAATTGTTTATTTATTGAAATTTTCCTAAATGAGATTTTATATCAAAATATATAGGTACTCCTTACAGTCGCTTCCAGATTCCAGGACAAGATAGATATTTCAAAATACCTTTCATACTCCATCTGGATTCCTAGTTAACTATAATATCCATCCTTTACTGTCCCTGGTGTGCTATAGGAAAATAAATTATTTTGTGGCATATAGATTTCGTAATATCAAGTTCTGCATACAATTCCTTTATTGAGCTGTTGTTTGCTCACTCTTTTACTTTTCACTTCCATAGATTAGTTTCAGTGATTGCGTGATTTACTATCTAAGGATTTCGGCTACGCTTTTGGTTACGTTAAGGTAGTTAGTGTGGATCCTGGAGGTATAATCATTTTCTTTATATGTTCAAACTTATTTTATAGTACTACTATGTTGTAATTATGATCAGGGGATGTAAATGTTAAACAAATATTAATATGAAAATATTCTTATTCATGTAAATTAAAATAAATTACTGTATTAAAGTGTTTACTGTTTAATGAAGTGGTAAAGAAAGGTATTGCAGATAGCCCAACCTTTACTATACATGTGGATATATGTGATTTGCTATATACACAGACTGTGACAATCAAATAACCCCAAACCTACATTTTTGCTGGTCCTTGAGCAAAATTAAAAGAAAAAACACTTGTTTGCGGCCTTTAACAACAAAAATGAAAACTCAAGGACACCCAAAATGTTTCACTTAATTCAATTCCACTTGATTTTCACATATTGCCTCAAGTTTACCTCACATTTATGATAAAAGTAATTGTTCAAAATACAACTCAATAATCTTATAATTCAAATGTTAATTAACTCAAATCATGATATCATATGTGTGTGTGTAGACCTGGCAATTCGTGTTCATAATTCATTTTTGTATCATGTAAAACCATGTTCGTGTCATGTAAAACACGAAAATTTCGTGTCAAAATTCGTGTCGACATGGAAAACTCAAAATGTTATTTTTAGCTTTTACCATATTCATATATTAATTTTACTTAATTTTAACCCCGTGTCATTTATTCGTATCGTGTTCGTGTCGTGTAATCGTGTCGTATCTGAGATTGCCAAGTCTATGTGTGTGTGATTAGCCAAACTCAAATTCCATGTCGTACACAATTAGGATCACACAACTCATGAACAATTAATGTGATCTAACAATTATATATATATATATATATCTATTATATATATATATCATGCACTCCATATGCTTGCACTTGTTACAGCTCTCCACTAAATGTAGACAATAAAGTCAACTTAGATCAATAGGTCTTTATTAGCTTATAATGTTTAGCCAAGGTATTGGTTAACAAAAAAAGGGAAGGTAAAAATCAAAATAAGAGAGCTAACTATAATAAGCACATATTAAATTTCTCTTTCTTTTTCACTTCCTCTTTTTTTTTTGAACTCCACATATCTATCTCCACAACCCCCAAACCTATCTTTTTCATATATTTGTTTATAGATACAAATTTCTCTGCTATATTTTAAACTCTTTTTTTTACATCATAATAGAGTCAAGGCATGATCCACACAACTTTTTTATGTTTTAAACAACCTCTTCATTTATTTCTAGCTTGAAAATATTTCTTAAATCACATCCCCTCAATGATAGATATGTGCATTAAAGCTCTCTTTAAGGGTACATTCATTGTTTTTTAGGCTAACTTGGGTAATGTCAATGAGGTTACAAGAAAATTCGAATAGTGGCTATTCATATGCTTTTGCATATGTCATTCTTTCAATAAGGCTCAATGGGGTAAACTAGTGCATAATATGTAACATGGTAGGTTTGAAATGCTCAAACGTTCCAAAGAATGCCAAAATCATCTCTAAGTCAATCAATTGCCTGTGAATTTGCCTCAAGTGTAATAAAAAAGTTCTAGAGTGTCATGCATGATCACTAATTTCACAAGTTCACTTAATCATTCACTAAGTATCAACAATTCATAAGAGTATGGCGTATGTGCTCAGTTGTTAATCAATGATAAAGTGAATAAAATTAACACCGAATTATTTAATACCTAAGTATGCATTTCTCACAATCACTTAGCCATAGTAAAATTCTCTCATATTCATAGGCTAGTGGAAAATCGTAGTGAAAAAGAAAAACATAAATCCAAGTAAATTTTTTTTGTAAATTTTTTTAATATTTTTTTCATTTTTTTCGAAAATAATAAACTAAATAGGCCCAAACTAAACCACAACCCCAAACCTATATCAAACATTGTCCTTAAAGTTGAAAAACAAAGATTAATAAAAGAGTAAGAATGTGCACACTAAAACAATAAAAAAAATACATAAAATTAAAAAGAATGAAAAATCATACCTAGTTAGGTTGCCTCCCAACAAGCGCTTTATTTAACGTCTAGGCAAGACGAAATGCTAGGTCTAAGGCTTCTCCAAGTCAACAAAATCCATTATCTAGCCTTTTGGAGTGCCTTCCAAGTAAGGCTTCAATCTATGCCCATTCACCTTGAAACTAGCTTCTGTTCTCATGTTCTCAATCTCAATTGCACCATAAGGGAACACTTTCCGCACCTAAAATAGTCCACACTACCTTGACTGCAACTTTCCTAGAAAGAGACGCAAATGTGAATCATTAAGTAAAACTTTCATACCATGTTTGAACTCTTTCCGGAGAATGGATTTGTCATGGTAGAGCTTTATTCTCTCCTTGTAAATCTTTGCATTCTCATAGGCTTTATTTCGAATCTCATTCAACTCATTTAATTGAAGCTTCCTAGCTTCACCAGCAATTTGTCATCTGTTTTATCCTTCACAAAATTGGAGTCAAACAACTGAGTCTAAAACATCAACTGAGAAGTAATCATTAGAATCTGTAGGTAATTTTAAAGAATTAAAATAGAAAATTTCACAGTCTCATCTAAAATTGTCATAGTTAATTTCTCATTTTAAACATCAATAATTGTCTTTGTTGTAGCCATGAAGGGACGTCCAAGCAAAATGGGTAGCTCATTCCCATTATTTGACTATCTCTCCATGTCCAAAACTATAAAATCAACAGGAATGATTAGTTTATCAAATTTGAACTAAACTATCCTTCACAATGCCTCTAGGATATCTAATAGAACAATCAGCAAGTTGTAGAGACATTGTAGTAGGTTTTAGTTCTCCTAAACCTAATTGTAAGTAAACAGAAAAAGGCATTAAATTGATGCTTGCACCCAAATCCAACATAGCCTTTTCCTTCTTTGAACCTCTTACAGTAATGTTGATGTTGAAACTCTTAGGATCTTTCAATTTGGGTGGTAAGTTCTTTTGAAGCACAGCACTAACCATTTTTGAAACCGTTACCTTTTAATCATACTTACGCTTGTGAGTGTTCAATTCCTTTAAGAATTTTGCATAAGCTGGCATGCTTTTAATCATATCAAATAAAGGTAAGTTCACATTAACTTTAGATAAAATATCATATATTTCAAAAAATGACTTATCCAATTTGGTTTTCTTGAGTTGGTTTGGAAACGGAATAGAAACATAGGGGTGTTGCACCTTGTGTAACTTAGGAGTTTCACAAAATGGATTGGACTCCTCACTTTGACTTGGTTCCTCAATATCCTTCTTTTTGCCACCACCTAGACTTTTCTCTTGTTGCTTCTCCTTGGCAACCTCATCACCTGCAGGTAAAGTTAAACTTTCATTAGAATCATCATTCATTTAATTGTCAAATACCTTACCATTTCTCAGAATAGTAATTGCTTTGGCTTGCTCAATCTGGCTTGGAATTTTTCCAAGAACATGACCTTTAGTTGTTGGAATCGTTGTTCATTGCTTTGCTGATTACTTTGGCAAGCTTCTATAAAGTTTTGAAAAGTATCTTCTAAAGATGGCTTTCGTAGTTAGAAAGAAGAGCTTGCTTGATTCTGGTTTTGGTTGTTACTCCATGAAAAATTGGGATGACTTCTGCAACCCGAGTTGTAAGTATTTTAAAAAGGATCATTACTCACCCGTGAGTTATGAGAGTTCATCATATTGGCTTGCTCAACAAAATCTGGGAATTTTTCACTAAAAGGACAAGCATTAGTAACATGACCATGAATCCCACAAATTCCACATACCTCATTGTAAATTGGCATTCTTTGACCCATCATCATAGAGCACATAGACGTTATTTGCTTAGTTAATTCTAAAACCTACATAGCCAACTCAGTGAAGACCTCTAGATTTACCTCTAACACTCTTTTGTTGCAAATTAGCTCCAAGCATCTTGTAGAGCTCGTAGGTCTTTTGTGCAGTCTTTTCTCCCATAGAACCTCCAGCAACATTATCAACCATAGCTTGACAACCTTGAGTTAGTCAATCATAAAAAAATTGATTTTACAATTATAATGGGTACCGATGATGTGGACATTGAATCAAAAGCAATTTAAAACGTTCCCAAGCTTCATGGAATGCCTTACCATCTGCTTGTGTGAATGTTGCAATCTTACCTCTCAATTCAATGGTTTTGGCAAGTGAGTAGAACTTACCAATGAACTTATTGTACACTGCATCCCATGTGTTATGTGAGGCTGGGGTTGTAGACATGAGCCACGTCTCTGCCGTATCCTTCAAGGTGTAAGGAAAACATCTCATTTGCAATTGGTTCTCAATAACCCTTGCAAAGGAAAAGTTTAAACAGTTGCATAAAAATCATGAATTAATGTCAAAAGATCTTCAATAGCAGCACCATGAAAAGAAGGAAGCATATTAAAATGAATATTCTTAAGCTCATAGTTTCTGGCTACATCGTTGAGAACAATGCATGATAGTGATGTTCCCATAGTAGGACGTGCAAATTCCTTCATAGGACGATTTGCAACATGATTTTCAGCTTGATTCCCAACTTGCTACTCCATGTTGTTTTCAACTAGTTCCTCTTCTTGAGCCTTCGCTTTCCTACTGATTCTGTCAATTTGATCGTCAATGTGTTTTATCTCTTGACCAAGCAATCGTCAACCTTGCATCCACTACTTAAAGAAAGAAAGAGAAAAAAATAAACTTAGTAAGCTAAAAACAAAAATAATAAAAGAAAAACACACGTAGTTAAATAAAATTGAAAAAACTTAAGCAAATCCCCAACAATGGCACTAAAAACTTGATGAACAAAAAGTTATATTTTCACAAGTGAACGAATCAAGATAGTATAACGTGCAAGTATAAGTGTCGATCCTACAAAGATTTGCTAAATTTCTTCAATTAAAATTCAACTACTTATACCCTAAAAATTATGAAAGTCAAATAAAAGAAATTACCTAAGTTTTTAATTAACTACAAAAATTACTAATGAAATTAATTAACCTAATAAAATAAATAAATTAATCAATACAGAAAAGCCTAGGAATTTTGATTTCACCAATACATTGTAATTTTATGTCTTTAATCCTAAAAATGTCAATTCAATTCTAGGGTTCATTCTTCTTAATATATGATTACTCTATTTGATGGTAGCTATAATCAAGTATTTTTAATCATTTAATTACCTATAATATGTAGCATAATCAATGACTAAAAACCCATTAAAAACAGAAGAACATCTAATAAGAACCAAATAAATATTCTAGCTTGATGTATACCTCAAATATTTATTCAATCATTTAAGAGAGCTATTCATGGCTTAGCATTTAATGTGTACCCTTACCATGGCTCAAACAATCAATAAATTTATATTAAAGGTGGCCAATCAATAACATAAATCAAAAGATTGAATTAATCACAATGAATGAAACTAGAATTTAAGAATTAATCAATTAATCATACAGACATAAAATATGCAAGTAGGCCTAATCAAATTCCTAGTAAATAAATTAGTTCATGTTTAATTTAGCAAAACAAAACATCAAATTAATGAAAGTCATGCTTCAAATAAACAGTAAACCAACTCAAGATGTAATTTTATAATGCAAAATAAAAATAAGCAAAGGATGGCTGCCCATTAAAGCTTGAGTCTCAATTTAATGCAATTTGCAACTAAGGTATGTGGACAGCAAGCTCATGGACAACAGCAAATCACGGTTTCAATTGCACTTAACAGCTCAGGCACTTCACGGTTTCAGCTTCTTTAACTTAGCAAACTAGCAACAGTTCAGCACTTCTTCCACACCTCCAGTTGATTTCAATCCCCTTCCTCAGATCAATTCTGTTCTGCCTAACTCTCCACACAGCAGCCCTTCAGTACTTGTAAACAACACATCGACAGAGAAGCAAAGCTGAGCAGATCATGATTCTACTAAGCTTTTCCAGTAACAACTTCTTGCTCTGTTTTAGCAAACAGAGCTTTCGGTTTCAATGGCAGCTTCAAAGTTCTATTCTGGACAGCCTCCTTTCAATTTTTATTCTCTGTAAAAATAAAACACATAGCAGAAGAAAAACCCAAAAACTGATCCTCTCTGAATTCTTCTCTATTTCTTTTCTTTGCTTTTTTTTTTTGGTTACATCTTTTCTTTGCTTTTGTTTCTCTAAATTTTTTCTCTCTAAACTGCCACCCCTAGTCCATTTTTATAATTTTTTTCCTTTAAGGTTTCTAGGTTTTTTCTTAATCAAGAATAAATCTCAGTCCTCTATTATGTTTAAATCATGTGGTCCCAAAGGTCCTTAAAAAAATCAAAATTTAATTATAACTTTAGAAAGTCAAGCAATATATTTCAAAACTTATTCAAATCACATAAATTATTATTTGATTTCATGTCATAACTTCCAAAATTAATTCCAAAATCACTTTTTCTAAATTAATTCACAAGATACATTTAACAATTAATTTTACACAAGAATATAGCAATAAATGTGGTAATTAAAACATGAATAATACAGCAAATATATTATTATCAGTATCCCAAGAAGTGATAAATAGTAACAGTAAGACATATAGCCATAGTTACAGTGGCGTCCACATTGTGCAGTGATCAAGTGACAATTGGGACGCTATTGATATGATCAATTTCAATCAGCAACAGTACATTAACAGTAGCAGTAACAATCAGTCAGCATGATACAGGGCCTAACAATCTCAAAACAACTTATAGGAGTACAAATACCTTTAAAGAAATCAATTTCAGTGATAAAACCTTCAGTCAGTCCATAAATGCATATATTGAAAACATAAGTAGTTCAAAATAAAAATTCATAAAATATTCATAGTTCAGTATTCAGTTCTAAAAAATTCTATTTACCTTAAATAAGTTATAAAAACATGCCAACACCCTCACGTACGTAAAATTCAATAACATGAATTTTTAAATATATAATTTCGATTTCTGGTATGACTATTGAGGTATTTATGATAAAGCACGATTAAAACTTATTTAATTTTCATTTCTAGTATTCAAAATATACCAAAACATAATTTTACAAATTTCTTAGAAATTTCGACAGCATAACGGCTGTTTCTATCCTAGCCTCCTTGTAGAAAAAACACAATTTATAATCCCAACAGTAGTTCATAAAATCCAATCCAATTTCATCTCAAACAATTCAATAAAATCATTTTCAACAATAGTATGCATTCACAGTATCCCTACATCTTCCATACTTATCCCTTACCTATTCAGTGTCAATGCCCCTTTTTCACAGTCTTATTTGCAGTACTGAGCTAGTAGGCGAGCATATATTCGCCTACTTATCCATTTCTTCCCAACTACTTCGAAGCTGCAGAAAATAGTTTAAACCCAGTTAATTATCTATAGTCCTTTTATGGAAATGTAGTACACTTAAAGATTTTTCATATTTTCTAATACAACACCAAAACTGATCTAATTCTTGCCGATGTTTTTAGTCGCAACTACAGTCAAAATATTTTATTATTTTTATTTCTAATTTTCATACCCTCACCACCATTACAAAGATCAAAACCATACATTAGCCGTATGTGTGTGTGTTTATATATATTTGAGTGTGTGCATATAATAAATATATATATATATATATTTATAATAACACCTATTCTATATGATAAACATAGCTACAATTCTCATTTTAAGTTCTTTCAGTCTATCAAAGTATAAAAAAAAAAAAATCGAATATTATTTCACGACCTTTCAAACCTATACTCCATCTCAATTCAAGTATTACAGCAAACCAAATCATCATGTCCATTTATAACTCATCTCACATTTAAATATACACCTCCTACACACCTCGATCAATAAATAAATATTATACAATTATCCAAATATTTTGAAATATTCAATTTTCTATTCTCAACATTTAGTCATGATATTGTCCATATTTCTTCATCATTTTCAATTACACTGACAGGATTGTGATTAAATTCCACTATATTCTAACATCACATAATCATACATATTTACTAAATCAATACTACTCGCTTAAATAATTTTCCTTTAGCATTCCACATAGTCATATATTCAGTAGATCATCGTCTAAATTACACAATATAATACTACGTTTGTATTATACAAATATCTTACCCAACGCTTCAAGGCTTGCATTCAGTCTCCCTCCAGCTTAATCTAGCTCAATTACCACTTGTATATTCTCTACAATTTCAAACAACCCATATCCATACTTAGAAAATTTCACATAATCACTCAACAATTTTATAAAATAATAAAACTAAAAATAAATTTCCTTTTACCTTTCCTTCTTCCTTTTCTATCTTCCATTTCTTTTCTTTTCTTTTCTTTCTTTCTTTCTTTCTTTCTTTCTTTCTTTTCTGTTCTAATCTCTTCTTTTATTTTTTTTCTCTATTGAATCGATCAAAATCGGTTCAGCCCAGCTTCATCGTGGCTGCGATGTGACGGCAATAGCGACGTGCAATTGAAGGCAACGTCGGCGTAGGCAATGGCTATCGACGGTGCTTGTAGCACCTTCCTTTTTCCTTTTTGTTCTTTTTTTCTCGACGGTTCCAATGGCTTCCACCTGTGCCGCTCTCCTCCTTCTCCAGATCCGCCTTCACCGATGTCGACCAAGGTGGCGGTGGTGGTGGGAATCGAATGGTGTCGCCTCCTTTCCCCTTCCTTTTCCTTCTCTTTTCTTCTTCCTTTTCTTTCCTTTCCAAAACACTCCTCTCCTTTCTCCTTCACCGTTGCCGGGTAGGCTTTCCTATCTTCCTTGGCCGGTAACGATCGGTTCGGCTCTCTCTCTTTTCTTTTCTTTTTTCTTTCTTTTCTTTCCTTCTTCTCTCCGATCTACTTTTTCTCTTCACTCTCCTTTCATTGCCTCTTCTCTCCTCTGTCGACGTTGATCCTCCCTCTCGGTTGGCGGGCCTCTCCCTTCCATTCCCTCTTTTCTTTTCTTTTTTTATTCAAGTCTGCTTTACAAAATTTTACTGTCGCGGCAAGCTTCCAAAGGAAGCTTACCATGACTTCTTATTATTATTATTATTATTATTATTATTATTATTATTATTATTATTATTATTATTATTATTATTATTATTATTATTATTATTATTATTATTATTATTATTATTATTATTATATTTTATATTTTATATTTTACAAGTATATACATGTATATTAAATATATATTTATAATATACATACATATATTTTATATATATTGTAAATAAAATTCTTACAATATATTATTTATTATTATTATTTGTTGTTTTATTTATATATATTTTACAAGTATATACATGTATTTAACATATATTGTATATAAAATTCATACACTATTATTATTATTATTATTATTATTATTATTATTATTATTATTATTATTATTATTATTATTATTATTATTATTATTATTATTATTATTATTTGTTGTTTTATTTATATATATATATATTTTACAAGTATATACATGTATATTAAGTATATATAATATACATACATATATTTAACATATATTGTATATAAAATTCATACAATATATATTTTATTATTTATTATTTATATATTTTCCAATTTTTTATAATCTTTATTATGTGTGTGTGTGTGTGTGTGTGTGTGTGTGTGTGTGTATTTATGCACATGTATATTTCTTGAATTTTATATACTTCATTTTCAATTTGATTACCTTCTAAAATTTAATTATCGTTTAATTAAATTAATTCTCATGACTCTTAAACATTCCATGTTAATTATAAGAGTCTAAGCAAAGAGATTTACTCACCAAATTTGATAAATTATGGTCATCACAATAGATTTTTTAATAGTAATTTAATCAAACAATTTTTTCGTACCGTCAAATTTATTTCAATTAATTTATAGAGGAGGATTAGGAAGCAATTACCCTTTTGTCTTTTACCCAAATTTATTTTGAATATTTATTCCAGATCCATTAAATTAATGAAGGCTCAAGCGCATGTCTAGGTCCTATGAATCAGGCCCACCCATATGGCAGGAGAAATTTTTAATAATAAAATTACATTTATTATTTATTTATTTTTCTTTTTATTTTTAATTAATGTGTGGCCTACACCAATTGCTGCCCAGTTCTTTATGAAAGAATTTAGTCCTTTACAAATGAAAAGCATGGAATTTAGCTTAATTAAGCTTAGTTATGATTTAATTGAAGAAATTCAATTTGTTGGGCACCAAGAGTGGTTTTTCCAAGCCTTGTTGAGCATGATTTTGATGTCATTTGATGTGAATAGCAGGTGAGAATAATGTAGAAAAATCAAATAAGCAAGTTTAGATTTAATAGGAAATTAAATTTGGAAAAATTCAAATTTTGGAAATGAAGGAAGCATTCGGCCAATGAAGGGGAAGTAGAAATTTTATCTATTTCAATGTAAATTAGGTCTTAAAATAATGAAAATTTTATTCTGAGAATTTAGGCACAATCGAAATCGAAATCGGAGCTATATAGCAAAATTTAGAATTTTTATCGGTAGAAATTTGACTACATTTAGACAATTTTGACAGTCCATGCATTCATATGTAAATACTTACATATTCTTTTGGGTAAAATATAGTAGATTTATCAAGTTTGAATAATAAATTGTAGCCCCTAAACCCGAGGGTAATACCAGTGCTAGAGGATTGGATACCGATAAAATTAGAGGTAAGGGATATTTGTATGAGGAGTAGGGATAGAGTGCTGCATGTTTTGATGGAAATTACTATTTGTAGAAATTAAATAAATATTTTGGACTGAATTTTAGAACTGTGAATTGTGATTTGAAAGCTGGATTTTTATGCAAGAGAGGTTAGGTTTGAATAAACTGTTATGCTACCGAAATTTTTCTATGCTAACCTAAAACCCTAAATTTATGAAATTCATGCTTTAGTATGAAATTTTCAAATATAGAGAGAATTAATTTAGGTATCCAAATTTTAAATATTTGAGTATGGTTTAATAAATATTAAATCACAAATTCAATAATTAAAATAATTTTTGTGATAATTTATCTATTTTTGGATGCTTGAATATGTTTTTATATTTCATTAGATCTAAATAAATAAATTTGAAGAATAAATATGGTTTTAAGTTTTATTATATTTTATATGTTGGATTTATTGATTTTATGGAATTAATTTTTATGAATATATTTGTGAAATAATGTTATTGATTTTGTGATTATTTAAATATATGAATAAATTTATTGAGGCTACTAGGGGTGGAAACCTTGCCCATAAAAAGTGGGTACACCAGGTCTTTAAACATACGTTTATATGTTTATTTAAATTGTCTCCGTAAACAACTTTGGAATATTTATTTAAAATGTTTTGAGATTGTCGCCCCGTAACTACCTGTGGGTACATGCATTTCCATTTCGTTCTGATTGCTATTGACTTTAGCCCAGTCTTCAACTCCCACATGTGTCACCTAGCTAGTGCACACACTGTGGTACCCTGACTATGGCCATACGTCTATTATAGTGCATATGTCTATTAGGTGTAGTCTAGTCTCCACTAAAATTATACTAGGGTGATAAATCTCTGGTTAACTTAGATCCAAGCACTCATAGTTTTGATATATTTATGATTTCAATTTATTTGTATTTGATATTCTGTGATATGAATATGATATTTGGTGAATTTATATATTTGATTTATCTGTTGGAAATTCCTATAAATCTAATTTATTCAGTTTACAAAGAAATTGATTAATTTCTATTATGATTGTGTTTTATTTCTCAAAATATTGGAATTATAGTTGAATTTGTTATTTAATTCAATCAAATAAATTCCCTATAGTGGCTTTGGATACCAAAACACGACAGGTACTCCAAAGTACCTTCAATGCTCTACCCGATTACCCAACCCACTATAGTATCCTTCCTATTAGATTCTGCCTGTTTTATTTCATACTTTTAAATTCATAATTTCGTATAAAATATCTATTTGTGAAATTGCATATAGGTTACACTATATCAGCTTTCATATAAATGTCTCTTACTGAGCACGTTTCGCTTACCCCTTTATTTTTCACTCTCAGATTATTTGCAGTAAGTTCGGGTCTGCTTTTCAGGAGGACTTGATTCTGATATTCCTTAGGCGACTTCTTCAGCTTGTCGAGGTATACTTGGTATATCTTATATGTTCAGATTTTTCTACAGTACTACTTTTACGTACCTTAAACTTAGGATGTAAATATGAATATTTTGTTGATGTAAATGAATTTTCGGATCCTGGGATTATATATATAAGTAAATAAATTTCTTTTGAAATTTAGTTTAACACTATAAACAAGCACAACCTATGTATATGATTTGTATATGTGAAATTAGTAAAATATGCATTATTCAGGACGTTACAACAAAGAAGTCCTTAGCAATCACACATTACTTTGCACGTACTTAAACTTGTAATTCATAATGAGCGAACTTACCTTATACACTTTTTACTTCAAGTTCTTACATTGCATATGCATGACTTATATCTTGGATTTTTTGGTTCAAGCCTGTGCATTTTCTCATCGCACATTTTCGCTTCAAGCCTTTTTTTCGAGTATGTCACTTACCTCGCACATTTTTCACTTCAAGCCTAACAAAGTTTTTGTATTCCTGTTGTAAGATATGCAATTATGGTAACAAATGATAAGAATCAAAAGCATCCTTAATTGATATATTGCATACTAACGATAACCAATGATAATCCAAAATACAAAAATAAAGTGTTCAAAATAACATGTCTGCCATTGATAAAAACTTTAAATAATTAAATCTTTCTAAACAATCTCCACATATAAAAGGTTAGCAATGATAAGGGTTTCCTTCTTCTGAATCCCTATGCAAGTGGTGGATGAGATATAACATGTTCTCCCTCTCTTTTGGTCTCCTTTAACTTGGCCTACTCTATTAGGCGTGGGAAACTTCATCAGTAAGTAACATGAAGAGATCACAACCCTTATGTCATTCAATAGCGGTCGACCAAGGATCACATTGTAGGCTGTGGAGTTCAACTTCTCTATCATGAATAGCAGCTATTGGGTCACATTTTTAGGACTTACTCTTAAGGTGACAAGTAGTTGTACGGACTCGACTACATTCACCTTCTCTCCTGCAAAGCCATATAATGGTGTCTTTATAGGTTTTAACCTATCTTCACTGGGGTCATCTTCTCAAAGCAATTCCAATAGATGAGGCTCATCGAGCTTCCATTATCCACCAGAATTCGACTAATAAGGTGCTTGGCCACTCCTATGAATACTACCATTGAATCATCATGAGGAGTGATTACATCTCCTTTGTAAAATGGGGTAAATACAATCGACTCCTCATCCTTCTTTTCTTCCATCACTGAATCGATCTGATATGTTTAGCGAGCATATGTTTTTCATGATAAAATAGAACTTCCAGTCATTGAATCTCCTCTAGAGATAACATTTATAATTGGGCTTATAGGTTCATTGTCTGCTTGTGGGCCTCTCTGAACATTCCTTGCTTCATTATTTCTCCTTCTATTTGCTCCCCCTGTCTTCTATTATTGTCGTGCTACCTATTTCTGCTGGAAATTATCTCTCCGATTACATGTGAAATAGTAGAATCCCCCATTTCTCCAAAGATATCTGCCTATCTTCCCATCTCAAGCCAATTTTTCCAATTGGTTCATAAGCTTTCAGCACTTATCATTTGAGTGCTCACTTGCGAAATGAAAATCACAATACGCATCCACGTGTTTTTCTAGATTTCCTATTGTTTTTTCAGGGAACTGCAACAATATGATCTTCTCTCTAATGGTAAAAATAGAAGTTCTAGGCCCATTAAGTCGAGTGTAATTATCATATCCCAGCTTTAGAGCCTTATTAGACCTATCTGTACTTCTGTCAACAGATTCTCTGTCCCTTTCCTCCCTCCTTTGAGATAGTGATTTTGTATCATTTTCAACACTTTCCCTCACGTGATATATTTGTTAGCTCTGGTGAACAACTCCAATAGTTTTGTTAGTTAATCTAGAGACAACAATTCTTGTAATTTTTCAGATTTAGTCCCTTACAACATAGCCGCCAGTGCGACACTAGCTTGCAAGTCATGAACTTCTAAAGTGGCGTCATGGAATCTATTCACATAGCTTTTCAAAGAGTCCTTACTGCCCTGCTTCAAAGTCAGTAGCTATGTCGCTTACTTCTTCTTTTGACTTTTAATCATGAATACCTTCAAAAATTCACTACATAATTGATCAAATGAAGAAATAAACCTCTCCTTCAAACTGTTGAACCCTTTCATTGTGTGACTTGTTAGAGTAATCAAGATCCCTCTACACATAATTTTGTCCTCCTAGTCATGGAGAAGCATTATTAACACATAAATTTGCATGTGATCATACGGGTTAGTATTTCCTGCATACACTGTCATTTAAGGCATCTTAAATTTACAAGGCAAGGGCTTCTCCATGATTAAGGCACTAAACAGTATCCATCTCCTCTGGTTGTCCTTAATCAACACCATTTTTCTCCTCCAGAATTTTCCCAACCATATTTCGATATCATCTTTTTCCTGGGCTATGGAAATAGATTGGCTCCTCATCCTAAATGAATTTGCTTAATCTTTAACTCTTTTTCCCATGTCGCGAGCAGACAACGCCAATCTCCTTCTACCTCCAACTCACCTATCTCCTTCTCTTTTCAAATCAGGATTCCAAGTCAAGTCAGTTTTCAAGTCGAAAATCCTAATGGTATTTCAACGTGCTGCTTCATTAGGGTTTACGATCCCAACAACTCTCATATCATTATATCGATGCTCCCTAGACAGTGGCCTTGAGTCCACACTCACGGCTTGCCACACTCCGGTTTGATGCACATCGACCTACCACACACCGATCTATTGCACGTCGGTCTGCCACACATCACTCTCCTGCACATGAGTCTGTCGTGTGTCACTCTCTCGCATACTAGTCTATCGCATATCACTCTCCTGTACACTGAGACTTTTAATACTTGAGTAGTCTCCTCATTTCTTTGCTTCAAAGCTTTGAATTTCACTCTTGGGATCGCATTCATAGGTTCTGCTTCTAGAGCTTGAGTTTCCTGATGCGTTTAATGATTAGGAGAGTTAACTAAATCTTCCTTCTCATTTGCTTCCCTTGTTGCTATTCGTGTTCTCACTATCTTTTATAAAAGGTTTTTCATATGATTCTCACAAATGGCACCAATTGTTGTTGCATATTTACAACAATAAATTTATATATCATAGAAATTTAGATATTCGTGTCCACGTGTCTGTCAAAATATCTATTAAAAAAAGAAGAAAGTAGAGAAATACAAGGATTTATCCTTACACGCATACTCTTATGCTTATCAGAAGTTGAACAAAATTTAGTCAAGAAAAATAGTAATTAGTTGAAATAAAAAATTACCTAACCTGTTATTTATAAAAGGAAGATTGGGCTGCCCTTTTGTCCTTTACCCGAATTTATTTTGAATATTTATTCCAGATCCATTAAACTAATTAGGGCTCAAGCGCACGTCTAAATTAATGAATCTGGTCGGCCATGTGCGGGAGAGTATCTCCCGCTCAAGAGACTACTCTCCTGCATATGTGATAGGAAAGTGTCCTACCACGTGGCGAGAGACTAGACTCACACCCATGTGGGCAGGAGACGTGTCTGTCACACAGTGTGCAAGAGACTACTTTCCCACACAATGTGGGAGAGATATCTCCCACCCATTGGCGGGAGAGTGACTCCTTTTTTAATAGTAAAATTAAATTTATTCTTTATTCTTTATTTTTTATTTTTAATTTTAATTTTAATTAATGTGTGATCAACTTCAAAATTTTTTACTTTTCTCTTGAAACAAAGACACAAGAGTATGGCTTTTGATTGTCTTTCCCTGTTCTTGTCTGGAAGCAGTATGTGGCTTGGGGTTTGGATTGACAGAATAGTTTCATTTGTTTGTGTTCAAGGAAAAGCTGGGGTGGAGGGGATAGAACTTTTATCTTGAAATTGTGGCCTTAGGTTTTGTATTAGGAAGTTCATAAACTTAGCATGCTTTGATGAAAATTTTATTAAAAAAAAAGCAAATATATTTTAAAAAATAAAAAATAAAAAAAATCTGACATCGCAATAATTAGGTTTAGAATACCCCATCCAAGGAAAAAGTTTAAAACAATCTCATTAGGTAAAAAAAGTTTTGCAGAACTCAGTGGAGAGAAACAAGAAAGCAGATTTATATGCGATGCATTGACAGTGTATAATTTTTATACACTGTCAATAAATCAAATATTGATATCTCGTCAATAAGCTGTTGTAAGTAAATTAAAAAAAATATTTATATTTACTTTTAAAAGCTTGGCGTATTTTTTAATTTGTCAATTGAATGCAAACCCAAAAAAAGCTCCACAAAATCTAGTTTAGCTTAATTTTTGAAAAATAAAAAAGCTACATTCTTTCCTAATCAAACAGAAATAAACCGTTACATCCCTAAATACAACAAGATTTTTTTTTATTATTTTGAAGAAAATAGATTTACTTTGCATTTTAAACATGAAGATAATACACCAATCACTTTAGCCAAATACTCAATGTCTCTAACTACAAAATAGTTTAATAATACAATTTAAGATAAATTTAAATATCATTATATATAGTCTCATCTGAAATAAGAGGACTTTTTAATGCTTTTTGGACTCTCTTTGAAAAAAAAAGTTGTCTAGATAATATAAATAATAATATTCTCTTCCAAATTTCAAAGTTCTAAATCCTGCTTTACGAATAAAGTAATAAAAATCAGTGATTTTTTATTTTTTATTTTTTATAACAATACATCAATATCATGTGAAATTGGCTCCAAAAATAGACTTAATATCAAATATACTCTCAACTTTTTATACAAAATGAATAAAAGCAATTAACTTTTATTTTACTATATAAACTCCTAACCTTGCAAAATAATTTAATTAAGTTCAAATTTGTTATGGACTTTTACGGTATAATAAAATTTGAAGGCTTATAAGATTCCAACTTTTTATTTATTTTACTTAATTGCAAATTTTATAAAGGTTGAATATTTATATATAGTATAATAGCAATTTATGAACTTTTACAATAAAATTAAATGTTGATGACTTATATTCATTTTGTGTAAAAGGCTGAGGGCACATTTGGTTGGATAATTATTCCATACATCGTTAGTGGAGTTTTTTTACTCCACATACAGTGTTAGAATTATAACACATGTCCTATAAAAATATTAAAAGAAATAAAATAGGACATGTGTCATGATCCTAATCTCACTTATGAAATAAAAAAAAAAACTCCACAGTAGTGTACGGAATAATTATCCTATTTGGTTTGGCTATTAAGCCTCCAAGAATATTATCCTCTATGACAACAAGACCATTGATCGATTATTTTTTTAGTTTATATGGGCATGAATATACTATGGCCTAAATATTTAGGAAATTAGATAATAGCGGGATATTGTGCAAACAAGAATATACAAGAGATAGGATTATTATCTAGTTATAGTTATATGATTTTTATGGTATGTTTGGTAAAGTGAAAAAATAGGAAGATGAATAGAGAAGAGTGGAAAATGAAAAGAAAATTATTTTTATTTGTGGTTGGTGAAAGCGAAAGGCGTAAATAAAAAATTTATTTATTTATTTTTCATCTATATTCATAAAAAGTCATTTAAAATAAAAAAATTTCTCAAAAAATGAGAGATATGTGAGTCCAATGTGTATATTTACAAGATTTTACTTCATTCTAAATTTTAATTGTTTATCATAACTTATTAATGATTACTATAAAAAAAATAAATTTTATAATTATTTTTTATTTTTGAACTCGACCATGGATGAAGAAAAATATTACATCAAATTTATCATTTTTTAATACATACATTAATGAAAAAAAATTTATTTTAATTTTGTATCTTTCCATTTTTTTTAATCTACTTTATTGAGTCTTTTCGTAAAATTGCTGAAGTTGCAACATTGGTCACATTGTAAAATGTACCTTTCGGTAATCTTCCATCATTCCAAGTTTAATTTATAGATAATGAATAATGATATTCTTTGTTTAAACCCAAATGTATCTAGTAGATTCAAAGACCAGGATGTGAAGGGAATGCTATGCTTGTATGAAGCTTCATTCTTTGCCTTTGAAGGAGAAAATATGTTGGACAATGCCAACAAGTTCACAAATAGGCATCTCAACGACCCCAAAGTAAACATAAGCAAAATCCTAGTTGAACAAGTAAATCATGCTTTGGAACTTCCCCTCAACCGCAGAATGAAAAGGCTAGACACTCGATGGACCATCGAATCATACAGTAAAAGACAAGATGTAAACCAAGTGGTCCTGGAACCGGGTAAAATCGATTTTAACAGGGTGTAATCTTGTTGATCAAAATTGGAATTACAACACTTGTTCACTTGGGTAGTATGAAGATGAAATGCTTGAACTACTACTTGGACTTCAACTTCTAGAATTGGACTTCTTTGATCACAAACTGCCAAGAACTAATTGCAAAAATATACTTCAATGCATGTTGCTATATTCCTTTTTCTTTAAGACTTATTTCACCCCCATTAGTTATGGTATGCAACAAATTGCTTTAGGATACAATGAAGTCAACCTTGTTTAATATTACCTAGCACTTGTAATATTAAACCACTAAACACTTTAGACAAATACAAAAGTATTATGTCTTAGCCAAGTCTTCTGCAGTAAAACAATGTCTAAGAAACTTGTTTTCTACTTTGAGATAGAGAGAGAATAGAAGAATTCAAAATATTTCATTGTGTCTTAAATGAATATTGTCATCTCTTTTATAGAGATAATTTCAAGAGATGTGATATTTGATTTGAATGTCACAACAATTCAATTTTATTGTTTCATGTGAACAAACACATTTTTCAAATTGATCACAACCTCTCAAATTCAGTAGTTATAATCTTTAACTATTTAGTAGTGAAAGATTACCCTTTGAATGAGATTGCACTTATTCAAAGAAAACTAGCCGTTACAGTGCATTTTGCACTAGAGCAGTCGACGGTCATGAAGGGCAGTTGATTGCCCTTAGATTTCCAGACAAAGTAATTGGATGCCTTAAAATAGCATCCAAATGCCCTAGTGTATTTTTGGAACAGTATGTAACTTGCAGGAGGGGAAGTCGACTACCTTCATATGGTAGTCGACTTCCTTCAAGTAACTTTAAATCCAAGATTTTACTTTGTATAGGTAGTTGACTGCCCTCTCTAAGCAGTTGGTTGTCCTCCTGGGGCATTCAACTACCTTCTTAGGGCATCCAACTACCCAAATGCATTTTTCGAACAGAAAGTTCACTGCACAAAGGCATACCTACCCTATATGAGTAGTTCACTACACAATGGCAGTTACCTGCCCTGTATGGGTAGTTCACTGACCTATAAATTTAGTAAAAATCATTTTAACATGATTTTACTTCACCTAGGATAATGCCAAATATTAATTTTACTTGTACATTGATTAAATAACATTTTAATCAATCTTTTCACTTTATATTTTTGAAATTTTCTAACAAATTTGAGCACTGGAGAGAACGACAAGTCATGACAAGGTCATATTCTTCAAATGCAAAAGTTATAAGTATGCTCTTTTATTTGAAGCTTCAAAACAAATAACCATGGGCTTATATAGCAATTAATGTGGCTTCATTTGCGTGATTTAGATGGTGGAGGGCTATGGGACTCTCAAGCAAGCTAAGCTTTGCTAGAGACAGACTAATGGAAAGCTTCTTCGCGACTCTTGAGATAGTGTCTGAACCTCATTTTAGTGCAGAAAATCTGTGACAAAAATTGTAAAACTTATAACTATCCTGGATGATGTTTACGATGTTTATGGGAGTGTGATGAATTGGAGCAGTTTACAGTTGCTATAGAAAGGTCCCTATTATCCTTTTTTTTTTTGTTCATAAAGAGATACAATGAAGAAAGAGAGATTCGAACCTTGAATCTACTCCCTTCTAAAAATGAGTAACAATCACTAAATCAAATCTTAATTGTTAAAAGTCCCTATTATTGTTAAAGAAATCACGATTCCACCAACAATTTTTAGTTAAACTTGGTAGCTGTTTACTTAATGTTTCTCAATGTTTTGTGCAGATGGGATGTCAATACTGTGAATGATCTTCCATATTATATGAAGTTATGCTTATTAGCTTTTTACAATAGCATCAATGAGATAGCATATGACATTCTTAAAGAGTAAGAGGTAGTAGCGTGCAAAAAAAAAAGAGTAAGAGGAAGTTGTCCTACCATAGTTAACAAAAGCAGTATATTATTCTATAGACTCGATTTAATTTATTTAAAATTTCTAACTAAAATATATGTTTTATTCAAATGTAGCACTAACGTCTTGCTTTTCGTTCAGTGGGCTGATTTATTGAAGTCATTCTTACAAGAAGCAAATTTGAAATAGTGGCCGCTATTTCAAATAACGGCCGCTTACTAGCAGTAGCGGTGGTGGACGCCACTGCTATGGCAAAAATAACGGGTGTGAAACCATATCACAAAAGTAACGGCCGCTATTGGCCGTTACAAAACGCTATAGCAAAGGATAATGGCAATAACGGCCCGTTATTGCCGCTATCCTCCACATTCCGTTCAACATTTCACTATCAAAAAAAAAATTTTCAAAATCAACAACAGAACTTTGAATCTTAGCTTTACACAATCAAAATTTAAATCTCAATCAAAAAGAAATCCACTTCAATTTACAAGAAACAACAGCACAATAGATAGTAGATCTGCATCATGGAAGAGATGAAATCAACTAGATTCGGATTGGGCATCGAGGAAGGGGATCTGTGAGGGGTGACCGAGTGAGGACGAGGGAGGAGGGACCGAACACCGAAGGTCTCTGTTTTGTATTGTTGTGGGCGTCGGGCTGTCGGCAATAAGGTGTGAGCAACGGGTAGCAAAGGTGGCTTGAGACGCTATCGGTTCGCCACACCGATGGTGGCTTCTGTGATCTGTCGTTTGCAAGTGGAGACTGGAAAGCATCTGGTCTGGGCTCTGGCTGGCGGCTTACGGCTTCTTGATTTGAAGGTGAGTGAGGCCGTGGTTGTTATGAGAGGTAGGGATCTTGGCTGCAAAGTGGAGAATGGCCTAAAAGGGTGAGGATGAGGTGAGGACGTTAATGATATTGAGATTGAGAGTGAGAGAAGAGATGAAATTGGAATTGAATGGGCAGAGGTAGTGGGTGGGTTCGGGAATTTGGGTCTATTTTTGGATGGGTCATGGGTTTTTTTTAAATATATTATTTAGTTTTAATTTTTTTCAAAGAATTTGAATATTTGAGGAATTAATATTAGGTAATTTTTTAAATATTATTAGGTAATGTTGAATTTAAATTATTAATGTAAATTTTTTTAATAAAATTCGTAATGTAATTAAATAAATGATATTAAATATTATTATAAGAAAAAATAATATTGATAATTTGATATTGATATTTGATTAGGTTTAAATTAATTGATAGTAGCAAATTAGTATTAAAGTTTTAATATAACCAAACGTGATTAATTTTTTAATAAGTTAATTGATAATGTAAATATAATCAATTAAATTATTTTTACTTATTAAAGTAAGTAAATTAAATGAATTATTTTTACTTATTAAAGTAATGAATTAAGTAATTAAATGTGCAATAGGACAAATATTCTGAGCTATGCATTGTAATCTCTTTGTATATTATGTTTGTTGTTTGTGAGTTTTCTTTTATCACTATTTTTTATAGTGAATTGAATTTAACAAGTTCTATTTTATTATCATTAAAAAAATTATGAATAACTTTTTTTCACTTAAATAATAGACTTAAAGTATCATATATTATTTTAAAAAATTATAAAATAAGACTTTAAATTATTATAATTACAATTATTACATTTTATACAAAATTAAAAAAAATTCACTATCACGATAACAGCAATAAATGCGATGGTCTCCGTTATATCCGCAAACGCGATAAACGCAACGCGACCGAAAACACAACCATGACCGCAATTTGAATCCTTGGGTGTTACAACAAGCAAACACCAAAATTTGAGGAATATTTTGAAAATGCATGGATATCTGTCTCAAGGCCTCTTCTATTGGTTCATGCCTACTTTTTACTGGGTCATAAAATAACAAAGGAAGAGCTTGAGTGCTTAGAAAAGTACCATATTCTCTTGGGTTGGCCATCTCTTATCTTTCGATTTTGCAATGACATAACTAGTTCCAAGGTGCTTACATCTGATATGCTTTCTGGTTGAATTCTTCAAATACAACCTTTTCCACTGAGGTTTTTTGCCCTTTTATTAGTCTAATTCTGACCATTTGTTTTGCTTTTTGATGCAGGCACAGATAGAGAGAGGTGACCGATCAGGTTTCCTATGTTACATGTGTGAAACTGGTATGTCGGAGGAATCGGCTAGAAAATACATCAGCAATTTGATCGATAAAGCCTGGAAAAATATGAACAAAGATGGAATCCTAAGGCTCTCCCTTTGAGAAGGTTTTCGTAAGAACGACACTTAACATGGCTTGCATGGCCCACTGCCACAACCAGCATGGAGACGGGCATGGAATCCCAGATGAAAGATTTGGGAACCGAGTTACATCTTTGATAATTGAGCCCACTCACTTGTTGGTGCATAAGCAATTTACTAGCAATATCTTGACTAGCCTAAATTGTAGTTCAATTATTCAAACATTGCGAATCATAAATGAATAAAATCATTTTTAATATACACGAATCTTGAAAGAAGAAACATCAACTATAAAAGATTACGTTTAAACACAAAAATCCTAATCTATTAATAAATTAAAATCATACTAAAATTTATTCAAATATCAAAATATCTTTTCATAAATCAATGAACAGCAACCTTGCCTAAAAATGAAATCATTTTCTAATGTACATGAATCTTGGGAGACAAATCATTAAGCCTATGGCCATAAAAAACTACATTTGAAACAAAAAAACGTAGTCTATTTTTATGCTTTTAATATATTTGAATATTAGAATATTGAACATTGAGCCCAAAAAAGACTGTTTAAAATTAAAAATAGTAGTCTATTTGTACTTGAATATTAAAAGACGAAACAATGAGTCTTGACTCTTGAAACTTGAAAATTTTTAAATTTTAAATTCGTAATTAAAGATATTAGACTGTGCTTGTTTTTTGTAATTTTATGTGGTACGGGCTACAATTTAGCATTAACCGTAGCCTTTACTTAAAAGAAATGTTTATTTAAATAAAAATATTTTCAGGTTAAAGATATAAACATATTCTATATACATTTGACTTGGTTTCAAAAAGCGTGATGAAAAATGAGAGGGAAAATAAAAAAAATAGAAACTATGATTATATTTATATTTATATTTGTACTGTGTTAGATTTATGATGTTTGAATTGTAATTGAAAATATTAGACTACACGAGCTTTCAATAACCATAATTAATGTTTTTACATAACTATAATCTTTATGCTTTTTGCTAGTAATGTATTTTTTTAGTGATTATGGTTCATAATTACTTTCATTAACGTTTATTTTGCACGTAATCTTTCATTCAATCCGTAAAAAGCTATATCATTCTCAGCAACTCTATTATTTTTTTGTATGATTTAATTGCATTCACGAAGAATTGTTCTTCAAGATAGGCATTATATTTGGAGAATACTATTTTTGAAAATTTATTTTTACCAGCATTAGGAAACTATTATTTTTAGAAAACTATTATTTTTATTAGAGATTTTAAGAGAAATTTGTTTCAACCAAAATATTTAAAAGTTTAAAATCTAATTTTCTTGTTTGGCAAGAAAATTTGAAAAATTTCAAAAGTTTGGAGGAATCTTTGAAAGTAATTTGAAATGCACAAAATCTCTTTGGAAAATCCACTTAAAGTTGTGATTTTTCAAAATTCTTCCAAATCTTCTCTTATTTTATTGCACATGGTTCACTATTTAATATAAAACTAAAAAAGAAAGATATTATTTATTTCAATATAATATTTATATATATTTATATATTTTTTTCCTTTTTTATATTATTAATGAGGATTTATACATGATGCATTAACAATGTATAGAGATTATATATTCTCAATGCACTAAATGTTGACACCTCATCAATAAGCCCGTATGAGTAAATTGAAAAAAAATTATTTGTATTTATTTTTAAGGGCTTGATATTTGTTTAGTTTACTTATTAATGAACTATCAACTTCTGATACATTTACATATATAAACCCTATGAATAATATGTATATACCTTACAAATCTAATCAAACCAATATTGCATAATTTTTTCTTTTTTTCCTTATACATAATATCATTAGAATTTATTTATGATGCACTGACAGTGTATAGTCTCTATACAAATAATAATTATCGTTTTTAAATTTTCAAAAAGATAAAAGTCTCTCCATATATATATATATATATATATATATATATATATATTAAAAATACAAAATAAATTAATTATCTTTTTAAATCAATTGTCTATTTCAATTTTAAAACGATAAACATTTATATATATATATATATAGATTAAATTAAATAAAAATAACATATGATATATCTTTCTATACATTAATATTACAAAATATAATATCTATATCTATATCTATATTTTTTTATCAATTAATTTTTTTTATTTTCTAAAAGATAACATATATATATATATGTATATATAAATCAGTATGGATAATGTAATATATAACATACAATAATATATCAATATCTTACGCTTAATGATTACAATTAATTTTTTATAATTTTCTAAACGGTAACACCATTTTATTAATTCTTTAAATATTTTTAATATTTTTAATTAATACGTAATGTGTAATCTGTAATCATTCTTTTATTTCACATTAACATTACATAATATAAAATATATCTGCAACTTTTATCAATTAAATTTTTTTTAACTGTCTAAATGGTAACATGTATATCTATCTATATTAAAACTTTTAATTTTTTCCATTTTTATTATATAAATTGCACGTAATCATTCATTTTTTTCATCAATCATAGATCTTAAGAGTCAAAAATTGAAACTTCTACTTTTTGTATTTAGATTATGTATATGAGATTCTGATATCGAATTTCATAGCACACCACATAAAATATTAATATCGGATGAGATTTCAATGTTTATAAATAAGACACCTCTAGTGGAAATTAAAGAATTGGTTACAAGGACACTATTCAAGATATTATATTAACATATTTTCTTTTAATTATAAATATGTAGTAACATAATTTTAAAATATAACTAATTTAGCATGTATATTGTTGTAGACTATTTTTGTATTTGTGTTATATATACATATATCTAGGGAAAATCTTTCACTAGTAGAGTAACTATCATAAAATTAAGTTGATACAACTTTTGGTTGGTATTATATGTCACGTGGGTTCAACAAAAATTGTTTGAAATTGATGAAAATTTTCATTGTTCCTCATGTAGTGTTATGTCCCTAATTCAACTCTAAGGTAAATAATAATTATATTTACTATATTTAAAACATTAAATAGAAATTATTCTATGATGATAATAAAAGTATTTTATAATTTTAATATATATATATATATATATATAACACACTTAATTGTAGCATTTTTTATATCTTATAGGTACAAGTAGAGGTGGAAAAAATCGACCCGACCCAAAAAACTAACCCGGCTAACCTGAAAATCAAACCCGACTGATACAATTTGACTAAAAAGTCAACAACCCAAATCCAACTTGATCTGAATCCGAATTGATCTGAAACTAAATTGATCTAAATTCACATTAATCTAAACTCAACCTGATCTAAACTTGAATTTATTCGAATCCAAATTCATCCAAATTTATATTAACCCAAACTTGACATGATCTGAACTCGAATTGATTCGAACCCAAATTGACCTAAACCCAAATTGATCCGAATCAAAATTAACCCAAACTCGAAAAAATTCAAACTTAAATTTAATATTATCAATAAATATTTAAATGTTAAAATTAATTATCAAAGTATTTTACTATATTAAAAATATAATTTTTTTAATAATATGAGTGTTATATTTTTTTGAATCTAGTTAAACTTAAATATTCACTTTTATATTATATTCATTTGAACATAATGTATAATTATTTAATGGCTAATCTATAATAAAGTATAGAAGCTATATCACCTACACATAATTTCTTTAATTATTCTATAAAAATTCAAGAGAAATTAAAGATATGTATAGTAATGTATTATGATATTCAGTAGGGATTATTAAATCACTTTGTTCATAAAGTTATTAATTATTATAGATAATAAAAATAAAATGAAAAAATGTAATTAATTTATGAATATTGGTAAATATATTATAAAGAAAATTATCACACAGTTTATTAAATATTTTGATTATTTCAATCCAAATTTTATTATAGGTCATGTAAGAAGAAAATTTTATTTTCATGAGTTTTATAATTTTTAGAAATATGGTTTCAGTTGATTCTCATACCAAACAAATCACAGAGAGATGACCAAAGTTTAACCCAAAAAACCTATCCACTCAACCAAAATCCAAATTTGATCAACCTGAATTAACTAAAAAAGTCAACGACCCAAACCCAATCTAATCTGAACCCCAATTGATCCAAATTCAAATTAACCCAAACCAAACCTTATCCAAACCCGAAATGATTCAAACCCGAAATAGACCAGTTTTTTCTTGACCAAACCCGACCTTTTATCCAAATCTGAAACGATTCGAAATCGAAATAATTCGATTTTTTCTTAACCCAAAATAATCTGATCCAAAATAATTTAACCCAAGCCCGATTCGACCTGCTCCTTTGCCACCTCTAGGTATAAGTTGAATTTGAGGAATTTTATGGTTTTAAAAAATCGATGTTTATACTTTTCAAGAAGCTAAGAATTTAATTAATAAAGATGTGAACAATATTTATGAAATTTCCCTTAAAGTATTGATTAGTTAACAATTATTTTATTATCATCCAATATTCAAATTAATTTAACGATATGTTTATAAACATGATTTAGGAAAATAGAAATTATAGAATTCAAGAGATATTTGAAGATCTCAGTGGTGAATTTTTTGTGTTCAAAACAATAGCGATAAACTATAATATTGGACAGGAAGTACTAAGCCTACTGTATCTAAAGTGCATTCTTTTGATCATAAACTTGAATGTTGAAAATTATTGAAACAAGTATGTATGCATTATATAATATGACGATATTTGTTATATTTTCATATAGCATGCGTTATAATTGAAAATTAAATTGCATATTTGTATTTTATTCATATCTTTTATTTTATCTGTGGAATCTATTAGATCATTAAGTAAAGTGACACATCATTCAAAATAAACAATGAATATTCAAGAATCATTTGCTACCACTTCAACTCAACAAGATTTCATTGAAAAATCTCTATTTAAAAAAATTACATACAAGATTGATTTTAAGACGGAAAAAATTTAAATTTCTTTGAATCAAAAGCATGTTGAATTTTTTTTATATAGTATTTTCATTCAATAAATTACAATATGAGTTGATTTAACTTTTACAAAATTTACATAGTTATATCAAATAGATGACTTTTTTATATTACTATTTTGTAATATACAAATTTCAAATAAAAAATATTAGATTTACATATGTTGTCTTTTTTATAAAAATAATAATTTCTATTATGAAATTTCAGAAAATATATATTATTAATGATTTTATTATTTGATTAATGCATTTTGGTGTATCGTACAGGTTTAAAACTAATTATCTTTTATAATCATTTATTATTTTACTAAATTTTTCTATTAAAAATTCTTTCTAAAAAATATTTATCCAAAAAAAATCCTAAATGTTAATATTTGAAATTGATGTATTTGTAATTATCTTAATTTTAAATTTTAAAATGCTTCAAAATTTTAAAAATTTGCTACCCAAAGGTACTCTTTTTCTTTTCCTTTTTTGGGTGGAACTACCCAAAGTACTCTATAAAGCCAAAACACTTCTGAAAATTCTTTTTCATACGCATTGATCATTAGTTGAATAATGTACGACAAAACAAAGTGCACATGGATATTTTTGTCCACTAGCAACACATAGATAAACACGAAAGTGCAAAATCAGAGAGAAGAAATGAGATCCACAAAAAATAGAAAACAACAAAATACAATTACTTAAGGGAGATACACGTACAAGTAATAGCACTTCATGCCATGTCGGTCGAAAATGAAAGCTTTTCACTGAACTAACTTGAAAAAGAAGCTAAGAAAATAAATTTTCTCAATTTATGGTGGGTCCCTCTCAAATTTTTATCTCGAGTGAA
This sequence comes from Heritiera littoralis, assembly GCA_031772115.1. Classification (NCBI taxonomy): domain Eukaryota; kingdom Viridiplantae; phylum Streptophyta; class Magnoliopsida; order Malvales; family Malvaceae; genus Heritiera; species Heritiera littoralis. The sequence continues at coordinate 3,651,559 of JAPDPK010000052.1, read as the reverse complement.
AGTTTTATTTTTTTTTTGGTTACATCTCGAGTGAAAGTTTGCTGCCATGTTAACGTGCTAATATCTATGTGTTGAGGTTCTTAAGTTTTTTGTCCTATTTACCATAGGCAACCTTATTTTTGTGAAGAAGCGACGAGTAACCTCAAGAAATTAGCTCATTTAATAAACGTTCAGTTATTTGCAATTTGCATCAATGGCAGCTGAACTCTGTCTCTTGCACTTACCCTGTTCTTGCTTCAGGGTACGAACACTTCCAAGACATTCCACACCAAGAGCACTTCCTGGAACTGCCATGAAATTAAAGATCCGTTGCTCTGCAGAGCACCAAAATTCCCAGTTAACTGCTGAAGAAAACAGGAGATCCGCCGATTATCAACCCAACATGTGGAATTACGATCTTTTGCAGTCCTTCACTAGTAATCAGCAGGTAGCCATATTTCTTAAGCTTTTTGTAGCCATTTATCAGTGAATGCACATTCTAGCTCGAGTGGCATTACACGAGCTTTATTTATTTATAATATCTTTGCAGGTTGAGGTTTATGAAGATAGAGCAAAGCAACTGGAGGACAGGGTGAGAAGCATGATGAACGATGAAGCAGAATCTTTGAAGATTCTTGAACTGGTTGATGACGTTCAACGACTAGGATTGGGGTATCGGTTCAAGGGTGAAATAAGGAGAGCCCTTGATAGAATTGCACCATTGAAAGATGAAACTAATAAGAGCTTATATGCCACTGCTCTCCGCTTCAGGCTTCTTAGACAACATGGTTATGAGGTCTCTCAAGGTACGTATAACCGAGCACTTTGTTGATCACCGGTTCGTTAAGTAATCTAATGTACAAAACCTTTCTGATTTACTTCCTATTTTCTTCTGGAATAAAGAGCAATTTATAAATTGCAAGCAGACATAATCAACTTCTTATATGTTTAAGAGATTGATCTTCAATTCCCAGAAACAAGTGCTACAGTACACAGATTGTCAGACATAGATTTCTAACTGCAAGAGCACCTAAAATAATGGATTACACACTAACCCCCAAACAAAGGTAAAGGAATAGAAGGGTGAAAGGAGCATCTAAAATTCTAAATATGCCAAAGAGGGTTGACATAACTAGTTAAGGTTTGAATTTTCAATGTAAATGACTCAACTTCAAATTTTCAAGATCCTAGTTAATGTGTGATCCGTAAATTCCAGAAAATGCGCAAGTGAAAATTTAATATATTCGTAAATTTTAATAATGGATTAGCAATCTACTAAGATATTTAAGATAAAATAACTTTTCTTACTCTTAAACTTTTCTTCTTTTATATATATATAACTGTCGACCAAAACAAAATTGAAGGGAAACAAAGGTGTGGAGTTCGAAATCTAAAGTTGGGACAGACTAACATATACCTCAAAATTTCAAATGGTACTAAAATCAATTGGAAGCATCGAATCTTAATTAATCTAGATAAAAAGAACATAAATAAAAATTGATCGATAAGCATAATTAGACCCTAGTATAATAAAGTCTTTTTTTTTTTGGACAGAAATACTTTCTCGTTGATTTTATTCATCAGTAAACACCATACAATCAGTAAGCACATCTGAGTTTAACATACAGAGAAGCAGATAGACTACAAATGTTAAATCTCAGCCTAATATATTTACAAAGGGGGGGCAGGCACTCCATCTTTATCGAAAACACCCACCATAGAGGATTGAAGATGATTTAGCCACCCATCTTGACACATCCCCATTCTGGATTTTTTAGCAATCCAATCTGCCATTCTGTTGGCATTTCTTTTAACCAGAGCAAATTTGCACTCAGGGATATTATCACTCCATGACTGAATATCTCTAATGATTGGTTTTATTCTCCAACATACCACATCATCCCTTCCAGTAATTGCTGAAAACAAAACAGATGAATCCATCTCACATATTACCTTCCTATATCCACATCCAACCGCTATTTTCACCCCTTCCTTTGCAGCAATAGCCTCTGCAATCAGTGATGAATCAGCTATAACTCTTCCAGCTTTGCCAGTCAAAATATTTCCATCCTGATCTCTAACCACCACCCCAAATCCAGCATCTTTAGTTTTAACATCGAAAGCACCATCGCTATTTACTTTAACCCAACCAGCATTTGGTTTACACCATTTCTGCTGTACTACATTATCAGCTTTCCTCTTAGAATCTTTTAATCTCATTTGTATCACCTTACTTGAAGACCACTCCATAATTGCATAAAGACACCTCCTTACAGCCTGATCAGACACTATATCCCTTTTGGCCATAACCAAATCACAACGACACTTCCAGATCTGCCAACACACAAAGGCCACCTTCATCAGCATCTCATTCCTGTAATCCTTATTCAAAGAATTACACAGATCAAGCCACCACTTATCAAAAGTAGTTACAGCTCCCATATTAATTCGTAGTCCATTACAAACTGCAAACCACATACCTTTAGTCCAAGAGCAAAAAAGTAACATATGCTCAATAGACTCATCCCCTTGATGGCAAATCTGACATATTGGGCTATTAACTACCTTCTTCCTCCATAATGCCAAATTAACTGGAACTATATTGCTACACACTCTCCAAATGAAAATTTTTATCTTTTCTGGAATATCTAACAACCAAATAGATTTCCACACAGCCCCTTCCACAATATGTGAAGATGAAGCAGATCTTTGTATGTAACGTCTGCTAATAGCCAGTTTGTAATAGCCACTTTTGACAGAATAAACACCATTGCAACTAAAAGGCCAAATTAGTTTATCTTGACCCCCAGATTGGCATATAGGAATTTTCATAATAGCAGACTTCTCCTCATCAGTCAACCAGTGCTCAATTCTTCCGAAATTCCAGTACCATTCTCCCTATCCATTAAATCTGCCACCTTTTCTGTCATATCAGTATCCCCTACATCCTGCACTTTTAATTTCATATTCGGCAGCTCAGGCACCCATCTATCATTCCAAACAGAGATACTCATACCATCCATAACCTGCCAGCATAGATTTTCTTTAAGCAAATCTCTCCCAACTAAGAGACTACTCCAAACCCAAGAAGCCCTCCCTCCCTTCTTTGCATTTAGAATATTACTATTAGGGAAATACACACTTTTCAAAACCTTTACCCACAAAGCATTTTCCTCCTCAATCATTCTCCAAACCTGTTTAGCTAACAAAGCATCATTAAACAAGGTCAAGTCTTTAAAACCAAGACCACCCAAACTCTTAGACATAGACATGCTTAACCAATTCTTCCAGTGAATTTTCCTTTCCTCTCCTTTTGTCCCCACCAGAAATTAGCAATGGCTGCATTCATTTCATTACAAATTTTCATAGGAAACTTAAAGCACATCATAGTATATGTGGGCACTGAGCATGCAACAGCTTTGATAAGAACTTCCTTACCACCATGTGACAAAGATTGTTTCTTCCAACTAGTCAATTTGTTCATCACCTTCTCTTTAATCTGCAACAAAGCCCCATATCTGGTTTTCCCCCATAGAGAAGGAATCCCCAAATAAGTTCCAGGATTAGCTGCCCTCTTGACACTTAACCATTCCTCAACCTCTTTCTTAATCTCCTCTGGCACATTTCCTCCAAAAACAATACTCGACTTTTCCAGATTTACAGCTTGTCCTGATGCATCACAATACTCCTTTATACACCTTGCATATTTTGACATGAATCCCTGCTAGCATTAAGAAAAAACAAAGAATCAAGAATCATCTGCAAATAAAAGATGGGTTAGTATAGGACACCTTCTACTAAGTTTGACACCAATAATATCTTTGGCTTGAGTTTTTTTAGTAATGTTTTTAGATAGAACATCCACAACTAGAAGAAACAAAAAAGGTGACAAAGGATCACCTTGTCTAAGACCCCTAGTAGGAAAGAATCTAGACGTGGACTTCCCATTTAGAACTAAAGAATATGAAACCGTACTAACACATTCCATGATCCAACCAATCCAAAGACTGTCAAAACCTAGCTTTCTTAGGACAGCTTCAAGGAAGTCCCATTCTACCCTATCATATGCCTTATTCATATCAAGTTTGAGTGCCAATTCAAACTTTCCTCCCTTCTTCCTCATCTTCAAGTAATGAAAAACCTCCTGTGCTATAATGATGTTATCATGAATTTGCCTCCCAGCCACAAATGCACTTTGATTTTCTGTTACAATATCACCCATTATCATCTTCATTCTATTCACCATCACCTTCGATATAACCTTGTACAGAAAATTACATAGGCTAATAGGCCTGAAATGAGACACCAGAGTAGGCCCTTTTACCTTAGGAATTAGGATTATATTGGTCTGGTTTAGTTCCTCCAACATTTGGCCATGCACAAAAAAATATTTCACAGCCCCTATCACATCATCCTTAATAATATCCCAGTAATTTTGATAGAAAGCACCACAAAACCCATCAGGCCCCGGGGCCTTATGTGCTCCCAATTGAAATACTGCCTCTGTTATCTCTTCATCTGTGACTGTAGCAATCAAAGTCTCATTCATATCATCACTAATAACACGCTGTACATTATCCAAAACAGATCCCCAACACCTTGAACCACTCGAAGAGAACAATCTTCTATAAAATGTTTCAAACTCTCCTATTATTTCTGCTTCATTCTCCACCCACCAACCAGTCTCATCCATTATTCTCATTATTCTATTTTGTTGCCGTCTCCTTATAGTAGACAAATGAAAGAATTTTGTATTTTTATCCCCCATATTAAGCCAATTAACCCTTGACCTTTGAAACCAGTACATTTCCTCCTTCTCCCAGATTTCCTGAATCTTACATTTAATTTTCCTAACCTTCCAAGATCATCCACATTGATACAACTCTTTTGACATTCTTCCAACTTCTTCGTTAGTTCACCAATTTGGCTTCTACAATTAAAATTGCCTTTTCTACACCATCTAATCAAATTTCTTCTACAATTCTTCAACTTTTTAACTACCTGATCAATCTTTGACCCATTACTTTTGAATTTCCAACTATCCTTTATAACCTCGTCATAGCCCTCCTCGCCAAACCATTTTACTTCAAATTTAAAACTTCTAACATTACCTCCACATTGATAGTTTGAATCAACAATGACAGGTGAGTGGTCAGAACCAATAGCAGGTGAAATAACAACTTGCATATTAGGAAAAGTTTCCAACCACTCCACATTAGCTAGCACCCTATCCAACCTTTCCTTTATTAACTCTCCATCCCTAATCCCTTGCCATGTAAACGATAGACCTTTGTATTGAACATCATTCAACTTACAGGCCATAATCATCTCCCTAAAGCACTCCAACATTCTCCTTTCCTTATTTCTTCCACCCTCCTTTTCCCAACAGTTAGCAATATCGTTAAAATCTCCTAAACATAACCATGGACCCCTTATCCTTTGAGCCTTTCTTTGTAATTGTTCCCAGACCACTCTTCTTTCCTCAAAGATAGGAGCCCCGTAAACCCAAGATATTCTACATATGACCCCACATACCGAATCAGTCACCCATGTATCAATTATATTTTTATTACAAACAAGTACCTTAACCACCAAACTATTTTTCCACCACAATGCCAATCCTCCACTTAATCCAACCGAATCAATATAAGCAGCTTCGTCCAACCAAAACCTCCTCCTTAACTTTTCCAGCTTCTCCCTCTTATTTTTGGTTTCCATAAGAAAGATAATATCAGGATCATACTTTCTGCTCAACTCGAACAGTACTTGAACTGTCAAGGCTGATCCTATACCTTGACAGTTCCAAGATATCATCTTCATGGCTTCCTTGTGGCTGCTTCTGGCCAGCCACCACAACCTTCATCAACTACCCCTACAGACTCCTCCTCCTTCCTCCATCCATTAATTACATTATTTGAGTCTACAACTGTAACTTCAAACAAACTAAAACTTTCCACAAATGACTCTGTTTTACTACAACGAACCTCACTTTTCTTTACCCTGATCCTCTTTCTTCTAACCACTTCTTTTTTCTTCATCATTTTTTTCGCTAGAATCTTTTCAATCCCAAATGGATCATTATTCTTCACCTCACAATCACTCATGCCTCCATCATCCAATTTAATTTTCTTACCACTTTTACCATCCACCTCAAAGTCCACCTCACTTCTTTTTAATCTCATCCTATCAAACTCAGGTACCAATTCTTTATTAACAATCACAAGTTCCTTTCCTCTTGTTTCTTCCCAATGATCATCCTTACACAATTCTACTGAGTCAAAAACTTTCACAGTTAACTGGCAATCTTCAATCGACTCAACCAAACAACCTCCATCGTTCGTACAGTGTACTTTTGTCTTAGTCACAGAATCCACTTCAACACACTCCACTTTCTGTCCATCATCTTCAGTGTGACACTTGCTTTCTCCAATAATATTTCCTGTCCAAACTATTTCATTATTATTCTCGTATCTCTTAAATTCATTAACCTCATCCTTTTTAGTAACCCCATCTGAATCAAATGATTTCACACTTACTCCTGCCGTGATCCCATTGTTTATCACTTGTTCCTTTTTTGAGTCATTAGGACAAACTAATGTCACATTACCCAAATGCCCCTCTTTAGTGTTATCTATGCTAACATCATCACTCTTAACCAACCCTCTAACCGCACAACAACTTTTCCCGCCACTTTTATAATTCAATTTCATCATAACCAACTCTTTACTAACCGCCTCCGGACATCCACTCGCCTCCTTTTCCACGTAATCTACACGCGCCACCCTTTGAATTCTTCCACCGCTCGTTCCACCGCCGCAACTTACCACCTCTTTCTCTCCGCTCTCCCTGCAGATAACTTCTCCATCATTTTCATTCAAAAGATCATCGAGGAACACCATCGAACCTCCTCTTATCGGAGCTGCTCTCAACCATGGCCCATATCTTGGCTTTGAAGGATCAAAAACTGCCATTTTCATCGCTTCTCCACAGCTCTTCAACATGTGTCTAAGCTTTCCACATGAGAAGCAGAAATCCGAAAGTTTTTCATACTTGATTTTAGCCCACAGTCTACTTCTTCCCACCCTTGGTATCCAAAATCCATCTATCAATGGATTCTTAATCTCAAAACTCACCTTCATTCTCATGAAGCCCCTCTCAGTCCCTCTGCCCTCCATCATATTTTCTATCATGATTACCTTTCCCAGTTTTCCACCAATGATCTTAGCATTCTTAAGAGTTAACATCTCAGGAGGAAGATTATGGATTTGTATCCAAAAACTAACTTCAGAGAAAATTACCTCATCTGCTGTAGTTTCCGCTGGCCATTTCTTTAGAACGAAACAGTATCCCATTACTGACCACGGACTATCTTCCAGAGCTCTCCGCATACCTTCCATAGAACTGAAGGTGATTCCATATTTATTCGCTCCCACTTCTCTTATGCTAGGTGCAATTTCAATGGGCCAAACACCCCTTAGAATTGCCATAACACCCTTTCTATTAAGCACTCTATCCACCAGGATATTTCCTATCACCAAGAATCTTGTCAAAGCTAGATCTCCCTTTTCCTCTTTCATTAAACAAATTTCCAAGCCCCCCATGATCATATACTCAGAGGAATCTCAGAATCAAACACCAAATACCTCACTAGTCAACGGATTAGGTTGAACACAAGGAATGATTAAACAGAACAAATTCTCAAGATCTAAACAGGCACTACTCTAGAATCTCCTAGGAATGTACTAACAAGAATAGTAAAAAGCAAATCTAAAGGTGATCCATACAAAAGAAAGACTCAAATCCTATACGAACATCAAGCCAAACAAACAAACAAGAAAATCAAAAAAACGAGATCAATGAAGAAGAAGTTCTTAGTAGAAGAAAGGAAAACTCTCAGTTTCGAGAGAGAAGCTCTCATTTTAGAGAGAGAGAAAAAAGCGTCCTACGAATCATAGTATAATAAAGTCTAGAAAACCGAAAATCGGTACAAACTGTCGCTTTGAGTTTTATATATTTCTATTGATTTCAATTTATGATTTACGAAGTGAAATTCGAAAGTATCCAAATCATGTGAGCGCTTTTAATTTGTTAGAAGGTTAAGGTTTTACTATAAACCTCTGTACTTCTATTACATTTCAAATAAAATTTATAGCTTTAATTTACTTTTGAATTAGTTTTTCACTTTTAATTCCTTCAAATATAAGATTTTAACTTTTAATTGGTACGAAAATAAAGTTTTAATCTTTAATTTGTACCTAAATAAACTTTTAACATAATTTTTTGAGATAAATGTTTATTTGAATATAAATCAAATGATAAAGTATGGAACTTATTTGGATATATAGTTGAAGTATAGTAACTTAGTTAAAAGCAGTAGTTCAAGAACTTTCTTAGTATTTTAACTTTTTTAGAATAAAATTTTTTTTCTCTAAGTTTATATAAACAATTTCAAATAAATAAAAGTCTTTAATTATTAAAAATCAGATTCTTTGGACAGATTTAAATCAATTTAGTTACAAGATCTGAGTTTCTTTTCATTGTGGGGTTCTTTCAAATATTTTTTCTCAGAAAGAGTTGTTTTGCACATATTTCCTTAGATGGGATACTTTAATCTTATTCATTACCTAGTCACTTCCATGTCAATGTTTTTCTAATTTTTTTTTTAACCTTTAAGGCCTTTGCTGCTCTTTTAACTTAAGTGCTGTTTGATAAACTGAAAAATTAAGTGTTGAAAAATTAAGTACTGAATTTTTAATACTGAATTTAATAAGTATTGAATTTGAACCATGAAAACTATTTGGTGTTTAACTGAAAATTAAGAGCTGAATATAAATATATTGTTTGATAACTGTAGACACCATTTTTGTCCGGTTCTTTTTCAAACATTTTTAATTAATTAGTTTTTATATATCTTATCTTTGATTTTTTTTTATTTTAGATTTAGAAATAAATTTTGGATTTTGATTTTTATAAAATATAATAAAAAGGGAAGGAAATCAGAATTAATTTTGATAGGAAAGCAGACTTTAATGAGACTATTAAAGATTGAAATTTAAATTTTGTGGAAAGAAAAATCAGAATTAATATTGGATTTAAGATCCGATTCTTGAAATCTAAAAATGTCCTAAAAGATTGATTCTTGATTTTTATTACCTAAAATAAAAAAACCTAGGTCTATTTAAATAACAACACAAGATAAGAAAAAGGGAGGAGGAGAAAACCCTAGAAAAACCTTAGAAAAAAACCTTGGAGGAAAACGTAGCTGGGGGGCACCATTATCATCTCCCTCCCCTACTGTCCTTGTTTTTTTTTTGCCACCATCCTCTATCATCTTCAACTTAGCTTGACCATATTATCATCGTCCCCGGTACCACACGCCACCATCCTCTGGCATCTAGCTATCAAACCTTGTCCATCACCTTTGCTTCACCGAAACACAGCCCCTCTGCCTCATTAAGCCTGTACACAGACCACCATCATCACGATAATCACCTCTGCTTCACCGAAACACAGCCCCTCTGCCTCATTAAGCTTGTACACAGACCACTATCATCACGATAATCACCTCTGCTTACCCGAAAACCATACATGCATCTTTGTTGTTATTCTCCTCATCATCTTCTGTTTACTGCAACTTTGCCCTTAGCCTAGCTATTGTATCTTCATCATTTGGTTTCCGTCGTTACCACCCTCCTCATCTCTGGGTTCGGTTTCCAACAACCCCCGTACCGCTATTTGCATCACAACTGCTGCCTACTGCTTCCCTCACCGTTTCTCACCGTTCCCGGCCTTCAAGCCTGCTACGTCAGTCCAAGTAACCCCTCCACATCCGTACTCAGTTGCCGCGCCATCACCCTGCTTGCTGAGTAACGTGGAAAAGAGAGGAGCAAGGAAGTTCTCCAAGATAAAAAAGCCATCCTTAAAACAGTGCAACTTCAGCTTCTTCTTTGAGGTATAGTGCGCTCTCTCTTTGTTATTTGACTTGGAAGTAATTTAATCTATTTAATTTAATTTGTTAATGACTCTATATGATATGAGATTTAATTGGTGTGAATTTATATGATTGCCATGATTAATTTATGTAGTTTAATTTTGTTTATTTAAATGATACGAATGATGTGTAATTGATCTTGAAATGTATGGTTTATTTAATTTAATTAGTATGGTTTAATTAGTATGATTTAATTTGTTTGACTTAATGTATATTTTATCGATTATAAAAAATTAGGAAAATTAGAAATATTAGAAAAGCATGGAATTTAATTATTTATAAGAAATTTTAATTATTAAAAGATAAATATGATTATATCGATGATGATATTTTGAGAAAGTCAATTGAGACATCTGAAAAATGTCTAGGTGAGAAAATTTTTTCTTAAGTTGAGCCAAATCGATGGAATACTTTTGAAAGAATTTTCAATAAATTATAATCCATGTTTATTCTTAGTAAATTAAATATGAATAAAATATAAACGAATATAGATAAATAAAAATAAATGCGAGAACATAAATTAAATAAAAAAAATTAAATAAATGGAATGAAATAGCTTAGATTGAAAATAATTAGTAATTAATAAGGTTAGATAATAATGAAATAAATGTGAATTATTACCGAGGATGAAATTCCAAGAAAGTCAATCGAGACTCCTTAGATATTTCTAGGTGAGATGATTCTTTCTTAAGTTGAGCCAAATTGATGGAATACTTTAGAAAGAATTTTCAATAAAAATATAATTCATGTTTATTAAATAAATATAAATAAATGAAATAAATAAAATAAAAATAAATCAGATCAAGATTAAGATTAAAGAAATTTAAATAAAATTAGATAAATGAACTAAATAGCTTAGAATAAAAATTATAGGAAATAAAAAATATGAATTATGCCAATGATGAAATTTCAAGAAAGTCAATTGGGACTCCTTGAATTTTCTAGGTGAAAAGATTTCTTTTAAGCCGAGCCAAATTGATGGGACGCTTTTAAGAAAATCTTTAATAAACCATGATTCATATTTATTCTCTAAATAAATAAAATAAATAAATAAAATATAGAGATAAATATAATATGAAATAAAATTAAAAAATATAGAAATTAATATGGAGTCGAAATTAGAGCCAAAGTTAGAAAGAATAAGACTTTCATAAATTATTTAATTAATCCGACGATGGAGTTCAAGAAAGTCAATGAGACTCCTTGAACATCTTGAGGTGAGGGAGATTTTTAAGATTGGAGCCAAATTGATGGAAAAATCTTAGAAATATTCCCAATATATAAGCATATCGAAATTAATATAAACACAAGGCAAATTGTAAAGATAACCTAAAACTAGTTGGTACCATTTTAGGATGGGCGTTGTAGGGGTGCTAATCTTTCCCTACACGTAACCGTACTCCCGAACCCTAGTATCTTTGAACGTAGACCAAGCCTTATCCTTAGTTTGAATAGGTGACCAATCACACTTAGGTAGAATGGTTGGTGGCGACTCCCGTAATTTTTATGTCTAGCTATTAGGTTTTTTCTAAAACTTAATACGTTATGACAATAACAATAAATGTTAAATTTTGAAATTTTGTTATTTTACATTTTTACCCTTATTTTCATATTATTTCAAATAAAATCAACTTTTTATTTATGTCTTCTATTTTATAATACAAGTATAAAATATAAGAAAAAAATATAACTATAAAATTCAAAAACATCATAAATTTAAAAAAAATAAAATAATATTTAAATATAATAAAATGATTTTTTAAAATCAAAAACCCAAATCACGTTTAGATTAAAAAAGCATTACAAATAAAAGTCGTGGGATCATTACTTCTTCAAGCAATGATCTGCAAAATAAAACAAAACAAAAAACTTTGGATATCAATGATAATTGAAACATCAAAATAACAAAAAGCTGGAAAAAAAAAAGGTAATATGATCCATTATATAATGTTTAGGGTTGTGATATATTAACCTTCAGATCTTTAAAGTCTTCAACTCCAAAGTTGAATCAAATCAAGTTATCCTCTAATAGTAAAAGAATAATGGTAGAAAAAAGTTAAGTACGTACAAAAACTTAATGAAATAATAATATAACGTTGAATCTGGTTAGAGTTTGTATGTAACCTGATCAATGAACAGATAATTATGTAAATTTTTTAAGATAAAAAAATCAAATTTATTTTACTTTTATGCATAAAGTGGCTGAAAATTTTCTAAATTAAATGATAAGTAGGTGTTTATCACTTATTTTATTCAATGCTTTTTCATTGAAAATTTCTTTTAAGTTGATTTTAAAATATACTATCAAACATATTAAAAATATTAAATCATTGAAAATTTTCATTTTCAATGAATTGAAAATTTTCAATGGTTTAACAAACAGCACCTTAGTTAAAACAAGTGGTTCAACTTCTTAGCGTTTTAGCCTTTTTAGAATAAAAATATTTTATCTCTAAATTCATATTTATAAGTTGAAATAAATGAAAGTCTTTAATTTTTCAAAATAAAATCGTTTGGACAAATTTAAATCGATTTAGTTAAAAAAAATCAAAGTTTTTCTCACCGTGGGTTCTTTAAAATCTCATTTTTTAAATGAGAGTTGTTATGAACTTATTTCTTTAGATGGAGTACACCAATCTTAGTCATTGTCTAGTCATTGCCATGTCAATTTTTTTCTTTATATATATATATATATATATATATATATATATGTATGTATGTATATATACATATATATATTTATCTTTTAGCTGTTATTAGCCTTTTCCACCATTTGCTGCTTCTTTAACCCAATGTTTCTCTTATTGCTTCAAAACCATCTGCTACTCTTCTCATCCAAAGTTTCTATTGGTTTAATCTTTTTCCATTGCCCAACAACCGCCTCTAAAGCTTTGCTTGATAGGAAGGATGGAAATAGGTGAAGATGAAAACTTTGTTAATCTAATGATTAAGCTACAAAATAAGAGTGGTTAAGAAACTTAACTATTAGATTATCAAATTTTTCATTGTCACCTCTTTCCATCCTTCCTACTAAGTAAAGCCTATACATAAATTTTCAATTCAGGAATTAGGGAATTATGTAAGTAATTATCATTCAATCACCCATTTGCATCACCACTTGATTCATATAACAAATTTTTAGGGAGAAAACTGATATGAAAAAAGAAGGGTGTCTTTCTTTTAGGCATTGTTTGTTAACGTGAAAAGAAAAATAGAAAAATGGAAAATTGAGGAGGTAAAAATGAAGAGATAGAAAATATTAATTTTTTTGTTAAATGTGCTTAGTAGGAAAAATAAAAAATATGAAAGAAAATATAATTTTATTTCCTTCCACTGCTTGGTAGACTTGAAAAATGGAAGGAAAGAAAATGAAATTATATTAATTTATCATTATACCACTAATGAGTTATGATAACAAAATAAAATTAAAAAGAATAAAAGATAATTTTGTAATTATACATGCATGACTCACACTTCTCTCATTTTCTCTTTGAATGATTTAATTTTGTTAATAAGGAAAGAAAATTGCAAGCTTTCCTATTTTCCTTCCTAACACTTTTCCTTCCTATCAAGCACTAATAAAAATCATTCTCTTTCCACTTTTCCACACACCTCTTTCTACCTTTCCACTTTTTCACTCTACCAAACACACCCTTAATGTAGTTGGCAAACTAGGTCAATCAATGATTTTGTTTTGTAAAAGGTTCCATCAGCAAACAATGAACGTGTTAATTTGATCATTAGAGTAAGAGAAACATTGTAAAATATATAATTTTTTCTAGTTTTGTTTGTATTATGAAAAATTAGTTATCAAAATTTGATAATAGCATGGTTGAGAGATTTTATGTTGGAAAAATAAATAAATATATTTGAAAGCACCACAAGAATGAATATGCAAGACCTTTGTGGATGGAGACATTGACCTTGAGAAAATATTCTAAAACAAATTCACAATTACACTTGATGGTCCGAGTGCAAAGGGGCACGACTGAATCACAACGTGGGAATAAACCAAATTGGATCCTATTGCTTGAGGTAACGAGCAACCATTGCTCCACTTATCATCAATATTCCCAACCTCATCATATTTAATATTACATGGCTTTTCGTTAAGATGTGCTTGGTAGGGTGAAAAAGTGAGTTTTCTCCCTTACAAGGGTATATTCTTAAATAAGGATAATTTTAAACTTATTTCTTAAACAGGGGTATTGTCATGGCCCAATTACCGAAAATTGGAACTAATTTTTTTTATTTTTACATGATCAGTTGGGTTGTACTTAGTGTCCTTACTTCGACAGTAACCAAAAATTTACATAGCTAAATCAATATCTAATTATTTCTAATTGGTCCCAGTGCAATCACTCACAATATGTATTACTTTTAATTATAGTCCTGTGTTAACTATATAAGTATATAGTACTCAAGACTACCTTTTTACATTTATATTCTCTATGTTTACATCCCTTTACACACTAAAGTACTGTACAAAAAATGTTAGAATATAACAAAGTAACTATGCAATTATACCTGCACTATCAAAATCTCGTAGGTATCCGATCAAAACCTTCCCTTACAATCAGTTATTGCTGCACATAAATCTATAAGGTGGAAAGGGGGTGAGCCTAGTAAGAAATATATATATATATATATATATATAAAAGAACTGATACTATACACACCTATATGCATGTAACGAAAACATATTTACAACTTACAGTCAATATCTAAAACAATGTTTGGCACTATATCAGAAACATACTATAATCGATTAGGAGTACCAATCTGAGTACAGAAGGATATTTTAGAGCACTTTACTTGTCCCAGTCCCTAAATTCGATTATAGGGAGTTTATTGAAAAATTACTCGATTACATGGTTTAATAAACACATAGTAAACAATTTTTAGTAAATTCGTCAGAATATCCTTCTTACTATAAACTATTCAGAAAATCGTTCAGTAAATCACATAGTAACTAGTTTAGAAAATAATTTAGATATCACACTATAAACGATTCGGAAATCGTTTAGTAAATCACACAATAACACTTCAACAAATCGATCAATAAATCACTCAGACATTCTTCAAAACACGATTCAAAAAATACATCCTTGAAAATAGTTTCTTAGATCGATCGGAGATCACACTCAAAAAACAATTCAGCAGATTCTTTAGAAATCATGCACTCAGAAAATTGTTTAGTAAGCAGCTCAGTAAACAGTCACTAAACAATTCAGTTGATAGTTCAATTGTCAGTTTGGCAAACCATTAAATAGGTAGATCCGTAAATGGTTCAACATACAGTTTAGTAAATGAATTAGAAAACAGTCTAGTAAATAGTTTTTAAAACCAATCAGTAAGCCTCAACAAATGACTCAGTAAACGCTTTGGTAAATAGTTTGGTAGACAATCCAACAAGTAATTCAGTAAACGGTTTAGTAAGTAATTTAGTAAACAGTACAGTAAACTGTTCAGTAATCAATTTAGTAAACAGTTTAGTAAATAATTTGGTAAACAATACAATATACAGTTCAGTGGAGGCGAGGCAACAACCAATAGAATCATGCGGTTTTAATGATCAGTAATAATAAGACATATGGCCATAGTCATAGCGGTGTCCTCAGTGTGCACGATCAGGGGACATTTGGGACACTGATGACTGGATCAGGGTCAATCAGCAAATAGTAATTTGTAATTAGTAATAGTTCAGAAATAGTGCAAGATTACCCGAAGGCAAGTATGGGGAGCCAACAATGTCAAAACATATACCTGATTCTCATGAAAACAATAAAATCATTCTTGAGAGTGCTTGGATTGGCTATGGATTTGCCATCCCAGGAATTTTGTTTCCAAAACATAAAGCAGTAATACAGTTATAGTATAAACTTTCAGAAATCAAGTTTCATTTTAAAATCATGTTTAGGAATTAGTTAATTTTCCTTAATCAAATCCAGAACATCCCAATCTTTATCTTCAATCGGAAAGTAGACACTTGGTAAAACAAAGTCAGTTAATTCCAAATATTTAAAGCATTAGCTTTTGTTAGATAAACGAAACTTTCAATAAAACTCCTTTCGATTAGTTCACAATATTCAAAACATTCACTTCAGTCAGACATTCAAAACATTAACTTCAGCCAGACAATTAGAACTTCCAGTAATACATTTGATTAATCAGTTAGAAACATTTTGTGTTAAACGATGTTCAATCAAAACATATCTTCAATCCGATCATAAATCTTTAAAATAGTAACAGCTATAGATGAATATAAAAATTTACCAAATATTCTTAATTCAACATACAGATTTCAAAATATTTTATTTACGTATGAGAATAACGCAAAAACGTATGTATATCTTGAAAAGTGAGAAAATCATTAAAACTCCCTTCAAAAACTAAGTTACAAAATCTGTACGCACTTATGACCTGTATGAACCTTAACCAAAATCACACTTTTATTTCATTCCCATTTGTAAAATCCATGCTAAATGATGATTTTAAAGCTTTTGTTTTATTTTTAAAAAATTTTAGCAGCATAACGATACTACCTATCCTAACCCTCTTGCACGAAAACACAGTTTGAAAACACAGTTTAAAACCACAATTCTAGTGTCACAATTGCCTTCCAAATCACCATATTCAATATCATAAAAACTCAATTTCATCAAATAATGCAACATAGTATCCCTATGCTTCTTACATATATCCCTTACCTCAATCCTCGCTATTTTACTTGGTAATACTTCAATTGCAACTTAATCGCAGTTTTCCTTTCTTTATTAAAGTTTGCTCCAATGGATTCCTTAACTGCCACCAGTGTTCAAACAATGTCATTCAATTTTATCTCATTACACTTCAAAGAATATCATTCTAACCTTAAACTACTTAAACGGAGAAGTTTTTCACCACTTTTTCGTTAAGGCTAAACTTGTCATTTCACCGTCTTTTCAGTTTTTATTCAATTTTAACTATACTGATACTTTCGATGTTCTCTTCTAACTTATTTTCAACCATTAAATTTTCATTTCAATCACAATTCGACAATGCCTTTTACTTAGCCAAATGCACCATTGGCACTCGGGGCACTTTCTTTTAGTTTTAACTATCCCAGTACCATTCTTTCATGCTAATTATCACTATACATTACACTTAACTAGATTGAAGCACACTAACCCTTAAAAACTCCTGCTAGCCAAATTCCCCTTATAGGTTTCCATAGGACTTTTCTCAAACTAACACCATAGCTAAGCTTAAAACTATCCCTACACTCACATATCTCATCTTCAAGCCAATTTAAACATACTTTTCCACCAAACCGATTTGGCCAAATCTTCGTCACTACCCTAGGGATGTTTATGCAGCATTTTGACATCATTTTCATACTTAGAAAAATCAAAATTATCAAATATATCGACCATAAACAAAACTGAAATTTCCAGGTTTTACTCACCTCTGCACAGTCAATTTCCAGCTCAGTTTTCACCCACCAAGACATTTGTTTTGGCTAATTTTTGGATATGTGGTAGAGAAGAGGTAAGGTTTCAATTGATACTTCTTGGCCGTTTTGAGATAAACCGTTTCAGCCTCCTATGGTGGCTCTCTCAATCATGCCTAAGACATGATACTTTGACAGGAAAAGTTTCCGGCAAGTTTTCACCAACCAAATGAACTCCGTTGATGTGAAATTCGGATATGTTATAGAGGGAAGATAGGACTATAATTAGTCTTTCTTGACCCAAGGAAGATGAGGTCATTTGGTTAGTGTTTTCTGGCTCCCAATCTTTCAAAACCAAAGCTACACTGTTTTTGTGCCCTGATCAGTTTTACCCTTTTTGCTACTGTTTACTTCAGTTTCTAAAAGCTATTCAGGGCATTTGACAGAGTAAAAATAGGGTTTAGAAGGGTTACTATATTGGATATAAGTCTCTCTTTCCTTCCCTTTCTTTTCTCTCTTCTTTTCCTCTCTTTTTCTTCTTCTTCTCTCTCACGCTACCGCCTTCATTTCTGTTTCGGTTTGCTATTCTGTTTTCAACCGACTTTCACTACACTCAAATAATATTTTTGGCTTTTATTCCAACTAATAAAATAGGGCTTGGTAGCTTGATATTATCCCTAAATATATATTTATTTATTTTCTAAATTCCAGCTAATTAGATTTGAATTTGGTGTGATATTTCTTCTCATTTCTCTAGGTGTCCCACGTGAAACACCATATTTTCCCCTGTTTTGTTCCAGCCGATTCTTACACTATGAAAAATATGTTGTGTTGTTTCTTCAGGCCAATGAGATATTAGCTAGTTAATTTAATATTATCCCTTGAATTTTCATTAAATAAATTTGAAAATTCTAGCAAATGAGAGCTTGGGAGAAGTTGGGATATTTTCCTATTCTCTAAAGCATACACTGACCTTGCCTTTGCATGTGCATGATTTTTCATGCATTCAGGCTTCTTCATGAAGCCTCCGTAAAATCCCACTTAGCTATGTTTTAGTCCAAAATTACATTACTTAATTGTATATAGGATTTTATTTAGTTTAGTATTTTACTTGGTTCATATAAATCTAATTTTGCTTGGTTGAAATTTTATTATCTTATTTGAATAAATTAAATAAGTGTCGCATGGTTAAATTTCAAGTTGTACTTAAAATCAGATACAACTCATTTCTATATTACTATTTAGAATATGGAAATTGTTTATAGTAAATGCTCAATCCATTTTCCATCATTTTAGCTCACATTCCTAATTGTTTCACTACACTTATAACTAACTTTGAAAATTCACCAAGATCAATCCAAATTGAATAAAAATATGAGCCTATATGGTTGCAAAGATAATTAAGTTAGCTTTCCAAAGAATTTTATGGTTTAGCATTTGGATACTCTGATCAAGAATTATAATCAAAACAGTAGCGATCGGTCATTTTACTCTCATGATGTTTCAATCCTCAAAATTTTCAATCTTTAATTAAATTTACCTATTACTTCAAATAAATTAATTTCTTCATTTTCATTGACTTTTCATCTTAAAAACTCAATTTTCCAATATCTTTTAGGAAAATGTGATCTCACAGGTATTCAATGCCATGTCAGAAGCTAATCAAATGTAGTTCTTTTTCTCTTGTCTAAATCGCGGCTATTCCTTCAAAGAAAAGAAATAAGGAATTCTTTAGGGCTTTTTTAGAGTTGTTCAAAATTATGATGGCATCATTTTCAGCGTCTTTCAAACGATGGAAACCACTTGCACGGGAAGTTAAAAAGATGGCGGAAGCAACTGCATGTAGCAAAAGATCTTTCACCTGGCTTGACTATTTGAGTTATTGTTGTTCTACGTTTATGTTTCTAACTATCGTTTCTATTTTAAGATACTTTCTTGGCTGTTTTTTTTTTTTTTTTTAAATCTAATAGTTCTAACTAACATGGCTTGGAAAAATATGACATGGATTAAGATGCCCCTTTAGGTAAATAAGTTTAAAACTGCTCATATTAGAAAAAAAAATTTGAAGTACAGGTCTAAAGGAAAAAACTCGTGGAAAAGTGAAAGGTTGGAAAGAAGAGTGTGGAAAAGTTGAAAGGAAATGGTTTTTGTTAATGCTTGGTGGGAAAGAAAAGTGTGAGGAAAGAAAATTGGAAAGATTATAATTTTCTTTTCTTATTAACAAAACCAAATCATTCTAAATTGAAAAGAATACTAGAAAGAAAATAAGAGAGATGTGTGTCAAGTATGTATAATTACAAAATTATCCTTTCTTATTTTAATAATGAGAGAGGTGTGTGTCAAGTATGTATATTACAAAATTATCCTTTCTTATTTTAATTTTATTTTGTCATCATAACTCATTAATGGTATAATAGTAAATTAATATAATTGAAATTTCTTTCTTTCTATTGTTCAACTCTACCAAGCAATGGAAGGAAAGAAAATTATTGTCACGATCCAATTATTACACTCAGTACTAACTTTTATAATTGGTTGGACTATTTGTAGTGTTCACACACTCAGTTTTAATGTGATTCAGTATTCAAGTCCCAGAATCTCGGACACTGTTTTACAAGGCATAACTGAAATATCATACTTTAATTACCATAAATTAATACTCCATAGTCACAATCAATACACTAATTTACATCCCCTGTACAAATTATATATACATAGTAGTATTGTACATACATTGTCTGAACATATAAAAAGTAAAATAGTATACCTCTACAGTCTCTAGATAACTGCATGAGGGATACCAGTAGAAGCGACCTCCGAACAGAAGGAAAACTACTGCAAATAATCTAGAAGGAAAGTAAGAGAGTGAGCTTACACCTAGTAAGAAATATTTATATAAAAGAGTTAATATTATGCATAGCTACATACGTGTATCATAAAACATGCTCATGTACTTAAATTTTACTATTAGAACTGATGTGGGTCACGTTAAAGATTACTGGGCTTTTCTATCAGTCAAGCTGAAGACAATTATGCCGAATGATAATTTAAGCCCAAGAGGAAAGAGGACTCAGAAGACCCATAAATGATCCACTAGGTTATTATTTAAGCTATGGGTTTTAAAGGTAATTACGTGCAAAATCACTCCTATAAATAGGTCACAGGTATTATTTTTAACTCCAAGCTCTATTTGCCTACTAAAATCCTACCAAAACCCTGTCTGACTTAAGCATCGAAGTTCGCGCGCAGGGGCCCCCTGATGGTTTTTTACTTTGTAGAGTTAATGGAGACACGTGGAGGAAGAAGACAAAGATTGACGTCAGCAATCAATCATTGTTGTTTTGGGCAACAACAATTGGCGCCGTCTGTGGGAAACAAACAAAAAAGCCATAACAAAAGATGGTGAAAAGACAATCTGCAGAAGACAAGGTATGTAGGCTGCGGCAGGGTGCACAGATTATGCAATAAAGTCTGGGGCGAGAGACTGACTCTCGCGCGTGACAGGCCTTTTAGCGATAGAGTGCATGCAACTAGCGACAGCCCTACCGTACGAAAGATCTCTGGCGACAGAGTACAAAGGAGTGGGCGACAGCATTAGGCGAGAGACAGCACTGGGCGAGAGGCTAGCTCTCGCCCAGACAAGCCCTTGCCGAGAGACCTTCTCCTGTTAGCACTGGGCGAGAGCTATCTCTCACGCCAGACAGATCATTGCCGAGAGGAGTACTCCTAATGATTTATTTATTAGCTTTTTAGTGTTTGAGACCTTGGATCATTTCCCCTTTGCATGGATGATTTAACGTCACAATGAATTCGGCATTGATGGCATGGGAATATTCAAAGCACAAATGCATAGCAAAAGCCGAGAAAAACCAATTGAGTAAGACAAATTGAAAAGCAAAATAAGAAAAAGCTTTAAAGATACAGCCAAGAACTTGGAGTTCCAACTCTACCAAACAATAAACAGCACGTTAAGAATTACTATAATTCTTCTAGTGAAATGTAAAATAAGAAGCACTCTGATCTTTTTTATTGCCCAACCTTTCCTTCCTCTAAAATCAAACTAAAAACACGCTTAGCATTCCGCTCATGAGCCTTATTCCATAAAGCAGCTCTTTTTGATTTGTCAGTCTATTTCTTTTTTTGCTGCACAACCTTATAATCCAGGTAGATTATCATAGCAACTGAGAATACTTTCACATGTCTTCTATAAATATTTCCCCACCCCATCAGATTAGGATCAAAATGAAGCCAAGATAATGAAGTTCACTGATCTTTAAAAAAAAAAGTAACAGAAAATAGTTTAGCTTATACTACAGTACAGAAATGGATGAAGGAACACCAGCATGAGCAGCCATCAATATGAAGCGTAAAAACAGAACACGAACTGAATAAATGAACAAAAAAGTGACCTGGAACGGAACTCCAAAAACCCAGGCACCGCGCACGCTGCAGTAATACAAAAGAAGCAAGCAACACGTATCAACAAACGATTTCTGGAAACAATTGTAATTTGGCGTCAGAACTGCATCTGCTTTGACACGCCTTGTTCAAACATTAAGGACGCCTTGTTCAAACATTAAGGCTAGTAGTCTCCCCATTTCTAGAAGGACAAAAACATAGCACTAGCAAGGAAGGATATCGCTATTGGATGAGGAAAGCAGGATTCTTTAGATCTGCCAAAAACGTTGGAAGAGATGTTGATGCCGGCAAAACCAATCATCACAGCAGCAACTCCGAGGTAATCCATGAGATGAGGAGCATTGCCTATTACCGTATCAACTATGGCTGCCAATGGCACTTGAATAGTGAGACCAGTTGTTGTCGTTGTTGTTGTGGTGAGAAGAACAACTTTTGCCAACAAACTTGTGTATAATGAATGAAAAAAAAAAGGGAAAGATCCCAACAAAGTCTCGATCGAAGGAGCAAATCGAGCAACTACAAGAAGAAAAAGATGTTAACAACGATTAGCAAAAAGCGCTCTTCGTCGTTTGCATCTCGACCTAATTCCATGTTCCCTCAGTACCTCCTTCGAATTGTCAAGTGGCAACAAATGGATATTGAATATACATTTTGGCAAATGCTTCACCCATGTACTGCACCAAAGGTCATCAATCAACACACAAAGTATTACAAACAGACCAAGAACCAGTGGGCTCGTGACGACCCTGCTTTTATTGTAATATGTAGTCTTCTTTTGGCAGTTGCAACAGTAGCTTATTGTGCAACGTATGATCACAGTGCTGCACATGAGTCTGCCGACAGACGTTGAGCGAGAGAGCCTCTCGCTCGGAAGCTGCTTTGACTTTCTTTCTTTGTTTTCCTTTTGTGGTTAGCAGCAGCAAGGTGAATGATGATGATGATTCACGATAGAAGCTGTGCAGCGAGGTTAATGATGATGATGGTTAACGATGATAATGATTAACGACATATTCCATGATAGAATCGGAAAGCTATGGAGCCTATGATTGTAGTATTCCAAGCTACTTTGACAATACTATGGCTTCTCATTCATCAATCCCTCATCACTGCTTCAGCTTCAGTATAAAAAAAATGCAACAGAATCGCTGAGAGAGACAACTAGACAGCTACAAAGAATGACTCAGAGGGTTACATACCAAGCAGTAAAATCATCTTCAATACATTGATCATCATCACCAAGACCAACTTGGATAAAACGTTTAGCACCTTTTCATACAAAAAAATCGGAAGCTGCTTTGACTTTCTTTCTTTGTTTTCCTTTTGTGGTTAGCAGCAGCAAGGGAAGAACAAACGAAAAATGTTTGTACAGTTTCAAAAGAAGTCAGTGTCAAGTAGCAAGAAATTGGCAAGCAATGGCAACTCATCTGCTCAATTAGTTCAATTAGTGGAGGGCCCCCACTAAATCTTGTCTGGGTGATGCTTGGTTCATCATTAAGCACAGGAAAACGACATTCACGAGTAGGGTTCTGCTTGTAGGAAAGCACTTGTTAGTTGTTTGAAAATAAGAGTTGTATGGAATATGAATATATGATTTCTTATATTCAAATGGTCAAGTGGGCTGTCGCCATTTTGGATTCTTACCAAGTTGGACTCAGATACCAAGCCTATGAAACGACCTGGCGGTCCCTGCTTGCTGGAAAGTTGAAGATTCTAAGTCCCTTGTTTCTACCATGCGTGAGGATCATGCAGAAACGAACAATTTTGCCAAGTCTAATCCACTTAATTTGCTTCTCTGGTTGACATGAATATCAGTTGAAGCATGATGGTGATTTCAGATGGAAAACGCACTTTTCTAATGCTATTATTGTTTCAGAATGGACATTATTAGTTAATCAAGAACAGACTTATGGATAGGTTAAACATGGGAGTTCTACATCGGTGTTTTGCAGAACTGCCCTCAAGCTTTGTTATACAAATCAATTTCCTAAAGGCTGATTTTGCATATACTCAAGCTTATCATTTGTATGCAGACAATGTGATGCAGAAAACGAGAGATGGATGCTAGCTACTACTATGGCATATAATTCAGAACTGCAGATGAACTAGTAGTTAAACTACCTCCATTTAACCATAAAACGAGAGGCTTTGCGGAAGAATTTTCTGGTGACTCCACAAAATAATAGAACAATGCTCGATCAGCCACCGAGTCTACTATTACATAGCCTGCATACAGCAAACAAAAGCATAAAGGTTTCGCTAATGAGTCCGCATTTGTGCATACAACCATGAGCTGAAATTTGAAGCAATCTGCATTTTGTAACAATCTTTGAAGTGAAACGAGTTAAGTTTTTGAAGCTTTCAAGTAGTTGAAAGAGAATGAGGACGAAGCGAAAGTGAGCATGCAGGAAAGTTTCGGCCAAAAAACCAACTGCATTGGCCAAAAATAAAAAAGCAGTGAACCAAAGTGAAAAGGCTGTAAGCCAAAGTAAAAAAGCAGTAAATCAAAACGAGAAAGCATTTTTAGATTTTATTAAACAAAATAACAGAGAAGATTCAGTGTCCGCAGACTCAAATGATTTAGAAGTAGTTGATAAACATGGTTCTGATTCTGATGTTGCAAAGAGTAGTTCATCGTCCTCTTCAAGTGACAGTGATGAGTCATTTAGTGCCGAATAAAGTAGCTCTAATGATTCGTCGGTTGACAGGAGATAGGAATTCAAGATGCCTTAGCAGGATCCTCGGTACAATAAGAAAGAACTGAAAGCTGCATTGGAGGTGATTAAGAAAATTACGAAGATGGACGAGGCTCAACCATTCAATGTTCCTGTAAGATCCTGTTGCTTTGGGAAAACCTGATTATTTTAATATAGTAGAATACACCTCAAGGATGTGAGCAACTTTCCAGTAATCTTCACCATGTTCATCCTGGCGAAAGGACCTGATTAGTTAATGCAACATGTCAAAGAATTCAAGCACATTCAGCTTTGTCAGATGTTCAATACCCAGAGGCACCTTCTCCATGGGTTTGCATCTCTGAATTCTTGGCTTTTCTAGACAAGGCATTGGCCCCACTTGGATCTGCACCCATTTAAGTTCGTCGAAGATATCAAGACCGAGACGCTTCAGCTTTTTGAATCCTCCAGCCTCGAAGCACAATGTGTCACCTTCATAAACTTGGACTAGTTCAAGATGGATAAGATTCGGAAGATTCTAAAGAGATGCAAATAGATTTTCCATTAAGCGGCTCCATTTTAGGTATCTTTCACTAGGCTATGCATATAACGGATCCAATGAGGCATGGTCTCCAATCCGCCTCTCAAGTATAATCGCTGAAGCAACGAAGGAGGAGAAATGAGGTGTTGAAGATCGATGATCTCGTCTTCTTCTATTGACATAATGGATAAAGCACGAAGACATGTCAGCTTTTCCATAGCCCTGCACAGTTTCTTGCCATCTTCCTTCCTCAACTTTGTAATGCCTTGTATCCTCAACTGAAGCTTTAAACCATATTTTTAGTGGAAGTAATCATAAGACTCGAACTCATATCGGTATACTAGAAGATGGTGAAGGCGTTGCAGCTGTAGGACCTCAACTGGCAAGTCGGTAACAAATGCATGTTTAAGATCTAAGGTCTCAAGGTTCTGAAGCTTCCCTATAAACCTGGGAACAACTATCACCTTTGTAGACACCTAATTTTGTCCGAACAATTTCTCTAAACTAAAAAAATAAAAAATAATAAAAATAAACAAGTCAATTTTGGTCAAATCTTAAGTTGGAACCCCATGCATCCCATGCAAACTCTAAAATTAAAATTTTCAAATTTGAAAATCTCATGTGAAGCACATGCAAAATTCACACCTTCAAGAGTTGACTAAAGTTGGTATTGTTGCCAAAAATAAAAGAAATTTGTTGCTTAAAAAGAAAAAGAATAATCAGCCATTAAATCAATGAATAAATCAACAAAAGGAAGGAAATTGGTTGAAATTAAATATGAAAATTTATTGCCAAAAAAATAAAAAATAAAAAGGAAATAAATTAAAATCTAAAAGGGAGAAAGTCAAACAAAATAAATGAAAAATCCCATAATCATGGGATCAATTATAAATTTTTTATTTCTTTCCATGAAATTTTGACAAGTATTAAAAGAGAAGGGGAGGAACCCTAGAAGGGGGGGAACCTAGTTGGAGAAGAAAAAACCTAGCTAGTGAACCTGTGCCTAGCTCACCACAATCATCACGAAGCCATCATCATCACCAAACTTCCATCTTCTTCACCGTAACCTTGCTGCACAGACTTATTACCGAGCCTGATCACCATCAACATCTTCATTTTTGCATCCTCTGCACATCATCACCGCCAGGCCACTTCCATCACTACCGCGGCACTTCATCACCGTCGCTCATCATCTTACAAAACACCATCCCTTCTACTAAGACCTCTGCCACGTTGACCTACACCATCGAATCACTTGGCCACCATTTTCTTCACTGAACTTCACCAGTTTCACTACTCGGGGTCACCACCTAGCTTGCTGTCCGTTTCCAATTTTATACCTGCTCAAGTCTGCCGGTTACCACTTCAGTGCCGCTTCTTTTCTTCTTGTCATCGTCACCAAGCTGCTGTCGTCTTACTGCAGTTTGCTGTAAAAAAGGGAATAAAAAAAAAGAAGCTGCCATTGTAACTTGCTCTTCAACGTTGGTCCTGCTGTTGCAACATTATTGCAGTGTTGCAGTTTCTTCTTGGAGTCGCCCCTGAACCAGCCACCACTACCACCCCATTTTTGCATCAGTTTACTTCATCTCGTGGCCTTACCATCTCCATCGCTTCTGCTCTTGCTGTCTCTGCATCATCACATCATTCCACCCTGATGCTCACTACTGGAGCTGATTGTTACGCTGCCGTTCACCGTCTTTTTGCATCAAGATATGCTGGAAACGGTGCTGGAGATAAGAAAGGAAGGAACAACACAGAAAAAAAACCAACACAGATAAAAAAAACCCTAGGAAAAAGCTAGAAAAAGGCTAGAAAAAACCCTGCTGGGGAGAGGGTCGGAGGGCTCCTGGCTGCTGCGCCACTGTCTTCTTCTATCGTATCATCATCTTCGACCTAGCTTCCTGCTTCCCAAGGCCGACAGCCTCTTTCACAATTCATCATCACCTTCAATCTAGCTTTATAACATCATCATCGTACCCTGCTTTGCATCCATCTACCACGCCTCACGCTACTGCTGCTAACCTGCTACTGCGTTCCTGTTCGGTTTCATCAAACCACCATTTCTTCCTGCTGTACTGTCATAGTCGCAGCTGCTCTTTGTCAAACCCAGCATCACCACGTTGCTTCACCATTATTGTTGCAGCTTTCCTCGTTGAAGCTAACCTCTATATCTTCACCATTGTCTCCTAAACTGCCATCGTTCCTCTGCTCTCTCCTCGCTGCGCCATCATCATCGTCCTACTATACCTATCCAAAAACCACAGTTTCTGCATCTAGTTTCACTGCCTTATCCTGCACTACTACCCGAGCCACCACACTTCATCGTTGTTGCCCTTGCTGCCTCCGTGAGCCGCTGCAGCGTAGCCGTGAGGAAGAGAGGACCTGAACAAAGAAACGGGAATAAAGAAAGAATAGAAAGAAGTGAAGAACAAGGAAGAAGTAGAAAAGGCTGCTGCGTTTCGATCCTTACCCATCATCCTCTGCTGCACCATCATCACGTGAAAGAAGGAAGCTATCAGAAGGAAGACAAGAAAGAAACGTAAAAAAAAAAAACAGAAGGAAAGGACGTGTAGCAAAGAAAGAAAGATCAAAAGGAAAGAATAGAAAACAAAAGAAAATACAAGGGAAGAAAAGGAAGGTGACGTGAGGTAAAGAATTTTTTTTATTTATTATTATTTTATTTCTTTCATATTTCATTTTTTTTATCATTCATGTGCATAGTATTTTTATATATATCTATATTTTTTATGATGCCATCTTTATAAAAGTTGATATCAATATTATACTCATTAAACTTGTGTAAAATGATTAGCTAATTAATTATATTTACTTGTTCTTTGTTTAGAATAGGATTTGCTAATTGAACTATAGGTTAGAACAAATAAATTAGAATAGATTAAAATTTATAAATTAAAATTATTTTGTAAGTAAAAATGGTTTAAAATTATTAATTAATTATTAAAAGATAAATATAGATTAGTCCGACGATGGATCTCTGAGAGGATTGCGATTGAGTAATACTCTCAGAGATCTTGAGGTGAGGAGGTCCTCTTTAAGTCTTACCAGCTTGATTGAAGATTTAAAAAGTCATTTCCGATATTTAAACCTCAAATTTATTAAAAAATTGAAATAAGAATTAATTAAAATTAATTACCATTAAAAGAATTAGTAATCAAATTAGGAATTAAAAGTCATAACAAATTTTAATATATTTTAAAATAGAATAAAATAATACAACAACAAATATTCCGACGACGGAATTCTAAAGGGACTGGCTTGAGTAGTACTTTTAGATGTCTTGAAGTGAGGAGAGTTCTTTTAAATCTTGCCAGCTGGATGGAAGATTTATAGGACATTTCCAAAATTTAATAAATTAAATTAGATTAGATTAAAAAATAGTAAATTAAATTAAGTTTATTATAATAAAGAATAAAGATCAAATAAATAAATTGGAATTAAAATTAGAAAATAATTAAAATAAATAGAAATTAAATTACATTAAATATTTTAATAAATGTGAATTATTCCGAGGATGGAATTTAAAGGGAATTGCGCTTGAGTAATTCCTTTAAAAATTCCTAAGGTGAGAAAGTTTCTTTAAGGTCTTACCAGCTTGATGGAAGGTCTTTAAGAAAATATTCAATATCAAATCATTCATGTTTATTTAAAGATATAAAAATACATGAAATAATAATTTATATAAATAAATAATAACGATAGAATAAAATAGGATAAAATAATGAATATAAATTGGATAGAAGTCAAAATAAGGTTCGCATAAAATATTTAAACAATCCGACGACGGAGCCTCTTCAAGAAAGGCGATTGGTCCTACTTGAATACTCTTGAGGTGAGAATAACTTTTAAGTTGTCCAACCAGCTTGATGGAGGAGACTTAAAAGATTTTTCAATATTTAATTATATCGAAATTAAAGTAAAAGGCAAAATTAAGATAACCTTAGATCACTTGGTACCATTTTAGGATGGGCGTTGTGAGGGTGCTAATCCTTCCTCACACGTAACCGTACTCCCGAACTTAGAAATTTTAACGTAGACCAGGCCTTATCCTTAGTTTGAATAGGTGACCAATCACACCTAGGTTAGAATGGTTGGTGGCGACTCCGTAGTTTTGTGTCTAGCTATTAGGTTTCCCGAAACTTGATACGTTATGACAGTTTGGCGACTCCACTGGGGAGATTAGAGAGTCAGGCCATTAGGTAATTTAAGGTTATCAAGATTTTGCCTAAAACTTTAAATTTCATAAAATATTTAATGCACACACTTCACATTCATGTGCATGCATTAGCCCTCGACCCGGGCTTATCCTTCATAGGAGGGAGTATAGTACCTTTGCCTTCGTGAGGTGATAACCTCCACACAGGCCAGTGAAATACTCCCACTCAAATTGAACCTTTCCGTTTGTAGCCTGTAATGGGTGAGGATTGGGTGCCTTACTAGTCTTGTGTGGACGACAGTAAGGAACAATTTGGGAACCTTGAGCCCTTTTATCTAAAGCCATGCATATAGTGAAATTTAGAAGACCAACTATAATATAGAACCATATCAACCCATGCTATAGAAAATACCCATTATTTAGGACACATGTTTGATCAAGTTTGTTTGATTTTGATATGAGACACTAAGAGGGTACCATGAGTTCTTGACCCAAACATTTCATGCATTACTCATCCATTATTATTACATGACCACACCATTCCATTCATACAGATCATCTTGTTTTGATTCATTGTTTTTAAACAAAGCATTTTCAAAATTTTTGAAGCATCACCACATGTGAAATGATAAAATTCTTAATTGTGGCAATAAAGGATTCGAAGATAGCTCGACCAAAGGTTCATTCACACAACACTCGTTATCAAGCTAAGATCATGGAAGAAGAACCAAGCATGCGCATGGAGAAGATGGAAAAAGCTCAAGAAGAAATGAGGGGGCAATTGGCCCAAATTACAGAGCTGTTGAAAAATCTAAGCAAGGGCAAAGGAGTGGTAGAGGAAGTTGTAGTCCAAGAAGGGGTTCAACAACGCAGTATGGAAGACCCTGTCTATCCTCTCGGATTTGGTCCATTTCCAAGTCAAACATCCCAAGAAGGAAGATATCCACCTGCTTACACTGCTATACCCCAAGCGTTTGGACAAGCTTAATTCCAAGGACCCACCTATCCTTCCCAAGGCGCAAAATCTACTGATCCCATTAAGGTGCCCGACTTAGATGACCCAAGGGAAATTGAGAAGTTGAAAGCCAAACAAGCAGAAGAGAAAGATGAGGCGAAGTCGCAACGAAAGATTAATATGTTGAAGGAAAGGATTCGAGCTATTGAAGGCTTAGACTTTTATGGTTCCATTGATGCTACTGGGTTATGTTTGGTGTCAGACTTGGTTATTCCACCTAAGTTTAAAGCACCAGAGTTTGAGAAGTACAATGGAACTTCCTGCCCTAGGTCTCATCTTATTATGTATTGCCGAAAGATGGCTGCCTATGCTCAAGATGATAAACTTCTTATTCATATCTTTCAAGAAAGCCTTACTGGGTCTGCAGCGAAGTGGTATAATCAATTGGATGGAACTCGAATCACCACTTGGAATGACTTGGCAAGAGCATTTATGGCTCAATATCGACATGTTGCTGACATGGCCCCTAATCGTCTGTCTTTACAAAGCATGGAAAAGAAGGCTAATGAGAGTTTCAAGCAATATGCCCAAAGGTGGCGTGATATGGCTGCAGAAGTGCAACCTCCACTTTCGGAGAAGGAGCTTACCATTATGTTCGTTAATACTTTGAAGGCTCCATACTACGATAGGATGATCGGTAATGCCACTAAGAATTTTGCTGATATGGTATTGTCTGGTGAGATAATTGAGAATGCAATCAAGAGTGGAAAGATTGAAACTCCCAACAATATTGAGAAGAAAGGAGGAGCCAACAAAAGAAGGGAAGAAGAAGTCCATGCTGTGGCATATGGAAGGCAATATGGAGGCTATGTCCCACAACACCCTTATCACATGCCACAACCTTACTATCCTGCTCAGAATCCTTACCATTCTTACCCCAAGGTTAATGTTCAACCTAATCCCCAGACACTTGCCCCAAATATTCAACCAACTAAGCAGTTCGATAAACAAGAGGGCAATCATAATGCATCATGGCCAAAATGAGAAAGGACTCCCATTGACCCAATCCCCATGACCTACACTGAGTTATACCCGAAATTGATCAAAGGACAACTCATTGCACCCATTTATGTGGAACCTCTCAAGCCCCCATATCCAAAGTGGTTTGATGAGAATGCTCGATGCGAGTATCACTTCGGGAACGTGGGTCACTCTTTGGAGAATTGCACTGCACTAAAGTATAGAGTGCAAGGATTGATAAAAGCTGGTATGTTGAGTTTTAAAGCGAAAGGGGAACCGACTACGAATGCAAACCCATTGCCTAACCATACTAATGAAGGATGAGTTTTGTGGGGGCATGAAGGGTTCGAGCTTGACAATTTTGAAGATTTATAAATTCTAGTTTTGTTTTTGCTTTCTTTTATTTCTTTAAGTAATGCAAGATAGTTTTTGAAAGTGCTTAAGCCCATAAGCACGAAATAAATTTTATGTATGGGTTAACTTTTATTTATTTTCTTTTCAATAAAGCGACTAGTGTGATGCACTGTCAATTTCTTATTCCATTCATTTTCCATTTCTCCACATACTCACCATATCTTTCATTCACAAGTATCCAAATAATGAACATGATGATAATGATGTCAATAAATCTAGGGTTCAATTTTGAAAGAACTACTACTGTTGATGAATTAATAGTATGCCAATGTTGCGAAAGCAAGAAAATGAAGGAAAGGTTGTTCACCATCCGCACTTGATAGACAGTATGAGAAAGGTGAATCTCTTACAAAAGCTTCTAACATGTTTGTCATTGTTCAATAAATGATCTTTAAGGAGAACGCTTACATTTGAAATGATAAATGGCCTTCTTTCACTATCCTTCAAGCATGAGTAAAATTATCCTTTGATTACCCCTTTTGAGCCTATTATATTTTTGTAATATAACCCACCAAGGATCACCCTCCACATTGGGGGCAAGGAAGATGAAATAAAGAAATTTTGGGGGCAAAAATGAAAGTGTTCATGATGAATCAAGGGACAAACAAAAAAAAAAAGGGCCCATTTTTTTGAAAAAAAAAAGAGAAAAAAAAGGGTTTCTATTCAAAAAGAAAACCCAAAAAAAAAGAACAAGAAGGTGCAAAATGCCTGAATGTTTTACTTGATAAAGAAAGTGATCCCTTGGTTTATAAACCTTAAAACACATTTTGGGCCTACTATATCCTTTTCTTTCATAAACCCGCACCCGAGCCTACATTACGTGCCTTTAAAAGCCCATTTTGATCAAATGTAAATGCTTGAATTGAAGAATAATGCGTTGAATGAAAACATACTTGTACAATGAGATAATGATCCTTTGAAGGAAGTAGATCAAGTTGAATGAAGAAAACATGAGCTTTAGAAGATATCTAGGATCGAAATCAAAAACGCCTATTAAGGGCATGAATTTGGATTGAGCACTGAAGGTTGAAGTTTGTCAAAGCCAATGAAGTTGAAGATGAAGAAGAAAAAAAAAGAAAAAAAATATGAAAAAAAAAAGAAAAAAAAGAAACAAAGAAAAAAAGGAAAAAAGAAAAAAAAGAAAAAGAAAAAGAAAAAGGGGGATTCAAATTGAAAACTCGAAAAGGGCAGTTTGAATCAGTTGAGGGGGGCACCTAAGTTGAAAACCTGAAAGGGCGGCTTAGGAAGAAGGTCAGCATCAAAAAGTTTTGATACGAGGGTAAGATTGGCAGACACTACATGAAAGAACATATCAACCTAAGAGTGGGTTTTTGGAAAAGAATTTTAGATTGACTTGATTGAAATTGTCAGAATGTTCATGGATACTAAAAACCTTATTCCAAACAGATTGTCCCATTAGTTTTTTTTTTTGGATTTCATGTTCCTTTTCTAAGAATGAATATCTATACCTCTCATGATCATTTATTCCACCCCTATAATAAATTGAGAAGATGGATGAGTGCATTACATTGGTGGTCAAGTTGAAAGGAAAATAAATAAATGTTGGTAACTTTTTTTGGGTAAATTTTTTTTGAAAAAAAAAATTCTTTTGAGAAATCTTGCATTACTAAGAGAGAGAAGGAAACAAATGTGAATGATGAATATACAAATATGAAAACATGATGGCTAGTCTTCGTGCATAACTGGGCTAGGACTCAATAAAAGATGGGATGTTAAATGAAAGGAGATTTAAAGAATTCAGCATATATGTGGGACTTGAGAAAGGCAAGATGAGCTTGAGAATCTTGTTACCACAATTGCGAATGCATTTGCATACATTCATGGAATAATTCAGGAAGCATGACATTGACATGTGCATAACATTCATGGCATTCATTATATTCATGACATGCATGACATTTCACTAGTGCATTTTGGACATTGAACTATATGTTACGAGATTAGGATAAGAAGTTTTGAATGATTTGAATTTTGAGGAAAAGAGAAAATATAAGAGATTGTAATTTGAAAAATGATGAGGTATGAGAAGATGATGAGAAAAATACTTTTTTTGAAAAACCTTAGATGAGAGGAAAGCCCAATATTGTTGGCATCAAAATGAAAGTTAAGCCCAGTCAAACCCATGTTAACTGGCATTCTGAAATGAAATTTTTATGTTCAAAGTTTCATTGCCTCTGTTGAGAGGAGCACAAGGTTATTTTTCAAAAGTCTCAATGCCTCTGGTGAAAGGAGCACAAGGTTATTTTTCAAAGTTCCAATGCCTCTGGTGAGAGGAGCACAAGGTTATTTTTCAAAAGTCTCAATGCCTCTGGTGAGAGGAGCACAAGGTTGTTTTTCAAAGTTCCAATGCCTCTAGTGAGAGGAGCATAAGTTTATTTTTCAAAGTTCCAATGCCTCTGGTGAGAGGAGCACAAGATTATTTTTCAAAGTTCCAATGCCTCTGGTGAGAGGAGCACAAGGTTATTTTTCAAAAGTCTCAATGCCTCTAGTGAGAGGAGCACAAGTTTATTTTTCAAAGTTCCAATGCCTCTGGTGAGAGGAGCACAAGGTTATTTTTCAAAAAGTCTCAATGCCTCTGGTGAGAGGAGCACAAAATTTATTTTTCAAAAGTCTCAATGCCTCTGGTGAGAGGAGCACAAGATTATTTTTCAAAGTTTCAATGCCTCTGGTGAGAGGAGCACAAGGTCATTTTTCAAAGTCTTATAGCCTCTGGTGAGAGGAACTAAATGTTTCTTAAAAGTTGTAAATATTTTGCAAAAAAATAAAAATAAAAAAATAAAAAAAAAATTCGGACAAAATAGTTGTCTAATTATCTTTGCACAATTCCTGATTTTCAGAAAATGTGCAAAGAGGGGCAACTGTAGACACCTAATTTTGTCCGAACAATTTCTCTAAACTAAAAAAATAAAAAATAATAAAAATAAACAAGTCAATTTTGGTCAAATCTTAAGTTGGAACCCCATGCATCCCATGCAAACTCTAAAATTAAAATTTTCAAATTTGAAAATCTCATGTGAAGCACATGCAAAATTCACACCTTCAAGAGTTGACTAAAGTTGGTATTGTTGCCAAAAATAAAAGAAATTTGTTGCTTAAAAAGAAAAAGAATAATCAGCCATTAAATCAATGAATAAATCAACAAAAGGAAGGAAATTGGTTGAAATTAAATATGAAAATTTATTGCCAAAAAAATAAAAACTAAAAAGGAAATAAATTAAAATCTAAAAGGGAGAAAGTCAAACAAAATAAATGAAAAATCCCATAATCATGGGATCAATTATAAATTTTTTATTTCTTTCCATGAAATTTTTACAAGTATTAAAAGAGAAGGGGAGGAACCCTAGAAGGGGGGGAACCTAGTTGGAGAAGAAAAAACCTAGCTAGTGAACCTGTGCCTAGCTCACCACAATCATCACGAAGCCATCATCATCACCAAACTTCCATCTTCTTCACCGTAACCTTACTGCACAGACTTATCACCGAGCCTGATCACCATCAACATCTTCATTTTTGCATCCTCTGCACATCATCACCGCCAGGCCACTTCCATCACTACCATGGCACTTCATCACCGTCGCTCATCATCTTACAAAACACCATCCCTTCTACTAAGACCTCTGCCACGTTGACCTACACCATCGAATCACTTGGCCACCATTTTCTTCACTGAACTTCACCAGTTTCACTACTCGGGGTCACCACCTAGCTTGCTGTCCGTTGCCAATTTTATACCTGCTCAAGTCTGCCAGTTACCACTTCAGTGCCGCTTCTTTTCTTCTTGTCATCGTCACCAAGCTGCTGTCGTCTTACTGCAGTTTGTTGTAAAAAAGGGAATAAAAAAAAAGAAGCTGCCATTGTAACTTGCTCTTCAACGTTGGTCCTGCTGTTGTAACATTATTGCAGTGCTGCAGTTTCTTCTTGGAGTCGCCCCTGAACCAGCCACCACTACCACCCCATTTTTGCATCAGTTTACTTCATCTCGTGGCCTTACCATCTCCATCGCTTCTGCTCTTGCTGTCTCTGCATCATCACATCATTCCACCCTGATGCTCACTACTAGAGCTGATTGTTACGCTGCCGTTCACCGTCTTTTTGCATCAAGATATGCTGGAAACGGTGCTGGAGATAAGAAAGGAAGGAACAACACAGAAAAAAAACCAACACAGAGAAAAAAAACCCTAGGAAAAAGCTAGAAAAAGGCTAGAAAAAACCCTGCTGGGGAGAGGGTCGGAGGGCTCCTTGCTGCTGCGCCACTGTCTTCTTCTATCGTATCATCATCTTCGACCTAGCTTCCTGCTTCCCAAGGCCGACAGCCTCTTTCACAATTCATCATCACCTTCAATCCAGCTTTATAACATCATCATCGTACCCTGCTTTGCATCCATCTACCACGCCTCACGCTACTGCTGCTAACCTGCTACTGCGTTCCTGTTCGGTTTCATCAAACCACCATTTCTTCCTGCTGTACTGTCATAGTCGCAGCTGCTCTTTGTCAAACCCAGCATCACCACGTTGCTTCACCATTATTGCTGCAGCTTTCCTCGTTGAAGCTAACCTCTATATCTTCACCATTGTCTCCTAAACTGCCATCGTTCCTCTGCTCTCTCCTCGCTGCGCCATCATCATCGTCCTACTATACCTATCCAAAAACCACCGTTTCTGCATCTAGTTTCACTGCCTTATCCTGCACTACTACCCGAGCCACCACACTTCATCGTTGCTACCCTTGCTGCCTCCGTGAGCCGCTGCAGCGTAGCCGTGAGGAAGAGAGGACCTGAACAAAGAAACGGGAATAAACAAAGAATAGAAAGAAGGGAAGAACAAGGAAGAAGTAGAAAAGGCTGCTGCGTTTCGATCCTTACCCATCATCCTCTGCTGCACCATCATCACGTGAAAGAAGGAAGCTATCAGAAGGAAGACAAGAAAGAAACGTAAAAAAAAAAAACAGAAGGAAAGGACGTGTAGCAAAGAAAGAAAGATCAAAAGGAAAGAATAGAAAACAAAAGAAAATACAAGGGAAGAAAAGGAAGGTGACGTGAGGTAAAGATTTTTTTTTATTCATTATTATTTTATTTCTTTCATATTTCATTTTTTTTTTATCATTCATGTGCATAGTATTTTTATATATATATCTATTTTTTTTATGATGCCATCTTTATAAAAGTTGATATCAATATTATACTCATTAAACTTGTGTAAAATGATTAGCTAATTAATTATATTTACTTGTTCTTTGTTTAGAATAGGATTTGCTAATTGAACTATAGGTTAGAACAAATAAATTAGAATAGATTAAAATTTATAAATTAAAATTATTTTGTAAGTAAAAATGGTTTAAAATTATTAATTAATTATTAAAAGATAAATATAGATTAGTCCGACGATGGATCTCCGAGAGGATTGCGATTGAGTAATACTCTCGGAGATCTTGAGGTGAGGAGGTCCTCTTTAAGTCTTACCAGCTTGATGGAAGATTTAAAAAGTCATTTCTGATATTTAAACCTCAAATTTATTAAAAAATTGAAATAAGAATTAATTAAAATTAATTACCATTAAAAGAATTAGTAATCAAATTAGGAATTAAAAGTCATAACAAATTTTAATATATTTTAAAATAGAATAAAATAATACAACAACAAATATTCCGACGACGGAATTCTAAAGGGACTGCGCTTGAGTAGTACTTTTAGATGTCTTAAGGTGAGGAGAGTTCTTTTAAATCTTGCCAGCTTGATGGAAGATTTATAGGACATTTCCAAGATTTAATAAATTAAATTAGATTAGATTAAAAAATAGTAAATTAAAATTAAGTTTATTATAATAAAGAATAAAGATCAAATAAATAAATTGGAATTAAAATTAGAAAATAATTAAAATAAATAGAAATTAAATTACATTAAATATTTTAATAAATGTGAATTATTCCGAGGATGGAATTTAAAGGGAATTGCGCTTGAGTAATTTCTTTAAAAATTCCTAAGGTGAGAAAGTTTCTTTAAGGTCTTACCAGCTTGATGGAAGGTCTTTAAGAAAATATTCAATATCAAATCATTCATGTTTATTTAAAGATATAAAAATACATGAAATAATAATTTATATAAAGAAATAATAACGATAGAATAAAATAGGATAAAATAATAAATATAAATTGGATAGAAGTCAAAATAGGGTTCGCATAAAATATTTAAACAATCCGACGACTGAGCCTCTTCAAGAAAGGCGATTGGTCCTACTTGAATACTCTTGAGGTGAGAATAACTTTTAAGTTGTCCAACCAGCTTGATGGAGGAGACTTAAAAGATTTTTCAATATTTAATTATATCGAAATTAAAGTAAAAGGCAAAATTAAGATAACCTTAGATCACTTGGTACCATTTTAGGATGGGCGTTGTGAGGGTGCTAATCCTTCCTCACACGTAACCGTACTCCCGAACTTAGAACTTTTAACGTAGACCAGGCCTTATCCTTAGTTTGAATAGGTGACCAATCACACCTAGGTTAGAATGGTTGGTGGCGACTCCGTAGTTTTATGTCTAGCTATTAGGTTTCCCGAAACTTGATATGTTATGACAACCTTAGTTTCCCTTAGGCTCAAATACTTCAAATAATACAGGTTTACAACGTCAATTGGAAACCTTGTTAGAGGTGTAGCTTGCATATCAAGCACTGCAAGCAGCTTAAAGCCTCCGGGAAACCATTTATGCAAGCTTGGATTTTCTTCCATCCCAAACATGAAGAGAGAACACAGTTAAGAAACAACCTTTTTTTGTGGTACATTTTGCAGTGTATTATGAATTGACAGGCATCAAACTTTGTCGGGCCACGTTGCATTTTGTTCTTTTGCTATGACAGCAAAGTTCTGTTCTCTGGACTTCAGTATGATGATCTCTCGCAAAAGGTCATGAAGGCGACATGACTTCACTCTACCATCACAGGTTGTGCCTGCTACTTGGATCAAGCTTCTATTTAGGTGCTCATTGAAGAAACCATAATCGATAGGCCTTTCGCACGAGAGATGCATGCGACAGACTATTCATGCGACAAAATAGTCTGTCGCGTGCGAAAGCCGTGCGGCAGACTATTTCACGACACAAAACAGTCCATCGCGGGTAAGGTGCATACGGTAGACTATTCACGCGAAAGAACAGTCTGTTGCACGTAAGGCTCATGCGACAAAGCAATTCGCGCAACCATAACCCACACGGTAGACTGTTCAGCTGCAAGCATATGCTAGCGTCAGCCCACATGCAGTCCACTCTGCCGCTATCTCACACAAGGCCCATGCAGCAGGCCACTCTATCGCAAGCTTGCATAAGGTTCACTTGCACACCACTCTGCCGCAAGGAGGAACGCACAAATAATGCAAAAATTATTTTACGCAGCACGTGACTCGAACATGGTCTATCCAAGGTAGCAAACAAGCACACAAGGTTCACCCAATTCGAGTGAGCATAGGTCTTGTGCAGAAGGCCACTCTGGCGACACAGTGCTCAACCATGCTATAGTCAAAACAGGCAAACAAAAGCCATGCTGCAGACTTCTTGGTGAGAGGACGCCATGCCCATTCGTCAAGAAAAGCAGTGATCACATCTACCCGCGGCAGGCTCGTTGGGCGATGATGCCTCGCCTATTAGACTGCCAGAGTGGCGAACAAGGTCACCACAGCAAGCTTCATGGCGAAAGTGTGGCTCGCTTGCAGAAGCTAAAGCGGGCGAGCAATGATTCCCGCACAAAACAAGCCTTGAGCGAGAGAGGAGCTCCCGCGCGCGACTGGCCTTGGACAAGATAGGGGCTCCCTCACGCGACAAGCCTTTCTACTACACCCGAGCTCATCTGGTATAGTGAAAGGGGAGCACAATACTCACACAGTAGGACCTTTGGTGAGATAGAGCAATAGGCGAACACAAATCGCACGTGGCCGGCTTCGCCGATGAGAGAGTGGTTCGCCCAATATAGCAAAGTTGGCGAGCACAGAGCGCCCTACGGCAAGCATCTTTGGCGATAGATTCGCTTGCCCATGACAGAAACTTTGGCGATAGAGCGGCTCGCCCATGCATCAGCCAATACAGGCGAGCGAAGAACCACGCGGTACTGTCTTCGTGATAGATTGTCTCGTCCACTCGACAATCACTTTGGCAAGAACCTATATTGCGAGAACAGTTTCATAAGACAGGCGACAGCCCCGTTGTCGCTCTAGCAAGCCTCTTTGACGAGAGAGCACAAGGTCCCAAACACAGGTCACTTTGACGATAGGGTGCCTCGCTCACACGACAGTTCAACAGTACGGCGAGCACAGGTCCACAAGGGAGGCCTTTTTGGCATCAGAGGGATCGCCCAGAATAATGTGGGGGAGCACAGATGTTGATGGCAGCAAAATAGTTTACCGCATAAAACAAGCAAACGTTACGCGCAACCCTTCAAATTAGAGTTTCAATACGTAACAAGCCATCTTGACAATAAAGTGGCTCGTGCAAAAAGCACAATGTAGGCGAGCAAAGAACACCCAAGTCATGCCTTTCGGCAATGGCTAGCAACGCTGGTGAGCACATTTAAATTTGACAATCCAAGCGCACACCCAAGTGCGGGATCTGAGCAGAAGGATCTAGAATCTTCTAAACCTAATGCGCGCACTAATCCGATAAAGTGTCCAAAAGCTTCCTTTGGTCCATCTGTCAATCGTCTGACACAGAAGCTTCCAAGAACTGCTCTAGCAACCATCTAGAAGTGGCTTAAGAGCCACACTTGGCCTATTGCAACCACACATGTGAAAGAGAGTTTGTCTATATAAAGGGTGTGTCGGCTTCGTGAGTCCTTTAAGTAAGAAAAGATGTGCCAGCTTAGGGTGTTGAGATCAAGGCTGTGTCTCCCTCGTAAGCCCCTATACATAGCATTCTTGAGTATCAATACAAGTGACTGCTTAGCACAGTGGAAATTACAAGCACACTCAAGTAGAGACGCACACTGGTGTGGGGGAATTGTCAGTGTTTTGTTGAAACATAGAAGATCAAAATTAAAAAAAAAAAGTAGCACGCGACCAATTGCTTGGATGCAAGGTTAACGAAGTCCCTTACACATTGTTATAATCTTCATCGATCAAGCAGGAACATACGGGTGGTAGCCAGATTTGAGGTACTCTCATACGATGTTTTCGATTTTCTTGTCCACTCTAACAAATGTGATTGAATTAGGCAGGTGTCCGAGGCAGGCACTAGCCACTGTCGTGTAAGGCAGCAAGCCAGGGAGAGCTTGGTTCGATATAGTTGGATCGAAAACAACTTGTGGTAAGCTTGTGAAGGTAGATTGTTGGTATAGAGCAGACTTAGCACGACTTAGTGCACAATCCATGGTTGAGAGCAGAACATCCTAGCACTCGTACTTACAGATTTTACAAAGACAAAGACTTGGAATGGTACTGGTGGTAAACATTTGCTATTATTGTTTTAACATTTGCTGCAATTATATTGTTACTTACTCCATTTAATTGAAAATACTACATTGTGAAACGAAAGGCTAATTATTTTTATCTGTACTATGATAATCCTCCATGTTTGATAAACATGTTACAGGAATAGAAGAAGAAAAAACGGAAGCTGGCCAAAGAAATGGGCACAAATAAGTCTTTAAGCACAAAAAGGTGCGAACGGGCACAAATAAGTCCCTAAGCGAGAAAAGTGCACAAGACAAGCACAAAAAAGTCCCTAAGCGAAAAATACGCGAGACGGGCAAATCAAAAGTCCCTAAACACAGGAGGTGCGAGATGGGCAAACAAAAGTTCTTAAGCGAAAAATGTGCGAGACGGGCAAACAAAAAGTCCCTAAGCAAAAAATGCACGAGACGGCAACTCAAAAGTCCCTAAGCGAAAAATGCGCGAAACGGCAAACAAAAAGTCCCTAAGCGAAAAATGAGCGAGACGGGCAACTCAAAAGTCCCCAAGCGAAAAATGCACGAGACGAGCAAATAAAAAGTCCCTAAGCAAAAAATGCACAGACGGGCAAATTAAAAGTCCTTAAGCACAGGAGGTACGAGACGGGCAAATCAAAAGTCCCTAAGCACAAGAGGTGAGAGATGGACAAAACAAAAAGTCCCTAAGTGAAAAATGTGAGACAGGCAAACCAAATACATAAGTCCTTAAGCGGAGAACACGCGAGACAGGCTCAACGCTCAAGTAAAAGTTCTTCTTTGGACACGAAAAGTCGCAAAGAAAAACTTGGGGAGCACACAGTATGCAGGCTGTGAGGTATGTTACAATTTTATCAGATGTACATTTGACATTTTATGTTGCCATTAACGATGTTATATTCTATAAAGTCCCTAAGCACAAAAGGGTGCGAGACGGGCAAATATAAAGTCCCTAAGCACAAAAAGGGTGTGAGACGGGCAAATCCAAAGTCCCTAAGCGAAAAATGCGCGAGATGGGCAACACATGGGCTTGAAGCGAAAAATGAGCAAGGTAAGCCATGAATAAAATAAAAGGACTTGAAACGAAAAGTGCGCGAGGAAAGTCTTATTATTACATAAGATTAGTACAAGGTAAATGTGTAATTGCCTCTGTAGATGAGTTTAAAAAATGGGTTGATCAGTTTGTAAAAGACTAAGCTCTTTCACAAAAAACTGGGAGCACTCTAGATTAACTTCTACATCAAAAGGAGCATCGATACTAACAGGCACCCAAGTATGTACGTCCTAAGGTGCTATAATTATCTAAATCATCTTCGTCCAAACCTGTGAGAACCTCGGCCATCTCGAGTCGAAGAAAAGGCTCCTAAGGGCTGGTAAGATCAGATAGATCTTTATAAGTATCTATCCTTAGAAAAGGTTCCAAATCCTTAGCATCTGGATCAAGCTTCAACCAATCAGGGGCATGCCAAGTACAAATCGCCTCTGATGAAACCAGTTAAGAATATATGCATCCTCTTGTGGCACTTCTTGACGATGCGCCCTCATGGCTTTAACTCAGATTTGGTTTTCTTCCTCATGGCTAATAGAAGGCTTTGGTAGCTTTGCAATCTTACAACTTCTCCTTATAGCTCTTGGTTTCGGTCCACTAAGACCTTAAAATTCAAAAAGAAGGGTGACATATTCCACTAGAGAAGTATTTAGCTCAAAGGAGAAAAACATATCCCCGTAGTGTCCTAAAAAAGGCACTTGACAAAAGAAATGATGACACGATGTCATTTCTATTACAAATAATGATGAAGTCCACTGGTTGAGCCCTCAAATGAAAATAAAAAAACTCTTGTGATAATCCTAGAAAGAGGGTAGCAAAAGAATTTGAAAAGCCCATTCGTTATATACTCTTTCACAGGGTAAACCCTACGAAAAGTAGGGAGCAATTGATATGGGTCAGGTTAAAGATTACTGGGCTTTTCAATAAGTCAAGCTGAAGACAATTATGCCGAATGATAATTTAAGCCCAAGAGGAAAGAGGACTCAAAAGGCCCATAAATGATCCAATGGGTTATTATTTAAGCTGTGGGTCTTAAAGGTAATTACGCGCAAAATTACTCCTATAAATAGGTCACAGGTATTATTTTTAACTCCAAGCTCTATTTGCCTACTGAACAACAATCAGTCATTGTTGTTTTGGGCAACAACAAGAACAAAGTTTAGGCACTCTATTGGAAGGATACTATAGTCAATTAGATAACCAGTTGAGTACAGAATGATACTTTGAAGTACTTCACTTGTCCCCGTCCTGAATCCGACTATGGAGAGTTTGACGTAACTTATTTAATAAACAGATCAAAGGTTTTGTTTTTGATCAATCATTTCGTAAGCAACTCAGATGACAATTCACGATCACTTGGTAAACCATACGAAATTCAATTCAAAAACTATTTTAATAAGACAATCAGTAAACAATAGATTAGATTCAGTAAACAATTGGTAAATAAAATCAATTTATCAGATTTAGTAAACACATAGTAAAATAGTTTAACAGCAGTATAGTGAAGACTAGGCAGTACCCAATAATATTATTCAGTATAAGAATCCTAAAAGGGAGTAATAATAAGACATATAGCCATAGTCAATAATGGTACATTGAACACTAGTCAGGTGATAACTGTGGGTGCTAAAGAAGTGACTAAGGTCGTCAACAACAGTACACTCAATCACTCACTCAGATAAGCATGATAAGCCCAATAGGTTTCTATAGGACCAACAGTCTAAAAACAAATTATGAAATAGTAGAAACATTCTTTAGAAATTCACTCAAAAAACATATCTTCAGTCAGTCCATAAATCAGTAAAATCAATAACATTAGCAATCAAAATAAAAATATTCGAAAAGTATTCTTAGTTCAGAATTCAGTGCTTAAAATATTTTATTTATGTATAAGAATGTCATCAACACTCAAAAATCTTGAAAACAAGGAAAATCATTAAAAACAGCCTCGAAAACTAAGTTACAAATTGGTTTATCTTAGCGACCTATATGCAACTTTTATTCATACACTCTTATAGCTTTAGTTCTATGACATTATAATCTACCCCTTGTAATTCTAGGGTTTAGAGTTTGATTTACGAAATTTCGGTAGCATAATGGTATGGTCAATTGTAACCTTCTTGCACTAGAAACACAATTCAATAACCATAATCACAGTTTCCCAATCTCAATCAATTTATAAAAATCAATCACATACGATCTCAATTCAATCATTATTAATGCAACACAATATCCTTACGTCTGTTACATATATCCCTTACCACTCAAATTCTGTCGAATTGCTCATTAGCACTAGTAATTCACACCTCACTTCAGCTGCAAAACATCATACAAAAACAGTCAATTCATCAAACCTTAGTTATAACTAGTTTATAACTCCTCGAAATTAACTACATTGCCTATTGTAGCTGCAAATTTGGTCTACTTCATACTGGTGCTAACAGTGCAACTATCGTGAAAACACCTCCGTTTTCTATTCTGATTTTGGCGGTAGT
The DNA here is from genome assembly GCA_031772115.1 of Heritiera littoralis. Lineage (NCBI taxonomy): Eukaryota > Viridiplantae > Streptophyta > Magnoliopsida > Malvales > Malvaceae > Heritiera > Heritiera littoralis. The sequence continues at coordinate 3,606,999 of JAPDPK010000052.1, read as the reverse complement.
CTTCTATTAATTTATACAACTTCCTAGGACCTAACTTACATCAATTTGGGCATGAATTCCTCATGCTCTTCACTTGGCCAAAATGGCCTCTCATGGGTACATATTCCATTTCAACGATTTAAGGCCGTAAACGCATTCTACACACTCTTTACATTGTTTCTACACCACTTTTGCATTGAAAAACCTCTCACTCATGTATGGTACATGTTGGCCAAAACCCTATGGAGTTCTTTCTAATGGTTTTAATCCAATTCATGCTTGAATACATGTTAAACACCTTAAACACATAGTATAATGCCATTAAAACATGAAAAACTAAGCTCTCTCTCACCTTTCTTACTTGGCCAAAATTGGAGGAAACCCAAACATGAAGAAAATGGCCTCTTCTATGTTGGATTTTGATACTATGTTGTAGAGCTCGAAGAGCTGAATAGGTTTGGTGAAAATAGTTTTCGGTTTCAGTGAGTTTTACTAGGGTTTTCTCTCTCTTCACAAGCTTTTGGTGTGAGAAACAATGGTGGAAGGGTGGTGGCAAGCCTTAATGGAGAAGAAGACTAGAAATTTCAATAAAAATAAATATCTTAGTTTGAAATGACAAAAATGCCCTTACACAATTTTAAATATTCCAACTACATCCATTTCTTTCTAATTTCTATTTAAACATTCAGTCTAATTTCCCAATATTTTTATTCACTCATAGAATATATGTATTTAACATGTTCTAATCATTGGTTAGGCTTTTATCAGGGTTTGGCTATAAGGAGGGTGAAATTACCAAAATATCCCTAGCAGAGCAATTACGTAAATTTTGTTTCTTGCGTGTGATTTAGTCTACAGTTGAACATGGTATGAGACTACTTCACACAAGAATTTATCTATGTCTGTCAGTTGATTTTAAATCCATTTAGATTGACCGTTACTTACGAAAATTCTCACAACCTATGGACTTAACCATCATTTTTGAAATTGTTACACGCTTTCAAAACATGTACAAACGAAGAAATTTAAGATGAGGATTCTTACTATCTCAGTATTTTGCTCCAAATATCAATATTGTAAGATTTCATCTCCATCGGAGCAGTAAAAGTCTCAATATGACCCACAATCCAAATGTCAATTATACCTACGAAACACAAGGTATATGAAGAGTTATAAGATATCTTATTTCACTATCTTTATATAATAGTAATAGAAGGTGTGAATCTCACAATTATATTTTCTACAATTTCTTTCTTTCCTACCAAGCACACTTAAGAAAAAAATTAATATTTTCCATAGGTTCATTTTTTTCCTCCTTTTAATTTTTCATTTTTCCATTTTTCTTTCCACCCTACCAAGCAAAGCCTTAATCTTGAATGTGGGCTCTTTGCTCCTCTAACCCAGTGTTTTTGTTTTTGCTTCAAAACCACCTACTGCTCCTCTGATCCAAAGTCTTTGCTGCATTATCTTCTTCCATCACCCAACAACTGCTTCAAAATCCTGGATTTTTCTCTTGAATCAAAGGCACAAGATTATGGCTTTTGATTGTCTGCCCTTATTCTTGTCATTGTTGGAAGCAGCATGTTATGTGTTTTGGGCTTGAATTGACAGATTTGTTTCATTTGTTGGTGTTCAAGGAAGAGCTGGAGTGGAAGGATAGACTTTTGATGTTGAAATTGTGGCCTTAGGTTTTGTATTTGGAATTTCATAAACTTAGCATGCTATAATGGAAATTTTTTATTTTTAAAAATAAAAATAGAAAAATCTAACTTGACAATGACTAGGTTTAGAGTAACCCCATCCAAGAAAGTAGGTTTAAAACAATTTACAAAAAGGAAAAAAAAGATTTTAAAGAACTCCACCAAGGGAAAAAAAAACTCTACAAAATCTACTTAGCTCAATTTTTGAAAAAAAAACTACGGTTTTTTTTTTCTTATCAACTAGAATTAAACCATTATATCCCTAAATACAACAAGATATTTTTTTTATTATTTTGAAGAAAAGAGATTTTAATTTTTCTTTTTAAACATGAACATTATACACCAATCACTTGAACCAAATACTCAAACTACTCAATGTCTCTAACTACAACATAGTTTAATAACACTATCTAAGATTAATTTTGAAGATCATTCTATATTATCTCATTTGAAATAAGTGGAATTTTTAATGCATTTTGGACTCTTTTTGAACCAAAAAATGTCAACATAATATAAATAATAATATTCTCTTCAAATTTAGGGTTTTAATTCCCCTTTTTATAAATGAAGTAAAAAAAATCAATTCTTTTTAAAATTCATCAATGTCACCAACAACCTCTTGACCTAGTGATTAATGATGAGTTGTGGCATGTTGTAAGGCTTGAGTTCAAATCCAAGCAATCCGACTCCATCCCTTATTTATTAAATATTTCCCTCGTAATGAAAAAAATTCATTAATGTCAGGTGAAATTGACTCCAGAAATAGACTTAATAACCAAATGTAATCTTAAACATATTGCACAAAATGGATATAAACACTTAATCTTTTATTTTACTGTATAAGACCTCAAATTTTTATTTATTTTACTTAACTGCGTTATCTTATTCTGAAAGATTATAAGTTTATTTACGGTAAAATAAAAGTTCACGAACTTTTATTGTAAAATTAAAGGTTAGAGCTATATTTAACTATTAAACTCCCAAGAATATCACCGTTCATAACAACAAAACTTAAGATCGACATTTTTAGTTTATATGGGCATAAACACACTATAGGATTTCGAAAATTAGATAATGGCTGGTATTGTGCAAAAGAGAATATTTTTATGATTTTTATAGTTACTTTTACGTATGTTTGGTAGAGTGGAAAAGGAAGATGAATAGAGGTGAATAGAAAAATGGAAAGAAAATTATTTTTACTTGTGGTTGGCAAGAGAAAAAGGAAAAAAAAAAGAAGAAAATAGAAATATATTTCTTTTTTTATCTTTATTCATAAAAAATTATTTGAAATTGGAAAAAATAATGTGCAGAAAATGGGAGATAAGTGAGTCAAATGTGTCTATTTACAAGGTTTTACTTCATTTTTAAATTTAATTGTTTATCTTAGCTTATTAATGATATAATGTAAAAAATGTAATATTATAATCATATTTTTATTTTTGAACTCTGCTTTGGATGAAAAAAAATATATATTCTTTCAAAATTTTCTTTTTTTTACAAATACATTAACGAAAAAATATTTTCATATGTTACTTTTTTTTTCCATTTTCAACTTTTATTTTCCATTTTTTCTATCTAGGCAAGTCTTTTTGTAAAATTGCTCAAGTTGCAACATTGATCACATTGTAAAAAGTACTTTCGGTAATCTTTCATCGTTCTAAGTTTAATTTATAGATAATGAATAATGATACTCTGTGTTTAAACCCAGATGTATTCGGTAGTTTCAATGACCGAAATGGCTTTTTCAAGGCAAGCCTTAGCCAAGATGTGAAGGGAATGCTAAGCCTGTTTGAAGCTTCTTACTTTGCCTTTGAAGGAGAAGATCTCTTGGACGAAGCAAAGGAGTTCACAAGAAAGCATCTCAAGGACCCCAAAGTAAGCATAAGCGAATGCCTAGTTGAACAAGTAAATCATGCTTTGGAGCTTCCCCTGAACCGCAGAATGAAAAGGCTAGAAGCTCGTTGGACCATCGAATCATACAGTAGAAGACAATATGTAAACCAAGTGGTTCTGGAACTGGCTAAAATCGATTTTAACAGGGTGCAATCTGAGCACCAAAAAGAACTGCAAGACATGATAAGGTCAGATTCTTCAAATGCAAAAGTTATAAGTATGATCTTAAATTTGCAGCTTTGAAACAAATAATTATGGGCTTATATAACAATTAATTTGGCTTCTTTTGTGTGATTTAGATGGTGGAGGGCTATGGGACTCTCAAACAAGCTGAGCTTTGCTAGAGATAGACTAATAGAAAGCTTCTTCTGGACTCTTGGGATGGTGTCTGAACCTCAATTTAGTAACTGCAGAAAATCTCTGACGAAAATCACAAAACTAATAACCATCCTGGATGATGTTTATGATGTTTATGGGACGGTGGATGAATTGGAGCAGTTTACAGTTGCTGTTGAAAGGTCCCTTTTATCGTTAGAGAATTCACGATTCCACCAACAATTTTTAGTTAATACTTGGCACCTGTTTACTTACTGATTCTCAATGTTATGCGCAGATGGGATGTCAATACTGTTAATGAACTTCCAGATTATATGAAATTATGCTTCTTAGCTCTTTACAATAGCATCAATGAATAGCTTACGATATTCTGAAAGAGCAAGAGGAAGTTGTCCTACCATACTTAACAAAAGAGGTATGCAATTCTATAGACTCGATTTAATTTATTTAAAATTTTTAACTTAAATACATGTTTTGTTCAAATGTAGCATTGACTTCTTACTTTTCTTTCAGTGGGGGGGCTGATTTATTGAAGTCGTTCTTACAAGAAGCAAAATGGTGTTACAACAAGCAAACACCAAAATCTGAGGAATATCTTGAGAATGCATGGATATCTGTCTCAGGGCCTCTCCTATTGGTTCATGCCTACTTTTTACTGGATCACAAAATAACAAAAGAGGAGCTTGAGTGCGTACAAAAGTACCATAATCTCTTGCGTTGGCCATCCCTTGTCTTTCGACTTTGCAATGACATAGCTAGTTCCAAGGTGCTTACATTTGATATACTTTCTGGTTGAATGTTTCAAATACAACCTGATTTTTTTGCCCTTTTATCATCCTAATTCTGACCCTTTGTTTTTCGTTTTGATGTAGGCTGAGATAGAGAGAGGCGACTGTTCAGGTATCCCATGTTACATGCGTGAAACTGGTATGTCGGAGGAATTGGCTAGAAAACACATCAGCAATTTGATCGATGAAGCGTGGAAAAAGATGAACAAAGATGGAACCCAAGGCTCTCCCTTTGAGGAGGTTTTCGTAGAAACGGCGTTTAACATTGCTCGCATGGCCCATTGCCACTACCAGCACGGAGATGGACATGGAGCCCCAGATGAAAGATACAAGAACCGAGTTAAATCTTTGATAATAGAGCCCATCACTTTTGCGGAGAGGCCTACCTCACTTGGTGGCGGATAAGCAATTACGAGCAATATCTTGACTAGCTTAAATTAAGAAGGGATGAACAAAGAAAGTTGGAAATATTGCAAATACTATTATAGATTATGTGTATGCTATGCAAGGACATGTATATCAAATAAAACATATGTGATCGTGTCATCTATTGCATATAAAATGCAATACTCGTAGAATAAAAACGAACTCATCTTTGTTTAACTTCTGGTTGAGAGTTATCTACTATAGTGCTGAAAGGAGATGCTTTAAGGTTGTCAATTGTTTTAGAGTTACCATTCCAGAGTTATCATTGACTGGACCGGTTATGGTCAAGGTTTAACTTGTTGTTGAGGGTTATCTACTATAGTGCTGGGAGGAGATGCTTTAAGGATTGTCAATTGTCTTAGAGTTACCATTCCAGAGTTATCATATACTGGACTGGTTACGGAAGAAACGAAGAAGTATTGTGCCCATTTTAGTGCTTGCCAGTACTCACATATTAAACATTCTGTTAATGAGACTGCTAACATAATTGCACAATGCATCAGATATTTCTGCATCTGCGCAATATCCTGTTTAAATGGAATTAATCTTTCTCTGTTGGAGGATCAATTGTTAGCTATGCAGGTACTGTTGATGAAAGAAATTCAAGCAAACCATGTGAAGTTTTGATCTTTCTAGCTTCGGCAGCACTGGAAGCTTGCTTTTTCTTCACCATGCGACCAGCAAACCTGGAATGTGGTTGTTGTACTTTAGTTTTCTAAAGAACAAAGATGAAGCTGTATTAGAAATTCCTTGTGTTGGCTAATGCTCGCGTCCATGTGCTTCTAGCACTTTCTGCCATGTGAACAGATAGTACTAAAACTACAACATGTGATTTTAATCAAAAAAAAAATTGCACAATGCATATTATGCAATCAATTGCAATGAAGCTAAGTACGGGGTGAAGCACCATCCCTCTATGCTAAATAATGTCTTAACTTCACATGCATTATTCATGAATGAATGAAATGCATGGATATTGCTATTAAAAAAAACACTTGTTGTAGAGAATTCTATAGCGGAGAGAGGTAGTGTTGCAGATAAAAAAAATGCACTGGGAAACTACGTACAAAAAAGAAGATTGGTGGTGATCTTCCGTGACAAGTGGTGTTGGAGCAAGGTAAAGAAAATGATGAAAGTGACAGTGTAAAAAGGTGGAAAATTCGATGGAAGAAATGAATATAAAAAAAAAATGAAGTATTGTAGAGAGAATTTAGATAGTCCAAAGCTTATTAGTTTGCCAAAAACTCTCAAAATGAATTGTCAAGACCCTTAAATGTATCCCAAAGGAAGTGGTTACCAAATAGAAAATGATTATATAAAAATGTTTTGTACTGTTTTACTTCTAGAAGAGAGAAATTGTGGATGCGAAAATTGACATTTGTGGCGTAGGAGTGGATGCTGATAAAGCTCTTTTCATATATTCAATAGAGGTTAAGGTTAATTTCTTGTCCTTTTTCTTTATGGCCCAATTCTAGATGGTGCAAATCAAATAAGAACCACAACCTAAGTTGTTAGTTCTTTTTAGTTGGCAATTGGAATATGAAAGGGTGATATTCTAGATTTATCATACACTGGACCGGTTATGGAAGAAACAAGGAAGTATTATGCCCATTTTACTGTTTGTCAGTACTCACAAATTAAGCGTTCTGGCAATAGACTGCTAACATAATTGCACACTGCATATTATGCAATCTGTTGTATTGAAGCTAAGTACCGCATATTATGCAATCTATTGTCAAGACCGTTATATGTATCCCAAAGGAAGTGTTTACCTGCCAAGAGAAAATGATTATATAGAAATGATTCGTACTGTTTTACTTATAGAAGAGAGAATTTGAGGATGTGAAAATTAACATTTGTGATGTAGGAGTGGATGATGATAAAAACTATTTCATATGTTCAACACAAGTTACGGATACTTGTCCGTTTTCATTATGGCCCATTTTAGAGACTGCGAGTCAAATGCGATCCAGATCTTATATTGTTGGTTCTTTTTAGTTGGCAATTAGAACAGAAAAGGATGAACATTTGTGACATAGGAGTGGATGACAATAAAGCCCATTTCATATGTTCAATACAAGTTAAGGATACTTGTCCTTTTTCATTATGGCCCATTTCTAAAATTGCAAATCAAATGCGATCCAGATCTTATATCGTTAGTTCCTTTTAGTTCGCAATTAGAATATGAAAGGGTGATCCTACTCAAAGGCAGAAGCTTGTCTCCAAACAAAGAAAGAATTATCGAACCAAATGGTCAAATGCAAATACTCATAGGATTTACGCAAGGAAACTTTTAAAGCTATACGACATGGAGCAAAATAGACTTGGTAGGTGGATGCGTCAGAAATCTGGCTCCTTAAAGGGTGAGTAGGGAAAAATCTTTCCAGGGGTCACATGAAGGAGAAATATCCTGAAGCATCTCATTTTCGATCGACAGGAAGTAGGCCATGATATTGGGATGTGACTTGAACTTGAGGCAATACACACTAGAAATAATTATTTTTGAAGCGTCGTGAAAAACGTTCTAAGATGAATAATTAAATTATTCTACTTTTATAATTCTTTTAAAAAAATTAAAGTCAATGTCTCCAGTTCCTTCAGGTGCTCTAAGATAGACTGCAAAATACAAAATACAAAGTACAAAGCCATCTACGGATATGGTTTTTTTGATTTGTTTAATAGCCCTGCAACTCTCTCAACGTTCATTTTAGATTGCACCAAATTCTATCTCTTTGTCGGTTCAGTTTTCTTTTGCCTTTCAAGTTTCGACTATGAATTTTGAATAGTTTGTCTTACAAACATCTACTATTTCAGAAAATATATGCAAAAATTGTAAAAATTTATTTGACAATCATATCAATAATTAAAACACTAAATAATTATAAACAATTACTTTACTGATGCGATGAGTACACTAAAATCCAGTATAAAATAGACAGCTCGAACTTGATTATTAATATTATGCATTAACCAACGCGGCTTTGGTGCATTCCCATCTTAATTTGGATCCAACTAAGGATAATATAAAGTTACGTACTTCCATCAAACACAGCGACGGCGAAAGAGAGCAGAGTGGTAGAGGATTCCCAGTCAAAGTAAAATCTGCGTGTCTTGGCCTCCATTTAATTCAAGTAAAATGACTTTCTGAAAATGATTTTTAAAAAGTTGATTTTTTAAAAAAACTGATATTTTCTGTTGTTTGGTTAAAATGCTGAAAAATATTTTTTGTTGTTTGGTTGTTTTCTGAAAAATTTATATTTTTGTTAAAAAAGTACCATTTGCATATTTAACTACTAATAATGTTTTAAAATCAATAATAATAATAATAATAATAATAATAATAATAAAGATGAAAAGAACAATTTTTTAAAACAAAATCTTTTTCATATATTAATATATTTGATAGAGTTTACAAATTTGATTGTATAATTATTTGTAGCATCTTATGAATCTCTTCAACCCAATACATTGCCCTTGTAGAGCCACCTCATATTTTGCCAACGCATGAGCAACATGATTTCCTTCTCTCATTGTATGCCTAAGACCATATTGGCTATAAGGCTTACGATATGAAATTCCCAATACTTGATACATCCACTCACTTTGAAATATCCAAACTAGCAAAACCTAGAAGAAACAAAATAAAAAATTATCCAACATCAGAAACAACATGATTATCATAAATGAAGAATAGAAGTTTATGTACAAAGATTGAGTTATATATTGTAACATATTTTCTTATGAATTAATAAACTAGAAACCTATTCATCCTCAAACAATTATAAAATCAATTTATTCATAAAATGAGATATAATTGAAAAAGCTATAGATTTATCATCTCTGGCATAAATCAAGGCCTTGAAAACTTTCATGCTGTCAATGTGCAGCACGTTAGGGTCAAAGAGATTCAGAAGCATCTGATAAGTTTCAACTTCTCTCCTTTGCTCTGTAATAAACAATAATGAAATCATTCCCAAGTAAATCAACAATATTTTTGGTCTTAGATAATATTTGATGGGCCTAGTCGCTAACCTATAAATTGGTAGCAAAAATTTAGCTGTTGCTTTAGATGTTCATATATGTTTTTGAGTTCGTGGGCTAAGGTGGACAGCTCCCATGAGTGTGGTTGATATTCCATACTTGGAAGCACTACAAAGTATTAATCCAATCATTTTTAACCTTCCAAACTCACATTCCTGTACAAATTAGTGCATAAGATGAACAAGTTGCTGCACCTGGACAGCTGCTGCTACTCCAGTAACTGCTATTGCATTGGACTGTCCAGCATCCGCAACAACAGCTGCTGCTGTCCTGCAGCACCAGCACAACCAAGCCTATTAATTTATTTTTAAAATATATTTTTATATATAACATAACTACAAAATAATTTTCATAATATTTTAAAATCATCTCCAATTAAATAGTGAAAATTTTAACTCCTGCGATGGAATTCTAATCCAATGAATTCAAACAACCAATCTCCTCAATTATCTCTGCATAAGACCCTATAAACGAATGTATTGGATTCTTCTTTATTGTCATATTTACACAAAACTGTCTGAAATTGGCTTTTATTTAATGTAACTACTAACTAGGATGTCTAAAAAGAGAACAAATATTTACAAATTTATATAATTCATAAAGTTTCTAACAGAGAATAAAATTTTTGAAGAAGCTTTAGAGTTGTTGGACAGTCTAGCAACTCCTGGAGCCAGATATCTATCCCACTTTGATTCCAGAAATTTACACCAGAAAGAAATCATACATAAAGTTCTTCTATCTTTATTTCCATTTTATTTCTAAAATGATCTTTTAGCAATGTTTCAACAGTGAACTAGATGCTTTCAAAAGCACAATCCAATACACATCCAAATACACAAATCGGCAGCTAAAATAATTTTGTAGATTTTCAACAAGCAGCCAACTAAAAACTCACAAAATGAAATGGGTCATCTCATCTTATCACCTGGTGTGTGGAATTAACTTCTTTCAGTGATCCAAAGAGATTAGAAGCGGTTAAAAATTGAAGGATGGAGATGCTTCGAGAAGACGGGTGGAGCTGTTTGTGTTCAAATTTGGAAGGGTTTCGAGAAAACTGGGGTTGAAGGATGCCGGCAAGACCTTCAACGGTACCGGTGAAGACGAGTCGCGTTGGTGTCAACAAGTGGAAGTCTGATCGGAGTGGGATAAGGTTTCAGCAAAAACTTTCATTGGGTGGAAAATTTTAAAATTTTGAACCATTTTAAGATAAAGGTATTTTAAAATTTATTATTTTAAAATATTAATATTTATAATTAATTTATTTAGATAAATAATTTTTAAAAAAAATTTTTGAACACAAGAATTTGATTAAATAAAAAATAATTATAAAAAAAATTAATATTATTATATATTAAAAAATATTAAATAAAATATGTAATATTGGTATCATTAGATTTGTAAAATTATATAAATATTGTTAATAATATTAAAAAAATAAAAGTATATTATATTTAAATAAAATAACATGTTTATATTTTTAAATTTATATTTAATAATGGATCATGTTTAATAAAGTATGAAAAAGTTAAAGAAATTTTAAAAAAGTATCTTTATAGGTAGAGGGAATTTGAGCATCTTAAATTTTCTTTTGAAATCATTCTTAAAATTTAAAATTCTTCAAAATTTTTTACCAAACAAAAAAATTAAATTTTGGATATTTAAATATCATGATTAAAATGAATTACCTCTTTTAAATCTTTTATCCAAATACACTCGGATTTTGGACCTTGTAAATTGTTTTCCCCCAAAAAAAAAAGACAATTTCCAAAATTACAAAGGCATTTTCCGTTGAATGTAAATAATTTATAATTGATCAAAAATATTCTTCGTGAACCAAACGTAGGAAAATACGAAAAATATTTTCTGAAAAAACGAAACACGATTACCAAACGAAGCTTTAGTGAACAAAATAAAATCCAATTGGCTTAAGTTGTCTAATTGATGTGAACAGGGAAAGTTAGTACAATCAATTAATTGGCCTTGGCCTCGTGCCTGTTTCTTTTCCTCTTCTTTTTTTTTTCGATAGCTACAGGATTTAAGTAGCTTTACTTGGTTTAATGCCATAGACTCTTGTCATCAAATTGCTACATCACAGCTTTACTTAGTTTAATGCCATTGAGGTTCAGAAAACAGATTGCATGCAGCGGCTTTGGTGCATTCCCATCTTAATTTGGATCCAACTACGGATAACATACAGTTACGTACTTTCTTCAAACAGAGCGACGCCGAAAGAAAGCAGATTGGAAGAGGATCCCCAGTCACAGTAAAATCTGCGTGTTTTAGGTTTCGTTTGATTCACGTAAAATGATTTTTTGAAAATAATTTTTAAAAAATAAATTCTGAAAAATTAATTTTTTAGAAAAATTGACATTTTCTATTATTTGATTAAGATGCTGAAAAATATTTTTTGTTGTTTGGTGGTTTTTTGGAAATTTTATATTTTTGCTAAAAAAGTATCATTTGCATATTTAACTACTAATAAAGTTTTAAAATATGTTGTTGCCTAAAACAACAATAATTTTTTTATGACGTACGAATCTCGATCTTCATGTCAAGCTGTCCTCTAGAACTCTGCAAAGTAGAAAACCATCAGGGGACGCAGAGGTTTTTCCCTACGCGCGCACTCCGATGCTTAAGTCAGACAGGGTTTTAACTGAGTTTCAGTAGGCAAATAGAGCTTAGGGTTTAAGAATGATACCTGTCACTTATTTATAGGAGTTATTTTGCGCGTAATTACCTTTAAGCCCCACAGCTTAAATAATAACCCAGTAGATCATTTATGGGCCTTCTGAGTCCTCTTTCCTCTTGAGCTTATATTATCATTTGGCTCAATGGTCTTCAACTTGATTTATAAAAAAGCCCAGTAATCTCTAATCTGACCTACATCAAAATCAATAATAATAATAATAATAATAATAATAATAATAATAATAAAAATAAAGATGAAAAGAACAATTTTTTAAAACAAAATCTTTGTCATATATTAATATATTTGATAGAGTTTATAAATTTGATTGTATAATTATTTGTAGCATCTTATGAATGTCTTCAACCCAATACATTGCCCTTGTAGAGCCGCCTCATATTTTGCCAATGCATGAGCAACATGATTTCCTTCTCTCATTGTATGCCTAAGACTATATTGGCTATAAGGCTTACATTTTGAAATTCTTCATACTTGATATATCCACTCACTTTGAAATATCCAAACTAGCAAAACAATTATAAAATTAGAAACCTTTGTTCAATTATAAAATATCCAAACTACCAATTTGTTCATATTTTCTTATGAATTAATAAATTAGAAACCTTTTCATCCTCAAACAATCATAAAATCAATTTATTCATAAAATGAGATATGTGAGAATCGCAATTTTCTTAGATCGTACATATACTCAACATGTAATTGTGAGTATAGATAATGCAATTTATCGAAATGAAGTCTTCGAGAATAGAAATCAAGAATCACGTGAAACGTGGATATATACAGTATATGCGGTATACTTAAATCGATATGGAAGAAGTACTCAAAGTTCTACGTATAGGTTTTGTACATGCATGCGCCAACCAATGCATGCAACGTGGATGCATACGTACAAACATAAATACATATATATAGCTAAATTATACAATTGAACTACCAAGTGAAGTAAAAATAATATATGTAAATTACATGCGTAAATATATGTGTATATAATTGGAAATATACATATATAAATATAAATATACTTGAGAGAACAAAGAATTTAACTAAGTATACCATGGATAAATAAATGGATTTATGTAATATTTATCTTAGAAGAGATAAATATATAAAAATATATGATGTCTTAAGAAATAAAATAAGATAGAAGAAGAATATATATATATATATATATATATATATATATATTTATAGATTTCATTTGTTAAAAGATAAAGGCGAAAATAATAAAAATATATACAAAATGACCGAATAAGATAAGGGAATAAATTAATATACATACAAATAAACATATCTGAGTATAGATATATATAATTATATTTATACATGTAAGCAAGATATGTGTACATGCCAATGAATATAAGTATAAATGTATAAATATGAAAATGAAAAATATACAAGTATACAAGTATTTGTGCAAATATATAGATTTACAATAGAATATAAAATAAATAAATATATATATATTTACGTATTACCTATTAAAATTTATAAAAAAAAAATTTTAATAATAAAATATATATTTTTACGGGTTAGTGGGAAATTTCCCACTAACCCATCCCATCCCATCTGCCACCCATCATCTCACTATATTTTGTTTCTTACTTTACTCCAAAATGTCACTCAGCTCACTCTTTCCTTTACTGTCTTTTTTTCAACCCGAGACACTCTCTCATTTCATCTCTTTCATCAAGTTCTTCACTATTTCCTTTCCTTTCTGTCATGCGATTTCTTTCTTGGGTCCTTCCTGCCTTCATCCATGCCGTAGCAGCTATGTGAAGTTATGAGAGAACTAAGAAATGTTAGAGAAATATGAAGTGATGAGAAGGTGAGAGACCGAGAGAGAAAACTGGGAAATGAGATAGGCAAACCAAAAAGGAAAAGAAAAGAAAGGAGAGAAGGGGATTTTGCTGAGTATTTCGGCTGAAGGAGAAACAAGGAATCAAGCTGGGTTGTTGATGCTCGAACAGGAAGGTGAAGGCGGTATGCAAAGCAAGGCTGAACTGAGCAGGCGTTTTAGGCTGAAACGAGGCTTATACAGAGTGCCGAACCGAGGGCTAAGGTAGGGGATTTAAGGTTGCTCTTTGTGGCGTATTAAGGGTTGTTTTTGGTTCTTGTAATAGAGGTGACTAAGGACGAAATGAGGGAGGTTTTAGGAGCCCGAAACAGTGCTGAAAGGAAGTGGTAAGCGCCCAAACAGTAGCCGAACCAGAGCTTCAATGCTGAAAATGGTAACCGTGCAAGAGACAAAAGAAATGGTTGTTGTTTGACTGATGCATAGTTGTTTAATGCAATTAAAAATATATAAATATTCAAAGGGGTATTCGACTGGGATTTAAGGTTGTGTTCAAAGATTTTTCAAGTGGCTTTCTCGGACTGGTTTTGGCTGAGATTTTGGGAGCTGAAATATAGTAGAAACAAGGGCTGATCTTGGTGGTCCAAATAGAGTTTGGATGCTGGATTTAGGGGCCAAATAAAGTACTGAAACAAGGGTCTCTGTACAGTTGTTTAAGGCTGGAATGGGTTGGTTTTTGGTGCTAATTTGTGGGATTGAATAAGGGCCATTTCAAGGTATATGGAAGGCTAAACCGAGAGCCATAGTGAGAGTTTTAAAAGGGGCCTAAACTGATGGATTTTGACGGGTAAGAACCCTTCCTTTAGAGCATTAAAGTTCATATATATATATATATATAGATATATCGTTAGTGTGATATAAATATATACAAACATACATGAGTACATAATTATGTACTAAGAAACGGGATGAGTATAAAATGAAGTTAAATTATATATATATATATATATATATATATATATATATATATCAATAATATGATGTTAATGGATGAATTCTCGGTGTAGGATATTGTTGCGAAATCTTTGGAGAGAAAATAAGTACAAAGGGTTCGGCACAAAGGGCTCCTCTTAGGGTAAGCTTACCATTTGTTTAAAATATTTATACATGTGCCTATATATGTACAAAAAATATATATATATCCAGTCGAAGTTAATGAATGTTTTGTTGTCCTATGAGAAATATAAGATAAGGTTACATTAAAATGATAAGTAGTGTCTTAGAAAGATACATGAAGACTTAACTCTCGACCAAAGAGTGAACCCAAGTAATTATGGTTCAAAGAGGTTTGTTTGATTTATGATTTAAGATAGATAATATTAACTCAAGGTTAATATATGAACATGCTAGAGAATGCGAAGGGTGATAGAGAAATGGACGTATATATAGACATATATATATATATCATGATGATCACTATGTTATGTGTCATTAAAATAACATATATATATATATTTATATGTAATAAATATTGATATGGAAAAGAAAAGGATGAGCATAAATATATATATATATATATATATATATATACACAATATATATATTGGGATATACACATAGACATAAACATATATGTGTTTTAACATATATATATATGTACATAAGGACGAACACCGATGAGTATGTCGTAACTGACGATAAGGAGTTAGTCTCGAATTAATAGTTAATTGAAATTAATAATGTTTTAAAGATCTTTGTTTTAAGTACGTAATTAAGCACAATAATGAAAACTTATCGAAATGTAAATGAATTACATGTAGTGAATCGGAATGGATAAGGACTTGAATACGAGTTCAAAAGGATCGTGAAGAAGCGGTTAAACCTCTAGGTAAGTGGGTTAAATAAATCTTACTAGTATCATCTCGTAAGAGATGAAAGAATCCTCATTAAATAATTAATTAAATTTATATAGGATATTGGTTGGATATTACGGGTAAGACAAATAGAATAAGTATGGTAAGATTTTTAAATCAAACATAATGTGCCTGTGAAATGTGCTTATTTGAAAAGTGATTTTTGTTGTGAATGGTGTAATGTGTTATGTGTTATGGCTCTCTTATGATTACTGAACATGTTAACATATTGTTATGCTTTGAGTATGGACATGTGATTTGAGTACTAAATATACATATCGCTTCCGATGTTGAGTCAATGGACCCTAATCAGCACCTAGTTATATTTGTCGAAAGCTAGGAAAACTAAAGGCCCAACCGAGCAAAGTCTTGAATTCCGAACCGTGGAAGCCACCTCTAGAGTCCTTCGGGAACTAAGTGCTACACGAGTTTCGATGTACTAAAGGCCCAACCGAGCAAAGACTCGTGTTCCGAACCGTGGGAGCCACCTCTAGAGTCCTTCGGGAACTAAGTGCTACACGAGTTTTGATGTACTAAAGGCCCAACCGAGCAAAGTCTTGAATTCCGAACCGTGGGAGCCACCTCTAGAGTCCTTCGGGAACTAAGTGCTACACGAGTTTCGATGTACTAAAGGCCCAACCGAGCAAAGACTCGAGTTCCGAACCGTGGGAGCCACCTCTAGAGTCCTTCAGGAACTAAGTGCTACACGAGTTTTGATGTACTAAAGGCCCAACCGAGCAAAGTCTTGAATTCTGAACCGTGGGAGCCACCTCTAGAGTCCTTCGGGAACTAAGTGCTACACGAGTTTCGATGTACTAAAGGCCCAATCAAGCAAAGACTCGAGTTCCGAACTGTGGGAGCCACCTCTAGAGTCCTTCGGGAACTAAGTGCTACACGAGTTCCAACGAAATATAAAAGTCATAGGATATTGTGATGATAAGTAAGTGATTGTGAATCGTGAATGTGACGAATGTCGAAGGATGAAACAGATCTGAGGCATATGACATACAACGTGTGTGATTATTGGATTATGTTTGTACATGTCATTTGAATATATGCTACTTGAATGTTTGTTTC
This sequence comes from Heritiera littoralis, assembly GCA_031772115.1. Taxonomy (NCBI): domain Eukaryota; kingdom Viridiplantae; phylum Streptophyta; class Magnoliopsida; order Malvales; family Malvaceae; genus Heritiera; species Heritiera littoralis. The sequence continues at coordinate 3,590,347 of JAPDPK010000052.1, read as the reverse complement.
TTTCGATTTTTGGATTATGTTATATATGCCATTTGAACATGTACGATTTGAACGTTCGTTTCTTTCGATTATTGGAATTATGTTATATATGCCATTTGAATATGTACTACTTGAATGTTCGCTCTTCCACACTTAATTATACTGATAAAGAGAATGATATCTTGTGAAATCAAGGATGAAATGTAAGCATGAACAAGTTTATTACATTTGTGCACTTACGGAATGATAATAAACCTTAGTATAATCCATACATGCTAATTTACAATAACTCAAGCATGTATGATCGTGTTTTACGGTATGAGCCTAGTATGTTTTATTTAAACTACTTACTGAGCCGTGGATTGCTCACCCTTTAATTTAACAACTGCAGATCATACGAGTTGATAGCCAGCTCAGGCTTCGTGTAGGCTCCTGGGAAACCGTACCTAGTAGTGGTACTCGTTTGCATTCTCCAGAGCTAGCATTTTCTATTTGGAGGTATACTACTAGTATATCATTTGATAATCTTGTGTACGTTAAATTTCACAGTACTAGGAAGGTATATGGGATGTAAACCTTGGATCGTACTAGATGATTATGTGAGTCTAGGTGGTTATCGAGCCCGATCCGGGTCAAAAGGTATGTTTAAACTATATATGGATGAAGTGATATAAGTGAACTTAGTAATGACCTAACTCTTGGAATCGTTGATATACGTGGTTGCATGAAACTGTGGAGAATCACCAGCTGCCATACTATGTGATTTAAAATGTGTTTTTGCAGGAAATTATACCTGGGGAAATTCATAAAATACAAAGGGGAGGTTTTCGACCTGTTTCTTTTGGGAATAGTGAAATAAGACGAAAATCATAAGGAAAGCCTCCTTGAGAAATGTGACATAGATCGAGAAATAATATAAATAATATGGGATTGGATTTAGTTACTACACTAGCACCGAATACAAACCGTAAGTAAAAAAAAAAAATTTGGTTCGAAATTTTCGTAAGAAATCATATAAGTGTTAAGTGGACGTCATTGGCCTTCGGGTCGTGACAGATTAAATGGTATCAGAGCCTGGTTTGTCTAGTACATGTTAGTGTAGTTTAGACCGTCTGTAGTGTTACATCCCATGTACTGTGAATTTTATATTTGGAAATTTCTCATTTATTGACTTATACTGAGATCGATTTACTCTTGGTATAGTTCGTTTTTAATTCGAATTAGAATGAGGAGGATTGGACGTAAAGGTGGGCCGAAAGGCCACCTTGGAGGTCGACGATGCAACCATCGACTCCATTACCCTCATATGCTGAACATGTAATAGGCTATATATAAAGTTCGAAACTTTAAGTCATCTATTGTATACTAGCACTTCATTCAAGGAAGTCTTAGATGAGAGAGAGTGCTTATTATCAGTGTAAAGTGAAGGTCAGAAATAAAAACCTAATAGTAGATCCAATATTGTTGCACTTTTACGACATTGGTTTCATTTTGGGTCTAGACTGGATAGTCACCCATAGTACTGTCAATGCTTGAATGTTAAATGCTCAATAAGTGCAGAAAACTATTCTAAATGCATGTGTTTTGCATTGAAATTAAATGATAACAAGGTGCATAAAACAGTTTAGTTGTGGATGGTTTGAAGCCTCAAGAAGTGAGACAATGGCCTATAAGGTAGTGTGATGTACGATAAGAATTGAAAAGGCACAATAGTAAATAGGTAATATTTGGTTGTGGAGATTGATAAGGTATGCCTGTCAACGCTTAAGAATTTCGTCTGATGGAATTAATTGTGAAGTAATCTAGCATAGTTGGCCTAAGATAGGTCATGCAATGATCTGAGATGATCGATTGGAACACGATTTGTTTTGAAAGAGATAGAATTATTGCATCTTATATGATTGATGCAGAAATAGGTATTGATTGAAAGATGTAAAGGAATTCGTTGATATGAAATTGCAGAAACGTATGATGGATACATGAGAATTGTGTTGAGATATAAGTTTGAATTATGATAGTGCATCCTAAGAATAGTACACATATATGATCAAGCATTGAAATAAATAAGGGACATGTATGAGAGTTACGTAAAATGATTCATATGAAAAGATTTACATTAAATGTTTTAAATTGCATAAAATATGGATTTATTCCAAATGCATATGATGTTTTAATAGTTTTAATTTGCATAAAGTCTTACTATGTTTTTAAATTGCATAAATGATATTTTATTTATTTTTAAATGAACGATTTATTATTTATTTATGTACCAACGAGTTACTAGTATACGTAAAGTTTTCAATGAGTTTTTAATGAGCTTTATTGTTACCAAATTTAATAATTATTCTTAATATGATTTATAAAAATGTTTTGAGACAGTTGCTCCTTAGTGATCATGCATATCGAGTGTATAGACTGCGAGACCCTGATCAAGTCCGCAGATTTATGACTGTGGGAATATGGTCAAACCCACAGTTTTCACAGTGAGCACCTGACCTGTGCAAACTGTGACTGTCGACGATAGCCACTCGTTACTGATTTTCCCTTTGGGAATACTGTATCATGCATGATTCTATTGGATGTGACTGTCTCCACTGAACTGAATATGAAATGATTTGGATATTAAAATGATTTAAATACTGATTTGTTGATAAAAAAAAAATTTGTCTAACTTCCTTATGGATTTAAGAGATGTTCAAGATCTCGTACATGTTGAGAAGTGTATGGCCTTTAGAAAACAATGTGATTTAGAAAATATGTGAATTGGAGACTACATGAATTTCAAATTATTTGACTATTGAAATTTGCCTCTTTGAATTACATGGACCTTAAGAGTCTAATGAATTGAACCTTATGATTTTGAACTATGTGGATTCAGAACCTACAAAGCTCTTCAGATTTCTCACTATTAGAGTCAAAATGAACGCAACGTGTTATAAAGAGGTCTTTAAATGGAAATTTGAGATCATTAGAGCATGTCGTGTAAGATAATAAATTGACGTAGAAGTTAAGATTATGTGAAATAAGAAACTAGAGACCATCATGTCTTGGCATTGGTCTTAACTCAGTTTGATAGTTTCTAAATTATAAGAGGATAAACGGTCACAATGTGTGATCTAATGAGATATGTCCAACTCGATAGATCTATTGAGTATTAAGCTTTGAAATTGATATGAGAACGATGTGATATTTAGAATAAGTAATAAAATGAAAATTTGATCTTGAAATTATCAGGCCTTGAGATGATGTAGAGATAGAGAAAACGATAAAGAAAACGCACCCTTACATGTTAGGGATGACAGTGATCAATGTTAGAAGAACTTTAAAGTTGCTAGACAAGGGTTTTACACGCTCAACTGTGTTACCCTAAGGACTTTAATGTTATTAATGAAAAAAAAAAAAAAGAAAGATAAACAACAGTTTGAGATTGTATATGGATTATAAGCCGTTAAATGAAGTGACAGTTGAGGATAAATGACTGTTGCCTACAATTGATGACTTATTGAATGAGTTAAAAGATGCACAAGAAATTTTTAAGATTGATTTGAGATCAGGGTATCTTCAATTAAGAATTAAAAGGGAAGAAGTCCTTAAGATAGCATTTAGGCGAAGGTACAACCAAATCAAGACTTGGAATATAAGATTAATGATGAAGAATTTTGAAGTATAAGGGCAAGATATAGGCTTCAGAACTAGTAGAGAAAGCTTCTGAGAATGGAGGTTGATGTGTGATCGGTTAAGGACAGCTCTGAGCAGACAAACGAATTATGCCGATAATTGGATCAGACACTTAGAGTGCTAGGTTGGAGATAAAGTATTCTTGAAGAGCTCTCCGTTTAAAAGCATAATAAGATTTAAAAATAAAGAGAAGTTGAGTCCTTAATACATTGGACCACTTCAGTTACTAGAGAGAATAAGTGACATGACATACCAACTAACACTTTCACCCCAGCAATCTAGTGTGCACCGCGTCCTCCACGTACCTTATGCAAAAAAAAAAAAACATTTATTATTCAAATCCATCCCATGTGATTGGGTACGAGCAGTGGGGGATCAAGGACTTGAGTAATATTGAGAGACCTATTCGGATCTTGGACAAAGAGAATAAGGTATTAAGGTCCAAAATGATTCCCTTGGCAAAGGCACATTGGCAGCTCTACTCCTCAGAAGAAGTTATGTTGGAGTTGGACAGTCGAATGATAGAGAAGTAGCCTTACATACTTTAGGCGACTTGGAGAAATTTGGAGGACCAAATTTCCTAAGGAGGGGAGAATGTGAGAATCGCAATTTTCTTAGATCGTACATATACTCAACATGTAATTGTGAGTATAGATAATGCAATTTATCGAAATGAAGTCTTCGGGAATAGAAATCAAGAATCACGTGAAACGTGGATATATATAGTATATGCGGTATACTTAAATCGATATGGAAGAAGTACTCAAAGTTCTACGTCTAGGTTTTGTACATGCATGCGCCAACCAATGCATGCAACGTGGATGCATACGTACAAACATAAATACATATATATAGCTAAATTATACAATTGAACTACCAAGTGAAGTAAAAATAATATATGTAAATTACATGCGTAAATATATGTGTATATAATTGGAAATATACATATATAAATATAAATATACTTGAGAGAACAAAGAATTTAACTAAGTATACCATGGATAAATAAATGGATTTATGTAATATTTATCTTAGAAGAGATAAATATATAAAAATATATGATGTCTTAAGAAATAAAATAAGATAGAAGAAGAATATATATATATATATATATATATATATTTATAGATTTCATTTGTTAAAAGATAAAGGCGAAAATAATAAAAATATATACAAAATGACCGAATAAGATAAGGGAATAAATTAATATACATACAAATAAACATATCTGAGTATAGATATATATAATTATATTTATACATGTAAGCAAGATATGTGTACATGCCAATGAATATAAGTATAAATGTATAAATATGAAAATGAAAAATATACAAGTATACAAGTATTTGTGCAAATATATAGATTTACAATAGAATATAAAATAAATAAATAAATATATATATATATATTATATATTTTTACGTATTATTAAAATTTATAAAAAAAAATTTTAATAATAAAATATATATTTTTACGGGTTAGTGGGAAATTTCCCACTAACCCATCCCATCCCATCTGCCACCCATCATCTCACTATATTTTGTTTCTTACTTTACTCCAAAATGTCACTCAGCTCACTCTTTCCTTTACTGTCTTTTTTTCAACCCGAGACACTCTCTCATTTCATCTCTTTCATCAAGTTCTTCACTATTTCCTTTCCTTTCTGTCATGCGATTTCTTTCTTGGGTCCTTCCTGCCTTCATCCATGCCGTAGCAGCTATGTGAAGTTATGAGAGAACTAAGAAATGTTAGAGAAATATGAAGTGATGAGAAGGTGAGAGACCGAGAGAGAAAACTGGGAAATGAGATAGGCAAACCAAAAAGGAAAAGAAAAGAAAGGAGAGAAGGGGATTTTGCTGAGTATTTCGGCTGAAGGAGAAACAAGGAATCAAGCTGGGTTGTTGATGCTCGAACAGGAAGGTGAAGGCGGTATGCAAAGCAAGGCTGAACTGAGCAGGCGTTTTAGGCTGAAACGAGGCTTATACAGAGTGCCGAACCGAGGGCTAAGGTAGGGGATTTAAGGTTGCTCTTTGTGGCGTATTAAGGGTTGTTTTTGGTTCTTGTAATAGAGGTGACTAAGGACGAAATGAGGGAGGTTTTAGGAGCCCGAAACAGTGCTGAAAGGAAGTGGTAAGCGCCCAAACAGTAGCCGAACCAGAGCTTCAATGCTGAAAATGGTAACCGTGCAAGAGACAAAAGAAATGGTTGTTGTTTGACTGATGCATAGTTGTTTAATGCAATTAAAAATATATAAATATTCAAAGGGGTATTCGACTGGGATTTAAGGTTGTGTTCAAAGATTTTTCAAGTGGCTTTCTCGGACTGGTTTTGGCTGAGATTTTGGGAGCTGAAATATAGTAGAAACAAGGGCTGATCTTGGTGGTCCAAATAGAGTTTGGATGCTGGATTTAGGGGCCAAATAAAGTACTGAAACAAGGGTCTCTGTACAGTTGTTTAAGGCTGGAATGGGTTGGTTTTTGGTGCTAATTTGTGGGATTGAATAAGGGCCATTTCAAGGTATATGGAAGGCTAAACCGAGAGCCATAGTGAGAGTTTTAAAAGGGGCCTAAACTGATGGATTTTGACGGGTAAGAACCCTTACTTTAGAGCATTAAAGTTCATATATATATATATATATATATATATATATATATATATCGTTAGTGTGATATAAATATATACAAACATACATGAGTACATAATTATGTACTAAGAAACGGGATGAGTATAAAATGAAGTTAAATTTTATATATATATATATATATATATATATATATATCAATAATATGATGTTAATGGATGAATTCTCGGTGTAGGATATTGTTGCGAAATCTTTGGAGAGAAAATAAGTACAAAGGGTTCGGCACAAAGGGCTCCTCTTAGGGTAAGCTTACCATTTGTTTAAAATATTTATACATGTGCCTATATATGTACAAAAAAAATATATATATCCAGTCGAAGTTAATGAATGTTTTGTTGTCCTATGAGAAATATAAGATAAGGTTACATTAAAATGATAAGTAGTGTCTTAGAAAGATACATGAAGACTTAACTTTCGACCAAAGAGTGAACCCAAGTAATTATGGTTCAAAGAGGTTTGTTTGATTTATGATTTAAGATAGATAATATTAACTCAAGGTTAATATATGAACATGCTAGAGAATGCGAAGGGTGATAGAGAAATGGACGCATATATAGACATATATATATATATATCATGATGATCACTATGTTATGTGTCATTAAAATAACATATATATATATATATTTATATGTAATAAATATTGATATGGAAAAGAAAAGGATGAGCATAAAAATATATATATATATATATATATATATATACACAATATATATATTGGGATATACACATAGACATAAACATATATGTGTTTTAACATATATATATGTACATAAGGACGAACACCGATGAGTATGTCGTAACTGACGATAAGGAGTTAGTCTCGAATTAATAGTTAATTGAAATTAATAATGTTTTAAAGATCTTTGTTTTAAGTACGTAATTAAGCACAATAATGAAAACTTATCGAAATGTAAATGAATTACATGTAGTGAATCGGAATGGATAAGGACTTGAATACGAGTTCAAAAGGATCGTGAAGAAGCGGTTAAACCTCGAGGTAAGTGGGTTAAATAAATCTTACTAGTATCATCTCGTAAGAGATGAAAGAATCCTCATTAAATAATTAATTAAATTTATATAGGATATTGGTTGGATATTACGGGTAAGACAAATAGAATAAGTATGGTAAGATTTTTAAATCAAACATAATGTGCCTGTGAAATGTGCTTATTTGAAAAGTGATTTTTGTTGTGAATGGTGTAATGTGTTATGTGTTATGGCTCTCTTATGATTACTGAACATGTTAACATATTGTTATGCTTTGAGTATGGACATGTGATTTGAGTACTAAATATACATATCGCTTCCGATGTTGAGTCAATGGACCCTAATCAGCACCTAGTTATATTTGTCGAAAGCTAGGAAAACTAAAGGCCCAACCGAGCAAAGTCTTGAATTCCAAACCGTGGGAGCCACCTCTAGAGTCCTTCGGGAACTAAGTGCTACACGAGTTTCGATGTACTAAAGGCCCAACCGAGCAAAGACTCGAGTTCCGAACCGTGGGAGCCACCTCTAGAGTCCTTCGGGAACTAAGTGCTACACGAGTTTTGATGTACTAAAGGCCCAACCGAGCAAAGTCTTGAATTCCGAACCGTGGGAGCCACCTCTAGAGTCCTTCGGGAACTAAGTGCTACACGAGTTTCAATGTACTAAAGGCCCAACCGAGCAAAGACTCGAGTTCCGAACCGTGGGAGCCACCTCTAGAGTCCTTCGGGAACTAAGTGCTACACGAGTTTTGATGTACTAAAGGCCCAACCGAGCAAAGTCTTGAATTCCGAACCGTGGGAGCCACCTCTAGAGTCCTTCGGGAACTAAGTGCTACACGAGTTTCGATGTACTAAAGGCCCAATCGAGCAAAGACTCGAGTTCCGAGCTGTGGGAGCCACCTCTAGAGTCCTTCGGGAACTAAGTGCTACACGAGTTCCAACGAAATATAAAAGTCATAGGATATTGTGATGATAAGTAAGTGATTGTGAATCGTGAATGTGACGAATGTCGAAGGATGAAACAGATCTGAGGCATATGACATACAACGTGTGTGATTATTGGATTATGTTTGTACATGTCATTTGAATATATGCTACTTGAATGTTTGTTTCTTTCGATTTTTGGATTATGTTATATATGCCATTTGAACATGTACGATTTGAACGTTCGTTTCTTTCGATTATTGGAATTATGTTATATATGCCATTTGAATATGTACTACTTGAATGTTCGCTCTTCCACACTTAATTATACTGATAAAGAGAATGATATCTTGTGAAATCAAGGATGAAATGTAAGCATGAACAAGTTTATTACATTTGTGCACTTACGGAATGATAATAAACCTTAGTATAATCCATACATGCTAATTTACAATAACTCAAGCATGTATGATCGTGTTTTACGGTATGAGCCTAGTATGTTTTATTTAAACTACTTACTGAGCCGTGGATTGCTCACCCTTTAATTTAACAACTGCAGATCATACGAGTTGATAGCCAGCTCAGGCTTCGTGTAGGCTCCTGGGAAACCGTACCTAGTAGTGGTACTCGTTTGCATTCTCCAGAGCTAGCATTTTCTATTTGGAGGTATACTACTAGTATATCATTTGATAATCTTGTGTACGTTAAATTTCACAGTACTAGGAAGGTATATGGGATGTAAACCTTGGATCGTACTAGATGATTATGTGAGTCTAGGTGGTTATCGAGCCCGATCCGGGTCAAAAGGTATGTTTAAACTATATATGGATGAAGTGATATAAGTGAACTTAGTAATGACCTAACTCTTGGAATCGTTGATATACGTGGTTGCATGAAACTGTGGAGAATCACCAGCTGCCATACTATGTGATTTAAAATGTGTTTTTGCAGGAAATTATACCTGGGGAAATTCATAAAATACAAAGGGGAGGTTTTCGACCTGTTTCTTTTGGGAATAGTGAAATAAGACGAAAATCATAAGGAAAGCCTCCTTGAGAAATGTGACATAGATCGAGAAATAATATAAATAATATGGGATTGGATTTAGATACTACACTAGCACCGAATACAAACCGTAAGTAAAAAAAAAATTTTGGTTCGAAATTTTCGTAAGAAATCATATAAGTGTTAAGTGGACGTCATTGGCCTTCGGGTCGTGACAAGATATAATTGAAAAAGCTATAGATTTATCATCCCTGGCATAAATCAAGGCCTTGAGAACTTTCATGTTGTCAATGTGCAGCACGTTCGGGTCAAAGAGATTCAAAAGCATCTGATAAGTTTTAACTTCTCTCCTTTGCTCTGTAATTAACAATAATGAAATCATTCGCGAGTCAATCAACAACATTTTTGGTCTTAGATAATATTTGATGGGGCTAGTCGCTGACCTATAAATTGGTAGCAAAAATTCAACTGTTGCTTTAGATGTTCGTACAAGTTTTTGAGTTTGTGGGTTAAGGTAGTCACAGCTCGTAATCATATTTTTTTTACGTATTTTTATATAATTTATTCTATTGGATTATCTGTGCGATGAGTACAGTAAGATCTAGTATAAAATAAACAGCTTGAACTTGATTATTAATATTACGCATTAACCAACGCAGCTTTGGTGCATTCCCAAACGCAGCTTTGGTGCATTCCCATCTTAATTTGGATCCAACTAAGGATAACATAAAGTTACGTACTTCCTTCAAACACAGCGACGGCGAAAGAGAGCAGAGTGGTAGAGGATCCCCAGTCAAAGTAAAATCTGCGTGTCTTAGTGAACAAGATAAAATCCAATTGGCTCAAGTTGTTTAATTGATGTGAACACGGAAAGTTGGTACAATCAATTAATTGGCCTCGTGTCTGTTTCTTTTCCACGCCTTTTTTTTTTTGATAGCTACAGGATTTAAGTAGCTTTACTTAGTTTAATGCCATCGACTCTTGCCATCAAATAGCTAGATCACAGTTGTTATGCATATGTGTGTTCGTGTGACCAAGCTTTGCTTGATTGCATGCATGCGTGTTATGTATATGTGTGTGAGTTTTCACCGTCTTATATCGTTTGCTTAAGTGGTATGTGCGTGTGTTTATAAGAAATTCCACGTTAACTCAAATCAATACGTTTTGAATTAGTGATGTGTTCTTTCTCTAAAAAAAAATAGCTAGATCACAGTTTCATAAACCCAACGATCGTTTTCTTTGCCACGTTTCATCTTGCGATGCTTAGATAAGTTTACCTATACAAGTGTTCTTTTGCTTTTTCATTAGCTACTAAAACACCTTATTCTTCACATGTTCCATGAGAAGTCCACAATCATTTTTAAATCCCAAGTACCTGGACCGCAGTATGCAACATGTAAATTTCGTACAGGTGAATTATTGGGTTAACATTTCATTAGGCATGACTCATGACTTGTCCGTGATGCAAACAAAATTTATTTTTTGCATGTTTACCAAAAATTCAAAAAAGTTCAATACAGTAACAGTATGAAATAATTTCTCAAATACAAAATTATATAGTTAGGTTCTACTATAAATAGGCATTTTAGCCGCAACAAAGATATGTGTACAGCAGAATACAATACACAGCAATGGCATTGTCACCCAACCTTATTTTCTGCCCGCCCCGTTTGAACCCCAAGCAAATCATGCTCCCTAGCAAATATATTCGTCTTCAAAATGTTGAGCATGACCCTCGCTCTTTCAAGACTACTTGCCATATCTGCTGTGCTGTCTCGAACGCTCAAGTTTCTGTTTCCGATCAGACAAAAGATGAAAGACGTTCAGCAAATTACCAGCCAACTATTTGGAGCTACGATTTCCTTCAGTCCTTAAAGAATGATCATGCCGTACGTAATTACAATGTTTTAGCCTCACATTTGTTGTCATCAATTGTTTTAAACAACACCCTCTCCCTCTCTTTCTGTGTTTACTTGTTTGTTTATTTATTTTATGCTAAATTTTGCAGGATATTGTATACAAAGACAGAGCAGAAAAGTTAGAGCAGGAATTGAGGTCTGTTATTAATGATGAAGATGCAGAGTCATTGAGTTTGCTCGAACTGATTGATGACATCCAACGGTTGGGATTGGGGCATCGTTTTGAAATGGACATCCGTAGAGCCCTTGAGACATTTGTCTCTTCAGATGACAGTAGTGTCGCAGCAGAAAACAGATTGCATGCAGCAGCTCTAAGATTCAGACTCCTCAGGCAACACGGCTATGAGATCTCTCAAGGTAAGCGTTCATGATCATATTTTGCACTGTATCATATAAGATTATCCCAATACATTTCGCGAAAACACAATGTTGCTGCTATAGACAAAAGTAATTTTTTTTATTACCATAAGAATAAGGTCAAAATATAAATGGCACTGAAGGCCAAAACATATATAGTACTAATAGAACGATCTCTTTCTTGAGTTGCTCTTAATTTGATAATCTTGTTTCAATGCAGATATTTTTAAAGGTTTCAAGGACCATAAGGGAAATTTCAAGGAAGGCCTTTCCAAGGACGTCAAAGGAATGTTGAGTTTGTATGAAGCTTCACTTCTTGCATTTGAAGGAGAGGATCTTATGGATGAAGCCCTCAGGTTTACACGAATGCATCTCACACATCTACAGGGTAATCAGGGAAAGGGTTTATCAGACCAGGTGACACACGCATTGGAGCTCCCGCTGCATCGAAGAATGCTCAGGCTGGAAGCTCGATGGTACATCGAAGCTTACGACAAAAGGGCTGCTGCAAAACTTAAGCTACTTGAATTGGCTAAGCTAGATTTCAACATGGTGCAGTCAACGCTTCAAGGAGATCTTAAAGACATGTCAAGGTAAGACGATTAAAAAGGAAAATAAGTTTTTCAAACGACTTTTTACTTGCAAATTCACTGACAACACCGCTTCACGAATGCTGATTAGATGGTGGATGGATATGGGGCTGGCAAGCAAGTTAAATTTCGCAAGGGACAGGCTGGTGGAATGCTTCTTTTGGGCGGTTGGAATCGTTTCTGAACCTCAATTCAGCTATTGCCGAAAGGGTCTAACCAAAGTGGCTTCCCTGATAACTACAATCGATGATGTTTACGATGTTTATGGCACTTTGGACGAACTGGAGCTGTTTACTGACGCTGTTCAAAGGTTAGTGACTTGTGAGAAGCATAAAAAACTTAAAGTGATCCCAATCTTATTTATCTCTTCTTATTCAATAATTAAATTTTAATTACTTGAATTTTCAGATGGGATGTCCGTGCTGTGAACAGTCTTCCAGACTATATGAAGCTATGTTTTCTTGCACTTTATAACTCTGTAAATGAGATGGCTTATGACACTCTTAGAGACCATGGAGAACACATACTTCCATACTTAACAAAAGCGGTATGATATATCAGACAATAGTAAAAACAAAATTCAGATTCTATTGTTCATCACTTCTCTGTGTAACTAAGGATTCTGTTCTTCTTTCAGTGGGCAGATTTATGCAAAGCATTCCTACAAGAAGCAAAATGGGCACACAGCAAATGCATTCCAACATTCCAAGACTATCTTGAAAATGCATGGGTGTCTGTGTCCGGACATCTTTTTCTAGTCCATGCCTACTTTTTACAGGGCTCAAATATCACCAGTCAGGGACTTGAAGGCTTGGAAAAGTACCATGATCTTCTTCGTTGGCCATCCGTTATTTTTCGACTATGTAATGATTTAGGTACTTCAAAGGTATGCTGATTAGTGCCATTAATAGATATACATATATATATATATATATATATATATATGTATGTATTATGTGCAGTACTGATTTAATTTCCTGCATGCTATAATTTCTGGCCGGTTCTAATTGAAATGTTTGTTTCTTTTTGCAATACAGAATGAGTTAGAAAGAGGTGAAAGTGCAAACTCAATAACATGCTACATGAAGGAAAATGGATGCTCGGAGGAAGTGGCTCGCCAACACATAAGTGATCTGATTGACAAATCCTGGAAGAAAATGAATAGATGCCAAATTGATGCTTCCCCCTTTGCAAAACAATTTGTAGAAACGGCTATTAATCTGGCTCGGATTTCCCAGTGCATATATCAGCATGGAGATGGACATGGATGTCCGGATAATCAATCCAAGAATCGAGTTGTATCATTGATTGTTGAGCCTATTTCTATCAAGTACAAAACAATTTCTTAACTTTTAGCATGTAAAACGTGCTTAATGTTTTTCTCCTTGATGTGAAGGAGATGTTCGGAGAGAAATACATTGCATTTAAATGTTTTAGGAAAAAAAAAAAAGAGAATCGTTTCCCTTATCTGCGTAACCAATACATGCATGTACATGGTCACTCCTGCTGAAAATGCATGCCACTAGGTGTTGTTTGGCACTGTCCCACATTGGATGTGTGATTTTAATAGCACTTTCTGCTGAATGACATACGAATATTCGCTAGAATTGAACTACGAAAATAGACTCAGGCGCAGGTAATGTTTCATAAACAGCGAGCTAGCTATATAATTTCCATGGCATTAGCACCTCGACGTGTTTTGTCTGTTCATTGTTTAAGTGGATAAGGGCCATATGGCTCTTGCTATGTATTGTAGCATTTTCCGTTTCCATTTTTATCAGGAAAATCACGTCTGTTGGGATTATTAATTAATGTTACAGATTATAGTGCTGTAGAAGTGTAATCATGCATTTCATTTAAAATGGCCGGTCTGCATGCTACAAATTTCAATATTCAGTTAGGTTGCAGTGAAAAAGTTGGCATTTTAATAGAGGGTCGTAACTATATATATATAAATCCGCTAAAATGATTTGACACTTGTTATATTTATGGATTGGGTTTTTGCTTTTTTGCTTTTCTCTCCTGTTTTCGGCTAAAGCGTTTCTTTTGTAGACCACTTTGTCATCTCTATTTTTGGGCTAACCTGAATCTTTTATGGACCACTTAAGTTGGGTTAAGTCTTGGCCCGACATCCTATAATCTATATCTATAACAAGTTAAACATCATATAAAATGATAAGCATGGTGACACTCATCTTAGTTTGACATCCTGAGTTGTAGTGGAGTTCTATTCATGTCTTTCAAATTTCAGATTTCAAGCAAATCTCACATGGTTTAAACTTTCAACAATTAAAGGAGAATTGACGTCTAAACAAAAGAAAAGAAGACATAGTTAGGGAGCTAATATGGTTGAGTTCTTTGATATTTTGGGCTTTGGGGTTTTTCCTAAAATGATGGCAAAGGTGATTAGTTAGGAAGAAAAAATTTCATGCTTTTTTTTCCTCCAAGGATGCTAATTATTTAACCCTCAACATTTTTTTCTTATTCTTAATTTATTTCTCATTACATGATTATTAAATTTAACAAAATAGTTTAGTTTGTTAAGTAAATAGATTTTGGATTTTTTTTATAAAAACTAATTAGTTGAGTCAAAAGTAGTTTAGATTATTTTGAAGTAATAGATATAGTTTTTATTTTTTGTATGGGTTTCAAAATCATGTATTCTTTCTTCTTTTTTTTCTTAGATTTATTTTTAAATTTCTTTCCAAAAAATATATTTTTAATTATTTTTAACAAATTTTTTATGAAAAAAAAAGCTATCAAATTCATATTATTTTTATTAATTTATATTTTTAAAATAATTAATTTTGAAAGAAAAACTGTATTAAAAATCAATCTGCCATTCTCTAATCTCTTTTTTTGTTAATCAGATTTTTTTTAAAACATAAATTAATATATTTAATAAAAATTATTAATGTATATAATTCAACTCAATAATTAATATATTTTCCTACATTTAAACATTATTACATATTATATAAATTTATAGTTTTTCTTTTGGTATAATCATAGATATCCTAATTTGTTTGACGGTATGAGATTTATATAATTTTTATGTACATATTATATAAATTTATAGTCATTCATTTGTTATTGACTCATTTCAATATTTATAAAAAAATTTAACTTGAAGCGACGCGAGGAGTATAATGCTACCTTTAATGATTAACACCTATTCATGTTTAGGATTGGGTTTATAAACTTGATCAATGATAAAATGTATTTTATTGGTTTTAGATACTTTGTACATTTGATCAATCATTAAATTATTATTATTGTCATCATCAACTCCAATAGTACTTTTTTTTTGGTCGAAAATTTCTGGTATCCACCTTCGGTGACTAATCCGAAGTCGGGAGAAGCAGAGCGTGATTAGGCAGTCCCCTTCCAACCCTGGAGAAATAGTATAGAAAAGAGTTTCTTCTCTTCGTTCAAGATTTCTTTGAATTAGTCTATTTTGCAATAAAAAAAAATGTGTATTTTTTTGTTTTGGAGTTATGTATATCATAAATAGCAAATTTAGATTACCTTTTAAGAATTTTTATCATTTAGTAAAAATTTCACAAAAATATTTTTAAAAAACTGAAAAAAAAAACATTTTAGTATTACCCCAATGGGGAGGTGCATAAAACACCAAATAAACCAAAACAAAGAAAAAAAAGAGAGAAAGTCATAAAAGGGTTAGTTTGAAGGGTTTAACTTGAAGTTTTGTGAAGAGAAAAGCTATGATGAGGTGAAAAACGCTTACACCTATGATACTTATACATTTTTTATATTTTTATTTAGTATTTAAATTTTTACATGAATTAAATCTATGAAATTGTTTCATGAAATAAAGAACAAATAAAGAATAATTAATTAATTAATTAAATTATTTTAAGAAAATTTTAAAATCATAATAATTTAAAGTAATGTATTTAATTTATTAATACTACTATTATTTATATTTTATTTAATTTTAAATTATTCTTCTTTTATTATTATTTAAATCAAAAAGATTATTTTATCATACAAATATTTGAAAAAAGAAAGCAAACATCCCTGGCGAAGTGGGTAACATAATAATAATAATAATAATAATAATAATAATAATAAATAATAATTCAATTGAAGAAATGACCGTCTATAAAAAAGGATTCGCTTCTTTCTAGACTTGGCGATTCATGTTTCTAATTCATTTTCGTGTCATGTAAAATCGTATTCATGTCATGTAAAACATGAAAATTTCGTGTTAAAATTCGTGTTGACACGAAAAATATAAAATCTTATTTTAAGCTTTTACCATATTCATATACAATTTTTACTTAATTTTAACATATGTCACCTTCGTGTCTTATGTTCGTATGTTTTCGTGTTATGTAATCGTGTCGTGTTTAAGATTGCCAAATCTACTTCTTTCGACCACTAATCCAACATCCGCCCTCTTCTTGTCCAAATTAATTAATTTAATTAAAGAAACAGAATTACTTAATATACCACAAGCCATGATATTTATATTTATTTATATTTATATTTATATTTATATTTATATTTATATTTATGAAGAATCAAGTTACACCCATTTTATTTTTGATGAGAGTCATACCAAGAATTATTGGGCCTTGTTATGAGTCAAACTGAAGATCACTGGGCCCAAAGATAGACTGAGCCCAAAGGGAAAGAGGACTCAGGAAGATCATGGAAGATCCATTAAAGGACCATTTAAGCTATGGGTCATAAAGGTAATTATGGGCAAATTGACTCCTATAAATAAGTCACAGGTATTATTTTTAAGGCCTAATCTCTTTTGACTGATGAAAACCCTACTGAGATCCTATTTGACTTAAGCATCGGAGTGCGAACGCAGGGGAAAGCCCTTGCGCCCTTGCGCCCTTTGATGGTTTTCTTTCTTGTAGAATTCTTGAAGACAGGCTAGCATGAAGATCGAGATTCATACGTCATCAAAAATCCAGGTAACAACAATTGGCGCCGTCTGTGGGAAACAAACAAAAAAAAGCCATAAAAAGATGGTGAGAACACGATCTGCAGGAGGAGGTGAAGGCCTACGACAGGATGCAAGGCCGCAGCAGAGTACGCTAGAAGGTGAGTATGTACGTAGCGGTAGGGTACGTTGTCGACGGTAGGGTACCCCAGGAGGCAGGGTACGTAGGCTGCGACAAGGTGTAAAACTACAGCTGGGTCCGTAGGCTGCTACAAGATGCCCAGTAGAGCAATGCAGGCGAGCACTAATACACACGGCAGGCCATCTGCGAGAGAATTGCGGGAGAGCACAACCTCACGCAATAGACCTTGACGAGAGAGGGGCTCCCGCACGAGACCAGCCTTGGGCTAGAAAGGGACCCCGCACGCCAGAGCTTTGGGCAAGAGAGAGGCTCCTGTAGAGGTTACACCTTGGGCGAGAGAGTGACCATGCTCGCTAGAGAATCGACGAGAGAGGGCTCCCACGCACATAGACTTGGGCGAGAGAGTGACCACACTCACTAGAGAATCGGCGAGAGAGGGCTCCCGTGCACACAGACTTGGGCGAGAGAGTGACCACGCTCGCCAGAGAATCGACAAGAGAGGGCTCCCGCACGTATAGATTTGGGCGAGAGCGAACAACCTTGATGAGAGAGGGGCTCTCGCACAAGATAGCCCTTAGGCGAGAGAAAGGACCACGCTTGCCATAGGCTTGGGCGAGAGAGGGATCCCACACACCACAACTTTAGGTGAAAGGGCAACCTTGGCGATAGGACTCGGCGAGCATGTGCCACGCGACAAGCAACTTTGGCAATAGAATGCATTGATAAGGCGACAGCCCTGTCTGTCGAACAACTTGGCGATAGGATGCGGGCGAGTTCAACGGATACGAACCAGGTCACTTATATGATAGCTAAACAATATGGGCGAGCATGATTCCAAGGTGGCAAGGCAAGCACACGACTACAAAAGACTATTTAGGCAATTAAAATGGCCCCACCATCTGCCACAAACAAGCTTGCTGGACGAACAATGCTGGCAAGCACAAAACATTTATGCGGGCACTAATCCTCAGCGACAGGTCTCCTTTGGCGATTAATCGCCTCGGACATGCCACAGCTAGCTTGCCGCATGCAAGGCTATCTCGGCTATAGATCAGCTCACCCATATGACTGCCTAGCCTGCCACACTCAAGGTTCTAGGCTATAGAATAGCACGCCCATGAGATAGTATAGCTTGCAGCATATAAATAAGCTCGGTAGGTCAATAATGACGAGCATAGGTGACACCCATCCGCAATGCTGGCGAGCACAGTCAACTTGGCAATAGGTTGCGGTTGAGCAAAGTCAAACGGCAGGCCACGTTCGCTATAGAATGCCTATCTCAGGAGATAGCCATGTTCACAACTTGGGCGAACATGGACCATGTTTTTGGCGATAGAGCAACTTTGGTGATCACAAGTTAAAGTAGCATGAAACTTGGTGATAGGTTGGCTTGCCACATGCAACAGTCCAGCCTGCCGCACTCATAGCTCACGAGAGGAAAGCATCTTAATGGTGAGCACGAACCTGGCGAGTAGATGCACAAGAATAAGGATGGCGAGTGTGATCGGGCAAGCAATGAGACAGAGCACAGTGCCCCTGCGGCGCGCCTTTCTTGATAGAATACACCAAGCGAGTGACAGCTCTATCTATAATAGGGCGAGCGAAAAGGCCCATGCAACAGGAATCTTTCGCGATAGGGTGGCTCCCAGTCTGCCGCATGCCTGGTTACGACAATGGATTAGCTCGCCTACTCACCCACGCAGCAAACCAGCCTACACCACCCAAGGCAGCCAATTGCAAAACAGTCTCTGGTTGGGCGACCCATAAGGGCGAGCAAAGTTCATTTGATGGTTTCGACGTGAGGCGAGCACATAGTTCGTATTGGCGAGGAAGAAATGCTGGCGAGAGACCATGTCGGACGTTAAGGTGAACGCCCAGGCAGGGAGTAAACTGGATGCCGAGTTAGAACGGGCGAGCCCCAGTCACAAAAGCTCCTAGGGACTTTGGAAGAGCTCAATAAGCGAGCAGGTGCGAGCCCAGGGGCAAGATTTAAGCGTAGCGTCCATGCACCAACTCGACAGCTCTCCAGACACTTCCCGAGGTCCTAACAGGATCCCACTAGCGGTGTGGACAAGATATCATTAGCGTGGAAGCTTTCGGTGCCACAACAGCAGCCAACCACTTAGCATGTTAACTGCTGCAAGATGAAAAAGGATGGCTTCTGTGTACAAAGGGGTGCCTTCCCCCTCATTTCGAGAAGGTGTAGATGGAGTCTTTAAGTGTGGATGCAATAAGAGCAAGTGAGCGAGATGTTGTAAATCCCTTGTAAAGCTCTTGTACATATTATTATTGAGTGGAATACAAGTATACAAGTTCCCCCACACCAGTGTGCTTATCTACGGATGTGTGAACGCAAGTTTTCCTCCCTAAGGCTACAAGGTTGCTAGGCTTAAGACCTGAGCACGTGACACGTTCTTAGGCCACGTGGTAAGGAGGCAGTCTAGTCAGGATGAATGTGGATAAGGTACGGGCTATCCAAGAGTGGGAACCACCCACCAAAGTGACCAAGTTAAGATCTTTGTTGGGATTCACCAATTACTATAGGCGATTCATCAAAAGGTATTTGGCGATCGCTGCTCCATTGACAAGATGCTTAAGAAAGGACAAACATGGGACTGGAACCAAGAGAGCCAACGGGAACTCGAACAGCTGAAAGTCGCAATAATTGAGGAGCTGATCTTAGCCCTGCCCGACCATAGCGAGCTGTCTAAGGTGCACACGAATGCCTCTGACTTTACCATAGGCGATGTGCTAATGCAGGAGGGCCACTTGATCGCCTATGAGAGCAAGAAGCTCAAGAAGACAAAGAGGAGGTACACGGTTTAAAAAAAAAAAGATGACGGTTGTGGCACACTGTCTCAGGTCATAACGACAGTACTTGTTAGAGTCTAAGTTCGTGGTGTTGACAGATAATGTAGCCGCTAGCTACTTTTAGACGCAAAAGAATTTGTCTCCCAAGCAGGTTAGGTGGCAAGTTACTACAGTGCCCGAGTTAAGAGTAGGTACACATGGTCTATGCGGGAGTATGTGAAAGCATTTAGCTCCCGGATGCTTGAAATCAACAATATGACCGAGGAAGACCGAGTGTTTAACTTCCTATCAGGTCTTCAACCTTGGGCGCAGGCTAAATTAAGATGTTTGAGAGGTAACTGACTTACCTTCGACCATTGCTGCTGCAGATAGTCTCAATGGTTTCCAATATGATGCTTTTTCATCCCATACAAAAACAAAGGAAAAAAGAACCAGAGGCATAGGAAGAAATAAAAATGGGACACGAAAAAGAATAGGGAAACACCCAAACAGAAGAGGCCAATCCTAGACTCAACCCAATGCGGTTGTTGAATGCCATTACGGTGGGCAAGTGAGACCCTCATCATGGGTTAACGTACAAGAAGGCAAAAATGAATGGGCAAAGTGTGCGAGCCATGCTAGATACGAAGCTACCAACAATTTCATCTCCCAGAAAGTTGTGAGCAAGTTGGATTGACCGTCTCCAAGTGCTCAAGTCAAATCGAGGCTGTAAACGCCAAGGCATAGCCTGTCCCAAGCGTGACCACTGTTGCGATGAAGGTGGGAAGATGGGAACAGAAGTGCACACTTACAGCACTATCGCTTGATGATTTTAAGCTGATCCTCGGGTTGGAATTCTTTATTGATGCAAAGCAGTACTTATACCTCATTTCAAGCGGCCTATGGATTAGTGATGGGAGGTGCCCATGCTTTGTCCCAACAAAGAGTGAGGAACCAAAGGTAGAAAAGTCCTCGATGCCATCGAAATCAGAAGGGAAAAAGGGTAAGATAGTCAAGTCAGCGACCCTTGTCCAGATTAATGGCTCGTGTAAGTGCATATGGGTGCACTAAAGTAGAGGCAGTGAAGGGGTGATGGTCCTGGGTTAGTATTGATATTGATAGCGAGAAACAAGCTAGTTGCTAATAAGTTAGAAAAATACAGCAGCCAATTGCTCCGATGCAAGATCAGTGAAGTCCCTTGCCCATTGTTATAGTCTTCACCGACTAAGCAAGGACATGCCGGTGGCAAGTGTTCGAAGGAGGCACTAGCCACTGTCTTGTAAGACAGCAAGCCAGGGAGAGCTTGGTTCGATATAGTCGAATCGGAAACAACTTGTGGTAAGCTCGTGAAGGTAGATTGCTGGTTCCTATGAGCGAAGAACCAGGCGCGACTTAACGCACGATCCATGGTTGACAGCAGAACGTCCAAGCATTTGCACTTTACAGACTTTACAAAGACAAAGACTTGGAACTGTACTGGCAACATGTTGCAGGAATAGAAGAAGAAAAAACAGAAGCTGCCCAAAGAAGGGGGCTAGAAGTGAAAAATGTGCGAACTAGCCGCCTATCGCAAAATCAAAGTCCCTAAGCGAAAAATGCGCGAGACAGGCAATTCTCTAAAAGTCCCTAAGCGAAAAATGTGCGAGATGAGCAATTATCTAAAGTCCCTAAGCGAAAAATGCACCAGATGGGCAAATTGTGAAATCCTCAAGCAATAAAGTGTACGGATAAATACGATACCCAAGTAAGAGTTCTTCTTCAGATGTAAGTGCTTCATAAGAAGAATTGGGGAGCACACAGTATACAGGCTGTGAAGTATGTTACAATTTTATCAGATGTATATGTGCTACAATTGGTTGACAAATTACAATTAACATTTTATGTTGGCATTTCAGATATAAATGATGTTATAGTCTTATCAATTCTATAAAGTCCCTAAGCACAAAAGGGTGCGAAACGGGCAAATCTAAAGTCCGTAAGCACAAAAGGGTGCAAGAGGGGCAAATCCAAAAGTCCCTAAGCACAAAAAGGTGCTAGACGGGCAAATCTAAAGTCCCTAAGAACAAAAGGGTGCGAGACTAGCAAATCCAAAGTCCCTAAGTACAAAAATGTGCGAGACGAGCAAATCTAAAGTCCGTAAGCAGAAAAGGGTGCGAGACGGGCAAATCCAAAGTCTCTAAACACAAAAGGGTGCAAGACGGGCAAATCTAAAGTCCCAAGCACAAAAAGGTGCGAGATGGGCAGGCATAAGTTCCTAAGCGAAAAATGCGCGAGACGAGCAAAATAAATTGGTCCCTAAGCGAAAAATGCCCGAGGTGGGCAACTCAAACATACAAGTCCTTAAGTGGAAAAAGCACGAGATAGGCACAACGCTTGAGCAAAAAGTTCTTCTTTGGATAAGAAGAGTAACGTTGTCTCAAAGAAAAACTTGGGAGGCAATACCATATGAAAGACAAAAGGTATGTTACGTTGTGACTCTTGGAATGGCTTTAACATTGTAATAACATAGCATATATTCTGTCACAAGCATACAAAGAAATAAAAGTCCTTAAGCGAAAAATGCGCGAGACGAGCAATTCTTTAAAAGTCCCCAAGCGAAAAATGCACGAGATGGGCAACACATGGGCTTGAAGCGAAAAATGAGCGAGGTAAGCCATGAATGAAATAAAAGTCCCTAAGCGAAAAATGAGTGAGACAGGCAACACATGGGCTTGAAGCGAAAAATGAGCGAGGTAAGCCATGAATGAAATAAAAGGACTTGAAGCGAAAAGTGAGTAAAATAAAGCAAGAAAGTGGAATTTTTCATTCATTCAACTCTAAAGTTGTATTACAATAAGTGTATTCTAGATTGACCTTTACAGCAAGAGGAATATCAATATTAACAGGCACCCAGGCGTGTGCGTCCTAAGGCACTATAATGTCAGGAGCTTGATCCTTAGAAAAATTTACCTCTGGATTACCCAAATCATCTTCATCCAAGCCTGTGAGAACCTTGACATACCTTGCATTTTGAAACTTACTCTTTAAGAGGAGCAATCTGGGAAGCATATACATGTCTCTCATTGACAGCTCCATGAATAGCTACCTCCTATCTTTCATGAGGAGCTTGAATATATTACACTCGGCTCATTCTGCCCTTGTGACTTTTAATTCCTCCTGTTCACCAAAACACTAGTGATTCATTAACGACAGACTTACTCCTCCCATGGTTAAGGGATCAAGAGGAACTGAATCCCTTATAATGAACACGAGAAGAGTATAAGCTCAAATGTTTTCTGTAACCACTCCTTTGAAGCGAACTTGTTTTCTGAGAATGAGAAATTTCAGCTTGAGAGGTGAAGAAGTGCTCAATATCCTTCCTTTTGCAAAAATCACACCTAACACTTTGGATTAATGGACCCTTGGGCTCTAAAAGAGGACTTATGGATTCGTAAGAACGTCTACCATACCTCAACCAGCAAACAGGATGTTCTCTTGAGTGAAGAAAAAGCCTTCTAAATAAAATAGGTTATTGACTCAGAGAATCCATAGGCCTTGAAAAGGCACTTAACAAAAGAAATAACGGCACGACGCCTTTCCTATTACAAATTATGATGAAGTCCACTAGTTGAGCTCCCGGATGAAGATGAAAAGTCTCTTGCAATAATTTTAAAAAAGGGGTAGCAAGAGAATCTAAAAAGTCTATGTACCTATAATGATTTTAATTAAAAAACAAAAACCATATATACTCTTCCACAGGGTACACCTTGTGAAAGAGTGGGAAGCAATTGATGAGAGTCATACCAAGAATTATTGGGCCTTGTTATAAGTCAAACTGAAGATCATTAGGCCTAAAGATAGACTGAGCCTAAGGGGAAAGAGGACTCAGGAAGATCATGAAAGATCCATTAAATGACCATTTAAGCTGTGGGTCATAAAAGTAATTACGCGCAAACTGACTCCTATAAATAAGTCGCAGGTATTATTTTTAAGGCCTAATCTCTTTTGACTGATGAAAACCCTGCTGAGATCATGTTGACTTAAGCATCGGAGTGCGTGCACAGGGGAAAGCCCCTGCGCCCTCTGATGGTCTTATTTCTTGCAGAATTCTTGAAGACAGGCTAGCATGAAAATCGAGATTCATACGTCATCAAAAATCCAGGTAACAACAATTTCGAATGACTTTAAATTTGTATGCATATTCCATTTGAATAAAATATAACATTCAACTGTCAGATTAAAAAAATATAGATCATATAAAAAAATTATATAAAATTAATTTAGTTTTATATTAATATAGAAAAATCTCTCCTCTCTCTATGTGTGTGCGCACACACGTATATATGAGAGGATCAAGTTACACAAATATAAAACAAATTGTTTTACATTATTTTTATAGCTTTATATAGAATTAATATTTTTATAAATTAATCGTTAGGTTTAACAAACCACTCGCATGTGTTATTTAAGTAAAGTTTCGAGTTAATCTGATATTCTTATTAATTCGATTAAAAATAACATTTTTTAATATATATTAACGGTTGAAATTTTATTATTATTATTATTGAACTAATAGTTAAATACTTTTGATTAACTTGAAATGTGACATGTATGATTTATGTGAATATAACATAAAATTTAACGATAAAAATATGTAAATTGAAATTAATTTTACATTAATATAAATGAATTCCTCCTATATAATATATATAAGTTTGTGTATATTTGGCAAAAAAAAAAAACAGATGGCCAAGCTTCAATGGCGCAAGTTCTATGAAACTTCTTGTAATGTACGGTTTTAGCAAAAATATGGACTTTTTCTTTTCCTTACGATGGGTTAGACCGTTTGTCGGATTATTATTCTTTCTTATTCAAATCATATACACGTCCATATTAGATTACTAACATCACATCAAATCATTCACCTTAAAATACTGCATGTATATTAACATTAATACAGTTTATCGTCTCAACCATATTCATATAGTTATAATTTATTATACATAACATTCTTTCTAGAGTTTACACCCTTACTATATTTCTGAATACTCTACATAAGTCTAGAATATATATAAGAAAAGTACAATATACTTTCAGAGATCTACAAGTGCGTCCTGAAGGAATATCTTCTAGAATGTTATGCAAACTATCGTTGTTAGGGAGCAAAACACAAGAAGTTATCCAAAGTTTGTTTACCTCTAAGCTGAACATCGCATTGCATTACAACCGATAAATCATTCATATGATAAAATAGAAAGAATGCTTGTCAGAAAGAAATAAATTAAAATAAAGCATAAAGTTCTGTGCCTATCTGTAAGCACACGAATGTACATATTTGGAGAGAGAGAGAGGACATTGTTTGGAAAGGTGCGGTAAGTTTGGCTCATGATGACTCGGTAAAAAACTTCATTGGGAAAGATATTTTGTTTTGGCATGATAGGTGGGCTGCTGATGAGCCATTAAAAACTCTGTTCCCCAGGCTTTTTCTATTAGCTCTTGATAGAAATGTTAAGGCTTGTGATTATGCACTGGAAAGTTGTTTCAACCATTCTTCTTGGGGTGTCTTTTTCAGAAGGTCTCTGTTTGCTTGGGAGGAAAGTGAATTATCAAGACTTGTCTCATGTCCGCAAAGCTTTACCACGTTCCCTCAAAAGAAAGATAAGTTGGTTTGGGAGTTTGATCGGCTGGGTTGTTTCTCTGTGAAGAAACTTTCTGATTTGTTGCTTCAATCAAATTCTTCTCCTTCGTCACCTTTTTTCTGCAGGTTATGGAAGTTTAAAATTCCACCTAAGGTGCAAAGCTTTCTTTGGCTTCTTGCACTTAATAGACTTCCAACTAAATCTTTTTTAAAGAGTCGTGGTATTCCATTGAATGAAGAGCAATGTTTTTACCCTTGGTGTAATCTGGTGGAGGAGGACTCAAATCATGTTTTATTTGCATGTTCATTGATCTCTCAATTCTGGTGCTCATTTTGTTCATGGTGGAATTTGATCGGCTGCCTTCCTAGATCATTGTCAGCTTTTATGTTGGAATGTTTTGAAAGTAGGTTCAACGGTGTTGTTAAGACTTGGTGGTTTGCTTCGTGTGCTGCTGGACTCTGATCGATCTGGTTAATGAGGAACGATTCTGTTTTTGAACGTAAAAAACTCAATGTTGATGAGCTTTTGTTCCTTGTCAAGTTGCGCTCCTTATCATGGATTAAAGCTACTGATGTTTCTCCACTATTTGTGAATCTTCTTGGTGGTATTGTCCTTTATCCTCATTTGTGCCCAGTACCATTACCTGTAAGAGACAGACTACAGTTTGGTATCCTCCACTTGAAGGATTCCTGAAAGCAAACGTTGATGGCTCGACAAGAGGAAAACCCGGACTTGCAGGATGTGGAGGAATCTTTAGGAATTCAGATTGTAAGATTGTAGCGCTCTTCTCTTGTTCATTGGGAGTCCATGATTCAAATGTGGCTGAGGTGTTGGCAATTAAACGTACATTAGAATGCTTCCTACGTCTGAAGAAGAGAGATTATCAAGGTCTTATCATTGAATCTGATTCAATAGTTGCTTTGAAATGGGTAACAGATGCAGAATCAAGGCCTTGGAAACTTAATCAGATCTTCTGTGAAATTGACTCTCTTAAAGACTTGATTCCAGGAGTTTCTTTTGTGAAGATTCTCAGAGAGGCTAATGGGATGGCTGACTCTCTTGCAAAGGTAGGGGTGGACAGAAACGAAGAGTTCTTTGCGTGGTGGTAACCTATGTTGCAACTCTAAATGTTTGATCTATTCATGTGTGATTTCTTTTGTTTTTTCTGTTTCTCTGTTTTCATTAGCTTCTGTCCTTTGATGTAGTTGCTGTTCATGCTTGTCAACTTTCTGTGTAAACATCTACCTCATAATGAAATTTCCTTTCCCTGGCTGAGCGAAAAAAAGAGAGAGAGAGAGGACATCGCACCTTCCCATTTTATCCAGCAATTCTACTTCATACTTCAATTTCTTTAGATTTTGGCACAAGAACTTTAAGCACATGCAATAGAAAGCAGAGTAAGAAGATAAAAACAGTCTAAGGAAAGAGGCAAAGGAGAGAAGAGAGAGATTGATAGACTGCCTCTTTATTGTTAACAGATCTTACATACAGAAAATATTTTGGGGACAAATAGGGGCGGAAATGCAAAAAAAGGCCAATACAAACATATTAGCAAACCCTCAGCTTGGCTATTTGTGAAATCTTTTATGAAACAAAAAATAAAGATGGCCAAAACAAACCCTTTGAAATCATCAGGCTAGTTAATATAACGAAGAAAGATATCCTCGATCCTATAAAAGTCATAACAAAATTTTTATCACAAGATGCATTTTGAGCTTGAAAACACAAGATTATGGAAAGAACATAAATAATATTATTATCAATTAGATACTCTTCATCAACCTTCCCTTGTAAGCATAGCTGGTCAATCGACCTGTAGGAGAGAACATAAGAAGGCCAACATCTGTATCAAAAAATGTAGATAATTCAGTGGTCTTCTTGAGAATGCCTTCCCTGCGTTTTGAATAAGTTATCCGAAGAGAGCAGGGATTGCCAGTTCTCTTCATCAGGAAATTCTTGCGATCCCTGATCAAGAGAAATTAGATAAAGAAGCAAAGATGGAAGAAAAATTGTTGTAGGCTATTAAGAGAAATGGAGTTTATAGGCAAGAAGGGACAAATATGCATTGAATTTTTAGGCCATGCAAGAAGGTGAAATAGTTATGGTAATATGCCAATTGTTGAAAATTCTCTGAATCATTATCACTAAGGGATTTTCTTTGGCCTACTAAAGGCTGTCACAAAAAATTGTAGATATTCTAAAACCTATTCATGATGACCATAATTATAATTGCTGTAAACCTAAGATTAGAAATTTATTAAAGCAAACATAAAATAATATCCTTAGAATAAGAATTGTCCAAGAAGATGGCAGCAAGTGCATCTGCCAGCCATAACCAATGACTGATATGCTCCGCGTGTCATTTCCGTAACGAAGTCCGTACAAATTTTAAAAGAAAGAATTCATTCCTCACGAAGCAAGTACCATTCCGTAGTCCAAGGAAGTTTGTGGGCACTATCAAGAAATAACTTTGTAAGGCCATAAGGTCATTTCTTCATAGGTATTTTAAAGATTTACATACAAGTGATACACAAGTGATATTAAAGTTTGGAGTTTATGAAAGAATTGTCAAAGCATTAACATAAGTTAACCCACCATTTAATGGAGAACAAATGCGTGCAGGAATAGCCAGATGAATTGTTAATATAGCGTTAGGTATCCAGTTTTCAACTGAAACTCCTGTGATCAGTAGACATGCTTAAGTTTGAAGGGTCCATTATTCTTGAATTTCATTTCACATTTTCCATTAACTCAG
The DNA here is from genome assembly GCA_031772115.1 of Heritiera littoralis. Taxonomy (NCBI): domain Eukaryota; kingdom Viridiplantae; phylum Streptophyta; class Magnoliopsida; order Malvales; family Malvaceae; genus Heritiera; species Heritiera littoralis. Next base: position 3,562,039 of record JAPDPK010000052.1, on the reverse strand, counting down.
CTGTAACCTTCTTCAAATGATTGACTTCCTCTTCAGAGAATCCAGCTAGTAATCCTACAGAATGCTTGATCCTAGACAGGTAAATAGTATTTAATAGCGTGGAGGAAATCCAACTACCAAAGCTCCTAGTTGAGATTAGTTTACTAATAAAAAACCATCTGTTTACTGAATTTTCACAAAGGTATTCTTGATGAAATTGTCTATGATAGAGGAAAAAAAAAGCAGCTCACTTCTTAGAGATTTAGATTCAGATGTTTTACATTGCCTTTGTCGAAGTTGAGGATGGATTTCGAAATGGATTGTGGCAGAGTTTCTTTGAGAGTTGGTTGCATGCCCTTTGTTCGGAGATCCGGGCCCTATTTATAGGCCGAGGAAGCCCTAAGATGACATGGGCGCAAGGAAGGATGACCTGGACAGGCTGATTCGGACTCGTCAGAATGCCACCTGATGGGATTGGTTCTGCCCTGCCAGCTCGCGGTATAGGTTGGCGAAATAGCCGAGGTCAAGTTTCCCGCCTAAAACTTCCCCAAGGTGCGTTGAGTACCGAGGTGGTGACGAGGCAGGCCTGGTCGGCGTATCAGAAGCCGGCTCAAACACTAGATAACGTATTAGGGTCAGCGTGTCAGGCGCTGACCTTAGGACCTTCGTCCGAGGTTAACATTGAGTCGTGATAACCAAGGTCACGTCACTTTCTGACAGGTCTTCTCTTTGTCTTGGCCGAGGTGAAAGACTGAATTACCCTCGTTGACCAATTATTCATTATCATTCAGTCCCCCAAAAATTAGTCTTGAGGCTCGGCGTACTGAAGTGGGCGTTGTGAGGTCGGTCTTAAATTTCAGGTGCTTGGTCTAGTGGTATGATTCTCGCTTCGGGTGCGAGAGGTTGCGAGTTCGGCTCTTAAAGCCCATCTTATTTTTCACCCACAGGCTTCTTATACGCCGCCAGTAACAGACTCTCTTGTTTAAGCCCAGGCCCTCAAAATTTCTTAGGGTCTTCGATACGAATGATTCAGGTCGGCGTGGGGCAGGTGATCAAAGTTTCATCTGTCTCGGGATTCGCCCCACATTTATTGTTGCGTGTTTTGGTTTGAAGAAGGTCAGCTCGAAAAGATCTTTGTCATTAATACCTGACACACGTATTTTTAGCAAATCTTATTTCGGCCGTTGGATTGCATGGGTACGCACAGTCCGTGATGGATCGGAGGGTCGTATTTTGATCATAGGTCGGCGGTAGGTCTACTAATGTTCCCTAGGTGACTCATGGCCTTCCTGAACTCCTCTTTAAAAAGCGGGTTTCGGCTTCCTCCTTATTCATTTGTGCGCCTCCAGTGGTTCGTTTCCTTGGTTTCTGCTTCGCTTCTCCGCTCTTTCCAGTGTGTCCCAACCAATCTGAGCTTGTTAGGTAAGTCTTTCCTTCCTTCCTTTCTTCCAATGTCTTCTTCCGTGGAAATAGTTAGTCCCCCAAGTCAGGATAGTTCCGAATTCATGCGGGAACTTGGGGATAGGCTCGGTTCAGCCAGTGAGGCTGGCAGGACAGAGGCTGCAGAGGCTACTGAGGATTTGGCGTCTGTGGCCTCCACGTCTTCAAACTCACCCGAGCTTCCGGTAGGACTTTCTACTAAGGGGCTACGGTGGTTCGAGCCGATGTCACCCGAGGAGAAACGAGCACTAGATGAGAGCCTTCGTGCCTCGGGTGTACACATAGAGGAACGGGTTCCAGTTTTGACTAGGGGTCCCTCTACCCACAAAGATTCTTTAGACGTTATGAGGGCATTAAAGGGGGGAGCTTTGCCCGAGGTCTGTCCTAATTTGTTTACTAGGGTAGCCTTCGCCGAGCTACAAAAGGATCGGCACATTTCTCATGAGTTTTCTATCGATCCTCCTCGGCGTACTGACAGAGTAACTGAGGACCGAGGTGGTAACCGGTTGTGGGTTTATAGGGAGGCTGTCCTTTCTGGCCTTAGGTTCCCCCTTCATCCTTTTGTCGTCGAACTTCTAAAATTTTACGATCTTGCTCCTTCCCAGTTGTTACCCAATAGTTGGCGTCACGTGACCGGTTTCATTGTTCTTTGTGAGGGGATGCAATTTCCTTTATCCGTGAGGTTGTTCAAGTCTTTTTCTTCAATAAAGGTCAGCCCTGTAGATAAGAGCTGGTATTACGTGACAGCTCGTCCTCGTAAGAAGCTTTTTACTAATATTCCTTCTTCTAATAAAATTTGGAAAGTTCATTTCTTTAGTCTAATAAGCCCTCGAGAGTGGGAGGTAAGTAATAACCGAGGTCCGATGAGAGAGGGGGCCGACGAGGTTGAGGAGATTCATGGTGAGGAGCTTAGAGCTTACAATGAAATTAATAAATTGAGAGATTATGGTAGGTTTCTTCTAGACGCTAAGCTCTTGACTTCGCCCAACGTGTTGGATCTCCTCGGGTCACCTGGAGGTCCGGGTAACTCATGCCAATTCTCTTTTCATTTTTCGATTTTTCCAGAGTGCGTTCTTGACCAGAAAGCTATTTTTTGTTTTTCTCTATCACAGGTATGGCAGGTCGGTTCAACGTGTTCGATTACATTCAGCCCGCTACTCGGGCTCCACAGGCTGCGGGAGCAGTTCAGCCCACTCCTGCACCTTCAAAGCAAGGTCGAGGTGGTGGCTCGAAGGGCAAGAGGAAGGCTGCTGCAGTCGAGGTGAGGGAGCCATCCCCGAAACGGAGCCGTGAAGTTCTAGAGGTTCCTCCAGCGCAAGAGGGGGAGACTGCTGCGCCCAAGACCGTGCACCTCGGCATTAATTTGGCTCCGAAGGACAGTGCTTTCGAGAGTGCCTCGGTGGCTCGTAAGGTGGCTCGATCGATGCTTCCCCCAACAGGTGTTTTTCACTTTGTTTCTATGTGAATTTTTACTTGAGTTTCTGGGAGTTAATTAGTTATTTGTTTGTTTACTCATTTCCCAGACAAAGACAAGATGAACTCTCCCTGCTCGGTCAATGCCAGCGCGAGTTTACACCACGCGTGGCTTGCCTTGGCTCATGCTACCAAGGTTGAGGAGCAGGCCAAGAAGCTTCATAAGGATTACAGCTCGTATCGAGAGAAGTCTCATTCTCTAACAAAGAAGTTGGAGGAGTCAGAGGCTAAGGTTCGTGAATCCGAGCTTCTTGTGACAGGGATGAAGACCGAGGTGGAGGACCTTAGGGCCGAGCTGGCTCGAGTGAGGGAAAGGGAGGAGGAAATCAAAAGGACGGCAGCTCATGATGCCTTGGCTAACTTCGAGAATACTCCTCAGTTCCAGGCTGTGGCAAAGAGGGCCAATGCTGAGGGTGTGAGAGGTGCCTTCGCGTTGGCTGTTCAAGAGGTTGCCCACGTTTATCCCGACCTGGATTTATCCATGGTGTCCATTGATGACCTCAAGACCGTTACTTATGAGGCCGAGGTGGCGGAGGCCGAGGTGGCTGAGGACGAAGGTGGGGATGCCGAGGCTACGGTAGCCACCATGGCTGATGATGAAGGGGAGGCCGACGTGCAAGATGACGCTGCAAGAGATTGATTTTATATTTTAATGTATTAGACTTTTTCTTGTAATGAACACCTGTTTGCTTTGGGATGGTTTTATTTTGCCTTAGCATGTATTTGTAATGAACATCTGTTTGCTTCGGAAATTTTAATTCCATATTACGATCTTTTAGCAACAATTGGATTTAAAACAGAAGCGGAGCTCAAGGGCTCAGACTTGTACTGTGATCAAATGTGCCGAGCTAATTAGATCGGACATAGTTCCGCATCAACAAAAGTTTCTTCTTGCTCAAATGTGCCGAGCTATTTGGGTCGGACTTACACAAGATCAATACAAGAAGAAAGTAATAATGAGCTCGGATGTACCGAACTGATACTGGGCAAAATGATGGTCAAAAGTGAGCACTCTGTTTAGATGTGCCAAGCTTAAAAAGAGGGGAGGCCGAGGTTATTTCACTGGTAATATTTTTTCAGGTTTTCCGCATTCCAGGTCCTCGGCACTTCCTTCCCGTCTAAATCTTGCAACTTGAATGCTCCCCTTCCTATAACTTCCTTGACCAAGTACGGTCCTTCCCAGTTGGGGGCCAGCTTTCCTCCTACTCTGTCTCTCCCCGAGGCTTCGGTCTTTCGAAGGACGAGGTCCCCTCTTTTAATAGTCTTAGGTCGGACCTTTCTGTTGTGATAGCTGGCTACTTTCTGCTGATATGCAGCCATAGTGATTAAAGCTCGGTCCCTCTGTTCCTCGGTTAGATCTAGGTTGTTCCTCAAAGGTTCCTCATTCCCTGCCTCGACGTCCAGCTCTACTCTTAAACTTGGCAAACCGATTTCCACTGGAACTACGGCTTCAGTCCCAAAAGCCAAGTTGAATGGGGTTTCTCCTGTAGGGACTTTCGTGGTCGTCCGAAGTGCCCATAGAACTCCAGGCAGCTCTCTGGCCAGCTCCCTTTGCTTCATCTAGTTTCTTTTCAAGGCTTCTAGAATAACTCGTTGGTAGCCTCGGCTTGTCCGTTGGCTTGAGGATGGGCGACCGAGGTGAACCGCAGGTCGATGCCTAAGTCCTTGCACCATCCTTTGAATCTTGGATTGTCAAATTGCTTCCCATTGTCTGTGATGATAGCCCTTGGGAGTCCGAATCTGCAGACTAAGTTCTTCCAGCAAAAATTCTCCACCTGCTTTTCAGTCGTTGTTGCTAATGCTTCAGCCTCTACCCATTTAGTGAAGTAGTCCACAGCTACCAGAACGAATTTCCTTTGCCCCGAGGCTACTGGAAATGGCCCGAGCACGTCCATTCCCCACAGCATGAAGGGCCATGGGCTAGTAATTGAAGTAAGGTTGGTAGAAGGCAAGTGCTGTATTGGGGCAAACCTCTGACATTTGTCACATTTTTTCACCAAATCTGTAGCGTCCTTATGGATCGTGGGCCAGTAGTAACCTTGTCTGAGGACTTTGTGCGCAATGGCTCGGGGTTCGAGGTGGTTTCCACATATTCCCTCATGGACTTCCCTCAGGGCGTAATTTGCCTCGGCAGGGTCCAGGCATTTTAAATACGGCATACTGAAAGATCTTCTGTACAGCTTTCCTTCCAGGAGGGTGTATCTCGGGGCCTTGCGCCGCACTACTCTGGCATGGTTCCTATCTTCTGGCAGTTCCCCCGTGGTAAGGTATTTGACAAAAGGGGTCATCCATGTTTCTGTTTCTTCCAGAATTTGTCCGACCTGTTCTTCATCGTTGATACTTTTTTGAGCTATATTCTCTATAGGGACATGTTTTGCCAGGTCGGTTTTCCCTTCAGTGGCTAACTTGGATAGGGAGTCAGCCAAGGTATTTTCCGACCTCGGGATTCTTTTTATCTTACAGATTTTGAAACTCCCCAAGAGGCTCCGAACTTTTTCCAAATATCTGGCCATGACTTTATCCTTTGCTTCGAATTCCCCGCTGACCTGGTTAACCACTAGCTGGGAGTCACTGTGCACGAGCAGTTCGTCCACCTTTAGTTCCTTGGCCAGTTTGAGACCGGTGAGTAGGGCCTCATATTCAGCTTCGTTGTTTGACGCTTTGAAGTTGAATCTTAAAGCGTATTGAATCCTTATTCCTTCGGGGCTGAGCAGGATGAGCCCGGCTCCACTTCCTTTGTTATTTGCCGACCCGTCAACATAAAGTTTCCACATTCCTCCTCTATGTGTATCTTCCTTGTCTTCTTCTTGCTTTTCAGTGGTGATGCACTCCACCACAAAATCCGTCAATATCTGGGATTTGATGGCCGATCTAGGATTGAATTGCAAGTCAAACTCGCTGATTTCAACAGTCCATTTGATTAGTCTTCCCGACAGCTCGGGCTTTTGTAGGAGGTGCCGTAGTGGCTGGTCGGTCAGCACTATAATCAAGTGAGCCTGAAAGTAAGGCCTTAGCTTTCTTGCCGAGATTACCAGAGCATAGGCTAATTTCTCGATCTTTTGGTAATTTAACTCGGCCCCTTGCAGCACTTTGCTTGTAAAATACACCGGTCTTTGCACGCCGGATTCTTCCCTAACCAGGACTGAGCTTACGGCCTGCTCTGTGGCCGCTAGATAGAGGTATAGAGTTTCTCCATCCCTTGGTCGTGACAGAACTGGTGGGGAGGAAAGGAAGTCCTTCAGTTCCTCGAAGGCTTTCTGGCATTGCTCGGTCCATCGAAATTTCCCTCCATCCTTCAGGGTTTTAAAGAACGGGAGGCATCTGTCCGCCGATCTGGACATGAATCTGCTTAGTGCAGCTATTCTCCCTGTTAACCTTTGCACTTCCTTTATGGAGGTCGAGGCCTTCATTTCCAGGATAGCCTGTACTTTTTCGGGGTTTGTCTCAATTCCTCTCTGATTTACCATGAATCCCAGGAATTTTCCCGAGGTGACACCGAAAGCGCATTTCGCTGGATTGAGTCTCATATTGTGCTTTCTCAAGGTCTTAAATGCTTCCTCCAGGTCTTGTAGGTGTACTTCTATCTTGGGGCTTTTGACGATCATATCGTCGACATACACTTCCATGCTTCACCCGATCTGTTTCTTGAAAATCTTGTTCACCAATCTCTGGTAGGTTGCGCCTGCGTTTTTCAAGCCAAAAGGCATGACTCGATAGCAGTACAGTCCTCTTTCTGTCACGAAGGACGTTTTTTCCTCGTCCTCTTCTAACATTCTGATCTGGCTATACCCAGAGTAGGCATCCATGAAGCTGAGTAATCCTTGCTCCGCGCTATTGTCTACTAGTCTGTCTATGCTGGGCAAGGGGAAGCTATCCTTTGGGCATGCTTTGTTCAGGTCGGTAAAGTCCACGCACATCCTCCATTTGCCATTATGCTTCTTTACCATCACAACGTTTGCGAGCCATTCCGGATAATACGCTTCCCTAATAAACCCTGCTTCCAAGAGCTTGGATACTTCTTCGTTTATGGCTTCCTGCCTTTTCGCGGCGAAGCACCTCTTCTTCTGTCTGACCGGTTTTGCTTCCGGGTCCACGTTGAGGCGGTGGACCATGTCCTCAGGACGTATACCAGGCATGTCTCCTGCTTTCCATGCGAAAAGGTCGGCGTTTCTTCTGATTAGCTGCATAAGTTCTTCCCTCTCTTCGAGCTTGGAGCTTATCAACATGGATTTGTCTGGACTTTCGTCATCGAAAGGGATGTTGATCAACTCATCAGCTGGTTCAGGTCAGCTGAAATCTAGCTCGGGCCTCTGATCTGGGATTTCAATTGTCAGGGTTTCGTCGCCCAGCTTTTTCACCTTCTGGGCTGTCAAGTAGCATTTCCGGGCTAACGTTTGTTCTCCTCGGACTTCACCTATCTCGTTTGGTGTCAGAAATTTTAGCTTTAGATGTGGTACTGATGCGACTACCCCGAGCTTCATTTGACTAGGTCTTCCCAAGATCGCGTTGTACGCCGACGGGATTTTTACCACCATGAATTCCACCATGGCGGTTGCTGTCCTTGGTTCCGTGCCTAGAGTCAGTGGGAGGGTTATTGTTCCCAATACGGGGACTTTCTCGTTTCCAAACCCAACGAGAGGTGCCGGATAGGGTCTTTTGTCTGTCTTCAGTGATTCCCATATTTTTCATTACCTCGTAGTACAAGACATCGCTGGCACTCCCGTTGTCGATGTAGATCCTTCTCACCACATGGTTGTAAATAACAGCGCTGACGACAATAGCATCGTCGTGAGGGAACTCGATACCATCAAGGTCAGTTGTGGAAAAAGAGATGAGCTCGTCCTTCCAAGACTTCGGTCTTTTGGCTAGAGATCCGACTATTGGGTTTATAGCTCGGTCTGCTTTTTTTCTGGCGAGCTCGCTGTTCCACCGGTGATGACGTTGATTATTCCTGCTGTAGGTCGGTTGGCCCGTTCTTCGCTGGTCTTTGTTTCTGATTGGTCGCGCCTCGCATCTCTTCTGTTGAAGTTGTTCGGGACTCTGCCCGCTCTTTGTCTAGATCGGCCGTCATACACATAACGGTTCCCTTTAGGGTACCTTCTTTGGCTGACGTCACGTGTCGTGTCTCCAAACACGAATCTTTTCAGCCGACCTCTTCTCACCAGGTTTTCTATTTCATTCATGAGGTCGGTGCATTCCTCGGTAGAGTGGCCGTGGTCTCGGTGGAATGCACACCTCTTGTTTTTGGGCCTTTGGGGGTTTGGCTTCATTGGCCTTGGCCATTTTAGCTCGGGGTCCGATTCTATCTGCATCAATATTCTTTCCCTCGTTGCGTTCAAGGGAGTGTAACTGTCATAGCCCTTCTTTTCCGGGCTTCTTCTGATCGGATACCCTCCAGGCCGGTTTGGCCTTTTTCCCCTTGGTCTCTCTCGACCTCTCTCCCCCTTTTCTTGTAGCTTCTGAATTCTCCTTTGTTTTCTTCGTTGTTTAGCCGAGTGGTCATCGTTTCTTCGGCGTTGATGTATTTCTCAGCCCGTTGTAGGAGCTCGGGCAAGGTCTTTGGGGGGTCTAATGAGATGGAGAACTTGAAGTGGAATTCCTCGTCCGTGAGACCATTCATTAGGTCGGCCACTGCCACGGACTGTTCTAAGTCCTTCACTTGCAAAGCTTCGGCGTTGAATCTCGTGACATATTCTCTGAGGGACTCTTCAGGCTTTTGCTTGACCGCCATTAAGCTGAGAGTTGTCTTCTTAGCTCGGCGGCTACTGACGAAGTGAGTCAGGAAGGAGTGCCCCAGCTCTTTGAACGAGCGTATCGATCGTGGAGATAGTCCTGAGTACCAGGAACGAGCTGCACCCTTTAAGGTCGCCAAGAATGCTTTGCACATTAAAGAGTCATCTGCACCCTGTATTGACATATTAGCACGGAAAAGTTCTAGATGGTCAAAGGGGTCCGATGTACCGTCATACGCCTCGATCACAGGCATCCTAAATCCCGGTGGTGGTTGAGCTCGCTCGATCTCTTCTGAGAATGGTGAGGTTTCAAGCAATCGAAGCTCGTCCATATGGACTTGTGCCTTATCTTGAATCTGTCGTTCTACGGCTTCCATCCTGGCTTCCAGTTGGTCACGAGTTTTATCCTCAGCTGTGGGTGCCGTCGAGATGGTTCTATGCGGGTTTTTCGTGGAATGGCTTTGAGGGGTTTTGTGTTTGCTTTTCTCCGCGACTTCTGGTACGGAGGAAGAGCTGCCGCTGGCGTCCCCTCCCTGTGGTTGGGATGGTGGAGAGGGTAACGGTTGTTCGGAGTCGTTTCTGGGCGGTGGTCGTTGGGTTGGGGGAGAAGGTGTGAGAAGGTGTGCTTGGACCAGCTCAGTTAGGTTCCTTAATTGTTGGGTGAGTTGCTCGAATTGCTCTGCCGTTGGTGGTGGCCGTCTCCCTTGCTGGTCATCTTGAATGGCGTCTGGGCTTGCAGGAGCAGCCGGTTCTTCTTCCTCTACCGTTCTTCTTCTGGGTGCCATCCTGGACATCAACGATGGGGTTGGTAAAGGGCCCCCTACCTGGCGCGCCAAATGTCGAAGTCGAGGATGGATTTCGAAGTGGATTGTGGCAGAGTTTCTTTGAGAGTTGGTTGCATGCCCTTTGTTCGGAGATCCGGGCCCTATTTATAGGCCGAGGAAGCCCTAAGATGACATGGGCGCAAGGAAGGATGACCTGGACAGGCTGATTCGGACTCGTCAGAATGCCACCTGATGGGATTGGTTCTGCCCTGCCAGCTCGCGGTATAGGTTGGCGAAATAGCCGAGGTCAAGTTTCCCGCCTAAAACTTCCCCAAGGTGCGTTGAGTACCGAGGTGGTGACGAGGCAGGCCTGGTCGGCGTATCAGAAGCCGGCTCAAACACTAGATAACGTATTAGGGTCAGCGTGTCAAGCGCTGACCTTAGGACCTTCGTCCGAGGTTAACATTGAGTCGTGATAACCAAGGTCACGTCACTTTCTGACAGGTCTTCTCTTTGTCTTGGCCGAGGTGAAAGACTGAATTACCCTCGTTGACCAATTATTCATTATTAGCCTTGATTCTACATCAATTACTAATCAAGCTAAAGAATTGAGATTTTCTTGTTTATCATAAACCAGGGTTAAAGAACACGGATTTCATTAGTGCAATAATATATGCTTCAACCTTCCTAATGAAAGGAAGAACAAAAGAACTAGGGCAAACCCAGTATTCCAATGACTAAGATATCAGAATACTTGAATCAAATTTTGACTATCCCCATACAACATAATCATCTTTCTTTTTCATTGCACATATAAATACCATATATTAGGGAAAATAAAAGGAAATGTTGAAGCAAGCAAACAAGAAACAGAAATTATAATAAAACAGAAAGAAATAAATACAAAACAAAAGAACAGGGGAAATCGTTCAATGCACTTAGTCACCTACTCCAAATAAATAACCAAACGTTTTACTTATCATTTTGTAAAAGGGGAAGCATCAAAGCTCACCCCAGAAAGAATCAACGAAAAATGCAGGTGGGACCCAAGCTCAACAAAACTCCAAGCGTTTAATCAGAGACCCAAAGCTTAGCACGCGAGAGGTACGGGGATTGATACCCCACATCTCCATTTTTTATTTTCTGTCCTTTTCCCTTTTTTATATTATTTCCCACATTTTTTTTTTTGCTCATCTATTTCCCACATTTTAAGTGGTTGCTGGAGTTCAATCTCATAATTTAGGGACAAATCTATAAGTTAGTTTTGTTTCAGGCATTTGTTAAGATTATTTAGAGATAACGTGTAAATATACCATTTCACCTATGTAACTGGTTTAAAATTTTAATAAATTTGCTCAAAATGGTTTAACATCTTTTTAATTTGCTCATTAATGAGTTGTCAACCTCTTGTGCATGGAAAATATATAAAAGCTATGCACTCTCAGTACATAATGTATAAACTCATTTTTTAATAGGTATAATTTTTATCATCATATTTTTAATTTTAAAAACAAATTTGATCAAAATATAACACATGAGAAATACACTATGAAATAGTTCATCGGAAATTATTTTATAATTAAGAAAATCTTGAAAAAGATATGATAGAAAAAAATACTACGTTGAAAAGATCAATAGAAAATAGTAAGATCTTACTTTATATTTAGTAAAAAAAATCACGATAAATAGAAGAAAATGAATAAAATGGAAAAAGCAATTATTTGACATTATACTTAGTAGAAAATGAAAAAAAGTCGAATTTTAGTTTTTTTATTTGTTCTTTTCTAACATGTAATTTTCAAAATTATTTTTTGAATTGTACAATAACTTGTAGTTGAAATATTTTGCAAAATATTTTTCAAATGCAACATCATGATCAAATTTACTTCAAAATTAGATAAAAATTAATGTATCTCAAAATTAAAATTATGATGGTAAAATTATACCAACTAAAATATTAAATTTTAACTCACTTAAGTTTGCATAAATAAATTTGCACTTTATTAATTAAAATTTCCTTTTAAAAATATTTTATTTCATTTAATGCATCATTTTATCAAATTAAAAAATCAGGTAGAAAAATATTTATATAAATATTCCTTAATACTTATCTATATTCTATAGCATTTCTATAAATTTAACATAAAGTGCTGTTGAGTACTAAAATCTTTGAAAAAATAAATCAATTTCATTTAAATATTTTTTATATTATACTAATAATTCAATTTTAACTTAATTTAAATAAAAGAAAAGACATAAGATATGGGGGCATTTGGAGCAAGTTTAAAGATTTTGACCTTATTATAAAATTAATAAATAACAGTATTTAGATTAAGTACAATTAATCTAAACCATTTTAAAATTTTAAGGTTAAATGAAGTATTAATGTAGTAACCTATTCAACTAGTTTTACAAATTGTCAAATTATTTGGCCAAACTCAAACGACCATCTGATTTTTGAGCGTATTCGGATAAAAATATCAATTTCATAAAATGAACTTGAGTTCACAAACAAAGCCTGTTTAAAATATGGGCCAAGTCTTGATCGCACCTTAAAAAAGCCCAAATCCGGTCGGGACCGGCACATGATTACAAATGTATAAATACACCTTGAATTTGATTACCCAAACTCTAAGAACTAAAGCACAAACTCATCCATGTACAATATAATTCCCTAAACTCTAAGCCCAATACCCAATATTTTAAACCTCTCTAAATCCAGCCCATCAAATTAAAAAAAATGATGTTATCTAAAAAAATCTTTAACCCTAATTTTTCTCCCACTTCCCACAACAATAGCCCTAATTCGACAACGTTGTCTGCTGCTGCCACTCGCCACAAACCCACTCCAAGTTCTTGCTGCTGCCGCTCCACCCACTCCAAGCAGCTGCTGCTCCGCTCCACCCACTCCAAGAAGCTGCCGTTGTATCGCTCAAGGCTACTGCCGCTCCGCTCGGATCTGCTGTCTTTGCCTTCTCCACTTGCAAATTATTGCTTCATTTTGTAAAACATGGTTCTTATTTTATCTCATTCTTATATGCATTATCTGAATTAAAGCATAAAATGCCAAAGAAATTGGTTTTTTCTGTCGGCACTTGGCACTGGTAGTATGTGTAATTAAAATCTTTAATACATGGAGAAACAAAATATCGATATAAGAAAGGTCCCAAAACGGTTGAACCATGTCAATTGGCACACAATTGATTAGTCGTGTTATGGTTGTAATTGTTTGTGTTGTTGCTCAAAACAACGATAAGTAATTATTGATGTCAATGTCTGTCTTTTTTCACGTGTTCCAAGAAACTTTGAAAAACAAGAAAAATCAAAGAACGCAAGGGGTGGTTCTTTGCGTAGACATTCCGATACTTAAGTCAGTCCAAGATTTTTGAATTTTGTGAAATGTAAAAACTAGAAGTAAAAAATTTGGGAATAAAGTAATATCTGTGGCTTATTTATAGGCGAATAAATTACCATTACTGCAGAGTAATTACTTGAGGGTAGTTTTATCCTTTTCAAGAAGAATTTTGTTCTCGGTACGAAACTAACACGTCAAATTCGTGCGATAGAGGTTTGTCACCGAGCGGGAGGCACACAAGAGGATGCGACACACTTCTACGGAAGATGTCTGTCGCAAGCGGGAGGTCATGAAATGGTGCCACGTGTATGAGGCGGCAGATCAGGCGATAGGGTCGGATTTAGGAGAGGCTTTGGCGATCTCCTGCATGCGAGATAGTACTTGGCGACCTCTCTCACTGTGCAGGAGAGTGGCGGTGGCCTTTTGCTGTGCAGGAGAATGCCTGACGACCTCCCGCCGAATGGGAATGCAGGTGCACTCTCCCATATGGGAGAGTGCTCTTAAATATTATTATTTTTTACTTGCCATTTGTGTAACCCATATCAATTGCTCCCTAATTCTTTGTAAAAGAACTCAGTCCTTTGCAAAGAATTTTTCAACGGTTGCATATTTACCTTTACACGTATCTAAATTTTCGCTTCATGTATACGCATAGCTTACATCGCGCATTTTTCGCTTCAAGCTTATGTTCATCCGCAGCTTACCTAGCGCATTTTTTACTTCAAGCCCATGTGCTGTCTATCTCGCGCATTTTTCGCTTAGGGATTTTTTTTACATTCAAGGCTTACCTCGCGCCTTTTTTGCTTCAAGCCCTTGCACTTTTTACTTTCATGCATGACTTACATCACGCACTTTTTGCTTCAAGTTCATGTGTAACCTACATAGCGCATTTTTCGCTTTATGCTTTTTGAATTTGCTCATCTCGCACTTTTTTTGTGCTCAGGGACTTTTTGAATTTGCCCGTCTTACACCTTTTTGTGCTTAGGGACTTTTTCGTTTTACCCGTATCGCGCATTTTTCGCTTAGGAACTTTTTCGTTGCCTGTCTCGCTCATTTTTCGCTTAGAGACTTTTTTTGTCTTCATACATGACTTACATCGTGCATTTTTCGCTTCAAATCTATGCATAGCCTACTTTGCGCACTTTTTGCTTCAGGCCTTTTTCTTCGAGTGCATGGCTTACCTCGCGCATTTTTCGCTTTAAGCCCTTACACTTTTTTGTCTTCATGCATGACTTACGTTGCGCATTTTTCGCTTCAAGTCTATGCATAGCCTACTTTGGGCACTTTTCGCTTCAGGCCAAATACGTTTTTGTATTCCTGTTGTAAGATATGCAATCATGATGAGAAAATCAAGAATTATTACTTTATTGCATACTACAAATAATCAACGACAATATGGAATATAAAGGCTAAAATGTTCAAAATAACATGTCTGATATTAATTGAAACTTTAAAATACTAAGGCCTCAAATCTTCCTTATCCATCTTCATATTTGGGGGTCAATCGTGGTATAGGTTTCTCTAGTCACCCCTTGCTTCATCATTCCCCCTTCTATCTGCTCCCCCCTCTCTTATGTTATTATCATATTGTCTATTATGCGGCAAATTATTTCTTTGATTGCGTAGAGAATAGTGGGCTCCCCTATTCCTCCAAAGGTATCTGTCTATTTTTCCTTCTCGAGCCAGTTTTTCAAGTTGATTCATTAGCTCCCTACATTTCTCAGTCGAGTGCCCATTCGTAGAATGGAAATTACAATAAGAATCTACGTCTCCTCCCATACTTCTCGTTGCTCTTTTAGGGAATTGTAGTAGTCCTGTCTCTTCTATGGCTACCATAATCGAGGCTCTAGGCTCATTAAGTTGAGTGTAACTATCGAATTTCAATTTTGGAGCCTTGTTGGACTTATCTCTGCTTTTGTCAACAAATTCTCTTTCTTGTTTCCTTCCTCCTTTGAGATCTTTAGTTTGTACCATTTCCAACACTTCCTCCTGAGCAGTGTATTTGTTAGCTCTGGTGAATAATTCTGAAAGTGTTGTTGGCTGATCTAGAGAGAGTGACTCTTGTAGCTTCTCAGACTTAGTCCCTTGCAATATTGCTGCTATTGCGACACCGACCTGTAAGTCCCTAACTTCAAAAGTTGCATCTCGGAATTGATCCACATAGCTTTTTAATGATTCCTTACTTCCTTGTTTAAGTGTAAGCAGATAAGTAGGTTTTTTCTTCCTCTGGCTGTTAATTATGAAGGCTTTCAGAAATTCGCTTCGCAATTGGTCGAAAGAAGTGATTGATGCCTCAGCCAGACCATTGAACCACTTCATAGCATGTCCAGTCAGGGTGAGTGAGAAAGCTCTGCACATGATCTTGTCTTCCCACTCGTGGAGCAGCATCAATGCTTCATAATTTTGGATATGATCATAGGGGTCTATATTTCCTGAGTATGCAGCCATTTGCGGCATTTTAAACTTCGGTGGTAAGGGTTTTTCCATAATAGCAGCAGAAAATGGTACTTGCCTTTTCTGACTTTCTTCTGTAGATATTAGCTTTTTTTCTTCCAACACTTGTTCTATAATCTTTTTCATGTCAATTGCGGATGTAGGATAATTTGTCCCATTTTCTTTACTCTGAGATGCATCTTTTTGCATCATTCTTGTGTTCCAAGTATGGTCAGTCTCTGAGTTAGTCCACCAAGCACTTCCTCCGTCGAGAGTTGGTTGTGTTCGTCTAGACCCTATCTTTCTAGCTCCTCTTACACCTCACACTGTTTCGGGTCCAATTTGCCAGGCTGGAAAGTTCAACGTATTCTGTTGCATCTCAAGGGAGCCTGTCGCAACCTGGTCGTCCACATAAGCTCGCCCACATGTCACAGCATGGTCAACTGTCGCGGCCTGCTCGCCTATCGCTACTCTCTCGCATGTAGCGTCTCGCCCATATGTTGCAGCTCATCCACCTACCGCAGCTCGGTTGCCTGTCGCGCTCTGCTCACCTGCCGCCACTCTCTCGCCTGTAGCATCTCACTCGTATATTGAGTCTCGCCCATGAGCAGCGGATCGCCCACCTATCGCAGCCAGATCGTCTACTGCTCTTTGCTCACCTATCGCGATGTGCACATCTGCTACACCCTGAACGCCTGTTGCAGCTTGCTTACCCATTGCGATATGCAAGCCTGTCGCAATTTGATCGCCTGTCGCAATTTGATCGCCTGTCGCCTGAGGCAGATTCAATTGCGGGAGGGCCCCTTCGCTCATCTCTCCTACGAGGTTCTGTATGGCTTGCGGTAGATTCCATTACGGGAGGACTTCTTTGAATAGATCCACCATGGCCCTCAGTGCCTGGGTCGTTTCCTCGCTCTGCCACCTCAAAGCTTCAAATTCCGCCACAGACACTGTTGTTTTCTCCTCTTCTCTGCTTACCAATGGCCTCTCGAGGATTGGTAGTTTAGGCGAACTCATGAAGTTCTCCTCACTCTCGTCTCTGATTACAGTAGATCTTGTTCTTACCATCTTAAAAGTTTTGACTGGCTTTTATTTCGTTTCCCACAAACGGCGTCAATTGTTGTTGCTCAAAACAACAATAAGTAATTGCTAATGTCAATGTCTGTCCTTCTTCTCCACTTGTCTCCAAGAAGTTTCTGAAAAACAAGAAAAGTCAAAGGAACGTAGGGGGTGGTTCCCTGCGTAGGCACTCTGATGCTCAAGTCAGCCCAAGATTCCTGAGTATTGGGAAAAGTAAAAACTAGAAGTCAAAAATTTGGGAATAAAGCAATACATATGGCCTATTTATATGCGAATAAATTATCATTACTGCAGAGTAATTACCTGGGGGTAATTTCATCCTTTTCAAGAAGAATTTTGTTCCCGGTACGGAAACATGTCAAATTCGTGCGGCAGAGGTCTGTCGCCAAGCGGGAGGCACACAAGAGGATGCGACACACTTCTACGAAAGATGTCTGTCGCAAGCGGGAGGTCATGAAATGGTGCCACGTGTATGAGGCGGCAGATCAGGCGATAGGGTCAGATTTGGGAGAGGCTTTGGCGATCTCCTGCATGCGAGATAGTACTTGGCGACCTCTCTTGCTGTTTGGGAGAGTGGCGGTGACCTTTCACTGTGCGGGAGAGTGCCTAGCGACCTCTCGCCAAATGGGAGTGCATGGTGCACTCTCCCGTATTCTTATATATTATTATTTTTCACTTGCTATTTGTGTAACTCATATCAGTTTGAATATTTTTTTTGTAATTATTGTTTTGTTAAGTTAATTTTTTTATTTGAAGAAAAAAATTGCATTGTTTGGGAGGGCTTGGGTGGGCTGGGGCTTTAGTGTTGTTAAAAAAATGGGTTTGAACAAAAATGTAAGTTCATATTTCGAAGCAGGTTGGGCTTGGATATACATAAATTGATGTAATATCTCACGTAACTTTGGTGCAAATATGGTTCGACCCATGAACAATTCTATTTATTATTAATTTAACCTCTATATTTCCTTAAAATCCTTGTTGTTTTTCTTCCACTTTTTATAATCTTTGCGTTCTCTCACTTTACACCATCTTTTTTTTTGTTTAATAGCTAAATATACTTAATATTTCGTATAAAATGGAAACAAGTTCTTAACATTTAATTTTACCGTATAAATCCTTAAGCTTTCAAAATAATGCAATTAAATTTAAAACAATTATAAATTTTTGTAGTAAAATAAAAAGATCAAAGGCTTATAAGACATTAATCTCTTATTTATTTTACTTAATTACATTATTTTGAAATGTTGGAGGCTTATTTATAGTAAAATAAAAACTTATGGACTTTTACAATAAAATTAAATGTTGAGAGCTTAAATTCATTTTGCGTAAAAAATTGAGGATATATTTGACTATCAAACCTTTTCTTTTTATGATCTAACCCTTAGTGATGCAAGTTTGCCACTAAAAGCGTTGCCGTCTTCCTCTCTTGAATCTATTTTGTCATCTTCTTTCTCCTTTATATGTCGTAGGTTTTCACTCTTTTTCTCTATTTTCACTCATGTTTTAATAGTTATAATGTGTTAGGGTTTCTAAAGTCAAACCTTTTAAAAAGATCTTGTAACCAACCCTAAACTCAGATAAATAAAAAAGAAAAGAACCCAGGCAAAACTCCTACAACAAATAATTTTTCTTCTCTCTTATTCTTATTTTTTTATTTTTCAATTTTTTATTTTTTATTTCTATTTCTATTTCCATTTTTTTTGTAGTAATGGGTAAGATTGTGGTAGATAAGAAACTACTTTAAAGACCTCGCAAGCATAAAAACGTGAAGAACTAGTGATTTACAAACTTCATCATCTAAAACGACGTAATAATGCTTATATATTACTAGTAAAATGGTTAATTTTTGACAGTTTCATTAAATTTTAATAGGCAGTTGATACAGGTAGTATATTGCTTGAAAGTGATCTTTGTATTATGTTTGTAAAATTCATTGGAGTAGTCAACTTCCCTATATAGGCATTTGACTCCCAAAAATTGTACTACATTTTGTTTGCAAAAAGTGGAGGGGCAATCAGATTTTCGATAGAGGAAGTCAATTGTCCTTAATTTTTTCTAAAGCTTAATTGAGCAATCAACTGCATATATTAATAGTTGACTGCCCTAATGCGTTATCGTTTCTATTTCTTAAATGCATTGGGATAGTCGATTTCTTATATCGACAATTCAACTATCCAAAAAGTATTCCAAGAAAAATAAAAGGAAGAGAAAACCACAAGTGGGAAAACATTATCAATTTTCGTTCATATGTATTTTGTAAATCGCCTCATATAAGAATTTTTTATAATATTTTATTTATAACTATATTTCTGATCGGTTGACAAAGCCTTTTTTTCTTTTTTTGGTTACATGGCAAAGCCTTTTTTAGCACTTCCCAATAATAAAAATTTTGTTTATGAGGATTTGACGCTTGCGAGCTATTCTTAATATGATATTGAAAAGAACATTTTGAAGTCTGGGCTGAATTAGGTATGATATTAATGGAAATGTCATATTGATTTTAATAAAATTTATTAGAGATAACAATATTTTTTATAAATATTATACTAGTTGAGTATTTTATCAAAATTGTAAGGTTCTTAGGATACATGTTGTAATCTTTTTTGTTTCTTCAAGTTATTGAAAAATATT
This sequence comes from Heritiera littoralis, assembly GCA_031772115.1. NCBI lineage: Eukaryota > Viridiplantae > Streptophyta > Magnoliopsida > Malvales > Malvaceae > Heritiera > Heritiera littoralis. The sequence continues at coordinate 3,543,152 of JAPDPK010000052.1, read as the reverse complement.
TATTCAAAATCTTATGATTCAATTCATAGTCTTGGTTCAAAAGGTTTGTTACACCTTCAAGAACATAAACTAAGAAAGAGACATACGATTGAGGTTAGTTGAAATGGTAGATTTAAGAAAACATTTTTTTGAATTTGTACTGTGATAGTGCCGTAGGTTACCAAAAATAAAATCATAAACAACTACTAAATAGCTAGCAAAAGTCAAGATTAATCCCACAGAGACTTAAATAAATAGATTACCTAATTAAACTAATCTAATTTGGGGATAAGAGAAAAAGGGGATTTAGGGTTACTACAACTAATTTTAGGGCAAAATTAATAAATTAGATTAAAACAATGACCTATAAATAAATAAATATTAAATGCAAAAGCTTAAGCTATAAGGCATATAATATTCTTAGATTTTTCTGTTGATCATTGATATCAAAAGATTATTGTTAGTTAAATAGTCAACTGTAGCACAACAACAAGCTCTATTACACCATCAATCCTTACTGTATCGTTAGTTAAAACAAGCTCTTTAACTAATCTCTAACTACCAATTTACCTAGAACAAGCTCTATAGATATAATTTGTAGCAACATTAACAACTAGAAAGATATGAGTTGACTTAAGTAATAAACACATACGATGCAAATTTATTTAACTCAAACTTCCATTCCCTTAAACCTCTTGTGATTAAACCCAAAAGCAATTACGAACTTAAGTCTTTAATTAAGTAGTAGATTATTTAATTGAACTAAATAGTTGGCCATCCTATCTAATCAATCAAATAATCATAAAATCATGTTCAGGGAAATTCAGATACTTAATAACATTTATTTAATAAGCTCAAAATCTCACAACAAGATTTTTGCCAAGAATTATCAAAATTATCTCATAACTGAATTAAAGAACTACTCACTATTCATATTCAAGATTATCAAATTCATATTAAATATTATCAAGAAAGTTAAAATCATGTAAAGATCAATCAAATAAGCAACTTGAATAATACAAAAACAAAAAAAATCAATCAAGAATAAAAATCTAGCAAGAACCTAGCAAACAATTAATAAAACTAATAAAGAAACAAAAATCAATTATAAAATTACTCAAGAAATTGATAATGAATATTAAACAATAAAAATAAAATAAAATAAAAATCCCTCTGAAGAAAGTATAAGAAATTGGTTTTGCCTAAAAATTTAGTAAAGAAAAGGTTAAATCAATAAAAAATTAAAAAGAAAACAATTTCAAATAAAAAGAAAATAAAATTTGGCTAATAAAGAAAAAAGAAAATAAAAGAAACAAATTCTTATAAAAATAAAATAACAATCAAGAAAAGCAATTAAAGAAGAAAAAGAAAAAAAATTTTATTAAAAGCCTAAAGAAAAACTCTGCAAGCCTAAGAGAGGGAAGGAGAGGGATTATTTTTGTGAGGAGCCTAGTGCTCTTTATGTCACACCCTGATTTCTAAAAATTGGAATTGACTTTTCACATTTTCACACTATTGGTTGAGCTGTGTTCAGTGTCCTCACTCTAACTTTATGACAAAATTATTTAGCTAATGCAACATTCAATTATTTACGCAGGTCCCAGTACACATAATCAGAGTACGCATTTGTTTTTCTATATAAATAATCTATAACGAATACTAAAATTTACATTCAAATTTCTTCAATTTATTGTTTACATCCCTTTAAACACTAAAGTACTATACAATAAATGTTTGAATACCATACTTGCAAGATACGACATCGAAAACCCCGGCAGGCATCTTATTAGAATCTTCTTTCAACAAACTATTATTTCTATAGATAAATCTGGAAGGTAGAGAGGGATGAGCTTTGGGGAAAGCTTAGTAAGAAATATATATAAAAGAACTAATACTACTCATACCTATATGAATATGTTAAAGACATATTTCATAAATATGCAGTCAGTACTAAAATAGTATGAAGGGACTCTATCGGAAAAGATACTATAATCAGTTAGAGTACCAGGCTGAGTATGGAAGGATGTTTTAAAACACTTCACTTGTCCTGGTTCCTAAATCTAACTAAAGGGAGTTTCTAAAACTTTACAAAGAAGAAATCCGTGCATACCAAATCAGTATGAAAATCATTTATTTCTTTAGTGATAGTACGCAACAATAAATAATTGTTACTAGATGGGTCAGTAAAATATTCAATAAATCATGAAATTTATTGTTCAATAAACCATTTTATAAACAATTCAGAAATCAATTCAGTAAATAGTTCAGTAGCTCACTCGTTTAGAAAACCTTCTTACATATCGATCAAAAAATCACTCAATTCAGAACTTGGTTCAGAGAATAGTTCAATAAACATTTCGAGAATCACACTCGGAGAATCATTTAGAAACCAATTACATGCGTAGGAAGTTGTTCAAAGATCGATGACACAAAAAACCGTTCAAAGATCGATTACACATAAAACCATTCAAAATTAGTTCTGAAGACAATTTGGTAAACATCCAGTAATCCATCAGTGAGTTTGTTCGATAAATAGTTTAGAAAATTAGTAAACGCATTCGTAGCCATTTAGTAAAACAGTTCAATGATAATTTAGTAACAAATTAGAGGATAGTGAAGTAAATAGTACAATAACCCTTTTCCTAACATTTCGATTATAACGTAGACTACTACATATATCAGAGAAGGAATTCTTGCATTTCTATATCAGAGTCCTAACTATATAACTTTCACAACTTCATTTCAAAACCGTGCAATGCAAATGTCTTAAGTTAATCCAAAAATCATGCAGATTTCAGATGTTCAACTGACATTTAGATAATCTCAAATCGATAAGAAAACATGCAAATTTTCAAAATTCAAATAACACTCGCATCATCAAAATCAAACCATTTTTAGGTTTCAGAGTTCGAATGTCATAGTTTCAGTAATCATTCAAAATTCAGATAAACCATATTGGTTTCAAAATTCAGAATTCATATATAAAAGCTTTAGAAGTCATACTAATTCAAATAATTATTTCCAAAACTCTCCGTAAACAAAACATAATCAATTTCAGTAATTCATGTATTGATCGAAAAATGTAATTAATAACAATTTGAGATCAAAAATCAATAAAGTCTGGGAGTACCCAGAATACTGGGAATTTGCCACCCCACTAAAAATTCTATTAGCTTTAATTTGACAAGTATTTTGAAATGACAAAACTCAAGTAAGCTTAAAAATGATTTTTCTCTAAGTAAATTTGCTTTGAATGAACTCAATGATAGAAATTATTTTAACAAAGTCTTGGATTGAGATTTCAATTGAAAAAGTCAGTAAATACTCTTAGAAAAGTGTTAGAAAGTTGTTTTAATTGACTTAGAATCATAAAAGCCATAAACTATGCAGCAAATTAAGTGCAGGATGGTGTATTGGACAAAAGGGATCGATTCCTACTGTAGAGGGATCGATCCTTAAATGGCAGATTGCTTGGAAAAATCTGAGAGAGGTTGGAAAGCATTCTGGAGAAAAGGGATCGATCCCCCATGAGAGGGATCGATCCCTTTGCTCGAAATCTGACTCCAACGGCTAGTTTCTAAGGGTTTCAACGGGAAGAAATGCATTAAATGCTTCACCAACTGTTCCAGTCATTTGGTGGACTATAAATAGAGGCATTTATGAAGTTTGGAGGGACAACAAGTACTCAAAAATCTTCAAGCTTCAAGAAAGAAAATCAAATCTGAAAATCTTCGTTGTGTAACTCCATTTGTGAGATTCTTTGTTGTTCTTCACCCATTCACTGAAAAATCTGATATTCAAAGGGGTGAGCTATCCTTGTAAGGTCTGATATTGTAGAGTGTGGTAGTAATACAAGGGTAGAGGCTTAGAAGGAGATTTCTAAAGTCTCAAGAAAAATTGTAAGAGGGCTTGCCACACCTTCAAGTGGTTTGTAAGGATTCTCAAGGAAGAGCTGAATCAAAACCTTGACAAGGGGTTCAAAGAGAGAGGACGTAGGCAAGAGATTGGCCGAACCTCTATAAACTTGTGTTTGCTTCTCTTTCCCTTACTCTTTTTACTGCATTTTTTATTATTGTTTATTTAGTTTTAATTATGCATTAAGAGTTAGGAAAATTAGAAATAAGTAGAAAAATCGATTCACCCCCCTCTCGATAGAGCCAACAATTGGTATCAGAGCTTGGGCTCGAGATTAAGTTAGATTAACATCTATCGAGTAAAACGATCACTAATGACTCAAACTAGTTTGTCTACACCTTTGGTAGGAGAGGGACACTATACGGTTAGACCTCCACTCTTTAATGGTGAAAACTATACTTATTGGAAGACTAGAATGATGCTATTTATTCAAGCCAATGATTATGAAGTATGGAGAATTATTGTTAAAGGTTCTCTTATCCCTATTAAGAAAGTAGATGGGTCGGATGTGCCTAAGAAAGAAGATGAGTGGGATACTAATGACATTAGAATGGCACAACTTAATGCTAAAGCAATGCACACACTATTTTGTGCATTAAGACCAAATGAATATAATCGAGTTTTACAATGTGAGAATGCTAAACAAGTTTGGGATAAACTAGCTATCACACATGAGGGAACCACTCAAGTCAAAGAAACAAAAGTAGGCATGCTCACTCAAGACTATGAACTATTTAGAATGAAGAATGATGAGTCAATTAGTGACATGGTCTTAAAGCTTTAGGGAAGACATACTCTAATGTGGAGATGGTGAAAAAGGTTCTCAATAACTTACCTAAATCATGGGAAGCTAAAGTCACTGCTGCTGAGGAATCCAAGGACCCTTATACACTCTCATTAGATGAACTTATGGGATCCTTACTCACTTATGAGATGAAAATTAAGAGAAATCAAGATCCCCCAAAGAAAGTTGGAGTAGCACTAAAATCCACCACAATTGAGGAATCAAAAGATGATCATGATGTAAGTGGTGATGAAGAGGATTTAGAAATGGTCATGTTCGCCAAGAGATTCAATAAATTCATGAGGATGAGAGCTAGTGGAAACTCTAGGAGACCCCTTAGGAGAGAGTTAAATAGAGGTGAAACTAGTAGGAAAGAAAAAGACCAAATTATTTGTTATGAATGCAAAAAACCTGGTCATATTAAATTTGATTGTCCTTTGTATAGAAAGCAAAATGAGAAGAAACAAAAGAAGAAGGCAATGGTGGCTACTTGGAGTGATAGTGACTGCTCCGATGAAGAGAATATGGAAGATGAAGTAGCCAACCATTGTTTCATGGCTTTTGAAGATGAGAAGGTAACTTCTAACTTGTTAGATACTAATGAATACACTTTTGATGAATTGCAAGATGCATTTGATGAGTTAGCCAATGAATTTGAATGCATGAATTTGAAATATAAGAAAATGATCTCTAAGTTGAAAAGGAAAATGAAATGCTTGTGAATGTTAAATTAGAATGTGAGAAGAAATTAGAAAATGCTAATCTAGAAATCGAAGAATTAAATAAGAAGAACACTAATTTGCAAAACTCCTTTTCTAGATTTTACATGGGTCAACAAAAACTTGATCAAATGCTAGAGACTCAAAGAGCATTCTTTGATAGAGAAGGGTTAGGCTATAGTGCATCTAACAAAGAGACTCATCTTAAAAATTTCCTAGTTAAAGATAGAAAATTTGTTTTGTGCACATTGTGTAATAAACTAGGACACTCTTCACAAGCATGCACCATTAGGAAGACCATGATTAGAGGAAAAATGGCTGTCAAGATTTGGGTACCTAAACATATTTTAAATTCAAGTGATGAGTCATTAAAGATGAAATGGATCCCTAAAGGATCTAAAATTATAAGTACTAACTCTCAAGGACCCAAGAAAATTTGGGTACCTAAGATGAAAGCTTGACGTGTTTATATGTAGGAGGAAGAGTATTGCTACAAGGCTAAGTCCAAGGAGCATTGGTACCTTGATAGTGGATGCTCAAGACACATGACGGGTGATAAGAGCCAATTCAAGTTCCTAAAGCATAAAAGTGGTAGAGAAGTCACATTTGGAGTAACTCCAAAGGACAAATTGAAGGAATTGGCTCCATTGGTAACTCTTCCTCAACTATTGAGAATGTTTTGTATGTTAGAGGCTTAAAACATAATTTACTTAGTATTAGTCAATTGTGTGATAAGGGATTTAAAGTTGTGTTTGATGATTTGTGTTGCAATGTTGTTAATGCCAAAACTAATCAAATTGTTTTTATTAGACATAGACAAGGAAATATCTATATTGTTAATTTAAATGAGCTTAATAGCAAAAATGTATGTTTTATGGCCACTAGAGAAGATGAACCTTGGTTATGGCATAGAAGACTAGGCCGTGCTAGCATGGATGTTTTGTCTAAGTTAGTCAAAAGAGACCTAGTAGTAGGATTGCCTAAGCTCCAATTTGAAAATGATAAAGTTTGTGAGGCATGTGTAAGAGGAAAACACAAAAGAATTTCGTTTAAATCTACGAAATGTGTTACAACATCTAGATCACTTCAACTCCTTCACCTAGATCTATTTAGACCAACTAGAACCACTAGCTTACGAGGAAAACACTATGGTTTTGTCATAGTTGATGATTACACTAGGTTTACATGGGTGTTCTTCTTCAGTGTGAAAAATGAAGCCTTAGAAAAATTCATTGTTTTCTCAAAACTGGTTCAAAATGAAAAAGGTTACTCTATTTCTAATATAAGGAGTGACCATGGAAAAGAATTTGAAAATATTGGTTTTGATACATTTTGCAATGAAAATGGCATTAGCCATAATTTTTCAGCTCCTAGAACTCCTCAACAAAATGGGGTAGTTGAAAGGAGAAATAGAACATTAGAAGAAATGGCTAGAACCATGCTTTGTGAAAATAGCTTACCTAAATATTTTTGGGCTGAAGCTATAAACACTTCTTGCTATGTCATAAATAGAGCTATGGTAAGGCCTATTTTAAAGAAAACTCCCTATGAGCTTTATAAAGGAAAAAGGCCTAATTTTTCATCCATTTGGATGTAAATGTTTTGTTTTAAACAATGGTAAAGATAACCTAGGAAAATTTGATGCAAAAAGTGATGAAGGTATTTTTCTTGGTTATTCTTTAAATTCTAAGGCTTATAGAGTTTTCAATAAAAGAACACTTGTAGTAGAAGAGTCAATACATGTAATCTTTGATGAATCAAATATCACTAGTGGAACCAATCTTGATGATGAAGTAGAGATCTTTGATGAACCTATAGTTGATCCATCTCAAGATAAGGATGTTAGGGAACAATTAGAAGATCCTAATATTAACAAAAATGAGGAGTCCATGGAACAAGAAATAATTAAGAAAGAATCTAGGTGTCCAAGAGAACTTGGTTATGTGAAGGAAAATGATATTGTTGGAGATCCAAACATTGGAGTTAGAACTATGTCAACCTATAGAAATATATGTCAACATGTAGCCTTTGTATCACAATTTGAGCCAAAGAATGTGGATGAGGCCTTGAAGGATGAAAATTGGATTATGGCCATGCAAGAGGAGTTAAATCAATTTAAGAGAAGCAAAGTGTGGACACTAATGGAAAGACCTAAAGATTATCCCATCATTGGAACCAAATGGATATTCAATAATAAGATGGATGAGAATAGCATTATTGTTAGAAACAAGGCTAGGTTAGTGGGTCAAGGATATAGGCAAGAAAAAGGGATAGACTATGATGAAACATATGCTCCGGTGGCTAGATTAGAAGCCATTAGGATGCTACTTGCCTTTGCATGCTATAAGGATTTAAAGTTATATCAAATGGATGTAAAAAGTGCTTTCTTAAATGGTTATATAAATGAAGAGGTGTATGTTGAGCAACCTCTTGGTTTTGAAAATCCAAACTTTCCTAACCATGTCTTCAAACTATCAAAAGACTTATATAGATTAAAACAAGCTCCTAGAGCTTGGTATGAAAGACTTTCAAAGTTTTTAATCGAAAAAGGTTTTACAAGAGGAAAGGTAGACACAACCTTGTTTATTCAATCTAAGGGTAATGACTTATTAGCGGTTCAAATTTATGTAGATGATATCATTTTTGGATCTACAAATGAGCCATTGTGGAAAAATTTCTCAAAGTTAATGCAAGGTGAATTTGAAATGAGTATGATGGGAGAGTTAACTTTCTTTCTAGGACTTCAAGTTAAACAATGCAAAGAAGGTATTTTCATAAGTAAAGCTAAGTACACTAAAGATTTGCTCAAAAGATTTGGAATAGATGAGTCTAAACCTTGCTCTACACCTATGAGCACAAATATCAAGCTTGATAAGGATTTGTTTATGATTGGCTTAAGTTTACCTTAAGTTTACCTCAAAATAATAAGCAAATCTATCTTAAGCAAATTTACCTTAAGTTTTGTCATATCAAAAAGGGGGAGATTGTTAGCTTTAATTTGACAAGTATTTTGAAATGACAAAACTCAAGTAAGCTTAAAAATGATTTTTCTCTAAGTAAATTTGCTTTGAATGAACTCAATGATAGAAATTATTTTAACAAAGTCTTGGATTGAGATTTCAATTGAAAAAGTTAGTAAATACTCTTAGAAAAGTGTTAGAAAGTTGTTTTAACTGACTTAGAATCATAAAAGTCATAAACTATCCAGCAAATTAAGTGTAGGATGGTGTACTGGACAAAAGGGATCGATCCCTACTGTAGAGGGATCGATCCCTAAATGGCAGATTGCTTGGAAAAAGTTCGAGAGAGATTGGAAAGCATTTTGGAGAAAAGGGATCGATCCCCCCATGACAGGGATCGATCCCTTTGCTCGAAATCTGACTCCAACGGCTATTTCTGAGGGCTTCAACGGGAAGAAATGCATTAAATGCTTCACCAACTGTTCCAGTTGTTTGGTGGACTATAAATAGAGGAATTTATGAAGTTTGGAGGGATAAAAAGTACTCAAAAATCTTCAAGCTTCAAGAAAGAAAATCAAATCTGAAAATCTTCATTGTGTAACTCCATTTGTGAGATTCTTTGTTGTTCTTCACCCATTCACTGAAAAATCTGATATTCAAAGGGGTGAGCTATCTTTGTAAGGTCTGATATTGTAGAGTGTGGGTAGTAATACAAGGGTAGAGGCTTAGAAGGAGATTTCTAAAGTCTTAAGAAAAATTGTAAGAGGTCTTGCCACACCTTCAAGTGGTTTGTAAAGATTCTCAAGGAAGAGCTGAATCAAAACCTTGACAAGGGGTTCAAGGAGAGAGGACGTAGGCAAGAGATTGGCCGAACCTCTATAAACTTGTGTTTGCTTCTCTTTCCCTTACTCTTTTTACTGCATTTTTATTATTGTTTATTTAGTTTTAATTGTGTATTAAGAGTTAGGAAAATTAGAAATAAGTAGAAAGACCGATTCACCCCCCTCTCGGTAGAGCCAACAAATACGATAGAGACAAGGCAAGGCATCACCCAATAAATTCATGCAATAGGACATATAGCCATAGTCAAAATAATGTCCACAATGTGCACTGATCAGGTGCCATTTGTGACGTTGATGACGGGATCAATGTCAATCAGCCCACAAGTCAGTCATACGATCATACACTCATATAAGCATGTGCCCGCAGGCAGTTATGGGGCCAACAGTCTCACAATAGTTCACAAAATATTTCAAAATGTTTACGGAGATTAATTTAGTAAAATACATCTTCAATCAGTTCATAAAGTATTAAAATCACTAAATCGTTATACTTGAAAAAAAAATTCATCAAGTATTCTCAGTCCAATAACAGATATTCAAAATATTTTTTTTGCGCATGACAAGATATGAAAACGTGAAAGTATCATGAAACGTGCAAAAACTATTAAAAATTTCTTCAAAACCTGAGTTACAAATCTGTTATGCATTATGACATTTAAGAGTTTTAATTCCAAAACATATAATCACAACCCTCTTTATGCATGAAAATTATTCCAAGTGATCAATTTTGAAGCATAAGGTTCATTTAAGAAAATTTCGGCAACATAACGGTACTATCTATCATAACCTCCTTGCATGAAAACGTAGTTTATAACCATAATTCTAGTTTCACAATTCAATCCAAAAATCAAAGCCAATCTTAGAAAAATTCATTTTCAACAATTGAAATGCATCATAGTACCCCTACTCCTTCTACATATATTCCTTACCACTTAGCTTGCTACAGTGGTACTCTTCAGCGCCAGTGTTATTTTTTAATTTTCGGCTGCAAAACACCGTATAAACACGATCAAGCCATCATACTTCAATTATAAAAATATTTAACTCTTCATGACTTATCACATTGCCTACAGTAACTTCTATTTTAGTCTTTTTCACACTTGAGCTAACACTACAACTACAATCAAATCACTTCCGATTTCAGTTTTTATTTCACCTACGATCTCATATTATTCTAGGACCCAAAACACATTAAATTGAGCATGAATTCTACCTCCCCTTCACCTTGGTCGAACATGAGTTCTTTTCCTACACAACTCATTTCAACAATTTAAGCTTAAATTCATGTTTTTCACATGTTCTACATTAATTCTACACCAAATTTTCATTGATTCTCATTATGTTTATAAAGAATCATGCTTGGCCGAACCATAGGGGAGTAGATTTTCATGGTTTTAATTCAATCAAAGCCTAGATACAAGCTTAAACATCTTAAACACATAGCTAAAAACCATTAAATCATGAAAATTTCAAGATTTATCTCACCATTCTTCATGAACAGATCTGGTGGAAGGTGTTTCACCTTGAATTTGGCCACTTTAGGACTTGATTTTGGTCTCAAGAGATAGAGCACTGAAAACTATACAGCTTTGATGAAGATAATTTTCAGTTTCTGTGAGTTTTCGGTATTGTTTTCAAGTTTTCTCTCTCTTCTTTAAGCTTTGGCTATGGAGAATTAGAGGAGGAAGAGTGGCTGCCGACTTTTGAGGAAGAAGAGGCTGAGAATTTCCTTAAAAATAATATTTTATGGTACAAACTACCATTTTACCCTTATATTTAAGTAATCTTTCCATTTTGCCCTTCATAATTCGACTTTTTTGAAAACAATCTATCCAATCTCCAAAATATTTCATTTAATCATAAAACACCTCTATTTAACTTGCTCTAATCATTGGTTAAGCTTTTGTTAATGTTCGATTAGTCATTTGAGCAAAATTACCAAAATACCCTTAATCGTAAAATCGCGTAAATTTCTACTGTTTCATATGATTTATTCCATTAGTACACATATCCTAAAACCTTATTTTATGAAAAATTATTCACTTCTGACAATTGATCAAAAGTCATCTCAATTTAGCCATTATTTACGAAAATTACGACAGCCTATGAACTTAACTATCATTTTCGCAATTATTGCACGTTTTTCAAAACATGCACAAAAGAAGGAATATATAGGTACAAATTCCTCCTATCTAAGTATTTCACTCCAAATATCTAATTTTGAAGTTTCACCTCAATCCGAACTGTAGACATCCCGTGGGGCCCACATAACAATTTCCTCCTATAAGTCCAATTATTTCAATTCTTAATAATTTCTCCTTTATCTTTTCATTTCTTTGACCTTTAAATTATCGAATTTAGTGGGAAAATGGGTCCTCACACTTTATATAGGCTTAAGAGTCCTAGGTAAGGTGGGCTTAGAATAAGATTTTACTTGGGAAAAAGTTATTTGACTCGTCAAACTCTTACCTTTATCTCATCTTTTTACAATAATTATCTAAATAAAATTCTTAAGGCCTATATTTATTAATTAATTACATATTTAAAACATAATAAACATTCAGCCTTGTCTTGTCTTAGCCAAACCTTGTCTTGAACTTGCTTTGTTGGAATTTCTTCTCAAACTATTGATTATTGGTAAATTTTTTATGCTGGTTTTCTTCAAATGTTTGACCCACCAAACGAACTTCGATTTTCACGATTATGTACATTCCGGAAACCTTGAGAAGTCCTCTACAACTTTTATGAAGGCCACTTATTGATATCAGTTCGTTAAGATGGTCAAAAACGTTAATCTTTAAAATTGGATAGAAAAAGCTACACTTTGTTCTTTTTAGCTCCTTTTAATTCTAACTTTGATATTTAATACCTAAATCATAAAATAAACATTAGCAAACTCTTTTAGGCATAAAACATCAATAAAAGAAATATATTAACATATATAATTAATAAAATATCATCCTATCATATTGTCATAAGATGCCATTAACATTTGAGATAGTGTCAATTATTCTTGGTATGTCATCTATGGTCCCCCTTTTGAGACTTCTAGTGATGAGCCACAAAATTCAAGTATTTGTAACAAATTTTTTATTCTTAGGGATGGTTGCATGTAGTTTAATGACTTAGAAAAAGAAATTCCAACATGACCATCTAATTCAAATGAATTCAAGGCAATTTTTTTATATGCCTTAGGTTGTGTACTACGCCCTTCAACAACCACATACAACAAAAAAAGTACATTTCCTAAGCTTCATACCTTGAAGCAACTCGATTATCATTTTGAGAGAAGATTGCGTATGAGCCAAAGAGAATGTTTTTTTATTTTAGAATTTTTGCTTGGGATGACTTTCCTACCCAGTTTCCAATACTAGTTAAAAGCTCATAAATTTCATTTAAAAAGCATAATTTAAGACAAAGACTTCGTTTTTCTAACCACAGCTTATTAATAGGTGTAGTCTTTTCTTAGGCATCATAGTCTAATACATAATAGTAGATTATGGTTATGATTATGGTATAATCTATGATATTAATTAGACTATGATTATGATCGTGGTATATCTTATGATATTAATTACAAAGGGAAAAATCGTAGTCCTTTTGTCTATTAACTAGACTACTTTATATGATTTAAAATCATGATTTTTTTTGTTATATATCTCAACAATTAACACATAATTATCAAACAAAAATATTAATCTATTATTCACTTGTTTAATTTCATTACACAAATTTTAACAAGTAAAAATAAAAATATATTCAAAACAATCAACAAAAACCAAACTTCATCAATTATGTCATTAAATAACTCTGATAACAAAAAAATAATTAATTGATCAAAATCACATTTCCATATCAGTAACTATTTTGAACACAGATACATAATATGCAAAGTTAAAGTAATGTGGACATTCTCCCTTAACCTCAATCTATTGTAATAAAGGTTTTGATGATGATAATGGTGATGATGTTCTTCTTTAAACTTCATCATCAACAGGCAACAACCAAAAGGCCTAATTTAGTTCAGATATCAAGATCATCAATCTGTAGATAAAAGAAGAATATCATTACTCTAACAACAATTAAATTTCAAATATAATCAAATAGAGTATAAGATTTTTTTAAGCGAAATAAGTAACAAGAAATCCAATAATATGAATAATGAATAGAACTAGATCAATTTAATTAGTGAAATTATGTACTTGTTAGGGATGACAGTCGTTGATGGCTGTAAAAGCTTGCTTTCAAATTTAATGGAGGACGATCGCAATTTAGTTCATTATAATAGGCAAGTTATTAATCATATCTGTATTATATATTATGATATTGTTTATATCTATTTATTTTTTATTTAGCACATGATTAATAAGGGCTTTTGTCTACTAGGTTTTTATAAGAAATAACTTGGATTTAATGTTATAGTCAAATGTCAACCCAAAATAAATTTTTATTATTTAAATGAGTTCTTTGTAGAAGACATCTCAAATGTCGCCCTTAATTTGTTGAAATTCATTATAATTTATTGATTACATGAATGCCAATAATTTCATGGCAGCATTCACAATGTCTTCACACATGAACTCATTGAGATAATATAGATTGGCTTTGTGTTGATTTTTACTATAACTTTAAATCCAAGTCACTACTTAAAAAATTGAAAAAGCAACAAAATTCTAATAAACATATGCCAAATAAAAAAAAAGGCATATGCATATAAATAACATCATAATATATAATACAAATATTATTAATACCTTACCTATTATAGATGAACTGAACTGTGATCTTCCTTCATTAATTTCACTAGCACCAATAGTATTATTATAAATTAAGATGTCATTTATGTGTATGTTTCTAGTTTTCTATGTCAAATCATTGTTATGTTCTTTTGACTGGATCAGGTTTTCTAGGAAGGAACTCGGATTTATGCCCAAGCATGACATTTATTATTTTTAGGTTATCCTTTATGTTGGAGACATCTTGACTTCCTCCTTACTCTATTGAAGTTCATCATAATTTTTTTATTATATGGACACTAATAGTTTCATAAACCAAGATGTCTTTGACACAAGATAGTTGGAAAATAATGAAGGTCAATTTTGGGTTTATAAATTCAAGTTCCTTCTTAAGAACTTGATTTAGACAAAAGACCATAACAAAATTTTTCCAATGAAAGCCAAAAAAATACAAATAAACATCCTAATTACAAGAAGCAACTAAATGCACCTTAGTTTTCCTTTCACACCCAACAACTAAATAACTCCCTTGTTGTTCTTTCATATTTTGTTGGGTGTGAAGATAAAATATATTGGAGTGCATTTAGCTTCTTTTTTTTGTGTAAACCATAGGTATCCTCAGCTGTTTTAACGGTCTGTGACTAATCCTGCTCGGGGCTTAGTCACAGTTAAGGCTCCTTACCCCTCTCCAAAGGTGTGTTTAGTGGGGATCGAACCCGAGAGCTCTTCCCACAAATTCAATCTGTGTTGCCAACTGAGTTACAACTCATGGCTATATAGCTTCTTTCAATATACAATACAATTGTGTTCCAGCTCTTCAACCACCCATAAGTTACATTGAACCAAAATGTGACACTTTGTGTAGAAACCTATAACCCATAAAACAATTATCAAAAGCTATTCAGATCAAGGTTGTAAATATCGTACAGGAGAACGTTTCGTTTTTTCTTTTTACAATGAGATATATCGGTATCGGTTGTTTCGGTATATTATTTCGGATTTTTCGATTTAATTTTAAAATATTTATAAACTTTCCATACATGTAACAATGTTATTAATAATAAGTAAAATAAAAAAATAAAATATTTAATATTAATAATGATAAGTATAAAATTAATAAAATTACTCATCCAACAAATAATAATTATTTTTAAAATTGTTAAATTTGTTAATGCATTAACTTAATTCATTATTTATGTATTTATTAATTTTAATTTAGTATCAAAACATATAATAAAACAAAAAAAATTCAATTTTCTTGTAATGTTTGCGTACCAACCGAAATAGTCAATTTTGCATAAATTGACCGAAACCATCCGAAATTCACAAAACCAGCCAATATTACCCGGTACCAAAATTGGTACGAAAAATCAACTCAAGTGTATCGGATTTTATGAAAATCGGCGCGTACCGGTCGGTACGACCGAAACTGAAACGGTATTAACAACCATGATTCAGATACAATAAATGGTACACTTTAACTTTATATCAATTTCTTAGAAAAGACACAGTATAGGAATCGAACCTTCTTTATAGGAACCGAATGAAAAAAATAAATAGCTTTCTCATTGAAATCTACAAACACAAGCGACAAACTAAACAAAATTATATATAATATTAAAACCCTAACAAAAATGAAGTACAAAAATAGTATAGAATAAACCCTAGACATGGAAGAAGGGGTTCATACAAAAATGATGGTTTTTTACAACAAAACTTTTTTATGCAATAACCAGATGAGGTAGGCGAACCTCTTTAGCAAGAACTCAAACTTTCTTTCTATAGGAATCGAATGATGGAGCAAACAAATAACTTTATTCTTCAAATCTATAAACAAAAGTGATAAACGAAATAAAATTATATATAAGAATAAAAAATAACAAAAAATTAAGTAAAAAAACTAAAAGTGGACAATAAACCATAAAATTAGGAAATGGGAGTTTTCATGTCAAACGAGGATTTACACCAAATCTCTTTATACAAGAACTAGATGAGGTAAGTGTACATCTTTAGCATAAAACAAATGAAAGAAACGATACTTCAAGCTTAAGGGGACAAGGCAAGTCAAGGAGGGTTTTTTACACTCAATAAGTATGCTCAAGGGGAAATGACAAGTCGAGAAAAAAAGAAGAGGTTTTTTTGACACCAAGTGCTAAGCTCAAGTAGAAAAGGCAAGACAAAAAAAAAAGGAATGATTAGGGCAAGAAAGAGTGAGTGAATGAGTTTCAACTTGGATATGTTGTTTAAATATATTCTAATTTCAATAAATAAAGACTACCGTCAAAGTGAAAATTGTAGTCTAAACAATAAAATGAAAAATAGACACTATATTTATTAAAAGACATGTAGATTTGAATAATACTATTTACCTAAAAAAATGTATAAAGACTGTTTGGTTTTTAAGGTAAATAGACTATGCTTTTATCATGAAAGACTATGTCTAGTTAAATGAAACGTAATCTAAAATAATACTAATTATCTAGAGAGAAAGAGATATATAAGAAAGACTGTTTGATTTTTCAGGTAAATAGATTACACTTTTAACATGGAAGCGTAGTGTTTAACGCATTTAAACTAGTCTAAATAAAAGAAGCGTAGTCTTATGTTGTGAGAACCCTATATTCTAGTACTGTTGTACATGGATTACTCATCACTGTTCAATTCCTGTGTATTTCACAAGTTCAGCTCGAGACAGTAATGTGGGTCCCACAGGCCCTATAGTTTACAGATAGACGTGAGACGAGACAATTATTGTAAAGAGAGCCCAATAAGCCTATGGTAAGAATTTCCAACCTAATATCCTTTGTTCAGATTATTTTTGGGAAATATGAAAACAATGTAGAAAATGACGATTAAGTACATAACCCAAATGAATTTTCGTGAACAACGGTCAAACTAAACTGACTTTTGACCAACTGACAGAAGGATGATAATCTACATATAAATAAGTTCTAGGCTATGTCAACAGATGGATTTACTCAGTGGTAGAATAAAAAATTTACGTAATTTTCACAATAGGGGTAATTTCGTAATTTCACCTTTACGTAGATCAAACCTCAATGAAACCACCTTTATTCATCAAAATATATTCAATAATAATATTTGGGGATGAAATATGAATTGTTGGAGTTAAATTACATGGTTATAAAAATTACGGAAGTTTAAGGGCATAATTGTCCAAAATCTTCATAAATGAGGGCAAAATGGTCATTTTATAAGAATAAGAAGCTTCTAAATTTCTCCACACATGTCATGGCTGGCCACTTCATCATCTTCTTTGACCTCCCTCATGTTGCCACCATAGCCAAAGCTTGAGAAACACAAAAACTCAACTAAAACACCACCTAAATCACTTTATCTCACCAAAACCTCTTCTACAAAGTTGTTCTACTCTTCATCCCCTACATGCCCATAGTTATAGCTTGTTGTAAAGTTGACAAAATCAAGAGAAAAGGAGGTCCACCATATTCGGCCAAGATGAGCTTTCTTTGTACATTGGGATTCCTTAAGTTTTAATGGTAGGAAATGATACATTTAAGCCCCTAAGCATGATTTTAACCTTGGTTTGGATTGAATCTCTTTAAGTGAGCACCTTAGGGTTTCAGCCATTGTTGAAGCGTCATGAAACCATGTAGTTTGATGCATGGAAACGGTACCAAAATGATGAATAAGTATGAAATTAAGGTTGAATTGTTGAAATTTCATGTGTTTAGCCATAAGCACCATTTGGCCAAGCTAAGGGGATAAGGTTTTATTGCTCAATTTGATGAATTTAGGGTGCCATGAGACTGTAGAACTTATAAGAAAACTGTTGGTGAAATCGGAATTAAAATCGGAGTTGTGTAGGTGAAGTTGTGTTTTACTACCGGTATAATTTAGATTGGTTTAATATTTTTTACTGACAATGTAGTAGAATTTAATGAAGAAAAATTTACTAAAAATTTTAATTATGGTGAATAACGTTGATTGGTATAATATTTTGCAACCCGAGAGTTGTGAATATCAAGTGGTGCTATCGATTGTATCGGCAAAATTAGACAAATAAGGGATGAGTGTGTAAACTGACACATCCTATCATTCTTAATATCTTACTGAAGCTTAAATTTGAGGGCTAAATTTTTTTTTAACTCATTGTTTGTAGTTGACTGTGTAGGCTACCATTTGATTTAAGTGATCCTTTGATCACTAAAGTCCATTTTCGATCCTTTAATAGTTGAAGCATAAACATCTAGCATAATTATTATCCATCCAAATTCAGATTATCAGGTTATCATCTTTAGCCATTCTCGAACTTTAAAATCATAGGTAAACCGATTCCTATTGTTACCCTCAGTGCATCAAATTAAATTCATTTATGTCATGCACTTCAGTCTTACTTAAACACATATATTTATAAACATATATCAGCATATCATTTTTATCTCAAACAAGCATAAATTCAATATCAATGCAACAGCAGTAAAACCTGGCCTACATCCCAGACTCAATGTATAAATATGTATATACAACCAACTAAAACAATAACATATTGTGCCATTACAACTGTGTCTATATAGTTTGCTGGGAGCCATATACCTTACAATGTACGTGAGGATGCACTTCGGAGGAGCTTCTCAAAGAAGATAGCGTGACAGTAATCCTCAATCTGAAAGGGAGGCAAAGAAGAGGGGAGTAAGTCATAAACCCCGTAAGTAACTACAGAAGCAACTTAAAAATCATAACCTGCATCTCTCAGTTTTCAAACTCATAAATTATACACATCCAATAAATCAAATCCAGTATGCTGCAGTATAAAACATGATTGCATTTTAAAACGTAAAGAATAGTAGTCTCATAAATAGATTTGAATCTCATTTTCAAAATTTGATAAATCGGATTTGATATGCTACATTATAAAACGTGTTCTCAAATCATAAGGCAAAAGCCAATCATCAATCGTCAAAACATCATCATAAATCATACTGTCCAATCGATAAAACAGATTGTAGTACCAAGAGATAAGGCATAGCATCATCAAGATACTTAGAGCTAACAAAATAACGATCTACGGTAGCTAACCGTAGCAATGTCCCAAACAGGGATGCTGCCTATGCATAGACCAATCAACCCCGGTTCATTGATCAGATGACACCGAGACCTGTCCAAACGTAATATACGGGATAAGTTGATCATTCTTGAGAGCTAGTCATCGAGACACAATACTCTAAGTCAATTAAGAACGCCTACACAATTCTCAAGGTACGGTGCCTTAAGGTCTCAATACCTCAGGTCTAAAACAGTATCTAATATCAATCTTATCAACTCAGCCTTTCAAGACTTTATATCAAAATTGTAGTACATAAATATGCAGGTAACAATCAAGGGCTCACCAAGCTTTTAAATCACTTTAAGTTATAAAACAAAATTGAAAAAAGATCATATTAAACCAAAAGCTTAGTTCAGTTTGGAAACTCAAAGGTGTCATCATATTAAAATAGTAATACATGAAACCAAACAAAGATTGGCGAGCCTAAAGCATGCTTATAAAATATTTTCAGAAAGCTAAACCAATTAGTAAAGAATAGGATCAATGTGCAGCATTTTCAATATATGTCAAAACAAATATCATTTGCAGCATTTCATTTTGATTCCAAATACCAAAACAGAATTCAATTCCAAATCAATTTGGATGCAAGATAGTTGTTTAGGGTTACTTACAGTACTTCCTTAGCTTACAGATTCAATCCTCGCTGGCCTATCAAGTTCCAAACGAGCTATGTGAACTCTTAGTCAACCTCAATCCTTAGCATTACCCTCTACACAACACATGACGGATCGGGTTACTCATTACCCCCAATGACATGCTAGGATTAAGAGTTATACAATTCAATAAGAAATGACACCAAGGAGTAATTCTGAATTATTCAAATATGAACTAGTTCTATTTTATTATTATTATTATTATTATTATTATTATTATTATTATTATTATTATTATTATTTTGCTCACTTGAGCCTCTCATAATCTACTTGGTTCAATTTCTGCATTTTAGGATTTCTGACCTTAGTGCACAGACTATCTCATATTTCAACATAGGGATTTCCAATTTGTACAAACCTAAAACCATATCAATCCTGACTTATTTACCTTTATGAAAATGTAAAGTTTGGAATCAAACTCATTTTGGACTATTTTCTAGGCATTTTTGCAGTGGATACTAGGCTGTTCATCCCTTGTAGTGAGTATCTTGCATTTATATATACATATCTTAAGGTACATAATTCCAAATCCAAAAATTCCAGAACTGGATAAAAGCTAACTCATTTCCCTATCCAGAAATGTAAGGTTCATAATTTAATTCTTTTTAGATCAACATTAGTAAATTTCCAAATTTACACCATGTTCTAGTAGTTTTCAGGCACAGTGTTACACTGACCTACTTGCACAAAATACTTCATATTTAATTATCAGCATATCCAATTGGTGCAAACCCAGAACCATAATAATCTTAACTCAATTACCTTTCTGGAAATGTAAGGCTTGCAACCTAAACCTAACTCAATTTAGGCTATTTTCTACATTTTTTCAAAGTTAAGACTAAAATTCACGTTTTTCTGGCAGAGTACCCTGTACTCATTTGTACATATCTCAAGCTACAAAATTTCAAATCAAATGATGTCAAAACTGAATTATTCCTAACTCAGAAAGTTATCTACCATAATTTTTCTCACTATATAACATTTAAACTGAATATTTTAACATCAGTATAGAACAAAACCATTACCCAGATTTCAACAGCAAACCAAAATCCAATCATTCCATACCAATTTCATAACAATTCAACTCAAATCATTATATTTTCATATTCATATTCAACAATCAGGGATTATAAAGTTAGAATCTTACCCACTTACTGTGATAACCGTAAATTTTTCCATTTATTGGAAATTAGAAATATTGAAAATAAATATTAGAGAAATTAAATAAGAGGAAATAAATAAAATTTGCGAGAAACGGGATATTGGTGAAAATCCCGAGAAATGAGGAAGTGATGAATAAGGAAATTCGTGTGAAGGAAATTAAATGAAAATAAAGATAAAAATAATAGAGAGGAAAAGAATTAAATTGGATAAATTAAAATCCAAATCTAATTAAGAAAATAAGAGAATAAAATGAAATATATTTATATAATTACAAATTATATAAATGTATTTTATATAAATACATATGTATTTAAAAATACTATATAATATATTTTAATATACGTTGGTATTATATATATATATATACTATTTCATGAATTTAAATAATACATATGTATATAAACATAATATTTCATGTATATATAAACATATATATATACATACATATAGAAGAAAGGTAAATGTGATTTTATATTAAAGTTTATATGTATAAATATTTTATTATAGCATTTATATAATTTATATATATATGTTACTTAATTTTAAGTATATATATAAATATACACATATATACTAGACATGTATTTTGTAATGTACAATATGTATTTTGTATATAATATATATTGTATAATGTTATGTATGAAATAATGTATGTATAACATATAATATATATTATATGTATAAAACTTATGGTATAATATATATTATATAGTATACTAAAAATAGAAAGAGAACAAAAATAGAAGGGAAATAAAAACAGAAAACAGAAGGAAGGATCGGGGGAAGGAATCCCGACCTCCCAGCCGCAACCATCGGCGGCGGAGCCGCCACTGCCGGCGAGGGGAGGGAAGGAGAAGGAGACGGCCACCGGCTAGAGAGAGAGAAGACGCTGCCGGCGGCGTGGAGAGAGAAACAGATTCGACGGAAAAACGGAGCAAAAGCGAAGAGGAAAGAGGAGGGAAACGGCGGTGCCGACCAGGCAGGCACCGCCACCCAAACCCGAACCTCGACGGAGGTGAGGGGGAAGATGAAGGAGGCCACCGGCGAGACAACGGCGGCCGAGGAAGGACGACGAAGGAAGAAAGGAGCCGAAACCCACCCTCCTAGGTCCGGCACTGTCGCCTGCAATGGGGAGAAACGGTGACCCAGATCGGCGTCTCCGCAACTCCGCAAGCTGGGGGGGGCGTGAAACCGGCGAAAAAGGAGACCGCCGGCCAGCCGAACCGGCCGAACGGCGGGATGAGGCACAAACCGGTCTGAAACCGGTCGCCGCCAGAAAGAAAAGGAAAAAGAAAAGAAAAAGAGAAAAAGGAAAAAAAAAAAGAAAAAAAAAAGAAAAAAGAAAAAGAAAGAAAGAAAGAAAAGAAAAAGAGGAAAAAGGAAGAAAAAGGAAGAAAAAGAGGAAAAAGGAGAATTTCGGGAATTCGGAAAAATTCCCGGAAATTCGACAACCCGGACATTTACGAAAATTCGGTAAGAAATTCCCCGGAAATTTAAATTCAAAAAAATTAAATAAATTATGAAAAAAAAATTCTAAAAATTAGAATTTTAATTCTAGAAATTATTTTCAGCAATCGGGATAAGGAATCGAGAGAAATGGAGTGCGGGCGCGATCGATAAGCGGAAGTCGCCGACCCGGAAAAAAAAAGGTAAGGGATGCATGTGAAGCACTGTAAGGATACTCAGTCTGCATATTTTAAATTGAAATATTTTATGCAATTATTTTATGAAAATTATTATGATGCATGATTTGCTGAAAATAATTTGGGAAGAAGTACTGGCTGAAAGATTTTAAACTGTATTTTCCGTGCAGGAGGTTAGTAAATCGGCAGCCGTTATGCTGCCGAAAATTTTAGAAAAACTTTATAAAATCATATTAAATGATTTTATTTCCGAATTTCGATAGTAAATCACGAAACATGAGGAAATTTCTAAATTTCATAAAACATGAATATAATGAGATGGAACTTTAGAATATTCATGTATTCGAGAATGATGATAATGAAATCATCGAAAATCCTCGGAATAGATAAATTACACGAATTATTAGATGAAAGATGAAGTGAAATATAGTGAATATTCTTATGAATTATTTTTATAAATATTTACTAAAGGATTTTAACCCTTATGGTTTTAAATTGTGGAATTTTATATTTATATAAATTCCATATAAGTTTATTTTATGATGAAAATATGGTTTTGAGACTGGTTGGCATTCCTATCATGCTGATGCATGATATGTGACCTGTTTAGTCCCGGTCGACGCCTAAATCAGTGATCCACCGAGGACAATATAGGTTATGGGTATAGATTTGACCGGCGTATTCTCTTACCCTCCGAGGTTTATAGTATGATAAGACTGATGTCTATCTTAGACTCCATAAATGATTGGTGATATGTTAAAAAAAAGGAAAGTATTTTACATAAGATGGAATATGCCAACCGGAAAATGTGATACATGATGGGTGACATGTGAAAAGAACATGTTTTATATAATATGATAAGAGAATCAATTGAATTATAGCAATTTTTACAAAATGCTCACTTAGGTACTGATTATAGTACCGTGAGATAATTCTCATAAGACATGAGATACAAACATGTAATATGTTTTCAAAAAGGAAGAAATGATAATTCTAATATTCTTTCTATGGTCTTAAATGGAATATGAGATCATAAGTACTACATGAGATCTGATAAGACAGTAGAAAGTACATATGGCGTAAAGGCCAAACCGAGCAGAGACTCGATGACTTTACCGTGTGAGCCACCTCTAGAATCCTTTGGGAACTAAGTGCTGCACGTGTTCTGATGTATTAGTAAAGGCCAAACCGAGCAGAGACTCGATGACTTTACCGTGTGAGCCACCTCTAGAATCCTTTGGGAACTAAGTGCTGCACGTGTTCTGATGTATTAGTAAAGGCCAAACCGAGCAGAGACTCGATGACTTTACCGTGTGAGCCACCTCTAGAATCCTTTGGGAACTAAGTGCTGCACGTGTTCTGATGTATTAATAAAGGCCAAACCGAGCAGAGACTCGATGACTTTACCGTGTGAGCCACCTCTAGAATCCTTTGGGAACTAAGTGCTGCACGTGTTCTGATGTGTTAGTAAAGGTCTAAGTTCTGATGGGAATGCGACAAATGTCGAAGGATGAAATAGATCTTGTGCACATGACATATGATGTGTGTGATATAACGGATTTTGTTTATATATGCCACTCAAACATGTGCTACTTGAATGTTCGTCTCGTTCACACTTAATCATACTGATAAAAAGAATGATGCCTTGTGAACTTAAGAATGGAATAGACTTTAATAGCTTATTTTGCTTTTTAAAGGACGGTACTAATTAAGAGAGTACATTAAAACATGAAATGAATTTTAAGAAATAAAATGATGATTTAACTAATATTCTTTTCAAGGATCATACGGATATTAATTATTCTATTTAAAGGCTTTATTTCGTAGAAGCATTATTTTGAAAAGAATATGAAAAAGGTTATGAAAGATTGAAAAGGAAAAGGATTTATTAATTCAAAACAAAAAGAAAAATTTTTCTCTACAGTTGCTTCTAGGTTCCGTAACAAGTATGGTATTCTAAAATACCTACCTTACTCCATTCGGATTCCTAGCCGACTGTAGTATATTTCCTACATGCGAGCCTAGAGCCCATATGAAAAATGAAAAAGATTTTCAGCATATAGGAAGCTGAGTATCAAGTGAGGCATATAATTCTCTTACTGAGCCGTGGTTTTGCTCACCCCTTAATTTTCAACATTTCAGGTTTTGATGAATGTGAGTTCAATGGATTGTGGATCCTGGCTGTACACGAAGGACAATGTGTCAGACCGACTGTTTATTTGAGGTATGATCATTTATTCTCTGTATTTAGACATGTCACAGTACTACTTATCTGATAAATTACGATAGGGGATGTGTATAATATAAACAATACATTGTAAAATTGTTTAACAGTCAGTACAAGTGAAGTATCACAGACAGCCCAACCGATTAAGATGTGTATAAGAAGATGAAAAATGTGGTCACGGGTCGTGACACTTACCAAATTACAGCAGTTAGCTTCTTCAAACCAAGAGCCATATTGAAACTGTCCAGCCCTTCCTCTCAGCTTTGCTTACTTTTCCTTAGTTTTTTTTTTTTCAGTTTGCTGAGATTTGCTTTAACAAAATCGTGAGCCAACCTCCCTTGTCTTCTCAATTTTCACCCTTCTCATGTGTAATTCACACATGCAATCTCATAAGGTTAACATATATGAATATTTACTTAATAAAAGTTTAGAAATTCTTCAACATCTCACTTTAACCTTGAAAC
Organism: Heritiera littoralis; assembly: GCA_031772115.1. Lineage (NCBI taxonomy): Eukaryota > Viridiplantae > Streptophyta > Magnoliopsida > Malvales > Malvaceae > Heritiera > Heritiera littoralis. Next base: position 3,517,980 of record JAPDPK010000052.1, on the reverse strand, counting down.
CGAAAATAGCTCCTTCACTTTCATCTTTTCCTTCTCAAATTGAGACTGGAATCTCACATGCATCAAGGGTTCAAGCATCCTTGATACCTCTTCTCTCCATCTCCTTTAAAATCTCAACTTGGTTTAAGAGACTTCATCGCCGATTCTAAGAGAAATGAGAGGTTTCGGTTTTGCCCTAAAAAATGGAGATTGGAATTCTGTTTCAAGAGGAGAGTAAGGGAGGAAACTAGTTTGAGAGATAGAACAAAGGGGCTTCACGATTTGGCAGATGGCTGATAGGTTTATTTATTTATTTTTTGGATTTATATACGATGCACTGACAATGTATAGTTTTTATATACTGTCAATGCACCAGAGGTTGACACCTCGTCAATAGGCCCTTATATGAAAATATAAATAAATTTTTTTAATTTACCCGTAAGAGCTTATTGATGAGATGTCAACCTCTGATTCATTGACAGTGTATAGAAACTATACACTGTCAGTGCATCATATACAAACTCTTATTTATTTTCATTTAATTACATTTTATGTTTTAAGCCTTACTTAAATGTTTTTCTCAGATTTCATATAGGTAGTTTAATCTAATTAAATTTGGACCCTATAAAATCTTATTCTTATTCCATTTAGGTCCTTATGGATTTCTTTTAATCATACTAAACCCCATGTTTCTAATTAAACTTTCCGATTTAATCGTTTTGTTCGATAAACCTTTTAATTACCTGATTTTCGATCCTAACTTCTGACAATTAACTGTATTGATCCACAATGATTTTAAGGGCATTCCATACATGATTGGAAAGGTCTCCAAATTAGGTTTTCAATGAAATTTGAATCACTTAAATAGGAGTTCTTTACAAAAAGTTATGCCCGCTTCATTATCGATTGCTCACAGTCAGAATTTCTTAACTATGACGTGAATCTAAAAATTCATTGCCGTTGATCCACATTGAATTAGATAGCAAGCCTTATATGGTTGGAAATATTATCAAGTCAGATTTTCAGCAAAATTTGAATCGCCTTAATCGAGTTTCCTACTAAGAGATATGCTCAATTCTTTACAGAGGTGTCAACTGACAGGTTTCACTGCACATTGTTCAACTTTGGAATTTTTCTGGTATTAATCCGTAGGGAATTAAATTACAAGCTTTTTATGGCTAAAAGGTATTTAAGTCAACTTTCATAAAAATTTTATAGTTTATCATTTTGATACTCCAATTAAGAGATATAATCGAAACAAGGTAGATTGGTCATGAGCCAAAGGTTGAAATTTTCGGTTTATTGTCAAATTCTCGGATTAGCCCAAATCATAACCACATGAAACAAATTGTTTTACCCGAAACCATTTATGATGAATTTAAGGTGCTTACATGGTTTATGGATAAGTGTGTGGTCTAGTGGGACACGCCAACTTGTCTGTACGAAAGCTTGCATTCCTACACCAAAATCCGAAAGTATCACAATTTGGCCTCTAAACATCTCTAAGGCTCATTGAACACTATTTAACATGTAAAAGAAATTGTGGTTATTACATAAACTGTAAGGATATGTGAATGCATGTTTCGGCTTAAATGAATTTTATGAAGTGATTTGGAAATTAATTACATTGGAATTAGTGAAATTATGGATACTAGCTGGTTTATAAACTGTATTTTCCATGCAAGAAGACTAGGTTAGAAAACAGTCGTTACTCTATCGAAAATTATAGAAATTCTAAGAAATCATTTCTAATATTTTTAAAGGATAGAAATAAGTAGAATTTCAAGTGATTTCCATGGTATTTATTAAAATTACATAATTTTATTATTTACCAAAAACAATATTTAAATATTCATGTTAATGAATTTTAACTACGAGAAGGTACCAGCATATGCTTATTAGTATTCTATAGATAAATAGAACATTTTCAAGAAAGAATACTGAAATGTGAATATTTTATGAATTTTTATTCATAAATTGAATATATTTTCAATATATTTCTTTATGGACTAATTGAAGATATTATCAATGAAATTGATTTCATAAATGGTGTTTCTACTGGGTATACACTGTTTTGAAACTATTAGGCCCCGTATCATGCCCATGTGTCATGTGTCACGTGTTACTGTTACTGTACTGTTATTGATAGATACTAATCCTATCTTTGACGTCCCAGTTGTCACTTGATCAGTGCACACTGTGGCCCCCATAGACTATGGCCATATGTCTCACGTGTTATTATTTCTCCCTTTTTGGGAAATTATGATAGCATGATATTCTTTGGGTGTTGCCTGGTCTCCACTATACTTTACTGTTTATTTCACTGAAAATGCTACTGGTACCGAAGTGAATGTTTTAAATGTTGACTGTATTGGTAAGTTTTAAAGTGTTAATGTATTGTTTGCTGGGTTTCTATACTAAACTGTTTATGAAAGTGTTTAAATAAAAGTGTTTATATATATTGTTTTTATTTATATATATTGAATAATACCATTTATTGTTTTCATATGATTAAAATGATTATTCATATCAATTTCAAATGTTTACTCCCTATAATCACTTCTAGGGGCCGAGACACGACAAATATTCTAAAATACCTCCCATACTCCATTCGGTTTCCTAGCCGACTATAATATCCATCTTGATTTGTACCTTAGCGCATTGTTAAGAACTAAATCTTTTAGCATATAGATTTCATAGTATCAGTTTTACATACGATTTTTTTACTGAGCACATTAGCTTACCCCCTTATTTTTCCACTCCACAAATTATCTGCAGTGACCTTTTGTTATACCATTTCGAGGATTTGGCTGCACTTTTGGTACCTCAAGGCAGCTATTAGTGGATCCTAGAGGTATATTCATTTTCTTTATATGTTCAGACATCTTTGTACATTACTACCTTTTATATAATTATGTATAGGGGATGTAAAATGATGGTACAATTTATGTAAATATTAATAATGGATAAATATAAATTTTGTTTACCCACATGTTAACTGTTACAAGTGAAAGTGAATAGTGATAAAGACATCACGACAGCCCAACCTATCACTGTTGTGTGTGTGAAATGTGATATTATTGTATATTACGGGATGTGACATATGTAGTACTATTTATCTACAGAAAGAAAATATTTTATAAAAAGACTTGGATTGCTTGTCGTTATTTTTATTTCTTAGTATTTATTTTATTTACTTTACATTGCAACATTTAATTAATTTGATTATATATGACGTAAAATCAAACATAATAATATAATTTAACTTCTAATTAATAACTAAAAATCTAAAAGACTTGAATATTGCTTGATAATTTAATGAATGTAGACACCTAATTTTGTCCGAACAATTTCTCTAAATTAAAAAATATATATATATATATGATGATAAAAAAGATATAAAAGGGGGAGCCACGGTTAAGCTAAGGAGGTGGAGGCACAACACACTGGCAAATAAAAAAAAACCCTAGAAACCTTAGAGGGAAAGATTATAAAAAGAGGGGAGGAGAGCTAGCCCCAAGGGGGAAGAGAAAACCCTAGAGGAAAAACAGAACACACGTAAAAAGAAGAAAACCCTAAGAAAACCCTTAAAAAAAAGCCTGCTGTGGCACATCGTCAGGGGCTGCTGGCTGCTACCACCGCTTCTGGCCATGCATCATCATCTTCCGTGGCCTTGCCTGACTCCCTCGCTTATTGCATCCCTGCCATCCTTACTGCTTCTACACAGGTTTTGCTTGCTGCTGCCTGGAACCTTCCCCGCAGTTGCTGCTGCTGCGTTTCTGGCCATTTTTTGGCGTCTCTTCCTTGCCTGGATTCGTCCCTGCTACCTTGCTAAGCCATAGCATTATTTCTTTCTACTCTGTCATCTTCACTACAGCCCACGCCATCATCATTTTTTTTGTCATCCTTCAGTCACGCCTTGCCATTCCTCTACACAGTCACTACCGCTCCTGCCTTTGCAACAAGTCCTCAACCACCTTACCAGTCTAGTTTTCGATTCCAACCCAGTCTCACCGTTGCATCATCTTCACCCCAAGCACGTTTCGGGCAACACCTCAGTATTACTTTACATCTACTCTACGTCGTTCCACCACTCCTTGCCGCATTGCTCCACACCTGCGTGTACTACTACAGTGCTACTTTGTGGTTGGTCATTGTCGTTGCAATATTTAAGGAAAGGAAGCAAGGAAACAGAAAGGTAAGGGACTTAGTAGTTCTTCATTTATTTATATTATATGAAAAGTTTCTTTTGATATGTTCTTTACGTTTATGATGTATGCATGTTGATTGGATTTAACTGATTTAATTAATTGATTAATTACTTGACCTTAAATAGGATTAAAACTTGATTGGTTGGTGAGTGATTTAGGTATATGTTTAAAACTTATTTGTAATGATAAAATGATTCTTTTAGTAATTTTCTTTTATGTTTAGGGATATATAAAATAAAATATAAATTTTGCTATATTTATTTATAAAAATAAAATATATTCATGCGAAAAAGGATTGATATAAGTGTAATAAAAATTATTTAACAATATGAAAATACAAAAGGGGATTACTTTGATGATGAAATATCGAGGAAATTACGCTTAAGTAATTTTCTTGAAAATTTCTAGGTAAGAAAATTCTATCTAAGACTTTACGAGCTCAATGGAGGGTCTAAATAGGGTTTTCAAAAACATGTAATCTATATCCGTTGTTAAACAAATAAGTTTAGTATAAAATAAAAATAATTAGTTATAAAATTAGAAATGATATTAATGATTTGTAATAATATAATAAAATAATAACAAGTAACAAAATAAAGCAGGAAATAAATTAGTTAATTAAAATTAGATATTAAAATAATAAAAGTGAATATAATTACTCCGATGATGAAATATCAAGATAATTACGCTTAAGTAATTTTCTCAAAAATTTCTAGGTAAGGAAATTCTATCCAAGGCCTCACCAGCTTAATGGAAGGTCTAAATAGGATTTTCAATAAAAAGTAATTTATATTCATTTTTTTAATAAAATAAACTTATTATGAAATTCAAGTATGAATAATTAGTATATTTATTGTTGAATTAACAAGAATAATTAGTTATAAAAATTAGAAACGATATTAATGATCCATGATAATACAATAGAAATAATAATAATAAATGGAATAAATAAAATTAGATATGAAAATTATAATGAAGGTGAGTATGAATTACTCTAATAATGAAATATCAAGAGAATTACGCTTAAGTGATTTTCTTGAAAATTTCTAGGTTAAAAAATTCTCTCAAGGCCTCACCAGCTTAATGGATGGTCTAAAGAGGATTTTCGATAACTAATGGCTTATATCAGTCTAAAAATAAAATAAGACATATTATGAAATTTAAATAATCAGTAACAAAGATAACTAATAAATATAAGGAAATAATAATAATAATAAAAATGATAAAATAGGATGAATAATTATCGAGATTGAGTATTGATTATTCCGAGGATAGGATTCCAAAAGGAGATTACGCTTAAGTAATACTTTTAAAATTTTTAGATCAAGCAATTTCTTTTAAGATTTTACCAACTTAATGGAAGATCTAAAAGGAATTTTTTTGGGAAAATAATTCATATTCATTCTCTAATAAAATAAATTGATAAAAGTAAGCATTAATAAAATAATACAAATACAATAGAAATAATAAAAATGATAAGATATCAAGAATGAATTAGAAGTTTGCATAAAACATTAAAATGAATCCGACGACGGAGCCTCTTCAAGCAAGTCGCATAGTACTACTTGAATACTCTTGAGGTGAGGAAGATTTTTTAAGTTGTCCCACCAGCTTAATGGAGGATGCTTAGAAATATTTTTCAATATTTAATTATTAAACTTAAGATTAACTAAGGCAAATTTGAGATAACCTAAAATTAGTTGGTACCATTTTAGGATGGGCGTTGTGAGGGTGCTAATCCTTCCTCACACGTAACCGTACTCCCGAACCCTAAATTTGAGATGCAGACTAGTCCTTATCCATAGTTTTAACAGGTGACCAATCACACCTAGTAGAATGGTTGGTGGCGACTCCATAGATTTTGTGTCTAGCTATTAGGTTTTCTCCAAAACTTAATACGTTACGACAGTTTGGCAACTCCGCTGGGGACTTTAGAGAGTCAAGCCAACGATTGGTTTTAGGTTATTTTAGGTTTGCCTTAGGTATGTTAATTTTGATGCCTTAGATATGTTAATTTTGATAAAATAATAAGACATTAATAACTACATGTTTCTTCGACACACACTTCACGTGCATGTGCATGCATTAGCCCTCTACCCGGGCTCTATCCTTTTAGGAGGAAGTAAAGTAACTACGCTCTCGTGAGGTAATACCTCTGCAATGGCTAGCGAAATACTCTCACTCAAATTGAACCTTTCCAATTGTAACCTGTAATGGGTGAGGATTGGGTGCCTTACTAGTCTTGTGTGGACGACAGTGAGGAACAATTTGGGAACCTTTAGCCCTTTTGTCTAAAGCCATGCATATAGTGAAATTAAGAAGACCAACTGTAAGATAGAGCCATATTAACCCATGCTATAGGAAATACCCATTACTTAGGACACATTTTTGATCAAGTTTATACATGAGACACAAAGAGGGTACCATGAGTTCACCAAAACATTTACATGCATCATTCATCCATTATTGTTACATGACAACTTTTTACCATATTATTCCATTCATACGCATGTAGCATCATCTCGTTTTGTTCATCTTCAATCATTGTTTTAAACAAAGCATTTTCAAAATTTTTCAAGCATCGCCACATGTGAAATGATAAATTCTTAATTGTGGCAATAAAAGATTCGAAGATAGCTCGACCAAAGGTTCATTCACACAACACTCGTTATCAAGCTAAGATCATGGAAGAAGAATCAAGCATGCGTATGGAGAAGATGGAAAAAGCTCAAGAGGAAATGAGAGGGCAATTGGCCCAAATTACAGAGCTGTTGAAAAATCTAAGCAAGGGCAAAGGAGTTGTAGAGGAAGTTGCAGTCCAAGAAGGGGTTCAACAACGCAGTATGAAAGACCCTGTCTATCCTCCTGGATTTGGTCCATTTCCAAGTCAAACATCCCAAGAAAGAAGATATCCACCTGCTTACACTGCTATACCCCAAGTGTTTGGACAAGCTCAATTCCAAGGACCCGCCTATCCTTCCCAAGGCGCAAAATCTACTGATCCCATTGAGGTGCCTGACTTAGATGACCCAGGGGAAATTGAGAAGTTGAAAGCCAAAAAAGCAGAAGAGAAAGATGAGGCGAAGTCGCAACAAAAGATTAATATGTTGGAGGAAAGGATTCGAGCTATTGAAGGCTTAGACTTCTATGGTTCCATGGATGCTACTGGGTTATGTTTGGTGTCAGACTTGGTTATTCCACCTAAGTTTAAAGCACCAGAGTTTGAGAAGTACAATGGAACTTCTTGCCCTAGGTCTCATCTTATTATGTATTGTCGGAAGATGGCTGCTTTCGCTCAAGATGATAAGCTCCTTATTTACATTTTTCAAGAAAGTCTCACTGGATCTGCTGCTAAGTGGTACAATTAATTAGATGGAACTCGAATCATCACTTGGAATGACTTGGCCAGAGCATTTATGGCTCAATATCGACATGTTGCTGATATGGCCCCTGATCGTCTGTCACTCCAAAGTATGGAAAAGAGGGCTAATGAGAGTTTCAAGCAATATGCCCAAAGGTGGCGTGATATGGCTGCGGAGGTGCAACCTCCACTTTCAGAGAACGAGCTTACCATTATGTTCGTTAATACTTTGAAGGCTCCATTTACGATAGGATGATCGGTAATGCCACTAAGAATTTTGCTGATATGGTATTGTCTGGTGAGATAATTGAGAATGCAATCAAGAGTGGAAAGATTGAAGCTCCCAACAATGTGAGAACCGATATTTTTCCTAGCTAAATAAGTATTTTTATGTAATTTAGTAACACAAAGAGATGTACTTATAAAATTTCAAGTATGAGATTATAGTACGTGTTCATAGAAGTCAAGTATCCGAAATTAAATGCGAATAATAAAATGAAAAATATATATATACACACACATATACACACGCATATATATATGATCAAAGGAAGTAAAATAGATATATATACAAGATAAGTGTGTATATGTACATGCATCACTGCAAAGTACAAGCATGAAATTAAAATATATATATATATACCTATACGTATACATATTTGGGAATATACGAATATAGGTATTAAACATATTTATAAGAACAAGAATATATATATATATATATGTATATAAATACATATATATATATGAGATATGTATATATATATATGTATAGAATGTGTATAAGGTATAAAAGAAAGATATCTTAAAAATAAAATATGTTATACACATATACAAGATATTAATAATAATAAAGAAATGAATAAATAAAACACATGGTGTATATATATAGTAAAGAAATACATGAATAAACAAATAAATCATATAATATAATAACCCAAAAGTAAAGTGGAATAAATATATATTATAAAAAAAAAGGTGATGGCCGGATTGGGTGGGAAAAAATCCCACCCAAAATCCAAAAGTGCTCTGCCGAATCCAACAAGAAATTATACCTAGAAATATACAAAAAAAAAAGAGAGAGACAAGACAACTCCCACTATCTCTTTTGTTACATTTGAAAAACAATTCATTTTTTACTCACACATCTCCCAGCCGGCTCCCATTCTTTTCGGTCAATGAAATTTTGCTACATTTTACTCTCAAATCTCAGCCCACTTTTGCGTTCCTTCACACCATTCCCGACTGTTTCTTCCTCCTCTACCATACAAACATCACTCCATTGAAGATCGGTTGAAGGCTGAAGCCACACTGAACAACAGAAAACCGAAACAATTGGTGGGTTCACGAGCTGCAAATAGAGAGGGAATGGGCTGCGAATTTTGGCAACTAGGTTAGGGTTTTAGAGGCTGAACCGAAAAGGGTTTTGTAGTGGCTGGCTTGGGGGTTTCCAGCCCTAAGCAAGGGACGCACAAGAGCTGAACGGAGGAGGCGTTGGTGGTGGTAGCAGCCGGCGTACGAGGAGCTGTCCGGTGATTGAACTGAAGGCAAAAGCAAAGTAAGGAAATGAGAAAAAAAAAAGGAAATAACAGAAAAATAAAAAGAAGAAAAAATAAGGAAAGAAGAAGTGTGAATCAAGAAGAGAATTCAAGCTTGGTTTAAGAGTTTTTACAAGAGGTAAGACTTTCTTGTTCCAAGATCTTGAAATAATATATATATATATATATATATATATATATGTATATGTATATACATTATATATATAAACACACTTTTATATATATGTTACATTGTAAGAAAGTAAATTGAAATTGAGTAATAACATATAAAAACATTATTTGATTAATAAGAAATCTTGAATATGGAGAATAATATACCTTAGATTTATATTGATTTTTTAGTTTGGAATTTGGTAAGGAAATATTTATATATACACTTATATATATATATATATATATATATATATATATAAAGATGTAGGAAAGTGAAGAAATTGAATTTTTGAAATTTATATTAAGTTAATGTCAAATATGTAAATATATATATATACACACACATATATATATATTACTTGTATATATGTGTGTGTGTGTATATATATATATATATATATATATATTACTTGCTTAAAAACAAAGAAAAAGATGAATATATGTATGTGTAGTGCATGTATAAAGACATATAATAGATTCTTAGAAATTTTATTATGCTAGTATGCTAGTGTTAAATACGTACATATATAAATATATAAATATATATATATGTATATATATATATATATATATATATATATATATATATGCTACTCACTTGAAAACTAAATAAGAGACAAGAAGAGTAATGCAAAGAAAAGAAAAAAGGGATTTGTTGAGATATAAGTACAAGTGTAATTGTATAAGTGTTTAAGATATAGTTATAATCACATATTTATATATATATATATATATATATATATATACACACACACACACACACATATAATAAAAGGAAATATTGTATACAAATTAATAAACCTCTTATTATCTTATAAAGAATATAAGTAAAGAGTTATTAAATTGAATAAGTAATGTTTGGAGAGACACATAAAGAATTTAGTTCCTCGCCAAAGAAATGAGTTGGAATAGTTAGATTCTAAGATATACAATTGATATATGATCAAAACGTAATTAAGACATGCTATTGAAACATCATTTGATTTAATTGTAGTGAATTTGGAGCGGTGTAGGAGTCTAACTTGAGTTGAGGATCGAGGAAAGGTAACCTACCAAGCACCGAGGTAAGTGGGTTAAATAAATCTTACTAGTATCATCTCGTAAGAGATGAAAGAACCCTCATTAAATAATTAATTAAATTTATATAGGATATTAGTTGGACATTACGGGTAAGACAAATAGAAAAAGTATGGTAGGATTTTTAAATCGGACATAATGTGTTTGTGAAATATGCTTATTTGAAAGGTGATTTTGCTGTGAATTATGTAATGTGTTATGTGTGATGGCTCTCTTATGATTACTGAACATGTTAACATATTGTTATGCTTTGAGTATGGACATGTGTTTTGAGTACTAAATATACATATCACTCCCGATGTTGAGTCAATGGACCGTAATCAGCACCTAGTTATATTTGTCGAAAGCTAGGAAAACTAAAGGCCAAACCGAGCAAAGACTCGAATTCCGAACCGTGAGAGCCACCTCTAGAGTCCTTCGGGAACTAAGTGCTACATGAGTTTCGATGTACTAAAGGCCCAACCGAGCAAAGACTCGAATTCCGAACCGTGGGAGCCACCTCTAGAGTCCTTCGGGAACTAAGTTCTACATGAGTTTCGATGTACTAAAGGCCCAACCGAGCAAAGACTCGAATTCCGAACCGTGGGAGCCACCTCTAGAGTCCTTCGGGAACTAAGTGCTACACGAGTTCCAACGAAATATAAAAGTCATAGGATATTGTGATGATAAGTAAGTGATTGTGATTCGTGAATGTGACGAATGTCGAAGGATGAAACAGATCTGAGGCATATGACATACAACGTGTGTGATTATTGGATTATGTTTGTACATGTCATTTGAATATATGTTACTTGAATGTTTGTTTCTTTCGATTATTGGATTATGTTATATGTGCCATTTGAACATGTACGATTTGAACGTTCGTTTCTTTCGATTATTGGATTATGTTATATATGCCATTTGAACATGCGCGATTTGAACGTTCGTTTCTTTCGATTATTGGATTATGTTATATATGCCATTTGAACATGTGCGACTTGAACGTTCGTTTCTTTCGATTATTGGAATTATGTTATATATGCCATTTGAATATGTACTACTTGAATGTTCGCTCTTCCACACTTAATTATACTGATAAAGAGAATGATATCTTGTGAAATCAAGGATGAAATGTAAGCATGAACAAGTTTATTACATTTGTGCACTTACGGAATGATAATAAACCTTAGTATAATCCATACATGCTAATTTACAATAACTCAAGCATGTATGATCATGTTTTACGATATGAGCCTAGTATGTTTTATTTAAACTACTTACTGAGCCGTGGATTGCTCACCCCTTAATTTAACAACTGCAGATCATACGAGTTGATAGCCGGCTCAGGCTTCGTGTAGGCTCCCGGGAAACCGTACCTAGTAGTGGTACCCATTTGCGTTCTCCAGAGCTAGCATTTTGTATTTTGAGGTATACTGCTAGTATATCATTTTGATAATCATGTATACGTTAACTTTCACAGTACTAGGAAAATATGTGGGATGTAACTATGGATCGCACTAGATGACTATGTGAGTCTAGGTGGTTATCGAGTCCGATCCAGGTCTTAATTTATGTTTTGAATTATGTATAATGTGGTAGATACGAACTTAGTAACGGTTAAACTCTCGAGATCTTGAAATACGTGATTGCATGAAATTGTGGAGAAACACTAGCTGCTGTATTATGTGAATTAAAAATGTGTTTTAGTGCAAGGAATTATACCTGGGGAAATTGATGAAATACAAAGGGGAGGTTTTCGATCTGTTTCTTTTGGGAATAGTAAAATAGGACGAAAATCATAAGAAAAACCTCTTTGAGAAACGTGTTATAGCTCGAGAAATAATATGAGTAAGATAGGATCGGAATTTAGATACTAAACTAACACCGAATACAAACCGTAAGTAGAAAAAGAAAAATTTGGTTCGAAATTTTCATAAGCAAATCAAGTAAGTGTTAAGTGGATGTCATCGGCCTTCGGGTCGTGACAGATTAAATGGTATCAAAGCCTGGTTTGTCTAGTACGTGTTAGTGTAGTTTAGACCGTCTGTAGTGTTACATCCCATGTACTGTGAAATTTATGTTTGGAAATTACTCATTTATTGACTTATACTGAGATCAATCTACTCGTGGTATAGTTCGTTTTTAATTCGAATTAGAATAAGGAGGATTGGACGTAAAGGTGGGCCCGAAAGGCCACCTCGAAGGTCGACGATGCAACCATCGACTCCATTACCCTCATATGCTGGACATGTAATAGGCTACATATAAAGTTAGAAACTTTAAGTCATCTATTGCATACTAGCACTCCATTCAAGGAAGTCTTAGATGAAAGGGATTGCTTATCATCAGTGTAAAGTGAAGGCCAGAAATAAAAACCTAATAGTAGAATCGATATTGTTGCACTTTTACGACATTGGTTTCATTTTGGGTATAGACTGGATAGTCACCCATAGTACTGTCAATGCTTGAGTGTTAAATGCTCAATAAATGCTGAAAACTGTTCTAAATGCATGTGTTTTGCAGTGAAATTTAATGATAACAAGGTGCATAAAACGGTTTAGTTGTGGATAGCCTCAAGAAGTGAGACAATGGCCTGTAAGGTAGTGTGATGTACAACAAGAATTGAAAAGGCACAATAGCCAATAGGTAATATTCGGTTGTGGAGATTGATATGGTATGCCTGTCGAGGCTTCAGAATTTCGTCTGATGGAATTACTTGTGAAGTAATCTAGCATAGTTAGCCAAAGATAGGTCATGCAATAATCTGAGATGATCAATTGGAATACGATTTGCTTTGAAAGTGATAGAATTATTGCCTCTTATATGATTGATGCAGAAATAGGTATTGATTGAAAGATGCAAGAGGAATTCGTCGATATGGAATTGCCGAAACGTATGATAGGTACTATGAGGCTTTTGATAGAGCAAAAAAAAATGGATGTTAAGAGATAAGAGATTATGAAAATTATGGAATAAGCTTGGATACATGAGCATGGTGTTGAGATATAAATTTGAGTTATGATGGTGCATCCTAAGAATATATATATATATATGATCAAGCATTGAAATAAGGGACATGTATGAGAGTTACATAGAATGATTTACATGAAATGTTTTAAATTGCATAAAATATAGATTTATTTCAAATGCATATGATGTTCTAATTGTTTTAATTTGCATAAAGTCTTAATATGTTTTTAAATAGCATAAATGATATTTTAAATTATTTTTACATAAACGATTTATTATTTATTTATGTACCAACGAGTTATTGGTATATTTAAAGTTTTCAATGAGTTTTTAATGAGTTTTATTTCTTCCAAATTTAATAATCATTCTTTTATATTATTTATGAAAATGTTTTGAGACAGTTGCTCCTTAGTGATCATGCATACTGAGTGTATACGACTGCGAGATCCTGATCAAATCCGCAGATTTATGACTGTGGGAAATGGTCAAACCCACAGGTTTTCACAGTGAGCACCTGACCCGTGCGAACTGTGATTGTCGACGATAGCCACTCGTTACTGATTTTCCTTTTGGGAATACTGTATCATGCATGATTCTACTGGATGTGATTGTCTCCACTGAACTGAATGTGAAATGATATGGATGTTAAAATGATTTAAATATTGATTTGTTGATTTAAAAAAAATTGTCTAACTTCCTTATGGATTTAAGAGATGTTCAAGATCTCGTACATGTTGAGAAGTGTATGGCCTTCAGAAAACAATGTGATTTAGAAAATATGTGAATTGGAAACTACATGAATTTCAAATTATTTGACTATTGAAATTTGCCTTTTTGAATTACATGGACCTTGAGAGTCTAATGAATTGAACCTTATGATTTTGAACTATGTGGATTCAGAACTTAGAAGGCTCTTCAGATTTCTCACTATTAGAGTCAAAATGAACGCAACGTGTTGTAAAGAGGTCTTTAAATGGAAATTTGAGATCATTAGAACATGTCGTGTAAGATAATAAATTGATGTAGAAGTTAAGATTATGTGAAATAAGAAACTAGAGACCATCATGTCTTGGCATTGGTCTTAACTTAGTTTGATAGTTTCTAAATTATAAGAGGATAAAAGGTCACAATGTGTGATCTAATGAGATATGTCCAATTCGGTGGACCTATTGAGTATTAAGCTTTGAAATTGATACGAGAACGATACGATCTTTAAGATAAGTGATAATATGGAAAAACTATTCTTCAAATTACAGGACTTTAATATGATATGAGATAGAGATAACGATAGAGAAAAGCTCCCTCATTTGTTGGGAGGGCATTGATCAATACAGGAATAACTTAAAAAGCAGCTATGTGAGTTGCTAGAGAAGGGTTTTACACACCCAAGGGTATCACCATAAAGGCTCCGGTATTGGTAGTGAAAAAGATAGACGATAGCTTGAAATTGTATATAGATTATAAGCAGTTAAATCAGGCGACAGTTAAGAATAAATAACTGCTACCTATGATTAATGACTTATTGGATGACCCAATTTATAAGATTGATTTGAGATTGAGATGATGAAAGTAAGAAATTGATTTGAGATTGAGATGATGAAAGTAAGAATTATGCTTGTGATGTCTTATACACTAAGAGTACATTTACGTATGTAATTGTATACATATACATTTGTGTATTGCAAAGGTAAGAGTTAAGATTATGCTATTATGTGGATTGTTGAGGAAGTGAAAGACTCATGTGGGGATGGACTGGAATTGGCACGTATGATTTCATCATACTATGCAATGGTTGGTGCAAATGAATTTTCTGTAAAAAAGTGGAAACCTGATCATGAGTGAACATAATCAATGATTACAGAACGTGAGGTGCCTGTGGTGAACTACTTTCTTGTGGAAAAGTGAATTATGACCCATCTAGTAAATTAAATGGGAAAAACTTGGAGTGTGACCTTGTGGAAATAGGTTACATAGGTTAGTTACTCTATGACACTACGATAATGATGTATTGAAAACGGTATTTGTGATACGTATAAGGAGTGTCATGTGTTTACTGTGTATAATGATTATTGTAAGGTGATTTTCATGTCTTGAGGTATTGTTGAGAGAGTTAATTGATGTGTGATAGATTCATTGAGGCCATGGAAAATTGTTAATTTTGATCATTATTGTAGTAACAAGATTGAGAAAATATTGAATTACGACATTTTGTGAATCCTACTATGTAGGATGCTTATGTAAAAGTATATGTTTATAAAAATTGTGTACTCTTATTGACTAATGAGCGCATATAAGCTTGTGTAGTGCATAAGAAACGTGGATACAAGACATAAAATTTTGACCTTTTTGATATAACATGTGACGAATGTATTTAGCATGGTGTGGAAATCATGTTAAGGTGTTTGAAATAGATGATTATAGTGGTGACAGACATTTTGGTTAGTACTATACTTATGAATCGATTGAGATGGTTTACTAAGGTATAATGAAAAGATATGCATTCCAAATAGTGAAGTCATAAGGAGACAAATAACGAAAGAGGCACATGAATTCTAGGTACACGATGCACCCGAGAATATGAAGATGCCCTAGAATTTGCACGAAGTGTATCTTTGGGTTGGTGCAAAGAAAGATATAGTGACTTTTGTGCCCAGATGCTTAGCGTACTAAAAAGTTAAGATCGAGCACTAGAAACCAATAGGGTTGCTCAATCCTTTACACGTGCCAACTCGGAAATAGGAGCATGTAATTAGGGGCTTCACCATAGGGTACACTAAGACCATAGGAGTCACGATGAAATTCGGATTATTATTGAGGGATTAACCAAGTCCTCACACTTCCTAGCTATAAAGGCTATTAATTCAGTCAGTGCCTTAACATAGAAGTATGTTAGAGAAAGTTTCTGAGAAGATAAAGTCCATATGTGATTGGTTAGAGACAGAAGAGTTATGTCGAGAACCAGAAAAGACACTTAGAGTTTCAAGTTGGTGATAAAGTGTTTTTGAAGATCTCTCCGTTTAAAGGCATAATGAGATTTGGTAAGAAAGAGAAGTTGAGCTCTCAGTATATTGCTCTGTTTGAAATACTGGAGAGGATTGGTGACGTAGCATATCGACTAGCACTACCACCAGAGCTATCAGATGTGCATAACGTCTTTCATGTGTCGATGCTACGGAAATATCATCCGGACCCATCCCATGTCATTGAGTATGAGCCATTGGAGATTAGAGAGGACTTAAGTTATGTTGAGAGACCGCTTCGGATTTTGGATCGAAAGGATAAAGTGCTGCGGTCCAAGACAATTCCCTTGGTAAAGGTGCTTTGGCAACATCACTCCTCAGAAGAAGCTACATGGGAGTTGGAGAGTCTCATGAAAGAGAAGTACCCCCACTTGTTCTAGGATAACTTGTAGCAATTTGGAGGACCAAATCTTTAAGGTGGGGAGGATGTGAGAACCGATATTTTTCCTAGCTAAATAAGTATTTTTATGTAATTTAGTAACACAAAGAGATGTACTTATAAAATTTCAAGTATGAGATTATAGTACGTGTTCATAGAAGTCAAGTATCCGAAATTAAATGCGAATAATAAAATGAAAAATATATATATACACACACATATACACACGCATATATATATCAAAGGAAGTAAAATAGATATATATACAAGATAAGTGTGTATATGTACATGCATCACTGCAAAGTACAAGCATGAAATTAAAATATATATATATACCTATACGTATACATATTTGGGAATATACGAATATAGGTATTAAACATATTTATAAGAACAAGAATATATATATGTATATAAATACATATATATATATATGAGATATGTATATATATATATATGTATAGAATGTGTATAAGGTATAAAAGAAAGATATCTTAAAAATAAAATATGTTATACACATATACAAGATATTAATAATAATAAAGAAATGAATAAATAAAACACATGGTGTATATATATAGTAAAGAAATACATGAATAAACAAATAAATCATATAATATAATAACCCAAAAGTAAAGTGGAATAAATATATATTATAAAAAAAAAGGTGATGGCCGATTGGGTGGGAAAAAATCCCACCCAAAATCCAAAAGTGCTCTGCCGAATCCAACAAGAAATTATACCTAGAAATATACAAAAAAAAAAAGAGAGAGACAAGACAACTCCCACTATCTCTTTTGTTACATTTGAAAAACAATTCATTTTTTACTCACACATCTCCCAGCCGGCTCCCATTCTTTTCGGTCAATGAAATTTTGCTACATTTTACTCTCAAATCTCAGCCCACTTTTGCGTTCCTTCACACCATTCCCGACTGTTTCTTCCTCCTCTACCATACAAACATCACTCCATTGAAGATCGGTTGAAGGCTGAAGCCACACTGAACAACAGAAAACCGAAACAATTGGTGGGTTCACGAGCTGCAAATAGAGAGGGAATGGGCTGCGAATTTTGGCAACTAGGTTAGGGTTTTAGAGGCTGAACCGAAAAGGGTTTTGTAGTGGCTGGCTTGGGGGTTTCCAGCCCTAAGCAAGGGACGCACAAGAGCTGAACGGAGGAGGCGTTGGTGGTGGTAGCAGCCGGCGTACGAGGAGCTGTCCGGTGATTGAACTGAAGGCAAAAGCAAAGTAAGGAAATGAGAAAAAAAAAGGAAATAACAGAAAAATAAAAAGAAGAAAAAATAAGGAAAGAAGAAGTGTGAATCAAGAAGAGAATTCAAGCTTGGTTTAAGAGTTTTTACAAGAGGTAAGACTTTCTTGTTCCAAGATCTTGAAATATATATATATATATATATATGTATATGTATATACATTATATATATAAACACACTTTTATATATATGTTACATTGTAAGAAAGTAAATTGAAATTGAGTAATAACATATAAAAACATTATTTGATTAATAAGAAATCTTGAATATGGAGAATAATATACCTTAGATTTATATTGATTTTTCAGTTTGGAATTTGGTAAGGAAATATTTATATATACACTTATATATATATATATATATATATATATATATATATATATAAAGATGTAGGAAAGTGAAGAAATTGAATTTTTGAAATTTATATTAAGTTAATGTCAAATATGTAAATATATATATATATATATATATATACACACACACATATATATATATATTACTTGTATATATGTGTGTGTGTATATATATATATATATATATTACTTGCTTAAAAACAAAGAAAAAGATGAATATATGTATGTGTAGTGCATGTATAAAGACATATAATAGATTCTTAGAAATTTTATTATGCTAGTGTTAAATACGTACATATATAAATATATATATGTGTGTATATATATATATATGTATGTATATATATATATATATATATATATATATATATATATATATATGCTACTCACTTGAAAACTAAATAAGAGACAAAGAAGAGTAATGCAAAGAAAAGAAAAAGGGATTTGTTGAGATATAAGTACAAGTGTAATTGTATAAGTGTTTAAGATATAGTTATAATCACATATTTATATATATATATATATATATATACACACACACACACACACACACACACACAATAAAAGGAAATATTGTATACAAATTAATAAACCTCTTATTATCTTATAAAGAATATAAGTAAAGAGTTATTAAATCGAATAAGTAATGTTTGGAGAGACACATAAAGAATTTAGTTCCTCGCCAAAGAAATGAGTTGGAATAGTTAGATTCTAAGATATACAATTGATATATGATCAAAACGTAATTAAGACATGCTATTGAAACATCATTTGATTTAATTGTAGTGAATTTGGAGCGGTGTAGGAGTCTAACTTGAGTTGAGGATCGAGGAAAGGTAACCTACCAAGCACCGAGGTAGGTGGGTTATAATAAATCTTACTAGTATCATCTCGCAAGAGATGAAAGAACCCTCATTAAATAATTAATTAAATTTATATAGGATATTAGTTGGACATTACGGGTAAGACAAATAGAATAAGTATGGTAGGATTTTTAAATCGGACATAATGTGTCTATGAAATATGCTTATTTGAAAGGTGATTTTGCTGTGAATTGTGTAATGTGTTATGTGTGATGGCTCTCTTATGATTACTGAACATGTTAACATATTGATATGCTTTGAGTATGGACATGTGATTTGAGTACTAAATATACATATCGCTCTCGATGTTGAGTCAATGGACCCTAATCAGCACCTAGTTATATTTGTCGAAAGCTAGGAAAACTAAAGGCCAAACCGAGCAAAGACTCGAATTCAGAACCGTGGGAGCCACCTCTAGAGTCCTTCGGGAACTAAGTGCTACACGAGTTTCGATGTACTAAAGGCCCAACCGAGCAAAGACTCGAATTCCGAACCGTGGGAGCCACCTCTAGAGTCCTTCGGGAACTAAGTGCTACATGAGTTTCGACGTACTAAAGGCCCAACTGAGCAAAGACTCGAATTTCGAACCGTGGGAGCCACCTCTAGAGTCCTTCGGGAACTAAGTGCTACACGAGTTCCAACGAAATATAAAAGTCATAGGATATTGTGATGATAAGTAAGTGATTGTGATTCGTGAATGTGACGAATGTCGAAGGATGAAACAGATCTGAGGCATATGACATACAACGTGTGTGATTATTGGATTATGTTTATACATGTCATTTGAATATATGTTACTTGAATGTTTATTTCTTTTGATTATTGGATTATGTTATATGTGCCATTTGAACATGTACGATTTGAACGTTCGTTTCTTTCGATTATTGGATTATGTTATATATGCCATTTGAACATGTGCGATTTGAACGTTCGTTTCTTTCGATATTGGATTATGTTATATATGCCATTTGAACATGTGCGACTTGAACGTTCGTTTCTTTCGATTATTGGAATTATGTTATATATGCCATTTGAATATGTACTACTTGAATGTTCGCTCTTCCACACTTAATTATACTGATAAAGAGAATGATATCTTGTGAAATCAAGGATGAAATGTAAGCATGAACAAGTTTATTACATTTGTGCACTTACGGAATGATAATAAACCTTAGTATAATCCATACATGCTAATTTACAATAACTCAAGTATGTATGATCGTGTTTTACGATATGAGCCTAGTATGTTTTATTTAAACTACTTACTGAGCCGTGGATTGCTCACCCCTTAATTTAACAACTGCAGATCATACGAGTTGATAGCCGGCTCAGGCTTCATGTAGGCTCCCGGGAAACCGTACCTAGTAGTGGTACCCATTTGCGTTCTCCGGAGCTAGCATTTTGTATTTTGAGGTATACTGCTAGTATATCATTTTGATAATCATGTATACGTTAACTTTCACAGTACTAGGAAAATATGTGGGATGTAACTATGGATCGCACTAGATGACTATGTGAGTCTAGGTGGTTATCAAGTCCGATCCAGGTCTTAATTTATGTTTTGAATTATGTATAATGTGGTAGATACGAACTTAGTAACGGTTAAACTCTCGAGATCTTGAAATACGTGATTGCATGAATTTGTGGAGAAACACCAGCTGCTGTATTATGTGAATTAAAAATGTGTTTTAGTGTAGGGAATTATACATGGGGAAATTGAAGAAATACAAAGGGGAGGTTTTCGATCTGTTTCTTTTGGGAATAGTAAAATAGGACGAAAATCATAAGAAAAACCTCTTTGAGAAACGTGTTATAGCTCGAGAAATAATATGAGTAAGATAGGATCAGAATTTAGATACTAAACTAACATCGAATACAAACCGTAAGTAGAAAAAGAAAAATTTGGTTCGAAATTTTCATAAGCAAATCAAGTAAGTGTTAAGTGGATGTCATTGGCCTTCGGGTCGTGACAAACAATATTGAGAAGAAAGGAGGAGCCAACAAAAGAAGGGAAGAAGAAGTCCATGCTGTGGCATATGGAAGGCAATATGGAGGCTATGTCCCACAACACCCTTATCACATGCCACAACCTTACTACCCTACTCAAAATCCTTACCATTCATACCCCAAGGTTAATGTTCAACCTAATCCCCACATACTTGCCCCAACTTTTCAACCAACTAAGCAGTTCAATAAACAAGAGGGCAATCATAATACATCATGGCCAAAAAGAGAAAGGACTCCCATTGAACCAATCCCTATGACCTACATTGAGTTGTATCCAAAATTGATCAAAGGACAACTCATTGCACCCATCTATATGGAACCTCTCAAGCCTCTATATCCAAAGTGGTATGATGAGAATGCTCGATGCGAGTATCACTTCGGGAACGTGGGTCATTCTCTAGAGAACTGCACTGCACTAAAGTATAGAGTGCAAGGATTGATAAAAGCTGGCATGTTGAGTTTTGAAACGAAAGGGGAACCGACTACAAATGCAAACCCATTGCCTGACCATACTAATGAGGGATGAGTCTTGTGGGACATAAAGAGTTCGGGTAGTGCAAGTTGGAAGATTTATAAATTCTAGTTTTGATTTTGCTTTCTTTTTCTTTAAGTAATACAAGATAGTTTTTGAAGTGCTTAAGCCCATAAGCATGAGATAAAGTTTTATGTATGGGCTAACTTTTATTTATTTCCCTTTCAATAAAGTGACTAATGTGATGTATTGTCAATTTCTCATTCTATTCATTTGCCATTTCTCACATACTCACCATATCTTTCATTCAAAGTATCCAAATAATGAACATGATGATAATGATGTCAATAAATCTAGGGTTCAATTTTGAAAGAACTACTAGGGTTGATGAATTAATAGTATGCCAATGTTGCGAAAGCAAGAAAATGAAGGAAAGGTTGCTCACCATCCGCACTTGATAGACAGTACGAGAAAGGTGAATCTCTTACGGAAGCTTCTAACAAGTTTGTCATTATTCAATAAATGATCTTTAATGAGAGTATTTACATTTGAAATGATAAATGGCCTTCTTTCACTATCCTTCAAGCATGAGTAAATTATCCTTTGATTACCCCTTTTGAGCTTATTATATTTTTGTAATATAACCCACCAAGGATCACCCTCCATACTATGGGCAAGGAAGATGAAATAAAGAAATTTTGAGGGCACAAATGAAAGTGTTCATGATGACTCGATGGGCAAAAAAAAATTAGCCTAGTTTTGTGAAAAAAAAAAGAAAAAGGGTTTGAATTCAAAAAGAAAACCCAAAAAAAAGAGCAAGAAACAAAATGAGTGAATTAGAAAGGGGCAAAATGCCTAAATGTTTTACTTGATAAAAAGTGATCCCTTGGTTTATAAACCTTGAAACACATTTTGGGCCTACTATATCCTTTTCTTTCATAAGCCTTCACCCGAGCCTACATTACGTGCTTTTAAAAGCCCATTTAGATCAAATGTAAATGCTTAAATTGAAGAATCATGCATTGAATGAAGACATACTTGTACAATGAGATAATGATCCTTTGAAGGTTTGATAGAGACAAAAGAAGTAGATTAAGTTGAATGAAGAAACCCATGAGCATCAGAAACTATCTTGGATCAAAATCAAGAATGCCTATTAGGGGGCATTAATTTGGATTGAGCACTGAAGGCTGAAATTCATCAAAGTCAATGAAGTTGAAAAAGGAAGCAGAATAAAAAATAAAAAAAGGAAAAAAATAAAAGGAAGAAAAAAAGAAAAAAAAGAGAAAAAGGAGGATTCAAGTTGAAAACCCGAAAAAGGCAGTTTGAATCAGTTGAGGGGGGCACCTAAGTTGAAAACTGAAAAAAGGCGACTTAGGAAAATATCAACATCAAAAAGTTTTGATACGAGGGCAAGATTGGCAGACACTACATGAAAGAACATATCAACCTAAGAGTGGGCTTTGGAAAAGAATTTTAGATTGACTTGATTGAAATTGTCAGAATGTTCATTAAATGGATACTAAAAACCTTATTCCAAACAGATTGTCTCATTGGTTTTTCTGGATTTCATGTTCCTTTTCTAAGAATGAATATCTATACCTCTCATGATCATTTATTCCACCCCTATAATAAATTGAGAAGATGTATGAGTGCATTACATTGGTGGTCAAGTTGAAAGGAAAATAAATGAAAAAAAAATTTCTTTTGAGAAATCTTGCATTACTAAAAAAGAGAAAGAAACAAAAGTGAATGATGAATATATAAATCTGAAAACATGATGCCTAGTCTTCGGGCATAATTGGACTAGGACTCAATAGAAGATGGGATGAGAAAGGAAGATAAAGGATTTAAACAAGAAGAATTCAATAGACAGAATGGACTTGAGAGAGACAAGATGAACTTGAGAATCTTGTTACCACAATTGAGAATGCATTTGCATATATTCATGGAATAATGCAGGGGGCATGACATTGACTTGTGCATAACATTCATGGCATTCATCATATTCATGACATGCATGACATTTCATTAGTGCATTTTGACATTGAACTGTATGTTAAGACATGAGGATAAGAAGTTCTGAATGATTAAAATTTTGAGGAAAAGAGAAAATATAAGAGATGGTAATTTGAAAAAATGATGAGGTATGAGAAGATGATGAGAAAATACTTTTTTAAAAAAACCTTAGATTAGAGTAAAGTCCAGTTTAGCTGGCACCTTAAAGGAGGATGAGGCCTAATATTGTTGGCATCAAAATGAAAGTTAAGCCCAGTCAAACCCATGTTAACTGGCATTCTGAATGAAACTTTTATTTTTCAAAAGTCTCAATGCCTCTGGTGAGAGGAGCACAAGATTATTTTTCAAAGTTCCAATGCCTCTGGTGAGAGGAGCACAAGGTTATTTTCCAAAAGTCTCAATGCCTCTGGTAAGAGGAGCACAAGTTTATTTTTCAAAGTTCCAATGCCTCTGGTGAGAGGAGCACAAGATTATTTTTCAAAGTTCCAATGCCTCTGGTGAGAGGAGCACAAGGTTATTTTCCAAAAGTATCAATGCCTTTGGTAAGAGGAGCACAAGTTTATTTTTCAAAGTTCCAATGCCTCTGGTGAGAGGAGCAAAAGGTTATTTTCCAAAAGTCTCAATGCCTCTGGTGAGAGGAGCAAAAGGTTATTTTTCAAAAGTCTCAATGCCTCTGGTGAGAGGAGCACAAGAATTTTTTCAAAGTTCCAATGCCTCTGGTGAGAGGAGCACAAGATTATTTTTCAAAGTTCAAATGCCTCTGGTGAGAGGAGCACAAGGTTATTTTTCAGAAGTCTCAATGCCTCTGGTAAGAGGAGCACAAGATTATTTTTTAAAGTTTCAATGCCTCTGGTGAGAGGAGCACAAGGTCATTTTTCAAAGTTTTATAGCCTCTGGTGAGAGGAACTAAATGTTTCTTAAAAATTGTAAATATTTTGCAAAAAAAAAAAAAAAAAAAAGAAAAAAATAATAATAATAATAATAAAATCCGGACAAAATAGTTGTCTAATTGTCTTTGCACAATTCCTGATTTTCAGAAAATGTACAAAGAGGGGCAACTGTAGACACCTAATTTTGTCCGAACAATTTCTCTAAATTAAAAATATATATATATGATGATAAAAAAGATATAAAAGGGGGAGCCACGGTTAACCTAAGGAGGTGGAGGCACAACACATAGGCAAATAAAAAAAAACCCTAGAAACCTTAGAGGGAAAGATTATAAAAAGAGGGGAGGAGAGCTAGCCGCAGGGGGGAAGAGAAAACCCTAGAGGAAAAATAGAACACACGTAAAAAGAAGAAAATCCTAAAAAAAACCTGCTGTGGCACATCGTCAGGGGCTGCTGGCTACTACCACCGCTTCTGGCCATGCATCATCATCTTCCATAGCCTTGCCTGACTCCCTTGCTTATTGCATCCCTGCCATCCTTACTGCTTCTACACAGGTTTTGCTTGCTGCTGCCTGGAACCTTCCCCGCAATTGTGCTGCTGCGTTTCTGGCCATTTTCTGGCCTCTCTTCCTTGCCTGGATTCGTCCCTACTACCTTGCTAAGCCACAGCATTATTTCTTTCTACTCTGTCATCTTCACTACAGCCCACGCCATCATCATTTTTTTTGCCATCCTTCATTCACGCCTTGCCATTCCTCTACACAGTCACTACCGCTCCTGCCTTTGCAACAAGTCCTCAGCCACCTTACCAGTCTAGTTTTCGATTCCAACCCAGTCTCACCACTGCATCATCTTCACCCCAAGCACGTTTCGGGCAACACCTCAGTATTACTTTACATCTGCTCTACGTCGTTCCACCACTCCTTGCCGCATTGCTCCACACCTGCGTGTACTGCTACAGTGCTACTTTGTGGTTGGTCATTGTCGTTGCAATATTTAAGGAAAGGAAGCAAGGAAACAGAAAGGTAAGGGACTTAGTGGTTCTTCATTTATTTATATTATATGAAAAGTTTCTTTTGATATGTTCTTTACGTTTATGATGTATGCATGTTGATTGGATTTAACTGATTTAATTAATTGATTAATTACTTGACCTTAAATAGGATTAAAACTTGATTGGTTGGTGAGTGATTTAGGTATATGTTTAAAACTTATTTGTAATGATAAAATGATTCTTTTAGTAATTTTCTTTTATGTTTAGGGATATATAAAATAAAATATAAATTTTGTTATATTTATTTATAAAAATAAAATATATTCATGCGAAAAAGGATTGATATAAGTGTAATAAAAATTATTTAACAATATGAAAATACAAAAGGGGATTACTCTGATGATGAAATATCGAGGAAATTACGCTTAATTAATTTTCTTTGAAAATTTCTAGGTAAGAAAATTTCTATCTAAGACTTTACCAGCTCAATGGAGGGTCTAAATAGGGTTTTCAAAAACATGTAATCTATATCCGTTGTTAAACAAATAAGTTTAGTATAAAATAAAAATAATTAGTTATAAAATTAAAAATGATATTAATGATTTGTAATAATATAATAAAATAATAGCAAGTAACAAAATAGAGAAGGAAATAAATTAGTTAATTAAAATTAGATATTAAAATAATAAAAGTGAATATAATTACTCCGATGATGAAATATCAAGATAATTACACTTAAGTAATTTTCTCAAAAATTTCTAGGTAAGGAAATTCTATCCAAGGCCTCACCAGCTTAATGGAAGATCTAAATAGGATTTTCAATAAAAAGTAATTTATATTCATTTTTTTAATAAAATAAACTTATTATGAAATTCAAGTATGAATAATTAGTATATTTATTGTTGAATTAACAAGAATAATTAGTTATAAAAATTAGAAACGATATTAATGATCCATGATAATACAATAGAAATAATAATAAGAAATGGAATAAATAAAATTAGATATGAAAATTATAATGAAGGTGAGTATGAATTACTCTAATAATGAAATATCAAGAGAATTACGCTTAAGTGATTTTCTTGAAAATTTCCAGGTTAAAAAATTCTCTCAAGGCCTCACCAGCTTAATGGATGGTCTAAAGAGGGTTTTCGATAACTAATGGCTTATATCAGTCTAAAAATAAAATAAGACATATTATGAAATTTAAATAATTAGTAACAAAGATAACTAATAAATATAAGGAAATAATAATAATAATAAATGATAAAATAGGATGAATAATTATCGAGATTGAGTATTGATTATTCCGAGGATAGGATTCCAAAAGGAGATTACACTTAAGTAATACTTTTGAAATTTTTAGGTCAAGCAATTTCTTTCAAGATTTTACCAACTTAATGGAAGATCTAAAAGGAATTTTTTTAGGAAAATAATTTCATATTCATTCTCTAATAAAATAAATTGATAAAAGTAAGCATTAATAAAATAATACAAATACAATAGAAATAATAAAAATGATAAGATAGCAAGAATGAATTAGATAGGGGTCAAAATTAGAAGTTTGCATAAAACATTAAAATGAATCCGACGACGGAGTCTCTTCAAGCAAGTCGCATAGTACTACTTGAATACTCTTGAGGTGAGGAAGATTTTTTAAGTTGTCCCACCAGCTTAATGGAGGATGCTTAGAAATATTTTTCAATATTTAATTATTAAGCTTAAGATTAACTAAGGCAAATTTGAGATAACCTAAAATTAGTTGGTACCATTTTAGGATGGGCGTTGTGAGGGTGCTAATCCTTCCTCACACGTAACCGTACTCCCGAACCCTAAATTTAAGATGCAGACCAGTCCTTATCCATAGTTTTAACAGGTGACCAATCACACCTAGTAGAATGGTTGGTGGCGACTCCATAGATTTTGTGTCTAGCTATTAGGTTTTCTCCAAAACTTAATACGTTACGACAATGAATATTTATTTTTATTTCTAAATTTGAATTTGATTTACTTTGCATTGCAACATCTAATTAAGTTAATTATAAATGACGTAAAATCAATTATAGAAAATATAAATTAACTTCTATTTAATAATTAAAATGAAATGTACATTAGGTTATTAGATATTTCCTAAGTATACTACAAAAGAAAGTTGTTTTATGGTACCAAAAGCATTAGTTAGAATAAGGTCGGATCCATAGGTTATCAACTTTGTTGCTCCCTTCCAAAGCTTCATTTGGTATTGTCATAATGTTATGAGTATTATCACTAAAATCTTTTGGTTTCAACAAGGATACATACACCCACATGTCATTCAAGAACTTCTTTGTGTTTTTACTCATCTAGCTATGTCAAAACTTGTTTTACTAGAACTTGTTAGATTTAAAAAAGACAAAACTTGGAGCCTTTGTTCTCTTTGCTTACCCCCTAAGCAAATCAATATAATACCACATACACGTATATATGGCTTCGAGTCCATGGCATTTTTTGTCCGCCAATTTTGAACAGTGCTATCCCAACTCAACTTTCCTTTGACTAAAATATTTTGCTATGCTTCTCCTCTATAATGCCTCTACATTCCTCGCATCTTACCATCTTTTAAAAAATATTTTCTCGCTCTCAATCTACATTGATGAGAAGCTAAGATTATTCAATGAAACATTATCATCGTCTTTTAAGGCTTCATTAAAATCCTTACAACTCATGTTGTCATTCACGAAATCAATAATTAAAATGGAAGCCACATGGCTAAGAATCAAAGACAGAGTCATCGGTGAAAGAGATTCAATAATATTGTTGCACAATTTGATAGTTTTGCTCTTCATGGTTAATTTTTGAGATTAAGATGGAATAGAGCTAATGTTGTTGGAGAAAAAGATAGAGAGAAAATGAAAGTGCAATATAAAAGTGATGGATGTTAAATGTCTCTTCGAACTTTAAGTATTGTAACATGCTTGGTTTGAAATGATAAATTAGGAAATTGACCATTCCAATATTTTGGGTATGTGAATTTTGGATAATGAAGACTACGTTAAAAACTTAAAACCTACTCTATGAATAAATAAAAATCATAGTTTAATTTATTGAAAAAACAAAATATATGTTCATAAATGATGTTTTAGCAGCCTTTACCTGAAGCTAGTAATTTCCAATGTACTTGAATCTTCAATTTAGGGGGACCAAACATCGAGCCATAAAATACTACATTTGAATAAAAAACGTTGTTTATTCACATCTAATAGGACGATGTCTAATAGGGAAAACAAGTCTTAATTGTACAATTAATACTATTAACTAGGTTAACATTAAAATTGTAGTATTCTCTACAATAACTTTTACAAAAATGTAAATTTATATACTTTTAATATATAAAGAATAAAGTTTCTTGAAAAAAATAGTTTTTGTTTAATTACGTTTAAGTAAGATGTGGTCTTTTATTATATTAGAATACGTTTTTTACATAAATGTAGTTAGAGTCATGATGTTTAAATGTTGAAACGAGGTTAAGATTTAAAACTATATTAAAGATATTAGACTAAACGCACTTTTGAACATTGTAGTTAATGTTTTGACATAACCATAGTCTCTATGCTTTTTTTTGGTAGTGTTCCATCTTCCAACTTCATTTACATTAGCACAATAAATATGTTAGTATATTTAGTAGCTTTTCTAGTAAGCTTTCATTATAAAATTCTCTAACTAGAGATGAGCTATACTAATTTTAAATGATATTGGCTATTCCAGACCGAATAACCTTTCAATGCTCCTACCACAAATACTACTCCTATTTCTAATTTTATTATATAAATCCCAATTAATTGAATTTCTAAATCTGATAACCATAATTTCCATGATAATAGGTAAGCTACTTGATATTTGAAATGCATTCGATAATGAATCATAACAATTAGAATCTTTTCACTATTAAATTTCCTAACCAACAGGAAGAGGTTTTGCAAAAACTGGTCAAACTGTAGCAAGACAATGTCATCTCCTCTCAATTCAGTTAACTCAAAAAGCAAAAAATAGTTGGGACTCCAACCAAGGAGATGAGGGTGATAAGGTTGAGTCAGGTGAGCTCTTTAGACATTCTAAACATGGACTCTAAAGATCATGTAAGGAAAACATAGCCAGTCGAAGATATTGTGGCAATAACATTATTTGAGGATGAGCCCAACTTAACAACAAAAGCTGGCACATTACTTGATAACTACGCTTGCCAGAATTTGTGTGATAACCGCAAATTTCTGAATTTTTATATTACTTATTCGGAAATTTAATTTTTTAAATGTGAAAGATAAATTAAAGTAAATAAAGGAATTATTTATAAAATGGAATATTGTTGGAAATTCTGTAAATAATGAAGTTAAGGAATTGATAAATTATATGGAGGAAATTAATTTGGATAAATTAGAATCCAAATTAAATAAGAAAAGAAAAATGGGAAATTGTTTGGATAAAAACAAATCCAAGTAAAATAAGAAAAACGGAAAAATGAATATAATGAGATATTCATATAATTATATTATATAAATATATGGTTACATAAATACATATGTACTATTATATATTTATATAAATATATTTAAATATAAATACGTATCTACATATATGAAATATATGTATATACTATTTTTTATATATATATATATATATATATTTATATATATACACTATTTTAAGTCACTAGATAAGTAACATATATACTATTATAAAGTTTTGATATACATAAATATATGTATATGCATGAAATATAAATCCTATTGTACATATATATATTGTTAATGTAAAATATATATATGTATCAATATAAAATACAAATATATGTATTTATATACATATAGTAATAATAGTATATTTATACATATATTATATAAATATATCTTATAAATATATGTATAATTATATACATATGATAATATATATTATATTAAAAAAATGAAATTGAAATGCAATTTTAATGGCATAAAATGTAAATAGGTGATATTTAAAGAAAAAAATTTTATATTGAGACACATGATAAATTGTTATCGGTTGAAACACAAAAAAAAGGAGAAATATGAGTCAAAATCTTGCGGCAGAAATTGGGATCTTCACGCCACTTCTTTGGCTGCTTTGTTGTTACTACACGGCTGGGATCATTTAAAGACAAGAAAAGATGAAAGGAGAAAGAAGAGAAAAGACAAAGAAAATTTAATTAAGATGGCTGATTTTTGTACTTAAAAATTTTATTAAATTGAGTTAAAAATCGATATGATCTCAGCCAAGAAAGTCGGTTAACAGCAGTGGTCTATTTCTTCTTCAACCATCATTTCTCTGTTTTTCTCCTCGCCATTTTACTGCATAATCCTCCATTTTTCTTTAGCAAAGTCACCCTTTTTCCTCATTAAAACACTAACCTTTCTCTACTAAGTTTGTTCTTTACCTTAAGAACAATTTAGTTTCAGAAAGTAAGGGCTGAAATGAGGAGTAACGGGACTGGTTTGATAGCTGTACAGTTCAGCTTTGGAGGAAGGTAAGGGATGAAACTGCTTCTCATGAATTCAGCTATAGTGTTAGTAATGTTTAATGCATAAATAACATAGTCATAGCCTTAAAAATGAAATAAAAACATATATAGGTTTTCTGCATGTTCGGTTATGACAGAAAAAAAATGGACAAAACCATGTTGATTTTTATGTATAATGAGTTGAAAATGGAAGTAAATGATGAAAGGAAATTAACCATAGTAATAATTGGCAAAAACATAAAGCTGGGCGTGATGATCTGTTTCAAAACAGAAATGGCGTGAGATGGGTGATTTCTACTGTGGCGTGGTGGTATGATGGTGATGAAGATTTCAATGAATCTTAATTGTTTGATTTAATTCCTAAGGGAGTAGGAATACATATAAGACAAAAGTTGAAAAGAAGAGACTGAAAAGCATAAGAAGAGAGCAAGTGAAGCTCAAGTGTTTGGCTGAATGATGGATCTCATGTTGGCGTGGAAGGAGAGAAAATAAAGGCTAGAAATTTTAATAGGAAGGTGCTCATGGTGTGAAAAAAAAAACCAATAAATTAATTCACACAAAGGCCATTCGGCCATGAGTAAAATAAAAAGGAAAAGATAAAGATGTTAGGATGATTTTAGTATTTAATAGTGATGAAATTGATTAAAGGTTTTTCATGCAATCAAATTTGAAAATAAAGAGCATAGAATCTCAAGGGAAATCGGCCAAAGGCTAGTTTATTTAGAACTTTGGGGACTTTGATATTTGGTTGCGAGAAAGTAATAACATTGAGGATTATAAATATGCTCATGGGCATAAAAGTTACAATGGTGGAATTATGTCTTACTATTGGTGTAAATTACACTAGTAGACATAGGTATTGTACCATGAGGCTGCGTTTTATGAAAGTTAGTGGCTTAAAATTAAAAGGAAATTTATTGATAATTATTAATAAAAATTATTTTTGCAGCCTGAAATTACGGACTTCGGTGGATGCTATTGAAGAGCTCGATATCGCTAAATAGGTAAGGGATGCATGTGCAGCACTGTAAGGATATTCAGTTTGCATGATTTTAATTATGAAATATTTTATGAAAATATTTATGAAAATATTGCGATGAATGATTGGTTGGAAAATTGTGGTGAAGTACCGGTTGAAATTATAAACTGTATTTTTGGTGCAGGAGGCTAGCCAATCTACAACCATTATACTGTCGAAAAATTATTGAAAATTATCGAAAATTTCTAGAAAATTTCATAAAATCATAATAAATGATTTTATTTCACAAGAAATGATTTTCAACCACGAAAATCGAGAAAATGAATATTTTCCATAAAAACATGAATAAAAGAAAGTGATTTTAAAATATTCATGTTTTCGAGAATGGTGATAATGAAATCACTGAAAATTCTCCTGATATGTAAATTACACGTAATACGAGATGAAAAATGAAAAGAAATAAAGTGAATATTTTTATATATATTTTTAAAATATTCACTAAATTATTTTATAACCTTTATGGTTTTAAATTATGAAATTATATATTTTTATAAATTCCATAAAGGTTATTTTATGATGAAAAAAATACGGTTTTGAGACTAGATGACATCCTATCATGCTGATATGTGACATGTGATATTTAATATGTGATATGTGATATGTAATATGTGATATGTGGTCCCGGCTAACACCTGATCAGTGATCCGTCGAGGACAATTATAGACTATGGTCATAGATCTGACATGTTTATTTTATACCCTTCGGGGTCTATAGCATGATATGAGTAACGACCCAATGGACGGGCTGGGTGTGCCTCAGTCTCCATATATGAAAATGTTTTATATGATATGTGATACGTGAAATGAAAATGTTTTACATGATATGTGATAAATCAAATGAAAGTGATTTACAACATTTTACATAATGCTTATTTCAGTACTGATTTTAGTATTACGAGATGATCTTCATATGACATGTGATATGAACATGTAATATGTTTTGAAAAGGAAAAAGAGTTTATAAGTCTAATATTCTTACTATGATTTTAAATTGAATATTAGACTATATGTGACATGAATATGTGATATGTTTTCCAAAAAAAAAAAGGAAAGAGGAGGAAAATAAATCTAATATTCTTTTTATAATTTCTTAAATTGAATATTAGATTTAAATGATGTATATTTTATATGAAAAGGATTTAATAGCTTATTTCGCTATTTAAAGTATTGTACCAATTTGCTTTGTACAGTAAAACATGAAAAGATTTCAAATGAAAATGACATGAAATGAAAGGAAAAAGGATTTAAATTTCAAAATAAATTTTTTACTCTTTACAGTTGCGTTTAGGTTCTGGGACAAGACAAGTATTTCAAAATACCTACCTTACTCCATCCGAATCCCTAGCCGACTGTAGTATCCTTCCTATCTGCGAGCCTAAAGCCTATAGGAAAAAAATGAAAAAGTTTTTCAGCATATAGATAGCTGAGTATCAAGTGAGGCATATAATTCCCTTACTGAGCCGTGGTTTGCTCACCCCTTAATATTAACATTTCAGGTTTTCGAGGACTAAGAGTCTGACATCTAAAGGACTTCGGCTGTGCATTTGGGGACGATGCGACAACTTGATTTATTTAATAAGGTATGATCATTTATTTTCTGTATTTAGACTTATTTACAGTACTACTTCCTTATGAATTAAAATAGGGGATGTAATTCATATTATAATTTAATATGTAATTGTTTATATGTAAAAGAAAAGTAAAGTATCGCAGACAGCTCAACCAAATAAGATGTATAGAATAAGGTGAAAAATAGGGTCACGGGCTGTGACAATTTGGTTGCTTTTCTGCGAAAATATATGTTTTTCGCATGGTCCGCTGCTAATATTACAGGAAAAAAATATTGACATTACTATGCACTCCTTGAATGTAGATCCTTTCCTTCAAATCGGTCAAACAAAAAAGAAGAAAATTTGCTCTTGAACGCATAAAAGCCATCGAGGAGGAAATGGATAAACTCTAGGCTACATGATACATCAGAGAAGTTAATTATCTTGATTGGTTAGCAAACATGGTGATGGATAAAAAATTAAATGGCAAATGGAGGATGTGTGTTCATTTCACAAATTTAAACAACGCTTGTCGTAAAGACAGTTTTCCTCTTCTGACTATTGATTGGCATCTAGACTCTTCATCCGGGTACCATTTCTTGACATTTATGATGCCTTTTTCGGTTATAACCAAATCAGGATGAACCCTGCGAATGAAGAAAAAATTGCATTCATGATAGAAGACGGGCTCTTTTGTTATAAAGTGATGTCGTTTTGGCTAAAAAATGTTGGGGTTACCTACCAATGACTAGTCAATAAGATCTTCAAAGATTTGATTGGGAAATCCATAGAAGTTTATGCAGATGATATACTTGTAAAAAACACAACTATGGAGCAGCATATCCAATCTTTAAATTAGCATTCAATGTGTTACGAAAAAGTAGGATGAAATTGAATCTTGCTAAATGTGCCTTTACTGTTGAAGTAGGAAAATTTTTGGGCTTCATAGTCTCAAGAAGGGGAATAGAAGTAAACCTCAAAAAAAAATCAAAGTTATAATTGATATGATGCCTCTAATAACAATAAAGGAGATCCAAAAACTAACTAGGCAAGTAGTGGTTCTAAACATATTTGTTTCCAAGCTCGCCAATAAGTGCCTGGCTTTTTCAAAATTTTGAGAAATGCTGCCAAATTTAAATTGGACGATGATTACCAAAATGCTTTTGAAGAACTCAAAAATTATATGATGAGCCCATGCGAAAAACATGCTCGACACTTAATAGGGGACTTGGGAGTGGATCGTTTTATGTTCTTGATCCATGATGCTGTCTTTAGTTTTGGACTGTTTTGGCATAGATT
Source organism: Heritiera littoralis (assembly GCA_031772115.1). Lineage (NCBI taxonomy): Eukaryota > Viridiplantae > Streptophyta > Magnoliopsida > Malvales > Malvaceae > Heritiera > Heritiera littoralis. The sequence goes on along the minus strand of JAPDPK010000052.1, from coordinate 3,483,028 downwards.
ATCTTGTGCTTGTATTTCAATAAAATTTTTGTTGGTCATAAAAAAGTCTCTACAATTAAATATAATTGAAGTGTTCAAATTTTAGATAATTTTTTCAAAGTAGAAAATGGATAAAATAAGAGATAATACAAATATATATATTAGGTTGAGAAAAAAAAAAAAGAGATATTTCAAATAAAATAATTAAAAATTGGACAGTAGTTATCCCAAGTCTCTTCACTGCGAACATCATTGTTCAATTTGAAAACAATCATCGATGCTTTGTGTATTAATCTTGACCTACTTTAAGAAACAAGCGATCAGGCAATAATTCACGAATGCAGCAATAGCCTAACAAGTAGCCAAATATTATCAGTCCAAGGTTAAAAACAAGCAGTTTTAAGTGGGTGATCCTACGTTAAGAAATTGTGAAGGAAGCAGGTCGGCTGGAGAGCATTAAAGCTCTCACCAAAAAGGTGAGGCCCATATAATATCACCTCAGACTCACCTCAGACTTAGGTTATGGAGCATATAGGCTGCTTGACATGAGTGGTGAGCCAATCCCTCAAACATGGAATGTTATCCACTTGAGGAAATATTTCATATAGGAAAAAGACTTTTAATACGCCCGTTAAGTTGAAAACCCCTTATAAGATGGCTTAGCTAAAAATTAAGGCAAAAAAAAAAAGAGATCTGGCAGGCGAACTATGTTATGACTTGATCCATCCAATACCAGAAGGTACATAAGCAGCTTGGTTCCCACTAAGTCCAGTTTAAATAATTTTTTTTAAAAAAAGTAAAATTTTATATGATGACTATAGTTTGCCAAATCAACCTATGGACCAAATTAGCTTATGAGCCAACATCAACCAACGAGCCAACATCAACCTACGGGCTAAAATCAACCTATAAGCCAAAATCACTTGGTGAGCAAAAACTACAAGCCAAGGCAAAAATACATGCTTGCCTAAAAACTACCACAAATTTTCACAACAAAAGAAAAAGAAAAAGAAAAAGTTTAGAAATAAGTTTCAAATAATATAAGTAATAATAAATAATTTTCTTTTAAATGTTTAATCATATAATATCTTAATATTAAATATTATTTTCAAAATATAATTATTTGTAATATTAATAAATTAATTAATCAATATTTTTAATATTATATTAGTTATTTTAATATCATTTGATTAAAGAAAACAAATTTTCTAAAAAACAACCAACTAATAGAAAATATTTTTATCTTTTGACCAAGTGGTTTAAGAAAAGGTGTAACATATTATAAGATTCGGGTTTGTATCAAAGCAACCCCACCCCCAATTATAAAAGAAAAAAATAGAAAATATTTTTCATTGACTCATTCAAACAACAAAAAATTTTAGGTCGTCATTTACCGAAAGTCACTTTTAGTGAATGAAATGAATCCTAAAAGTAATGAAAACATGACCATTTGAATTAATACTCAAATTTAATAATTTTTTTATGCACCAACTAATTTTAAATACGATAAAACAATACAATATAAAAACAACATGAAAATAATAAGAGCTAAAATTCAACAAAAATTATATATGTATTTAGCAAAAGCTAAAATATATTATTTTTAACATATCAACACAAGTTTTAATACTATACTTTTCATTTTTTATATAACACAAACACAATTTAACACATTACGAGCAAAAAAATATATAGACAAATTGTGACATGTAAGCACCATTAAGCATAACACAATTAGAGAACGAAAGAAACATGAATTTGGCTACAAAAATGTGCAGTTATTATCAACAAACTTTTGATCGAGTTATTGATGAAGTATTGTGACATATTATAAATTTTAAATTCGAATTCTATCTCACTTCATCTCCAATCATTCATATATATATTATATTTTAGAAAACAAGCACACGTATAAAAGCATGTTTACGTGGAAGTTGATATGTACATTCTCTTTGAATGACAGTAAGTTGGTTGAATTAGATATGTAACTGTTATCAACTCACGTTTCTTTTTTTAGTGACCATATTCCCTTAATCTCCTTAATTTCCTCCTTGATCTTCTTCTTAATCTCCTCAACATGGATTTAACGTATCTCTTCTATAATCTACTCATCTCTAATCCCAATTTATTCTCTCTTTCTATTAATGACATTAGTTTTTTGTACATTCTTTTTATGCTCTAGTTGTTGTGTTGTATTATATTCTGTTCAAGTGTCGTAATCAAGCTCAAAGCCATAGGTGTCAAGACTCAACAACATGCATGTTTTTTTTTCTTCTATTTGCTAATAATTTTTCTCGTAAAAAAAAACTATTAATTTGTTAGAAAACAACTATAGCTTTTCTTTTTTGTTACATGTTTTCCTTTTTTCATTTTCTATCATGTATCGTTGTTTATGAGATTGGTTTTTTGTAAACAACTATAGCTTTTCTTTTTTGTTACATGTTTTCCTTTTTTCATTTTCTGTCATGTATTGTTGTTTATGAGATTGGTTTTTTGTACATTCTTTTTCAAGCTTCACTTATTGTGTTGTGTTGCATTCTGTGTAAGTCTCATAATCAATTCGAAAGCCATGGACTCCAAGTCTCCACAACTAGGTATGTTTTTTCCTTTCTTCGGTTTGCAAATATTTTCTTTTTTTTTTCCCTAAAAAACTATTAATTTATTAGGGTTGTTATTTATGAGATGGTTTTTTTTTTTACATTTTTTTCAGGCTCTAATTATCATGTTGTGTTCAAGTGTCATGATCAACTCAAAAGCATGCCAAGTCTTTACAACAAAGTACATTTCTTTTGTTCAATTTAGAGAAAGGTCTCAAGCGAAGAGGGGACTTGGGAGTGGATCGTTTTATGTTCTTGATCCATGATGCTGTCTTTAGTTTTGGACTGTTTTGGCATAGATTATCTTGTGCTTGTATTTCAATAAAATTTTTGTTGGTCATAAAAAAGTCTCTACAATTAAATATAATTGAAGTGTTCAAATTTTAGATAATTTTTTCAAAGTAGAAAATGGATAAAATAAGAGATAATACAAATATATATATTAGGTTGAGAAAAAAAAAAGAGATAACATATAAGCAAAAAATTGACAAATTTATCTAAAATCTAATTATTTCAAATAAAATAATTAAAAATTTTTTAATTTAAAATTAATTGAAATATTATATGGTATCTAATTCATTTAAAATAAAATTATCTAATACAATTAAAATAATTCAGCATATTTTTTAACAAAAAATTAAAGGGTTAGCAAACTAGTTATTTAAAAAAATAAAATCAGTTATTGTTGTCACTTTAAAGACCGGCTAGACTTTTGACATTGGAAGTGTAACCCACAAAATTCAATAAAAAACTAGGCAAGAATTTTCCCACAAAAATTCCAAGATTTGGGCTTTTTAAGCATCAGCTAGATCGTTGAAACAAGCCCAGCAATGATGACCCCGGGATTTGGGAGTCTGTTCTCCATTTATCACTACAATATTTAGCTCCAAGTTGAGCGCCAAAACTCTCCCATGTAATGTTTACCCAAATATCCCTACCTCATTTCTGTGAAATCCGAAATATACCATTTACAATATGCTTCTCAAAATGACAATAAACACCCTCATTTTAGGATTTTGTCTATACACTTTGTACCCGACAGTCGACGCCGATAATATGTATTTGGATTGGATGGGATCTTAGCTTTACACCGCCTCCCCACAAACAGGAAAAAGGTTTGATTTGGGAGCATGCTGTGTGGCTTCCCTTCCGGAGTTGGTGAGTCAATTTGAAGATGGGATCCTTTTTTTTTTTTTTGGTGTGCTCAAAATGTTTTCTGCCTCTATTTTAATTTCACATTTTATATTTTCTTAATTTAGTTTTTTTGATACAAATATTTTATCTTTATTGTGTTTTACCATAAAATGCAACGTTAAATTACACTTATAAAATCGAGATCCAACATATCCATGAAAACTATGCATTAATAAATCTAACAATATAATAATTTTTTAATTCAACAATTATTGTCAATCTATAAGAAAAAAAATACTAAATATAAAATCTCCAAAAAAATCAAATTTGAATATATATATATATATATATAAAGATTATTATCTTATCTACCGTTAATGGAGTTTTTTAACTCCATAAGCGGGGTTAAGATGATGTCATATGTTCTATTTTATTTATTTTTTGGATTATTATCCTATTACTGCCAGTGAAGTTTTTTAACACTACAAGTGAGATTAAGATGTTGACATGTGTCCTTTAAAAATATTTAAAAAAATAAAAACTAAATAAAATGTAATATGTGTCATTATTTTAATTCCGCTTGTGAAGTTAAAAAACTTTACTGACGGTTGATAGGATAATAATCCTTATTTTTTTATTTTATTAATATTTTTAAAAAACACATGTCATTTCCTAATCCTGCATGTGGAGTTAAAAACTTTATTGACGGTGAATTAAGATAATAATCCTAAAAAAATCTATCATTTATTTTATTAGAATTAATCATTTAGTTCAATTTTAATTTATTAACAAATCTTCGTAACCCAACTAAATTACACCAATAAATGTCACTCTAGAAATTAATTCAATATGAACTATAAGCCTCCAAACCTTGCTTTAATATGGGTAGATTGATTATTTAAACTTATATTATTTAAATTATAATAATTGAGATGATTTTAAAAGAATATTTAAATAATCAGATTATTCTTTTATTGAATATAAGAAAAATGAAAAATATTATGATAAACTTTTCTTTTTCTTTTGTAAAAGTTTTTATGAAAAATATTTATCTAAAAAATAAAAGTAAAGCAAATATGCAAAAAAAAAAAGAAAGAAAGAAAATAAAAGTATTATTTTTCTTGTGGGTCAATTGTAAGGTATATTTGGATGGATAATAAAATTGGTTTTGGTAAGATTAAAGATAGTGGTAACTATGAAATAAGACACAAGAGTTGTAAAATTAGATTTTGTAATACTAAAATTAAAATCATTGTTGAGATATGTATTTAGATGCAAATGTATTAATGATAATAAGATAAATTGTGATAAGTAAAAAAATCCATTAAAGATAGATTAAAATTTGTATAAAATGAATACTTTATATTATTTGATTTTTATAAAATTAATATATGATCAAAGATTACTAAAATTATTTTCAAGTTGAACTATAATTTTGTTAATAAATAATTAGAAATTAATAAATATGGTTGTAGTATATCAAATATATTTTTAAAATTATAACAAATAAATTACACAAATTGAAACTTAACAAAGTAATATTCTATTATTTATTTTTTTGTATTTATTGATAGGCTAAAGGCTCAATTTAGGATTAAACATTTTCGGGATTTCTCAATTAAGGATACAATTTTTAATTTTGATCAATTAATGACTAAACGTTTTTGAATTTATTTAATTTAGAACTTTTTAACGAAACTGAAGTACACGCGCTGTTAAAAATAATAACGACGTTTAATAAAGACACGTGACAGCATTTTAGTGGGACACTTGGCAACATTTAAGTGGGCACGTGGCAGCATTTTAGTGGGACATGTGACAGTGAATTTATATTTATTTTTTTAATAGCTAAAAATATGTAGGACAGGTGGCAATGTATTTATATTTATTTTCTTTTAATAGGTAAAAATACGTGAGGTACGTGACAGCAATTTGTCCTTTCATCGTCATCCACTTTCTTTAACGGCGCGTGTGACTCACACACTTTAAAAAGTCCTAAATTGAACAAATTCTAAAACATTTAGTCCTTAATTGATCAAAATTAAAGATTGTATCCTTAATTGAGAAATCCCGCAAAGGTGTAATCCTAAATTGAGCATTTAGCCTTATTGATATGACCATTTTTATTAAAATAGTAATTATTTCTTTAAAAAAATTATACATTTGCTTATATGAGTAATAATTAATGCTTCTTTTAATCTAAAAGTATATTAATAAATTATTTACACATATTTTAATATTATTTGATAATTAATCTATTAAAAAATAAATTTTACAAACAAAATTAGAATATTATTACATAATTTTAAAATTAATTTATTTACATTTTTAAATATATATTAATGTGATATTTGATAATTTTTCTAAATATGTTGATCAAATTTAAAAACTTCACCAATCATTAGATAATTTTTTTATATTATCATCAAAATATTCTTATTAATTTAAAATTATATTATCATCAAAAAATTCTTATTAATTTAAAAATAATTAAATAAATCGGAATCTTACTCATATTTTCTTATGATTTATTTGTTAAAAAAAAAAAAATTTGTCGAGAGTCAACTGGCTTCCACTCCAAGTTTGAAGGAGGGATGAAGAGCTGAAAAAGGTCAAAAACTCCGAGCGGCCCCAGCAGTATTATACGATTCAACATACGGTCTTTACCTACAAATACAAGGGTACTATTGTACTTTTCTAAATTCGTCTCATAATTCCTGAAAATTCACAGATACTATGGATCGTTAAAAAAAAAAAAACCTAGAATTTTTATTTTTAAAAAAATTACAACGCGGAGGTTTCATCTTTCAGACCAAGAACACGAAGGCGAGAGAAAGAAACAGAATACAACACTTCAAGAAAAAAGATATAAATAAAAAGAGGGATTGAGAGTTTTTTCTTTTCCCTTTTTAATTTCATATCTGTTTGTTTGGCGCAAAGATTTCTACAGCTCGCAAATTCGTCGTCCTTTCTCTTGATCTGTTCTTCACGTTCGTTGATTTATAGCTTTCCCTCACGATTTTCTCGCCCCCGATCTATCTCACTGATTTTTCTCTCGGTAAGTTCTCTTGTCTTTTTTATTACCATTTTAATTCCAAACATTGTTTGTTTTCCACGTATTCAAACCCTAGAAACCGTGCTGGATTTCAAACGCTTTCGTTTTTCCTTCTCGATTTACTGTTTTGTTCTTTTCAGTGAAACCCTACATTGATTTGGCTGATGTGGTTTTGTGGTGAAACTTCTTGTGAATTAGGTTAAATTTGGAGGGGAAGATTTGAGGAGTTGGAAAAGGGGAAGTTTGTGAAGTATGAGCATCGATAGCCCCGGGAAAGGGAAGAGAGCTTGGGTTTGAGAGAAGTTGGAGAATTCGGAGGAAATTGTGGGGATTTCCATGGGCGATGGAGGAGTTGCCTGCATGCCTCTGCAGCAGCATCAACATCAGCATATCATGGAGAGGTTTCCAGTTACAGAAAAAACGCTTTGTCCCAACAATGGGCTCACTCCGAAGCCTGCTAAGCTCGAAGACAACGCACAGCAACAGCAACCACAGCAGCCACGGCCACCGCGAAAGAAGAAGAGAATGGTGAAGGTTAAGAAAGTAGTAGTGGTTAAGAAGAAGGTGCCAGCAGGAGCAGCAGCAGCAGCAGCAGCAGCAACAACAACAACAACAACAAAAGTTACAGCACAGAAGAGTGAATTGGTAGTTAAATCAAAGAGTGAAGCGGGATTGAAGAGCAGTAAAGATGTTGATAAAGGTGAGAATTCTGGGCAGAAAGAGGAAGTGGAAGAAGGTGAATTGGGGACGTTGAAGTGGCCCAGAGAAGGGGAGAATGGGGAGGTTGGGACTGACAAGTCAAAGAGTGAGGAAATTGAGAAGGGAGAGATTGCTTGTGAAAAATGGAGGAAAGGGGAAGTAGAGAAGGGAGAGATTGTTTCTGGAGGAAAACGGGAGGTGGAGAAAAGGGAAATTGTCTCTGGGCAAAAAGGGGAAGTGGTGAATGGAGGGATTGTTATGGGTAAATGGCGAAAAGGGGAGGGGAAGGGGGAGATGATTTTGGAAAAAGGAAGGAAAGGAGAAGCTGAAAAGAGTGAATTTGGGTCATGGAGATTTGCCAAAGATGACATAGAGAAAGGTGAGTTCATTCCTGATAGATGGCATAAAGGAGAAATGATAAAGGATGAGTATAGTTATAGTAAATCTCGTAAGTATGAGTTAGGAAAGGAAAAAAGTTGGAAATATGAGATGGAACGCACCCCACCTTCCGGAAAGTACTCGGTTGATGATCTTTATCGCAGGAAGGAATTCAGTAGAAGTGGTACTCAGCATAGCCAAAGTTCTTCCAGATGGGAAACTAGCCACGAAAGGACTTCCAGGATCAGTTCAAAGATTGTGGATGAGGAAGGCTTGTATAAGAGTGAGTACAGCAGTGGTAAGAACCATGGACGAGAGTACCCTTCTTCTGGTAATCGGTCGAAGCGGCATGGCACTGATTCAGATAACAGTGAGCGCAAGAACTATGGAGATTATGGCGATTATGCAAATTCAAAAAGTAGGAGGCTCTCTGATGATTTTGGGCGCAGTTCCCATCCAGAGCACTATTCACGCCACTCTGTTGAGAGGTTCTATAGAAATTCTTCTTCATCAAGAGTGTCTTCCATGGATAAGCACTCTTCAAGACATCAGGAATCCTCTTTGTCATCTAGAGTTGTTTATGACAGGCATGGACGTAGTCCAGGATATTCTGAGCGGTCCCCACGTGATAGGGTCAGGAATTATGATCATAGGGACCGGAGCCCAATCCGACGGGAGAGATCTCCATATGCTCGTGAGAGATCCCCATATGCTCGTGATAGATCCCCGTATGCTCGGGATAAATCCCCATATGCTCGTGAGAGATCGCCATATGCTCGTGAGAGATCTCCATATGACCGGAGTCGTCACTATGATCATAGAAACAGCTATGATCATAGAAACAGAAGTCCTATTAATGCAGAGCGGTCCTTACAGGATCGAGCTAAATTCCATGATCGCAGGGACCGGACTCCCAGTTGTTTGGAGCGGTCCCCACATGATCGGAATAGGCCTAATAATCACAGAGATACTAGTAGAAAAACTGCTGCAAATGAGAAGCGCAATTCACAATGTGGTTTTAAGGGGCAAGAAGATAAAGTTAACCAGAGGGATCATAGTGGAAGAGAATCGCATTCCTCAGCTAAAGAATCTCAAGATAGGACGAGTGTGCACAATTTTAATGGATCAGATGAAAACAAACATGTCTGTGAGTCTTACAAAGAATATCAATCTGCGAGTCCCAAAGTAAATTGTAAAGAACCTCCTGCTACTGTTGATGAGGCACCGCCTGAAGTGCTGCAATCAATGGAGGAAGATATGGATATATGCGACACACCACCTCACATTCCTGTAGTGGCTGAGTCAGCCATGGGTAAATGGATTTACCTTGATTATTTTGGTGTTGAACGCGGGCCTTCAAAATTATGTGACCTTAAGGCACTTGTGGAAGAAGGGGTTCTTTTATCAGATCACTTAATCCAGCATTTAGATAGTGATAGGTGGCTGACTGTTGAAAATGCAGCTTCGCCAATGTTGACCACGGGTTTCCCATCCATTGTATCTGACACTGTAACACAGCTGGCTAGCCCTCCTGAAGCTCCTGGTAACTTACTGGTAGAAATTGGAGATCCAAGGCCATTAGGAACTCACGGGGGTGATGAGACGGTGATGAGCTACCAAGATGAAAGTGCGGCTGCATTAGAGTCCTTAGAAGATCTTCATATTGATGAAAGGGTTGGAGCTCTGTTGGAGGGTATTGACATTATTCCTGGCAAGGAGCTTGAGATAGTTGGGGGTATGTCATCCCTTACTATAGTCCTTTGAATCCAATGCTTTTTAACTCTTCTGTCTAAGTCTCTGCATGCGCAATTTTTTGTACTTAATTCTTTTTTTGTGTGCTTCCTCGCGCATTTATGAATGCATAAACACTAATATGTGTACATTATATGCATATATGCATGTACACAAATATAGACATATACATGATTGTGTATAATTGAGGAGATTTCTTACTTATTCCCTGTTTTTATGGATTTTTATCATTCTGCAGAAGCTCTGCAAATGACCTTTGATCATCTAGAATGGGAAGAGTGGGGAAATTTTGAAGGTAAGTATATCCTGGAGTAGCCTTTATTTTCAGGTTAATATTTGTCTATTAATCATGGTTCACCACTGAACAATTGATTCTTTACCCCTATCTTCTACTGATGAGATGATACCTTAAAAGGTGATAAGTACAAACAGCTGGCATTTGGAAAATTCTAGTATTTCAGAGTTATGGTTGGCTTTTATATTATTATTATCTGTAAAATCAGTTTTCAATTTTATTTTCAAATGAAATTGTCTATTCTTCTAGTTATGGTCAGTGATTGTGGGGTTGGGGTATTCAATTCCTGTCACCACTCACATTTATTAGAATTTACTTGCTTGGCTTAGATAGCTCTATAGGGACATTTTTTTTAATTAAAAAATGTAAAATTTTAATCTCCTTTTATTAATAAGACTCAGCATAAATGCCAATAAAGATATCATTCTTGTACTGCTGTGTTACATTACATTGACTTAACAAGTTCTTTAATATTCCATATTGTAGTTGATATATTTCAGCATTTATTTTGTCTACATGTATGCTCAATTTCTTTGGGTTGATCAAGATTAAGATGTTGTTTTGCCCTGGTTATGGAATCTTTGATTTTTCGAGCTTTATTTAATTTCTCAGAAGTTTTTGGGTCTTCTGTGGATATTATGTGTACTTGAGCTGATCTAGACTTTCCAGAGTGGGAGACTGAATTGCAAATGAAACAAAAGAAGTACATTAGTTTTATCTGAATGATATAATATTGGGATGAATGCTTAATGAAGAAAATAATAGAATATCCAGAGTTTGTTACAGCATAACTCTTGCATTTATTCATCCATCTTGTGAAGTAAATTTATTCTTTATCTATGGTGTTACAGGTTTCACTTGGCTTTGGAGTCGCAAGGGCGATCAACATGATAAAATAACTGATGAATTATCTAGCTACTCTGACACCAAGTCAAAGGAGGCTGCAGAATTCAGGTTTGGTGCACTCTCTGATGGTTCCTTCTGTGCTGACTCTAGTGACTGGTTTTCTGGTCAGTGGTCATGCAAGGGTGGGGACTGGAAGAGGAATGAGGAAGCTAGTCAAGATAGATCTTCGAGGAAAAAACTTGTTCTTAATGATGGTTATCCTTTGTGCCATATGCCTAAGTCTGGGTATGAGGACCCTCGCTGGCATATGAAGGATGATCTGTACCATCCTTCTAATAACAGAAGGCTTGAGCTCCCTCCTTGGGCTTTCTCCACTATTGAAGAGAGAAGTGATTGCAATGATATTAGTAGATCTAATCAAATCAAGCCTTCTGTTGTGAGAGGAGTGAAGGGAACCATGCTTCCAGTAGTCAGGATAAATGCATGTGTGGTTCAGGACGGAGGCTCGTTTATATCTGCACCTCGCACAAAAGTTCGAGGGAAGGAGAGGCACTCTTCAAGATCTGCTCGGTCACACTCTGCAGCTAGTGATATAAAAAAATCATCATCAGAAAGTGATTCACTATCAAAGACTGTTAATGATCAAGGCTTGAAAGGATCATTGAAGTTCACTGCGCCCATTAATACTCCTAAAGACCATGTTTGCACCATTGATGAGTTGCAGTTACACTTGGGTGAGTGGTACTACCTTGATGGTGTTGGGCATGAAAGGGGACCCTCATCTTTTTCAGAACTTCAGGTCTTAGTGGATCAAGGGGCTATCCAGAAACATAGCAGTGTTTTCCGTAAATATGATCAAGTTTGGGTTCCAGTCACCTCGACTGCTGGGACTTTAGAAGCCACTGCAAGGAATCAGCCTGAGAATGTTGCACCATATGCTGATTCTTCAGGACCTCTACTTTTAGACTCACAAGTTACTGCCATTGGTGATAATAGTACAAGTTCCTGTTCATTTCATAGCATACACCCCCAATTCATTGGTTATACTCGTGGGAAGCTTCATGAATTGGTAATGAAATCGTATAAGAGTCGGGAATTTGCTGCAGCCATAAATGAGGTTTTAGACCCGTGGATCAGTGCTAAACAGCCAAAGAAAGAGATGGACAAGCATATTTATCAAAAAACAGGTATGGTCAAGCAAGCTTAATTGCTGTATTTGAGTCTAGGTTTGGATTGGCAAACGCTTAAATTTAGAATCAGTTACTAGAATTTTTCTCAAGTTTCTTGAGAAGTCTGGAGGCATTTTGCAAAATCTCATAACTTTTATCAATATATAAATAAATTAGCGATTTAGTAGTTAATATAATAATTCTCTTCATGATGCTTTTTAGTAGATCTTCTCGTAAAACCAAAAGAACTCTACTTGGAATGCCTACTGTTTTTACTTAATTTCCTTTCTCCTCATTTTTGACCTTTTGGCATACTCATATTTTTCACATAAATCCATTTGACCACGTGTGTGTGCATGTAGATATTTAGGTGATCACCTACTTAGCTTGGTAAGTGTCCTTAGTTCCTTCTTGAACTTGGTGAAAATGAGTGTGGTGTGCAAATTTTCGCCATTTTCTTTTTTTCTTTTTTTTGGTGAGAAAAGGAACTTTCATTAAAAAATTAAAAAACCCCATCAGGGGGAAAACAACAGAGCTCTAAGTTCGGACAATACAGTTAATATTTCTCGCCATCTTTTTTAATTTGGTAAATTTATGAGTTGTTTATTTCTTAATTCTTTCTTTCTTTGTACATATGTGGATGTAAATAGCAGATAGTGGCAAACGAGCACGGGTGATGATTAATGGAAGTGAAGAAGAGTGTGAGATTGAAGATGAGTTGCAATCAATCCAAAAGGATGAGCTTGCATTTGAAGATTTATGTGCTGATGCGACCTTCATTGAACAAGAGAGTGCATGTTCTGTTACTGAGATGGGGAACTGGGGTTTGTTAGATGGTCATGTGCTAGCACGAGTCTTCCATTTCTTGAGATGTGACATGAAATCCCTGGCCTTTGCTTCTTTGACTTGTAAACACTGGAGAGCTGCTGTCAGGTTTTACAAGGGGATTGCAAAGCAGGTTGACTTGTCATCTCTTGGTCCTAACTGCACTGACTCTGTAGTGTGGAATATCATGGTATGTTTCATGGTTGTTTAAAATACTTAAACCTGATGTTTTTTTCCTTTACCACTCAGGTTTAATACAATTCTTTACTTGCAGAATGGTTATAACAAGGAAAAGATAAACTCCATGATTCTAATTGGTTGCACAAACATAACTCCCAGCACGCTTGAAGATGTTCTTCGTCTTTTTCCCAGTTTATCTTCAAGATATTAGAGGTTGCAGTCAGTTTGGAGAGTTGACTGTTAAATTTCCGAATTTTAGGTGGTTCAAGAGCCGAATTTCGGAATTGGTGACAATCTTGGATGAGTCAAATTCTAAAATAAGGAGTCTGAAACAGATTACTGAGAAAACTTCATCTGGCCTTAAAAAGGGCCTAGGGAGTGATAATGATGATTTTGGTGAATTGAAGAGTTATTTTGAAAGTGTAAATAAAAGAGACTCAGCAAACCAATTATTTCGTCAAAGTTTATATAGACGTTCAAAGTTATTTGATTCCAGAAAGTCGTCATCTATTTTATCTAGGGAAGCTCGTATTAGGCAATGGGCCATCAAGAAATATGAAAATGGATATAAGCGGATGGAGGATTTCCTTGCCTCAAGTCTAAGAGACATCATGAAGGAGAATGCCTTTGACTTTTTTGTGCCCAGGGTACTGTTAATCTTTTGCTTTCTCTCTGGCCATATATTTTTTTCTACATTATGCGTAAGTCTTGATTGTTTTTTCTGTCATTTGGATATTAGGTTGCAGAAATTGAGGAAAGAATGAAAAATGGTTATTACATTGGCCATGGTGTGGGTTCTGTTAAAGAGGACATCAGCCGAATGTGCAGGGATGCAATAAAGTAAGGTTTTCTAGTTGCCTCTTTTTCAAGTTAATCTGATACCATGTGTTGAAGAATATTTCTAAGTTGCAAAGGTTTTCGTTTGACTGAATGAATTAGTGAATGAAAGATGCAAAGGCTTTATATCATCAAGCTGCAGTCATTTTCTAACTAGTTAGTTACCTGTTTATTTTACTGTGAGAAATTGAAAGCTAAGTTATAGTTGGTTTAGATGCGCACGTGTGTGTGTGTGTTTTTCTTCTAAGTTTATGTATATTTTTTAATCTCCTTGACCCTAAATACTCTTCAGACTGACAAGTTTTGACTGAATTGATACTCCTTGGCATAGATCTAATGGCTGCCGCTTAAAATAATGTGTATTTTTTTCCTCATAGAAATTTGAAATGCAATTTCCTCTTTACATGCCTAGAGCTTTTCTCTCTGCAATCTTTTTTTCCTTTCAATATTTAATTTATTGAAAATAAACTGTTAATTTTGCACCTACTCCATGCGTGCATGCATGTGTGTATGTATTCTTTGTATATGCATGTTTATATTTATTAATCTCCTTGACCCTAAACCCTAAATACTCTACAATCTGACAAGTTTTTCTGAATTGATACTTCTTGGCGTAGATCTAAGCGCTGTTGCTTATAATAATGTATATTATTTTTTCCCTGTGAAATTTGAAATGTAGTTTCCTTTTTTTAATCTTTAATTTACTGAACATAAACTGTTAATTTTGCACCTGCTCCACTTTCCTCTGCCTTACATTTACGTCCAAACATTCAGCTTGAGTTATCCAATAATGAGTTTCCTCATCCTCTGGATGATATACTAACTTGTTGGATGTAGGGCAAAGAATCGTGGTGGTGCTCGAGACATGAATCGCATAATTACTTTATTTATCCAGCTTGCCACACGTTTAGAAGAGGGTGCAAAGATTTCTTCTTCTTATGAAAGAGATGAACTGCTGAAGTCTTGGAAAGATGACACACCTGCTGGATTCTCAAAGTACAAGAAGAAACTTGTTAAGGCTATGGCTATCACTGAAAGGAAATACATGGGCAAGAGCAATGGCACTTTTCTTGGAAATGGTGGGTTTGATTATGGGGAATATGCATCTGATAGAGAAATAAGAAAGCGTTTATCCAAGCTTAATCGGAAATCTCTAGACTCGGAAAGTGAGACATCTGATGAACTTGATCGCTCTTCTGAGGATGGCAAAAGCGACAGTGAGATTGAGAGTACAGCTTCAGATACGGAGAGTGACTTGGATTTCAAGCCTGAAGGTCGGTCTGGGGAGTCAAGGGGGGATGGATACATTATAGCAGGTGATAGTTTTGATTCTATGGCTGATGATCGTGAATGGGGTGCTCGCATGACAAAAGCCAGTTTGGTTCCTCCTGTCACTAGGAAATATGAAGTGATTGACCAATATGTTATTGTAGCTGATGAGGAGGATGTGCGACGTAAGATGCAGGTATCCTTGCCAGAGGACTATGCTGAGAAGCTCAATGCTCAGAAAACTAGCACTGAGGAGCTCGACATGGAGCTTCCTGAAGTCAAAGATTATAAACCCAGAAAACAGCTTGGAGAAGAAGTTATAGAGCAAGAAGTTTATGGAATTGATCCTTATACTCATAATCTTTTACTTGATTCCATGCCAGAAGAGTCATTATGGTCTCTAGAGGATAAGCAATCTTTTGTCGAAGATGTTCTCCTTCGAACTTTGAATAAGCAAGTTAAACACTTCACAGGCACTGGGAACACTCCAATGATGTATCCATTGCAGCCTGTTGTAGAAGAAATTAAAAGAGTTGCCGAGGCGGATTTTGATATACGAACAACAAGAGTGTGTCAAGCTATCCTGAAAGCCATAGATACTCGTCCTGATGACAAGTATGTTGCTTACCGAAAGGTATGCATGTGCTTCATATCTGATGCATTATTTTCTGTTTTTTTCTATTTATACAGCGTTATATTATTTTCTTCTGTTCCTTAGTTTTATGATGCTGATGTTTACAAGTTTTTACCCCACTGGAATATGCTTTATTAGGGTCTGGGTGTTGTTTGCAACAAGGAAGGTGGTTTTGGAGAAGAAGATTTTATTGTGGAGTTTTTGGGAGAGGTATGGATGTGAATTAGTTTACAAGCAGTTTCATTTATATATCTTATTGCAAATAATATATTCTTTCCATTTATCTTATAAAGTTTTTGACTTCAAGCCAAATAAAATTTTTCTTCATTACTTTTTAATTGTTCTCTAGCTTCTGGCTTTTGAATTAAGTCTCTTTGAGTTGTTATGCTGACAGGTTTAATTTTCATAGGTTTATCCTGTTTGGAAATGGTTTGAGAAGCAAGATGGGATTCGGTTGTTGCAGAAAAACAGTAAGGATCCAGCTCCTGAGTTCTACAACATCAACTTTGAGAGGCCAAAGGTGTCTTTTTCAACACTTTGTGCTGTGTTGTGGTTAATTACTTAATTTTACTCGCATTGCTGAAAATATTTGCCTGATCATCTCTTGTTTATCAGGGTGATGCAGATGGTTATGATTTAGTTGTTGTTGATGCTATGCACAAGGCAAATTATGCGAGTCGAATTTGTCATTCTTGTCATCCTAATTGTGAAGCCAAGTAAGTATATTCTGTTTTTGTTTTCGGTCTGTTTACGATTGTAAAGCACTTGTTGAGGTTTTTAAAATCACTTTGCCTGTCCACACACCCCCCCCCCCCCCCCCCCCCCCCCCCTCTAGTTTGGGAATTTGGATACTTGTAGAGCAGGATAATTTGGATTTTGTAACATGGAACTATATGTACAGCAGTGCAAAAATAGTTGATGATTTATAATCGTAGTTATTTACTGGATGTTTGGCACATACTAGTACAATTGTTGGACAAGTTTAACCTGTTTCTGCTAAAACTCAAGTATTTGTATTTGGTTGGAGGTTTTGCACTTTAGATATACTTAAATAACTTGCAAGTATTTGTATTTGGTTGGAGGTTTTGCACTTTAGATATACTTAAATAACTTGTTCATGGATATTGGATGCCTAAATGCTGAAAACAAATGAATTTTCTACATCAAAAACTAGCATGGATGTTAAACATATTTGGATTTTGTTTATTTGTGTGGATAGTATGACTGTCACCCTGTGGTTCCAGATAACTTGACGTTTTAATTTCGTTACATACTGTTGTTTAATTCAGTCTCTCTATTATCTGATTATTTAACGGTTTGGTGCTTTTAATTGATCTCTTTGGGTACATAAAGATTTTGTTTATTGGCATGACACCTGTTCCTACTTTTGCCTGTAATTTCTCCTGCTCTTGAACAAACAACTTAGCCTAGTTACAAATTGAATACCTTTGACAGTACCAAGATTTTGTTTCTGCTAATTCAACAATTGTTTACCATTTCTTGTATGCAGAGTTACTGCTGTAGATGGTCAGTACCAAATTGGAATCTATGCACTACGTGCAATACGATATGGAGAGGAGATCACATTCGATTATAATTCTGTTACAGAGGTTTGAATCATCTGTTCTATCAGCCTTGTTGCAGAAGAAAATTTCTGTACTCTTATAGCTCATGGTTGATGCTTATTTTATTAGAGTAAGGAAGAATATGAAGCATCTGTCTGTCTCTGTGGTAGTCAAGTTTGCCGTGGTAGCTACTTGAATCTGACTGGTGAAGGTGCATTTCAGAAGGTACGCACTTTAAGGAGATTCTTTTGAAGAAAAAACAAAATGATACTTTTTTTTATTGTCTGTTGAATCAATTGATCCTTTTTCTATCGAGTTTGAAAGTTATCATAAGTGCACTGTTTATTAGGTATTGAAGGAGTGGCATGGAATACTGGATCGACAACAGCTAATGTTAGAAGCTTGTGAATTAAATTCTGTGTCTGAAGAAGATTACCTTGAGTTGGGGAGGGCTGGTCTTGGAAGTTGTTTGCTTGGTGGGTTGCCTGATTGGTTGGTTGCATACTCAGCTTGCCTGGTATGTCTATGCTTTGCCCTCATGCCATTTCATTACTTAATTGAGAGAGAGAGAGAGAGAGAGAGAGAGAGAGAGAGAGAGGGGTAAGGTGAGGAGGGGCTCCTGACACTTCTTTTCTTGTTGTGTAGGTGAGATTCATAAATTTTGAGAGAACAAAACTCCCTGAGGAAATTTTAAGGCATAATTTGAAAGAGAAACAGAAATATTGTGTAGAAATATGTCTTGATGCAGAGAGGAACGACGCAGAGATTCAGGTTTGTTTCTGTTCTAATTTTGCCCATGCATGGCTTTTGCATTTGTCTCTTTGCGATCATGTCTGCTTATGTTTGTTTGAAGCTATTTATGCTTGCAGTTAAATGTGAAATGCTCATTGTGTGCTTTTCTTTTGAATGAGATAGGCTGAGGGTGTCTATAACCAGAGGCTTCAGAATTTGGCAATTACTCTTGACAAGGTGATTACCCTCTCTTTCTGTGTATAACAAATTTTGAAGTTTAAATATTCTCCAACAGAAGAAAATATGGTTATGTGTAGTATCATCTGGCCCATGGTGGGATCTTCTCTACAGTGATCCTGCAAACCAGAAGGATGAAAAACTGTTTGTTTTGACCTGGTGTTAATGATTTTGAAGAGCTAATCTTCTAAAATTTGAAGTTTAAAACTTTTTAGAATGACTAGATTACTTTCTTTTTCGTTTGGTCTAATGGTAGGATGGCATTCATCTGTATTGCATGAAATCCTGAAATTGCAGTTAATGATATCAAATCGTGTAGAGGCTAGATCTTACACATTATGAGAAAATTTTGTACATGCTTTTTCTATGTTATACAAGTGTTCCTACATTATCATTTTTTTTATGCTGTTTTCAGGTAAGGTATGTTATGAGATGTGTGTTTGGTGACCCCAAAAAGGCTCCACCTCCAATAGAGAGGCTCAGTCCTGAAGAAGTTGTTTCCTTTCTCTGGAAAGGAGAGGGATCGCTTGTTGAGGAGCTTCTTCAGTGCATGGCTCCTCATGTCGAAGAGAACATGCTCAATGATTTGAGGTCCAAGGTTCAGGCCCATGATCCATTGGGTTCTGACGGCATTGTGAAAGAACTTCAGAAATCTTTGTTATGGTAAGTTGAATGTCCTGTTTAACATTGTTACCTTGCTGTTTCATTCTATTATAAATGTTTTCTTAATCATTGCTTTCATGCATGGATCCTCAAGGTTGAGGGATGAGGTCCGGAATCTTCCATGTACATACAAGTGTCGGCATGATGCAGCAGCTGACTTGATCCATATTTATGCTTACACAAAGTGCTTCTTCAGAATTCGAGTGAGTCTTTTTACTACTTACTAGTGTCTTTCTGATGAACAATGTTTTATCTTTTTTCTTTATTGGTTGGGATGTGTTGGCATTGTTTATAGAGTAGACAATTTCTGTCAATGCTATTGCATTATCATTTTATCTAAATCAACCCTTTGTACGCACAGGCATACAAAGCAGTAACTTCAGCCCCAGTCTACATCAGTCCTCTTGACCTGGGACCTAAGTATGCTGACAAGGTGTCGGGTCTTCAGGAGTATTGCAAGACATATGGTGAAAATTATTGTTTAGGACAGCTGATTTTTTGGCATAACCAGACAAGTGTCGAGCCTGATTGCAGCCTGGTTAGAGCAAGTAGGGGTTGCTTGTCATTGCCTGACATTGGTTGCTTCTATGCCAAGGTTCAGAAGCCATCAAGGCATCGTGTTTATGGCCCAAAGACTGTGAAATTTATGCTGTCGTGGATGGTAAGTCTCATACATTTTTAATTGATGCCAATGCCGTTCTGAGTTCTTTGAATCTCAAGTTTGGGGATGTCTAGCATTTTATCTTGTTGTGAACTTCTGGTATTCATTTTGGTTGTCTTTTAACAAACAACACCAGAGCATAGCTCATGATTAACTGTATCAGAAGTTTTATGTCTGGTTTTGTTGGTTTCTTGTTGGATAAAAAAGAAATGCTAACGGTGATCATTTTCTTCATTTAATTTGGAAAGTTTTAAGGAAAATAGAAGTATATTCTTGCCAGTTTTATAATTGAAAATGGCAACATCTTGTTTGTCATAACTACCAACAAATTGGGGGCGTGTCCTTGAACTTGTTACGACATATACAATGGAGCCCACAGGATCTTTCTGGATTTGCTTTTATAACATGTTTGTTGTCAACTCATGAACGTTAAGCATTTCCCAGATTACTCAATGATTTTTATGCGTCTTTACATCATAGAATTTGGTAGGTTATGGTGACATGTACTTGCACGGCGTGGAGCTAAATTAGTTAAATACTGTTTTCAAATGATAGACCTCAGTTTCTTAAGTGATTGTGTTGTGAATTAGGTTGTCTATTTTCCAGAGTGGACTGTAGTAAATTAACCTTTATATCACAAATAGAAAAGTAGCATTCTCACAGTTAAACTTGTATGTATAGATCAATAGTATTGACTGGAAAGAATATATTGCCATGTGTAGAAACTTGCACCGGTTAGTGGTATATATCAATTCAATTACCTCAGCATGGTTTATTTTTCTTGTCTGATACTGTGGTTGCTTACCTGTTGTGATATGGTTCTTTGTGCAGGAGAAGCAACCCCAGAGACCGTGGCCCAAGGATCGAATATGGTCATTCAAAACTGCTCCGAAAGTTTTGGGCAGTCCAATGCTAGATGCTGTTTTAAATAATTCTTCACTGGACAGAGATATGGTTCACTGGTTGAAGCACAGGCCAGCAATATTCCAGGCCATGTGGGATCGATGAGGCATTTATAGGGGTTTGGGTCAGCGGCAGTAGGATTATTATCTAATACTTGTAATGTTTTGGAATGATTTCTCAATTTTAGTTCGCAGCTACCCTCTAGTGTGGTAGTTGGTAATCATTCCATAACATCATTTCTTATGCCGCTGCCTCCTATTCTTGTGTACAGTTTTCATCATTGTATTTGTAATTCATTTACAAGTAGTAGGGCATTTTTTTTTTTTTTCTTTAATTTTTAAGGAAAAATGATGAAAAGGAAAGGAAATCTCGGGGCCCTTTTTTTTTTGGTACTTTTCCTCGTCTTGCCTCTTTATCTTGTGCGAATATGCTTGAAAAATCATTGGTCATACATGAAGAGAACCTGTGTATAAGATAACCTAAGATTGGTAGCTCCGAGGCTGGATAAATCCAATTAAAATCATAACTTGGCATTTTGTGGTGACAAAAGAGATCACATTTCGGTTGAACAGAAAACAATGCCCAAAACTGGTGTATGTGTATCATCCTTAAGCAGCATTTAGAATAAGGCTTTGAAAGAGAGAATGCTTATGGCTTAATACTACGTCAAAGCTCAGAAGAACAAAAAATTCAGGAGCCTACATTTCTTGACCTATTTGAATTGAAGAGAAGAAGCTGGAGGATATAACATTGATGATCATTCTTCTGTTCCTTTGGTATGAACTCGGTAATACTAAATTGAAGCTGCAAGTGATCAAAATATCATTCGTCTGCCTCTCAAGCCAGCTAATCCCACCCAACGCAGCCCCAACATCCGTGAAGTATTAACACTGCTGGAGCCAGTGCCGGAACAAGGACTAGGAAATAGTTTTGTCCTATTGTATTTTGAACTTCCTTCGGCCTAATACTCCTCTCAGTCTCTTTCTCATTCTTACAATTTTAAACCTTTTTTTTAACCGCAATCAATGATCAATCTCATTCACAACCCCATCCGATGACCTGAAAATACCCAAGAGACAAACAGTCGGCGACGCAGAGGTAGGGTCAGACCTGGCGCCCGCGTGCGTGTCAGTTGTGTTACGTTGTATTTATAAAAGCCAGCCAGCCAGCCCAATCATCCTTGTTTCCCGTGTCGCCGACTTCACTCATTCCCAGCATTCGTACGTCCCACCCAATAACCAACCCCCACGGTCCCCCTTCCTCATAACGTACCTATGTGCGTGAGCATTTTGTTACAAAATAAAGAAAAAAGAAAGAAACAGACTCTCCTCCCCCTTTAAACTCTCTTTTAATCTCCACTCTGCAACAAATTTTCACAAGCAAAAACCAGCATGAAAATGGAGAGAGATGACTTTTGCTCGAGTTATCCTGCTTTCTCCACCCATGAACCCATTTTCAACGACGCCAATCTCCAAGCTCTCCTCCCCCTCCCCTCTGAATATGATCCTTCCTACTTCAACTTGTTCACCCAAGACTTCCCTTCTCTTCCCCTCCAACCTCAGCTCCCTCATCTCGACCTCTCCCTTTACTCCTCTTCACTACTCCCTCCCCAAATCCCAGACATCCTGCCTGACCTCTACTCGCTCGAGCAGCCTCAGCGCCAACTCCGACTACTACCTCACTCTTCCCCCTCCTCCTCTGGGCAACTCAAACGTACTCGCCTCGACTTGAACCCCGATATCAACCCTCATACCCTCGACTCCATTGTCCAAAGCTTCAACTCTCCTCCACCCATCATCCCGCACAGCGAGCTGGCTCGAAAGCGGAGGCAGAAGCTAAGCGAGAAGACCCGTTGTCTTCAAAAGCTAATGCCATGGGACAAGAAGATGGACACTGGCACCATGCTCCAAGAGGCTTATAAGTATATCCGCTTCTTACAAGCTCAAATCTCCATTCTCCAATCAATGCCAATCACTTCAAGCTTTGTGACCGACGAACATGTTAATGCCCCTATTGGATTCGATTATGCCGGGTTGGGCAGGTTGAATAGGCAGCAGCTTTTGCAGGTGTTGGTTAACTCTCCAGTGGCGCAAACCATGCTTTATTCACAGGACTTTTGCGTTTTTGCTTATGAGCAGTTGGTCTCGCTTAAGAAGGCTGAGAGGAAAACGGCGCTTCAACAGTTTCTCATCGGTAATTAGCTCATAAAAAATGGAGGCATGATATGGTTTTGCTATAATGTTTTTGCAAATTTTGTTTGTTAGAAGGGTTATAGATGTGCCTGGATTTTAGTTTTAGTGCCAGTTTATTTTCAAGTACAGGGCTTAAACCAATACAATACAATGCATTGAAATGAATATCTATTTGGAATCCTGGTCCAATGTCCATGCATCAGCCATCATTTTGAGTGCTGGTGATGGTATTAGAATATTATTTTGTTTTTCAATTTAACTCTTTATCTATCTCTCGAGTTTGAATTGAAGCCAATGAGGAGTTTTGATGCTGAAAATTATTTATTTCTGAAATCAATTTGGGAGTGCCAAAAGATTCATAAGGCCGTCCCGTGCCCCTGATTTTCCACTTCATGCACCAGCCCCAACAAGTATGGGTTCTAAAGGGCAAATTTTGTACCAATGACCAACATGAACTTCAAGGCTTTGTAGATACTGATTTGGTTTGACATGATAGGAGAGAAAGTGACAACCTGAGCTGCAATTGGCTTGTGCTGTGCGTGGCGGAGAGTTAATGAACATAGAGCCTAGTGGTCTTGAGTTAAGAGTACGGAGGCTGACTCTTGACGATTAGGCTCAGGCTCATATTCTCTTCGCATTTCGATGAGTAATAGTGACATTATCTCAAAGGCGTTTGATGAAAGGCCCTGCTTGCTTCTGCTCAACGTTGTGAGGGTTGAAAAAAAAATGGTGAAATTGATTTTGATGGTATTAAAAAATTAAAATTTTTTTAATTTTTAATAAAATAATAAAAAATTAAAACCAAAGATAAAAGGGTAAAATTATCTGTTTATTACCACATTTGTATTTTTCAATACTCATCATTTGTCTTTTCTGTTCCATGGGCGGCACTCAGCGGGTCGGGTTTCCAAACTAGTCTACCCCCGAAGTTTACAGCACTTGGGCTGAATCATTGGGCTTATATTGGTTATTGCTTGCGAAGTACTTAGATTGGTTGATTGGCTTTTAAATGTGATTTACATTTAATTAATATTATATTCATATACACATTAAATCACTTTATTTTGGTCAGTTTTCTAAAAAATGATAATTAACTTATTAAAAAATAAACACAAAAAATTCTAAAATATTATAATGAAATAAAAAAAGGATGAAGCAGCAATATATCTTGGTAAATTTTCATTGTATTCCCTATTTGCCTTGTCAAGAATGAACTGTGTTTGTTCATCAGCATGAAAGGTTTTTCAATAAACTAATGGGTTAATAATTTTTCTTTGTTATAATTTCTAAGGGTTTATATATATAATTTGATTTTATCTTGTTTCTATTTTTCTATTTTAATTTTTTATACAAAAAGGCTTTCATGTTTGTTAGGCTGAATCATTGGGTCGGGTTTCCAAACTAGTCTACCCTCGAAGTTTACAGCACTTAGGCTGAATCAGTGGGCTCATATTGGTTATTGCTTGCGAAGCTGAAAGCCCGATGTGACTAGGACTGGTTGACTGGTTTTTAAATGTGATTTACATAGGCTAAAATGTTAAAAAAAATTCCTGAAGTTTGTTATTTTATTTAAATAAGTTTTTATATTATTATTGTATCTAAATAAGTTTTTTTACTTTAATTTGTACTCAAAAAGCTTTTACTTCAAATAAAGGGATTACATATGTAAAAATTGTTTCAAACTAATTTAATCAATCAAAATTTAATTAATTCGATTCGATTAAGTCACTTTTGAGTTTAAGTTAATTTTTATAGGTCTGTTTATTCGATTAAATCAATGTCTAAAATCACAAATTAAACCGCCTGAATTAATTTGACATTTTTTTAAATATAAAATATATAATAAATAATAAGATTTGTATATGATGCATTGAAGGTGTATAGTTTCTATACACTGTCAATGCATCAGAAGTTGACACATTATCAATTGACAAATTAAAAAATATGCCAAACCTTTAAAAGTAAATATAAATAAATTTTTTTAATTTGCTCATAAGGGCTTATTGATGAAGTGTCAACCTTTGATTCATTGATAGTATATAGAAACTATATACTGTCAGTGCATCATATATAAATCCTAGCTAATATATAATATACATAATTAAATATTATAGAATATATTCTATCTAACTAGCTCTTTTTATGAACGAAGTTGAGTTTTAAACCCAATTGAAAAAATCGACTTATCACTCATATAAAAGATTGATTTATGTTAATGGCTCATTTAGATATAAATTAAAGGTTAAGGGTTTATCTAGGTACAAATTAAAGTTTAAGGGCTTATTCGAACTCCAAAAAGTTAATGGCTTATCTAGATGCAATAAAGGTACAATGACTTATTTAAATAAAATAATAAAGTTCAATGGCTTTTTTAATATTTTAGCCTACATTTAATTAATATTATATTCATATACACATTAAATCACTTTGATTTTGGGTCAGTTTATCTAAAAAATGATAATTAACTTATTAAAAAATAAGCCCTTAAAATTCTAAAATATTATAATGAAATAAAAAAAAGGATGAAGCAGCAATATGTCTTGGTAAATTTTCATTGTATTATTCCCTATTTGCCTTGTCAAGAATGAACTGTGTTTGTTTCATCGAAAGGTTTTTCAATTAACATATGGGTTAATAATTTTTCTTTGTTATAATTTCTAAGGGTTATATATATATATATATAGTTTTATTTTATCTTGCTTCTATTTTTCTATTTTAATTTTTTATACAAAAAGGCTTTCATGTCTCTTCATTATTTAATCCATGTTTGATGGATGGAAACTTTCAAGAATGAAACACAACCCATGGCATGTCGTCTGTCACGGCTCCTGTCCTTCATGTCATTTCAGGACCCTTAGCATTGAACTTTTTTCTCTAGTAATAACCTGTTTTCTGTTAGCTGCAGTAACGTAGGAGGAGGAAAAAGAGTAATCGAGGCTTCATTTATACTAAACAAATTAACCCAAATAATGAAGGAAGAATAATTGAAGAAATCAATTTATTTCTACAACAACATTTGCATAACGGAGTTATGTTTGTTGATTGTGTGAAGGGTTTATTAAATGAAATATGGGATACAGCTCCACCATCGAGCAGTCTTTTCAGGATTTATGTTATCTCTGATACTCGGGTCCACAACTGCTTTTCCTTCTATTGAAAGTTTGAAACTGGACAGGTAATGAACGTGAGTTTACTGTAAAACGCGGAATTGGACTTTGAACCTCTTGCTCTTGGTAGGTCTGAACAGATGAACTCAAGTTCAAGTTCAAGGTTTGTTTGTTTGTTTGTTTGAGTCACGTGCTATCTGCAGTAGGACACGGCTGGCTCACTTTCAATTATTCTAACCTTCTCACGGTTACTCTCCTAAACGTGCCACACTGCCATGATCAACTTTAAATACTCCAAACTCCCCGAGGCTTAAGCCTTATGAGGTGTTTGATTCTTTTTTTTTTTTTTTCATTACAGAATTAGTATCATAAAATTGGAAAATTTCTCCAATCCAGGATTCTTTGGATGTGATTTCACATTATATATACATTATAAGTATAAAAGATGATATATTTCAAAAAACTCCAATTCATTTTGAAACTTTAAAATAACGAATTAAGTGTTCACATGTTTACTGAGCGGATGAACAATAAATTTGTGATTTTGCTAATCCGTGAAAAAAGCCAAAATTTCAAAGTGCAGTTACGGGCCTTTGATGGATGCCCAAGGCACGCTCCTCTATGAGCTGGTTTATACCCTACTTTTCTTCTTCCCCCCTCGAAGGAATCCAAGAGAGAAGGAAAATAAAAAGAAGAGAAACAAAGTAGAAAAAGCAGCACTAAAGTATAGCACTGTATTGACAAAAGAAACTTTTTTTTGGTTCTTATACCGGCTAATCCCGATTTACATACTTGCTTTACTATTTATATATCTTTCCACCCTTTCCTCCTCAAAGAACTTGCCATTTCTTTTTCTTTTCCGGAACCCATTATTTCAAGTGCTCTATCATAATAAAGAAACAAAAATGCTTAAACTTGGAGGCGTTCTCGTTTGTCTTCTGATTGTGGCCATGGATGTTGCAGCAGGGATTCTTGCCATCCAAGCAGAAGTTGCACAAAACAAGGTGCCTCCGATGTGCTACTACCTTTAAATTGCATGGCAAAAAAGTAGATATAATATTGTGAAGTCTATGTATTAGTTCATGAAGTCTTTTATTTTTTTTTTTGCATTGTTTTGACAGGTTAAGCACTTAAGGCTGTGGATATTTGAGTGCAGAGACCCAAGCCATGACGCTTTCAAGCTAGCTTTGGGTGCAGCAGCGCTGTTAACTCTAGCCCATGTTCTCGCTAACCTGCTTGGTGGGTGCACGTGCGTCTGTTCTCAAGAAGAGTTTCAGAGAGCCTCCCCCAACAGGCAACTCTCGCTAGCGTGTCTCATTTTCACATGGTAAGCATATTTTCCTTGGAATTGTTCCTTGCTCACTTAACACGGTAACACTGCATAAATCAAGCATTTGCACGGGAATTGGCTTTTGATTCAGATCAACAACGTTAATACGTAGTATACATAGGATTATTAGTGATTTGTAATTTGGATTTCATGTATTTTGTGGTTGATCAGGATCATATTAGCCGTTGCATTGTCCACGCTGGTGATAGGGATATTATCAAACAACAAATCCAGGGCGTCCTGTGGCTTCACGCACCATCATTTCCTGTCCATTGGAGGAATTTTGTGTTTTGTACATGGGCTGTTTTCCGTTGCATATTACGTTTCTGCCACTGCAGCTAGTGACGAAGAAAAGTAAGAAATGTCGTCTTTTTCCACACCCCCCTCCCCAACTTTACTGATCATTGATCAACCATCACTTTCGTCCTACATGTAAAAAAAAAACGAAAAGTAAACACCTTTGAATGGCATTATCAATCTTGCGGGACAGCTGATAATGCTAAACTTTTTATTATTATTATTATTTTAGTTCAGTTATTGAAAGTTTGACACAGTGGTCTACTCTCTTGAGATATGCATCTTTTCATCCTTTTCATACATTGCTTTACTAAAAAGAAATTTGCAACGAATTGAGCCACAAACTGTTTAGTTCTTTACTCACCCAAAAGTAACATATATTCCAAACCCACATTTGCCGATCCCGGCCCTTGTTTATTATGTGTCCGAGTGGACAGGATTTAAACAATTGCTTCATTATTATAAGATCTATGTTACGCGCATTCTCGGCATTGGTGAAGATGAAAAATAAGAAGAAATCATACAACCTCAAGAATGCCATAGAAATTCGGCGAGGCCTTTCTTGAATGAAGGGACAAACAAAGAAACAGAGAGAGAGAGAGAGAGAGGATTGACAAAGAAACAAGGTGTAGCCTACAGGGGACCCATAGTGGGAAAATTGCAATTCTGATATCCAAATCGTCAAATGGTCATCACTTCAGTCTCCACTTTTGACTTAGGCTTAGTTTGGGAAGCCGTGGCATTCGGTGCAAGCCAGTGGAGGCAAATAAAATAAAATAGCAAGGCGATGAAATTATCCTCGTGCCCTTCTTTTTTTGTTTATTTTATTAAAAAAATATTTTTAAATATTTTTTATTATTTTCAATTTCCCCATCCATTCAAATTAACCCTTAAAAAGAGCATCTCTTGATCTCATGGCTCTGCTGCTGTAAAACATGGTCATCCAAGGCCAGAGCGCCGAAAACGCTAATAATTGCTCACTGTTTAGAGCTAGCTATTATTAAAAACATTAATATATTATTTTAAAATATAATTTTTTAATATTTTATTACATGAAATTAAGACTATAAATTTTTATTTTATTATAATTACACATATATATTTTAAATTATACGTGTTAAATCTTATGAATGAGTGAATAATGTTGGAATTGGCAAAGTCTTTAAAATGTTCAATACTCAAATATGTTCTCATATTTTACCATAAAATGAAATTAAATTTCCAACGTTTAATTCCACGAAAATTAATCTATTAAATTTTATTTTAAGCAATTAAAACCTAAATGTTTCAAAACAATAAAATTAAGTATATTTCTGTTAAGTCTCTGTAATAGTCGTTGAATTTTAATTGTTGTATAAGGATAATGGCAGTTAAAGTACTTAACAAAAATATACTTAATTTTATTATTTTGAAACGTTTGGGTTTTAATTGTTTAAAATAAAACTTAATGGACTGATTTCCATATAATTAAATATTGAAGACTTAATTTCATTTTTGTTGAGGGCTTAATTTTAAGCAATTAAAAGCCAAACATTTCAAAATAATAAAATTAAGTACATTTCCGTTAAATTCCTCTAATTGCCGTTAAGTTTTAATTGTTATCCAAAGATAACGGTGGTTAAAGTACTTAACAGAAATATACTTAATTCTATTATTTAGAAATGTTTAAATTTTAATTGCTTAAAATAAAATTTAAAGGATTGATTTTAATGCAATTAAACGTAGAGGAATTAATTTCATTTTATAATAAACGTTGAAGACGTATGTAGGTATTAAGCCTTTTTAAAATAACAATCCTTTAAATATTTGTTATTTAATTCATCCAAATAAATAAAAACCTATTACAAATTAAATTATCCAACTAAAAAATTTTAACAAAAATTGAATACATTATACCATCAATGTTCTACTAACCATAAAATAAAAAATTATACCCTTATATTTATGCAATAAAATAACTCGAGAATTTTTTTTTTTTCATTTTTTCAGTTAAGGACTTGTTTAGATATAATTCTTTTATGGCATGTATGGTCTCCGAACTTTGGGTCAAATATGATTTTGGTCTCTAACTTTCAAAATGACATTATTGCCCTAGTTCGTCCATATCAGCGAATCAAAATTCCTTATAGTTGGTTGGTTTAGAGTTGATCTTGTGAGCGTCGTCATTTTTTGCCTACTTGTCCGAACATTTGATTGCTTGTTTTCGCTCACCCAGATATCCTAATTGGTGCATTCGCTATATCCGACTGCCCAAAAACATCCCGCTCTTGAAATTACGTGATCCACTAGGTTATCTCATAATCCCTTAAACATTTTAGGCCTCTTGTTATCCAAAATGAGTATGTGACATTAATCACAATCATGCATCTTGTAGCTTAGGCATGCATAATAATAATAATAATAATAATAATAATAATAATAATAATAATAATAATAATAATAATAATAATAATAATGCTGTTTAGTTATTTTAAGATTTTGCTTACAAATAAGAAGGCAGTGGGTATTTGATGATGTAAATCCACACTTAGTATGTCGTGCATAAATCATGCCATGTAGCTTAAGTATAAACAAAGGTTGTACAAAATATGCCCTAATGAAATTTAATATACTATCATTTAATACAGTCATTTAGATTAGGTTCCATTTACGTTTCTTTAATTACCTTACTCGTAGTAATAGAATAAATTGTTTTATTTTGCAATGAATTGACAACATGGTGTTTGCATTAATGTCGATAGACCACTCAAGATCGTCAATTCACATTATTTTTTTAGATGCATGCTTGATAGCACAAGATATATAAATTAGACATAAAATGACATTAGAAAATAAAACGAAGATATATGCTTTTTAATCCGTAAACCAATTGGGGTATTAGCCTAAAGTGGGAAGTAAAGCTAGGTTTATACTAGGTAGAATAATTTTTTTTTTGGATTCCTCCAAGATTTCGTATTCAATCTATGAACCAAGCTCTTTGATAAAGATAAGACTGTGACATTGAAATTGACAATGATTTTCGAGATATGAGTAAATCGATTAATGACTCGTAATCTATTTACGTTTCAAAACACTAAGATAAATACTAGGGTTGAAATCCACACTGCTCACAATGACGACTATACTAGGGAGATTTTGTAACTCTTTTATAAACTTATTATGATCTTTTTTTCAGGTGATGAAGATTTTGCTTGTTTCAAGGGTCATGCATTGTGGATTAACACGTAAACGTCAGATGTATAGACAACAAAAAAGCAAAAATTTATACCAAGAAATTGAAACACCATGGATCTCTTTGATCAAGATTCAAGACTCATACTTATTATGTAATAAACCAATCAAGATTCATATTAAGGCGTTAGAAAACATACCTAACTTTTAGATATTGTAATCTAAGGTGATTTCTTTCGTGTAGAAGCTTGATGTCCTTGTTGTTTCATTAACCATCCGAAGAGTGATGGTTTTTATTGGTGATCCACACAACAACTGACCAAAACCTTTTCTATGGCAGGAGAAATTGTGCTAGCCAATCTTACTTCACAAAAGTAAAGTTTTTGCTATTTTTTGGCCTTTTGCTAGTTTCAAGAACACTTCTTGAAGCTTTAGGATGGGCAGCGCAAGGAGAAGAAAGGTGTTTGTGGTGGTGGCTATGCAAAACAAGAAAAAGATATGGTCGAGAAGGAAGCATAGGGTTTAGGCTAGGCTAAGAAAAGTTATTTCTTTCTCTCTTAGATTGCCAACTTCTCAAGTGTTTAATTGGCTATTGTTATGTTTTCTCTCTCCAACATTATTTTTATATAATGGGTATTTGTCCTTTATTTTGTAATTAAAGAATGCAACTTTTTTACCCTTGTAATTAAGTCGTTAAAATTTAAGAAATTAAAACACAAATTTCTTAAGCCAAATTTAATTAAGTCATTCATTAATTCCTAATTTTAATATTGTCAAGTTGTCTTATGTGTGACTCGTATGGCAATATAATTATAAATTATGATTCTAATTTATATTCATATATCAAAACAAGATCTAGCAAGCTATCAATTGTGGATCTTACATTTGACTTTGAGGGGAAGGGCAATTAAAAATATGCAACTCAAGCCAATAAAGGGTGAAAGAAAGTTTTCTTTAAACTTGGTAATTGGGTTTGAGTTTATATGCATAAAGAAAGATTCTCTGCACAAAGGCGTTTTAAGTTGCAAGCAAGATGAGATGGACCATACCAAGTAATTATAAGGATTAATGATAACACCTACAAATTGGATCTTCTGGTATGTATAATGTTTGATGGAGGCCCATTAAGCTCACAAAGTCTAAGTTATGTTCGTGATGATCGTGATTCTTTGAGCATCCATGGAGGTCCAATGACAAGAGTTAAAACTAAGAGGATGCAACAAGTTTTGGCTGGTTTCATTAATATTGCTAGAGAGAAAGTCCAACAAAGCTTGAGCATGGAGGATGACAAAGTTTTTTACAACATGATCCAAGCCCAAGTTCAACTCTCTTGAAGATATATAAGTATTGGGCCGAAATGCAATTGGATTGAATGCATAAATTGGGATGGATGCATAAATTGGGCCTAGTGCAATTGGGCCAAATGCTATACTTATTTTATTTAGTTATGTCTTATTGGGTTGAACATTGTCTTAATTTAAATTAAGCCCAATTCCTTTTTATTTAATAGCTATTATAGGATTTTATTTCTTGATTTGCAAGTTAGGAAACTAGGATTCCTATTTCTTGTTCTGCAAGTTTGCTATTTGCCTATAAATAGTTATGTAATCCTTTGGATAGAATACGATTGATTTTAATTATAAAATTGAGAGACTTTTTTTTTTATTTGGTTCTCTTGAGAACTCTTGAATTTATCAAGGTCTTTCTTATGGCATTCTTCTACTTTCTACCAATTTATACATTAGGTTATTGCTTTTCTAAGTAATGGGTCTAGGTCCAATACCATAGGTTCTTATGTTTCTACACAATGAGTTTTGGTTTTTTTTTTCTCTAATTCTTTGTTTTATTTTGTTGCGTTTTTAACTTTTTTTTTCTTTGAGTGTTCTTCATGTTCTTCATTGAATCTCATCTTCTTTCAGTGAGATTCATATCAATGTTAGTGCTACTTTTAATATTTCAGATGTTTCTCCTTTTAATGTAGGTGACAATTTGAGGATAAATTCTTTAGAGGAGAGGGGAATGATGGGAATCAATGCAGCATGTCAAGTGATCCATTGAGTATGCATGAAGGTTCAATGACAAGAGCTAAAGTTAAGAGGATGTATGAAGCTTTACATGGGCTAATTGAAGATAGTAGATCTAATGCACAAAAAGAGAGTTAGAACTTGGAGAAACGACAAGCTTTAATAAACTTTATTCAAGTTTGAGATTAGCTCATTTGAGGAGTTGGACCAAATGCACCACTTGGGTCGATTACTATTGGGCTGTGTTATTTAGTTATGTCTTGATTGTGCTGAACATTGTTTCAATTTAATTTAAGTCTAATCCATTTTTGTTTAATAGGTTATTAAATAGGATTGCTATTTCTTGTTTTGGAAGATTTTCTATTTCTTATTTTGTAAGACTTTCTATTTCTTATTTTGCAAATTTGCTATTTCCTTTCCTGTTTTGAATCTTTAGCAATATATAGGCTTATAACCCTTTAGGGCAGTACACAATTGATTTGAGTTATAATATTGAGAAAATTTTCTTTTTGGTTCTTTTGATAATTTATTAAGAATATTCTTGTAGTGTTCTAATTTGACTTATCACTCATATTCTTTCTTGTTCTTGAGTATGGCATCAAAACCTTCTTGGTGCCCATGTATCCATTATATAGGCATTTGTATATGCCTCCTTGTTATTCCTAAATATGCTACCACGGGTGATTATGGGTAGAAAGGGGTGGTTATGTTCGGTACGTGGACGATCACACCCTATTATTGACTATCAAGGTTTGAATCATGGAGTAATGGGCGGTTATGCTCTATTGTGTGGTTAAGCGGGTAGTTATGCCTTTGACTGTGCTTTCACATTAATGTTCTTAAGTTAAAGGGTGTTATGGCCCAATTGTGAGATTGTGTGAGTACGGCTCTGGGCCACTCGTCACTGAGTTCGGTGAGGGGGGCCTATTGGGCCTTATGACAGTTATACTAACAAGTATAAATTGTTTTATTTTGCAATGAATTGATAACATGGTGTTTGCAGCAATGTCGATAGACCACTCAAGATCGTCAATTCACGTTGTTTTTTTAGATTCATTCTTGATAGCAAGAAACTAAAACACCATGGATCTCTTTGATCAAGATTCAAGATTCATACTTATCATGTAATAAACCAATCAAGATTCATATTGAGGCATTAGAAAACATACCTAACCTTTAGATATTGTAATCTAAGGTGATTTCCTCGATGTAGAAGCTTGATGTCCTTGTTGTTTCACTAACCACCCAAAGTGTGATGGTTTTTATTGGTGATCCACACAACAACTTGTTGGATTATGCCCTTAGAACCATTCATTAGATGATTGACTTTGGCATTTTTTTATGTATCATGACATTTTATTTATCATAGTTCATTATTATATTTGTCTTATAACTGCGTAATATAATCTTATATAATAATGTCCTTAGAATAGTAATAACACACTATTCTTAAAATATCCCTAGTCAAGTATTATTGTGAACAAGGATAACAATGATACGATAAGACTAGTATGTGGTTGACTGATGACCATTGTCATGGATATTGGATATCAAGTCATCACATAGGTACATGTTAGAGAACTATGTACTGGATCGACCCTCCATGAGAACGCTACATGGATTGTTATATGAATGTCATAAGCGATTCTCATAGTGATGATGGTGTATGTGATCCTTTGACTTGAGATCATCAGAGATCCCAACATAGAGAATTGCATACTTTAATGCTGCTAGATGTCATTCGTAACAGGATGGACTATAAAGGTAGTAATTGGGTATGCCTTGATCTATGTAGAGGGATGTTGAGTGATCAAGATAGGATTTATCCCTCTTATATAACAAGAGTGATGTCTTGGGCCCTTTGATAGAGTGAGACTAAGAAATGCATGGCCGTGCTCGAATAAGTCAATATGAGATATTGATTTTATTTGTTTAATTAGTCTACTCAGGAATCAAGAAACGCTGATTAGACTATACAAGTGTGACACATTCCATGACTTGTGTCTAATCAAGACATCATAGGATAAAGGGATTAAACTACACGGTAACATCTATCACGAGTAAGGTTATGTCGAGTCATTGACATTCTCGTTACATGGGTAGCAATGATGTGTTGCTAGATACCGCTCATTGCCTGTGACAATTTTGTCATTGCCATTGTTTTGAGAACCTATTGGGTCGCACACTTAGAACGGATCAATGAGGAGCTTAATTAATCCTATTCTGAATTGGATTAAGGATATAACTAATCCTATTCTGAATTGGATTAGGGATATAACTAATCCTATTCTAAGTAGGATTAGAGTTCTGTTTGGCAGTAAATTTTAGGGTAAAATTTACTGCCTATAAAAGGGATGTTTTTCTAAAACATGGCCGCACTTTTTAAAACAGAAAACAAAACATTCCTTTTAATCGAAGCTAGCAATTCGGTTATAAGGAATTTAAAAGCTCTTTAAGGCTTCTGATCGTGAGACGTTCAAGAGTCGTGAGATCCGTTCGTGTGGATACCGTAGAGGCAGGAACGAAAAGTTGCTGCTTGTGACTCGACCAACGACAGAAAATTCAGAGAAAACGTCAGGTAAAATCTCGAAACCCTAATCAGGCAACTCTCCGAATCGATCTTGGTGGAGGCCGAATGATTTAAATTCCGCTGCGTGTTGTTTCGGTTTCCTTCACAACTCACCAAAACCTTCTCTCTGGCAAGAGAAATTGTGCTAGCCAATCTTACTTCACAAAAGTAAAGTTTTTGCTATTTTTTGGCCTTTTGCTAGTTTCAAGAACACTTCTTGAAGCTTTAGGACGGGTGGCGCAAGGAGAAGAAAGGTGTTTGTGGTGGTGGCTATGCAAAACAAGAAAAAGATATGGTTGAGAAGGAAGCATAGGGTTTAGGCTAGGCTAAGAAAACTTATTTCTTTCTCTCTTAGATTGCCAACTTCTCAAGTGTTTATTAGGCTATTGTTATGTTTTTTCTCTCCAACATTATTTTTATATAATGGGTATTTGTCCCTTATTTTTGTAATCAAAGAATGCAACTTTTTCACCCTTGTAATTAAGTCGTTAAAATTTAAGAGATTAAAACACAAATTTCTTAAGCCAAATTTAATTAAGTCATTCATTAATTCCTAATTTTAGCATTGGCAAGTTGTCTTACATGTGTGACTTATATGGCAATATAATCATAAATTATGATTCTAATTTATA
The DNA here is from genome assembly GCA_031772115.1 of Heritiera littoralis. Lineage (NCBI taxonomy): Eukaryota > Viridiplantae > Streptophyta > Magnoliopsida > Malvales > Malvaceae > Heritiera > Heritiera littoralis. The sequence goes on along the minus strand of JAPDPK010000052.1, from coordinate 3,447,296 downwards.
TTCATAGATCAAAAACAAGATCTAGCAAGCTATCAATTGTGGATCTTACATTTGATTTTGAGGGGGATGGCAATTAAATTATGTGACTCAAGCCAATAAAGGGTGAAAGAAAGTTTTCTTTAAACTTGGTAATTGGGTTTGATTTTATATGCATAAAGAAAGATTCCATGCACAATGGTGTTCTAAGTTGCAAGCAAGATGAGATGGACCATACCAAGTGACTACAAGGATTAATGACAATGCCTACAAATTGGATCTTCCTGGTATGTATAATGTTAGTGCTACTTTTAATATTTTTGATCTTTCTCTTTTTGATGTGGTTGACAATTTGAGGACAAATTCTTTAAAGGAGAGGGGAATGGTGGGAATCAATGCAGCATGTCAAGTGATCCATTGAGTATGCATGGAGGTCCAATGACAAGAGCTAAAGTTAAGAGGATGTATGAAGCTTTACATGGGCTAATTGAAGATAGTAGAGCTAACGCACAAAAAGAGAGTTAGAACTTGGAGGAATGGCAAGCTTTAATAAACTTTATTCAAGTTCGAGATTAGCTCATTTGAGGAGTTGGACCAAATGCACCACTTGGGTCGATTACTATTGGGATTTGTTATTTAGTTATTTTTTGATTGTGCTGAATATTGTCTTAATTTAATTTAAATCTAATCCATTTTTATTTAATAGGTTATTAAACATGATTGCTATTTCTTGTTCTAGAAGATTTTCTATTTCTTATTCTTTAAGACTTGATATTTCTTATTTTGCAAGATTGTTATTTCCTTTTTGGTTTTGCATCTTTAGCAATATATAGGCTTATAACCCTTTAGGGCATTACACAATTGATTTGAATTATAATATCGAGATAATTTTTTCTTTGGTTCTTTCAAGAACTTATTAAGATTATTCTTGTAGCGTTCTAATTTAACTTATCACTCACATTCTTTCTTGTTTTTGAGTGTGGCATCAAAACCTTTTCTTCTTCTTTATACCTTTGGTTCGTGTTCCTTAATAAACATTAGGTCAAGGTTTTTTGCTCTTGATAAATCTGATTTAGCTTTTTGAGTTTTGAATTCCTTGTTTTTGCTTGTAGGTCTCAATGTGATCTCGCATCAGTGTATTTCGTTTGGTTTTGGGCTTTCTAGGCAGCGAGTGAATGTGACTGGGTTGCTTGGGTTTGTCATTTTTTTTAACTAGAATTCGGGTTTGCTAGGTTTGTCGGTTTTGATGGCTGGGTTTATGTTTATCGGTGTTTTGATTGCTGATGTGAGTTGTGAGAATTGATGGGTATTGTATTTGGTGTCGGGTAAGAGAATAATTTCAGGGTTATGTCTCGGGTTTGAATGGGGCTCGTTTTAGTCAATTTGTGGACACTGGTTTTTTGTTTAAATGTGGTCAAAGGGTTCTTCGACTAGAAGAGTAGGAAGCTAGGTGAGTGGGATTTGTACGAACAGATTGAATGGTTGATTGTGGTGGCTTTCTGGTTTCCCCCTTCTCTGTAGAAATTCTTCATTCATAAATAGAGATCCCAATAGAATTTTTGATAGCTTTAGGATTTTCAATTTTAGTTTGATCTGTATTAAAAATTCCAATCCTCATCTTATCTATACAAAAAATTGGAACTCCATCAAGGCAAATTGTAAATCTAGTGAATTTTTTTTCCTTTTTATTTTATTTTATTTTCATTTTTTTTTTAACTAAATTTACCTTATCCTAATCTTTTAATGAATCAATCCTAAACTAAATTAACCTTATCTAAATAATCTATTCTACCTTAAATTAATCAATCAATTTTAATTATCTTAATATAAATTATCCTACCTAAATTAATCTTAACTTAATCGTAAATTAACCTTAACTTAAAATTAATTCTAAATCAATAATAATCCTAAAAGAATCTTAATAATCAAAAAATTAATCCTAATATTCTAACTATACTAATTTAATTTAATTTAATTTAAACAAGCTAATTTAATTAAAATAATTTAATTTACTACATTAATCAAATTAAAAACAATTTAATTTAACTATCCTAAAACACCCAAAATAAAATTTAACATTCAAATTGTTTAAAACCACATACAAAATAAGATGTCTACACACTTTTCAAACACATTCTTTTTCAACCTCAATGGCAAATTAAACTTTGGCCTCCACCAGAATATTGTTCATGATCGGGCGAGCTCTGCACATGGCCACTAATGGTTGAGCTTTGGGCATTGTCAGCCCATCTCCTTCAGTCATGTCAATTTCTTCATTACCGACTCTCTTCCAGTCAAAACACTGAATCAATGAACCCACGGTGAGAGCCACCACACGCTTGGCAAGAGTTGCTCCAGGACAGGCTCTCCTGCCCAACCCAAACGGCATGAACTTGTAGCTTTCTTTCGCTCCATTCTCAAACCTTTCAGGCTTAAAAACGAGTGGCTCATCCCACAACTTTGGATCCCTATGGATGGCCCAAGCATTGACCAATACCATTGTGTTTCGTGGCACATTATATTCACCAATGGTGCAGTCATGGGATGCCAGATGTGGAAGTAAAAGTGGAGCAGCTGGATAAAGTCGGAAAGTCTCGGATACGATATTTTGAAGGTAAGGTAATTTTGAGATGTGTGATTCATCGATCAACTTTTCTTGGCCAACTTTAGAATCCAATTCATCTCTAGCCTTCTTTAACACATCAGGGTGATTAAGCAAAGCAGACAATGCCCATTCTAATGTGGCTGAGGCAGTGTCAGTTCCCGCAAGCACCAGAACCTGCAGCATGGCCATACATATGCTTATTGATTCCCCCCTTGAAAAACTTTTGTTCAATAAATATGAAATGCTACATCAAAATAGAGAAAAAGCAAACTCAGAAATTAGAATAAGGATGCACTCGTTAGCAGAGGCGCATTGGTAAAATTACATCCAACTACATTGGGCAACAGTTGGATGTTATGTTAACATATGACTATCTTTTTAACTTCCACTATTGAATCCTTTTAGCTCATTTTCTTTGGTTCTTTCGATGCCGTTTATGAATTTTCATGTTTAGAACTAATAGTCTATGTTGCGTTATAACACTTTCACCTGAAATAACTTTGTAGTCCAAACATTTATGTCTATCCTTCCTCTTAGTCAAAAAAAAATCTATTTGACTTATATTCGGTCAACTCTTAAAAGTTATAAGGTAATTTTTTTCCTTTTAGGTAATAAGATAAAGCAAAATCTATAATAGTATCTCCACCCTCATTTCTTACATCATATACATGCTCTCAAAACCCTCTCTACTTACACTTACATGGCCATTAAAGTCACCACCAATAAAAAAGTTTTCTCCTGCAAGAACTTCTTGTACTACTTTAACTTGATCAAAATAATCCTATCTCATTTTCTCCTAACCTATACACATCCTTTTGATACTCCAATGATGATGATGATGAAAAAAATTTAATTTAATATTTTTAATCGTTATTTTATTTTAGTAATATATTCATCGTATTACTATCATTGAGTCTATATTCAAACATATATCTCACCATTAATTTCAATCTTACTGCTATAATAATTAATCTCAAAACATTGTTATTTTTAATATTATTAGAACTAATCTCACCACCGATGCAAATAGATCTTAAATTACCTACTTTCAAACGGTTCCGTATACTATTCTTTTTATCCATTCTATTTTCCTATTTTGCTTTTAATCGCTTTTAATCAATTTTTATATATTAAAGTTACCTAGTCAGACTTTATTCATTGAATAATGAAATTTACATCATAATGCTGGTTCCAATATAACATATTGGTTTCATTTTGATAACCACAGCAAACAATTATTAAGATATCAAGTTTTACTTGATTTATTTTAGGTTTAGTTTGAATTCTATCGCAATGTGATAAAATCCAAGCTTTGATTTTATTTTTAATGCATGTGTGGTGCATTTGGAATGCACTGCATAGTGCGCTTAATTGCTTCAACCTCCAGTGAGGTCCAAGGTCAAGTTGACTCTACAATGGAATTTAATTCCCACTAGATTTAATCCCGTTCAATGTAAGGTGATAATTTTAATTTATAACAATTTTTAAAAATAGAATAAAATTATAGAAAAATTATTTTGAAATTCATGTATTAAAAAGACTTCATGCATATATAGAATACACAACTTTAAAAAAATGAAATCAAATGCCAATTTGAAAAGTTGTAAAAAAAATTAAATATAACAAATATTAAATATTAAATAAATTAATCAAATAGTTACAACATTAATGAAAACAATTTTTACTACATTAGTCATTAATAGATTATTAGTTAATGTTTCATATTTGAAACTTATTTATTTTTTAAATTTGAATTTAAATGACTCCATGTTAATCTTATAAACTGAAAAAACTTGGTACATATATAGAATACACAAATTAAAAATAATTTGAAATCAAATATCATTTAAAAAAAGTATAGAAAAAATTGAATATAAACAAATATTAAATATTAAATAAATTAATTAATCAAACAGCTACAACCCTTAATGAAAGCAATTCTTACTACATTAGTCATTAATAGATTGTTGGTTAATATTCCATATTTAAAATTGATTTATTTTTAAAATATGATTTTAAATGACTCCAAGCTAAAAAAGTGCATCCAAGTAAAAAATTTATACCAAAATTAGTTATTTCTATAAATATATTTTCACTGTATATAAAGAGCAACAGTACATATATATTGATAAAAGATATGTAAAGAAATTGATAAATAATATGCAAATTTTCTTTAATTTTAATATATATATATATATAGATATTTATCTTTTAAAAATTAAAATAGATAATTAATTTAAAAAGATAATTGATTTATTTTTTAAATTTAATGCATATATTGTTATCCTTTAAAAAAAATTAAAAAACTATTATTTTTTTATTTTAAGATATTGCATGTATCAAACATTTGAAGTATCCATATAAAATGTTTTATTGTAGCAAAAAACTTTAACTTTTATATATTTATATAAGATACGAATCATTTTTGTTTTTCTAATAACTTTATTAAATTAATTTATTAATTTTTAATATTTTTATTAAATTATAAACTTTTAATAATTCAATATATATTTTAACCAGTTGCTTTGGATAATTTTTATTTTATTAAATATTTTACTTAAAAATTTAAATTATTTATTTTGTTAATTCTCTTACTTTCTCTTTTACATTTAATATTGCACTTCTTTTTTTTTTATTCTGCTATTCTTATTTTAATATTTTTAATTTATATGTAAATTAATATATAAACTATTATTTTATATTTAAAATATATAATTACTAAAATTTTTATTATTTTAAATCTGAAATATAATGTGTTGCTATTTAAAAAAAAGTATTATTTTATATCAAAATAATTTTATTCATTTTCAATTATTTTATTAATTTTATGAATATAAAACATATATTATAAATTTTATTATATATAAATTTTAATCTAATATACTTGATGGTAATTTTTTATTTTCACTATATCAATCTTACAAACACAGTTACGATTACATCCAAACACGTATCATCGTTATATTACCTAATCTCACCGTTAGATTAATTAATCTTATCGCCTATCCAAATCAGTCTTTGATTAACTAATGTATAATCACTAGCTTTTTTTCAAAGTAGATTTTTTCTTTCTTTTATTAGTACCATATAATATTTGACTATTAATTCAGAGCTTAATAGTCAAATATACCTTCAACATTTTGTATAAGGTAGATATAAACCCTTAACTCTTTTTTTTTATGCTAATCAAACTATAATTTTTTTTACTTTAAATAAACACTCAACATTTTAAAATCACGCAATTAATTTTAAATATATTAAATAACACTAATTTCCATTTGTATTGCTTACGTGGCAAACTACAAAGCTATTCATGTCCGTTGCTATGTAGGATGTTCAAATAGCACTTACTATCATTTAACAAATTTAGACTTAATTACATGGATTTGAAAGGTTTTGGATTTATTCACGGTAAAATAAAAAATTATAAACTAATCTGCGTGTTATAAAATGTTAAAAACTTAAATTCATTTTGTGCAAAATGTTAATGGGATATTTGACTATTAAACATAATTACATGTACTTTTTCTTTTTCTTTAGAAGCAATATGATGGGACATGCGCATGTATTAGAAGAGAAAAAAGAATTTAATCAATGACAATAGCAAAATAAATTAAATTAAATTAAATGAACTAACCAGTATGAGCCCTTTGATTATCTGATCAGTATAGTATTGAGGTTGGGATTGTTGCAAAGAAAGTAGATGATGAACCATAGTGTTTCCTTGTGTACCTCGATTTTCATCAATCATTCCTTGCAAGCGCCCATCCATCGTCACAGCAAGACTTTTTACTTTCCTTTCGAAATTCCCATTAATCCAATTCAATATGGGCAAAAAATCTCCTGGATTCGTTGCTCCTCCATACTCAAAAACCTCTCCGATGAGCTTCCTAAACTGCCTTGCCTCTCCCTCGTTACCCAAATCCTCCCCATAATACCTCTTCCCTGCCACCATTCTTATGATATTGTTAAACGTCAAGTCTGAAAGCGCTGACTTAAGCTCCACTTTGGCAAAGTCCTGAAGCGAATACCGCGACAGCTTTTTCAATAACTGCATAATTTCATCTTTTCTAACATTCAGGAACATGTTCAGGCCGGTGGATGAGAAGATTTCGCTAGCACTGATGCGACGAAGGTTGCGCCAGTGGTCACCATAGGGTGAGCCTACCATGTTTGTGTTGTTGTAGCCCAGGTGCTTGCCCATCAATGTCTCTGGACGGTTAGCCAGAACAATATCGTTCTTGGTGAAGCATTCTTCAACAGCTGGTGGCGATGAAACCACAACCACAAGGCGAGAGCCGAATTTGAGGGAAATTATAGGACCATATTTCTCAGAAAGGTTCAGGAAAGTTCGATGAATAGGGTGCTTTACGAGATGCAGGTGACCAAGGATGGGAATAGAAGGTGGGCTTGGGGGGAGATTTCTGTGGCTTGCTCTTGACCTGAAAATGAACTTGAAAGAAAGAAGTAAAAGAATGGCTGAAATAGCTGAGTAAAGTACTCCGGTATCTTCCATCGCCGATTTTCTTAGCTTTGGTGGAGTTCGATTTTGTGGTGACTTGTTATGTATGCTGCGCGAGATTTTGGATGTATTTGTGCAAGGAGCCAATGACTAGTAAATTTTCATTTTGCGGGCCTTGTGGACCTGTGGTTACCGGCCACCATGGGATTTGTAATTTTTTTTTGGTACAAAGGAGCAGAAATTCTGCTTAAATTACACAAGAACGAAACAGTCCAATACCCATCAGATCAAACTGTATCCAACTTCCACGACCTTCTGGTGGAAGATCCAGGATTTTTAAATCAAAAGAACCTCCCATGTGCAAGATGAGCCAAAAAGTCGGTACAATAATTAGCTTCTCTATAGATGTGCTTCACTGAGCAACTGCAATCTCTCCTCAACATAGTCTGGCATGCATGTAAAACAGAGAACAGAGGGTCCAAAGTTTGATTGACTTTCTGTACGGCTAGCATTGAATCAGATTCTATCTCTACATGTCTATAACCCATGTCCCACGCCAATGTTAAACCTGCAAAGATGGCGAACACTTCAGCTCCATGAGATTTGTATTTTATTTTGTCGGCAGTGGCCATATTATCGTGAGGTTTTTGTTGTGTTTGCGTGACGTATTGTGCAAGGAACTAATCAATTGACTAGCGATAGCAAATTTATTATTCGATTTTCTCAATATCTTAAGAATAACTCTTAATATTTTTTTTATTTATTTAGATATTATTTGATTGTAAAATATCACATTCATCGTACGAGATCTGATACTTTAATTTTAGAAGATTAATATGAGAAATATCATTACAAATATGATTGTATTCATAGACTTGGTAAAACAGGTCCAAACTTGATAATTCACTTGAGTTATTGATTCGTAATTGAATATGAATAGACCCGAATTAATTTAAAGAAAAAAAAGTCAAAAGTCAAAATCAGACTCAATTAGAACCCCAAAAAATTAATATAATTATATATGAACTCGAAAAATTCGAATCTAAAAAAGTCTGAAACAAATAGTACTTGAACCATCATAACATAAATCTTTAACAATTTGATTTAATAATTTTCAATAATATTATGCACAAATTTTTTAAGTACATAAAACCTAAATTCTCAATTCATACAATCTTCAAACTTAATGATTTACACTAACTAAGACAAATAAATTAGTAAGCATACCTTACTTCAAGAAAACTTGTAGTTGAAGAAGACGATCTATCTCTTGACAACGAGAAAACTGTGTTTCTCTCTCTTTTTTCTTTAGGTCTTTCTACTGATGGAAAAGATATATCTGTAATACGATCAAGAGAGAACCAATTTTAATAGAATCCTAATTAAAAGAAAATTATTTTCCATCAAGATACAATTATCTTTTATAAAACAACTACTTCTCAAAACACCCTTTAAAATATGATGTACTTGGGCCACATTATTCTTACATTCTCTCACTTGGCCCATGTAATATCATTTCACTTTATAGATTTCTAAATAAAAACATAATGCGCATAGTATAAACTAAAATCCTTCATTCATTGATCAAGTAAGATATCATTATTAAGTAAAAGCTAATAAGAGTTATGACGGTTGTATTTTATTGTATCAACATACTTACTTCCATGTTCTACGTTACCAATTTCCACTTACTTTAAATAAGAAATACAATAATGGTCAAACATAATGTCTTTTTTAAAGACAAATTCTGTTAGATCATTCATGTATATATTTAATAGAAAAAAAAAACAAGATATGTATAAATGTCAAAAACAACATATAAATGAGCTCAGAGTATCAAATGCATAAATATCATGATGTCGTACCATAATGTCCATTAGTGATTTTCAATAATGCCCATTCATTCAACATGTTCATTAAATGCTTTGGGTTATAAAGTTAATGGATTCGTAATCATAAAATTGGTGCCAATGTGCTTAGTTGATAGTCTTTGTTTCTAAACTTCTTCTTTAACGTTCAAGTATTTCAATTTCATAAGTTTCGCACCCTTAGAGTACTTGTCATTCTATGAAAAGAAGATTGTTACAGAGTTACCATAATTTTTAGCAACTTGGCAATAGTGTCAACAATTTCAAGTCCTGAAAAAAAAGTTTTGCAACCAATCTTCTCTTAAATTGTGGTCTCATAGCATACCACAAATTTGGACTTTGTAGTGGATGTAGTGATGATGAACTACTTTACGCTTTTTCATGAAATTACTCATTCATTTACTTTTGTTTCAATTTATTTTATGGACATTGAATAAGACTAAATTTGTCTTCTTTCATAACTAAAACAATACTTGCTGAGCATTTTTCCATCCTAAATCTTTTTAGAACTTTATTTATGTATATTTTTTTAGACAACCCTAACATTCATTATGATTTGACTTCGAATTTTTCAATTCCAATCACATAAGTTGTCTTTATCATATCTTTCATTTCAAAGAGAATTTTCTTGGTTTCATGTAACAAATCAAAAACATTAGTTGCAAGTAAGATGTAATCAACATGCAGAACCAAAATTATAAACTTACTTCCATTGATCTTTCAATGGATACATCAATCAATGATATTTTCCTTAAATCCAAAAGAAGTGATGGTATCATTGAACTTAAGATACTATTGTTGGGAAGTTTGTTTAAGTCTGTATATTGATTTCTTAAGTTTACACACCATGTGTTCTTTTCCTTTAAATAAAAAAGCCCTCAACTAGGTCCATGTAGACCTCTTCCTCTAGATTTCCTTTCAGAAAGATAGCTTCACATACATTTGATATAACTCCAAATCACAATGAGTTACCAAAGCCACAATAATTCTAAATGAGTCTTTCTTTGACATTGGTGAGAAAGTCTCATTGCAGTCAATACCATCCTTTTGAGTAAAACCATTAATAACAACTCTAGCTTTATATCTTTCAATATTGCCTTTAGAGTCACACTTGGTCTCATAGACCCATTTATACCTAACTCTTTACAATCTTTAGGCAATTCAATGAGTTTCCAAACTTCATTATGTTTCATAGATTTAAACTCAACCTTCATGGCTTCTAGTTATTTAGTAGAATTAAGGCATTCAATGGTTTATAAAAATGAAACTGGATCATAATCAATTCGTAAGTCATATTCTAACTCACGTAGATGTATCATGTAGTCATTAGTCATTTAACTATTATATTAGTAAATTTTCTATCCTTATCTCTTTCCATCCTTCCTACCAAACAAAGCTTAAATGAAAATTTTTAGGTTAATTCTATTAAAAATAATTAAATAAAGATTAAAACTTCAAATCCGATTGATGGAATTTAATGAAAAAAATAAATAATATATAAAATATATTAAAAGTATAGTTTTTAATTAAAATTTAATCAATACTTATTTGACAAGAAAATTCTGTAATTTTTTTTAAATACTAGTCTACACCCGGCGGGTGGACAGTTCCGGTTCAGACGATGAAACCAACTTAAAAAATATATCAAAATACTAGTCTAAAAAATATATCAAAATTTACAGCCATCAACATCAATTACAGCAGCCCTCTTAACATCTTCAAGTTCACTGCTTAAACCTGAAACCAACCAAGACTGCAGTAATGTTCCTCTGTGTCCTGGTTGTGGTTTTCAACAAAGTCCTCTGAATTGAATCTGGAAAGGCTCCAGCTTGATAATTGTGTGCGAATAGCTCTTCTTCCCTCGGGACGTATGATATCTTGCACTACAAAGTGGAGGAGCGTGGATTTACCATCTATTCCTCTTACATCAGACAGTTTCAGGAGTGTGTCAAGCTTGAATGCCTGTGCTCCACCACGTTAGGTACCATCGTTCATGCGATTACCAGTTTTAAGTACTGCTTCCAGAAGTTTTAGGAACAATCTGCTGCTTTTTAGCTTGGTGCAAGCAACCTGCCATTAAGATAATAAACATAATCATCTTACCTGGCAACTTATCTTCATTGAACAAAATATTCTTTGATGTATGAACTATAGTCATGAACATATATTCCTAGAACATATGATTTAAGGACATCATTAAATTCTGTCTCCTGATTATTGAGAAGCAGAATATTCCACTGACCAAAAAATTAACAGAGTACTTATCAGAAATATTGTTGTTTTTATGTCCTTCAAGGTGAGAGAACCTGAAGGATTCTCTGGTATTCAGTTGTTATATCTAGTGTCTCACCTCAAGAATTGCAAAGGATTCTTTAATGCCAGTGACTTCCTCGTGGAAAGTACTCATGAACAGCAAGGACTCAATTCGTTTGAAGGCAAAAGGTATTTCAACCAAAAAAAAGAAAAAGGTATTTCAACCAAGATTTTAAGGAACCTCTCGGCAGGGCCCAGTCGAGAAACATCTCCTGTGAACAATCTAAGCTTCAGTTCCTCTTCGGTTGTCAATGCCATCGTCTGCAATGTTTTGAAGAAGCTCTGCTGGAAGCTCATTACCTGGTTCAGTTTAATTTTGAAGAGTAAGCTGTCAGATGTATTTAGGAGTGAAAAAGGTGGATCCGAAACACACATTTCACAAGCATATTTCAATGGCTAGACAAATAAGAATCTAGAACTTTCTGCCTATGCAGTCAATGTCCGTGTACTTAATATCCAATTACTATCTTTGTCTTTGACAAGCTTTTCTCCCTTAAGAAGCAACACAGCAGGTGAATGCTTAGAATTATTTGCCAGTAAAACACATAAAGTGGAACTGAACCGCAACAATTCTAGTCCAGTCAAATTGAAAACTACTGAAAAACTTTTTGGAAGCTTAAATATAGGACTAAATAATACTTACAGCCCAGTAGACTAACATAGCCTGATGGTTGACCGAAGTGAAATCCTTCATCACTTATTGTCCTCTAATGCCGGGGTTATGAACCATCAGAAAAGGCTAAAAACTTGAATTCTATTAGGCATTGAACAAATAAAGCGATAGAAAATAGAAACTTACCAAATAAGCCCGATGATAAGCACAAATAATTACTTGAGTTGCTATTACATTCAATAACAAAATTCTCTAGTAGTGTAGTTTGCTTATCGGTCTGAACTAAAAGGGGAACTTAATCTTTTTGTATTAGAAATTCTATTCACTCCAAAAGTAAAACATCGACATGCAAGAGTTGTTTGGAATCATTGAGTAGGGAAGACTGAAGAATATTTGCATCTAAACTGAAGTTAACATAATCAATTTATTCTTTCACTCAATCAAAGTTTGTGCATTCCAATTATCTGTCAAAACAGAACAGTAAATTGTAGTTGCTGGTATGATAGAAAACTTCGATAGTATTGCTTTAAGAGACAGATAAAGACCTTCTCGAGGAGCATCAACAACTTCATCTGTTGTGACATTTAGCGCACGTAGAAGAATAGACAAATTTTGTGCTTTTCTAGTGTCAATAATCTGAATGTACTGGATTGAAGATTTTGATGCTGAATCTCTCTTCTGATTATTCTTGTCATTAGTCCCTTGATTATAACCAAATAAAGTCTCTATCATCTCCTCGTTGAACCTGTAAAGGTTTCAACACAATTTGGAATCAGAGAAAATTTTGAGTAACATTGTTAGTCAGAAAATCGAGAACTAATATAAGGTAGAATTGTTGTCTTACTGGAATGACCCAGCACTGATCTCATGCCAAACCATTGTCCGATCTAAATTAGCCATAACTTTATCTCAGAAGAATGGTTTTAATTTGGCTTTTGGAACTCCAGATTCACCATCAGTCTCATCAGCACTACCAGAAGCACAATGTCCTCGATGATGCGGTCCAAGAGGTGAAGGTTTTGATCTTGGTGGCATAGGTGGAGGACGAGCAACTTTAGGGGGAGGTGGGGGAGTAGGATGAGGAGGAGGTGCAGCAGGAGATGGAGGAGCTGATCTCCTAGGAGGAGCCTTCAGCGGAGGAAATGCTGCTTCTTCACTTGCTTCTAATTGTGCTGCTTTTGCAAGTGAGGCATCATGATTATCTTGCTTTGTAGACAAGCTACTAGCCAAAGAATGGTTCTTTGCCCCAGACGATTCACAAAACAAGTCCAGCAACTCCTTTATCTTAGACGCCTGGGAAATAGTAGCTCTGCCAAATAAGAAAATATCATTTGCAAAAAACAGATGAGAAATACTAGGTTCGTCCCTCCCTATTTTCAAAGGCTTCCATGTACCATTGCTCACTGCCTCATCAATTAAATGTCCAAGCCTCTCCATACACAATACAAAGAGATATGGAGATAAAGGATCACCTTGTCATAGTCCACATCGAGGAGAAAAGGAGTCGGTTTGTTCACCATTCAATAAAATAGACATAGTAGAACTTGACACACAGTACATGATCAAACTTATCCATTTCTAAGAGAAGCCAAACACCTTCAATGTTTCTTTTAAAAAATCCCACTGAATTTTGTCATATGCCTTCTCGAAATCAATTTTGATAGCCATCAACCCCTCCTTTCTCTTTGACTTTCTAATCGTATGAAGGAGCTCTTGGGCGATAATTATATTATCAACCACTTGCCTCTTTGCAATGAAGCTAGTTTGGATAGGCGAAACCAACTCATTTAAAAAAGGCCTTGGTCTATTAACTAGAATTTTTGTGATCAGTTTATATGCCACACAACAAAGACTAATTGGCCGAAAATGTTTCATTGTTTCAGGCATATCCACTTTAGGAATAAGAGTAACTAAAGTAGTGTCTAGTTCTCTAGGAAATGATCCGTTCTCCAAAGCAGTCTATACTAATTCAAACAACGAATTCTTGCAAAATTTCCCAAAAACATTGGAAGAATCTTGCCTGGAGGCCATCAACATCCCGTACATATTAGCACAGCTGTACAGAGCAGAGCTGTAAGTCAAGCTGTTATTTAACAGCTGGATAACTACCATCAGTTGATAGTTATTCTGTTACAGTCAGTTAGTACTATCTGTTGTGAGTTAGTTACTAAGACTTTTGAGCTATAAATAGATGGATATATTCCTGATGTAAATCATGATTCATTTCTCAATAATACAAGATTCTTCCTCTGTTCTTCTTATCTTCTTCTTCTCTTTTCTTTAAACTTTTTCACTGTATCGTCTGGTATTCTAACATGGCATCAGAGCCAGCAACAATGGAGAATGGTTCGTCGAGTGTCAAAGAATCATCCTCCATTTCTGTTATCAATCCTGGAGCACAAAGTGTTAATGTGAATCTCGATGATGATAATATTCTGTTGTGGAAATAGCAAGTTGTAGCCACCTTGAGAGGATATGGATTAAAAAGTTACATTGAAGGTAAAAATTTGACTTCTTCTTGTAATGCATTAGAGTGTGAAATGTATTAGAGACAAGATCAATTTCTTGTTTCTTGGTTGCTTTCTTCCATTAGTAGTCAAGTTTTACCAAATCTTGTTGGATGTGAAACCACTAAAGATCTATGGGAAGCTATTGAGGAGTACTTTGCATCACAAACTAATGCAAAGATTATGCAGTATAAGAGGCAATTGCAATCTGTAAAGAAAGGATCGTTAAGTATGAAGGATTATTTGGTGAAGATTAAGTCTTTATGGGACACTCTGCAATCATGTGGTTGCAAGATTGAAGAAACTGAATTAGTACACACTACTCTAGCTGGTTTAGGGCAAAAATATGATGCCATTGTGGTAGCTATCTAAACACAGAAGGAGTTACCTAACTGGAAGACTACATCAACATTACTCTTTGCTACAGAGTCCAGAAGCATTTAGAATTCTTCTTTCATAGATAATGTGATACCCTCTGCTAATATTCTGATGCAACAGAAGAAGTTTTCATATGAGAATAATAGCAGAGGCTATAGAGGTTTTCCTCATGATGGTGGCAGAAGCTTCAGAGGTCGAGGCTGATTTCGAGGAAGAGGCATGTCTAGTTCTAAGCCTCAATGTCAACTCTATGGTAAGCTTGGTCACACGGTTCATAAGTGTTATCATAGATTTGATATTTCTTTTAATCCTGATCTTGGAGAAGTAGTGTTTGAATCAAGGAGAGGTGGTTTTAATCCTGGCTCAAGAGGTGGTTTTAATTCTGGTTTCATCCCCCAGCACACACATAATGCAGAGGCTGTGATAGCCACTCCCAGCTCGTTGCTTGATTCTGCCTGGTATCTAGATTCTGTAGCCACCAATCACATCCCCAATGAAGTTGAAAATCTCAATATTGGGTCAGAATATCATGGTGTTGGTAAGGTTCGTATGGGAAATGATGTTGGACTTAACATTACAAGTATAGGCCATTCATCTGTTCTTGGTAATTCTCTGTCCAAAACTTTTCAGTTAAAAAATATTCTTCATCCTCCTCAGATTACAAAGAATCTTCTTTCTGTATCTCAATTTTGTAAAGACAATAGAACTTACTTTGACTTCTATTCTGATTGCTGTTTGGTGAAAGATCTAGATACCAAGCAAGTTCTTCTAAAGGGAACAATTGATCAAGCGCTGTACAAGTTTGATCTGTTTATAGATACCAATACTGCTGCAAGATCAAATCCTAGAGAGTCAACACATGTACATAAAGAATTACTTGTTTCAAAGCTGTCTACATCACCAGATTTACTTGAAGATTCTATCTCTAATCTAGATACCTTTACCCGTTGGCATAGAAGACTAGGACATCCACACTTTGCTGTTGTTTCGAAAGTACCATCCTCTTGTAATATTCCATAAAGAATGAATAAAACTAAAGTTTGTTCTCACTGTCAACAGTCTAAAAGTCATAGACTTCAATTTTCACATTCAACTACTTCTTCCTCTCCACTTCAATTAATTGAATCTGATCTCTGGGATCCAGCAACCTATCTATCTGGTAATGGTTTCAGATATTATGTTTCCTTTGTAGATGCATGTTCTAGGTATACTTGGATATATTTCTTAAAGTCTAAGGATGAAGCTTTGTCCTTCTTCAATCATTTCAAGAAACAGGTTGAAAATCAATTCTCTTCAAAAATAAAAGTTCTTCAAACAGATTGGGGAGGAAAGTTTAGGAGTTTTGTTAGCTATCTTAATTCAGATGGTATTATCTTAGGACATTCATGTCCCTATACTTCCCAACAAAATGGTCTAGTTGAGAGAAAACATAGACACATTGTGGAAACAGGTCTTACCTTGTTGTCTCAGGCCTCGCTTCCATTTAAATTTTGGTCTGAAGCTTTTTCTTTTGCAGTGTATCTTATAAACAGCTTCCAACTACAACCTTGCAATCAAAGTCTCCTTTTGAAGTACTGCATCAGGTAAAACCAGACTATTCTCTTCTTAAAACCTTTGGCTGTTTGTGTTTTCCTTAGACCATATAACACTCACAAACTAGATTTCAGATCTGCTACTTGTGTTTTTCAAGGATACAGTCCTATTCATAAAGGTTACAAATGCCTTGATAAACATCAAAACCTTTTTTATATCAAGACATGTCATTTTTGATGAATCAAAGTTTCCCTACTCTCAGTTGTTTACTTCTTCTGTACCTCATTCTAATTCCTTTTCAATTCCTTCACCTTCTCTCATTGTTCATCATTCATCTCCCAGTGTTAGTTCCAATACATATTCTATTAGCATCTAAACAAGCTACCTGCTCCATGCTTAAACAAGGATTTGCGCAAGAGATAATACTTCGTTCATCAGTGTCAGATGTACAGAAAATATTTTTATAAAAATTAACAACCAAACCTTTCAGGGCTTCATTATCCGTAATCCAAGTGCCCTCATCATCTTTCAGCATTACTGTCTTGTTTCGCCTTCTCCTACAAATTGTTGATAGATGGAAAAATCGAGTGTTCCGTTCACCATCATTAATCCAACTAGCTCTTGATTTCTGGAACCAGAATATTTCCTCTTGAAACAATATTAAGTTGTACTCCCGAACTAACTGCTTTTCTAACATCTGAAGTTGGTGTGACCATCGATAAGCCATTTCCCGCTGAACTCCGACTATCCTTGTTAAAAGCCATTTTTTATTCCCAAAGAGATTCCCAAACGGGGTGTTGTTCCACAGAGACAGATCATGAATTAGCTGTTGCATCTTTTCAGTGAATGAACCGCTGTTTGTTTTCCAGCTATTTTCAACAATAGTTACCAATTCAGGTTTTGTTAAACAGGTGGCCTTAAATCTAAAGGGTCTGTTTCTATTATTCACATTTCTGTGTCCTTTCTCTGGTAGCAACAATGGGCAATGGTCAGAGTATGTACAAGGCAAATGTTTAACAACAGCTTCTGGAAACAAAAGACGCAAATGGGGATTAACAAGGGTGAGAATTGATGGGTATTGTATTTGGTGTCGGGTAAGAGAATAATTTCAGGATTATGTCTCGGGTTTGAACGGGTCTAGTTTTAGTCAATTTGTGGATACTGGTTTTCTGCTTAAATGTGGTCAAAGGGTTCTTCGACTAGAAGAGTAGGAAGCCAGGTGAGTGGGATTTGTACGAACGGATTGAATGGTTGATTGTGGTGGCTTTCTGGTTTCCGCCTTCTCTGTAGAAATTCTTCATTCATAAATAGGGATCCCAATAGAATTTTCGATAGCTTTAGGATTTTCAATTTTATATCTGTATTAAAAATTCCAATCATCATCTTATCTATACAAAAAATTGGAACTCCGTCAAGGCAAATTGTAAATCTAGTGAATTTTTTTTCCTTTTTATTTTATTTTATTTTCATTTATTTTATTTTAACTAAATTTAGCTTATCCTAATCTTTTAATGAATCAATCCTAAACTAAATTAACCTTATCTAAATAATCTATTCTACCTTAAATTAATCAATCAATTTTAATTATCTTAATATAAATTGTCCTACCTAAATTAATCTTAACTTAATCGTAAATTAACCTTAACTTAAAATTAATTCTAAATCAATAATAATCCTAAAAGAATCTTAATAATCCAGCAATTAATCCTAATATCCTAACTACACTGATTTAATTTAATTTAATTTAAACAATCTAATTTAATTAAAATAATGTAATTTACTACATTAATCAAATTAAAAACAATTTAATCAAACTATCCTAAAACACCCAAAATAAAATTTACAGTTCAAATTGTTTAAAACACCAGACAAAATAAGATATCTACACACTTTTCAAACACATTCTTTTTCAACCTCAATGCCAAATTAAACCTTAGCCTCAGCTAGAACATTGTTCATGATCGGGCGACCTCTGCACATGGCTACTAATGGTTGTGCTTTGGGCATTGTCAGCCCTTCTCCTCCAGTCATGTCAATTTCTTCATTACCGACTCTCTTCCAGTCAAAACACTGAATCAATGAACCCAAAGTGAGAGCCACCACACGATGGGCCAGACTTGCTCCAGGACACGCTCTCCTGCCCAACCCAAACGGCATGAACTTGTAGCTTTCCGTCTCTCCATTCTCAAACCTTTCAGGCTTAAAAACGAGTGGCTCATCCCACAACTTTGGGTCCCTATGGATGGCCCAAGCATTGATCAATACCATTGTGTTTCGTGGCACATTATATTCACCAATGGTGCAGTCATCGGATGCCATATGTGGAAGTAAAAGCGGAGCAGCTGGATAAAGTCGGAAAGTCTCGGATACGATACTTTGAAGGTAAGGTAATTTTGAGAGGTGTGATTCGTCGATCAACTTTTCTTGGCCAACTTTAGAATCCAATTCATCTCTAGCCTTCTTTAACACATCAGGGTTATTAAGCAAAGCAGACAATGCCCATTCTAATGTGGTTGAGGCAGTATCAGTTCCCGCAAGCACCAGAACCTGCAGCATGGCCATACATATGCTAAATGATTCCCCTTTGAAAAACTTTTGTTTAAAAAATATGAAATGCTACATCAAAATAGAGAAAAAGCGAACTAGGAAATTAGAATAAGGATGCACTCGCAAGCGGTGGCGCATTGGTAAAATTACATCCAACTACAGTGGGCAACAGTTGGATGCTATGTTAACATATGACAATATTTTTTTAGTTCATTTTGTTTCATTCTTGCGATGCTGTTTATGAATTTTCATGTTTAGAACTAGTAGTTTATGTTGCATTGTAATACTTTCACCTAGAATAATTTTATAGTCCAAACATATACGTCTATCCTTCCTCAGTCTAAAATAAATATATTTAACTTATATTCGGTCAACTCTTAAAAGTTATAAAGTGATTTTTTTCCTTTTAGGTAGTAGGATAAAGCAAAATCTATAATATTACCCCCAGCCTCATTTCTTACATCATATGTATGCTATTAAAACCCTCTCTACTAATACCTGCATGGCTATTAAAGTCACCACCAATAAAAATGTTTTCTCCTACAAGAACTTCTTATACTACTTTATTTAAGTCCTCTATAACTTGTTTACTAATTTTAAGTCCTATTTATGGTGCATATGTACTAATAACATTGAAAATCTCTTCTCCTAAAACTAGCTTGATCAAAATAATCCTATTTCATTTTCTCCTAACCTTTACACATCCTTTTGATACTCCAATGATGATGATGATGACAAAGTTTAATCTAATATCTTTAATTGTTATTTTATCTTATTACTATATTCATCTATTTATTATCATTGAGTCTATATTAAAACATATATCTCACAGTTAATTTCAATCTTATTGCTATAATAATTAATCTCACAACATTGTTGTTTTAAATATTATTGGAACTAATCTCACTATCGATGCAAATAGATCTTAATTAACAACTTTCAAACGGTTCCGTGTACTATTCTTTTTATCCATTCTATTTTCCTGTTTTGCTTTTAATCTCTTTTAATCAATTTTTTTATATTAAAGCTACCTAGTCAGACTTTATTCATTGAATAATGAAATTTACATCATAATGCTGGTTCCAATATAACATATTGGTTTCATTTTGATAACTACGGCAAACAATTATTAAGATATCAAGTCTTACTTGATTTTGATTTATTTTAAGTTTAGTTTGAATTCCATCGCACTTACACTGTGATAAAATCCAAGCTTAGATTTAATTTTTAATGCATGTGTGGTGCATTTGGAATGCATTGCATAGTGCGCTTAATTGCTTCAACCTGAGGTTGAAGGTCAAGTTGACCCTGCAATAGAATTTAATTCTGACTAGATTTAATCCTGTGCAATGCAAAGTGATAATTTTAATTTATAATAATT
Source organism: Heritiera littoralis (assembly GCA_031772115.1). Lineage (NCBI taxonomy): Eukaryota > Viridiplantae > Streptophyta > Magnoliopsida > Malvales > Malvaceae > Heritiera > Heritiera littoralis. The sequence goes on along the minus strand of JAPDPK010000052.1, from coordinate 3,427,113 downwards.
TTTAAAAATAGAATAAAATTATAAAAAATAATTTTGAAACTCATGTTGAATAATGTATTAAAAAAACTTCATGCATATATAGAATACACAACTTTTAAAAGAAATGAAATCAAATACCAATTGGAAAAGTTGTAGAAAAAAATTAAATATAACAAATATTAAAAATTAAACAAATTAATTAAATAGCTGCAACATTAATGAAAACAATTTTTACTACCTTAGTCATTAATAGATTATTAGTTAATGTTTCATATTTGAAACTTATTTATTTTTAAAATTTGAATTTAAATGACTCCATGTTAATCTTATAAATTTAAAAAACTTGATACATATATAGAATACACAAATTAAAAATAATTTGAAATCAAATATCATTTAAAAAAAGTATAGAAAAAAATTAAATATAAACAAATATTAAATATTAAATAAATTAATTAATCAAACAGATACAACCCTCAATGAAAGCAATTCTAACTACATTAGTTATTATTAGATTATTGGTTAATATTCCATATTTAAAATTGATTTATTTTCAAAATATGAATTTAAATGACTCCAAGCTAATCTTATATAATTACTTAGAGTTGAAAACTCTATTTTTAGGGTCTTAAAAAAAAAAATTTTATTTATAATAATCTTAACATAAAAGACAAGTAAAGTAAAAATGTAAGTAAAAGTAAAAATAATTTATTATTTGAATTTTTTAAGATTAAAACAATTCAAAATATTTATGATAATACATGTTTTAAAAGAATAAATAATCCATATGGATATTTTTTTACCAAAGAAAATGACTAAACAAATAAATCTGAAAAAGAATGGAATGAAAAGAAAATGACAGAAGTTTAATTCAATGCTAAAATATATAGATTGAAATACCAATTTTATTTTTTTGGATAAAAAATTTATAAAAAAATTATCTTACCACACATGTTATGAAATACCTATGTTTTTTCTTTAAAAAATTGCATTCAAGTAAAATATTTATTCCAAAAGTAATTATTTTTATAAATATGTTTTAGCGTATATAAAGAGAAATTATACATATATGTTGATAAAAATGTGTAAAGAAATTTATAAATGATAAGTGATTTTTTTTATTTTAATATATAGAGAGATATAATAGAGGTCTATCTTTTAGAAATTAAATAGACAATTGATTTAAATAAATAATTGATTTATTTTGTAATTTTAATATATATTTCTATTTTTTTAGAAAATTGAAAAAATAATTATTTTTTATTTTAAAATATTATACATGTCAAATATTTGGATTATTCACATAGGATGTTTTACTTGTAGCAAAAACTTTGACTTTTATATAATTATATAAAATTATATGATGTTAAAAGAATAACTTTGGATCAATAATCATGGGACTTTTGGTAGGCATTTTATACTTTATAATACTTTAACAAATGAAAAAGAAAATTCATTTTATCACACATGCCAAGTGTTCATATGAAATATGCATGTATTTTTCTTTAAAAAAGTGCACCCAAGTAAAATATTTATACCAAAATTAGTTATTTTTATAAATATATTTTTAATGTATATAAAGAGCAACAGTACATATATATATATATATATATATATATATATTGATAAAAGATATGTAAAGAAATTGATAAATAATATGCAAATTTTCTTTAATTTTAATATATATATAGATATTTATCTTTTAAAAATTGAAATTGAAAATTAATTTAAAAAGATAATTAATTTATTTTTTAAATTTAATGTATAGATTATTATCTCTTAAAAAATTAAAAAAAACTATTATTTTTTATTTTAAGATATTGTACGTGTCAAAAATTTGAATTATCTATATAAAATGTTTTACTTGTAGTCAAAAACTTTAGTTTTTATATATTTATATAAGATTCTCTAATAACTTTATTAAATTAATTTATTAACTTTTAATATTTTACTTAAATTATGAACTTTTAATAATTCAATATATATATTTTAACCAGTTGCTTTTGATCATTTTTATTTTATTAAAGTTTTTACTTAAAAATTTAATTTATTTATTTTGTTAATTCTTTTACTTTCTTTTTTACATTTAATATTGCACTTCTTCTTTTTTATTATGCTATTCTTATTTTAATATTTTTAATTTATATGTAAATTTATATATAAAGTATTATTTTATGTTTAAAATATATAATTATTAAATTTTTATTACTTTAAATCTTAAATATAATGTGTTGCTATTTAAAAACAAAAGTATTATTTTATATCAAAATAATTTTATTTATATTCAATTATTTTATTAATTTTATGAATATAAAACATATATTATAAATTTTATTATATATAAATTTTAATCTAATATACTTGATGGTAATTTTTTATTTTCACTACATTAATCTTACAATCATAGTTACGATTACATCCAAACACATATCATCGTTACATTACCCAATCTTACTGCTAGATTAATTAATCATACTGCCTATCCAAATCAGTCTTTGCTTAACTAATGTATAATCACTAGCTTTTTTTCAAAGTAGATTTTTTCTTTCTTTTATTAGTACCATATAATATTTGACTTATTAATTCAAAGCTTAATAGCCAAATATATACTCTCAACATTTTATATAAAGTAGATACAAGCTCTCAACTATTTTTTTTAATGCTATTCAAACTATAAATTTTTATTTTACTGTAAATAAACACTCAACATTTTAAAATTATACAATTAAATCTAAATCTATTAAATAATATTAAATTTCATTTGTATTGCACACGTAGCAACTCACAAAACTATTTATATCAGTTGCTATGTAGGATGTTCAAATGACAAGTTAGTATTATTTAACAAATTTAAACTTAATTACATGATTTTAAAAAATTTAGGATTTATTCATAGTAAAGTAAAAAATTATAAACTGATTTGCATATTATAAAATATTAAAAACTTAAATTCATTTTGTGCGAAATGTTAATAGTATATTTGAACGATAAACCTTAATTAAGTGTACCTTTTCTTTTTCTTTGGAGGCAATATGATGGGACATGCGCATGCATTAGAAGAGAAAAAAGAATTTAATCAATGACAATGGCTAAATAAAATAAATTAACTAACCAGTATAAGCCCTTTGATTATCTGATCAGTATAGTATTGAGGTTGGGACTGTTGCAAAGAAAGTAGATGATGAACCATAGTGTCTCCCTGTGTAACTCGATTTTCATCAATCATTCCTTGCAAGCGCCCATCCATCGTCACAGCAAGACTTTTTACTTTCCTTTCGAAATTCCCATTCATCCAATTCAATACGGGCAAAAAATCTCCCGGATTCGTTGCTCCTCCATACTCAAAAACCTCTCCGATGAGCTCCCTAAACTGCCTTGCTTCTCCCTCGTCACCCAAATCCTCCCCATAATACCTTTTCCCCGTTACCATTCTTATGATATTGTTAAACGTCAAGTCTGAAAGCGCTGACTTAAGCTCCACTTTGGCAAAGTCCTGAAGCGAATACCGTGAAAGCTTTTTCAATAACTGCATAATTTCATCTTTTCTAACATTCAGGAACATGTTCAGGCGGGTGGATGAGAAGATTTCGCTAGCGCTGATGCGACGAAGGTTGCGCCAATGGTCACCATAGGGTGAGCCTATCATGTTTGTGTTGTTGTAGCCCAGGTGCTTGCCCATCAATGTCTCTGGACGGTTAGCCAGAACAATATCGTTCTTCGTGAAGCATTCTTCAACGGCTGATGGCGATGAAACCACAACCACAACGCGAGAGCCGAATTTGAGGGAAATTATAGGACCATATTTCTCAGAAAGGTTCTGGAAAGTATGATGAATAGGCGGCTTTAGGAGATGCAGGTGACCAAGGATGGGAATAGAAGGTGGGCTTGGGGGGAGATTTCTGTGGCTTGCTCTTGACCTGCAAAAGAATTTGAAAGAAAGAAGTAAAAGAATGGCTGAAAAAGCTGAGTAAAATACACTGGTATCTTCCATCGCCGATGTTCTTGGCTTTGGTGGAGTTCCATTTTGTGGTGACTTGTTATATACGCTGCGCGAGGTTTTGGATGTACTTGGGCAACAAGCCAATGACTAGTAAATATTCATTTTGCGGGCCTTGTGGACCTGTGATTTGTATTTTTTTTTATTATTTCATACCATGAGATTTGTATTTTATTATGGCGGCGGTCATGTTTTTGAACATATCATCGCCAGGTTTTTGTTGTATTTCCGTGGCGTATCGTGCAAGGAACTAATCAATTGACTAGCAATGGCAAATTTATTATTCAATTTCGTCAGTATCTTAAGAATAACTCTTAATAATTTTTATTTATTTAGATATTATTTGATTGTAAGATATCACATTCATATACAAGATTTTAGAAGATTAATCTGGGAAAAATAATTATAAATAAGACTTTATTCATAGACTTGGTAAAACAAGTCCAAACTTGATAATTCACCTGAATTATTGATTCATAATTGAATATGAATCGAACCGAATTGATTAAAAGAAAAAAGTCAAAAATCAAAATCAGACTCAATCAAAACCCAAAAAAATTGTATATAATTATATCTGAACTCGAAATATTCGAATATGAAAAAGCCTAAAACAAATAGTATTTAAACCATCATAACATAAATATGTAACAATTTGATGTATTAATTTTCAATAATATTATGTATAAATTTTTTAATTGCATAAACCCTAAATTCTCAATTCATACGATCTTCAAACTTAATGATTTACACCAACTCAGATAAATAAATTAGTAAGCATACGTTACTTCAAGAAAACTTGTAGAAGAAGACGATCTACCTCTTGACAACGAGAAAAGTATGTTTCTCTTTCTTTTTTCGTTAGGTCTTTCTATGTTCTTTCTTGTGGAAAAGATATATCTGTTATAATATCGAGAGAGGACCGGTTTTAATAGAATCCTAATTAAAAGAAAATTATTTTCCATCAAGGTACAATTATCTTTTATAAAACAACTACTTCTCAAAACATCTTTTAAAATATGATGTACTTTGGCCACATTATTCTTACATTCTCTTACTTGACCCATGTAATATTGTGAGAACCAATTATTTTGTATTATACATGTACAGTTATTCATTTATTTATTAATAAATGATTTATTTGTGAACATTTTATAAATTGTTAGTATACAATGATGTGGGCCCTACTTGAATTTTCACGCCCAAATAAAATTATGAATGTGGAAATAGTGTACAGATGGTGAAACGATTATAAGGAGGAAATTTTAAAGACTTGAAATTAATTTATTTTCAGTATTTGGAGTTGTTGGCAAACAAATTGGTAAATGACGGATATGTCCCAAGGGTATTTTCATAAATTTCTCACAAACCAAAATGAATTGGGACAAAGAAAAAGTATCATGTTATTCTGCATGAAAAGTATTTTAACATGGTGTCAACGGATTTTTTGAAACGATCATAAAAATAGGAAAAATTCGCTAACGGGTCACGGGGGTAAAATCATAATTTCTCACTATCCATGCACTGCGCGTCAACGAAACCACCTCTAATCATCAATATATGTTTAATATGACTATTTGGAACTGGAATCCGAAAATTTAGAACACGTTTACATGGTTTTTACGCCAGCGGGATAGAAAGGGCAAAATCGTCCAAAATTTCATAACTATGGGCATTTTGGTCATTTTGCAAGTTCCAAAATTTTCCTTAAAAGTCAGTCAACAGCTGAAGGTCACTATTCACCTTCTCCTCCAATGCTCTCCCACGCCATTTCAAGAGAACAGAGGAAAGAAAAAAATTCAAATTTTTAAAACTATTAATTTAGTCAAAATTTAACCAAATCTTTGACTATAAACACATCCTATTTTCTCTCCTCTACCTACTTATACCTATATCTCATTGAATAAGCAATCAAATAAGGAGAAAGAACTTCTTGAAGAATTCGGCCAAGCAAGGTATCATGCTATCCACTTGGTTTTCTTTGATTCTAAAGTGTAGAATTATTCATTTAGGTTGACTAAGCAAGATTTTACCATTATTTTAATTCAATGTTGCAAAATAAAAATGGGCCATTGGAGGAGCATTCGGCCAAGCTTGGTTCATGAAGAATTCATAGTGTTTCATGCTTAAAATAGGTGCTAAATTTATCATTAAGCATGGTAGAATATAAATTAAGCATTAGATGGTAGAAAATCCCACTAAATCACCATTCACCATTTTTGGCCAAAAGAAGGGGGACATCATCCATGGCTGATTTTGATAGTTTAAGGATAGATTTAGAGTGTAGAAATTACAAGGAGTCTGTCAGTATGCTCGGATTTAAAATCCGACGCAAAACGAGGAAGTTACATTATACCACCGATAGAATTTATACTACAAAATATTTGCAGTGTATAATATGGTTGCATAAAGACACAATTAATAGCTTAAAAATAACTATTTATTAAGCTAATAATTTTGGTGAAATTATTTACAGCCCAGGAATAACGAATTGAGAGTGGTGCATCCGAAGAGTTCGATTTTATTATACAGGTAAAGGATGCATATGTAAGCTGTAGCAATATTTTGAATGCATATTTATTATACAAATAAATTATTATGAATATTCTTGAAATGAATTGCATGGAAATCTGTGAAATTGAGGCTGTATATGAAAATTGAAACTGTGTTTAATTTGCAGGAGGGCTAGGATAATAGCAGCCGTTATGCTGCTGAAAATTTCTAAAATATTAGAAAATATATTATTACATGATTTGATGAATTCCTAGCCTTGAAAATGAGAAATTTATTATTTTTCGTAAAACATGAATATACCGAAAAATATTATTTAAATATTCATGTTGCTAATTTTACGAAAAAGGAGAATACATAATATTTCTCTTACATGTGTTTATAGCAGATGATATGGTTTATGAGATGAAGAGATGAAAAGTGAATATTTTATAATTTATTTTCCATAATATTCACTTTATGATTTAATAAAATCCTTTATGGACTGATTGAAGAATTTTTTATTTTCTTTATTTCCATAAAGGTAATATGATTATGAAAATATTGTTTTAAGACTAATCGGCCTCATATCATGTCGATATGTGACATATGATATGTAATATGTGACATGTGATATGTATTTAGTCCCGGTTGACACCTGATCATTGTTTGACTGAGGACTATCCTAGACTATGGCCATAGATCTGACATGATTATTATTGTCCTATGGGGTACTTTCTCTCTAGCCTGATATACTTTGGGCGATGCCGTAGTCTCCACTTTTATGAGATATGAAATGATATGTGATATGTAAAATGTGTTTAAATGCAAAGGTATATGAATATGTCTTTACATGAAAAGGAAAATGGTTTCTAACAGTTTACGGTACTATATGGAGTATTGTACTGTTTATGATTTATACAGTGACATGTGAAATAGATTTAAATGAGGATTATAATTTATTTAAACTAATATTCTTTTTAAAGAATATAGGAATATTAGTTTATTTGTTTAAATGCTTTACTTTATAAAAACATTATTTTTAAAAGAATATGAATGATATGGAAAAAGGGATTGATCTTACCAACAATATTTACTCCCTATAGTCGCTTCTAGGTTTCAGGACAAGATAGGTATTTCAAAATACCTTCCTTACTCGATTCAGATCCCTAGTCGACTATACTATCCTTCCTATGTTAGTCCTTGGAGCACCTAGAAGAAAAATACTAATTTTACTGCATACAGATTTCGGGATATCTAGTTTTACATACAATTCTCTAACTGAGCTGTGAGTTGCTCACCCATTTGTTTTAACATCTATAGAGTACTTCCAGTGACTGCGTGATTTGCATCCAGGGATTGTTAGCTGCACATATAATGCCCCAAGGCAGCGAGCTTATATCTTGGAGGTATAATCATTTATTTTATATGTTCAGACCTATTTTACAGTACTTCCATGTTGTAAAATAAACAGGGGATGTAAAAGATAAATAAATTCTCAGCATGTAAATATTTCATTAATTTTGATTACAGTTTGTTAAATAGTTACTATATACGAAAAAAAAGGAAAGTAAGATATCACAGACAGCCTAACCATATAAAATGTGTGAAAAAACGTGAAATAATGTAGATACGGGATGTGGCAAATATCATTTCACTTTATAGATTTCTAAATAAAAACATAATGCGCATAGTATAAACTAAAATCCTTCATACATTGATCACACAAGATATCATTATTAAGTAAAAGCTAATAAGAGTTATGGCGGTTGTATGTTATTGAATCAACATGCTTCCTTCCGTATACTACGTTACCAATTTCCACTTATTTTAAATAAGAAATATAATAATGGTCAAACTTAATGTCTTGGTTAGAGACAAATCCTGTTAGATCATTCATGTATATATTTAATATAAATGAAACAAGATATGCATAAATGTCAGAAACAACATATAAATGATCTCAGAGTATCAAATGCGAAAATATCATGATGTCATACCATAATGTTCATTAGTGATTTTCAATAATGTCCATTTGTTCAACATGTTCATTAAATGCTTTGGGTTATAAAGTTAACGAATCTATAATCATAAAATTAGTGCTAATGTGTTCAGTTGATAGTCTTTGTTTCTGAACTTCTTCTTTAACGTTCAAGTATTTCAATTTATAAGTTTTACACCCTCAAAATACTTGTCATTCTATGAAAAGAAGATTGTTACAAAGTTACCATAATTTTTAGCAGTTTGGCAATATTGTCAACAATTCCAAGTCCTGAAAAAAGGTTTCACAACCAATCTTCTTTTAAATTGTGGTCTCATAGCATACCAAAAATTTAGCGTTCGTAGTGGATGCAATGATGATCAATTGCTTCACACTCTTTCATGAAATTATCCATTCATTTACTTTCATTTCAGTTTATTTTTTGGACATTGAATATGACTACATTTTTCTTCTTTCAGAAATAAAACAACACTTGCTGAGCATTTTTCCATCCTATATCTCTCTAGACCTTTTTTTTTATATATATTTTTTGAGATAACCCTAACATTCATTATGATTTGATTTTGAATATTTCAATTCTAATCACATAAGTTGCCTTTATCATATCTTTTATTTCAAAGTTTTCAAAGAGAAATTTCTTGGTTTCATTTAATAAATCAAAAACGTTATTTGCAAGCAAGATGCAATCAATATACAGAATCAAAATTATAAACTTAATTCCACTAATCTTTAGATGGATACATCGATAAATTATATTTTCCTTAAATCCAAAAGAAGTGATGGTATCATTGAACTTAAGATACCATTATTGGAAAGTTTGTTTAAGTCTGTATATTGATTTCTTAAGTTTACACACCATGTGTTCCTTTCTTTTAAATAAAAAGGCCTTCAGTTAGGTCCATGTAGACCTCTTACTCTAAATTTCCTTGTAGAAAGATAGCTTCACATACATTTGATATAACTCCAAGTCACAATGAGTTATCAAAGCCACAATAATTCTAAACGAGTCTTTCTTTGACATTGGTAAGAAAGTCTCATTGCAGTCAATGCCATCCTTTTGAGTAAAACCATTAGTAACAACTCTGGCTTTATATCTTTCAATATTGCCTTTAGAGTTACACTTGGTCTTATAGACCCATTTACACCTAACTCTTTACAATCTTTAGGCAATTCAATGAGTTTCCAAACTTCATTATGTTCCATGGATATAAACTCAACCTTCATCGCTTCTACCTATTTAGTAGAATTAAGGCATTTAATGGTTTATGAAAATGAAACTAGATCATAATCAATTTGTAAGTCATATTCTAACTCATGTAGATGTACCATGTAGTCAGTAGGAATAGCAGACTTTCTTTATCTTTGAGACTCCTCAAATGTTATTCCTTGTGGCACATTTATTATGGGTTCATTGAGAATAATTTCATTTTGGAGTGTTTGAGCATTCTGTTGTTCTCACAAATTTTCAAAACATTCTACAATTTTGGGGACAACATCCCTTGGTGAGATTATGGGTAAAGAAGTTTACACCGTAATCTCTTGAATTGTCACATTATGTGACTCTATATTCCCACTAACTTCACCATCCTTAATGACTCTTGCATTTCCAATTTTCACAATTCTCATACTGTGGTTAGAGCAATAAAATCTATACCCAATAAACATTTTTGGATAACCAATGAAGAAACTACTCACTGTTCTTGAATCTAGTTTTTTTTCTTGTGGATTATAAATTCTTACTTTCGCTAGGCAACCCCAAACATTCAAGTGTCTTAAACTAGGTTTCCATCCAATTCATAATTCACAATTCAAAAGTATTTTTAAAACCGTCTTACTAGGAATCCTATTTACGAAGTACACAACGGTCTTTCATGCATGCATCCACAATTATTTGGGTAAAGAACAATTACTTAACATACTCTTAACTTGAAGTTAGTCAATCTCAAATAATCATCAATAGATCTCACGAGTTACTCCTTGTGCACGAGAATATGCCTCAGAGCATTCTCTCGTACAATCATATTTTCGTGAATCAAAATTCTATCACAAAGAAGTTGTCTTTAGCAATTGCCAACCTCTACTCTTTTCCCAATTAGCCCTATAAGCTACCTTGCATGGCAGCAAGCTACTGCAGGCAAAATATGCCATGTGAGGGCATGTTGCCTCGAGTGCACTTGCAGATTGAAAAATTGTGAAAGTAAAAGAAAATTCAAAGTTTTGTAGAGAAATTTTCAAAAATTAATTAGACTTTGGAGAGAGATAGTAAGGATCGTGAGATTTTATTTGAAAAAGAAAAGCAAGTATGTGTATGTAAAAATTTTAAGTCTTTTAATCTTATAAATATAAAAGTTATGTTGAGAAAATTTTCAACTCAAAGGCCAAAGTAAGAAATAGTTTGTTTTCTCTTCACATTTTTTGTATCTTTAAATAAGTAATTAGTCCTCCACTTCTCTAATGTTTAAGAACATTTACCTTATGTTTGGATTCAGGGTGGAGAAGGGAAAGGAAAGTAAAACAAAGTAAAATAAATAAATCCTAAAAACCTTTCCCTTGTTTGGGAAAATGTTTTAGCTAAGGAAAGGAAAGAAAAGGGGAGTGAGTACTCCTTGTTTTTCTTTGACTTAGTCAATTTTTTTAAACCCTAATTTAGGGTAAACGAGAAGGAAAGGAAAGTTGAAAATTTTTTTATTAAAGTATTAAATTTAATTTTATTATATTATGAAATTTAAAACAAAAGAGGTTATAATTGAAAAAAAAAACATTATAATAAATCATTTCCTTTCATTTCTATTGTTTAACCATGCAATGGTTGTTATGATTACTTTCCTTTCATTTCCTTTATTAATTTTAACTATACAAACAAAATGTATATGTTTTCTTTCCTTTCCTCTTCTTTCCTTTAATTTCTATTCCTTTTCTTTTCATTCTTTTCCTTTATTAATATCTATCCAAACATGGTGTTAATTTTTGCAATATAGATATTTTTTTTAAAAAATCCAATGTAGATTCATATATTATGTTTTTTATCTCATCTTTCATCATGACTTTACAAGATAGTGGAATTTGAAGTTTTCAGTTCATGATACGCAAACGCAACTGACAAATACCCCGATTCTGCAATTTCTATATGGTCATGGTTCTTCCAACAGACAATTTCAAACCACCTGAATTAGCGACGCAGAGAAGCGAAAACAGTTATTAGAACTGTGAAATATGAATGGTTATTGAATCTCCTGAAAGCACTGAGATAAGAAAGCTCCATGATTCATAAATCTGCTCCCATATAAGCTGGGTGTTATAAATTCTATAATTGTCGATCAAATTTAGAAGTAACCAAAACCAACCCACAACATCTGTATATGAACCCGAAAAAAGAAAAAAAGTCAACAATATCAGTTGGTTTCTTTCTTTTCTTTCCTTTATTTGATTACGATCAGGGTGGAGACGTGTTCGGGAAAAGAAAATGGAAATTTCACTGTTAGTCCACCAAATTTTGATTCTATAGGAATCAAATTAGCTCATTCGGATAAGATTTAGATTATATTTTTGATAAGTTCGTAAAGATAATTAATAAAAAAATACAAGTGAATTTAAATACATAGATCAAGTGTGCAACATTTTTTAAAAATGTATTGATTAAATTAAAGAATTTTGATATATTTTTTAGACTAGTATTTAAAAAAATTACAGAATTTTCTTGTCAAATAAGTATTGATTAAATTTTAATTAAAAACTATACTTTTAATATTTTTTATATATAATTTATTTTTTTCATTAAATTCTATCAATCGGATTTGAAGTTTTAATTTTTATTTAATTATTTTTAATAGAATTAACCTAAAATTTTTTTTATTTAAGCTTTACTTGATAAAAAAAATGAAAAGAGATAAAGATTAAAAATTTGTTAATCTAATGATTAAATTACAAAATAAAAAATCGTTATAAAATTTAACCATTAAATTAATAAATTTTATATCCTTACCTCATTCTATCGTTCTTGCTAGGGAAAGCTTTAACAAATTATAATTAACTACTAAAAAAAAAAAGTACATACGTGTTTCCAATATAAAGAATAACTATCCCTTCCTAAATTTACAGCTAATCAGAGGAGGTTTCATCGTCTGAACTGGAACTGTCCATCCGCCGGTTGGAAATTGCTGGAAATAGTCATCTACGAATATTTGAAGATTGTTGCTGATTCGCCGAAGAAGATGACTTTTGATTTTCTAGAGATGCTGACACTGATGCACCTTCTTTTCTGGAATTCCTGAGTGGCTTAGCTCTTGCGTCTGTAACTTCTTTACATGCCTTATCTAACATTATCAAGAAATCTCGCACTATTGCAAACAAACGCAAGCCTTCATTTCTTCCTGCCTGTCCAAGAAAGTAATCTGCTGTGCTATTGACCAGCTCCATTATCCTTTGCTCTTCCTCTGATAGCCATCTAATATCAGCATCCGCACGATCCACAAAACTCGACATTGACGAAAAAATTCACTGTCCTCATTGATGCTCTTCATCTCTGAATCCCTAAACTCTTTAGCTTTTTTCAAAGAATAATTAAGTTTTGACACGGTAGATTTTAGGCCATCAACAGCAATTACAGCAGCCTTCTTAACATCTTCAAGTTCACTGCTTAAACCTGAAACCACTTGAAGACCAAGACTGCAGTAATGGTCCTATTTGTCTTGGTTGTGGTCTTCAACAAAGTCCTCTGAATTGAATCTGGAAAGGCTCCAGCTTGATAATTGTGTGCGAATAGCTCTTCTTCCCTCGGAACGTATGATATCTTGCACTACAAAGTGGAGGAGCGTGGATTTACCATCTATTCCTCTTACATCAGACAGTTTCAGGAGTGTGTCAAGCTTGAATGCCTGTGCTCCACCACGTTAGGTACCATCGTTCATGCGATTACCAGTTTTAAGTACTGCTTCCAGAAGTTTTAGGAACAATCTGCTGCTTTTTAGCTTGGTGCAAGCAACCTGCCATTAAGATAATAAACATAATCATCTTACCTGGCTACTTATCTTCATTGAACAAAATATTCTTTGATGTATGAACTATAGTCATGAACATATATTCCTAGAACATATGATTTAAGGACATCATTAAATTCTGTGTCTCCTGATTATTGAGAAGCAGAATATTCCACTGACCAAAAAATTAACAGAGCACTTATCAGAAATATTGTTGTTTTTATGTCCTTCAAGGTGAGAGAACCTGAAGGATTCTCTGGTATTCAGTTGTTATATCTAGCGTCTCACCTCAAGAATTGCAAAGGATTCTTTAATGCCAGTGACTTCCTCGTGGAAAGTACTCATGAACAGCAAGGACTCAATTCGTTTGAAGGCAAAAGGTATTTCAACCAAAAAAAAAAAAGGTGTTTCAACTAGCACCAAAAAAAAAAGGTATTTCAACCAAGATTTTAAGGAACCTCTCGGCAGGTCCCAGTCGAGAAACATCTCCTGTGAATAATCTAAGCTTCAGTTCCTCTTCGGTTGTCAATGCCATCATCTGCAATGTTTTGAAGAAGCTCTGCTGGAAGCTCATTACCTGGTTCAGTTTAATTTTGAAGAGTAAGCTGTCAGATGTATTTAGGAGTGAAAAAGGTGGATCCGAAACACACATTTCGCAAGCATATTTCAATGGCTAGACAAATAAGAATCTGGAACTTTCTGCCTATGCAGTCAATGTCCGTGTACTTAATATCCAATTACTATCTTTGTCTTTGACAAGCTTTTCTCCCTTAAGAAGCAACACAGCAGGTAAATGCTTAGAATTATTTGCCAGTAAAATACATAAAGTGGAACGAACCATAACAATTCTAGTCCAGCCAAATTGAAAACTATTGAAAAACTTTTTTGAAGCTTAAATATAGGACTAAATAGTACTTACAGCCCAGTAGACTAAAATAGCCTGATAATTGATCCAAGTGAATCCTTCATCACTTACTGTCCTCTAAGGCCGGGGTTATGAACCATCAGAAAAGGCTAAAAACTTAAATTCTATTAGGCACTGAACAAATAAAGCAATAGAAAATAGAAACTTACCAAATAAGTCCGATAATAAGCACAAATAATTACTTGAGTTCCTATTACATTCAATAACAAAATTCTCTAGTAGTGTAGTTTGCTTATCTGTCTGAACTAAAAGGGGAACTTAATCTATTTGTATTAGAAATTCTATTCACTCTGTAAACTAATGGAGAAAAGAAGTAATTCTTTCTTCGTCTTTGATTGAAAAAGTGTTACATATTTATACACTCTAATCTATCTATTCTAGGAATGTATATAATAAAGGAAAACCTCTACAATTAGATCTCCTATAATCAGCTAGATCTCCTATAATCAAGCTAACTAATATAGGAAATACAACTATTTACATCTGTTACTTCTATAACACTCCCCCTCAAGCTGGAGCATAGATATCTATCATACCCAACTTATTACAAATGTAAGTAACCTGAGCTCCATTAAGAGCTTTTGTGAAGATGTCCCCTAGTTGTTCCCCAATCTTTACTTAAGCTATAGAAATCAAGTTTTGTTGAATCTTTTCATGAACAAAGTGACAATCTATCTCAATGTACTTAGTTCGTTCATGAAAGACAGGGTTTGAGGCAATATGAATTGCACCTTGATTATCACACCACAGCTTTGCTAGAATTGTCATCTTAAAACCCATTTTGGTCAAAATTTGAGAGACCCACATCAATTCACTCGAAGCTTGTGCCATTGCTCGATACTCAAATTCTGCACTAGATCGTGACACCACACTCTGTTTCTCACTCTTCCATGAGACCAAATTACCACCAACAAAAACACAGTACCCAATAGTGGATCTTCGATCAATCTTGGAGCTTGCCCAATCGCATCTGAGAAACATTCAATATTTCTATGCCCATGATATTGATATAGAATACCTTGTCCAGCAGCTCCTTTGAGGTAACATAGTATCTGTTCCAAAGCTGACCTATGATGGACTGTGGGGGAAGACATAAACTAACTTACAATGCTAACTGAATAAGCAATGTCAGGGCGAGTCACTATGAGATAGTTTAGTTTTCCAACTAACCTCCTATATCGTTCAGGATCATTGAAAAGCTCTCCATCCTTTGTAAGTTGTTGATTAGGAAGCATTGGAGTACTGCATGGTTTGGCCCCTAATTTTCCAATTTCTGCTAACAAATCCAAAACATACTTCCATTGAGACAGCAAGATACCCTTCTTGCTCCTTGATACCTCAATCCCCAAGAAGTATTTCAAGGAACCTAGATCTTTAGTGTTGCACTGGTTTTGAAGAAATGATTTCAATGATAAGATTCCATGCACATCGCTTCCAGTAATAATAATATCATCAACATAAACCACCAATAGAATGATACCAGAAGCAGATTGCTTATAGAATACAGTGTGATCACTCTTACTTTTCTGCATCCCAAATTCTTCTACTGCTTGGCTAAACTTTCCAAACCAAGCCCGAGGGCTTCAATCCATATAATGACTTTCGCAGATGACATACTTTCCCAGACTCCCCCTGAGCAACAAACCCAGGAGGTTGCTCCATGTATACCTCTTCTAAAAGATTACCATGCAAAAAGGCATTCTTCACATCAAGCTACTGCAAAGGCCAATTATTCATTGCGGCCAAGGAAATAAACAGATGAACCGAAGTCAACTTGGCTACTGGAGAGAACGTGTCCAAGTAGTCAATCCCATAAGTTTGAGCATATCCTTTAGCAACTAATCGAGCTTTGAGACAAGCTACAGATCCATCAAAATGAAACTTAACTGCAAAGACCCACTTACGGCCAATAGCTTTCTTGCCAGGAGGTAGTCCAACTAGTTCCCAAGTTCCATTTTCAGTCAAGGCATTCATTTCATCAAGCATGGCTGCCCGCCACCCAAAATGGGATAAGGCTTGCTGAACAGATCTCGGGACCTTAACTGAATCAAGAGAAGTAATAAAAAAGCAAGAAGCAGAAGATAACTGGTTATAGGTAACACAAGAGGAAATGGGATGGGTGCATTGACGTTTACCTTTTTGAAGAGCAATAGGTAAATCAAGGTCACTAGGAGGAGGATCCAATGAAGAAGGCGATACCGGTTCCGAACTAAGATCAGGGGAACGGGGTCTTTTAGAGTAAACATTAGTGATAGGTGGTCTAGGCTGTGGCAACGGTGGTGGAGGTGCAATTGGAGCAGAATCTGAACTGATGACATGATACACTAACAACTCATCACAATCTTGTGAGGATTTAGGCAAAGATGAGTCACCAAAGAATGGGGTCTGTTCATGAAAGGTGACATCAGTAGAAACCAGGTACCTGTTTCAGAGGGGAGAAAAACATCTATACCCTTTTTGCAGATGAAAGTATCCTAGAAAAACACACCTCAATGACTTAGGGTCCAGTTTAGAAATCTGTGGACAATTATCATGAACAAAACAAGTACACCAAAATATATGTGGTTCAATAGGAAAGAGATAGTTGGAAATAAAACCTGATCGGGTATCTGGTTCTGTAAAACAGTAGAAGGCATACGATTGATCAAAAAACATGCAATAGAAACTGCGTCAACCCAGAAATGTTTAGGCACATTAGTTTGAAACAAAAGAGCTCTAGCTGTCTCAAGAAGATGTCTATTTTTTCTTTCAGCTACTCCATTTTGGGATGGGTTATCAACACAAGATGACTAGTGAAGCATCCCATTTTGGGTCATGTATGTCTGAAAAGGTGCAGAAAAATATTCTTTGGCATTGTCACTTCTCAAAATCTTAACAGAAACATTGAATTGAGTTTTAATTTCAGCACAAAAGGATTGAAAATGTGACAGTAACTCAGTACGAGATTTCATAAAGTAAAGCCAAGTCATACGAGAGAAATCATTCACAAAAGTGACAAAATATCGAAATCCATTAGATAAAACAGAACAAGGTCCCCAAACATCAGAATGAACTAACTCAAAACTATAACTAACTCTTTTATTAATTCTAGGAATAGAAGACAAACGATGGTGTTTAGCAAATTGACACGACTCACAATCTAAAGATGATACTTGCTGAAACTGAGGGTATAACTTTTTTTGCAGCGGTAATGATGGATGGCCTAATCAACAATGGACTTCAAACGGAGATAAGGTGCTAGAATAGGCTATGGGTCGAGGTATTTGGGTATCCAAAATGTATAGCCCTCTGACTTTCGTCTTTTACCAATAATCCTCTTTGTCATAAGATCCTGGAAAAGACAATGGTCAGGGAAGAATGAGATACAAAAATTAAGAGCACATGTAATTTTGCTAACAGAGACAAGATTAAAAGAAAATTGAGGTAAACTAAGGACAGAAGTTAAAGGTAATGTAGGTGTGACATTAATGGTGCCAGAACCAAGAACATTTGAGGTAGATCCATCTGCTAAGGTGACTGAAGAAAGATGTTTATGAAAGGTGGAAAAGAGTGTTGGATCACCTGTCATGTGATCTGTAGCACCAGAATCAATGACCCATTGTGTGGAAGAGGAGAGAAGACAAATATTGTTGTTACTTGACTTAGCAAGGGCAGTGATAGAAGGAGATTTCTTGGATGCCTCGTGAAATTAGATGAATTTAGCATATTCATCTGCAAAAATCGAGAAAGTCTGATCATGAGAGGCCTCATTAGTAGTGACCATGTGAGCTGACTGTGATCCAGAACCCTTCTGATTCCTTTTAAGCAACTTCTGACAAGTTCTCTTTGTATGACCAAGTTCATGGCAGTAGTAACAGACTACCCCCGAGCCTTAATTTCCAGAATTCAGAGTGCCACCCCCAGTACCATTATTTCCTCCCTATAATTGCCCTGAGACTGAGGTCTACTGATATTTGTACTTTTCTGGCTAACAAGAGCACTAGGTTGTTGTACGGATGAAGTCTGAGAACTCAGAATAGTATGCAACACTCTAGTATAAGCTTCCCTTAGAGTAGTAACTCCAGGGTCAGACAGAATCTATGATTTGACACCTTCATACTGAGAGTTAAGGCCAGCCAGAAAACTCATAATTGCCATCTGTTCTCTTTGAGCCTACTGAACCCTGACATCTACACTAAAAGGCAACAGTGCATTCAATTCTTCATAAACACATTTAAAAAAGTGCATGTGATAAGTGTTAAGTGACTGATCCTGTTGTTCAACTCGATAGAACTCCTTGCATATATAAAAAATTTGAGAAATATTTTCTTTCCCAGAAAACACAAACGCCAATTCCTCCATCGCATCTTTAATACAATCACAATGAGTAATATGACCAGACTGATCAGGTTCAATAGAATTACGTATTTGTATCAAAAGTTGAGCATCAATTCTCATCCACTTAGAATAATTCAGATTAGTCTTAGCCGGGAGTTTATCTACGAGATGACTCTCTTGAGAAATACTTCTCAAATACAGCCTCACAATCTTATTCCAATAAAAATAATTAATTCCATTCAATTTTTCATCAGTAATTTTTGCCACAAATGATCCTAAACTAGTCACTGTAGACACCCCATTCTGTCCGGGGTCTTTTAATGTTATTGGGCCTATTGTGTTTGATAATTAGAAGATGAATCTAATTTTTGTATTACTATCTTGTTTATTATTATTAAAAAAAATAAAAATGAAAAGAAATAAAAAATAGGAAAAAAATTAAAAATTAAAAAAATAACAAAAATAAAGTGATCAAAGAAGGGAAAATTGAAAAAAAAAAGAATCAGAATCTTAGTATTACCAAATTTGGAGATTTAGAGAATATATCACAGCAATTAAATTGAAGAGTGGGATTGGAAAGAAAAATCAATAGGAAATTATTTGCACTAAGTTTTTGGAAACTCAATTAAAGGAGTCAACCATGAGATCGGGTAAAAGAGAAAATCAGCACAAAAATTGTGGGATTTGATACACAACATTAACATCGTAGATGAGGGAATTGGGAATAAAAAGAAGAAAGGGAGGGGGAAAAGAGGAGGAAAGAGACAGAAAAAAGAAAAACCCTAAAAATATTTTTGACTGCTTTTAGTCACGGGCCGACCCTTCACAAAGAGAAAGAAAACCCTTCCCTGGTTGTCCTCACGGTAACCTGGGAAGCCACACTTTGCATGGCCAGAGTTGCAAACTGCCTCCTGACCCAGCCCCTATTTTGCCATTCATCATCAAGGCTGGCACCGTTCCTTGTCCCCAGTTTCAAAAAGCCACTGCCCAAGCCTGCCACCACGCCTTATCGTTGCCCCCTTATTCACTTGTTGTTGGCATGAGAAGAAAGAACGCAGCAAACCGGAGACAAAGAAAACCAGAAGCTGCTGCTAGGAGTGAGCCGCCCTACTGCTGAGTTCCATAGCTACTCTTGCTACGTGAAGGAAACTTCTGCACTGAACCTAACTGGAACGGTGTCGAGCCAAGGAAAAAGACGAGGTTAAAAGCTTTTCTGTTTATGATCAACGTGAAACAAAGGAAGCAAAATACCAGGTCCATTCCTATCAAGATTGCTGTCCGTTTGCTCCATCGTGGCTGCAGGCATCACCAATCCGGGCATTATTTCACCTAGTGCTACCTTTGCGTGCTCCCTTTTTTCTTTTGTTGCACCTTTCTTAAGCTTTTAACGTGAATAACAGGAGAGAAAGGAAAGATTGAAAAACAAAGAGATATAAAAAATTGTTTGCAGTATTGAAGGTTTTCAAAAGTGTTCTGCAGCTCTGTTTTGGGTTCATTCACTGGCGTGAGGTGCTTGGTCCCCTGAACGGTTGTGTTTCTGGAGGTGCAAGGGCTGCTGGAACAGGAATTGGGCTGTGTTGAGGCTGCAGGGACGTTGCCTCAGCAGTTGAGTTACTCTTTGGGCACTTTTCGCTGATAGACGGTGTAACAGAACAGGTTACGGTATTGGCAGTTTGAAGTGTGGAGCAGCACTGAAGCAGTAAAAGGGTCGAACATGGTGTCGCGTGGGCTGGTTAACGGTTTGGCAGTTGGATTTTGCATGGCTTGGTTGGCTGCATGTGCATGGCAAGGCTCTACGTATGATGTTAAGCATGGCAGGAGCTCAGGGACGCGTCTCACCAGGGAAGTTTCTTGTTGTTTCACCCTTTTGGTTGTGGTTATGTTCATTGGCATCTTTAGTTAAATAGATTATAATAGTATACTAGTTTATTGGTATTATTATTTTATATAAGTTAATTGTTATTGTTAGTGATTAGTTTATAGATTGAGTTTATTAG
Source organism: Heritiera littoralis (assembly GCA_031772115.1). NCBI lineage: Eukaryota > Viridiplantae > Streptophyta > Magnoliopsida > Malvales > Malvaceae > Heritiera > Heritiera littoralis. Next base: position 3,406,433 of record JAPDPK010000052.1, on the reverse strand, counting down.
CTAACATGCTCTTTAGGAAACTGTGATTATAAAAAATAAATATAATTATAATAAAATATAAAGTTAAAATAATAAAGTGATGATAAGATTTAGTAAATAAAAAATATTAAAGGTGGACATGATTTATCCGACGATGGAATTCTAGAGGCATTGCGCTTAAGTGGTACTTTAGAGATCTTGAGGTAAAAAAAAAAAATCTTATCCAAGGCCTCACCAGCTTAATGGAGGGTCTAGATAGGATTTTTGATAACAAATAATTCATATTCATTTTAAAAAATATATATAAAAATAAATTTATTATAAAATAAAACCAAAAATAATTAGTTATAAAATTAGAAAAGATGTTAATGGTTAATAATAATATAATAAAAATAGTAATGGCAAATAAGGGGGAAAATAAATGAAATAACCAAAGCTAGATATTAAAATAATAAAAATGAATTTGATTACTCCGATGATGAAATATTAAGGGGGTTACGCTTAAGTAATTTTCTTGAAAATTTCTAGGTGAAAAAGTTCTATTCGAGGCCTCACCAGCTCAATGGAAAGGTCTAAATAGGGTCTTCAATAAAAAGTAATTTATATTCATTTTTTTAAAATTAAAATACGAATGATTAGTAAATTTGTTATTGAATTGGAACAAGAATAAGTTATAAAAATTAGAAACGATAATTAATAGTCCATGATAATAGAAATAATAATGAGTAACAAAATAAGGAATGGAATGAATAAAGATTAGATATGAAAATTATAATGAAAGTGAACATGAATTACTCCAATGATGAAATATCGAGAGAATTACGCATAAGTGATTTTCTTGAAATTTTCTAGGTGAGAAGATTATTTTCAAGGCCTCACCAGCTTAATGGATGGCCTAGAGATAGTTTTTTAATAATAAGTGCTTTTTATTCATTTTTTAAAAAAAATTATAAAATAGGTGATTTTTATCTAAAAATATTATTAAATTAAAATTAAAGTAATTAATTATGAAGATAAAAAAACTTCAATAATTCATGTTAACTATAATAAAAAAATAACAATAATAAATAGTAATGAAATAATAAAATGATAAATAGGAGTTATTGAGAATAAATATTGATTGTTCCTATGATGAGATTCCAAGTATATTTACGCTGAAGTAATGATTTGGAAATCTTTAGGTAAGAAAATTTCTTTTGGGTCTCACCAGCTTAATGGAAGATCTAAAAGGAATTTTTGATAAAAATAATTCATATTCATTTTCGCATAAAAATAAACAAATAAAATTAAGAATTAATAAATAATAGAATGGTAAGAATAAATTGGGTAGAAGGAGTCAAAGTTAGGAATTTCTCATAAAATATTAAAATGAATCCGACGACGGAGCCTCTTCAAGTAAGTCGCATAGTACTACTTGAATACTCTTGAGGTAAGGAGAATTTTTTAAGCTGTCCCACCGGCTTAATGGAGGATGCTTAGAAATATTTTCCAATATTTAATTATTGAACTTAAGATTAACTAAGGCAAATTTGAGATAACCTAAAGCTAGTTGGTACCATTTTAGGATGGGCGTTGTGAGGGTGCTAATCCTTCCTCACACGTAACCGTACTCCCGAACTTAGTATCTTTGAACGTAGACCAAGCCTTATCTTAGTTTGAATAGGTGACCAATCACACCTAGGTAGAATGGTTGGTGGCGACTCCATATCTTTGTGTCTAGCTATTAGGTTTTTATCTAAAATTTAATACGTTATGACAGTCACAACATATTTTTGTTCACTATCCATGATTACCACAAAAAGTCAGATAGAACAGAATACCCAAACACAGAAAAATAAATCGCAACAACTGTTCAAAGAGATAGCACCTAAAAATACTTTCTTGGTGCCAAAACAAAGTAGATAGGGAGATAGATCAGGAGCTGACGACCACAGCGAGCCAAACCGGAGACAGATCCGACTGTGCAAGCTCCTCCACGCACCGGCAAGTGAAACTGAAACAGAGACTTCAGACGGTGCGCGTGGTTCACGAGCTAAGAGTTAGCTGCCAAAAATTTTCGACAAGACAGACGGCAGCAGGCACTCCTCTTGGAGCAGGAGGTGAGGACAAATGATCACTCAAACAGGGTGACCCAAAAATCAGCAAGTGTTGCGCACTTGGGCAGCAAAGAAAAAAAAATGAAGAAAAATTTCCAGAAGCCTTTATGGCTCTAATACCATGTAAACTAATAGAGAAAAGAAGTAATTCTTTCTTCTTCTTTGATTAAAAAAGTGTTACATATTTATATACGCTCTAATCTATCTATTCTAGGAATGTATCTAATAAAGGAAAACCTCTACAATTAAATCTCCTATAATCAGCTAGATTTCCTATAATCAAGCTAACTAATATAGGAAATACAGCTATTTACATCTGTTACTTCTATAACACACTCCAAAAGTAAAACATCGACATGTAAGAGTTGTTTGGAATCATTGAGTAGGGAAGTGAAGTGGGGTCTAATACCAGCAGGGGCACTTCAGTCTTTCGGCTCTGTTGTCCCCGGCAATAACGACAAAGGACGCGTGAACGCGACAGCGTCGACCTCGATCAGTTCGCAATGCTTCCTGGGTCAGCGGTGCCAGCATTGTCATCATTCACCTCGGGACCTAGGACGACCTCGGGACCGAGCAGGCGTGAACGTTTTGGCGGGGAAACAACCCGAGCCACCTATGACCTCGTCTCGTATCTCTTATTGAACCACGTGTCCTCCAACCACCGGGTCCTATGGACGGACTCCCTCTATAAATACCCCTCCTCACTAATTGGTAAGGGCATTGACTCCTGAGAACCATCCTGAGTTACAACATTTTTGGCGCGCCAGGTAGGGGTCGAACCTACGACCAGGTAGGGGCTTTGTCATCTTCACGTGTTGTGGCCTAGGATGGCTCCCAGGAGGAGACAAACGGAAGAAGAAGAACCTGTAGCACCCTTAAGTCCAAATACCACCCCTGATAATGACCACCCAGACAGACACCCTACACCGACCATGGAACAATTCGAGCAGCTTTCCCAACAGCTGAGAAACCTGACCGAACTAGTCCAACATGCCCTCACACCTTCTCCTGTCCAACGCCAACCTTCTAGAAATGACACCGAACCCCCCATTTCCCCGACACGCCCTCCACCAGAGGAGGCCAACGCTAGTTCCTCTTCGAACCCGGAGGCAGCTAGAAGGTCCAAACCCAGAACTAACCGGGAGCCAACTCAAAAAGAGCCCAGAAACGCCTTTTCTTCGGCACCGGTGACAGAAGACCCTGAACGCAATCAGCTGGAAGCAAGAGTAGAGGCGATGGAAAAACAGATGCAGGAAAAGGAGCAAGTCCTAGCGGAGGAGCTGAAGTTGCTCGAAACTTCACCTTTTACCGAAGAGATCGACCGAGCTCAACCACCCCAAGGCTTCAGAATGCCAACCATTGAGCCGTATGACGGTACTGCTGATCCTTTAGACCATTTAGAACTCTTTCGAGCTAACATGTCAATACAGGGAGCAGACGACCCTTTGTTATGCAAAGCATTCCTGGCCACATTAAAGGGAGCAGCGCGGTCTTGGTACACAAGCCTAACTCCACGGTCGATCCACTCGTTCAAAGAGCTCGGACATTCTTTCCTCACACACTTCGTCAGCAGCAGACGAGCAAAGAAGACCACTCTCAGCTTAATGTCCATTAAACAAAGGCCAGGAGAATCGCTGAGAGAATATGTGAGGAGGTTTAATGCTGAAGCTCTGCAGGTCAAAGACCTAGAGCAGTCCGTCGCTGTAGCCGGATTAATGAATGGGCTCACGGACGAAGAGTTCCATTTCAAGTTCTCCCTCTCCTTGGAACCCCCTAAAACTCTACCCGAGCTCTTACACAGAGCCGAGAAATATATAAACGCCGAGGAAACCATGGCTACAAAGTTGGATAGAGACGAGAACAAAGATGACCACAGGGGTTACAGAAAACGGGGGAGAGAGGTCGAGAAAGGCACGGGGAGTAAAAATTTCACAAGACACACGGGTACCCGACAAGGAGAAGCCCGGAAAAAAGATACGATTGTTATACTCCCCTAAACACTTCCAGGGAGAAAATATTAATGCAAATCGAAAGGGACCCGCAGCTAAGGTGGCCTAAACCGATGAGACCAAATCCCCTAAGGCCAAGGAACAAGAGGTGCGCATTCCACCGCGACCACGGCCACTCGACGGAGGAGTGCACCGACCTGATGAACGAAATTGAAGACCTAGTAAGAAGAGGTCGGCTTCGAAACTTCGTGCAGATGAGTCCGACAAGAGACGGCGGAAATAGATACCGTCAAAGAAACACAGCCGAATACAACAGCCGAACTCGAGGAAGATATATAGCTCCTCGGTCGCGCAATAATGGAACCAACCGAGGTCATCAACATGGTGAAGTAAGAAGGGACGAGGTAAACAACCGACCCACCGCCGGAGTAATTAACGTAATCACGGCAGGAGTTTCGAGCTCAGCCCGAAGGAAGATCGACCGAGCTGCTGTGATGACCGTGGGCTCAACGGCCAAAAAGCCGAAGTCATGGAAAGATGAGCCTGTATCATTCTCAACCGAGGATTTCGAGGGAATCGAATTTCCTCACGACGACGCCATAGTAATCAGCGCCGTCATTTACAATCACGTGGTGAAAAGAATTTACTTTGACAATGGAAGTGCCTGCGATGTGCTCTACTATGAGGCAATGAAAAGCATGGGAATAACAGAAGACAAGCTGAAGCCGTTCTCGGCACCATTGGTGGGGTTCGGAAATGAACAAGTCCCTGTAGTAGGAACCATCTGCCTCCCAGTCACTTTGGGCACCGAGCCAAGGACAGTAACCACAATGGTGGAATTCATGGTTGTCAAAATACCTTCAGCGTACAACGCCATATTAGGGAGACCAAGTCAGACATCCATGAGGATAGTCGGATCAGCCCCACACCTAAAAATAAAGTTCCCAACACCCAACGGGATCGGGGAAGTCAGAGGAGATCAGTCAGCAGCCAGAAGATGTTACTCAACGGCATTGAAAGTAAAGAGAAAAGGTCAAGAGACCTTCACCATTGAAGTACCTGACCAGCGGCCAGAAGTCGATTCCACCCGGCCAGAACCAGCGGACGAGCTTGTTGACGTCCCTTTTGATGAAGAAGACCTCTCCAAGCACATGAGAATTAGTCAAAACTTGGAAAGAAAGGATGAGCTTATACGATTGATCAGGGAAAACGTCGACCTCTTTGCATGGAAGCCTAGAGACATTCCAGGAATAGACGTTGCTGACATGGTTCATCGGTTGAATGTGGATCCGGATGCCAAGCCAGTACGGCAGAAGAAAAGATGCTTCGCCCCAGAAAGGCAGGATGTAATTAATGAAGAAGTCTCCAAACTGCTGGACGCCGGTTTCGTCAGAGAATGCTACTACCCGGACTGGTTAGCAAACGTGGTTATGGTGAAAAAGCAGAACGGAAAATGGAGAATGTGCGTAGACTTTACGGACCTGAATAAAGCCTGCCCCAAGGATAGCTTTCCTTTACCAAACATTGACAGGCTGGTGGACAACAGTGCAGAGCACGGACTGCTCAGTTTCATGGATGCCTACTCCGGCTATAACCAAATCAAAATGCTCGAGGAGGACGAAGAGAAGACCTCCTTCATAACTGAAAAAGGCCTGTATTGCTACAAGGTCATGCCTTTTGGCCTGAAAAACGCAGGAGCCACGTATCAAAGACTGGTCAACAAAATTTTCAAAGATCAGATCGGCAGGAGTCTGGAAGTATACGTGGACGATATGATAGTTCGAAGTCCGACGTTGGAAGAGCACGTGGAAGATCTGAAAGAGGCATTCAAAACCTTGAGAAAGCACAAAATGAGGCTCAACCCGGCAAAATGCGCCTTCGGCGTTACTTCAGGAAAATTCCTGGGCTTCATGATAAGTCAAAGAGGAATAGAAGCTAACCCGGAGAAAATCCGAGCTATTATGGAAATGAAGTCACCTACCTCAGTCAAGGATGTACAAAGGCTGACAGGAAGGATCGCAGCTCTGAGCAGATTCATGTCCAGGTCGGCAGAAAAGTGCCTGCCCTTTTTCAAAACTTTGAAGAACGCCCACCAATGGGAGTGGACTGACCAGTGCGAAAGAGCCTTTGACGAACTCAAGGCTTTTCTGTCCTCCCCACCGGTCTTGTCAAAACCCCGTGTGGGAGAACCTTTGTACATATACTTGGCCATAACTGACCAGGCAGTCAGCTCGGTTCTGGTCAGAGAAGAGGACGGGATTCAGAGGCCCGTGTATTTTACCAGTAAAGTACTACAAGAGGCCGAGCTGCGTTATCCGAACATAGAAAAGCTAGCCTACGCACTAGTGACGTCGGCCAGAAAACTCAGACCCTACTTCCAAGCACATTCCATCACCGTCCTGACCGACCAACCTCTAAGGCAAATCCTCCAGAAGCCTGAACTATCCGGGAGACTGATCAAATGGGCCGTGGAACTCAGTGAATTTGATCTCGTTATCAACCCCCGAGCAGCCCTGAAGTCCCAGGTTATTGCCGATTTCTTGGTGGAATGCATGATTCCTACCGAAGAAAAGTCCATGGATGCAACCCGAACCCACAAGGACGTGTGGAAACTTTACGTGGATGGCTCCTCAAACAGCAGAAAAAGTGGAGCAGGACTCATCCTAATCAGCCCGGAAAATGAGAAATTCCAGTACGCCCTTAGATTCAAATTTAGGGCATCCAATAACGAAGCCGAGTATGAGGCTCTTATAACCGGCCTAAAGTTAGCCAAGGAACTAAAGGTCAGCAATCTGTCAGTGTTCAGTGATTCACAGTTAGTCGTGAATCAGATCAATGGGGAGTTCGAAGCCAAAGACGCAACCATGACAAAGTACCTGAAGAAAGTGAAGCTGCTCCTACAAAACTTCCATCAATGCAATATAGTAAGAATCCCGAGGGCTGACAATACAATGGCAGATTCCTTGTCGAAATTGGCAACGGGATCCTGCTCGGACCTAGTCTCTGGAATCTTGGTGGAAGAAGTAGAGCAGAAAAGTATAGAGGCAGAGAAAGACGTTGCTCAGATTAACGAAGACGAAGAAACATGGATGAGCCCCATAATCAGATACCTGAGGACAGGAGAGGTGCCAGAAGAAAAAAATGAAGCACGGACTCTGAAAAGAAAAGCACCCAAGTACACCATCATTGACAACAAACTCTACAGGAGGTCATTCAGTTTACCGTACCTGAGGTGTCTAAATCCAATGGAGGCTGAATATGCACTAAAAGAAGTCCACGAGGGAATCTGCGGAAACCACCTCGGCCCGAGGGCCCTCTCCTACAAAATAGTGAGGCAAGGATACTATTGGCCCACGATGATTAAAGACGCAACCGAACTGGTGAAGAAGTGTGACAAATGCCAAAGGTTCGCTCCCATACAACATGTCCCATCCACCGACCTGACCCCGGTTCTCAGCCCTTGGCCTTTCATGCAATGGGGGATGGACGTACTGGGACCATTCCCTATGGCCCCAGGCCAGAAAAGATTTCTCCTCGTCACCATCGACTACTTTACCAAATGGATCGAGGCAGAGGCCCTAGCAACCACCACAGAAAAACAGGTGGAAAACTTTTGTTGGAAAAATGTAGTATGCAGATATGGACTCCCGAAAGCAATCATAACAGACAACGGGAGGCAGTTCGACAATCCAAGGTTCAAAAACTGGTGCGAGAATTTGGGCATAACCTTGCGATTCACCTCGGTAGCCCACCCTCAGGCAAATGGCCAAGCCGAATCCGCAAATAGACTCATCCTGGAGGCACTGAAGAAAAGACTCAACGAGGCCAAGGGAGCATGGGCGGAAGAACTACCAGGAGTTCTATGGGCATTAAGGACAACGACTAAGGTTCCAACTGGGGAAACGCCTTTTAACCTGGCCTTTGGAACGGAAGCCGTGATCCCGGTCGAGATCGGCATGCCGAGCCCAAGAGTGGACTTTAACGCCGAGGAAAGGAACGAGGAGGGGCTAAGAAACAATCTCGACTCATTGGAGGAACGAAGAGACCGAGCCCTAATCCAAATGGCAGCCTACCAGAGAAGGATTTGCAAATACTTCAACCAGAAGGTCCGAAGAAAAATGATCGGGAAAGGAGACTTAGTACTCAGAAAAGTCGAAGCCTCAGGAAGAGGAAGAGAAGGAGGGAAGCTGGCCCCAAACTGGGAAGGTCCTTATGTGGTTAAGGAAGTCGTCAAGAAAGGCACCTTCAGGTTGCAAGACTTGAATGGAAAACAAATCCTCAACTTGGAACGCTAACAATCTGAAAAGATATTATCAGTAGCTCGGCGTTGAAATTTTTACTCGTCGAATCAACACTTTGTAGACCAATTAAAGATCAATTTGCACATATGGCCGAGGAATATATGGCCGAGATGTAGACCGTCCAAGGTTATTTTTGCACATGAAAATATATGGCCGAGGTAGTTTTTGCCAAAATATTAATACATAAAACCGAGGTTAATTGCAGTCACATTTCATCAGAACACCTTGAAGTACACAAAATAACTTAGCAACAATGTTCATTAAAAAAAAAAAAATTTCTAAACAGCAGCATCATCCTCGATTTCAGGATTTCCATCTTCAGGCTCTCCCTGAGTCGCAGCAGTGGTAGCCTCTATATTATCATCGGCCTCATCACCCTCCTCGGCCTCCTCAGCAACCTCGGCCTCGTACTGGACAGTCTTAAGGTTCCCCAAAGAAATCATCGATAGATCCAGGTCGGGGTAGACATGAGCAACCTCATCGAGAGCCAATTGAAAAGCCCCCCTAACTCCCTCAGCATTGGCCTTTTTAGCAGCAGCAGCAAACTCCGGAGTATCTTGGAATTTGGAAATTGCTTCTTGCGCAGCAGCACGGCAATACTCCTCTCTCCTTTGCTCAGCTCGACCCAACTCTCCCCTTATCCTCTCAACCTCGGACCTCAGTTCGGTTGCAAGGAGTTCGGCCTCACGCACCTTTGCCTCAGACTGCTCAAATTTCTTCTTGAGCGAATGACTTTTCTCGCGATAAGAGCTGTACTCCTTATGAAGTTTTTTGGCTTGTTCCTCAGCTTTCGTCGCATGGGCCAGAGCGATCCAAGCATGGTGAAGGCTCGCATTAATGTTCACTGAACAAGGAGAATTGACTCTGCTTTCGTCTAAAATCAACCAGAATTCACCTGGTTAAGAGCCCGTCCAAAAAAAAAAATTGAAATACCTGCGGGAGGGAGAGTGGACTTAGCAATCTTCTGCGCAACAGATGAACTTTCGAATGCGCTTTCAGTCGGGGCCAACTTCACTGACAACAGCACTTCTTGGCTGGCCTCGGCGAAGGTATCTAGGACAGGCTCTACGTCCCGAGTTCTCTTTGGCGAAGGCTCGCGAATCTCCACTGCAGAAGCCTTTCTCTTTGCTTTCCCGGACTGACCACGAGTAGCACGAGGCTGAGCTGCTGGAAGCTGAGAGGCCCCCGCGCCAGGAGCAGGCTGGCCTTCCGGTTGAATATAATCAAAAATATTGAACCTGCCTGCCATATCTGCATCACAACACAATCTCAATAAGAACTTAAATTACAAAACGAACAAAAGAAATAAAAACCGTGCAAATTACCAGGTCTTTCGACGGACCCGAGCTGGTTAAGGACCTCAGGTGAAGTTAAGAGCTTAGCATCTAAAGGGGCCCTTCCATAATCCCTTATTCTATTTATTTCTTGAAAGGCCCTACGGTCCTCCCCAACAACCTCGACCATCTCATCCGCACCCTCCCTCATGCGACCTCGGTTATTACTGACCTCCCACTCTATCGGACTAACCAAACTGAAAAAATTAACTTTCCACGTTTTATTCGAAGTAGGGATATTTTTGAACAACTTCTTACGAGGCCGAGCTGTGATATAGTGCCAGCTTTTATCTACAGGGCTGACCTTTATTGAGAAGAAATACTTAAACAATGGAATAGAAAATGGAAGTTTCAAAGGCACAGAACTATGAACCCGATAATGTGACGCCAGCTGTTGGGAAGAAGCTGAGAGGGAGCTAACCTATAAAAATTTAAGAGTTCAACAACAAAAGGATGGAGAGGGAACCTCAGGCCGGAGAGCACGGCATCTCGGTACACCCACATTCTATTTTTACCACGGTCCTCAGTAACCCTATCAGTCTGACGAGGAGGATCTATTTGAAACTCAGAAGAAATGTATCGAGCGTCTCGAAGCTCGGCAAAATCCTTTCTAGTAAACAGGTTAGGACAAGCCTCAGGAAGAGCACCTCCTTTTAAGGCCCTCATCACGTCCAAAGAGGCCTTACGGGATGAGGCCACCCTAAACTGAACCTGACCAAGGTCTTCGACCTGAACCCCTGCGGCCCTAAGGCTTTCATCCAAAGCCCGCTTCTCATCAGCTGACATTGGTTGGAACCAACGCAGTGCCTTAGGCAATGGCTCTAAAGGAACCTCGGCCAGACTGGCCGAGGCAACAGAAGCTAAGTCCTCTGACCCCTCGGCCAGTTCGGCCGGCTCACCTCCACTCACGAGACCCAATCTAGCCTCTAGCTCTCGCAGGCTGCGAGAACTATCCTCGGAGGGGGGAGAAACTATCTCTACTGAAGAGGAAGACATGGGAAAGAGGACTTACCTAAAAGCTCGGATGAAGGGATAGCCCGAGGAAGCGGAAGCAGAAAACAACGATGAAACCAAAAAGGAACTTGGAAGGCTGAGACAGGAATGAGAGGTATTGCCACTCACTACCTCCTTTTATAGCCAAGACCTTAGAACCTAACCACCTCGGGAAGCTTAAACGTCCTTTAAAGCCTATTAAATAGTCACCTAGGTCTGCGGACCTATATCTGCCCTCTGATCCAACGCTGATAAAACAACGTACCGCACTGAGCAACGGTCTTGATGAAGCCACGACAACGGACAAGGATCGAGGGTAACTGAAGTAAAGACTCGTCAACCACTTCGTAGAAAACCTACTAAACCTTCAAACCTCTCTCCTGGTTGCAGGAACCGAGCTCCTGGGTTAAAGTTAAACTCCAAGGTTAACCAAAGCCAAGTTCCAAAACTCCTAAGAATGGAAGAAAATCGTTAAAGTGACGATTCGAGCAGCGAAATGAAAGTGCCCCCATCAAAGAGAAAGACGAACATCCCATAAAAATCCGATCTCATAAATTTGGCCAGACGACGCCAGCCTAACTTTACCCCGAGCACCAAACAAAACTTCAGACCTCAGCTTGATCGGCCGACGCTCACTACCGAGCTTTTAATAATAACTCGGTCACTACTTGTCCTCGGCCCCGGCGTTTCTCTAGCCAGAATTAGCTCGGCATCAATCTAATTGAGAGGTCCTCGGCACCTACCCATCTTTAAAAATAGCTCGGCTCCTACGTGTCCTCGGCCCCTTTGTGTCTCTAAGCAAAATTAGCTCAGCACCAATGTAATGGAGACGTCTAAAACCGAGCCTCAAAACTGACTCGAGGGGGGACAAAATGATGTGGGGTCTAATACCAGCAGGGGCACTTCAGTCTTTCGGCTCTGTTGTCCCCGGCAATAACGACAAAGGACGCGTGAACGCGACAGCGTCGACCTCGATCAGTTCGCAATGCTTCCTGGGTCAGCGGTGCCAGCATTGTCATCATTCACCTCGGGACCTAGGACGACCTCGGGACCGAGCAGGCGTGAACGTTTTGGCGGGGAAACAACCCGAGCCACCTATGACCTCGTCTCGTATCTCTTATTGAACCACGTGTCCTCCAACCACCGGGTCCTATGGACGGACTCCCTCTATAAATACCCCTCCTCACTAATTGGTAAGGCATTGACTCCTGAGAACCATCCTGAGTTACAACAGGAAGATTGAAGAATATTTGCATCTAAACTGAAGTTAACATAATCAATTTATTCTTTCACTCAATCAAATTTTGTGCATTCCAATTATCTGTCAAAATAGAACAATAAATTGTAGTTGCTAGTATGATAGAAAACTTTCGATAATATTGTTTTAAGAGATAGACAGAGACCTTCTTGGAGAGCATCAACTACTTCATCTGTTGTGACATTTAACGCACGTAGAAGAATAGACAAATTTTGTGCTTTTCTAGTGTCAATAATCTGAATGTACTGGATTGAAGGTTCTGATGCTGAATCTCTCTTCTGATTATTCTTGTCATTAGTCCCTTGATTATAACCAAATAAAGTCTCTATCATCTCCTCGTTGAAACTGTAAAGGTTTCAACACAATTTGGAATCAGAGAAAATTTTGAGAAACATTGTTAGTCAGAAAATCTAGAACTAATATAAGGTAGAATTGTTGTCTTACTGGAATGATCCAGCACCGATCTCATGCCAAACCATTGTCTGATCTGAATTAGCCATAACTTTATCCCAGAAGAATGGCTTTAATTTGGCTTTTGGAACTCCAGATTCACCATCAGTCTAATCGGCACTACCAGAAGCACAATGTCCTCGATGATGTGGTCCAAGAGGTGAAGGTTTTGATTTGGTGGCATAGGTGGAGGACGAGCAACTTCAGGTGGAGGTGGGGAAGTAGGAGGAGGAGGAGGAGGAGGAGGAGGTGCAGTAGGAGATGGAGGAGCCGATCTCCCACGAGGAGGCTTCAGGGGAGGAAATGCTACTCCTTCACTTGCTTTTAATTGTGGTACTTTTGCAAGTGAGGCATTGTGATTATCTTGCTTTTTAGACAAGCTGCTAGCCAAAGAATGGTTCTTTGGGCTGCTAGTACTGAATTCTTTGTTGCTGGAACTTCCTAAACTGATAGACTTCTTTGAAGAATCTGAAAGATTGTAAAATTAAAACGCATGTGGAAACATGAACAAGAAAATGAGGATGAAAACAACTCAATGACAAAGGAACGCAATAAGCACATACCGGGAGATAAATCATCTAAGTAGAGAAGAGGTCTATCAACCTTTTTTCGACTACTTATCTTTTGACAACAAAAGAAGACCAGTGCAACAAGAGCAAATGTCGTGGCTGCAGTTGCAATAACAGCAATAACAGTCTTCATGACATCCTTATTTTCATCTGCTGAATGATGAGTTCTATCATGGGCACCAGGTGATAACTGTTTATGCGTTGCAGGTGATGGACTAAAATGAGAATGTTTGAGATCTGGAGGTGGTGGTGATAAAGTGGAAATCATATTTGACACATGAAGTTAATTAGTTACTGCACATCCAGGTGGATGCGACCTTAGACAACTTGTGTGAACCTGATGGGATGATGCCAGACCATGACTAAATGGTGTTGTAGCAGGACCATAACTAAACGTTGCAGGTGCCTGGACAGATGTTGCTGCTGATGCCGGTGCCATCTCAGGAACTAGAGATGGAGAAGGACACGAGGTTGTGTGTTGATTTGATAAACTAACCAGAGATCTTTGAGGAGAATCTGGCAATTCCAAACTGAACTCGAGACACTTTTGGAACCAGTGCTTAAAGGTAACCTCTGGGTCAGACACATGAAAGACAAGTCCTTTATTTCTTAAGCAATCAAAAAGCGTTTCTCTCACTTGAGGAGGCAAAATATTAATAGCTTTGTGTATGCTTCGTTTTGCTAACAATGCTGTTGTCAAGTCATTGGTTGCTTGTGGTATATCGAGGTCAAAATCTTTAATAGCATCTCTTTTTTCTGCCACCTCTTTCTTGCAATGAATCCATGCCTCCTCTGCCTGTAGTTAGAAACTTTTGTTAAGCTTTTAACAGGTAATATTATTAATCCTGAACCTCCAAACTTGACTAAATTTTGAAGGGGGGAGGGGTGGAAAGTGGAAATTTTAAGAATCCTTTTTTTACCGGCTTTATGATCAGTGGGTGATAGGAAGAGGTAGAAGAGAAGAGAAAGACAAGAAACTCAGACTAAACCTACTTCATGCATGAATCTTACCTATAATCTTCCTCTAAACCCCTAGAAAGGGAAATAAGTAATCTTATAAATCAAAGTATGAGAACACTTTTTGACATGGCATAGAAGCCTGCTTAACCATTTCAACAGCTGAACAATCTTTGCATTTAAATTGATTTGCCTCCATATTACGAGAATCTAACAGAATTGCCTAGGATTTAAAGTTATGCTCTCTACCTTAAATTGAAAGCGTATTTGTTCAATTCCCTTACATCACAATGCTTTACATACTAAAGTAACTATTCAGACAAGAATCTTCAATTGTATTTCTGCCAGAATGAAAACCATCAAGAGCATGACAGCTCCAAGAATTCAGGAAACTAAAGCAAGTAATAGAGAAAACCATCATACAATTTTTTCATTTATCTTCAAGAATGATGTTGTCCTGCCTTCATTGGCAAAAAATGCTTCAGGTATCCTCCTCTTAGCTCCTGAGCTGCCCATGGCTAAACCGCAAAACATTAACACCAAAAAAATGGCAAAACCACCCCTTCTCATTTCCAGTGCTCCTCCAACAATTACCCCATTTGCGTATTCTTGTTCTCATTTCATCTAATAGACCATAAAACTTTTTTTAAGCGTAAAGAACAAAAACAAATAGGAAATGCCAAAAACTCAATCTTTTTTCGTGCTCCTTTTCGGTTTCTTTTCCTTTTCCTTAGCCTCCAAGAAAAATGCCAAACAACCCCAAAATCAGAACACCTTTTTATCTTCTCTTCTAAACTTTTGCTTTGCACATTGCATTAATTGACCTTGCAATGACACAAAATATTTTCAATATCTTTCGATCTTAATAACTAAGAAAAAGAAAACAGACAATAGGCTTTACATCTTTGTTCCAATATCTTTGCAGCTTCGCAGAACCAAAGGACAAAAGAACAAATAATGTATTAGAAAGACAAACCTAATTGTTGGCTCGTAATAATATGACGAATAAAAACGATTTATTTTTTCCTAGTTGGGATTTTTTTTCATTCGGATCACTTGTTTGCTGGGATATGAAATAGAGGAAAGTGAAAGAAAGAGGGTGACTCGTTTAAGAAAACGTGAGGACGATGTGGGATAACCCACATCAAGCTATTAAACGGGTTGGCCCTGCCTATCCGCGAGTCCATCTATCACGACGACAGCATGGGAGCTTCTATTCACACTACATTTTTTACTCTTTCTACTACAAAATATTAAAAGACAAAATTATCCTTAGGTCAAATGACGTTCTCAAAGTTTTTCCTCACCATTTTTTCCCTCTTGTCTCATCTGCTATCTTCATCCTCTGCTACTGCCGCTGTTCACTTTACATTTTTTCTTCAATCAATTTTATTTTTCTTCAAAAAATTAAAAAAAATGAGTGAGAGTAGCTATTATGATGATAGCTATGAAGAGTATGAGAGTGAAGGAACCAAAAAAGAAGAGGAAGAGGTAAGCTTTTGGCATTTATTTTCGGATTTGAGAATGAACTGAAGGCTGTGAAAAAGCTCTGGGAGATCTCGGCGCGCAAACTAGGTTGCGCGTTGAGCGATCATCCGCGCAACCTAGTTTGTGCGCTGGGCGATCCAGCGCGCAAGCCATCTTGCGCATTGGGATAGTAGGGGTGCAACCTGGGCGATCTAGCGCGCAAGCCAGCTTGCACGTTATGCTAGCACCCGCGCAAACCGAGTTGTGCGCTGGGCGATCTAGCGCGTAAGCCAGCTTGCGCATTGGGCTAGCACGCGCGCAACCTAAGTTGCACACACATGCATTACCGTGTTAATATGTTTTTTATAATTAATTATTTTTATTATATAATTTATTATACTAATTATAATTAATTGTTTAATTTTTACAGAGTAACAAAGAAGTAGTAGTGTATAATGAAGAATTCAATAGTGTGGATGATGAAATATTTGACTGCAGTTATGCATTTACTACTAACAAGGTAAGCATATTTAAAATTAATATAATGTTTCAATAGAAATACCGTAAAAAAAAACTAATTATTAAATTTTTTTGTTTAGGTTTTCAATAGTAGAAATGCTTTGATTACATGGGCTAAAGAGGTTGGAAGAGACCTAGGTTTTGTTATTGTGATTAAATCATCTGAAGTTGGTGTTCCCGGAAGAAAACCTAGACTTCAACTTGCATGTGAACGGTATGGAATGTATAGATCAAATAAAGATGAATTCCGTTGCTTGGGAACGGGAACAAAGAAGTGTAATTGTCAATTCGAGCTACAGGGAGTGAAATTGGAGAGCGACGATGATTGGGCAGTCAGAGTAGTATGTGGAATGCATAACCATTTGGCTGCAAGACAGTTAGAAGGGCATTCCTTTGCTGGTCGATTAACGGTGAAAGAGCAAGGTATAGTGGCCAATATGACAAATAATATGATCAAACCAAGAAATATACTAAGGATGTTGAAACAACATGATAAGAAGAATTCCAGCACCATAAAGACCATCTACAACGCACGATAAAAGTATAGAATGGTTGACAAAGCTGGTAGATCACAGATGCAGCAACTCATGAAACACTTAAATGATTGTAAATATGTTGAGTGGCATAGGAGTGATGAGTCAAGTGATTGTGTTAGAGACTTATTTTGGATGCATCCGACGGCTGTAGATTTATTGAATGCTTTTCCCAATGTGTTAGTTATGGATTGTACATATAAAACTAATCGATATGGACTCCCTCTCCTTGAGATTGTTGGCGTGACATGTACAGATTTGACATTTTCTGTTGCATTTGTTTACATGGGGGCTGAGCGCCCTGACAACTACACTTGGGCATTAGAGAAGTTAAAAAGCTTGATGTCTTCTGATTCAATGCCTTCTGTCATTGTTACTTATAGGGATTTAGCATTGATGAAAGCAGTACAAACAGTGTTTCCTACCACAACCAATCTCTTATGTAGATGGCATATATCAAAGAATGTACTTGCTAATTGTAAAAAGTGGTTTGAGAGTAAGGAGAGGTGGGAGGCATTCATGTCAGCTTGGGGTGTTCTTGTATTCTCTTTGAATGAATATGAGTACGAAGCAAATTTAAGTTCATTTGTAACTCATTACCATTCTTATCCTAGAGCGCTTGAGTACTTGATCCATACTTGGGTGACTCAGCATAAAGAGAAATTTGTTGCTGCTTGGACAAATAAAGTAAAGTACTTTAGAAATGTTACAACAAATAGGTATGTAGGTTTATAGGGTTTATATATTGTTGTTTTCACAAAATATATAATTTATTCATTATAATAAACATTTTCTAACATCATATAGGGCGGAGAGTGCACATTCAAAGTTAAAGAGACACCTTAGATCGTCCCAAGGAGATTTTGATACATCATGGAATGTTATCAACTCCCTGATTGAGCTGCAACATATGGAGATAAAGGTCTCATTCGAGAGAAGTCTTATTGTTGTGGAACATAATTTTCGACCAACTTTGTTTAGGGAGTTACGGGGATTGGTTTCTAGGACAGCATGAGTATTATTTTGAAGGAGGCACAACGAGCAAATGATACAGGCATTGACCCTCTTGTCTGTGGTTGCGTCATTAGAGGCACACATGGATTGCCTTGTGCTCATGAGATTGCTGAATTTATAAGATTCGGGACATCGATTCCCTTGTCCGTTTTAGATCCTTTTTGGTCGAAGTTGGACTTGAAGAAGAAAAATGTTGATTACTTGGCTAAATTGAATCTTGATGCCGAGTGGGAGCTTATAGTGAAACGCTTCGATGCTTGTGATATCTCGGGAAAATTAGTCTTGAAGAAAAAGTTAAGGGAACTAGGTGATCCACAACTACATTTCTTGTTCCTCCACCCGAGAAGGCTTAGACCAAAGGCAATCGAGATAAATCAACTCGACGTGATCCTTCATATTTTGAGATTGTTGAATCTCAATATGATAGTGCATCAACACCTGTTTCAGTCAATTCAGTAAAGATGATGAAACTACCAGTGCATCGAAAAAAGAAAGTGAAATTTATTGATTCTTTCCCTTTAGAGATACGCCAATATATACGTTCTATTGTGGATGTTGAATCGGATGGACATTGTGGTTTTCGAGCTATAGTTGGCTTGCTAGGCATGGGTGTTGATGCATGGGCTAAGTGGCGACAAGATTTGATTGAGGAGATATGTGATTTCCAAGCTTATTATGTTAGTCTCTATGGATCCGAGGAGCGTGATGGTGAATTGATAGAGACATTATCATATTTCAAGATACCAGCTCCTTATGATAAATGGATGACTTTACCCGATATGGGTCACTTGATGGCAACAAAGTATAACGTTGTGCTAGTACATTTATCTTCTAGACAATGCTTGACATATCTTTCACTTAGAATTGCACCACCTCCACCACTGCAACATGGATTCATAGCACTTGGACTTGTTCACGATTCTCATTTTGTTGAGGTATTAATAATAATATCTATGTTAGAATTGAGATATTTTGTTTTACAATTTTTCGTACGTTTAATAATGATATTTTTTCAGGTATTTATGGACCTGTTTGCACCAATACCTCCGATTGCATGCAATTGGCATCGGTACCGATGTCATTCTACTCGTGAGTGGGAGCTTCCATATGTATCTCACATTGAGGAATTCCAAAATTTGTTGTCGAGATCGAATGTTGCCATTAAATAAACAATTGATTTAGATGAACCATGATATTTAACTAAATATTACTGTATTGTGACATTTATGCCTTTGTATAAATATATTATTAATTTATGTCTTTGATATGTATGCCTTCTTATGATTGTATTATCGATTTATACATTATATGTTTTAAACTCTATGCATTAAAAAACAAAAAATCACTAAATAAAACATTAAATTATAAACAAAAATCATTACATATTTTAATAACATTGTCTAATATCTTAAAGATAAACTGTATCTTTAAAAAACAAAAGTCACTAAATATAATTACACTAATCCCTCGACGCATCCGATATAGTTGCCTTGCCTCTCCTCCTCCTGAGCCTAGTATAAAAACGAGTAACTGGTGGAGAAGCTATCTCTGATATAACTGGTGGAGAAGCTATCTCTGATGTAACTGGTGGAGGAGCTAGAGGAGGAGCTGTCTGTGATGGAGCTGGAGGAGGAGCTGAGGATGAAGCAGCATCTGACGACCCAGTTAATATCTCATGCACGTCGTAAATTCCCTTTGTCAATGTCTCTACATCTCTGCTGCCACTCATGAGTAATTCAAGGCGAGACACTGCCTTTGACATGCGCTGTGAAACAATACATGAAAGAAATTTTATCAAATCAAGTAGTATGAACAACCTTTATTCACTTAGGATTTAGTGTTAATAACTTACACTAGAATGATCAGAATCGACTGGGGGAGCTTGAAGCCTCGATCTGCATGCTGGATTTTGTACGAATCGATGAGAAATAGAGCCATACCAAGCCATATAGTCGGGAGCTGTCTCTCCTGGGATCACACACCTTCATCCTCTATTCTCTTCTGTGAGGACATACATAGGCCATCTCTGCCATAATTGATCCATAAACTAATAAACAACATCATAAGTGGCGCTCGTACTACCTCTCTGTGCTCTATATGGCGCTAAAGGTCTCGGAGGTACGGTCTGTACATAGCCCCACTGCCGTAACACTCTCTCTGGATGGTACGGCTCCACAACATCCCCAGCTTTTAAGCAGATCGTGAAAAAAGAGATCGGGGGCAATGGATGCTGTCTTCGACTATCTGCATATGGATCCCAGCACACTTGATTAGGCTGGAGGTCATCTAGATGCTCCCGCAACACGTTCACATCTTGGCCATAACCACGTGGCCTCCATCGTCGAGCTCGCAGCAAACTATCCTCGTAATTGAAGTTCAACTCGTGACTCAATGATGGAAAGTGCTCATAAATCCAAGCCTATATCAAATAAAACATCAATCATTAATAAATTATACATAAACAAATTATAATTCACAAGTTATTTATATAAAAGTAAATCTTAATACCTGAAAAAGGGTCATACAGCCTCCAATCCCGTGTACTTTTGACCTACTCGCAAAACCCAACTATCTGTACATATAAGCAAGAGAACACGCACCCCACGCATATTCACTGATAATCGTTAAATCCTCTAAATAGGACAACAATGAAACAGGAACATGCGATCCACTCTTATCCACAAAAAGTGTGCACCCAAGTAAATGAAGAAGTATGCACGAGTAGCATACACTATTTCTTCATCACTGGAGGTATCGGTCACATTACGAAAAGTCGATCTCAACCATTGCAACGTCACACTAGATCCACGACCGGTACTTGTCGCTGCTTGAGCTTCCGTAAGAGAGACGCCTAACAAACGAACTAATATTCTGATTGCATGCTTCATGGAGATGTGCCGGCATGATACGATCCCCCTGACCACTAGTACGCCGAGCAGTGTAGCTACATCGTCTAGGGTAATCGTCATCTCCCCAAAAGACATATGGAATGTGTTCGTCTCCGGCTGCCACCTCTCACAAAAAGCAGAGATGAGAGTACTATTGCAAGTGTGATAACTGCACTCAACCAAACAACTTAAGCCAGATTGCAAAACAATTGAGCGAATACGTGATTGTTCATCATCTAAAGTCCACATCGAGATTTTTTGGCTATGATTAAGAACCTTCAAGTTGCCTCACTCCTAAATCAGAAACAACAAATAATAAAATCATTTTTAACAAATAAAATAGATCTGTATTATTAAATTTAACAAAATAATTACCTCACCACCCCATATGGCAAAAGCCACATGTGATCTAAAACTTGTCAAAACAGACATATCACTCGGGCCTCCAGGATAAGGCTCAAGTACCTCCTTTGCATCATCTGAAGCTGTTTGCTCGGCATGCTCGTCCTGCTCAACCTATTTAGCCTACTCGGCTTGTTCAACCTGCTCGGCTTGTTCAGGCTACTCAGCCTCTTCATCATGATATTGGCTAACTCGTCGTCTTTTCTCGGAGCCTGTGGGTCGCTTTCGTCTTCCTCCACTTTGTGTATGTGCCATGTCTGAAAAAAAAAATTTGTTTGAGCAAATGATAGCATTATTAGAAGAATAAAACAATATGGGTGGAAGTAACAAAATAATAGTATATAATTATCATGATGCACCAAATCATAAACAAGAAAACTTGATCAATACAAACATAAAGGCTGGAGAAGAAGACTTCAAACAAAAATCAAATGCACCATGCTGTGATCAAGGTTTCATGTCATCTAAGTTAATATGTTTAAGAAAAACAAAATAAAAGTAGCAAATTATACCTGAATCAGATTGTTGACCAAAAGCAGCCTTCGAAGACTCTGGCTTAGGTAGTGACAAAAGAAGCTGCATAAAAAAACACTCAATGCATTTATCAAAAGGTAGTGACAAAAGGCTACAAAAGGTTTTGATTCAACGTGCAAGCTGGGTTGCGCGCGGGCAAGCAATGCGCGTAACCTGGCTTGCGCGCGGGCAAGCAATGCGCTCAAACTGGCTTGCGCGCATTGCTTGCCCCCGTGCAACCTAGCTTGCACGCTGGGCGAGCGCAAGGGCTCCTGGCGAGCCTCGCTCAAGGCTGCCAACCTCGTGCAGCACCTACGCGAGGCTCGTCCGCCTGTGCACTGCTGTGCGAGGCTCGCCCCGCAGCCTCACTTGCACGAGGCTCGCCCACCTGTGCACCCTAAAGCCGAAATGCTAACTAAAATTCTAACCAAAATTTTATTTCATTGTACCTGTTCTACAGCAGTTGGAGAAGAGGAGGAGGAAGAAGGCTGAGGAATGGTGGAGAAGAAGAGCTGTCGAGACTAGCAGATGGGTCCGGCTGAGAGGGAGGGAAAAATGATTTATTATATAAAGGTTAAACTTGTCATTTCAGGGAGTAGATTTATTTTTTTTTATGTAGTGTAAAGAGCAAAAACTGTGGTGTAAATAGAAGCTTCCCGATAGCATGCATATTTTGCGAGCATATTTTTGTTTATAGGCTCATGATGGGTCCGTAGATCAAATAAATAAGTGAAATTTTATATGATATGTTGTACATAAAACAATCAAATTTACATCATTTCAACAATTTTAAAGTATTATGTCTAAAATTCTCATCTAAATTTGATCAACAAGCATTTATAAAATCAACAAAATAACATTAATAAACCAAATGAAATATGATACTAAACTGACAATAAATCCCAAACATATGATGCTAAGCTTACAAAGCTTAAAGCAATTTGGCAATGGGTTTGGGATGGCCAAATGGGACCTAGCAAAATAACATATAGTTTGGGTTTAGTAGGTTTAGTTATTTTGGGCTAAATTAGGTTGGGTCATACTCGAGTTTTTTTTGTTTTAATTGGGTTTGTATTTATTTAATTACGATGGATTTAGTTTATTTTTATTTAATTGAATTTACTAATAATATTAAGTCATTAGTAGTATTTAACAAAAAAAGCGAACTAGCTTGTGGACTCGTGGGTTAAACCTATGTAGATCGTAGGCCAAACGGACTTGGTTTATTATACTCACATGGCTTACATTTTAGAATTTTTAACCCTCGAAAATAAATGGATAAATAAGTCGGCCCTTGGGTTTGAACCCATTTGAACTACTCTAAACCCACCACTTTGTTTTATTTATTATTGTCTCATTATGGTTTTAATTTTTTTTTTCCTATTAGACATTTAGTTGACTTTGGGTGTTTTACATGTATAAATGAGTTCTTTGTATTGAGAAAGAAACTAGTCTTTCTTTCCACCGTCTCCTAGCACATTCTGTTCTACTAATTTACGATGTTTACCTATTCTGATTTTCCTTCATTACAGTATTAAACTTAAAGCGATAAAATATTAGTTTTCAAAATTAAGTATACACAACATGTAAAATGATTGCAATGCAAAGTGACCGTTGGGAATTAAATTGTTAAGAAAGCAATATTGCAACCTTTGTATACATTGTAAAGTACTATTTAAATGTAGGGAAAGTAACATTGCAGAGATTGGTAAACTAACACTTTACTTGTAATGTAGTAGCAAATTACAAAAATTTCTTTAACTATAAAAACAAATTTGATACATTATTATTAATTTAATTTATAATTATTATATTAAAATTTAAATAATATAAAGTTAAAATTATTAATATGCTAATAAATTGTAATATATAATTTGATACATTACATTATTAATACTTTAAAATGCAATTACTATATTAAAATGTAAATAACATAAAGTTACAATTATTAGTATGTTAAACAATTGTAATATAAAATTTGATACAATATTATTAATTTAAAATGTAATTATTGTGGGTGGTAACTGTACTATCCTTGCTTAACTTGTGATGAAAACCGTAGGCAGTAAGCTAGGAGTCCAATAAGTCAACAATACAATTGCAAAGAATAGCAACATACTGTGTATTGTTCTATAATGCATGCAAGCAACGACTCGATTTTTAACAATGTTTAATATCCATTTTATTATAAGATCTTATTATTGATATTCAACTACTTTTTTTTTCTTATTCTTCTCAATACTAGAACTCCGTGATGCTGTCAAGGTTTTTTGAGATATTTCATGAAAGGATACTTTGAAGTACCTCGTTTCCTCTTTAGCCTGACACCACAATTAAATAGTCCTATCATTTCAATGATACAATGATTCAATGACATAAATGATGCGATGTTCGATAAATCGATGCATTTACAATTTTCAATAAAACAGTGTACTCTTCCATCAAATGATATTCAATGCAGTAAACATTATTCAGTAACAGACTTCAATTCACAATCAATATTCAATAGTTCTGAAATAAATGTTCATAAGTTCATTAATGAATACTCATAAATCCGTATATCAACGCTTGTAAGTTCAGTAATCAATACTTGTAAGTTCATAAATCAATACTCCTAAGTTTAGAAATCAATATTCTTAAGTTCATAAATCAATGCTCGTAAGTTCAAAAATCAATGCTCGTAAATTCATAAATTAATTCTCGTAAGTTCATATCAAATACTTGTAAACTTATATATCAATACTTGTAAATTCATGTCAAATATTCATTAATTAGTAAATTTGTACTCATAAGTTCATTTAGGCAAGCTCCCTTGTAATTAACCAATAAAGACTTATCTCATTGTAGTTATTTAATGAGCTAACGTCATACCCTGAAAACTAGGGTGTTACCCACAGTCATAGATCCAAATATCTCCAATCCCAATGATCAACTAAGGCCAAAACCTGTCAATGACTATTATCGGACAAGCCATAGTGTCCATATAGTAATATATGATACTCAAGTTGTTCTCATATTGCTTTATCAATTTGAGGAACAATATGGAGTGCCTTAAGAACTGTAAAACAATATCAATATATGTTTCGATGTCCAATAATACAATGGATATAAAAGCAAATTTATCATGTACATATGCATTATAGTCATATGTTTTATATACATCAAAACATAGCTATCAAATAGTTCTTATATATGTTTTAAAATTCAATAATGATGTTGATATAAAGCAAATGTATGCTTTATTCGAAAAACACGTACATATGCAATGTAATCATATATTCAATGTGTTTCAAAACATGTTACACGTGAGATTTTAAAGTTTGCAAACATGCAAAATAATTCCATGCAAGCTTAAGATCTTGTTAATACCATGATATGCATAGAAATGTAATATGCAATGTAAACATGGTTCACTATATCAGACTTTCACGTTCGGTATTTAAATTTCTAAAAATCATTGCAATAGTTCTTTTATATATATATATATAATATATATATTTATGTTTTGAAATTCAATAATGATGTAGATATAAAGCAAATGTATGCTTTATCCGAAAAACACGTACATATGCAATGTAATCATATATTCAATGTGTTTCAAAACATGTTACAAGTGAGATTTTAAAGCTTTCAAACATGCAAAATAATTCCATGCAAGCTTAAGATCTTATTAATACCATGATATGCATAGAAATGTAATATGCAATGTAAACATGGTTCACTATATCAGACTTTCACGTTCGGTATTTAAATTTCTAAAAATCACTGTAATAGGATAAGGTTACAATATCTCACTACCTAGTCTTGCAATCGAAACACATAGTCAATCTCAATCCACAAATCACATCTAATTTCAGTTTTATATACATATATATTTCACATGCACCACAATCGAGCTACTATGCCTTAATAGGCAAAATTGGCTCACGACTTATATATATGATTCAATCAAAATTCAATCATAATCTTACCATTTATAGATACACTATATGATGCTATCATGTATCCTATATAGTTAACTTACCAAAGTTAAGTGCTTGACACTCATTTCAAGCTTTGGTTTGAATTATCCACCACACCACTAATGGTTTCAAATTACTAAAATATAACGCTAAACACATGGTTATGTGTCGCAAATGCACTAAAGATCACTTAATACTTCATTACACTTCATTTTCACTTACATTACTCTTAAGTCACCATTAGTATTAAGTGACAAAATAATCTTTTCCAAAGTTTCTTTACAAACTAATGCCACTATTCAAATTCACTTCTATCACCACACTAACATAACATATAACAAAGGCTAGTTCACATCATTTTCACATTGCCCTTTACCTTGGCCAAAAATATAGCTCTATGATTGATTCATTTCTGTTCCAAATTCACATCAGATTCATGCTTAACTATCACAAACTCATCACATGTCATTTCCATAGCAAACCAAATGCGTTCACTCTTAAAACCCTAGGTGGCGGAACATATACAAGTATTATCCATGCATTTTCAATCCACTCTAACACCATACATCATCTATATATCACAAATCAATCAACTTGTCTTAAAATCAAGGCTTGAAACAAAGTGTGCCTATAGGTACAACAAGTTGGCTGAAACTGGTACAACACCGAGGAAAGTTTTTTTTTTTCAAACAAAAACCATAGGATGTCTTAGAATTCATCCATGAATAACAATATTAAGCCTGAATAAAAAGAACAAGCCCTACCTTATGGATTTAAACTTGACCAAATTCACTCTCTCTCCTCCTATACTTGAGTTCCTTTAATGTATCTTGAAAATCAAGGTGAGATTGATGTGGAAATGATGAAAGAGACTAAGAAATCACATGGAAACTTGAAAATTCAGCTTGGATAAGCCCAGTTAGGGCATGGGAGCTCACGGTTTTCATGGTTTCCCTTAGTTTCCCTTTGTTTCTCTTATTTTCCTCTCATTCTATGGTTTTAACATGAAGAAATGGTTGAAGCCGTGGGGTTAGGGGTTCATTTAGGCTCATGTTAGCATGTATGCTGCATGATAAGGTAAAGTGGAAGCTTGTCTTATACGCTTAATGTGATATTTATCTCTTAATATCATTTTTTTCCATAATTTCCATTTTTCTTCATTCTCATTGGCCATATAACACTAGGTGCACATTGTTCCACTTAATTTCATATGTATGCCATGCATTAAAATGAGATTATCTAGATTTTTCAAAGGGTTGGCTAGCCATGTACATGTACATTAGGGTTTTTGCTCGATTTTGCCTATTTCGGTCTTTTCTTGTCCTATTGTTAAAATTTTTGATATGAGGTTTGACATGACATGTTGAGACTCTGACATTACTTAGTTAGACCCTAAAGTCAATTTTGTAAAGTTGGTTTTGACCACTTGATCAGGCATCGTACAGATGAAACAGTCATTTTTCAATTTTTTTCTCAAAATTTGAGATAAGTCGTAATCGTAATTAAACGAGTTCAAATGTCTTACCGGAAACTATATATCATCAATATATGATGATTCAAATGTATCTGGGTAGGTGAGCACTTTTTTGGGGCCCATGGACTTGCCAATACAAAAGCCAATTTATTATACCAAAAACTGAAAAATTATTGCTCAACGATCAAATAGGATTCTATAAGTCAAGTATTCACTTACTATGAATAGAAATTTGAGTTCTCACACTTCGACCACCCTTTCTGTGATCAATGCCATGAGCTCAGCCTTCACCTGTAATTAAATTGTTTTAAATATATTAGATAAAGTTTAAAAGGCTGATGCACTGATTAATTTTATTTAAATGTGTATATACATAAAATTCATAATATTCACACAATTTTGAGAAAAAAATTACACTTAATTATTTTAATAATTTTAAATGTATTAAATAAAGAATTTTATTTTCAAATGGATTAGAAACCATATAATATTTTAATTCTTTTCAAATTAGATAATATTTTAATTATTCTTACATTAGATAATATTTTAATTATTTTATTTGAAGTGATTAGATTTTAGTTAAATTATTAAAATTTATTAAAATAGATAATTTTTAAGTGATAAGATTTTAGATAATTTATTAAAATTTTTAAAATTAGATAAGAGATATAATTTCATTCTTAACTTTCAAAATATTAATGCTATTTGGATTCTCTTTTATAATTTTCTATAATTTTTTTTTTTGAATTTATGAGAGATTTCATCCCAAAAATTGGCTTGCTGTTCAGTTGAAGAAAAAAAAGATTGAAAGCTAATAGAAATTATACATATATGTGTGTGGGTGCATACGTGTGTATATCCAAACAATGAAATTAGAGATGAGAGAATGTAGAAAAGATACATTGAATGTACATTTGAGGAAATTAAAAGATACGGTCTGTTGAAAAAAGAAACGCGAACATAGATAGGAGAAACACTTAAAAAATTTTGAGCATTTATAAGAGAAAAAAAAGAAGTTTTTAATTAATGAAAGTAGTTACATATATCATATTAAAGTTCAACTCACTTACGTGCCATTAAAAAAGACTGTATATGTTAAGGTCCATATAAGCATCCTTCACAAGTTTACTAGGATTCTGAAATATATATATATATATATATATATATATATATATATATATATATGTGATTGGGTCAAAGTTAACCATGCCTTTTATTTTGTCAATACTTCTAATAATTTGGGATATTACATAAATATATTATGTGGTTAAGAACGGATTAAATGTGTCTCTATTTTAAATTTGAGACTTAACCAGCTGAGATTTGTTTTCGTTTCAGTTTGCCTTACCATGACTTTTTTTTCATTTTCTTTTATTTTTTATTTTGTCGTATTCTTCCATATTTTAAGATTTTTCTTTCTAAAACCCAGAAATATCACATGCCAAAATGATATTCAAAATTTCAGAAATCCAATGGTTGGCAGTAGCTGCCAGTCGGCACTCGCTGACGATGTTTGGCTTCCAAAATACATCGAAATTTTCATTTTTTCTCCACTTTCTAATCTGTAGGCTAGTTTTACTAAAAAAAACATAAAAAATTTCTAAATCTACATCCAAAATCGAGACCTTCAACTTCATGTAAATGCCAACTCCATTACTTTATTATTCATGTAGTTTTTAAGTCCAAAAACTACATGAAGAGATCCAAAATGAAAACTACAAAAATTACTATTCTTGGCTTTTTTTAGGGCTTCTTTGGTTTTTTATTTATTTATTTATTTTTTGCGTTTTATTGCTTGTTGCCTAGAGGTTTTTGGAGTTTTTTTGGGTGGGTAGCATTTTTTCTGGGTCTAAAGAGAGAAAAAGATATTTTTTGGTTTCGAGAAAGAAGGTGAGTAAAATGTTAAAGAAAAAAGAAAAAGAAAAAGAAAAAAATAAAAAAATTAAAAGAGAATGCAAAAAGTAATGGTTTGGGGCAAATTAAAACGAAAACAAGTTTTAAGATGATTAAGTATCAAATTTTAAACATCAAGTCAAGTTTAAATCTTATTATGTATGAGTTTGATCCAAATTTCTATTGGATTCATCGATCTTATATATATGTTTGTTTGTTGTTTGGCTGGTAATTTATTGATTTCTTATTTGTAATATTAGAAGATTATTGTAATTTTTTTTACTCATAATGTCATAAAAAACTAAGTATATATTGACCCCCAATTAATTTTTTTTTGGTTCATAAGAGGAATAAGGGAAGAGTGGAGAATCAAATCTTGAACCTAATCTCTCTTAAGAAGGCGTAATAATTATTATGCCAAATCTTAGTTGTTATTATATTAATTTAGGGTCAAATGACTGCAAATTAATTTATTATATTAAATATTAAATATTAAATATTAAATATTAAATATTAATTTTTAAGTTTTATTTCAGTGGAGTTAGTTTATCACAAATTTTATTTTTCTTGGGATCAATTTATGATTTTTCCTTCAATACACTAATATATGGTAAGAATATTATAAATTTTAGTGAGGTCAAATCATTATAACGTGGCTACGCCACTGGTGGCTAAAAAGGTCAACCTCTTTTTTTTCCGTGAAAAAATTCAACCATCTATTAAAGCATAGATTTTAACGTTTTGATGTAAAAATTCTATGTTGCGAGGTTATTTCTTGCTGCTTGAAGTGGCTTTGTAACGAGATAACATTCGTGCTATTAATACCAGTGTATCAGTTCGACATCCCTATTTTAGCAACAAATTATGTGTGTTGAACTTTATTGTTTGCCACTAACATTATTATCTTTTCTTTGATCGATACATTTTATCTTTCCTATTGGGTGACATCTTGAGTAGGTTGATGTTATTAAAGATTGACAAATGACAAGAAACTTAAATCTTATCAATTATGAGACACAATAGAGTTCTAGACTTAGTACTGTTAAGTAATTGGGCGATTTTACTTGAATGATAAACAATATTTTTATTGCTATTGTAGTTATTTAAGATTGTTTTGGCTTAAGGTTGTTAAGGCTGTCTATTTTGTTTTAAGGTAGCTCTATTCTACTGGTAATTCCTATTTAAAAAGGGATAAGTTGTTCACACGAAGTGATGTTGTGCAAGGAGGCTGTTTCTTTGTGATGGTTAATGGTGGTGGGTCTATAGGATTCTCAGTTTCACTCGTATGCGTAAGCACAGCTTATTCAATCCCAACAATACCTCCAAACTCACCCTTTTTTTCATGTAATTTCAAATTTAATATCAACTGTTTAACTGCTAAAACAACTTCTCTTTATATCATCCATCCAACTAAAATTTTATAACTTTTCATTCCTATCTATTATTGTTCATGCCTCATATTTTGCACATCTTTCATCGCATATTGCCTTTAAAATCAACATCACATCTCCAAACCAAATAAAAAAAAAAAAAAAAAACTTAAGTGTGCTTATCAAACGCAAAGAATTCCCTCCTAATACTTGCTGCCAATAATGTATGATAATCATCACTGATATTTATCCTCGTTTAAACTACACATTTCATCAGGATATATTTCATGCTAACATGTCTATGTTCATCATTCTTGGTCATCTGTTGCTTTCAAAGCAACTAATGTTGTGCTTTAAAAATAAAAATAAGGGCGCCCCCCCAGCGAAGCGCGGGTTAGTAACCTGGTAGTTATATAAATTCCGAGTGCGTGAATGGTTAAGACTTAAGAATTGCATACAATTGATCCTAAACGATGCGAATCCCAGTCTCGAATACTATAATCATCAGCTTAGATGGATCGTAGTTTAATTGCAACAATAATTTATTGTTACCTATATACCATAAGCTTGATTATCTAGGGTGCCTAGTTATTGTAGTTTAATTACAACAATAATTTATTGTTACCTATATAACATAAGTTGATTATCTAGGACGCCAACTAGGCAAGTGCCATCGCTCACACCAGTATGTAAATCTGAAAATTCACGTATAAAATTCATATACTGTGTGTTTATGTAACATAAAACACGATAAAATTAGTATTAACGTTCACGTCAACATGGCAAATGTATTTTTTTTTTTTACATTTATATATATTTATTAAATTTTAATCCGTATCACTTTCGTATTTTTTTATTTGTAACCATTTGTTGATAGACACTACAAATTCCACCAAAAGCCAGCTCTGAAACCGGCCTAATAAAGTAAAGTGAATACTAAGATATCTTTCTACAGACAGCCAATTTCATTGTACTCTAACAGAATGCATGCGGCAAACTATGGTTAAAATAACTATAAAACTAGCCATTTTCAAAGTTTCAGACTTCAGATAAAGAGTAAACGATATCGGAACTACTGGCCAACCCTAGCCTGTTTCTCTTTTTTCCCTACATTTGAACAAAGTCTTGGGAAAGAGAAAAGGATTTAAACCTTAAACCTCAACACTGTTGAGAATGGGAACAACTGCTTGGCTAAGCTTAAGTTGTTAACACCATGTTTTTTTATTTTTATGAAAACCATATAAGCTTTTAAACTGATAGAAGTCTTTATCCACTACAATGCTTTCCTTTTCCTTGAAAGCTTACACCTCTAAGACATGTGACCATCGCTTGATGTAATGTCCTCGGGATTTTCAAGGTTCCAATTCTTTTGTGTTTTGAGGTAGCTAATGCTTAGGTGTGGTCCAGCCGGTAAGCTAGCTTCCTCTCCGTGATCATCCGTTGATTGATTCCTTTATGAAAATAGCAGAAAAATTCAGTCAGCATCGATAAATTTGCGTAGATAAATAAGATCCCTTCATTCTATTTTCGCACAAGTTTTTATGAGATATTGGGAAAAATAATATCCAGAGATGGTCTTCACACAGAACCATATGCAAAAGCCAAAATCCTATACCTCTTCTGTTTAGAGTTTGCAGATTCTTCAGTAGTCAAATCAGTGTTCTTGATCTCAACAGCAGGCACCTATGAATAAAACATAGGAATTATTGCATGCAACATCAATTTACTGTTTAGCATAAATAGAAAAAGCTTTTAAGTGATCTTGTTAATGCTCCTTCCTATTTCTCACCCATTTTCTTAGCATTACCTCAACATCGTTGGGCTTTGAAAGGGAAGTCTCTTTCTCAAGCAGTTTTGCATTCTGAGGAGACAAAAGAATGCTGATGTCAACCTTCATTAGACAAGAGGAAAAATCACTGGTGAAAATAAACTCACTTTCAACTTTTCGATTCGTCGAATGGCATCGATAACAAATTGCTGGCGGAGACGAGCTTCATCAAGCGAGAGGATCATTGTCATATCTGGATTATAATACCTGTTTTTTTTTTTTAATAGGTAAAGTAGGAAACATATGTTATTGAACCATCTGAATTGTCCCAAGCAACAGTCGAGATTACCTGCTGTAACTCAAAAAAAATTGATGATAATTATGAAGAAAATAGATATTGGAAATAAATATAATGACCTCGTCTTCTCCTGAGCTTCATATTTTTGCCGTTTGAGTTCACAAAGTTTTCTGTCAAGAGCCTAGAAAATGGAAAGAGGAAAACCAGCAAGTTATGGGAACTGTCCTTGTTAGGGAGCAAACAACAGAAAGTAATTCAGAGTTTGTTTACCTCCAAGCTGAACATCACATTGCATTTACAGCCAATAAATCATTCATATGATAAAATAAAAAAGAATACTTGTCAGAAAGAAATGAATTAAAATAAAGCATAGATTAATGTGCCTGTGTGTGTAAGCACACAATGTGGATGTTTGAAGAGAGAGAGAGAGAGAGAGAAAGAGAGGACCTCCAAGCTTCCTATTTTATCCAGAATTTCTGCTTCATACTTCAATTTCTTCAGATTTTGGTACAAGAACTGTAAGCATGGGCAATAGACAGCAGAGTAAGAGGATAAAAACAATCAAAGAAAAGGGGCAAAGGAGACAAGAGAAAGATTGACAGGCTACCTCTTCACTGTCAACAGATCTGATAAACAAAAATATTTTGGGGACAAACAGGGGCAGAAACACAGACAAGGACAGATTCAAATGTATTAGTAAACCCTCATGTTGGCTATTTGTGAATCTTTTATGAAACAGAAATAAAGAATCAAAACACACCCTTTGAACTCATCAGGCTGGCTAAGATAACGAAGAAAGATATCCTCAACCCTATAAAAGGCAAACAAAAAATTTAGCACAAGATGAAATTTAAACTTTAAAACAAAAGATCATAGAAAGAAGAACATAAATAACACTATTATCAGTTAGATACTTTTCATCAACCTTCCCTTGTGAGCGTAGCTGGTCAATCGACCTGTAGGAGAGAACATCAGAAGGCCAACATCTGCATCACATAACATGGATAATTCAGTGGCCTTCTTAAGAATGCCTTCCCTGCGTTTTGAATAAGTTATCTGACGAGAGAAAGGACTGTCAATTCCCTTCGTAAGGAGCCTCTTGCGATCCATGATCAAGGGAAATTGGATAAGAAAGTGAAGAAGGAAGAAAACTTGTTGTAGGCTACAAGACAAAGGGAGTTTATAGGATAAGATGGGAAGCATATGCATTGAATTTTCAGGCCATGAAAGAAAGTAAAATAATTATGGTAATATGCCAATTGTCGAAAATTCCCTCAATCATAATCACCAAGGGGTTTTCTTTGGCCCGATTAAGGCTTTCACAAAAAATTGTAGATATTCTTAAACTTAATTACCATGAACATAAAAATAATTGATGTAAGCCTAAAATTAGAAACTAATAAGGAAAACGTAAACAAAAAAATACCGTTAGAACGGTTTAGGCTTTGATGGGAGTTGTCCAAGAAGACGGCAACAATGGCACCGTCCAATCATAACCACTGGACTGACATGCTCCGCGTGGCATTTCTGTAATGAAGTCCGTATTAATTCTAAAAAAGGATTCATTCTTCATGAAGCAAGTAGCACTCCGAAGTCCAAGGGAGTCCGCTCAAAATCAAGAGAATTGAGGCAACTGGCAAGATGCAACTTTGTAAGGCCATAAGCCCATTTCCTCATAGGAATTTTAGAGATTTACATACAAGTGATACACAAGAGATATATGATAAAACCTTGAGTTTAAGAAAGAAATGTCAAAGCATTAACATAAGCTAACCCACCATTTGATGGAGGACAAATGCTTGCAGGAATAGCCAGATGAATTGTTAATATTGTGTTTGGTTTCCAGTTTTCAACTGGAACTCCTGTGATCAGTAAACATGCTTAAGTTTCAAGGGTCCATTATTCTAGAATATTGTTTCACATCTTCCATTAATTCAGATATAAACTTCTTCAAATGATCAGCATCCTCTTCAGAGAATCCGGCTAGTAATCCTACAGAATGCTTGATGTTGGACAGGTAAATAGTATTTAATAGCGTGGAGCGGTGGAGGGAATCCAACTACCAAAGCTCCTAGTTGAGATTAGTTTACTAATAAGAGACAATCTGTTTACTGAATTTCACAAAGGTATTCTTGATAAAGTTGTCTATCATAGAGGGAAAAAAAAGTTGCTCACTTCTTAGAGATTAGATTCAGATGTTTTATATTGCCTTAACTCTACATCAATCACTCATCAAGCTAAAGGATAGAGATTTCTTCTTGATCATATATCAGGTTTAAAGAACAGGGATTTCATTGGTACAATAATATGTGCTTCAACCTTCCTAATGAAGGGAAGAACAAAAGAACAAGGGCAAACCCAGTTTTCCATTGACTAAGATATCAGAATACCCAAGTCTAATTATGACTATCCCCATGAAACACAATCATCTTTCTTTTTCATTGCACATATAAATACCATATATTAGGGAAAATAAAAGGAAATTTTGAAGCAAGCAAACAGTAAACAGAATTTATAACAAAACAGACAGAAAATAAATCCAAAGCAACAAAAAAAGGGAAATTTGTTCAATGCACCGGACCACCTAATTCAAGTATGTAACAAAACGCTTTACATATGATTCCGTAAAAGAAGGGAGTGTTAAAACTCACCAGAGAAAGAATCAATGAAAACAGCAGGTGGGACCCAAAACTCAACAAAACTCCAAAACATTTAATCTGAGACAACTTTGACATTGGATTCCCATTTTCGGATTCCCATTTTCAGATTCCCTTCAGTTCAGCGTCTTCCGTTACTAGATGTTTCGGAAGCGGCGAACGAATCCGTGCCAATTTTTCGTTTAATAGAAAATAGAATCCAAAGCGTCAGATGGGGATGTAGCTCAGATGGTAGAGCGCTCGCTTAGCATGCGAGAGGTACGGGGATCGATACCCCGCATCTCCATTTGATTATTATTCTTTTTCTTTTTTTTGTTTTTGTTTTTCTTATAATATTTCCCGCGTTAATTTTAATTTTTTAAATAATTTCCTTGATGAATTGATAATGATTCGATTCAAACGCGTTGTTGGAATTCAATCTCATAATTCAAGGGACATAAATTTTTTATTAAATCTAAAAGATAGTTGCGTTTACAGGCATTTGTGAAGATTAATCAAAGTAAACTACTGTTTCACTTATGTAATTGTTTTAAATTTATTATAATCTTTTAATTGGTATAATTTTTTTAATTTTAAAACAAACTTATCATTATGTTTTTAATTTTAAAATATATCTGATCAAAATATAACACTTTTTCTATTGCCAACAAAGATATTAGTGGCAAGAAAAAGACTCTGAAATTTTAAGATTTTAAGTTCGAATCTTACAAAAAATATGAGATTGAGTTTAATTTGTTTATTATTGTTATTTGTAATTTTTTATTTGTATTTATCAAGTTATTGATTTATTAATTATAATATGTTAATTATTATTGTAATTTTGAATGAAAATTTACTACTAAAAAAGTTCTCTTTACAAGTAATCTAGGTACATCATGCATGAGAAAACCCGTTATACCCAGTTTCCATAAGAAACTTTTCATTATGGTGACTAGGCGAACCATCCGTATTCAAGATGTGCACCAGTAAAATAGGGGCTGATTCACTCAATTTGTCAACAACATTTTCCCTTCGAACTGGTCTACTACTTAATCCACTGCTGCAATTGTAGTTTTGCTTGTCCAATGCATTCTACATCCTTCAAACTAGACCTAATAATTTCAGACACGACACGATTACACGACACGAACACGATACGAATAAATAATACGAGATAACACAGAATTAAAATTAAGTAAAATTAATATATAAATATGATAAAAGCTAAAAATAACATTTTGAGTTTTTCGTGTCGACACAAAATTTTCGTGTTTTACACGATACGAACACGGTTTTTCATGACACAAAAATGAATTATGAACACAAATTGTCAGGTATACTTCAAACATCTCTCACAACATTTCAAAGTCTTTCATCATCGGAGCTATTCTCCAATTTCCTTTCCTGATACCCTCTCAGTTCCCATGCAGTATCTCTGAATATGTTTCCACAACAATTTTCCTCATCTTCATTATACTAGCCAGAATCGAACCTTCTTTTATAGCAATTGCTTCAGCATCAACACATGACTTAATGTCAATCTGGTTCCTGGTTCCCCAAATCATGATTATGTTAATCCCTGCAAACTAATTTCATTCACGATATGCCCCATCACAATTTATTTTAATCCACTCATCGTCTTATTTCTATCATTCCTTCTATAATGGCTTCAATATTCCTATTGGTAATGGTGAATCTTGACACTTAATTTTGAGAAAGCCAACTAAAAAAAATAAATTTATATATATTTTATTCAAGTTATATCACTATATTTTAGGCTTAATGCTTGAAATCATTAAATTTACTCAAAAATGCAAATAAATTCTCAATCTTTATTATATGAAATAAATTGGCAAAAGGATCTAAAAAGCCTTCCCAGTAATAATGGGTTCCACAGTTGAGCCCATAATTTATTTTTTTTTTGCAATCTTTTGAATCCTTATATTTTCAATTTCACTCTATATATTAAGTCTTTTTGTGGACGAAAATTGTTTAAGTTTGTTATTTTTTTTGGCTACGTGTACTGTACGAATTTAACGATTTTTGTACAGATTTAACGGTTTCTATCTACAAAATGGTTCAATTGAGTGAAAATTGAAATATAAAATCTCAATTGATCGAGAAAAAAAGTTAGGAGCTCCATTATGGAAATAATTATTTTCAAGAGTTTTTTTGACCCTTTAGTCAAATAAAAATTATGTATTTTTATTTATTTGTAATTATATAAAAAAGCTTAAAATTAGGTGAATAATGTCCAATTAAGAATGTTTTAAAATAGTATTTTTTTACTATTTGTCATTCAGTTCATCCAAATAAATCAAAATAAACATTTTATAAAATTAAATAATTCAACTAATTATGTATACAAATACATATTATGTATGATTTTTTTGGGGGGTGGGGGTGGGGGGAAGGCCTTCTCCACATTAGACATATCCTTCGAAATTGCCCAGCATGTATGCGCTATTACTATCAATAATATATTTTCTCCACTGCTCCAATTTCACTCTTGCTTACCACATCCACTAGCCATTCATCCATCCTTCATATTTTAGCTCTATTCACTCTGTGCCCTGTATCCAATCCAAACCGGACAGCAAGTGCCTGATCACGTACTAGCAAGATGTGTTCAATTGACTCTATCTCAATTTTGCGCACCCAACATAGAGGGCTCTCGATTAGTTTCCTTTTCCAAATGTTTGAGTCAGCAGCTACTGCATTTGTGTACTCTTCCACAAACAGACTTTGAATTTATCATTGACTGTATCCTGACTTATATAGTCTGGAAACTCGACTAGTTATGATTTATCAATTGGCCTGATACCTAGCAATAAAGCTTCATTATCTTGGTCATGTCCTTATAATTCTGCTCATTTGCTGCAAGAAAGAACAAGGAATCATCTACAAACAAAATATGAGTTAACATAGAACAATCCTTACTCAGCTTAACTCCTGTTATTTTCCTAGACTCAATAGCCTTACTGATTGCCGGAGAGAGTACATCAAAGGTAAAGAATAGGGGATCTCCTTGCCAAAAACCTCCAGATGGAATGGTTGTGCTTGAACATTTTCCACTGACAATAATCTTGTAGGATACAGACAAAACTCGCTTCGTTACCCACTCAACCCATTTCATGCTAAAACTTATTCTATTCTATAGCCTTTAAAAAATCCCACTGCACCTATTCTTATTCATATCAATCTTTATAGCCATATCATACTTCCTCCCCTTCTTCTTTAGTTTCAAAAAATGAAAAGCTTCATTTGCCACTACTATATTATCCTGTATTTACCTCTTTTTTAAGAATGCACTTTGATTCTAAGTTATCAAGCTTCCCATTAAAGGTTTAAGCCGATTCATCAATACTTTGCAATTATCTTGTAAGAAAATGTAGTAAATTATTAGTTTGTAATGGCCTACTTCCTCAGGACTCTTAACCTTAGGTATTAATACCAGGCTTGTTCATCAAATTATAAAAGTTGAGAGTAGTACAATACTGAAAGTGATATGATAGGAAAAAAAAAAGATTAAGAGCTAATTTGGATGGGCGGTGCACTTGACTCGGTGATATTGAAAACAGCTGAGATTGATGTCAAACATGCGTTTGGAATCAATCACAGCTTTGATAGTAAGATTAGTGATAAAATAACAATTAAAGATATTATATTTAAGCCTGGATCTCCATCACACCGGTCTCATCGGTGCTACACCGAGGATCCAAACTAAGCCTAAGTTGAAAAAAGAAACTATAAATAGTACAATTTTACATTATATTTAATAGAAAAGATCATGATGGAAGAAGAAAATAAATAAAATTAAATTATGTATCATTACTTAAGTAGCAAAATGCAAAAAATAAAAAGGAATAATTGGAATTTTAGTTTATTGATTTTTTCACATGTCATTTTCAAAATTATTTTTTGAAATGTAAAATAATTACTACTGAAATATTCTACAAAATATTTTTCAATTGTTACATCTTGACCAAATTTACTTCAAAATTAGATGATTATAAATTTGTCCCAAAATCGTAAAATATGATGATAAAATTATACTATTTAAAACATTAGTGATAAAGTTTAACCATTACTTAAGTAGATAGGTAAATTTGCACTTTATTCTTATTAATTAAAATTTTATTTTAAAAATACTTTTTTCCATTAAAGCATCATTTCATCAAATTCAAAAAAAATTGGAAAAATATTTTCAGAAATATAAGGCTTATCATGCGTCAATATTCTATAGGAATTCTTCAACATTTCTGTAAATCTATCCATACATATTGTAGGAGTAACACACAATTAATAGTAACATACACTGTTGAGCACTTAAATCTTTGAAAAAAAATAATTTTTTATATTATACTAATCATTAAATTTAAGCTAAGTAAAAGGGAAAAGACATAAGATACAGTCATATTGATTTCAAACTTTTCATGTCTGTTAATTAATGATTTGAATAATAAATAAATCATTTTTATTTCAATTTGTGCATGAGATTTAAAAAAAAAAAGGTAATGGCATAAGAGGCAAAATTTTTGACCAATTACAATATGGTATAGGTTTAGATAATCTCTTTTAATTATATTTACTGACTGATTAAATTTTTATGAGTTTACATATGATGCACTGACAATGTATAATCTTTATACAGTGTCAGTCAACCATAAGATGACACGTCATTAATGAGCAAAGCTCAAAAGTATATAGATCCTTAAAAATAAATTTAAAAAATTTATTAATATTTATTTTTAATGACCTGCATATGAATTGTCATCTTACGGCTGATTGACAGTATATAGAGGTTATATACGATCAATGCATCATATATATATTTAATTTTTATTTGTTGCTGTAAATTAATTAAAAATTTATCAAAGTTACTAAGTGAGTCAACATGAAACCTGTGGTTTGATCAATCAAAATTCAAAGACTCATAATCCAGCCAATCAAAATTCTTCTATGAGTCGCCAAATTTATATTTAGATAAATTAAAATAATTTAGAGATATAATCAAAATTTGACCAATCAAATCTTCAAGATTTATGGATTATCCAATTAAGTACATATATAAGTCATCATCTTTTTTAATCTCTAATTAAATTAAAATAATTTAAAGATAAAATTGAAGAGGCTAAATTCTTCAAGAACTCTCTTATCTTACATCACCTAGCAATAGAGAGCAATCTAAACTAGTTGAAACACAATTTGAAGAAAAAAAAATGACATAGACACAATTAAGAGAAGAAGATCTAAAAAACCAAATTCTTCAAAGTTTCCGCAATTCTAATAAAGAATATTTGAAAATCAAAGCCTAAAAACCGAGAAATTCTACAATTCGGACCAAATTTCTAGAATTTTTAAATTTTGATCAAATTTTAAGATTTTCAAAGCTCCTTAAATTTCGGGATCAAATTTAAATTTATTTTTTTATTTTAGTATAAGTTTATTTTACCTATTTTTAATTGTTAATTTAATTTAAAAAATTCAATTGTTTGGATAAATCTAGATGACCAATCTTAGTACTTAGCTAGAATAAACCTAAATAATATTTGTGGGAACGATACTATTTCATCATGTTATTACTTGTCACGATCCGTGCACTTACAGTATAGATTTAGATGCAACAAATGGGTATGGGTTAGTAAGAGAGGAGTTAGAAGAGAAAGTGGAAAAGAACACAGATTCACTAAGAAGAAAAATTGTGGGCAAAACCTAATGAAGGACAGAAGAAAAAGGAAAGATAAAAGGAAGAAAAAAAAAGAGAAATTCTAATCACACCCAAAAAAGTATTGGGTGCACCCTAAAAAACCCTATCTTAAAAACTACTTTTCTATTTTTTACTTGACACACCCTATTATTTAGTTTTTCATTCCTAAAATGCTAACACCGATAACCCTCATTTCTCAAATCTTCAACTTGCAATCTTCCACAAATCCTTCAAATCTTATAGATTTTCAAGATAATAAGGTAAGTATAGCTTACATATTCCTTTAAATATGTTTAATGTTAATTTTTTTTCTCATTTAAATGTATATAATTGTTGAATTTGAGTATTTGGCTTTGAATGAATCAGGTGGCTTGGGCTTTTTTTAGGGTGTCGCATCTCACGGCTACTCCTTGCCGCAAGCCACTACATGCCAGTAGCAAGTAGCAACTCCTTGCCGCGAGCATGTTATGGCTCACAGCA
Organism: Heritiera littoralis; assembly: GCA_031772115.1. NCBI lineage: Eukaryota > Viridiplantae > Streptophyta > Magnoliopsida > Malvales > Malvaceae > Heritiera > Heritiera littoralis. The sequence goes on along the minus strand of JAPDPK010000052.1, from coordinate 3,365,620 downwards.
CTAGAGTGCCACAGGCATGCTTGGCCTCATAACACCCTGGTGCCGTGAGTTAATAGAGGGTTGCGGCACTTAGAGGGTCACGGCACCCAAGTGTTGCAACCCACATTTGCCCTATGACAGTCGAGTGCCACGAGGCAAATAAAACTCGCAGCATCCTGGTGCCATGAGCATTGCCGCGAACCGGAAAAATAGTCAAAATTTAACATTTTTAGGTTTTTTTAACCTTATTTTTAAATAAGGATAAATTACATTTTAAATAAGGTTAATTGAATATGAATTTGCTATTTGATCTAAATTGGCTTAGGGAGATTTGTTTCTTACATGTGAAATGGATTATTAAACTGAATTAGCATGTGAATTGATTTCTTGCATGTGAAATGGTTTTTTTGTATGTTTATTCTTACATGTGAAATGGTTCTGCTACTGCTGAGAATATAAAGATATTAAACACTTGATTGAGCAAAATAGTTATTCAAACTTACACCTTCCTTCAATTGGAGAACGGTTAGAAAGAATTTGGAACGAAATTAGAAAGCTAAACTCAAACTCATTATATTAAAAAAAAAAAGACAAATGAAAAGAAAAGTCAAAAGATGAGAAACAAAAAATTAAATCTAATAAACCTTTATATAAAGCACATTAAGTGTCAACTGACAGCTATTTTGATTTCAAGAAAGAAATCCAAGAAAGACTTCATGCACTAAAATCAAAAGTTACTTGTACAAATTTTGATGATAGATATATACCAAAAACACCAGATCAAACACCAACAATCAATCAATACAATTAAAACCATAACAGATTCTAAAATAGAAACAGATCAACATTCTGAACAATCTGACAACAAAATTGAAAGGATCCACTGGAAAGAGCCTCAAAAACTTTATTATCTTAAAATTTAAGCACCGGTTTGGTACTAAAAGAAAAGCCCATTGGACAAAAAAAAATTACAATGCAAGCATTATATTATCATAATAGAATATTATTTACTAAAAAACCATAATAGTATATTATCATGATAAAATATATCATATACATATTAAATTATTAATGATCTATTTATGTACGTGATCCTAAATAATAGTTGTGTTATATATGTTTGTTTCTTCTTTTAGATTTTTATGTGTGCTGGGTGCACTTTTAAATATAAAACATATTAATGGAGTATGAATTAAAAATATTATTATTTTTTATATTTATGATTATTAATTTGTTGTTATGGATGTAAATTAGTATTCTGTATGTAAATTATGAATGTAAATATTGCAGTTTTTTTCTTTTTTTTTTTTCATTTTTGGCTTATATTTTAATTGTGTTAATCGTGTTAGTCATGTTTAATCGTGTTATCCGTGTTTGTGTCGGTCATGTTTAATCATATTGATCGTTTTTAATTATGTCATATCATGTTGTATCATGTTATGTTACACAGGCAATTATAACATGTTAACCATGTCTTATCATGTGTAACATTTATAAAAATGTCATGTACTTGCTTAGGATTTAGACACCTTTTATAATTTATGTCTTGTACGTATTTCAACAATTCGTGGTGTCAAATACCATCTATAACACAAAACATGATACAAAGACACAGATTACCATGATTAGCTGTGCGATGATATAATATATGATTATTACTTCTAACAGTACATGTGAAGGTCAGATAGTTAATTAGCTGGACATTCTTCTAGAAACTAGCAATTTCTATGGATTTCTTCTACTCCAAATGTAAAATACAAGAAGGATAGGTTTTAACCAGCTAGGTGAGTCTAATGAGTCTGTAAAAGTGGCTTATTCATTATCTTATTATGAGTCAGAGTCCACATGATATTTGGAATGTTTTCTCCATATATCACGGTTTCTGGGACAGAGAATTATAGAAATCCATGTTCTTACTATTTCTTGTCACATACTCATAAATTGGGTTTAACCGCTCCTAACTGTGCCCAATAGCAATGTTCTTTGCAAAATTATGGAGTACATTGTTAAGAATCCAATTCATAAATAAGCCAACAATTGAGTATTACACAAAACACAGTAGAGAACCGAAAATTTTTCACAAAGGTATAATCATTTGAACATTCTTGCAAAGAAAGGAATCATGAGAGGCTTAGAGGGCCAAAAGCGCCATCAGCACGAGGCCAGACCCCAATGTGAGGCATGTTTGGAAACTGTTCCTGTTAGCTGATGAGGGAGGTGGTGATGATGAAAGACCGCTAGGAGGAGAGGCTCCAGGTGATTCAGTTGAAGGAACACCAGGGGATGAAGAACTGGCAGGAGCTGATTCTGGGGATTTTTCCGGTGAGGGAGAAGTTTTTGGAGCTGGAGATGATGATGGAGCTGAAGGAGATGTTGCTGGTGGCGTTGCTGGTGCTGTTGCCGTTGCCAAGGTATCTGTTTCAATCTTCATTCCTTGGCTACAATGTCCAAGTGTCCCACAGATGAAGTATCGCTTTCCTGGAGAAGAGAGAGGTATGACTGTGTTGCCATCGTTATAGGTCTGAATTGGGCTACTTGTCTGGCAGGAGTCGTAGTCTGCCTTTGTAACTTCAAGCACATCATGGTTCGGAGTGTACTGGAATACTGCAGATGATAGTTATGTCAATTATTGATGCATATTTCAAATAACAAAGGAATAAAGTAACATGCTTCTGCAGAATTATGCTTGCTATTGCTTGTATTGATATGTCATATGTGCATAGGACTTACTCAGATTATCGCCTACTGCAAACTTTTGAGATGCAACCCAAGTTTGTAGGTCAGTGCTTGTATCCCAGCCTCCGGTCGGACCTCCAACGGTGTAATTTGCCGCCATGGCTAACTGGATGAGCATGGCTGTGGCTGCCAAACTTACTAATGTCCTCGGCACTGCCATTTTCCTGGCTAAAAGTAGTGACTTGAATGAAATCAAAGTATCAGACAGATCCAATGTGGCCTTGGATTAGAAAGATCAATTGGTTTTGGGTTGTATTAAGAATTCTTTATATAGAGGAAGATGAAGAGCAAGAAAATGCAAATTCCGATGGAAGACAACATAAGTTTATTATTGATTGTCTGTTGGAGTTGGTTTAATGAACATGAAGATTAGCAAATGCCAACCTGTTTTTCGAAGGATAACAAATTCCTTGGTTTTTTTTAATAAAATTAAATATTATTTCCTTCTCTTCTTCCCCATAACCATTTTCTTCTGGTTTTTGCCTGGATTATTGTCTGGAGCAATTACTAATGGTGTGCCGTCGACTAATGCCTAGCAAACGACCAACAAGAGCTACCCACGTCATTTGACTCAGACATATAAGAACTTCTTAAAAGCAAAAAAATAAAAGGTTTATATCAGTGTATAGAAACTATGTATTATCAATCAATCAGAAATTAGCGATTCATCAACAAATCAATTAAATATATGTCAAGTTTTTAAAAATAAATATAAATAATTTTTTTTAATTTGCTTATAAAAGTTTATTCATGATGTGTTAATCTCTTATACACTATCAATGCATTATATATAAATCCAAAAATATATACATGTATACGTTTTAGTATAAAATAAGAGTTTATATATGATGCACTGACAATGTATAATTTCTATACACTATCAATGCATTAGAGGTTGACACCTCATCAATAAGCCCTTATAGGCAAATTAAAACAAATTATTTATATTTGCATATAAGAACCTATCGATGAAGCGTCAACCTCTGATGCACTGATAATATATAAAAACTATATATTATCAGTGCATCATATATAAATCCATAAAATAAAACTATCCTCTTATCCTCACCCGACCCAAAAAAGTCAAAAGTCTAAATTAAAGAGCGATTCGTGGCTTCCATGTGAAAGAAATATCCGAGTATGACTTTTCTTTGGAAGCACACCTAATTTTCAGGAACCCAACCCATCCATGCCTGAAACACATGGATAAAGTAAGAAATGGTTTCAAACTGCCCTGCAAAATGGAAGCATGGTTTGTGAGTTTGCTTTATTTAATTTCAATAGAAATATCAAGAATTCTAGCTGTTGCACCTGCCCCACGCGTCGTGGATGGATTGTTTTCTTAAAGCGAAAACAAGATGAAAAAGGTAAGAGGAAACTAAAGCTCAAAATTTTAGTATTTGAATTTAATTTAGATATCATAATTTTAGTTACATATTATGAAAAGAAAGGTATAAGAATTAAAACTTTGATAAAATTTATATATAAATATGATAAAGTTAAAAATAATATTTTATATTTGATATATCAAAATAAATTATGATATGATAATTTTTTTATTTTATTCGTATAAAATATGACACAATCACACAAATGTACAATATATAAACAAATTATCATGATTACAGGCGATCCTACCAATCTTTCCTCGTTAAAAAGCTTGTAAGTTTGCAAAATTTCTCTCTTAAGATAAATTTGAGAAAAGTTTGTGCTAAAATTGCTTCGATAAAATATTTTTGAATGAAAAAGTCAAAGAAGGAGAATGGTGCCCAGATTTGAGAAGTACTTGTATATTTACTTTTAAAGTTTCTTCCAAGTTGCTTGTTGGGAAGTAAAAAGAGTGATGATTCTAATTATAGTATTGTACTATCAAATATCTCTCGATTGGATGCTGCATATATTAATATTTCATTTTTTAAATTTAAATTAATATTTTTGTATTTAATAAATTTTAAAAATAATTATTTTAAATTATTTGCTTTTCCTTTTATAAGTTTTTTTTCATAAAAATCCAAATATTTTCACCCCATTTTAGGAATCTAAATTTACAGCACTAATAAGTAAACTTAAAAGTACTTTCTCTAGCTTCTCTCTAGAATCTCTCTCTCTAAATTCCCTTTAGCATTATCGGAGTGATGGAAAAACAGAGCTTACCTCCACTTAACTGCACGAAAATGGAGGACCTGAAAGTGTGAAGTGTGAAGAGAACGAAAAATGGAGAAATCAAACATCCAGATTAGGCTGTGATAGAAAAACAAGACCATGCAAATTCCTACAAGGATTCTTTGTTAAGCGGCCTAACAAGAACAGAATTCTCTTTATTTACTCAGCCCAGATTTTTAGAAGAAGAATCGGATAGTGAAGATCTTATTGGAGATGATATCCCAACAATCTTACTATCGAAAGAGGAAAAGAAGAGAATTAGAACACCCTGGAAATATGCTATTATCGTGAAGACCTTTGGAAAGACAGTGGGATATAACTACCTCTATCCAAAGGTGTGAACCCAATGGAAACTAAAAGGGATCTTAAATGTATCGATCTTGGCCTGGACTTTTTTGTTTTCAAATTTCAAAATGTTGATGACTTCCACAGAGTTTTACATGGAGGACCTTGGTTCGTCGGACCATATTATTTAACGATGTGGCTGTGGGAACCAGGCTTTATACCGGAGAAGAACGTGCATTGTACCACCACAGCAACATGGGTTTGGTTACTTGGATTACCGCTGGAATATTTTGACAGGAATATTCTCCAAAGAATTGGAAATCAGCTGGGGAACCTTCTCAAAAATGATACATACACGGAACAAAACTCTAGAGGCAGATATGCCCGATTCTGCATCCAACTTGATATTGAAAAACCGTTGACCCCCAAAATAAGAATTGGCAAACATATACAGCCAATATTATATGAAGGGGTCAACTTATGCTTTTCCTGTGGCATGGTTGGACACAGGAAAGACAAATGCTTGTCAGCAAATGCTGAAGTGAACGAAACAAGCATGGACAGCCAATCCCAATCTAACAATGAGATGCCAGATGCAAGCACTGAAGCAAACAACAAAACTAACACGGATTTGAATGAATATGGTCCATGGATGGTGGTCAGCAGGAGGAAGAACAAACAGACAAAAAACACACAATCGGGTAAGGAAAACTCGAAATCAGACTCGGCTCAAGATCCAAAAGACAAAGGTAAAGCAAAGGTGTCTGATGGCTCAGAGAGGTCTTTTCAACAACGGCTAAATAACCAGACTTTCCTGCAAGGACTTCAGAGTTCAAAGATTAATCACAAGAGCAACAGCAATGTGATGAGACAAAAACTAAAAAGTAACCAAACTACCATGGTTCAAATGGAACCAAATAACACACAAGAAATGGACATATTTCAGTTCTTGAGCAAATCTGAAGATACCCAAACCTCCCTTAAGCTAGAAGCAAGGAAAACCACAAAGAAGACTTCAACCCCAAACACTAGTGCCAACAATGGAAGAGAACCAAGAGCAATTTAGAGATCTGGAAGATATGTTTCTAGTGAAAGGAGAGAAGGTGATAAAGATTACAACGGCCTTGGAAACTCTGATAAAGAACAGACCACATGCAGAGGGCTGGAAGAAAGAGGACATAATAGAGGCGTGGAACAACCTACTCGTAGCGCTGGGAATACCAGATCCAACCCCTCATCTACATCTGGTAGCAAGTCAATCACAAGGCCCAAAAGTGAGACAAACAATTGTAAGGCCCCAGATCACAAAGCAGGGTCACCTTACTCACCCGTACTGTCCGCTTTAGGTCCAGATCACAAAGTAAGACCCTCACGGTTTTCTCAGGAAATCATTTCCCAATTCGCGTCCGGAGTGACTTGAAACTTGAGGAAGTCAAGGGTTCAAGTCGCTCCGGACGTGAATTGGGAAATGATTTCCCAAGAAAATCGTGAGGGTCCTGCTTTGTGATCTGGACCCAAAGCAGACAGTATGGGTGAGTAAGGTGATCCTGCTTTGTAATCTGGGGCCTTACAATAAAACTCGCGTTCTTTTTGTAAGGCCTCGGCCTGTCCGCCGTCCGCCATTACTCATCTGTACTGTCCTCTTTGGCGAGCCCACATGACTCCCTCAAGGTTTTGTCTTGAGGCCCAACCCGTTCACTGGGTCACTCACAATTCACTTCCAGAGCGACTTGAACCCTTGACTTCCTCAAGTTTCAGGTCACTCCTAACCAATTGTTGACAATTGGTTAGGAGGGACTTGAAACTTGAGGAAGTCAAGGGTTCAAGTCGCTCTGGACGCGAATTGTGAGTGACCCAGTGAACGGGCTGGGCCTCAAGACAAAACCTTGAGGGAGCCATGTGGGCTCGCCAAAGAGGACAGTACGGATGAGTAATGGCGGACGGCGGACGGGCCGGGGCCTTACAACGATGGTCCTACCTTCATGCAAGGGTGTGAAACTTATGCAGACACCTCTAAACACAATTAGGAGGATGGAGATACAAACGGACAGCAACAATGCATTCCTAATCCAAACCCCGCCTATGATCAAACCTGTCAAGATACTCATATGGCTAGCAACGATGGGAATGGAGAACTCGAGGAAACACTCTTTGTTATGCATTCCTCATCAGCACCAATATCTGAAGTTGCTTTGCAAAATGAAAACGGGGGAGGTCAAGGCCCTCCCAGAGCTAGCTGACTGGTTATTTAACCAGAATCTCCAAAATATTTGTCCAATGAGGTACATTTTCTAGAATGCAAGAGGAGTTAGGAGCCCTAACTTCCACAGCACCTTCATGGATTTGATTCGAATTAATAACCCTTGCTTAGCAATTGTGGTGGAAACAAGAATTTCTGGTGACAGAGCAGAGCAAATGAGCAACTCTTTAGGTTTTGATAAGGTCTTTAGAGTGGATGCAGAGGGATTCTCCTGTAGAATATGGTTACTGCGACGTTCCAGAGAGATCAATGTGGATATTCTCCAGTGGTCGACTCAAGTTATTCATGCCTTTGTTCAAGTAAATGATGTTAACCCTTCTCATCTTAATTCTTGTTCAACTTCCCCCTAGAAAATGGATTGTGTTTGCAGTCTATGCCAATCCTATGTATGAAATCAGAAGGAGATTATAGGATGAGCTTTCTGCTTTCGCACATACACATAATCTCCCCTGGATCATGCTTGGGGACTTCAATGACATGATTTGTGAAGCGGACAAATTTGGAGGTAAACCGGTGAATCTAGCAAAGGCTCGTGCATATAATGATTGCATGTCAAGTTGTGGCATGATTGATATGGGTTTTGTTGGAAATCGGTTTACCTAGACAAATAAAAACCACTTCGAACAGATTATTAGAGAAAGAATAGATAGAGTATGGGGTAATGGGGAATGGAAAGTTATTTGGCCAAACACAACAGTTTTTCATCTAACTAAAGTCCATTCAGACCATAATCCGTTACTTCTTGATACCAAGCCTTCCTCACCAAAGTTTGGATCCAGACCTTTCATTTTGAGCCTATCTGGTTCTCTCATTTAGAGTTCATGGAACTAGTAAAAAACTCTTAAGATAAAACACAACATTCCCTGCTGACTGTGATCCCGGATTTTACCAAAGCTGACACCATTTGGAATAAACAAGTGTTTGGTAATATTATTTGGAAAAAGAAAAGAACTAGAGCTCGCCTCAACGGTATACAAAGAGCGCTTGAATCATCCTCAGATAGTTGGCTCCCGAACCTGGAGGATTGTTTATAGAGGAATATCAACATCTTCTAAAACTAAAAGAAGAATTGTGGGCTATGAAATCAAGAGTTGATTGGATTTCAGATGGTGACAAAAATACCAGGTTCTATCATATCACCACCATCCAACATTGAAAGTATAATAAAATCATAGCTCTTCAAGATGGAGGAGGAAATAGGGTTGAGGACGCAAATGAGATTCAAAAGCTCATTACAACACACTTCAACAACCTATATTCAACCTCTCATGAAACCAGTAATAGAAGGTTAACTCTGAATTGCAAGTTTGAACATGAGATGAATGAGGATGAAATGGAGGTACTCAATAAACAAGTTACACCCCAAGAAGTACATAAAGCTCTTTTTGGAATGAAAACCATATAAGGCCCTTGGTCCTGACGGTCTCCATCCCATCTTCTTCCAAAAGTGCTGGAATATTGTAGGCAATTCTCTTTTTAAATTTATAGAGCAAGTCTTTGAAACAAGTGGAATTCCAGAAACTATCAATGAAAGCTTCATCTGTCTTATTCCTAAGGTCCAAAGCCCAAAATTGATTGGGCAGTTCAGATCAATTGGATTATGTAATACAGTCTATAAAGTTATTACCAAAATCCTGGTTAACAGGATCAGACCATTCTTACCAAGATGGATCAACCCGGTACAAGCAAGCTTCATAAAAGGAAGACGGGCACAGGATAATGTGATTATTGCTCGAGAGATTATGCACACTTTCAAGAAAAAGAAAGCAAAACAAAGGTTTATGGTGATAAAAATTGATCTTGAAAAAGCTTACGATAGGTTGGAATGGAGTTTTATCCGAGAGGTCTTGCAATTCTTCAAGTTCCTTCCCAAATGGATTAAACTTATCATGTCATGTGTTACTTCTGTTAACTTGACAATTTTAGTTAATGGGGAAAAGAGCACAAAGATCCAACCAACAAGGGGGATTAGACAAGGAGACCCTCTATCTCTATATTTGTTTCTTCTTTGTATGGAATATTTATCTCGATTGATTTTGGAAGAAAGTGAGAGAGGCAACTGGGAGCCAATTAAATTATCTAAACAGAGGCCCCAACTTTCAAATCTGTTCTTTGCTGATGACCTCCTTTTATTAGGGAAGGCTACAAAAGAACTAGCAATGCTATGCTTAGAGTGCTTGATAAGTTCTGATCGCAATTTGGACAATCAATCAATCTCGATAAACCCAGTATTTGCTTCTCTAACAACATGAGTAATGCTAGTAAAGAAGTGATAGGCAACATTTTAAGAATGTCTCAAGCTAATGAAATTGGTAAATATTTGGGCTTCCCTATTGGTGAAAGACGAAGAAATAGCAATTTCAACTTTATTATTGAGAAGATAAAAAACAAGCTCGCTGGCTGGAAGACTAGAACTTTATCCTTTGCTAGTATAGCTACTCTCATTCAATCTGTGATCAACTCTATTCCCATGTATTATATGCAAGGGACACCTCTTCCTATAAGGACATGCAATGAGATCGATAGACTGAGCAGAAATTTCCTTTGGGGATTTATGGATGAACGAAAGAAAGTCCATCTTGTGAACTGGAATACTATGACCTCACCCAAAGAAGAAGGAGGTCTGGGACTCAAGGAAATGAGAAAACTTAATGAAGCAAACATGGTGAAACTTGGCTAGATAATGCTAAATGACAAGGGAAGCTTATGGTCAGACATTCTCAAAAAGAAATACATACAAAATGGGATGATAAAAAGGAGAAACACCTCATCAGTTTGGGCGGGCATAAATAAAGCATTCCCTTGGCTCAAGCAGGGCACAAGGTGGATCATTAAATAAGGTCATAATACCTCACTTTGGCACGATAATTGGTGAGGAATGGGTCCCTTCAATAAAATTGTGTTTGGTCTTAGAATACCTCAAGAAGAAAATATGAAGGTTACAGATTTGATTGCGGGAAAAGGAAGCTGGAATTTCAATCTAGTTAATGCAAGTATTCCTACAGAAATCCAAGAGAGGATTGTGTCAATGCCAATTCAAATGGAGGAAAATAAAGAAGACACAATAGCCTGGAAATTCTCTCTAATAGGTTTATTCAAGCTTAATTCAGTCCATAAACTAATTAAGGATATAAGCAGTAATAAGGAAAAAGATTAGAAAGTAATCTGGAAGACACCTACAATTCCTAAGATTAAACATTTCATGTGGTTATGTCAGCATAACAAAATTGCCACCAGAGACAACTTGGGTCAGACGTGGAATTCAAATTCAAATTAATTGTCCAAGGTGCAACTTTGCTGAGGAAACCCCTGTTCATTGTTTAAGGGATTGTCCATAATCAAAGCTGTTATGGGAACTCCTTCATATACCAGATACTGTCAAGGAATCTTTTACAATGGACATTGCGAAATGGACTGAGGCTAATACTAGATCAAACTCTCCCTCCTTACTACCTTCCATTCCGTGGAAAGTCATCTTCTCCTTTTGCTTGTGGAACATTTGGAAGGGCAAAAACAAAAAAAAAATTTCAGATAGGTTAGATAGTTTAGCCAGCTGGAGGAACAAAGTCATCAGAGCAATTAAAGAATATTGGGCAATATCGGGGAAGGAGAAAAACATTACCAGTATCACGAATATTGAAGTTAGATGGCTTTCTCCTCCCGTTAACTATATCAAGCTTAATACTGATGGATCAGCAAAAGGAAACCCAGGAGACGCCGGAGCAGGAGGATTGTTTAGAGATCAAGATGGAAATTGGCTTGGCAGTTTCGCTCGCAATCTTGGCAAAACAACCAACGTTTGTGCGGAATTGTAGGGGCTCAGAGATGGGCTTCGATCTATTGTCCAAAGAAATTATGCTAATGTGCTCGTTGAAGTGGATTCTTAGGATGTCATAAGGTATGTTGAGCAAGGAGTTCCATCTACTCATACTTACTGTCTTTTAATTGATGATTGCAGGTCTCTATTGAAAAGAATTCCAAATGTGCAACTGAAGCATGTGTTCAGGGAAGCGAATAGAGTTGCGGACATGCTTGCAAAGATGGGAGCAACTGTGAGGAACCATTTTGTCTGGCTCGATGACCCCCTGATTCTCTCCAATCTTATCTACTAGCGGATAGAATGGGAATATGCTTCCCTAAGTCTATTAGATGTAATACTCTGAATAAGAGAAACGAACTGTAATCCTCACTAGAGGAGCTTTTGTTTTATGTACCTTTATTCACAAAAAAAAAGTACTTTTTTCATAAAAAGAATAACATGTTTTTTAAATAAAATTTAAGAATTAAATCCAAAAAAAAAACAATACATGAAAGTTGAAACTCAAAAAAAAATTAAAAATTACTTTTACACAAAAAATAATCAAAATTATATTAGCCCAAATAATTATTTTTTATCAAAAACCCAAAAAACTTAAAATCTATTTTGATTTAGGGAAATTCAATACACTACTCAAAATTTTCTCTTTACAACCCATTACTAAATACAACTCAACCAAAAATTAAAATTTCTCTTTACAACCATTATAACCTAAATCAATTTCTCAATTTAACCCTTTTTCAAACCTTCAAACCCCTAAACCACCACCACACCCAGAATCTGACGATCAGCTGCCACTTCTAATCAACCGTTGGTCACTGGTGACGATATACTTCCCAAAAAACCATCAAATTTTCTTTTGATTTTCTCTTCTTTTTCATCTAGTTAGTTTTTTAAATATATAATTAGAATGTCCTATATCTAATGTTTCAGTTCACGACTTCAATATTAGATCTACTTTGTTTTGGGCATTTTCGAAAGAAACAAAGTTTAAAAGTAAAAATGATGATGAATGAAAAAAAAATTTTGATATATTTTTTTGAAGCAAATAGTCGTTTGTTAGTGGCGTTGAATGTAAGATGTACTACTGAAATAAATGATAATACCCAAAAACATTGTTTGGTGCATTTTTTTTATTATTTACATTTTAATATAATAATTAAAATTTTAATTAATTCTAATGTATTAAATTTGTTTTTATACTTAAGGGTATTTTTGAAATTTATCACAATATTACCAGCAAAATGAGTGTTTACCAAATACTACAATGTTATTTTTCTACAATTTAATCAGAACTTTATACTGCATTCCAAACACTACAATATTACTTTCTCAGCAATTATTTTGCGCTACCATCACTTTGCTAGCATTGCACCAAACACAACCCAAAGTAGAGATGCTTATTGGGCCGGGTTGGCCCGACCCAGTTCGCAACTGGATCGGGTCAATCCGGCCTAAAATCCGAACCGGTACTGTACCGGTTCGGAACCGGCCCGGCCCGGCATGTTAGCGGGCTGGGCCGGTTTTAATCATCTAAAACCGGGCCCGGTAAGGGCCCGGCCCGTTAAGGGCCCGGTTCGAAACCGGACCGGTTCGAACCGATCCGGTAAAAAAAAAAAAGGAACTACAGTTGCACTGCAGTTGCACTGCAGTGCAACTGCAGCATGCAGACTCGCAGAGGCTTGCCTCTGCGAGTCTGCGTTTGATGGGCAACGGCTAAATATCAATCTTTCTTTTCTTTTTTTTAATTTTTTTTATTTTAATTAAATTAAAAAAAAATAAAAAGAGGCTTGGCTGCCACTGCGCACGCAGTGGCAGCCTAGCCTCTTGCAGTTGCACTGTAGTAGTGCAGTACAACTGTAGTATGCAGAGCAGAGGCTTGCCTCTGCTCTGTGTTTGATGGGCAACAGCCATTTTGGCCGTTGCCCATCAATCTTTTTTTTTTAAAATTTTTTTTTATTTTTTTATTCTAATTTTTTTCCTATAAATACCTCTATAATCTTCTATTTTCATTTACATTTCTTCTATATTTTCTCTCAAATCTACTATCTATATTCATCTACTCTTATTCTCTTCACTCAGATACTCTCTCAATATTCACTCAAACTCTCTCAAATTCACTTAAATTCCCTTATTCCAAATTTATAATATCATCATTTCCTTTCTAAATTTCATTTTTCTTTTTATTTTATAATTTTACAAATTTTACTTTTAATTTTCAAATTCTAATATATTATATATATATTCCTTATTCCAAATTTATAATATCATCATTTTCTTTATAAATTTCATTTTTCTTTTTATTTTATAATTTTACTTTTAATTTTCAAATTCTAATATATTATATATATTCCTTATTACAAATTTATAATATCATCATTTTCTTTATAAATTTCATTTTTCTTTTTATTTTATAATTTTGCAAATTTTACTTTTAATTTTCAAGTTTCAATTTTTAAATTTCAATATATTATCATACATCTATTTTTTAAATTTTTAACATATATTTATTTTCAAAAAAAATATAGAAATGTCAAATTTCTTTCGTCGTTCATGCTCTGTTTCTCGACCTTTTGGTTCCACTGAAATTCCTAATTTGGGTGACGAATCATTTAATGAAATCGAACCCGATATTCATCCGGAGGAGGAGCTTCCTTTGGCACCATCGTTTGGTCGTGGACGTGGTCGTGGAGGAAGTCATGCTCAAACACAATCATCAGCTGCCACCACTGCTGCTACATCATCAAGACCGAAGTTTAGTCGAAAAAAAAGCAAGCAGGGTATGGGAGTATTTCGACATTGTAGCAAAAGAAGGTGAGACAAATAAATATTGTGCCATCTGTAAATTGTACAAAGGCGTTTACTCTTATAACTCCGGTGGAGGTGGTGGCGGTACAGGTACGTATAAAAGGCATTTAATTACTATACATAAAATTAATCATGATACCGAAGAAAATGAAATTTTAGAAGGTAAACAATCTCAAATTAATACGCATGATGGTGGAAAAAATTTTAATTTTGATAATGTTCAAGCTAGACGTGGTTTAGTTAGATTTGTAGTTAGAACTGAACAACCATTCACAATTTGTGAAAAAACAGGATATTTAGAATTTGTTTGTAAATATTTACAACCCGCATATAAATCTGTTTCTAGACATACATTAAAAAGAGATTGCATGGATATGTTTAAAGAATATAGACAAGCTTTAATTTATAAACTTAGTAATATTTCATCTAGGGTTAGTTTAACTAGTGATATATGGACTAGTACTAATGGTATAAGTTATCTTGTTATAACTTGTCATTGGATAGATGAAGATTGGTCTATGCAAAAACGAATTTTATCTTTAGATGTAATAGAAGAAGCACATAATTCATATACTATTCATAAAGATATTACTAAAGTTTGTAAATTATATGGACTAGAAAATAATAAAGTTTTTGCTATTACTTTTGATAATGCTTCATGTAATACTGCAGCTATTCCTCATTTAATTAAAAGTTTAAACCCTGTTATGCAAGGCATATTTTTTCATGCAAGATGTGCATGTCATATTATAAATTTATGTGTTCAAAGTGGTTTTAGTTCTAGTGGTACTGGTACTGGCATAGGTCCAATTGATAAAATTAAAATTTTAGCAAAATGGATTCGCACACCAAGTAATAAACGTGAATGGAAGCAAATTTGTATAACAAATAATATACCTGTTAAAGCATTTCCACTTCCCATGGAAACAAGATGGAATTCACTTCATCGTTTGCTTTCTTCTATTTTACCTTATAAAGAACTTGTTACTTCTTTTTATAACAATTATACAAGTAGCACACATTTAGTACTTTTTGAAGAAGATTGGACTTTTATTGAATATTGTGTTGATTTATTATCTACTTTTAAAGATGCAACCGAAAGATTTTATCCAACTACACCGTATTTTGTTCCTATTATCTACACAATGTTTGACAAATTTGTAAAATTTAGGAATCATGAAACTTTAAGTTCTTTTGTATATGATATGGAGGAAAAATTTAAAAAAATATTGGGAAATAATTCCTCCTATTTATTGTATTGCAACTTTACTAGATCCTAGTCAAGGTGAGGTAAATATAGAAATTTTTTTTGATTGTTATAAAGAATTTCTTGGTCTTGATTCTATTAAGGATCAAAAGTCCTCAATTAACAATCTTTTTCGAGAATTGTTAAATGTTTATGAAACAGAAAGGGAGCAATTCAACTTTAATCGAGAAGAAGAAGATTCATACGAAGAAACCGAAAGTAGCAAAAAAGGAAAAGGAATTTTAAACGCAATTAAGGAAGCAGCAAAGAAGAGAATGAAGCTAAAAGGAAAAGCGAGCGGATCGGGATCGGGATCGAGATCAACAACTCGACGGAGTTCTAGCTTCAATGAGCTAGGATTTTTCTTAAGTCAAGATTTTTCTGTAGATGATAACTTTGATCTTCTCCAATGGTGGAAAGAAAACCAAAAACAATTTCCAGTTTTAGCTTCCATGGCCCGAGATGTTTTTGCGATGCAAGTTTCTTCTGTTGCTTCGGAATCCGCATTCTCGACGTGTGGAAGAATTATTGGAGACCATCGAACCACTCTTAATCCGGATTCATTGTGCATGTTAACATGCCTTAAAGATTGGTTTGATGCGGAATCGCGCAATGTCAAACTTGGAATGGCCAATGAATTTGCTGATAATAATTCAGAAGAGGAGGAAGAAATTTCCAAGGCAATCCGTATAAATTATGAAGAGTAGAGAATAATTTTTTTTTTGTAAATTGTATGTAAAATTGTAAATAAGTTTAGTCTTAGTGAATATTTTTATGGACTACGGTCCCGTGGTTTTTACCCTTCTAACTTTTGAAGGGGTTTTCCACGTAAAAAATTTTTGGTCTCCTACTCTCTCCTTTTTCTCCTTTGTTGTTGTTGTTATTATTATTATTATTATTACATACCAAATTAATTAATGTTATACTTATATATGTTTAAAATAAATAAATATTTAAAATACAAAATGAATTAATATTTTAAAAACATATTAAATAAATGAATAAATATTAAGTAAATGATATTTCAAATATAATAAATTATTTTAAATGCAAAATGAATATAAATAAAGATATGCAAAATGAATATAATAATAATATTCATAATATCATTATTTGTATTTTGAATCAAATATCATTTTATCATAATATTATATTCATAATATAACTTTAATTTATTATAACAATAATTTTATTAGATAATTTTATAATAGTTTGTTTTTACATTATTGTTACATTAATTAAATAAATTATAATATAACTTATATTCTTATAATAAATTATTATTAAATTAAACTATTAACATTATTTATTATAAAAATAAATTTACTACATTAAATTATTAAAATATATTAATATATATTAAAATAAATTAATATAATTTTTTTAAAAATAAAAATTTTAAAAAGAAAAAAAAAATGGACCGAACCGGTTTAAACCGGTTCGGTCCGGTTTTGAGGCGAACCGGTCCAACGAACCGGGCCGGTTCGCCTCGCATAATATATAGAACCGGTCCGAACCGAACCGGTTTAATACCGGTTCAGACCGGTTCTCTATGGTTAGGGCCAAAACCGGTGAAAACCGACCCGAAACCGGCCCGGTCCGGCTCGTAACCACCTCTAACCCAAAGTGCAAGTCCATAGCTTCAATCCTAGATTTACTGTGTTTTGGACATTTTTAAAGAAAAGGAGGTAAGAAATGAAAAGAAAAAGAAAAGACAAATTTTTTTATATATTTTTGGAAGCGAATCACCGCCAAGAAGTCAATGACAATGATCGCCAGCCAGCGTGAAGATCGATCGCTGGATTGTGGAAAGATGAAAGAAAAGAGGAAGAAAAAACAAGAAGAAAAAATTGTGCTAGGAATAATTAGGTAAATTTAATGAGGTCAACAAAATCTTTTTCTTTAAGAGTATTTTTATAACAAAAAAATTTGAGTTGTAAAAAGTAATTTTTTGATTGTAAATAAAATTTCTCTTTAAACGTAGTCAAGTAAAAAAAAACTAGTAAAATAACATAAAGGTCCACTTAAACCCAATTTTATCCCAAGAAAAACTGTCAGCAAAGTTCTATTTAATGATAAATTCTTCCTTAATATAATCATCTCATAATTGCCTTAAAAAATATCATGAGAAAATCAGCACCTCCTAATAGACAAACCCACTTTGGTTGGCTGATTCAAATCTCATAACACGGATTGAAAAATATTAATTAAAACGTATGGTGGAAATGATATTGAACTAGCAGGAGTAAATACTCATTTGAGTTACCATTTCAAAAAAAAAAATACTCATTTGAGTTATGTATTTTGTACTTAGGTTAGTTTGTTATCTAAAAAATTAAAATTCATAATTAGGTACGTGAAATTATGTTTAATCAAACCTTTCTATTTCAAAGGTTAATTTTGTTATGACTTAATTGAACAATAATATCAATGAAATCTTGGCTTAATGATAAAGAGGAGGTCTTGGGACTTTGAAATTACTGGTTTGTTACCAATTTATCAAGTTACCACTGATTGTAATTGTAATGTACTACTTAAAAAAAATATGACCAATGATAAAATGTCTATTGTCAATTAATCATCCTTGTATCAATAATGGATCCACCATCCTATAAGCAGAAGAAAAAAAACTAAAAAGAAAGTCAAAAAATGGAAATTTTTCTCAAAAATTTAAAAAAACATAAAAAATAATAAAAATGTGATAAATTTTATAAAAAATACAAAAAATTTAAAATCAAAATTTGAAATAATAGAAAGGTTAAAAATTCAGAAAAAATATATATTTGTATTTCTTGAGAAATTCAATATTGTGCAACCAAAAAAAATAAAATTAATATATGAATTTAAGACATTTTAAAAAATTCAGAAAAAAAAATCGAGGGAGGAGAAATGAGCAAAAGGAAGAGAGAGATAGAAAAAGAAAGGGAAGAGATGACCGATTGTCGATCGGGCGGTCTTTGATTGATGCTGGCTATAGTTCCCCTACTTTCCCGCTTGTCAATCTCTCTCCCTTTCCTCTTTTTTCCATTACCTCTCCAATTCTGTTCTTATGGCTTTTCTTTTTATTTAAAAAAAAATTCCAAGGATTTTTTTAATTAATAAAATTGACGTTATAATACATGTTATGATTTTACTAATATTTATCGTCACATTGACCATTTAATTAATGGTGTTAATCTTAAAAATCAAAGTTTACAAAAATAAACTTGGAGTATCTAGCTTCTTGTAATTTAAATACTAATTTTACGAATATAACATAATAGATAATTAAAAGTAAGTAAAATTAATAAACAAGACTTGATCTAAGAATTGTAATTTTTTTTAAGAAAAATGAAGTTGATTTTTTTCTCTTATATTTTCTTATGAAAAAAAAAAACTCGTTAAATTACCAATAGGAAATAATTGTTCTACAATGTAAATATGAAGGCCAAATATATTCCTTATTTCTACATGACAGACCGGCAGACCCCATGGCTTACCTTCAACGCGGATTATGAAACTGTATACGCCCTCGCCTATTCATTTTTAATTGGAGAATATTTGGACTTGACCCTTTCATGCTTATTCCTTCATAATGTCTCGTCGGAGAAGAAACCGGAGTGGAACAATATTTGAATAGACAAACTCAAGCTGGTATATTTTTGTCCTGTACGTGTAGTGAGACAATAAAATATGGGTTCATATATATAATGCATATATATTGTATAATCTCTATATATATGATGCATAAATATTGTATAATCTCTATAAATTATCAATGTACCAGAACTTAACATCTTATTAATAAGTAAACTAAAAAAATGTTAAGCCATTAAAAATAAAAACAAACAAAATATTTTCAATTTACTTATAAGAGTTTGATATTTTTCAATTTACGTATTAATAAGATATTAAGAATTGATATATTGACAGTATATAGAGATTATACACTGTCAATATATCATATATAAACTCATAAATTATTAGCATAATTATAATATTTTTTATATGTCAATATATCAAAGCAATTTGGCAAACATTATTTTAGAAATTTTAGAGTTAAGCTCTTTTTATTAATTGCCAAATTGTTCACACTAAAAGAGAAGCAAATTCTTGAACCCATAACATTGTTGATGTACTGTATCAGATTTTTACTCCAACAATGTTACGGGTTCAAGAATTTGCTTCTCTTTTAGGCTGTGCCTGGTAGCTGAAAACCGGAAGGAAAGAAAGTAAGGGAGGGAAAAGTGGAAAGAAAATAAATTTTAAAATTGGTTGGTAAAACAGAAAATGAGGAGAAACGAAAAGACAAGGGAAAAACATTTTCTTTCCTTACAAATGAATAAAGTCCGTCCAAATTGGGCAAAAAAGGAAAGAAAACGTGGGCATGTGAATATATTAATTGAAAATACAAAATTACCCCCGATAAAATTTAAATTATCATTTGAAACTTGTTTTTATCTTTCTTTCATAACCCTCACCACACCGTCTCTCCAGTATTCTTTTTCTTCCAAAACTCTCACCACACCATCTCTCTTGATCCGCCGTGGATTGTCCATTAAAGAGTGTTGTCTTTGGTTGTTGAAAGCAGACAGAAAATTCCTACTAGGCGTGGGTGTGGCCACTAGGAAAGGGGAACTAGGGCACGGTCTAGGCGCACGTGAGGAAGGAGGCCTAGTTTCAACGGCGTTGGTGATGTTTGAGTGGAGGTTGCCGGTGACAACTGGGATAAGTGACAGATTGTGAAGCTCTTTCATTTTTTTTCATTTCCTTTCATTTCATGCTAATTATACAAGGTATGTTTTAAACCCATCCTTATTTTACCCCAATTTCTGTTTGGTTCATGAGAAAATGAAAAGGAAAATGGATCTTTCCTTTATGCTATTTTCCCTGAAAATCAATGATAGTGACTAATGATGTTGGTTGGTCTGACTTTTTGTTTGATTTGGGCTCCTAATTTCGTGCTTACGGTTGATTAATTTCTCCGGTTTGACAGCATGTATACTAGTATAATCTTTATGAACATTAATGCTAGGCTGAGAGCTCATGTTTGGTTTTAAGGCCACCCTGAGACTTGTGTTTTATGGTAACAGGAGCTCATATTTGGTTTTAAGTATTGATTATGTTAGGATGCCCAATTGAGTCTTTAGCCCTGTTTGGGAGCTGAAGGCAATGAAAAATTGAAGGGCAACGCTATAGGGAGCCTCTGCCATGGCATCGATTCTTTGTTTTCTGTCTTCCCTTTTGCCTTTGGGAGCAAAAACAGGAAAACAGATGACTTTAGGCATAGAATTAGGCATCTTATCTAGCACTATGAGGTGAATTCATACTGATTAGTCGGAACTAGTTAGGGTATCTTTAAGTTTAAAGAAGTGCATTCAATGAGTATATAGCTTCAGAGAGAACAAGAATAATATTCCAAAGTAATGCTTTATACACAGTCCACTGTTCTTTCAATCTATTTATTAAATAAAGTTCATTCAAAAAGGATAGTTTGGTAATAGGAATCCTGCCAAGTGCACGGAGGAAATTGTACATTCTCTTTAATGGTTATCAGGTATCTGCTATTAAATACAATGAATGAACACTAAGAAGTGTGAAAATTGTAGATTCAGGTGACCAATTAATGATGCCATTACAAAATAAAACAGCAAACAGCAGATGCAAACAATAACAAAGACTACTGCTATTAATAAAGGCTGAGATTTCAGTTGAGGAAATATAGTTCTCTAGAGCACAAGGGGCAAACCTATCATAGAGGAATTGTTATGATCTATTGTTTCTTTGTGTTGATAACGTTGTAAACAATGAGGTTTCCATTGTCAAAGCAAGGTAATTCATAAAGTGCCAGTGGTTGTTCTGTTTTGTATTAGAAGCAATGTAGAGTTGTTATTTTCAATTTGTATTGTAAGAAACAGAAGCAGAAGGCTACTGCTTCTGTTAATTTCATTTAAAAGAATAGAGGCCTCAATTTTTAATAAGTCCTTATTGTGCCAAAACAGATTTTGAAATTTTGACTGATAGAAGTTAACAATTGTTAGCATCGAAAACCGAAAGCACTTAATTATCAATTACTTATGCTTGTGCCAAAACCTTGTCTAAGTACTTATGCTTACTTAATTATCAATTAAATAAATACTGCTAAATAATCATTCTAGTTGCATTCAGTACACATCGGGTATACTATCTTTCTGTGGTTCATGGGGATTGCTTCTACTCCTTTCTTTCCCTTTCATTCTTTCCTATGTTAATTCAATTTCCTTAAATATACCTTCATTTCTCTAGTTTCATTCTCAGCTTTGTCTTATATTTTTGTATTTTAATATAGAATTATTTTATTATTTATTTATTTTTCTCTGCTGCCAAACAGGGCTAAACTGAATTTGGGTTGAATTTCATCTGCATTTCACTCTCATTTCTACTATATATGAAAGCTGCAGCTAACAATTCTCTGCCTTGTACTTTCTTTCAGTTGCAGCTTCTCTTTCAAAAAAATTGTCAATTTCTCTAATTTCGAAAAGCACAGAGAAGCTCAACTTTTTGCTTAAACAAGGTATCTTTCTTTCATCTGTTTTTTGATTGCTTTTCGATCTAAATCTTTGTTACCTTTGCTTAGTTATGTCTGAATATTTTAGGGTTTCTAATCGTATCCCTTGTTTTTCTTTCTTGTTTAACTGTTGGTTGAGTGTCAAATTGTCAACTTTGCTATGTTTTTCTGATTTAGATCTACCTAAAGTTTTGGCTTTATTAATCTATTGTGATGTCTGCTAGGCTTTCTTATTACAGTTTTAATTTGAAATTTATTGTTGTTTACTCATGTCTCAAGCTGAGATACATATCTGATTCATCTAGATCTTGATGAAGTTTGGATTGGTGTTTGCTTGTGAACATCAGGTTGTGTAGAATTTGGAGTATGTTGATTAATAGATTATGGTGGAATATGTGTTTAATTATTCTCTAGTTTCAATTTTATGCTTTCTTTACTGATTCGTATTATCAGAACTTGAGTTATTGTTTGATGGTTAGTTTGGCTTTTATTGGGGCTTTATGATTTTAGGAATTTACCTGCCATGAAGAGCATAAGTTGTGTACATTTAGAAATGACACAGAATATGAACTGCATTTGACTGGTGCCTTATGCAGATGAAATATAGGCCCTGTCTCTGCCCTTCTCCATAGACAAAGTTATTTGTTAATTATTTGGCTTATGTTTTGTTAATTATTTGTTCTAACCACACAAATGCTGATGTTTGCTTTATTCTTGTATTTGCAGGCTGGTTTTGCTGGAGATGATGCTCCTAGGGCAGTGTTCCACAGTATTGTTGGTCGCCCACGCCACACAGGTGTCATGGTCGGGATGGGTCAAAAGGATGCTTATGTAGGTGATGAAGCCCAGTCAAAGAGAGGTATCCTTACCTTGAAATACCCTATTGAACATGGCATTTTCAGCAATTGGGATGACATGGAGAAGATTTGGCTGAAAAGTTCATTAAATAATAAAATAATTTGTGTATAAATTACCGAAAAGGGACTGGCTATTGCTGAAAAAGGGAGGCCACATTGTTATTCCGAAGCTGAAGTATTTGATGAGTTGCTAGGGATTGCTGTGCCTGAAGATCTTTAACTCGATGCCTTTTTATTTCTAAATCAAAGCCAACAAAGGATGAGGGCTTTCTTCGGAGTTCCGACTCAATGACGTAAAGAGTTACTTTTGAAGGTGATGAGTAAATGAAAAAGCTCTTAGCATGAGGAGTTTTTTTATATAGTACTTTTATTGCTCAAAACATAGGTTGATTTTTGTTACTAACGAAAAAAATAAGAAATACTCTTGGATGGAAATACTTTGAATGTCACGACCCGTGACCACATATTTACCCTTCTTATACACATCTTAACCGGTTGGGCTGTCTGTGATACTTCACTTGTACTGACTGTTAAACAATTTTACAATGTATTGTTTATATTATACACATCCCCTATCGTAATTTATCAGATAAGTAGTACTGTTGACGTGTCTAAATACAGAGAATTAAATGATCATACCTCAAATAATCAGTCGGTCTGACACATTGTCCTTCGTGTACAGCCAGGATCCACAATCGGCTGAACTCACATTTATTTCAAAACCTGAAATGTTGAAAATTAAGGGGTGAGCAAAACCACGGCTCAGTAAGAGAATTATATGCCTCACTTGATACTCAGCTTCCTATATGCTGAAAATCTTTTTCATTTTTCCTATGGGCTCTAGGCTCGCATGTAGGAAAGATACTACAGTCGGCTAGGAATCCGAATGGAGTAAGGTAGGTATTTTAGAATACCATACTTGTTACGGAACCTAGAAGCAACTGTAGAGAAAAAATTTTTTTTCTTTTGTTTTGAATTAATAAATCCTTTTCCTTTTTAATCTTTCATAACCTTTTTCATATTCCTTTCAAAATAATGCTTCTACGAAATAAAGCCTTTAAATAGAATAATTAATATTCGTATATTCCTTGAAAAGAATATTAGTTAAATCATCATCTTATTTTTTTAAAACTTATTTCATGTTTTAATATACTCTCTTAATTAGTTCTGTCCGTTAAAAAGCAGAATAAGCTATTAAAATCTATTTCATTCTTTGACATTTGTCGAATTCACGAATCACACTCACTTACTTATCGTCACAATATCCTACGATTTCTCATACTAACATCGGAACACGTGTAGCACTTAGTTCCCGAAGGACTCTAGAGGTGGCTCCCACTGTTCAATCATCGAGTCTCTGCTCGGTATGGCCTGTACTGAAATATTGGAACACGTGTAGCACTTAGTTCCCGAAGGACTCTAGAGGTGGCTCCCACTGTTCAATCATCGAGCCTCTGCTCGGTATGGCCTGTACTGAAATATCGGAACACGTGTAGCACTTAGTTCCCGAAGGACTCTAGAGGTGGCTCCCACTGTTCAATCATCGAGCCTCTGCTCGGTATGGCCTGTACTGAAATATCGGAACACGTGTAGCACTTAGTTCCCGAAGGACTCTAGAGGTGGCTCCCACTGTTCAATCATCGAGTCTCTGCTCGGTATGGCCTGTACTGAAACATCAGAACACGTGTAGCACTTAGTTCCCGAAGGACTCTAGAGGTGGCTCCCACGGTTCAATCATCGAGTCTCTGCTCGGTATGGCCTGTACTGAAATATCGGAACACGTGTAGCACTTAGTTCCCGAAGGACTCTAGAGGTGGCTCCCACGGTTCAATCATCGAGTCTCTGCTCGGTATGGCCTGTTCCGTTTGACATATTCCATGTCATGTAAAATATTTCCCTTTTTAACATGTCACCTATCATTTATGGATTTTAATATAGACGTTAATCTTGTCGTACTATAAACCCTGGAGGGTAAAGGACTAAACCGGTCAAATCTATGACCATAATCTATATTGTCCTCGGTGGATCACAGATCAGGTGTCGACCGGGACTAAACATGTCACATATCATGTATCAGCATGATAAGAATACCAACCAGTCTCAAAACCGTATTTTTCATCGGAAAATACACCTTATGGAATTTATACAATTATATAATTCCATGATTTAAAACCATAAGGGTTATAATCCTTTAGTGAATATTGATAAAAATATCCATAAAAATATTCACTATGTTTCACTTCATCTTTCGTCTCGTAATTCGTGTAATTTATCTATTTCGAGAATTTTCGGTGATTTCATTATCACCATTCTCGAATACATGAATATTCTAAAGTTCCATCTCATTATATTCATATTTTATGAAATTTAGAAATTTCCTCATGTCTCGTGATTTACTATCGAAATTCGGAAATAAATCATTTAATATGATTTTATAAAATTTTTCTAAAATTTTCGGCAGCATAACGGTTGCCGATTCACTAACCTCCTGCACGGAAAATACAGTTTAAAATCTTTCAGCCAGTACTTCTTCTCAAATTATTTTCAGCAATTCATGCATCATAATAATTTTCATAAAATAATTGCATAAAATATTTTAAATTAAATTATGCAGACTGAGTATCCTTACAGTGCTGCACATGCATCCCTTACCTTTTTCCGGGTCGGCAAATTCCGCTTATCGATCGCGCCCGCACTCCATTTCTCCCGATTCCTTATCTCGATTGCTGAAAATAATTTCTGGAATTAAAATTCTAATTTTTAGAATTTTTTCATAATTTATTTAATTTTTTCTGAAATTAAATTCTCGGGAAATTTCTTACCGAATTTGTAAAATCCCGGGTTGTCGAATTTTCCGAGAATTTTCCGAATTCCCGAAATTCTCCTTTTTCCTCTTTTTCTTCCTTTTTCTTCCTTTTTCCTCTTTTTCTTTTCTTTCTTTCTTTTCTTTTTCTTTTTCTTTTTTTTTCTTTTTCCTTTTTCTTTTCTTTTTCTTTTTCTCCTTTCTCTGGCCGGACCGGTTCAGACCGGTTTGTGCCTCATCCCGCCGGTTCGGCCGGTTCGACCGCCGGCGATCCTCCTTTCCGCCGG
The DNA here is from genome assembly GCA_031772115.1 of Heritiera littoralis. Taxonomy (NCBI): domain Eukaryota; kingdom Viridiplantae; phylum Streptophyta; class Magnoliopsida; order Malvales; family Malvaceae; genus Heritiera; species Heritiera littoralis. The sequence continues at coordinate 3,339,853 of JAPDPK010000052.1, read as the reverse complement.
TTCACGCCTCCCACAGTTGGCCGACGTTGCGAGGATGCCGGATCTGGCCTCCGTTTCACCCCATCACCGGCGACGGCGCCGGATCTGAGTCCGTGGGTTTCGGCCTCTTTCTCCTCCGTTTCTTCCTTCCTCCGCCGTTTCCTTCACCGCCGGTGGTCTCCTTCACCTTTGTTGGTCCTTGCCGGTGGCGTTGTTGGCGGTGGCGGTGCCCGGATCGGCCGGCACCGCCGATCTCCCTTCTCCTTTTTCCTTTCGTTTTTTTTTTCCGCTTGCTTCACGTCGTTTTCTTCTCTTTCCGCCTCGGGCTGCAGCCGTTCGCTTCCCCTCTCGCCGGCGACGTCATCCCTTCCTTTTCCCCTCGCCGGCGGTGGCAGCTCCGCCACCGGCGGTCTGGCTGGGAGGGTCGGGCTCTGTCCCGATTCTCCCTTTCCTTTTTCTGTTTTAGTTTCCTTTTTTTGGTTTATTTTTCTTTCCCTATTTAGTATATAGTATACTATATATTATACACATAATATAATAACATATATGTCATATATTTATTTTATATATTTAATACACATAATATTCTTATTATCATATATATAATATAGTATTATATATATATTACATATAAAATATGTGTTCTGGTGTATTAAAATTATAGATCTAGCATAGATATATATGTATATATTTATATACTTAAAATAAATAATCTTTACATATATATCTATATATATATGTTATAATATATTATATATTGTATTTAAAATATTATTTTTTTTTTCAAATTTTACTGTAAATCAAATATAAACATTTCTCAAATATATATGTATATATATACTTATATATACACAAGAGATTATACTTAAATACATATGTATTATGTAACTTCATGAACTAGTATATAATACACATAAAACATTATATTTATATACATATGTATTATTTGAATTTTTGAAATAGTATATATATATATTTATATATATATATATATATATATATATAACAACGTATTTTAAAATATACTATATAATATTTTGAATACATAGGTATTTGTCTATAAAATACATTTATATAATATATAATTATATAAATATATTTCATTTATGTTCTTATTCTCTTATTAAATTTTGGATTTTCATTCTCCAAATTAAATTTTTTTTTCTCTTCATTATTTCCCATAATTTTATCCTTCTCTTATTTCCAATTTATCCAAATTTAAATTCCTCACTTTCCTTAATTTCGGGAATTTCAACGATATTCCCATCTCGTAAATAAATTTTATTTATTTACTTTTATTTATTTATTTCCTCTTATCTACTTTCTCTAATATTTATTTTCAATATTTATTATTTCCAAAAATTGAAAAATTTACGGTTATCACATTGAATACGGACTTGTTTATAGTACTTGACGCGTCAATATATATCAACATTTATGTTTTCTTTTATTTTCTTGGGGGTTGACATATGGCATATCAAGTTTCTTATATAAAAATAATTCTATTAGTATGAGACATTTTTTTTTACATTATTCATGGTTGAGTTGAGTATTTAACAATTATTACTCATTACAAATTAATTAGTAATTAATAAATTAATTAATTATATAAATAATTAATTATAATAATTAGTTATTAATGAATTATTTTGATTAGATTTTTTTTAAAAAAAATCTCATTAAAAATGAAAACTCAATAAATGCCAAAAAAATATTATCCAAAAACAATTATAGACAATAAATATTTGAACAAGGGTAAGATGGTAAAATCATTTTATTTTTAATTTTCTTTCCTCTCACTTTTTCACTCTACCAAGCAATAGGAGGAAAGAAATATACTTTCCATCTATTTTTCCATCTTTCATACCAAGCACACCTAAGGAAAAAAAAATTAAAGTTTTCCATCTTTCCAATTTTCCCTCCCTTCAATTTTCTTTCTTCCCAATTTTCTTTCCACCCTACCAAGCAAAGTCTTAGTGTGAACAATTTGGCAATTAATAAAAAGAGGTTAACTCTAAAATTTCTAAAATAATATTTGTCCTTCCTCACTTTGAGAACTCTTGTCTTTTGAATTTCTGTTAATGCTTAATGAGAATGAAAATGTTAAAACCAAAATCTTGTGCAATCCGTTACTCAAAAAGCGTTGGCTTATAACAAACACTGAATCGTTAGTGTATCGGGTCTTAAAGAACAAATACTTCTCCCAAGGGTCTTTTTTAGAGTCTACTCTAGGAGCAAACCCGTCTCTAAAATGGAGGAGCATTTGGGTCACAAAGGGTGTGCTAAACCAGGGACTAAGATGGAGGATAGGAGATGGTAAGTCGATACGGATATGGGAAGACAAGTGGCTACCTTTCTCAGAAAACTTTCAGCCATCCTCACCAAGGAGACTAGAGCAACAACATGTGATGGTAGCTGAACTTATTAATAGCAGCACAAGCAGGTGGAATTGGGATACCTTACAGGCTATTTTCACAAAAGAGGAAGCTGAGGAAATAAGAAAAATTCCACTTAGTAAGTTGAACAGCCCAGACAGGTTAATATGGCACTATGACAACACAGGGTATTACACAGTCAGGAGTGGGTACAAAATGCTATCCAGAGTACAAGAGAGGGATGAGGAATTGACGACTCAATCTTCAGAAAGGAATTTCGATGCAGGAGTATGGAGGAAGCTTTGGACAGTGGAAGTACCTAGCAAAATAAAAATTTTCATGTGGCGTGTTCTTCATAACATCCTTCCAGTTGTAACTAATTTGGCAAAAAGACATATATAGCAGTGGAGACCACGTGTAAGAGATGTGGCGAAAGGGACGAGAACGTGTGCCATGCAATTAAAAACTGTCGATGGGCAAATGAAGTATGGCAAAATGCTGGCTGGAACTGGACTACTAGAGGAGACAGTGATGAGGAATTGAGGGATTGGCTACAACAAAACTTATGTGGAAGTAACCATGACCGCAGTATGCAACTATTTTCTATAGTGGCTTGGACAATTTGGAATGACAGGAATAATGAATTTCATGGAGAGGCACGCAGGGAGGCATCAAAATCGGCTCTTTTTGCAACTTCCTATCGAGATGAGTATAATGAGGCAAATAAGAGAAGCAACCCACCCTCGACAATACAGGAAGCTAAATGGTGCCGCCCACCTTCTGACATTTATAAAGTGAATTTTGATGGAGCAGTGGATGTGCAAGGAAAAAAGGCAGGAGCTGGAGCAGTGATAAGGAACTCGCAAGGACTGGTAATGGGAGCAATCTGCATGAATATCAACTGGGTATCAAACCCTTTTATTGCAGAAGCACTTGCAGCTGTCACGGCGATGGATTTTGCTCTAAATATGGGCTTTAAGGAAGTAATTCTAGAAGGAGATTCCTTGACAATTATAAAGAAAAGCAAATCCCAAGCCATGGATCTCTCTTCGACTGGACCTTTGATCGAAGAGATTCAAGCCAAGATGAGATTCTTCTCCAAATGCAGTCTTGAACATACGCCAAAAGAGTGTAATAATCTAGCTCACAAACTAGCAAAGCAGGGGCTAATCATTACTGGGGAACTAATACGGGTAGAGGAGTATCCAGACTTCATTTCAGACCTTATTATGTACGATGCCAACATTTCATAGCAATAAAGGACTTTTTTAACTTCAAAAAAAAAAGCGTTGTCTTTACCACAGCATAAATTTATATATTAATTAATGGATTTATGCATATATTTACATTTAAATTTAATTAATAATTATATATACCAAAAAATATTAATATTTGAAACAAATAGCAAGGCAAGTGGCAAAAAAATTCTACCGTAAGATCACAAATATTTTTTTTTTGATCTTACCCTTTTGCCTCAATGACTTATCAATATGACTTCCTGCTTGTGCCATCATTAGTGCTTTCATTTTCCTTATTTCTTTTTTCTCCGATGGCCAAATCATCCTATATCATCTGTTGACCGTCTTACATATATTTAACATTGATGTGCCTTTAATATAAAAATGGATTATATAAGCCTGATTCACAAATAATTTTTTTTAGACTTCTTAAAAAATTTTAATTCTTTTTGTTGTTACACAAAACAACAATAAGTGATTGTTGATATCAATGTCTATCTTCCCTCTCTACGTATCTCCAAAAAGCTTTTGTAAAACAAGAAAAGTCAAAGGAACATAGGGGGTGGTTCCCTGCGTAAACACGCCGATGCTTAAATTAGCCACAGATTCTTGAGTATTGGGAAACGTCAAAACCAAAAGTAAAAAATTAAGGAATAAAATAATATATGTGGCTTGAACAAAAATAATAATAATAATACATGTGGCCTATTTATAGGCGAGTAAATTACCATCATTGTAGAGTAATTACCTAAAGGGCAATTTCATCCTTCTAGAAGAGTTTGTTCCCAGTACGGCACAAACAGTTTGTAAGTTATTCGATCTTCGACGAGAGACGTCTGTCGCCAGGCGGGAGGTCACAAAACGGTACCACTTGTATAAGACAGCAGGCTACTACGCGGTGGCCATTAGAGGTTTGTCGCATGCGGGAGGGGTCTCCCGCACGTGACCCTCTGAGTCAGACGATGCCTCTCGTCTGATGCCACGTGGCCCAATAATTTTCTATCATGTGATGGCCTCTCTAGTTTTTGAGCTTCGGCCCGATATAAGTGGGCTTTGTCACATCACTTTTCATTCTGTAAAATGTTAACAATGAATGTAGCCGGTGTAATATAAACAGAAAGGTCTGTGATCAGTGTTGACTTCAATCTGAGTGTAGCTCTCAAGTTACCTAGACTCTAAAACAAATGAATTCTATATATGCTTGAAAAAAGAAATTTTAAAATTTATTTAGTGGCAAGGCACCGGGTTAATTCTAGTTAAAATAATTAAGAACCTATTTTCAAAATCAAACATATATAGAATTGGACCAATTATGAAAGGGATTAGAAAGCATCCGAATTGGCAATGGAGCATCCGAATTGGCAATGGAAGTTGGGAAAGTAGGAACCAAGGTTAAAACAACGAAATTGTACAAGAATAATTGACAAGGGGAAGCAAATTAAAATCTCATAGGCAATATATACTGCTGAGTTTGAGTGACCGGTGCGGCACGATCTCTCTCACTAAGATGACACAAGGACAAAAAAGTGGGGTAAATTTATTTATTTTATCTTTAATTTTATTATTATTTTATTAAAAAACATGTGTTTTTAACTGTCATTTTATCTATGAGAGCAACTAAACACATCTTTTTTTTTTCTTCACACACTCATTTTTTTCCTTTAAATGAACAGTAACATGTAGGGTAAAATTAAATATGTTAAAAAAAAATAGGATGTATTTAATTGCTCTCTTTATCTATTTCAATTTTTCAGAATCAATCTTATCCCTTATCGAAACTAATTCATAAAAAAATTTATCTGTGTTGAAACACGAACTTTTCGATGAATCCAAATCCTGACAAAAGGTTACGTGAAGAACAATGAGCTCAACACTTTGATCGGGAGAAAAGACCGCGAATTGTGATATCTTTGGCTTTTTTTTTTCTTTAACTGTGTGGCGTATTGAAAGAAGAAAAACTGGCATCACTTCCAATCTATATTCTGTCCTGCTCCAAAGCACCCACCCAAGTTTGTAAGAAAATAGATCAGATAAATCATAGCTTTTGGTGGGGTCATGAACTGGGAGAAAGAAAACTTCATCTTGCAAGCTGGAATCACCTTTGCAAACCCCGATCAAAAGGAGGACTGGGATTGAGAAAGACCTTTATTGGGTAAGCAAGCATGGAGAATCATTACAAACCCAAATTCAATTCTAGCTACAGCACTAAGGGGGAAATACTACAAAAGAACAAATTTTGAAGCTGTCAGACCCAAACAGGGTGACTCCTGGATCAGGAAAAGCATCCTTGTAGGAAGGGATGTCTGCATGAAGGGAAAAGACGTGCAAATTTGGGATGGAAAATAAACTTTTCTCAAAGATGGGAAACTCTATTTAGTAAGCCAGTCAAACAATACCAACCACGAGCTTCAAACTGTCAGCATGTATATTGACCATATTAAAAACTTATGGAACTTCAACACCATAAGCAGACTCCCATAACCTACGGTAATATAGGACTTGAGTCACCGAACGTTTCTTGCATCGAGGGTAAGGATAGAATGGTCTGGGGGCCAAATTCAAATGGTAATTATACTGTCTCCTCAGCCCACCACCTTCTTTTAGCTGATGAAAACCGAGATATCAATGAGCAGGGAATTACTGTCAAGTGGGACAAGTTATGGACATTAAAACTCCCATATAAAGTCATCATTTTCCTTTGGAAGATTTGTAGTAACTGCCTTCCAGTTTGATGCGAACTCATTAAGCGGAACATTAACACCCTTGCAGATTGTGCACTCTGCCAAAAGGGAGAAGAAACCATCGAACATCTCTTCCTTCTATGCCCTGTTGCAAGAGCAGTTTGGTTTAGGTCTGATCTAACTTTGAGAATTGACGCTTTCAATCATGAGAATCTTGCAATTTGGATAAAGAAGCTGATTGACTCTGAAAACCTCCATGCTAGTGAGGGTTTTAATTTTTATAGCCAATTCGGCAGTATCCTTTGGTCCTTATGGCTCCACAGGAACGATGTCATCTTCAGGGGTACCTCCCCTGATCCCATGAGAGCTCTCATGCACCATAGAGCTCACCTAGCACGAATTTTGGAAGACTTTATGGAAGAGCAACAAGATAGTTATCCACATGTGGCCTGAGATATATAGCTAATGGCAACCAAAACCCCCTCTAGAAAACCTCAATAGTCCTTTTTATCTCTTTTTGGGGATTCCAAAAACTACCTGGCAATAGTTGGTATGGCACAACTGCTATGATTAAGGACGATAGGACAGTTTCCTTACTCTGCAACAGCACAGAGGTCGCGCACAAAACGACAGAAAAAGTATTCCTCATCAGATAGGTTCTGCTTCGATTAACACGACTCCAATCTAACTTGGCTGTTTGTAGGGACGATCGAAATAAATGGCAGAATATTATCAGTGGACGCACTAAAGTCCTTTGGAGCCTACAACCAGCACTTACGTACATTCAAATAGATTTTAAGTTTATACCATTTGTACTAAAATTTCAATTTTTTTTGGTCTAACAAAAAATTCAAATTTATTGAATCAGATGAAAAAGAGTTGATAGTCTCATGAGTAGGAGTGTAAATGGGTCGGATACTCGCTAAATTTAAGATATCAAAACCTGATTAATTTTTATAATACCTCAATCCGATTGACTGTTTGATTATTTTTATTTGTGTTACCCGAACCCAAACCCTATAAAATATAAAATATCTATTTAATTACCCAAACTTGTTAACTATCCGCTTAATAAGTCTAAGTTTAACATTTAAATTTAAAATCAATTTTGGAATAAGTTAATTAAAAAATTTAATTGATAAATTTAATTTAACTCGAAAAAATAAATTAAAGTTAAAAATCATAATTATAATATTTAATAAATTAATTTAATTAAATACAACATTAATAATAAATCATTTATATATAAAAAATATAAATATCATATTAATTATTATTTATAATCGAATTCGGATAACGGGTTCTCATAGATAACTACTCGAACCCATGAGGAGTAGTAATTTCACTACCCAAACTCTATCCAAACCCGATTAAATACTATCCTAACCCTACTTAAATGAGACAGATAGTTCATGATATCCATTTATAGGGTACCCATTGTCATCCCTACTCATGAGTCATGATTCAATAATCTCCTGTCGCCCAATGGACTCATTAACAGCAAAAATAAATAATAATAATAATAATAATAAATAATAATAATAATAATTGTCATAACAATTTTCGTCCGGGGACTCGATCGCTAGACAATTTTGGAAAAAACAAAAAATGTAGTCGCCACCAATCTTTTTTTTTACTAGGTGTAATTGGTCACCTAAAATTATTTATCTTTTTAATAAAATCTTAAAATTAATTAAGTTTTATCAAAAAAATAATTTTTGGTCTGCAAAAACAAAGTTTAGGTTCGGGAGATCGGTTACGCGTGGGGAAGGATTAGCACCCCCACAATGCTCGTTAAAAAAACAATACCACTTAATCATGTCTTATCTTTTGATCTTAATAAAATGATCTTAATTAAACATTTAAAAAGAACTCCATTTATTTGAAACCATTTTTATTATTTGTTTTATTTTGAAATATTTAAGTTTTATTTTTTTATTTAAAATAAGTGAAAATCTTTTGTATTGAAAATTATTCCGAAGAACCTTAATACTTTTGGTAGCATTTCGAATAATTTCCTCACCTAAAGATTTCTTAAGAATCGCTACTTGCGATTTCTATAGAATCTCATCCTCGGGAGATTTGCACTTATTTTGGAATTTCATGAATGCAAATGATGCAAACAAAATAGATATGATGTACATGAGAAATATATTATTTTATTATCTTTTATATTTATATTATTGCTTTTGTAATTTATTTATATTTATAAAATTTTATTTTTATTGAAAAATTATACTAAATATTCCAATACGCTGGTAACATTTAGCATATTTCTCTCACCTAGAGATCAATTAGGAATCACTACTTGTGAATTCCGTAACATCTCATCATCGAAAATTATGTATATCATGTTTATTTATCTTTAATTATTATTATTTTTTTTATCTTCATTGTTATTGTTATTATTTATTCCAAAAGATTAATTGTAACAATTTTATATTCTTGTTTACTTATTTGTTTAAAATTTTTATTTATTATTTATTTTTAATATTAATTTATGTCATAAATGTTAATTTTATTAAAAATCTTAATATCGAGCTAAAATTACTTGAATATCCTAATACGCTGGTAATATTCAAATATTTCATTTCGACCCTAAGGATTATCAAAGAATCACTACTTGTGATTTCTAAGAAATCCTATCATCGGAGATCCTTTTATATTTAAGATGTGTATTTATTTATTTATTTTAATTCCTAAATATTTACCTATTTAAAAGCCTTTTTTTTTATTTCTATTCACTTCATATTTACCTATTTTTTATATTATTATTTTTATTACCATCTTTATATTTATTTTTTTATACTAAGAAATCTTATTAATATTTTCTTTATATCGAAATAAAATCACTTAAATGTCCCAATACGTTGGTGACATTAAAGATTTTATCCCGATCCTAAGGATTACCAAAGAATCGCTACTTGGGATTTCTAAGAAATCCTATCATCGGAAATCCCTTTAAAATTTTATATATTTTCTTTATTAATTTCATTTATTTTAGTATTTTATAGAATTTTCTTTTCATATTTAGAATTTATATTTTGTTGGTTTATTTTTCATTTACTTTTATCTCCTTAAAGTTATTGATTTTACATTTTTTTTATATATCTTTATATTTATATGATAATTCGATATCGAGATAAAATCAATTATATGTTCCAATACACTGGTAACATCCAATAATTTTTCTCGATCCTAAAGATTATCAAAGAATCACTACTTGTGATTTCTTCGAAATCTTATTCTCGGAAATTCAAATTTATTATTTGCATTTATCTTTTTGTTTATCTATTTTCATTGTTTATTATTCATTTAGTTAAAAAAAAAAACTCTTCTAATAACATTAAAGTTTATGTATGAAATTTCTTGCAATATACAAACGGATTCTTTTAATAATAAAAAAAGTACATAAAGTTTTTTATCAACCTTTTATACGTACAAACACATAAAGACCTTTGTTGTTTTACTTTACTTTTTATATATCATTACTATTATATTTTTTATGGCATAGATAAACGAGAACAAAGTCTGCAAGTGGGGAATGTACCTTAAGAAGACCAAAATGTTTACACCTTCCCTTTTTCTAGCAGAGCTTGACAGCAAGCAATGATGATGATACACGATGCAGCGATGAAGATGATGCAATAAGGTATGGAGCGGCGTAGTGGAGAAGAACGCAAGTAGACCAGGAAAAGCAGGGCTGGTGCACATAACAGAATAGGGGGCGGTGGCAGACGTGGGCAGTACAAGAGGCTGCTAGCTCAATTGTAAATAACTTTGTTCTCTTTTTTTTTTTTGCTCTCCAGATCGTGTATCCTCGTATGTCTCCCACTTTTCTTGTCGTTTTGGCCTTGTCTCGATCACACAACAGATGCAGCGGCGATGACCACAAGTAACAGATGCAACGGCGATGACCAAGGTAAGGTAGGGTGCGGACAAGCAACAGGGAAGGACAGCAACGTGTGGCGCGATGCTATAGAAGGTGCACCAACTCAGGGAGCAGTAGCTTGCTTCGGCTTTGTGGTGCAGAACGTGAGCAGTTGGAGCAATTGGCCACAATGCAGGAGCTGGGATGCAATGGTTACGGGGCAGCAGCAAGATAGTAGAACAGGACGGCAAGGACTTCTTGGCAGGATCGACAGCAGCTTACAGTGAGGAGTGATGACTAGGCAGCGGTGGTAGTGATGATGTGAGGAAGATGATGCAAAACAAGGGGCGATGAAGTCTTCAACTCAAGGATGGCAATGATGCCAAGCAGTGAGGACGCAGTAGCAGCAGTAACCGGAATGCAGCAGTGATGATGGTTGAGATGTAGAAGACGCAGACAATATGGATGATGTTGGAGGATGGCAACTTTGGTGACTAAGAGCAGTAGAAATTTTTTTAGGGTTTTTCGTTTCCTTTTTGTGTATCCTTTTTTTCTCTCTCTCCAAAACCTAGCAAACCCCCCTTTTAAAATAAAAAAAAATCCCTCCTAAAACCATGTAACCCTCTTTTATTTAAGAAAGAAAATTTTTGATTTTAATGTATTGATCCCAAAATCATGAGATCTTTATTTTATCATTTATTTTTGTTTGACCCTTTTAATTTGTTTCCTTTTCTTTTTTTTTTTTTACTTTAGGCAATGAATTTTCATATTTAATTTCACCTTAATTATCTCCTTCATTATTATTATTCTTTTATTTTTTATTTTTTTATTTTTTTATTTTTAATTTTTAATTTTTTTTATTTTGAAACTGCTCAGACAAAATTAGGTGTCTACAGCTGCCCCTCTTTGCGCTTTGCTGTGAAACAGCAATGGTGCAAAGACATAGACAACCATTTTGTCCGAATGCAAGACCTATCAATGATTTTTTTTTTGTAAAATATGATATTTCTTGGCATCTTCTATCATAAGGCTAAGGAATAAATGCAAAATGAAATTTCTTAATCTTCCTCTCTTATAAAGATTGAGGAATAAATGCAAAATGAAGTTTCCTAGCCTTTCTATCATAAGACTAAGGAAATGAATGCAAAAATGGAATTTTCTAGTCTTTTCTATCATAAGACTAAAGAATGAAATTTGCTAATCATAAGATTAAGGAATGCAAAAAAAAACATGAATTTTCCTAGTCTTTCCTATCATAAGACTAACGAAATGAATGTAGAATGAGATTTCCTAATCTTTTCTATCACAAGATTAAGGAATGCAAAGTGAAATTCCTAGTCTCTCCTAACATAAGACTAAAGAATGCAAGACAAAATTTCCTAGTCTCTCTTATCATAAGGCTAAGGAATGCAGGATGAAGTTTTCCTAGTCTCTCCTATCATAAGCTAAAGAATGCAGGATGAAGTTTTCCTAGTCTCTCCTATCATAAGCTAAAGAAATGAATGTAGAATGAGATTTCCTTATCCTTGCTACCACAAGATTAAGGAATGCAAAGTGAAATTCCTAGTTTCTCTTATCATAAGACTAAGGAATGGAAGATGAAATTTCCTAGTCTCTCCTATCATAAGACTAAGGAATGCAAAAAATGAAGTTTTCCTAGTCTCTCCTATCATAAGACTAAGGAATGCAGGATGAAATTTCCTTATCCTTTCTACCACAAGATTAAGGAACGCAAAGTGAAATTCCTAGTCTCTCTTATCATAAGACTAAGGAATGCAAAATGAAATTTTCCTAGTCTCTCCTATCATAAGACTAAGGAATGCAAAAAATGAAGTTTTGCTAGTCTCTCCTATCATAAGACTAAGGACTGTGAAATGAAATTCCTAGTCTTTCCTATCATAAGACTAAAGAATGCAAAGTGATCATGAAATAAAAGCTCCTCTCACCAGAGGCTATGAGACCATTGAAAACAAAGAGCTCCTCTTAACAGAGGCAATGAGACTTTGAAAACAAAGAGCTCCTCTCAACAGAGGCAATGAGACTTTGAAAACAAAGAGCTCCTTTCAACAGAGGCATTGAGACTTTTGAGAGAAAAAAAAAAGAGAGCTCCTCTCAACAGAGGCAATAAGACTTTTTGAACAATAAAGAGCTCCTCTCAACAGAGGCATTGAGACTTTTAAAAAATAAAGGGCTCCTCTCAACAGAGGCAGTGAAACTTTGAACATAAAAATTTCATTTTAGAATGCCAGTTAACATGGCTTTGACTGGGCTTAACTTTCATTTTGATGCTAACAATATTAGGTTTCATCATCCTTTAAGGTGCCAGCTAAATTGGGCTTTCCTCTCATCTAAGGTTTTTCAAAAAAGTATTTTTCTCATCATCTTCTCATCATTTTTCAAATTACCATCTCTTATATTTTTGTCCTATTCATTATATTCATACGCTTTCTCTTTTCTTCAAAATTTTTGTCATTCAGAACTTCTTATCCTAATGTCTTAACAAATAGTTCAATGTCAAGATGCAATAATGAAATGTCATGCATGTCATGAATATAATGAATGCCATGAATACCATGAATGCTATGAATGTTATGCACATGTCAATGTCATGGCCCCTGAATTATTCCATGAATGTATGTAAATGCAATCTCAATTGTGATAACAAGATTCTCAAGCTCATCTTGTTTTCCTCAAGTTCCACATATCTGCTGGATTCTTCTTATTCAAATCTTCTATCTCCACTTCTCATCCCACCTTCTAATGAGTCTTGGTCCCATTATGCTTGAAGACTTGCCATCATGCTTTCAAATTTATCATTTTTTATTTTTGTTTCTTTCTCTCTTTTAGTAATGCAAGATTTCTCAAAAGAATATTTTTTTCAAAAATTTACCCAAAAAAGGTTACCAACATTTATTTATTTTCCTTTCAACTCGACCACCAATGTAATGCACTCATACATCTTCTCAATTTATTATAAGGATGGAATGAATTTAAAATAATCATTAGAGATATGGGTATTCATTCTTAGAAAAGGAAACATGAAATCAAGAAAAATCAATGGGACAGTTTGTTTGGAATGGGGTTTTCAGTATCCATTTAATAAACATTCTGACAATTTCAATCAAGTCAATCTAGAATTCTTTTTCAAAAGCCCACTTTTATTGATATGTTCTTTCATGTAGTGTCTGCCTTCGTATCAGAACCTTCTTTATGCTGATATTTCCTAAGCTGCCTTTTCAGGTTTTCGACTTAGGTGCCCTTTATTTGATTCAAACTGCCCTTTTTAGGTTTTCAATTCTGAATCCTCCTTTTTCTTTTATTTTTCTCTTTTTTTTTCTTTTTTCTTCTTTCTCTTTTTTCATATATATTTTTTCTTCTTCTTCTTTTTCTTCATCTTCAACTTCATTGGCTTTGACAAACTTCAACCTTCAGTGCTCAATCCAAATTCATGCCCCTAATAGGCGTTCTTGATTTCGATCCAAGATATCTTCCAAAGCTCGTGAGTTTCTTCATTCAACTTGATCTACTTCCTTCAAAGGATCATTATCTAATTGTACAAGTATGTTTTCATTCAACGCATCAATTCAAGCATTTACATTTGATCAAAATGGGCTTTTAAAGGCACGTGATATAGGCTCGGGTGAGGGCTTATGAAAGAAAAGGATATAGTAGGCCCAAAATGTATTTCAAGGTTTATAAACCAAAGGATCACTTTCTTATGAAGTAAATCATTTGAGCATTTTGCCCTATTCTAATTTACTCATATCTTTTTCTTTCTTCTTTTTTTTTTGTTCTTTTAGGGTTCTTTGTATTCAAACCCTTTTCCTCTTTTTTTTTCACATAAATGTGCACTTTCTTTTTCTTTCTTTTGCCCCTCATGAATAATTTTTCATCTATCTTGCCCCCATTGTGGAGGGTGATCCTTGGTGGGTTACATCACAAAAAAAAAAAACAAAAAAGGCTCAAAGGGGTAATCAAAGGATAATTTTACTCATGCTTGAAGGATAGTGAAAGAAGGCCATTTATCATTTCAAATGCAAATACTCTCCTTGAAGGTCATTTACTGAACAAATACAAACTTGTTAGAAACTTCTATAAGAGATTCACCTTTTCTTACACCATCAAATTTGGGTGAAAATTGTGAACAAATTTTCTTCTTTCTTACTTGGACACCTTGGCAGATTGATAATCCATAAGCAAAAGTGGTTCTTTCAAAATCGAATTCTAGATTTATTGACATCATTATCATCATGTTCATTATTTGGATACTTATGAAAGAAAGATATGATGAGTATGTGGGTAATGACCAATGAACATAGAAAATGAGAGAATGATAGTGCATCACACTAGTTGCTTTATTGAAAAGAAACCGAATAAAAGTTAGTCCATACATAAAACTTTATTCTGTGCCTATGAGCTTAAGCACAAAAAACTATCTTGCATTACTTAAAGGAAATAATAGAAAAAAAAAATTCTAATAAATCTCCAGACTTGCATGGCTTAAACTCCTTTCACCTCAAAAGAATCATCCCTCATTTCCATGGTTGGGCAATGGATTCGTATTCACAGCTGGTTCCCCCTTTGTTTCAAAGTGCAATATGCCGGCTTTTATCAATCCTTGCACTCTATACTTTAGTGTCGTGCAGTTCTCTAGAGAATGACCCACGTTCTCGAAGTGATACTCGCATCGAGCATTCTCATCATACCATTTTGGATACGGAGGCTTAAGAGGTTCCGTATAGATGGGTGCAATGAGTTGTCCTTTGATCAATTTTGGGTACAACTCAGTGTAGGTCATGGGGATTGGGTCAATGGGAGTCCTTTCTCTTTTTGGCCATGATGTATTATGATTGCCCTCTTGTTTACTGAATTGCTTAACTGGTTGAATAGTTGGGGCAGGTGTCTGAGGGTGAAAGTTAGGCTGAGCATTAATTTGCAGATATGACTGGTGAGGGTATTGAACAGGATAATATGGTTGTGGCATGGGATAAGAGTGTCGTGGAGTGTATCGTCCATGTTGCCCCCCATGTATAACAGATGGGCATCCTCTTCCCTCCTTCTGTTGGCTCCTCCTTTCTTCTCAGTATTGTTGGGAATTTCGATCTTGCCACGCTTGATCGCATTCTCAATGATCTCCCCGGATAACACCATATCAGCAAAATTCTTAGTGGCATTACCAATCATCCTATCGTAATATGGTGCCTTCAAAGTATTAACGAACATAATGGTAAGCTCCTTCTCCGAAAGTGGAGGTTGCACCTCTGCAGCCATATCACGCCACCTTTGTGCATATGCTTGAAGCTTTCGTTGGCTTTCTTCTCCATGTTTTGAATTGATAAGTGGTCAGGGGCCATATCAGCAACATGTCGATATTGGGCCATGAATGCCCTTGCTAAGTCATTCCATGTGGTAATCCGAGTTCTGTCTAATTGATTGTACCACTTGGCAGCAGATCCAGTAAGACTTTCTTGAAAAATGTGAATAAGGAGCTTATCATCTTGAGCAAAAGCAGCCATCTTTCGACAATACATAATAAGATGAGACCTAGGGCAAGAAGTTCCATTGTACTTCTCAAACTCTGTTGCTTTGAACTTGGGTGGAATAACTATGTCTGACACCAAGCACAACCCAGTAGCATCCATGGAACCATAAAAGTCTAAGCCTTCAATAGCTCGAATCCTTTCCTCCAACATATTAATCTTTTGTTGTGACTTCGCCTCATCTTTCTCTTCTACTTGTTTGGCTTTCAACTTCTCAATTTCCCTTGGGTCATCTAAGTCGGGCACCTCAATGGGATCAATAGATTTTGTGCCTTGAGAAGGATGGGCGGGTCCTTGAATTGAGCTTGTCCAAACACTTGGGGTATAGCAGCGTAAGCAGGTGGATATCTTCTTTCTTGAGATGTTTGACTTGGAAATGGACCGAATCCAGGAGGATAGATAGGATCTTCCATACTGTGTTGTTGAACCCCTTCTTGGATTGCAACTTCCTCTACTACTCCTTTGCCCTTGCTTAGATTTTTCAATAATTCTGCAATTTAGGCCAGTTGCCCTCTCATTTCCTCTTGAGCTTTTTCCATCTTCTTCATGCGCACGCTTGATTCTTCTTCCATGATCTTAGCTCGATAACGAGTGTTGTGTGAATGAACTTTTGGTCGAGCTATCTTCAAATCTTTTATTACCACAATTAAGAATTTATCATTTCACATGTGGTGATGCTTGAAAAAAAAATGAATAAAGATGAATGGATGAACAAAATGCTACATGTGTTTGGAAAAATCATGCATGGAAATGTTTTGCTAAAGAACCTATGATTCCCTATTAGTGTCTCACATGTCAAACAAAAGCAAACATACATGATCAAAGATATATCCTAAGTAATAAGTATTTTCTATGGGTTAACAGGACTCTATCCCAAGTTGGTCCACTTAAGTTTACTATATGTATGGTTTAGAGTTCTAAAGGACAAGAGGTTCCCAAATCGTTCCTTACTGACATCCACACTAGACTAGTAAGGCACCCCAATCCTCACCCATGATAGGCTACAGACGGAAAGGGTTCAATTCGAGTGGGAGTATTTCACTTGCCATTGCGGAGGTTATCACCTCACGAGAGCAAAGATACTCTACTCCCTTCTAAAAGGGACAAACCCGGGTGTAGGGTTGATATATGCAAATGAACGTGTCATGCATGCAAATGAACAAAATCAACAAAATGCAAAAATGAAAATGATTCACACTTTTTTTTGTATCTTTTTGTTTTTTTTTTTGTTTTTTTATGAAGAGTTTTGTTAAATATTTATTAAGACCATTAACTAAGATTTTGGATAAGACATGATTAATTATGGTTCGACTCTCTAATTTCCCCAGCAGAGTCGCCAAGCTGTCGTAACGATTTTCGTCCGAGGACTCGATCGCTAGATGATTTTGAAAAAAACACAAAATGGAGTCGCCATCAATCTTTTTTGGCTAGGTGTGATTGGTCACCTAAAATTATTTATCTTTTTAATAAAATCTTAAAATTAATTAAGTTTTATCAAAAAAATAATTTTTGGCCTGCGAAAACAAAGTTTGGGTTCGGGAGTTCGATTACGCGTGGGAAGGATTAGCACCCCCACAACGCCCGTTAAAAAAACGGTACCACTTAATCATGTCCTATCTTTTGATCTTAATAAAATGATCTTAATTAAATATTTAAAAAGAACTCCATTTATTTGAAACCATTTTTATTATTTGTTTTATTTTGAAAATTTTAAGTTTTATTTTTTTACTTAAAATAAGTGAAAATCTTTTGTATTGAAAATTATTACGAAGAACCCCAATACTTTTGGTAGCATTTCGAATAATTTCCTCACCTAAAGATTCTTAAGAATCGCTACTTGCGATTTCTATATGTCATAACGTCTAGGTCCGTGAACCTAACCGCTAGACTTTAATATCAAGGAGTCGCCACCAACCATTCAAATCTAAGGTGTGATTGGTCACCTACTCTTGTCTAAGGATAAGGTATGGTCTATGTTCAAAGAATCTAGGGTTCGGGAGTACGGTTACGTGTGGGGAAGGATTAGCACCCCCACGACGCCCATTCTAAAATGGTACCACTTAGTTTTAAGTTTAGTCTAAATTTGCCTTTATGTTTGTATTAATTTTGATGATTAAATATTGGGAAATTTTCTAAGACTATTCCATCAATCTGGCTCAAGTCTTAGAAACTCCCCTCACCTCAAGATGTTCAAGGAGTACCAATCGACTTTCTTGAACTCCATCGTCGGATTGATTGAGTATATTATGGAATTCTTATCTTTAAATATTTTCTAATCTTATTCTTCTTATTGTATTGTTTTAATTCTATTATTTAATATTTTAAAAATAAACATGACATATGGGTTATTAACAATTCTTCTTAACTATTCCATCAATCTGGCTCAACCAAAGAAGAATCCTCTCACCTAGAAATTCCAAGGAGTACCAATTGACTTTCTTGGAGTTTCATCCTCGGCATATGTCACATTTACTTCTTTTATTATACCTTATCATGGTATTATTTTATATCCTTTATTCTTAATTTATTATTTTAGTTTATTATTTATTATTATTATATCTATAAAATGAACATGAATTATGTTTTCTTGAAAATTCTCCTTAAGTATTCCATCAATCTGGCTCAACTCAAGAAGAATCCTCACACCTAGAAAATCCAAGGAGTACCAATTGACTTTCTTGGAGTTTTATCCTCGGCGTAATCCATATTCATCTTTGATAACTAATTTTATTGTCTCCTTATTCAATCTTTATTCCATTTATTCTTATTTGCATTTTTTTAATTTAATTTATTTTATTATTTTATTTATCTAATATCTATCATACTAAACATACAAAATATAAAATATATCATACAAATTAAACTAAACAAATCATATCAACATACAAATTATTTATTCAACATATATTAATCAAATATTATCAAAATAATTAAATCATGCAAAGTAAATCGAATCACATTATACAATTCATGCGAATAAATCAATAATTAACCAATTCATATTAAACCCTTCAATCGTTATTAAATTAATTAACTAAGGTAAATTATTTTTTTATCACAAATCAAATTATTTAAACCAATTTTTATCCATATTACACATTATCTTATACAACCAAAACGATCAAGTTAGATATTAGTATCGAATTATTAATCTGCTAAATTACTAAAAACATGCAAATACTTATCAATTTAATATATATATATATATATATTATGCAAATTACTAATTAATTAGTAACTTTATCATTAATTTAAACAAACCTGCACTTGTCTTTATTTCCTTCTCTTTACTTTGCTGTAGCAGTCCACGTCTCAAGCAAATTGTAGTAAAATCAGCTTCCACGTGATGATGATAATGTTGGTGCAGATGTGGTGATGATTTACGACTGGAACGGCAACAAGGGACGCCTAGCGATGGTGTAGAAAATGCAGCTGGTGAGGAAACAGTGATACGGATGCAGCTAGCAGCGGACAAGCATGCAGGGCAAGCGATGGTGATGCAGTATTGGTGACAATCGGTGCAGTAAGAGCAAGAGACCGGTGAAGCAATTGAGGCGGCAGCGTCGATACGCAACAAAAGGGTCTCGGTTCAAATGACAGAGACAAGATGCTTGAGTGATTTGCTGTACAAGCTGATCGCAACTGGGAGCAAGGAAGTGCGGCAATAGATGCAGTGAAGGTGATGGTGAAGCTAACGGAACCTCAGCGTCGGACAACAAAGTGGGAGGAGAGGATGGCGTTGACTGAAACCAGAGACTGTGATCGGTGCAGTATTGCAGTAGACTCAGGACGTCGTAAAGCAAGGAATCGGGAGTAGCTTCGCAGCGATGGAGGTTGGTGCAAGTACCGACAGCAAAGGGAACAGTACTAGGCAAGCAAATGGAACCGGGGAACCGTTCAACAAGCACTAAGGTGGCGTGACTTCTGATTCTTGGCAAGCAGCTTGAAGTGCAGCGTGAAGATGAGGATAAGCAGATGAGCAGGAAAGCAAGGATTAGTAGAAAGCTTGATGGTAACGACGTGAGGTGATGTGCGACGATGATGATGATGGCTGATGAAGATTGCAAGGATGGCGATGATGATGGTGCGTCGGGCTGACTTATGGTGTGGCTGGGCAAAGACGATGGTGGAGGCTGAGTAGCGATGGTGATGGTGCACAAGGATGCTGGATGGGCGATGCAGATGCCTTAGAGAGAGGCCTCGTCTTCTTTCTCCTCCTGTGAGAATGGCAGTGTCTTCCTTTTATAGTCAAAGGAATATTAGAGTTTAAATACAACCACACTACTTTAGTTTTTATCCCTTTTTTTTTTATTTTTTTACTTTATGTTAATCCTAATTATCTATCAAATTCCTATTCTAATATAACTCTACTAGTCTAAATTTAATCTAATAATATCTCTTCTAACTAATTAATTAATAAATCCTAATTTAAATAGTTAGCTTATTTTAAAATTTTTATTATTTTTATTTTTCTTTCTTCATTTTATTTATTAATTATTCCTAAAACCCTATTTATTTTAATTTCCTAATTGATATTAATTCTAAATCTAAAACTTCTGATTAATTCTAACATAATTCTAAAATTGTTAAATTAAAATACAATTTTTACCCAACCCAATTAATTATTTTACAAATTAAGACCTCGGACAAATAAGGTGTCTACAGTTGCCCCTCTTTGAGCATTTGCTGTGAAACAGTAATTGCACAAAGACATAGACATCTATTTTGTCTGACTCCTTTTTTTTTTTTTTAAAAAGCTCCCTCTAAACAGAAAGGCAGTCAAACTTTAAAATCTTGTATAAAAGCTCCTCCTAAACAGGCAGGCAGTCAAACTTTAAAATCTTGTATAAAAGCTCCTCCTAAACAGGCAGGCAGTCAAACTTTAAAATCTTGTATAAAAGCTCCTCCTAAACAGGCAGGCAGTCAAACTTTAAAATCTTGTCCAAAAGCTCCTCCTAAACAGGCAGGCAGTCAAACTTTAACATCTTGTCTGAAAATTTGGATGAATCATGCCCGAAGGTCTTATAGATTGTACTCAAGGAACCTTGTCTGTAACTTTCCTCATGCAATGCATCATGTGTGCAACCGTGCATGCATTCTTATTTATGCAGTTTATTCTATCATGCAATGTCATTCATGCAATATCACTCACACAATCTATTATGTTCATGCAATTTTTTTTTTTTGGCGAAAACATTTCAACTTTAACTGTGGCAATAACAAGGTTTTTCTTTCTCAGTCCATCTCATGCATTCTTCTTTTTTCATTTGTCATCTTGTCCTTATATTTCCTATTTCTTTCCTCATTTTTCTTATTCCATTTTTTTTCTCCCAATGAAACTCTTATCTTTGTGCCCTCTTTAGGTCATTTATTTGCTCATTAAAATTTTTACTGAGACTTCATCATTCATTCTTCCTTATCCATTGATTTTTCCTTGATTTCCAATTTTCATTCATTCACAAGTTTTCCCTTTTCTTTCATTTTCCTAAATAATATAGGAGTCTTTCACATATTTTGCTAAGCAAACATTCATTATCATTCCAATTTCAAAATCAATGCAATACAATTTCTCAATCCTCAAGGTAAGGATATAGCAAAGAAATGATAAATGAAATGGAGAGAGTGTATTATTCAATATCTGGAAATATACAAAAGGTAGCCAAGTGTGAAGCAAAGCAAGGTTGGAAGAAAAAACAAGGATTCTAGGATTATTAACCAGGCTTTGGGCAAACATTCAAACAACTCTGATCGATTAATACAAAATTCTCATTCAAAAATCTCATTCTCTTCAAGTCATCTGACCACGTAAAGTCCTATCAATCACATTATTACTTCTATATCATGACCCTTTTAATGCCTTTTCCTCATATCTAAGTCGCCTTTTCAGGTTTTCAACTTAGATATGTCTCCTTGATTCAAGCCGCCCTTTACGGGTTTTCAGTTCGAATTCACCCCCTATGACTCAAACTGCCCTTTTGGGTTTTCAATTTGAGTCCTCCTTTTTCTTTATCTCTTTTTTTCTTTTTCTTTTTTCTTTTTTTTATTTTCTCTCTTTTTTTTTTTTAGGTATAATACTTTTTCACAGCATCTGAATTTATTGGGTTTGGCAATCATCTCCATCCATATCTACCAAAAGTAATGCCCCACCAGAGAATGCCCTTTCACAACATAAGGACCTTCCCAATTTGGAGCCCATTTTCCTCTATTGTCTGGTTGATTTGGGAGAATCTTCTTCAGGACCAATTCTCCTTCTCTGAATTTTCTTGGTCGAACCTTCTTATCATGCGCTTTCATCATTCTCCTTTGATACAGTTGGCCGTGACACAGTGCTGCCATTCTTTTTTCCTCAATGAGGTTGAGCTGCTCGTAACGATCTCTCACCCAATCAGCCTCTTCTAACTTTGTTTCCATCAGGACCCTTAAGGATGGAATTTCAACTTCAACAGGCAGCACAGCTTCCATTCCATACACTAGTGAAAATGGTGTTGCCCCAGTAGAAGTGCGAACAGATGTTCTATAAGCATGTAGGGCAAATGGCAACTTCTCATGCCAATCTCTATATGTCTCAACATTTTTTTCCACTATCCTCTTGATGTTTTTATTTGCTGCTTCTACTGCCCCATTCATCTTTGGACGATATGGCGCTGAATTATGATGCTTGATCTTGAACTGAGTACACACATCCTCCATCATCTTGTTGTTCAAATTTCGAGCATTATCGGAGATAATTCTTTCTGGAAGCCCGTATCGACAAATTATCTCCCTCTTGATAAACTTGCAAACCACTGCTCGTGTTACAGTTGCATAAGAAGCAGCTTCAACCCATTTGTAAAGTAATCAATCATCACAAAAATGAACCTATGCCCGTTCGAAGCCTTGGGAGTAATTGGTCCGATCACATCCATGCCCCACATTGAAAAAGGCCATGGAGGTGCTAACACATTTAGAGCATTTGGAGGTGCATGAATTTTATCAGCATAGATCTGGCACTTGTGGCATTTTCGAGCGTAGTTTAATACAATCTCTCTCCATAGTCAGCCAGTAGTAACCTGCTCTCATGATTTGTCGGGCCATCATGTGACCATTAGCATGAGCTCCACAGACTCCATCATGCACCTCTTCAAGAATTTTAGTAGCTTCAGTTGAATTTACGCACCTTAACAGTACTTGATCTCGACCTCTTTTGTACAAAATTCTCCATCTAAGAAGAATCCCATAGCCAATCTTCTTATAGTTCTTTTGTCATTTTCAGTAGCATGCTCAGGATACTGCTGATTTTTTATGTATTGCAGAATATCGTGATACCAAGGCTTCCCATCTACTTCCTCTTCAACACTCAAGCATGTGCTGGGGAACTCTTCACTTCCATCCTGATTGGTTGGATCTCTACATTTGCATCCAACTTGAACATTGCGCTGAGGGTGGCTAAAGCATCAGCTATCTGATTTTCCTCTCGTGGCAAATGTTCGAACTGGATATTTTCGAAATGATCAATCAATTCAACGATATATTTCGGTACTGGATTAATTTTGGATCTCTGGTTTCCCATTCTCCTTTTAATTGATAAATTTACCAGAGCTGAATCACCATACACCTCAAGTATTTGACTTTTCTTTCTACGGCCGCCTGCAGACCCATGACACATGCCTCATACTCAGCTACATTGTTTGTGCAATTAAAATCCAATTTAGCAGTAATTGGATAATAACTACCTTCAGGAGATATAAGAATCACTCCTATCCCGTGCCCCAGAGCATTTGACGCTCCATCAAAACACATCTTCCATGGTTTTTTCTCACATTTTTCTTCTACAAACATCAAATCTTCATCTGGGAACTCCATCTTCATTGGTTCATAACCATTCGTATTGCGATCAGCAATAAATTCTGCGATTGCACTCCCTTTGATGGCTTTTTGGGCCACATATGTGATATCATATTCGGAAAGCATTACTTGCCACCTTGCGATCCTTCCAGACAATGCAGGCTTTTCGAAGATGTACCTGAGAGGATCCAATTTTGTGATTAACAATGTGGTATGATACAACATGTACTGTCTGAGTCTATGAGCCGTCCAAGCCAACGCACAACACATTCTTTCTAACTCGGTATATTTAGACTCATAATCTGTGAATTTTTTGCTCAGATAGTAAATTGCATATTCTTTCTTCCCAGATTCATCTCTTTGCCCCAACACACATCCCATTGACTTCTCGTAGACTATCAAATACAAAATCAAAGGTCTTCCAGTTACTGGTGGTACCAACACAGGAGGGTTCGACAAATATTCTTTGATTTTGTTGAAGCTTCCTGGCATTCTTCATTCCATTCCCCGGGATCTCTCTACGAAGCAACTTGAATATTGGATCACATTTGAGGGTGAGTTGAGAAATGAAACGAGAGATATAGTTTAATCTACCCAAAAATCCTCTAACTTCCTTTTGGGTGCGTGGAGGAGTCAGGTCTTGAATAGCTTGTATCTTATCTGGATCCACTTCTATCCCATTTTCACTGATCATAAAGCCCAATAGCTTTCCAGATTTAACCCCGAATGTGCACTTAGCCGGATTCAGCTTCAATTGATACTTCCTCAATCTATCAAATAGTTTTCTGAGACTAGTGACATGATTCTCCCCTTTACGCGATTTTGCAATCATATCGTCTACATAGACCTCTATCTCTTTATGCATCATGTCATGGAAGAGAGTCACCATTGCTCTTTGATATGTAGCTCCAGCATTCTTCACCCAAAAGGCATAACTTTGTAACAAAAGGTCCCCCACATTGTCACAAATGTGGTTTTCTCCATGTCTTCGCGAGCCATTTTTATTTGATTATAGCCCGAAAATCCATCCATGAAGAAAATGTGGAGTATTTGGCATATTGAAAATGAAAAATATATTTGGCAGTATTGTCCACAAGTGTATCAATGTGGGGTAAAGGAAAATTATCCTTAGGACTAGCTTTGTTCAAGTCTCTATAATCCACACACATTCGCACTTTCCCCCCTTTCTTCGGAACTGGAACTATATTGGCTACCCATTCAGGGTACCTGGCCACCTCCAAGAAACCAGCATCAAATTGCTTCTTAACTTCATCTCTAATCTTCAATAACATATCAGGCTTCATGCGCCTTAACTTCTGCTGTACAGGCTTACACTCAGGCTTCAATGGCAACTTGTGCTCCACAATTCTAGTATCGAGTCCAGGCATATCTTGATAGGACCAAGCGAACACATCTACATATTCATGAAGTAGCTCCTTTAATTCCTCCCTTTCGTTGGATGGCAAGGAAGTTCCTATCTTCACCTCCTTTTTATTCTCATCATCTCCCAAACTTATTATTTCTGTTTCTTCTTGATAAGGTTCGATGGGTTTCTTTTCATGATCCACCAATCTTAGTAACTCAGAAGGCACGATATAATCTTCAAGGTTCTCTTCATGATCAATTCATTAAATTGAACAGGATTCTCAAAATTAAATTCTGAATTAATGTCATTGTTATCATCATTTTCATTGTCTGGATCCCTGAAAATTGGTAAAATGAAGAATGTGGGTAATTGTGTCTTGGAAAGAAATGAGATTTGTACTTGAGGAATTGAAGAAAATGCATTTTATTAATCTCTTTATTGAAATGAAAATGAATGAAAGTTGGCCCAATACATGAAAGAAAATCTTAGTGCTCTTGGGCATAAGCACTCCTACATTATTTAAGAAACTGAATGATCCTAAGAAAACCTAGAACAAATGAAAATAAGAAAATAAAGAAAATCCACTACCCTTGGGTGGCATAGACAACTGGCATCTCATAAACCGTCCAATTTCCTAGCTCTGCGTCTGAAGGGTACACGAACTGATCAATGTCAAACCCTCCACTTCCTTCTTCATCAACCACGGAGACAGACAAATTTGCAAAAACCTTCAACAGTCCATTTTCAGTCACCATCATTGGATCTGGATGAATATACCCTGCTGAGCGAAACGAATCATATAAGTGTGGTATGATTAATCTCTTGGACTCAAGATCACGACCATGCAAACGAGCAATTCTCTTCTCTTTCTTCTCAGTCATCATCTTCATTTTTTCCATCCTTGTCGGTCTGTACCCTAACCCAAATCTGTCCTTGTTTTCGATGATCTCTAGTGGCTCTAACAACATTCCCTGCAGGTTTCTGCCCAACCCAGAACCAAGGCACCATCCTTTCCACAATATTTGCTTCACGACCATACCAGTGGTATTTGACAAGCGAGGAGTATACAGACTTGACCCTTCACCCACATATAGAGCATTTGCCACCTCAAAGGATCTGTATGAGCATTCCACAGCTTCGTCTCCAATGTCCACATAAGGTGTAGCGGAAGTTTGAGCTACCATCATGTCTTCTTCTCCTGAGATAATAATTATTTGGCCGTCCACCACAAATTTTAGCTTTTGGTGAAGAGAGGAAGGGACCGCTCCTGCCATATGAATCCATTGCCTTCCCAAAAGGCAACTATAAGATGGTGTAATGTCCATCACCTGGAATGTATATTAAAGGTACATGGACCAATCTGTATTGGAAGCTCTATATCTCCCATAACTTCTCTACGAGCTCCATCAAATGCCTTTACCACCATATTACTTGGCTTCATGTGAGATTCATCTATCGGCATCCTTGTCAAAGTAATCATCGGCATGATATTGATAGATGAGCCATTATCAATCAACACCCTACCAATTGTGATGCCTCTGCATTTTGCACTTATATGAAGAGCTTTAGTACTTCCTCTTCCTTCAGCTGGAATTTCATCGTCACTAAAGGATATGAAATTATCTACCACCAAATTGCTCACTAGATGGTCTATCTTTTCTACAGATACATCGTGCACCACATAAGCTTGATTCAACACCTTCAACAGTGCCTTCCTATGAGGTTCAGAGTTCAAGAGCAAAGACAATAATGAAATTCGAGCCGGCATCTTGTTTAATTGTTCTACCACACTGTACTCACTATGCTTAATGAGTCTCAAGAATTCACAAGCATCTTCGTCTGTTACCGGCCTTTGTCTATTCTCCTCAGGATCTGGGACTGGTGCCACTTCTTCTTCTCCCACTTTGGCCTTCTCTTTTCTTGCCTGTTGTAGCATCTCAGGGGTATAGCAACGTCCGCTACGTATCATCCCCCCAACTCCAGCTATATTGGCGGAATCAGGACTATCCACCATTAGTTCAACATTTGCTCCATCTTTGATTATTGCATCATACCCATACCTCCAAGGTACGGCTTTGTCACTCTTGTATGGGAATGGAGTTGGCACCTCTATCACCACCTTAGGCCCTTGAACTGATGGTGTAGGTTTCTCTTCATAAAGCACTTTCAATGGTTTTAAAACAAACTCCTTATCAGTGGCATGAACTCCTTCAACTTGAACTTCTTCATAGAACTCCACGCAAGATTCATCAATTAGTTGTTGCAACTTCCTTCTAAAATCCTCGCAATGCTGAACAGAGTGCCCTATTGCTCCACAATGGTATTTGCATGTCATTTTTCTATCATATTGCCCTTTATAAGAGCCTGCGACAAACATCACTGGTTGTAATAAGTCAGATTCCACCAGAATCTCAAACACCTTTTCTAATGGAGTTTTTATTTCGACAACAGTCCTCTTGATTGTACCTCTCCTTGGGTCCTCAACCGCGTTTACCGTTGTCCCAGCATGATCGGGCAATGGGTTTGCATTAACATCTGGCTCACCTTTCTTCCCAAAACTCAAAAGCCCAGCTTTAACAAGTGATTGGACTTTCACCTTCAGACCCATGCAATTCTCAATAGAATGACCAATATTGCCGTTATGATAGGCACATTTTGCATTGGGATCGTACCACTTTGGGTAAGGAGGTTTCAAGGGTTCTATATAAATAGGGGCAATGAGATGACCTTCCACCAACTTTGGGAATAGCTCAGCGTATGCCATGGGTATAGGGTCTATGGCGATATTTCGGCTAGGTCGGGTGTACCTCTGGTCATTAGGTGGGAAAGTGGGGTTTGTTGAGGTTGTAGGAGTTTGTCGATGGAAAACAGGTTGATAGGTGTTTTGGGGATGAGTTTGTGGGTAAGATTGAGAATAAGTGTAGTTTACTGAAGGTGGGTGAGGGGTATAAGGGTGACGCGAATTGTTTTGGACGGCTTGTGCATCTCCTTCCTTCTTCTTCAAGAATCCACCCTTCCTATTATCATTTACAGATGCTTCGATCTTACCGCTCTTGATGGCATTCTCAATAGCTTCACCTGTTAGCACCATATCTGCAAAGTTCTTAGTTATGCTGCTAAGCATACGTTCATAGTAAGGTGCCTTAAGAGTATTCAAAAAGAACATAGTAACTTCCTTTTCAGTTAAAGGAGGTTGAACTTGTGATGCCATGTCCCTCCATCGTTGGGCATATTCCTTGAAGCTCTCATCTTTCTTCTTTTCCATACCTTGGAGAGACAAGCGATCAGGGGCTACATCAGACACATGTTTGTATTGAGCTATAAAAGCCCTTGCCAATTCCGACCAAGAGGGAACTCTACTTCTTTCTAATTGGTTATACCACTTAGCAGCTGACCCAGTCAAGCTATCTTGAAATACATGAATCAATAGCTTGTCGTCCCATGCATATGCCGCCATCTTTCTACAGTACATGGTGAGATGATCTTTTGGGCACGATGTTCCATTGAATTTTTCAAATTCAGGCACTTTGAATTTTGGTGGAAGCACGACACCAGGTACCAAACACAACCTTTCAGCATCAACAGGTCCAAAATAGTCAACTCCTTCAACGGCATTTAGTCTTTCCTCTATCAAGCTCAGCTGAGCTTTAGTACCACTATATTCTTCTTTATGCCTCAACTTTTCTAATTCTGTGGGATCATCTAAATTTGGTACCTCCACTGGGTTTTGAACTTGTATCTGTAGAGGTGTGGGAGCTTTGACAGTACTTCCTTCAGGAACAAAAATAGGGTTGTCTCTCATGCTTTGTTGAGCCTCTTGGATAGACTCCTCTTGATTACCCTCTTCTCCTTTCCCTTAATCATGGCTTTTAGCAACTGGGTGATTTCACTCAATTGTCCCCTTATATCTGTATTTTCCCTTTCCAACTTCTCTATTCTGTTATTTTGATCTTCTTCCATTATACGAGCTTGGTACCTTGTGTGGTATTTATGGAGGGCAGACCGTCTAGTAGATTCAATTTTGACACCTTGAATGCCACAATTAAGTTGAAATTATTTTCAAGAAAAAACGTGCAAGGACTTAAAAGAATTCAAATATGTATTTTATTGATGGATGGAATTTTACAACCTAAATGCATAAAAAAAAAAAACTTGTCTCATAACAATCATTTAGCAAAACCAAAATCCTAAGACATCCATGAAGAAATCTAATGGTGCCACATGAGTCTTCTAACTGCACTATAATGGCCCTCTATCTCTTCCAACAATTGTAGCATCCTCTCTCCATGCTCGGTTATTGGGTTAACTCCAGGCTTCACCTCCCTTATTTCATCTTCGATTTGTTGGGCCCTATGAGCCACCCAATTAATCTGATGAAACATTGTCCATAGGAGGTGAGTCTTTCTTGAAGATTTTCCATTCATCTACTAAGGTTTGCATATTTTGGGCCACCTTCTGTCGATCTTCTTGGGCTTGATTGAGGACTCCTTGCAGTCGGATCTTCCATCGTATTATCTCCCTTTGAGCTTCATCAAGCTCATCCTCCTTCTTTTGTGCTTTCTCCTTGAGTCGTGCAATTTCTTCTTGGTTCTTCTGAGCTTCTTCCCGGTTCTTCTGAGCTTCTTCCTTTAGTCGTTTGTTTTCTTCCATCAGACGACTATTTTCAGACCTCGCGAACTTTTTCTTCAAGTAACTAATCTCATCTACCAACTTGTTCTTCTCTTGATGGACTTTTGAATATGCGTGATCTCTTTTTCCTATCCTCTCATCGGTCTCATGCTTGAACTTCTTGTACTCCCGTTCCAGATCCCTCTTTTCTTCTTCTAACTTCCTCTTGGCAATCTCTAAATCAATCATAGGGTCTCTGGGTGTAGGTTCTTCAAGAACTTCATCATCTTCTTCAGAAGGAATTTTGACATCCTTGGCTCGTCTAGCATGCCAAACAAAATACTCAGGCGTAACTTTATCGGTGAATATCCCTAGTTTTATTGCGAGAGGTGTCTTCCATGCTTTAACATCTTCTTCTATCTTTCTCAAAGCCCCTTTCTCTGAATAAGCATACTCTCGTTGACTGAGTCCATAAGTAGCTGGGATAAACTGCTCATATCCTAGTTGTCTTCGTACCATTAAAGGAGCATAAGATACGGTGCCCCATAATCCTAACAAAGGAACCCACCATTGTTCTCCACAACCATATAACATTGGTCCTCGTGGCATCCACGGCGCTGTCCAGACTATGTCTCGATTTGTGAGTTTACGCAAGGTAGCAACCCACTCCTTTTTTGTCTTTGGTTCAGGCCATTTATTTTCACAAAACTCCTTGATAGGGATGTGTTTAAAGTAGGGCTCTCGAAATTTGGCTTCTCTGTTTCTAAGATGACTCTTCATCCAGATGTACAATAATTGCATACATCCTGTGAAACGCCCGTCCCCCATTCGCCGACAATAATTCAAAGATCTAATGGTTTCAGTCAAAATAGCAGGGACAACATTTACCCCAAAATCAATCTGTTCCACAAAATCTGCAATTGTGATTTCAATATGCCCCAAGTATTTTGGGAAAATCACCATCCCATATAGAGCCAAAGCCATCAGTTTCATGCATTGTTTATCCTCTGCTTGTTGAGTATTCGACTTCGTAGGTAATCCCAGAGAGATAAATACCTTTCCCTTTCTGTCTTAACCTCTGATCAATTTCTTGCACATCAACACCAATCATCGCAGCCAACTTCTTGCGATAACTTGTCTTGTTCCTCCAATAGATTTTGTCTCCAACTGGCAATTTCGGATAAAGCAACTCTGAATATTCTTCTATTGTCGGCACCATGTCATTTTCATTAAACACAAAACACCGATAAGATGGATCCCAAAATTGTACCATAGCCCTGATCAAATCAACATCCACATCTACAAAGAGGAGTAAAGCCAAACCCCCATATTTGTTTTGGAATGTTTCTTTCTTCTCTTGATCCCAACTTCCCCAAATGCCAATTAACTCGGTGAAATCATTTTGTCTAAGATCAAGACGAACTTTTTCAGGAAGATTGGAGATGTAATCTTTAGGCAAGCAGTCACCGTCCCTTTGTTGGGCCTCTTCAGATAATAGCTTCACTTCACTGGAGGGTAAAGACTTAGCAGACTTCTTCTGGGAAAAATTCTCCATGGATGTAGATGGACTTTCAGTCTGTTAATCAATTGCTATGAGACAAGCCTCCTAAGAAATGCACAAAAACGTGAGAATGAAACAAAAAGAGATTTTATATATAAAAGTTTTCCTTCATGTGTTCTCTTAACATGTTTTTTTTTATATGTTGGGTTTGGTTAAAGAGCTAAAGGTTCTCAAATTGTTCCTCACTTGTCCATGCAGGACTAGTAAGGCACCCAATCCTCACCCATTATAGGTTACAAACGGAAAGGTTCAATCTGAGTGGGAGTATTTCGCTAGCCTATGTGGAGGTTATCACCTCACGAAAGCGTAGTTACTTTACTCCCTCCTAAAAAAGGAAGAGCCCGGGTTGAGGGCTTATGCAAATGCAAGTGTTGTGTGTGTTGAAGGAATGAATTAACATTTTTATTATACATTTTCCAAATACTTCTAGGCAAACTTAGACTAATCTTCAAACTAATCTTTGGCCTGACTCTCTATAGTCCCCAGTGGAGTCGCCAAGCTGTCATAACGTCTAGGTCCGTGAACCTAACCGCTAGACTTTAATATCAAGGAGTCGCCACCAACCATTCAAATCTAAGGTGTGATTGGTCACCTACTCTTGTCTAAGGATAAGGTATGGTCTATGTTCAAAGAATCTAGGGTTCGGGAGTACGGTTACGTGTGGGGAAGGATTAGCACCCCCACGACGCCCATTCTAAAATGGTACCACTTAGTTTTAAGTTTAGTCTAAATTTGCCTTTATGTTTGTATTAATTTTGATGATTAAATATTGGGAAATTTTCTAAGACTATTCCATCAATCTGGCTCAAGTCTTAGAAACTCCCCTCACCTCAAGATGTTCAAGGAGTACCAATCGACTTTCTTGAACTCCATCGTCGGATTGATTGAGTATATTATGGAATTCTTATCTTTAAATATTTTCTAATCTTATTCTTCTTATTGTATTGTTTTAATTCTATTATTTAATATTTTTAAAAATAAACATGACATATGGGTTATTAACAATTCTTCTTAAGTATTCCATCAATCTGGCTCAACCAAAGAAGAATCCTCTCACCTAGAAATTCCAAGGAGTACCAATTGACTTTCTTGGAGTTTCATCCTCAGCATATGTCACATTTACTTCTTTTATTACCTTATCATGGTATTATTTTATATCCTTTATTCTTAATTTATTATTTTAGTTTATTATTTATTATTATTATATCTATAAAATGAACATGAATTATGTTTTCTTGAAAATTCTCCTTAAGTATTCCATCAATCTGGCTCAACTCAAGAAGAATCCTCTCACCTAGAAAATCCAAGGAGTACCAATTGACTTTCTTGGAGTTTTATCCTCGGCGTAATCCATATTCATCTTTGATAACTAATTTTATTGTCTCCTTATTCAATCTTTATTCCATTTATTCTTATTTGCATTTTTTTAATTTAATTTATTTTATTATTTTATTTATCTAATATCTATCATACTAAACATACAAAATATAAAATATATCATACAAATTAAACTAAACAAATCATATCAACATACAAATTATTTATTCAACATATATTAATCAAATATTATCAAAATAATTAAATCATGCAAAGTAAATCGAATCACATTATACAATTCATGCGAATAAATCAATAATTAACCAATTCATATTAAACCCTTCAATCGTTATTAAATTAATTAACTAAGGTAAATTATTTTTTTATCACAAATCAAATTATTTAAACCAATTTTTATCCATATTACACATTATCTTATACAACCAAAACGATCAAGTTAGATATTAGTATCGAATTATTAATCTGCTAAATTACTAAAACACATGCAAATACTTATCAATTTAATATATATATATATATATATATTATGCAAATTACTAATTAATTAGTTAACTTTATCATTAATTTAAACAAACCTGCACTTGTCTTTATTTCCTTCTCTTTACTTTGCTGTAGCAGTCCACGTCTCAAGCAAATTGTAGTAAAATCAGCTTCCACGTGATGATGATAATGTTGGTGCAGATGTGGTGATGATTTACGACTGGAACGGCAACAAGGGACGCCTAGCGATGGTGTAGAAAATGCAGCTGGTGAGGAAACAGTGATACGATGCTGCTAGCAGCGGACAAGCATGCAGGGCAAGCGATGGTGATGCAGTAATTGGTGACAATCGGTGCAGTAAGAGCAAGAGACCGGTGAAGCAATTGAGGCGGCAGCGTCGATACGCAACAAAAGGGTCTCGGTTCAAATGACAGAGACAAGATGCTTGAGTGATTTGCTGGTACAAGCTGATCGCAACTGGGAGCAAGGAAGTGCGGCAATAGATGCAGTGAAGGTGATGGTGAAGCTAACGGAACCTCAGCGTCGGACAACAAAGTGGGAGGAGAGGATGGCGTTGACTGAAACCAGAGACTGTGATCGGTGCAGTATTGCAGTAGACTCAGGACGTCGTAAAGCAAGGAATCGGGAAGTAGCTTCGCAGCGATGGAGGTTGGTGCAAGTACCGACAGCAAAGGGAACAGTACTAGGCAAGCAAATGGAACCGGGGAACCGTTCAACAAGCAGCTAAGGTGGCGTGACTTCTGATTCTTGGCAGCAGCTTGAAGTGCAGCGTGAAGATGAGGATAAGCAGATGAGCAGGAAAGCAAGGATTAGTAGAGAAGCTTGATGGTAACGACGTGAGGTGATGTGCGACGATGATGATGATGGCTGATGAAGATTGCAAGGATGGCGATGATGATGGTGCGTCGGGCTGACTTATGGTGTGGCTGGGCAAAGACGATGGTGGAGGCTGAGTAGCGATGGTGATGGTGCACAAGGATGCTGGGATGGGCGATGCAGATGCCTTAGAGAGAGGCCTCGTCTTCTTTCTCCTCCCTGTGAGAATGGCAGTGTCTTCCTTTTATAGTCAAAGGAATATTAGAGTTTAAATACAACCACACTACTTTAGTTTTTATCCCTTTTTTTTTTATTTTTTTTACTTTATGTTAATCCTAATTATCTATCAAATTCCTATTCTAATATAACTCTACTAGTCTAAATTTAATCTAATAATATCTCTTCTAACTAATTAATTAATAAATCCTAATTTAAATAGTTAGCTTATTTTAAAATTTTTATTTATTTTTCTTTCTTCTTTTAATTTATTAATTATTCCTAAACCCTATTTATTTTTAATTTCCTAATTGATATTAATTCTAAATCTAAAACTTCTGATTAATTCTAACCTAATTCTAAATTGTTAAATTAAAATACAATTTTTACCCAACCCAATTAATTATTTACAAATTAAGACCTCGGACAAAATAAGGTGTCTACACTATAGAATCTCATCCTCGGGAGATTTGCACTTATTTTGGAATTTCATGAATGCAAATGATGCAAACAAAATAGATATGATGTACATGAGAAATATATTATTTTATTATCTTTTATATTTATATTATTGCTTTTGTAATTTATTTATATTTATAAAATTTTATTTTTATTGAAAAATTATACTAAATATTCCAATACGCTGGTAACATTTAGCATATTTCTCTCACCTAGAGATCAGTTAGGAATCACTACTTGTGAATTCCGTAACATCTCATCATCGAAAATTATGTATATCATGTTTATTTATCTTTAATTATTATTATTTTTTTTATCTTCATTGCTATTGTTATTATTTATTCCAAAAGATTAATTGTAGCAATTTTATATTCTTGTTTACTTATTTGGTTAAAATTTTTATTTATTATTTATTTTTAATATTAATTTATGTCATAAATGTTAATTTTATTAAAAATCTTAATATCGAGATAAAATTACTTGAATATCCCAATACGCTGGTAATATTCAAATATTTCATTTCGACCCTAAGGATTATCAAAGAATCACTACTTGTGATTTCTAAGAAATCCTATCATCGGAGATCCTTTTATATTTAAGATGTGTATTTATTTATTTATTTTAATTCCTAAATATTTACCTATTTAAAAGCCTTTTTTTATTTCTATTCACTTCATATTTACCTATTTTTTATATTATTATTTTTATTACCATCTTTATATTTATTTTTTTATACTAAGAAATCTTATTAATATTTTCTTTATATCGAAATAAAATCACTTAAATGTCCCAATACGTTGGTGACATTAAAGATTTTATCCCGATCTAAGGATTATCAAAGAATCGCTACTTGGGATTTCTAAGAAATCCTATCATCGGAAATCCCTTTAAAATTTTATATATTTTCTTTATTAATTTCATTTATTTTAGTATTTTATAGAATTTTCTTTTCATATTTAGAATTTATATTTTGTTGGTTTATTTTTCATTTACTTTTATCTCCTTAAAGTTATTGATTTTACATTTTTTTATTATATATCTTTATATTTATATGATAATTCGATATCGAGATAAAATCAATTATATGTTCCAATACACTGGTAACATCCAATAATTTTTCTCGATCCTAAAGATTATCAAAGAATCACTACTTGTGATTTTCTTCGAAATCTTATTCTCGGAAATTCAAATTTATTATTTGCATTTATCTTTTTGTTTATCTATTTTCATTGTTTATTATTCATTTAGTTAAAAAAAAAAAACTCTTCTAATAACATTAAAGTTTATGTATGAAATTTCTTTCAATATACAAACGGATTCTTTTAATAATAAAAAAAGTACATAAAGTTTTTTATCAACCTTTTATACGTACAAACACATAAAGACCTTTGTTGTTTTACTTTACTTTTTATATATCATTACTATTATATTTTTTATGGCATAGATAAACGAAAACAAAGTCTGCAAGTGGGGAATGTACCTTAAGAAGACCAAAATGTTTACACCTTCCCTTTTTCTAGCAGAGCTCGACAAAAGCAATGATGATGATGCACGTGCAGCGATGAAGATGATGCAATAAGGTATGGAGCAGCGTAGTGGATAGGAACGCAAGCAGACCAGGAAAAGCAGGGGCTGGTGCACATAACAGAATAGGGGGCGGTGGCAGACGTGGGCAGTACAAGAGGCTGCTGGCTCAATTGTAAAAAACTTTGTTCTCTTTTTTTTTTTTTGCTCTCCAGATCGTGTATCCTCGTATGTCTCCCACTTTTCTTGTCGTTTTGGCCTTGTCTCGATCACACAACAGATGCAGCGGCGATGACCACAAGTAACAAATGCAACGGCGATGACCAAGGTAAGGTAGGGTGCGGACAAGCAACAGGGAAGGACAGCAGCGTGTGGCGCGATGCTATAGAAGGTGCACCAACTCAGGGAGCAGTAGCTTGCTTCGGCTTTGTGGTGCAGAACGTGAGCAGCTGGAGCAATTGGCCACAATGCAGGAGCTGGGATGCAATGGTTACGGGGCAGCAGCAAGATAGTAGAACAGCACGGCAAGGACTTCTTGGCAGGATCGACAGCAGCTTACAGTGAGGAGTGATGACTAGGCAATGGTGGTAGTGATGATATGAGGAAGATGATGCAAAACAAGGGGCGATGAAGTCTTCAACTCAAGGATGGCAATGATGCCAAGTAGTGAGGACGCAGTAGCAGCAGTAACCGGGATGCAGCAGTGATGATGGTTGAGATGTAGAAGACGCAGACAATAAGGATGATGTTGGCGGATGGCAGCTTTGGTGACTAAGAGCAGTAGAAATTTTTTTAGGGTTTTTCTTTTCCTTTTTGTGTATCCTTTTTTTCTCTCTCCAAAACCTAGCAGACCCCCCTTTTAAAATAAAAAAATCCCTCCTAAAACCGTGTAAACCCTCTTTTATTTAAGAAAGAAAAATTTTGATTTTAATGTATTGATCCCAAAATCATGGGATCTTTATTTTATCATTTATTTTTGTTTGACCCTTTTAATTTGTTTCCTTTTCATTTTTTTTACTTTAGGCAATGAATTTTCATATTTAATTTCACCTTAATTATCCCTTTCATTATTATTATTCTTTTATTTTTTATTTTATTTTTTTTTTAATTTTTAATTTTTTTTATTTTGAAACTGCTCGAACAAAATTAGGTGTCTACAATAATAAAAATAATAAAAGCTTTTGTAGAACACAAAACCCATATTTCATTATTTGGGCTGGTTGTTTAGATAATAATTATAAATAAATATGTCCAAGAGTGGGATTGTCCATTAAAATCCAAAAGCTCATCCAATTTTTATGAAAGTCTGGACAAAAATATTAGGATTTATATATGATGCACTGACAGTATATAGTTTCTATACACTGTCAATGCACAAAAGGTTGACACCTCATCAATAGGCCCTTATGAGCAAATTAAAAAAATTAATTTATATTTTCTTTTAAGGGCTTGACATATTTTTTATTTTGCAAATTGATGAGGTGTTAACCTCTGATACATTGACAGCGTATAGAAACTATATTGTAAAAGTGTTAAAACAGAACGATATATATTTTACAACAGAGTACATAATATATATACAAAACGTTTTGTAATAAGAGTATAAAAAAGAATGGTAAATATAACTAAGAAGGAAAGCTGCCATTATTTTGCTTTTTTGATTCTCTCCAACAGCTCTTTGTTTCCTTGATTCTCTCCAATGGCTCTTTCTAGCAATTAATCTCCAGATTTGATTTGCAAAATATCTGTTCTCTAACAGCCTCCCTCAAGCTAGAATGCATGAATGCAGCTAGCTTGCAACTGAAACAGGAATTCCCATTTTTGCAAAATATCTGTTCTTCATTAGCCTCCCTCAAGGTGGAATGCATCAACATCGCAAAGTCTGATTGCATGGAAAAGACAGTGAAACTGCTCATGTTCGAGAGCTTTAGTGAATGCATCAGCGAGTTGGTTGTGAGATGGTACATGAACAAGATTTAATAGTTTGGCTTGGAACTTAAGCCTGACATAGTGACAGTCCACTTCAATGTGTTTGATCCGTTCGTGAAATACAGGGTTGGAAGCAATGTGGATGGCGGCCTTGTTGTCGCAAAACAAGTTTATCGGTCATGGAACTTGTATGAACATATTTTGAGCAAATTATCTAGCCAAACGATTTCCTTAGTTGTCTTGGCCATTGCGCGATACTCTGCTTCTGCAGAAGACAAGGAAACTATAGTTTGTTTCTTTAAGCGCCAAGTTACAGGTGCAGTGCTAATGAAAGTGACAAATCCTGTTACTGACCGCCGTGAGGTGGGGCAAGCACTCCAATCTGTCACAATAGGCGGTTAGTGTTAGCTGATTGTTCATGGGATAGAAAATTCCCTTGCCTAGCGTGGAGCCAATGTAACGAGCTATGCGGAGTGCCATGTCCATATGAATTTGCCAAGGTTGCTGTAGGAATTGGCTAAGCAAATGCACTACATACATCAAGTCTGGTCTAGTGAGAGTCAAGTAGGATAATCTCCCAATTAATTGACGATATGCAGTACTGTCTTCCACCAGTGCTCCAGAGTTAGATGAGATTCCATGTTGTTGTGGGATAGGAGTAGCAACTGATTTGGCTTCTTCAAGTCCTAGTTCAACCACAATGTCACTTGCATATTTTCTTTGTGATATTCTGATCCCTTCATGATCCCATGTTACTTCTAGGCCAAGAAAGTAATGAAGTGGTCCTAAGTCTTTGATGTTGAAGCAGCTTTGTAGATACTTCTTGAATTGTTCACATTTCTTCGAGTTGTTTCCAGCAACAATAAGATCATCTACATAAACAAGAACAACCAATTTAGCACTTTCACTACTTAGAGTAAACAGAGAGTTGTCAGAAAACTTTATTTCAAACCATATTTGAGTAAAGCTTCTGAAAGTTTCCCAAACCATTGTCACGAGGCTTGCTTAAGCCCATACAATGATTTATGAAGTTTACAAACCAACCCCTTTTCTTCACCCCCTAGCCCTTGAGGTATTTTCATATATACTTCCTCATCAAGGTCGCCATTAAGGAATGCATTATTGACATCTAGTTTATGTAATTCCTTATTTAATGGCTGCTATGGCAAGTAGGCATTTGACTGTTGCAAACTTGGCTATGGGGGCAAAGGTTTCGTTGTAGTCTAGTCCTAGCACTTGACTATATCCCTTTGCAACAAGGCGTGCTTTGTGTCGCTCGATAGATCCATCTGGGTTGTACTTGATCTTGTAAACCCATTTGGAACCTATTGCCTTCTTCCCCTTTGGTAGTAGACAATGCTCCAAGTCTTGTTGTTAGCTAAATTCTCCAATTCTTTATTCATTGCTTGTTGCCACCATGGATCTTGGGATGCTTCCTCAAAGCTTGTAGGTTCGACACTTGATCTTGCAAAAAGAATTGGATTTGTTATTAACTCTTGCTTTAATGTCGCAAGTTGATCCCTTACTATTATCAATGAGGGCATTTTGTTTGGAATTTGCTTTGCAGTGTCCGATGAAGTTGCGTGATTGAGAACATAATCATTGTATCATGTGGGAAGTTTCCTCTCCTTGTGACTCTGCCTTGTTCGATGATCATATGGTCATTGCTGCACTTTCCGTTTCCGGCATCTCATGATTTGGTTGACTTTCCATCAAATTTGTCTCTTGTCCCAAATCTTCTTCCTCTAATCCAAGATCTTCATCATGGTTAAGCAAATTTTCTTCAACATGTGACTCCCTTGATGATGGGAGGATCGAGGTTGGTGGATTTGTTAAGTTTGTGGCCCTTTCTTAGAATGGGAATGTATCTTCGTAGAAGATTACATCTCTTGATTCATAAAGTCGTTGAGTCTCCATTTCCATTACTTTGTACCCCTTTTTTCTTGAACTGTAACCCAAGAAAACACATTTCCTAGCCCTTGCCGCAAATTTGTCCAAAGGTTTAGGTTTAACAAAAATATAACATAAACAGCCAAAAACACGAAGGTGATCATAACTTGGTTTTTCTTTAAAAAGTATTTCGTAAGGAGTTTTACCATTCAATCTTGAAGAAGGTTGAATATTTACTAGGTGTGCTGCAGTCATTACGCATTCTCTCCAGTATTCCAAAGGCAAATTGGATTGAAATCGCAACGCACGAGCTACTTCAAGCAAATGCTTATGCTTTCGTTCAACTACACCATTTTGTTGTGGGGTGTGTGTGCATGACGTTTGATGTAGCATTCCTTGTTCAAGAATGAAGCCTTGGAATTCTTTGGCTTGTTCAAGTTCTCCTACATTGTCACTCCTCACCTTCTTGACCTGTCTATTGAACTGCATTTGAATCATTTTCACAAAATGTTTAAATAAAGTCGGTGCTTCCCCTTTTGTTTTCATTAAATAAACCCAAGTGCAACGTGAGCAATCATCAACAATGGTGAGAAAATAATGTGCTCCAGTGTGTGCTAATTTTATAAGGGCCCCATGTGTCCAAGTGAACAAGATCAAAAACTTCCTTTGATTTATTATTACTAATTTGAAAAGGATGTCTAGTCTGTCGAGCTTTATGACAAGCATCACAAGGTTTAGACCTTTTATTTTCATCTACTACATTAATATCAAAAATAGACTTTAGTTTTTGAAATGGAATATGTCTTAATCTTTGATGGAGGATCTCAACACATGTACTTCCTTTGGCAAGATTAACCTCAACTCTTGCATCTTTATTGAGGTAATATAAACCTCCTTGTAATTTACCCCTTCCAATCATCCTCTTGGTTGTGAGGTCCTGCATGTAAAATTCATTAGGCAAAAAAACAATACAACAATTCAATTCACGTGTTAATTTGCTCAAGACATAAGGTTACAGTTGAAGTTGGGAATGCATAAGACATTATTTAAGTGGATTTTCTCATCTACCTCAACCTTACCCATAGCACTTGTTATGGACTTATCTCCATTTGGTAATGTAACATAAAAAGATTTTTCTAACTTAGAATTAGATTTTAATAGTGTGGGATCTGACACGATATGGTGAGATGCTCCACTGTCTAATATCTAATCTAATTGTTTAGAAGTGAGTTTAGTTACATTACCGACTAGATTTACCGTTGGCGTTCCCTTTTGAGCATTGAGCAAGGCGATCAACTATTCAAACTGTTTCTGTGTGATTGTGTCTGACGAGTTGCTGAGTGAGGGCTGAGTGTCCTCTTCATTTTTTGTTCTGTCAATGCCATGTTTGCTGCAATTTTCCCTTTCTTTCCTTTCCAATGGACTGGGTAGCCTATTATCTCAAAACGGTTATCCTTTATGTGGCCAAGCTTTTTGCAATGATCACATCTGGGTTTTCTGTTTTGTCCTCTGTAGTTGTCTATGCTTACTTTAAATGCTGCATTTTCAAATGAAGGTGGAGATCGTCCTATGGTTATCTCCTCTGATGCTAGAAAGGAATATGCACTTGACAATGATGGTAAGGGGTCTTTGCATAGTAAGTTTGATCTAACAACATTGTAAGTCGTTCAAGCCAATCAAAAACTGATGTAGTCTTTCCTCTTCTTTTTCTTTGGCTATCACACCACACGTACAGCCTATGCATCCATTCTTGTGAGGTCTACAAAACCTCCAAGTTGCTCCCAAAGGCTCTTCATCTTAGCATAGTAGAGGGATATGGTCATATCTCCTTGTCTTGTGTTGACAATTTCCCTCTTAATTTCTTGTATTCGTGGTCCACTGCCTTGTGAGAACCGCTCTTCCAACTCTTTCCACATTCCATACGCCGTATCATGATAGACAACGCTTTCATGTAGTTCTTCATTGAGCGAATTTAAGATCCAAGACATTGTCATAGAGTTGCAAGTAATCCAGTCCTCTTCGTCTGGATCCCCGATCGGTGGCTTTTGCAATGTGCCGTCCACAAATCCCACCTTATGCTTAGACACTAATGCATTCAGAACTGATCGTCACCATGTAGAATAATTGGTCCCTTTAAGTGGATGAGACACAATTAAATCTCCAGGTCGATCTGAAGCACTCAATTGATAATGTGCTAGTTTTGCATTCTTATTTGTTGCTGGTCTACTCATGGTGGTAGAACTTTCTGTCAACATGTTGCTTCAAGCCGAGAATGCTTCAAATGTTTGCGTTGCAAATTGAACGTGCTCTTGATACCATGTAAAAGTGTTAAAACAGAACATATATATTTTACAACAGAGTACATAGTATATATACAAAACGTTTTGTAATGAGAGTATAAACAAGAATGGTAAATATAACTAAGAAGGAAAGCTGCCATTATTTTGCTTCCTTGATTCTCTCCAATGGCTCTTTGTTTCCTTGATTCTCTCCAATGGCTCTTTCTAGCAATTAATCTCCATATTTGATTTGCAAAATATCTGTTCTTTAACATATACATTGTCAGTGCGTCATATACAAACCTAAATATTAAATCTAATAAACAAATTTAGACAAAAATTTTAAGCCAATAAAATTTCAAGCTGCGACTGGACTTAACCCTTTGAAACACACGTCCGACCCAGCCGGTCTTTAAGTGTTTTCTCAGCCATGTTGCTCTTTGTCATTTTGCACAAAGTTTAAGAGAACAGTGATAAGGTTATTTGGCTTAAGATTGGATTAATTATTTGGCAATGCTATTGTTTTGGTTGGTCCTTCGAAAAAATTAATTATTTGGTATTGCTATTGTATTGGTTGGTCAGAATAAATTAAATGCGTATTCAGCAAATGCAAAAGTAAGGGCTTGTCAATTTAGAAAGTTGGGAATAATTTGGGACACTCTAAGGAATTTCTTACGAAGTATGTCCTTAAGGCTTATGAAATGAAGATGATACTGATTTGGATTTTGGGTTTTCCAGATCATTACGATGATAATATGCTTTGCCATCTTAGCCTTTCAAGAGTTGCAGATAAATGTTCATCTGCTGCATTAGCTGGTGAGTGACGGAATTAAATTAAATGCTTTTTACTAAGATTCAAGTAATTGCTTACTTTGCTTTGCTTTATTTATTGTTGAATTTGATAATCAGTGTTAGACTCACTGGTGGTTCCTCTTCAAAAGAATTAATTTTAAGTAAAAGCAGGATGCTGTGAAACAGGAAGTAGATCAAAATGAAGATACGTGATAATTCTATAATTTATAGAATCATCATGAATTTAATGATATAAGTTATCTCTAAATTATTATTATTAGATTAAAATCCCTCATTTATCTATTAAATTTCTCTCAATGATGACTCCAATTCATAAAGAAGTCAAAGATGTGAAGGACTTTAGTTCCAAATTCCATTCAAACATAAGACTTTGTTGATAAAGCTTCATGCATGGATATCTCTTCTTGCTGCCAAGAAAGATAAATTGTTGTAATTATCTTTTATGAAGATAAATTATCAAGATGGACTTCTTGCTAAGGATAGGGATAAACAAGAGAGTTATAAAGATAAATT
The DNA here is from genome assembly GCA_031772115.1 of Heritiera littoralis. Classification (NCBI taxonomy): domain Eukaryota; kingdom Viridiplantae; phylum Streptophyta; class Magnoliopsida; order Malvales; family Malvaceae; genus Heritiera; species Heritiera littoralis. Next base: position 3,296,532 of record JAPDPK010000052.1, on the reverse strand, counting down.
TTCTTTGAAGATAAAGATCAAGCCTTATCAGCCAAGATTTTGAGCTAATCATCATCACCACTGCCTCTATAAATATCCAGCTTCAGCCCCATGAAAAAGCATGCAATCCCACTAGAGGATATAGAGTAGTTTAGTTTTATTCTCTTTGTTTTAGTTTTCAAGTTTTCATCTAAGTTTCTTTTGGTTTTTATTTTGTAATATTTTAGAAGTTTTGATTTAAATAAAGATTTTCACTTTCTTGCTACTTTTATTTCAGAAATACTAGTGTTTTGGTTAAAAATTTCTTTTGATCATTTGAATAAAATTAGGATGTGTAATTTTAGTACTTAGTAAACAACTCACAATTTCAATCCCCACGGAAACGATATTGTACTTATCACTTTATTACTTGCTACGGTCCGTATACTTGCGGTACACTCATTGAAAATTCAATAACAAGTGTTTGGCGCCGTTGCTAGGCATTGAAGGATTTGTTTTGCTGATATCAATATCAAACATACCTAGTTTTAATTCAAATATTTTTTATTTTTTCCTCCTTCTTATTACTAATATCTTCTCTTGTTTTTCTTACGAGGTACATCGGCCTAGTGCATGAGCCGAGCAAGGAGTGGTGAATTGGCTCCTCTTGACCTCGAAATTGAAAGGACCTTACGAAGAATCAAGAAGGAGAACCAAGAAGACTTTGTTGAAACAAATATCATGGAAGAAGCAGATACCAAGGCTCTTTGAGATTATGCAATGCCTACGGTAAATGGATTCGAGATGAGCATAAGAAATCCAATTATTCAAGCAAATAATTTCGAGATCAAACCGACCATCATCCAAATGATCCAAACTTTTGTACAGTTTGGGGGTTCAATCAATGATGATCCTAATGCTCATCTAAAACATTTTTTACAAATTTGCTACACTTTTAAGAATAATGGTATCTTTGATGCTGCAATAAGACTAAGATTATTTCCTTTTTCTCTCAGGGACAAGGCGATGGACTGTTGAACTCATTGGCACCAGGATCAATCACAACATGGAAGGATTTAGTCCAGAAGTTCTTGGCAAATTCTTCCCACCAACCAAAAAGCTGAGATGAGGAACGACATCACCACTTTCATGCAACACGATTCAGAGTCACTTTATGAAGCATGGAAGAGGTACAAAGAGCTCTTGAAAATGTGTCCTCATCATTCCAAATTGGTTGCAAGTGCATATTCTACAATGGGTTGAAAGGTCAGACCAGAACTACTATAGACACAGCTACAGGTGGTGCACTAATGAGCAAGTCTATAGATGATGCCTACAACTTCATAGAAGACATGGCTGCAAACAGTTATCAATGGTCAATTGAGAGGCTTACACCAAAGAGAACAGCAAGTATGTATGAGATAGATGCACTCATCGCCCTTACCTTTCAAATCTCAGCGTTAACCAAAAAGGTTGATTCTCTTGGAATCAATCAACAACCCAACCCAATCCATTACACTCAAATCCCTTTTGTAAACTGTGATAATTGTGGGGGTAATCACTCTAGGGATAGGTGTCCTATTCGAGCCGAACAAGTCCTATATGTTTCCCATCCAAATAGGAACCATAACCCATCCTTAAACACCTACAACCTTGGCTAGAGAAATCACCCAAATTTGTCTTGGAACAATAATCAAGGGTAATCATCTAACCCAAAACCTACCTATCCTCTTGGTTTCCATACTCAACCACCACCACCACCACTTCCGCATAATCCTCTACCACAAGTCCCACTATAAGAAAAGAAGCATTCCTTAGAATAGGTGTTCACCACTATCTTACAAAACCAAGTAGCTTCTATAAAAAACGTTGAAATTTAGGTAGGTTAGATTGCCAATGCCATTAGTAACTGTCCTCAAGGTACCTTGCCTAGCAATACTGAACCTAATCCAAGAAGGGAAGGTAAAGAGCACTGTAAATCAATCACCTTAAGGAAGGGTAAAGAAGTGGGTTACATACCTAAGGAATCATAGGAAGATGTTAGAGTTGAAGTACAGGCAGAAGAAAAAGATAAGCTACAAAAGAACATTGAGCAGACTTCATCTCAATCTGGTAAGACCATTAAATCACCTCCTCAACCTATCCCTTTTCCTCAAAGATTCAAGCAAAAGAAGACAGATAGGCAGTTTGCTAAGTTCCTAAGGTATTCAAAAAGCTCCACATCAACATCCCTTTCTCTGATGCATTGGAGCAAATGCCAATTTATGCCAATTTCATGAAGGACATCATCTCCAAGAAAAGGCAAATTGAGGATTTTGAAACTGTTGCTCTTACTAGGAGTGTAACACCAACACCATTTTGCAAAGGAACTTACCACCTAAGCTTGAAGATCCAGGGAGTTTTACTATTCCTTGCACTATTGGTAACTTATTTTTTGATAAAGCTTTATGTGATTTAGGTGCAAGTATTAATTTAATGCCTTTTCTATTTTTAGAAAACTTGGACTACAAGAAACTTGGACTAGGAGAGACTAAACCAACCAAGATAACACTCCAGTTAGCAAACCGGTCTCTCAAGTATCCAAGAGGCATTATTAAGGATGTGCTAGTGAAGGTTGACAAATTTGTCTTTCCAGCTGATTTTGTGGTGTTGGATATGGAGGAAGATCGTGAAGTCCTAATTATCCTTGAGAGGCCCTTTCTGGCAACTAATAAGGCTCTTATTGATGTGCAAAAAGGAGAGCTCACCATGCAGGTCAATGATCAAGAGGTAATATTTAATCTTTTTTCTACAATTAAATTCCCATGTGAGACTGATGATTGTTTTAAAGTGAATGAAGAAGAGAGTATAGTTCAGGGAATATTCGTCAATCAACAACCAATGGACACCATAGAAGCAATTCTTGATGAAGAGATGTCCAATTGTTCTGAGGTAAAAGTTGTGACGATTCCCAACAGACAATTTGAAAGGTTAGGTGCTTCTGGATTTTCACCTCTCAAGTCATCGATTGAAACACCTCCAACTTTATAACTCAAACCTTTACCTCCTCATTTAAGGTATGCTTATCTAAGTGAGTCTTCTTCTTTACCAGTTTTTATTTCTTCTGCTCTAACTAATGAACAAGAAGAAAAGTGTTGAGTGTCTTGAAGGAGCACAAGAAAGCATTGGGATGGACCATAGCTGATATCAAGGGAATAAGCCCATCCATATGCATGCACAAGATTCTGTTGGAGGAAAATCACAAGGCCACTATTGAGCACCAACGAAGGTTAAACCCAACCATGAAGAGATAGTGAAGAAAGAGATTATCAAGTGGTTGGACGCGGGTATGATATACTCGATTTCAGATAGTTCATGGGTTAGTCCTATCTAGTGTGTGCCAAAAAAGGGAGGAATGACTGTGGTATCTAACGAAAATAATAAGCTCATTCCTACCAGAACAGTCACTAGTTGGAGAGTGTGCATGGACTACCGTAAGCTCAACAAGGCCACTAGAAAGGATCACTTTCCTTTGCCATTCATCGATCAGATGCTTGATAGACTAGCCGGCATGAATTCCATTGCCTATTGGATGGGTATTCCGGTACAACCAGATTTCCATTGCTCCAGAAGATCAAGAGAAGACCACATTCACTTGTCCATATGGAACTGTGGAAATAAAAGGAGAGTTTTCTAAGGAACCATTTAAGGTTAACGATCAAAGATTGAAACATTACTGGGGAGGAGTGATCGATCATCAAAAAATCAATCACTTATCTTAATGATCCAGCTTGAAATCAACCGTGGTAGTCAAGCCGAAGACTATAACTCAAGCGCTTCTGGGGAGGCAACCCCAGCTTTCTATCTTTTCCTCTTAATATTATTTCTTTAAATAAATAACTTATTTTTTTTTTACTTATTATATTTTTTTTCTTTTTCTTGATTTATAGGGCATAACCTAAATTTGGGAAAACTAAAAAGAGCTTGATAAAAGATGACTTTATAAAGCGGTATGGACAGTAAGCTTGAGCGTGTGGCATAAGCAAGAGATGTTGTGGCTGTACATATGCCTTTTTCATGGTGTAAGCATGTGGCAATTTAATCTCAAGTCAGGGGAGTATTTCTTTCTCATTCCTATTTTTCGTTTTTATATATTAAGGACAATGTATGTTTCAAGTTGGGGGGGAAGAGAAAAATTTTTTTCGAAAATTGAGCAAAAAGTTTGTGCTTTAAAATGGTTTTTACCTTAAAGTGATTATATACTTACTTGATAATTCCTTGATATTTGACCATGGATTGAAAATGTTATAGCAAGATGAAATTCATGAGAATGTGCAAAGTATGTGAATGAATTCTTTAGTGAATTACCTTTTTGATTGAGATTTTTCCAAAAATTAAATGCACCATGTTTCTATCATTAAAGTCATGCATATTTGGAGAAAATTTATATGAATAGGAATAAACAGTAATCTTTAAAGTTTGTTACTTTTCTAGAATTTGTTTTATCATCTCTTAAGGTGAAATCCTAGAACACACTTAGCTAAAGAGGTGATTTAGGCCATCTTTGGACCGTTTGAGCTTTTCAAGACTACCATGATATATTTTATTCTTAGTCACCCAATTTAAGCTTAAATAGACCCTCTCTCTTGTTTTACCTACATTAAGAATTAGCCTAGCCTATAAAAAAATTCCCATACCCCATTATATGCATGAGGACTATGTCAAGATGTATTTAGAGCTACGCATATATGGAAGAAAGGGTGAAATTCAAAAAAAAAAGTTGGAGAAAAAAAAAAGAAATTCAAAAAAAAATCAATTTGGGGGAATTATTTGAAAGCTCTTAAAAAGTCCAAGAAAAAGAATGCATGATTAGGGGTTGAGCCAAAAAATCTTGTTTCTCCTACCTATTACCCTAGCCATACATTACAAGCTTATAAAGTCCTACTGATCTTTGGCTATGTGTGTCTACATTAGTGGAGAGAAGATAAGAAAAGCAAACTTATGGAAGATAACTATTCTTTGAGATCTTTTGTTATGTTCATGTTTGTATAAATTTATTCGGATTGCATGCACTAAAATGAAGAAACATTTACACACACACACGAAAAAATTGAATTGATACTCTCTTTTGAATGAGTTTATATATATTTAGCTAATGTTTATGGATTTTCATGGAGTTGTAATGTTTTCAAAGTCTTTAAGGAAATTAAAGGGAAAACATTCTTGCAAGTGTATTTGACCTCTAGGTACATTTCTTTTTGAATTTTATTTTGCTCGAGGACAAGCAAAAATTCAAGTTTAGGGGTGTGATAATTCTATAATTTATAGAATTATCATGAATTTAATGATATAATTTATCTCTAAATTATTATTATTAGATTAAAATCTCTCATTTATCTATTAAATTTTTCTCAATGATGACTCCAATTCATAAAGAAGTCAAAGATGTGAAGGACTTTAGTTCCATATCTCTTCTTGCTGCCAAGAAAGATAAATTGTTGTAATTATCTTTTATATCTCTTCTTGCTGCCAAGAAAGATAAATTATAATTATCTTTTATGAAGATAAATTATCAAGATGGACTTCTTGCTAAGGATAGGAATAAACAAGAGAGTTGATAAAGATAAATTTTCTTTGAAGATAAAGATCAAGCCTTATCAGCCAAGATTTTGAGCTAATAATCATCACCATTGCCTCTATAAATAGCCAGCTTCAGCACCATGAAAGAGCATGCAATCCCACTAGAGGATATAAAGTAGTTTAGCTTTATTCTCTTTGTTTTAGTTTTCAAGTTTTCATCTAAATTTCTTTCGGTTTTTATTTTGGAATATTTTAGATGTTTTGATTTAAATAAAGATTTTCACTTTCTTGCTACTTCTATTTCAGAAATACTAGTGTTTTGATTAAAAATTTCTTTTGATCATTTGAATAAATTTAGGGTGTGAAATTTTAGTACTTAATAAACAACTCACAATTTCAATCCTCATGGGAACAATCTTGTACTTATTACTTTATTACTTGCTACGGTCCGTATACTTGCGGTACACTCATCGAAAATTCGATAACAATATGACCCGTTGTGCCCTAAGCGCAATTGCATTGTTGATTGAATTAGGTTTGCCTTGTGCAAATGAATTCTTGAATAGAGTAGATGAGAGTGCAGTTTTTGGGCTTACAGTGTGTACGCAAATGTTGTTATTTTGTACCTGGTAAGATTGCATCATGAAGTTGAAGAAGCTGACGAGTGAAATTTCAAAATCTCCACAGTTTGTTAGGTTGAGTGATAGGAGTTTGATGTTTCTTAAGTAAAGTCTCAAGTTCGAGCTTTATGAATGGAGAAAACAGCGTTAAAAGAGCTCCCCATTTGAGGTCCAACAATACCTTGATTCCAAATTAGTCGGGTTTAAAGTGACTTTTAATATATCGAAAAATTTCAATAAGATGAGGCCTTGAGACTTTGAGATCTCAGGTTCGAGTCTCACCAAGTATGAGCTTGAGTTAATGTAGTTATTTACTAGTTTGTTATAGTTATTTACTTGTTTACCTAGTTTGAGTAATATGATTTTTATAGTTACCTGTTCATGGAATGTAATATGCTGATTGTGATTATAATTTCTAATGAAAATGTACTACTCAAAAAAATTTCAATAAAAAAATTCAAAATCCCCAACATTATGAGACAGTGTTCTCCATATAAATTTCAAAATATATGAGCCACATCCAAACTTGTATAGTGAATATTCAAATAGATTTGGACTTAAAATGATATCCGAATAATCGGTTTAAGTAGAGCTTGAATTTGTGCATAAACCATTAATATTTTATATAAGTTTGACCCAAACTTGAACTGGTCCAATCTATGGGCAATTTTAATTATAAACCTATAAAACCATAAATAGAAGGAAAGAACGAAACTGAGATTGAAAGGGAAAGAGGAGACTTCTCAACACACGGAACATATGAAATGAAAAACTATGCTTATCAAGAAAAAGACACTTACCAGCACAGCGACACGGAATAGTCAAGAGGAAGGGGAAGAAGGGATATTGTATTTTTTTTTTTTGTCGCCCAATTGTTTTGTATTTATTAACAAATTTGAAATGCTTTTCCAATTATTTATCAAAAATAAAATTCTTTCCAAAATTGATAATTTTTTTTATTAAAAAGTTACCTTCTCTTAAAAAATGTAAATCATTCACCAGAATTAATATTAACCTGTAAAAAAAGAAACTTTTGATAGAAATATTAACCTTATTTGACATTATTTCATCATTGCTAATTATATTGGTATGCATAAATAATGGAAAGAAAAAAAAAGAGACGAATCAATAATGATTCTTTCCAACATTGAATTGGAAACCAATTATTAAGGAAATTTGTGGGAACACAAAGAATAAGTTCCCCACTTTCCTACTTCACCACCTAAACACTTTTTTTTTTTTTTGGTTTTTTAAAGTTGGATAAGGGCGGCTGATTAACCTCGATTTGATACAAGAGTAAAAAGATGTGATGATCATGCATTATGATGATCTTTTCAGGTTGTGGTTTGAAAATGGGTTGGGATTAGACTCGGTTATGGGTCGGATTGATCAGATTTGGATCAAGTTTATGATATTTATTAATATATAATTTGTGTATTTAAGTTCGATCTGATTCGAAAATTTGGACTTGATTTTTTATCTAAATTTATTTTTATTTTTATACTATAAACTTGAGCTTTGTCCGATTAGGTTCGAAAATAATTTTTTTATATTTTAATTTTTTTATATCTTTTAAAATTTAATTTAATTTGTTAAAATTTGTATATTAATTTTCATATTAAATATTTAAATCATATTTATTAATCAATAATATTTTATATATATGATTATATTATACTTATTAAATATATAAAAAAATTTAATTAATATTAAAAAAAAATAAAAAAATTATAAATTATAAATTCGGGTTGATCAATACCCAGATTTTGAAAAATCAAGACTGTCGCTCAATTTTTAAATTGACCTAAAAATTTTATTCAAATTGAATTATTATATCAAATATTTTTGTTTAAATTCGATCAAATATTAAAGAGGTCTTTGAATTTAAACAGATAGTTCATATTTCTTTTTTGTTACAGGATAGTTCAATCCTTAAGTAGGTTTAATTGAAACTCAAATCGAGAGGAATCACAGTTGAGTATTTAACCAAAAATGTTTGTCTGGTTTTGACGTTGGAAAGTGGAGTGGTTTTGTACTGGTAGTAGAGCTATCTAATGAGTGGCTTTGGTTAGAGACAGTACAAGCGCAGATTAAGTTGGTTTTGTCATTAATTGGCTATTTAATTTTCAGAATTCTGGCAGTCCACAAACTCCAAAGATGGACGGCGTATAAGAGGAAGAAGCTTTCCAGTTTGAACCATACAAGTGGATCAGTGTAGCAACGCTAAATCAACGTGTGGACAAGGACAACCCTTTCCTTCCACTCCTCCTGCCTCTCACCTCTCAACATCATTGATATCACTCTTGCAGATCAAACAAAACAAATACCCATACTCTGAAAGGGAAAAAAAATTAAAGTTAAATCATCCTTCCAACTGTTTGTCCTGAATCCCCCAAGAACTGAGATGAGATTGAGGGCCTTGCTTGCTGGTGGGAACCACACCCACAAGACAGCTTTAATTCTTGGCCATTCAGCAAACTTGTTTCTTTGGTAAACTAAAGGGACTCGGTAACCACTCAACAACGAAAATCAAGGCTCTTTACAGCCCTCCAGGGCATCTCATAAAGCTTGGGGCTTAATCATGTTTAGCTTTTTATGTTTTCCAAAATTATTGCACTCCTCAAATGCCCCTTTTGGTACAATTAATTGTGCCCCATCCTACGATTCCTAGATGATTTTCTTGGCAGGCAGGTGGATTAGCCTTGATAAAAGCATTTTCTCAACCACAAGTTAAAAAATCTTGCTTGCTTTAATATCATAGAACCTTCGAGGAAAAGGGCAAGAGATTATGGAGGAAAAAACAGAGATAATTGTCATTAGTGTGGGCACTCGTGTCTTGAGTCATGGTACAAAATTCCGTCTACATAAACTGCGTGTGTACAAATATTGGTTCATAATTTTCCAGTTCACCAGCCTTATATACGAGTATTTTCTCCCAAACTTGTTAGCCTTTCCATTCTGACTATCGATCGTCCAAAAATGTGCAAAGGCTTACAAGGAAACACATCAAGTTCTTGTCCGAAAGAAGGTGTCTCACCTAATGCAAATAGGGCTTCAGGCTTGGTGAATTGTGAGCTGTGCAACTCCAGGGCTTCCTTGTATTGCCAAGCGGATGATGCATATCTCTGTCGGAAATGCGACAAATGGGTTCATCAAGCTAATTTCTTGGCTCTCAGGCACATCAGGTGCTTCCTTTGCAGTACATGTCAAAATCTAACGCAGAGATATCTCATCGGAGTATCGCATGAGGTGCTGCTACCAACAATGGTGAGTTGGTCAGAGAGAAGGCAGTGCAACTCTGACATGAAAAGAGAGCATTCAACAACGCTTAAAACACCTTTTCTTTTTCTTTGATTGTCATTTTTTTTTCTTATTTTAGTTTTTCTTTTTTCCCCTTCGCAACTTTTGGTTATGGGGATCTTGTCTGAGGTATTGTTGTGGAAGAAATGGAAGAAAGAGATTCCTGAATTATTACATATATGTCAGCAACATATAGCCAATATCAGGGACAAGAACAACTTGAATTTGCAGGAATGAAAAAAAGAGAGAGAAAATGGAAATATAGAAAACAGCTAATGTAATCCTCAGTATTCTGTAAACCAGTTTGACTCTATCATTAATGCATTTTTGTTCTTTGTTCTGCACAATCTCATAGTTAGCTTTCTTTTTGGTTGGAATCTAAAGCACCGGAATAGCTTCTGGGTGCCTTGGTGGAATCTGTTATCGTTCCTACTGTTTAATCAAGCTTTAGGTTCCTAGAACAGAACTGATCGTCAATAAACAATTCGCTCTTTTTCACTGTTAGGACACCAGTTTTCGGGAATTTTAGCCATATGAAGTTTACCCTCTAGGATTTTAAACGTATTTTCTTGCAAGCATGGTTATTGTAAATCTTTTTTCTTGCTCAAATCTGTTGCTGAAAGAGGAAAGGCAGGGAATTTTACGGCAAAATTTGTATGATCGCTGATGCTGGCTTATGGCAAGAGAGACTCGGGTCAGTTCACCTACCATTCTTCCGAAGTCTAAATTTTTTCAATGAAGAACTAAAATTGATCTGTTTGCCTCAAAACGGCAGATGCTTCAACAGCTAACCCCAACCGATGCGTTATTGTTCTCCAATACCAAGCATAAAGAACCATCAATTTACGAGTGTGGTCCAAATCATTCCTAGCAGAAGCAACAATCTCAAACTAAGCACTCACTACCTATGGGGTTCCCAGTAACAATTAACGACAAAAATTGCTTTACATCAGAAAGGGGGTTATGGAGTCATATCCTATGTGCTTCCTGATTTCATCAGATGATGTCCGATTGGTGGTCCTTAGGAATCATGAGCCATGCTTGCCGTCATATCTTTATCTTCATTTTGTCCACCATCACTGACTAATGGTGGTAATGAACCAGATGATCACAATTTTCTTTGGAGCAGGTTCCGGGTCCCCTTAAAGATGCTAAAGGCCTGTTAATTTTCCCTTTTCTATCTTCAGCGGTGGAATTTCTCATCATCACTTTCATATCCGGACCAGATCCTTCTCGCCTTCCAAAGCAGACCTTTATGCCAACCAAGACTTGTTCTCATTAATCAATCTTTGTCATCTTAGGCAATCCTCTGGTATATATTTTGGTCAAGGCATCCAGAACAAATGAAGGGAAACAAAGTCAAAAACAAAGTCAAAGTTACAGTGTTCCGGTCTCTCCTGAAACTACAACATCCTCTTCCTTTTTTTAGGTAAAAACTTCTGTTTCTTTTTTGTTAGCCAAAGCCAGCCAGCAAACCGGCTTGTATAGCATGCTCATTAAAACTACAAAATTTAAGAAGGTTTCTGAAAATTAATGGTACATTTTTGCCCATGTAGTTTTTTTGGGTTATAACTTCACTGTATTTTATATCAGCTTTGAACCATTATTTGCTTCCTTCATGTACATGGCACCATATCCTTTTCCCTTTTTCTTCCCTTCCTGTGCTTCTCCTACTGACTCTAACTACTTCCAAGCAATATCCATATTTCACATTCTTGATAGTTCATTTCATCTGCAGCTAAAAGAATCATTTATAATAATATAAAGCACTCAAATGTGAAAGAAATCAAAAGGAGAAATGTTTGAGTTATTGTTACTCTGACAAAGTGCAACACCTTATTTCAATTGATGCTAATGGATCAATGCTTATTACATGGAACGGAGCTGGTGCACCAAGCAAAATAATATAACAAAAATTGATTTGCAACAAGGGTTTTGCCTTGTACAACGGAGATTGAGAGGTGACAAAAGCAAAAGAATATGCACCAGAGGTTGTCACTTCAAGGTTCTTCACAGCCGGTGTGACATGTTGGTGGGTGTATCCATTATTATAATTTCCTGCACATAAACAGTAGAACAACATAATCAGTAGTGAAGTGAATATAACTTCATTTTGTTTTTCTATAGGTAAATGAAACAAAAAAAAGCATCATGTCAATTCCATTAGGATGGCATGTAAGCAGTGGTTTTACAGGAATAATTTGTTGTTAAGAGCCAGATTACCGATCATAAGGAAATATAACACAAGCATAATTGAGGCAGTTCATAGATCATCAGAGACGAGTCAGTTGGCTCGAGTGTCCATAACTCAAAAAATTCGAGGTGGCCAGAACAATAGATCTGCCATTGTACATATGAAACAGGCTTATGTAATGAAGCCAAATAATCCTCATAAAAGATGCTAACAATTACACCTGCACACACACAGGGAGAGTGAGAGAGAGGAGAGAATCTATAGCATGCAGCATTAAGTTGGAATCTACGATATACTGCCACTCTCGGTAATCAAGAAAGACTAACTAAACTTGCAATAATAAGTGCGATTGAAATAGGCCATGCTGAGCATGTGTGCAAGGACATGACAAACTATATAAAAGGAAAATTAAAGTTGGTTACTTTATGCATTTTTTTATCAGCTATTGTTATCAACACTTGCAATCTGGCATTGAGCAAGAGAAATGGTGATTTTGTAAGCTATTAAGTCCTAAGCGATGAAATTAAAGGGACAAAACTTGAACTTTTGAAAGCGCATGCAATATGTTGCCAATGCTGTGATTAACCTCTCTTTGTGCCATATTATATTAGTACAATTCGACATTTGAAATTTCCTCGAAAAGCATCAAATTTTTACAAGATCTCCTTTCCTAACAAAGCTTTCCAAGCTGAATTTCCTGTTTACCTTAAATGATAAACCAAATAACCAATAGAAATGCAGGCTTCTTTTATATCTGCATCTTTAAATCTTCAATGCTTATCATGTCATTACAAGCAACTTATTTACAATAATTTCAGGTGGACTGTTTATTACCTTATTAAATCTCTTACCTTCAAGATCAGGGACATGATTGCATAATCTGGCCTAGAAGTTGCGTGCAATGAGTGGATCATAATCATATGCTTCACCTGCTTTCACAAATCTGCCTTTCACACGTTTCCTAGTGTCAGCCCTGGCTTTACGGGATGCATATCTTATTTGCTTACCAAATCTGTAAATAACAAAAATGAAAACCAGTTAGGACTTTAATTTAAGCAAAATTTGTCATATGATCACCCTGACCATGTGAATGAATAGCTATCTAAAAGTTTTGACTGAAAAAAAAAAATGAAGAAGAAGCTAAAAACAGCCTCCATCTAAAATTGGGAACTGAAGCAGTAATCATTATATGAAGATATAAGTTTTTATTGTCACACCAATGGCTTCAATGGTGTAGGTTAACTTTCAGTTGTTAGCCATTATTTTATTCAAGGAAAACTTAAACAGTAATCATACTTACAAATTATAATTGATTATTTCATATGTTAAAAAAGCAATCTATACTAAAAACAGCAGACAATAACATGAATGACATCCCAAAAGAAGTTGATCTATAGAATATCAGCAATTGAAACAGATTGCTGTAAGATTTTCGGAAGACAGCAGAAACTAACATCAACTTAGATGAGCAAGCTTCATTGCCAAATGCCTTCAAAACATTTTTAACCCAAAAATGAATTACCCCATAAGCATAATTACCAAAAAAATAGAATGTAAACATCACTTTTAAAGTAACAGGGATGAGAATCATACGTCCGTGTTTTCTTTTTTTCATTGTATCTCATCTTTGCTTTGTCCCTTGCTTGTGGGCAACTAGTTTCCAAATTTGATTCCCATTGTGATTCACCAGTTAGAAAAACTGGTGACAATCCACAGTCCTGATAATCAGCAGCGCTATTTTCCCCTGCAATGCCGGATAGTGAAAGAGCTATGGTTGAAGGAATTTGACCAACAGCATATCCTAGATTGATGTTTCTGTTATAACCAGGATTCATAAGCATGCAATTGGAAGTGCCAGTCATGGCAGCCATCATACTAGCTGAGCCACCAACTTGAGAGGATGGAAAAGGCACACAGTCCTGTTGTGCTGATGACAATGCCTGTAAGATACACAACAGTGTCTTGTCAACCATAAACTGGACAAAAAACTCTTATCCACTTCAATAAAGAAAGATAGATAGAAACAAGAACGTAAGTAAGTATATAACTGCAGGGTTGTTATTAGTCCACAATATCAGGAAGAGCACGTATGCCAGACAAATAATAAGCACACATGATAATGTCTTATCCGCACACATGGTAAAATGTCTTATCAGCACAATATCAGTAACCATCATATAGCAGTCTTGTTTCTTATGAAAGTCAATGATTAGGCCTGATAGGTTAAAGCATCTAATAATAGATCATGGAGCAAAGTCTTGATACTAACAGTTCTTAACTTAATCATGTCCCAAACTTTAAGCAATATATTAAATCCTTATTCCCTCAGCATTTATCTGTTAGTGTTTGATTTTGTAGAACAGGATATAGTACTGCAAAGTATGATTTGCAAGAAAGTAATAAAAGTTGAAATTAAAGCAGTGAAATAGTCAGTTATTTCAAACAAATGCTGCAAATTGAGGTGATTGAGGACACAGATCGTTCGTGTTTTACTTAACCACAAGGCTTCATGTTCCAGATCTTACCAAGGGATCATAAAAGTAAAAATATTTTAAATGGACTTTATATCATAAACAGATTACTGAATAGAAACATTAATTATATAGTACATGGAATTTCGGTCTAATATCCCCTCTCACATCACAGCAAATGAAGTACCAAAAAAGTAGGATTTACAACTCCAAGCATCAGCTCATAATATTTTATGAACAACTCAAATGCACATGCAATATTTGCAATACTACAAATTAGATTAGAAAAATGAGATGGGAAGCAATAAAATATTTAACCATGGATGCCTTATAAGATATATTTAGCAATTGAATTTAGAGAAAACCTCTAATGTATTCTCAATAGGACCATCAGATTTGGTTACCGATAAGGTTTTCTCCATTAGCATGCAGCCTGTCCCAATGTTCTCAAACTGGAATCTAGCTTGACCTTGTGAACAGCCAAATATCTCATCAGCAGTTTCAAAGGCTAGTTGAACATCATTCATGTTGAGACCTTCACATAGATAATCGTTATCAGGAACTTTGAAACCTTTGAGGTCAGAATATCCCTGCAACAAAGGTGGCGAAAAATGAATCATGTAGTGTCTGAGATATAAAAGCTCCAAAACCAAACATTCGAGAGGAATCGGCTCAAATGTCACAGCTTCAAATTACAACAGCATGAACCATGATTAAATAAAAAAGATTCATTCTATAAGTAGAACCAAGATATAACTCAATTCAATCATTTCTATTACCATTTTAAATAAATTCAGAAGCAAAAGCAACACCTTTGGCATATTCGACTCCTCCGAGAAAAGAGGCTCTTGATCTCTACAGTAAGGCGTGTAATTTGAGTTTGTTGATATCAGAGAAGATGACTCTATCCACGGCTTTATCTTAGGATAAGGGTCTAATTCATTCAACTTGGTACCAGCTAACTGAAATGGCCCTCTCTGTTCTCTTTGATCCAAACAATTAACAACACAATTGTCATTAGCAGGGAAAGCACCAATTGACGAGCCAGTATCATAACTGCCAGGAAAAGAAGCATCGAGAACCGAAGACCAGATTCTTCTAAACTCAGCCAAAGAAGGACAGCCTGTATAACAATTCAAGGCTTCTCGCCTATGTCCCAAACTTGAGCAACCACTGCGACTCCGATCACAATCTTGACAAAGAGATAATTTTTCATCCAAGCATCGGATTACTGCAAACTGAGAATTGCATTTCTCACACAAAAGTGAACGAGCATGTCTACGAGACAACAAATTTGCAGAATGAACACATCCATCACAGCTCAAGCAAAGCCGAGCTGAATCTGATTTACAGTAAACTACTGCTCTTACCCCTCGACAAAAATCGCAAAGAGGTTCCATACTACCCTTCTCAGACCTTATTATCTTTACCAAAATACTCCTCCAAACTTGTAATTTATTCTACCTAGCAGCGAAGTGGAAGCTCATTGCGGGAATTCGGCCTTATTGATTTCTCAATCCTAGCAAAAACTAGCCTTCATCGTTAAAATTGGCAAAAACCTATAAAAAAAACTATAAAAAATATGTACAAAGAATTGCTTAATTGAATTATTTGAATGCTTAAAAGCATAGAAAGAGCACGAAATTGAGCTTGCGCTTTACCTCTTCAAAGAAAAGGACCGAATTCCCGCATCTGAATCAGTATCGTTTAGATCAGCTAATGTCAAGGAACACAGCATCCATTAATGGAGGCAAACGAAATCAACGTTGATTGCGAAAAAACAAATATTTTGAACAAAACAAAAGAATGAAAAAGATAAAAGTGAAGAGTGAAGAGCACTAAGCCTTGGTCGGTTACTGGAGTCTGGAAGTTAATTTTCAGAAATTTCTAATTAGGTAAGCGGTTTATTTATTCGCGTTTGTCCGAGGTTTGCTGGGTGCGTGCCACGTGGTATAATGTCAGCTTTGAGAGTGTGATACTATTTGTTCATGTGGACATGTAATTTGTTGCGGACAGCCTTTTAACTCGGGCGATGGCGAGGATGGTAAATAAGAGGAAAGATTGAGGGTGGTTTGATGAGAAGATTGGTCACAAACTGATTGCCACATCAGCACCGAGATATCTGCGGGTTTTCATTTGACCTTCCAGGCGAGTGTGTAACCCCGTATCTCGAGATCACGAATGGACACGTAGCGCACTTGTCTGAACAGTTTTTGATTTGTGGTAGAGACAACGCTGATGTAGCGGGTAACTTGTGCTGACATGGCTTTTAAATTTCAAACTGCATTCGTTTTTAATACAGCCTGTATTTTACTTTTAATATTTTTGTTTTCATCATCTGAAATCTCCCTGGTCCTCGGTAATGTGTCTATGGGTTGGATAAGGATCGAAAATTCGAAGCAGTCGATACTTTCAAAGTTTTTATTTAAATAAATAATTGAAAAAAGTGAAAGTAAATATTTTTTAGATATTATTCGAGTTTCAAAATTGTCATTGTTAAAAGAGATTTATAGTTTACCATTTTTAGCCTGAACAAGCTTAATCTCATATCGTAAAACAAATAAGATACCTATGATTAGAGGTGTCCATGGATCGATCAGGATAGAATTTGGATTAGGCTTAGGTTATATATTAATAGATTATATTCAAGTGGAGCCCAACTTGGCTTGGTCCAATTATTCAAGTTTAAGTCTAAGCTCAGGCCCATTTATATAATTTATTATTCAAGCTCGAACTTAACTCGGTCTTATTTAATTTTTTTCATTTTTTTACATTTTATTTTTTATTTTTTATTCCATTTAAAATTTAATTTAGTTTGTTAAATTTTACATGTCAAGTTTCATATTAAATAAATATTTATTAATTATTAATATTTTAAATAGGCTGAATGCTCAAATAAGGATATAAAGTTTTCGAAAATATTCAATTCAGGATCTAAACTTTTATTTTGCTCAATTCAGGATAAAACGTTTTCGATTTTGCTCAAATACGGATTTTTTAAAGCGCATGAGTTACACGCGCCGTTAAAATAATAACGGCGTTTATAAAAGACACGTGGCAGCATGTGAAGTGGACACGTGGCAGCATAAGGGTGGGACACGTGGCAGTGACATATAATTAATTTTCTTTTAATAGGTAAAAAATATATAGACACGTGGCAGCGTGTGAGCGGGACACGTGGCAAGCTTGACACGTGGCAGCGTGTGAGTGGGACACGTGGCAGTGACTTATAATCATTAGTGGGACACGTGGCAAAGTTTAGATCCTGAATTGAACATTTTCGAAAACGATAGATCCTTATTTGAGCATTCAGCCAAATTTTTTTGTTATAAATATTAATAAAAATTAAAAATTTAAATATTATTTATAATATTATAATTAGTAGTTAATTTTGTTAGTTGATTTTTTAATAAAAAATAACTTTTAAAAATTTATATTACATTTTCAAAAAAAAATTTGTTAAAAAATAAATTTTTATAAAAAATATTTATGTATTTTTTTCACATTGTTTTTCTTTTCATTCCTTTTTGTTTTTATTTCTTTTATATGATTTAAATTTAAAATAATTTTTTATTGTAAATTAAATATATTTATTTTAAGAAAATTGAGTTTTTCTAGGAAATACGTTTATTTTTTTAATTACATCAATTTTTCTAAAAAGACAATTCTTACATATTTTTCTTTATTTTTATAGTTTCTTTATCTTCTTTCTTTTTTTGTCAATTAGAAGAAAATATAGAAAACAAAAAAAGAAGAAAAATACAAATTAAATTTAGTAATTTAAAATTTATTCTTTAAAAAATATATAATTTCTAATAATTTTATGGCTAATAGTTTTTTTCCTTTTTTATGGTAAAAATGAAAAAAAAATTACGAAAGAAAAAATAATAATTATACTAGTTACAAAAAAGTTTTATAATAATCTTTATGTTTGAGAATTTATTTTCTAAAACAAAATTTTTAATTTTTAATTATTTCAAAAAATAATTTTAAAAAATTTATTCAAGAAAATATTATTTTATCAAAATATATAGTTTTTCTTGAATAAAAAAAAGAAAGAAAAAAAAAGTAAAAAAATATGTTGACACGTGGCAGCGTGTGAGTGAGACACGTGGCAACCTATGAGTGGGACACGTGGCAGTGATTTTATAATTATTTTCTTTTAATAGGTAAAAATAAATTGACACGTGGTGGAGTGTAATTGTGACACGTGGCAGAGTGTGAGTGTGACACGTGGCAATAATTATCCTTTCATCGTCAGTCACTCTCTTTAACAGCGCGTGTAACTCACACGCGTTAAAAAATCCTTATTTGAGCAAAATCGAAAACGTTTTATCCTGAATTGAGCAAAATAAAAGTTTAGATCCTGAATTGAATATTTCCGAAAACTTTATATCCTTATTTGAGCATTCAGCCTTTTAAATACATATAATTGCATTATATTTAATAAAATATATAAAAAATTTAATATTAATAATGTTCGAGCTTGATCTTGATCTCGATCTCAATAAGCAAAGCCCGAGCTTAGTATGAAAATTCATTGAGTCTAAGTTTTTTTTATCCAAGCTCATTCATCATGCCTTAGTTTTTTTATCCAAACCCATTCATCAAACTTATTTTTTTGTCTAAACCTATTAAAAAATGGGATTAAATTTTTAATTTTCAAGAACTACTACAGTTCTACTTGTGATTACACCAAAAAGATTTTATCCCAACTCCCCCCTAAGTCCAGCTCAGTTCGCTCATCCCATTGATAATATACCGACATCTGTCCTGATTTAATTTGTTAGGTTACCAATTGAGTAGGCTTTGAGTTAGATTTTATAAGGGCTGTAAACGAACCGAACATGAACGAACAAACTGATGTTTCTGTTCGTTAGTTTGTTTTTTAGTGTTATTCGTGTTCGTTAAGGAGTGCGTTCATGTTCGTTCATTTGTTTGGTAGATATTGTTCGTTAATGTTTGCGAACAGTTTGCGAACATGTAAACAAACACGTTGACGAACGCGTTCGTAAACACATGTTCATGAACAAGTATTCATAAGAACAAACTAAATATTAAATATTAAAAATCTTACATAAAGATTAAATTCCACATGTAATTTGAAATCATCTAGTACAAAATCTTAAATACAACTTAAATCAACAATGTTTTATTAAAATTGATAATTACTATTTTAAGTGCATTTTATATTATACACATATACATATATATTAAAGTATCACATATGTGTGTGTGTGTGTGTGTATGTATACACAAATATGTGTAACATATATATGTAAATGGTCAATGGATAAGATCATATGAATGAAATCTTACCTTATTATGAGACTTTTATTAATTTTATTTTAGTACATTATGTTTAAAATTTAAAAAAAAATAATTATTTTAAGTATAATTAACTAATTTAATTTTATAATTATTTTATAATTATATTTTATTAATTTTTTAAACCAACAAAGTTATATTGTATAAATATATTTAAAAATTAGGTACTAATTTTTTAGGTTAATGTCTTAAAAATATAGTATATATTATATAACTTATATAATATAAGTAATTTTAGTATTTTAATAAATAACAAACGAATAATAAACAAACATAAACAAACGAACAACAAACGAACAATAAATGACACTTTAAACGAATGAATAATAAATGACACTTTAAATGAACAAACAATAAACGAGCATGTTCGCGAACAAAAACGAACGAACCATACCTCTGTTCAGGTTTGGTTCGTTTAACAAACGAACACTAAAATGTTGTTCGTGTTCGTTCGTTAAGCTTAATAAACGAACAGAAACGAAACGAGTTTATGAACGATTCGTCGAACATTCTATTCGTTTATACCTCTAAATTTTATTACATCTTCCAAAACTTGGGCTTCAAGCAAGCCTAGGATAGTTTCAATAATTGGAAGAGAATTGACTCTAACCAATTGTTCGTGTTCGTTCTTTAAGCTTAATAAACGAACAGAAACCAAACGAATTTATGAACGATTCGTCGAACATTCTATTCGTTTACACCTCTAAATTTTATTACGTCTTCCAAAACTTGGGCTTCAAGCAAGCCTAGGATAGTTTCAAAAATTGGAAGAGAATTGACTCCAACCAAAAAAAAAAGACATTCTTGATCAGTGAGCCATTAACTACTCCCTTGGAGCCCACGTGAATGAGCAAAATAAAGAGAAGGTGGGTTTTGAGCACCACAGAATGTTCAAAAATTATTTCTAGAGCAGTGTTTGGGAAATGCTTCAGAATGAGCTCTCAAACAACAAAATTGTACATTCTCTTGGTGGCTTGAGCTGGAGCTCTCTTTCTTACCGCATCACAAAATTCACAATCCTATTTTCTAGCACAATTATACCTCATTCTCAATATACAAAGATTTTTTTTTTTCACAAAAGATGCTAATTATTTAATTCTCAATTTTTTTTGTTTTTAAATTTATTTTTTATTTATTTCTCATTACGTGTTTAATTAAAATTAATAAAATAGCTCATTTGTAAGTTAATAGATTTTGGACTTCTGGTAATAAAAACTAATTTGTTGGGTCAAAATATTTAGTTTTTTTAGGACTAAAAATAGTTTTTAATTTTTTGTGTATCAGTTTTAATTTCCTTTTTTTTTGGAATTTATTTTAAAATGTTTTTAACATTTTTTTTATAAAAAAAGCTTTCAAACAAACATATTATTTTTATTCATTTATATATTAATTAATTTTGAAATTTTGAAAAACCTACTTTGGAATTATCATACCACTTATACTTTATTTTTTAAAATTAATTATTTTTTAAATAAACTAATATATTCCACAAAAAAACTATTAATATACATAATTCAACTCAGTTATAAATATATTTTCGTACATTTAAACATTCTTACTGTTAGAGTATGCCCTACAATCAATTGAATTTGGATTAAGTAATTTTAAAATGCCTAAAAGACCCAATTTAGTTGGATTAAGGCTAAGGCCTTTTTTGTTGGGAAAAATATCCCTTAAACCAAACACCCACAAAAAACAGAGGAAAGCAAAAACAAACAAGATAAATTTTAATGTGGTTTGGCCCAACTAATTTGGCCTACAACCACCCAACCAATCTAATAATCAATCAAACAATTACAACCGTGCAATTTTTAGAAGAGAAAAATTGCAAACTCCTTACAAACCCAACCCAACTACCCAAAGAGCCCAACTACACCCTTTTATAAGCCCAAACTCTATAACTCTCTGGGATATTTTACAAACCAAGCCTAACACTTTATTTATAAGGGAATAGCCCTTATAACTTCTCCTATACTTTCGATGTGGGATTCAAGGCAAACCCCAACAAATCCTCCCTTGACTTGAATCCCCAAACTCCCCAAACTGCTCAACAACACCTAAAAAACTGACATGCTTCTGAATCTTCTTACTCTTGGAAACAACTCTATCCTTCGCATCATCAAGCAAATATAGTTGTTTCTCATTCCTCATTCCTTGCAAAACTAAACCATCATTCTTGTATACTTTGCAACAATCATTGTTACTAACATATGTGTACCCATGTGAAGCTAACTC
Source organism: Heritiera littoralis (assembly GCA_031772115.1). Classification (NCBI taxonomy): domain Eukaryota; kingdom Viridiplantae; phylum Streptophyta; class Magnoliopsida; order Malvales; family Malvaceae; genus Heritiera; species Heritiera littoralis. The sequence goes on along the minus strand of JAPDPK010000052.1, from coordinate 3,274,867 downwards.
ACCCAAGGAAATCAAATTGTAGCTAAAACTGGGTACATACCTCACATTACGAAGAGTCTTGACACCACCATTATGAAGCTTGAGTTGAACACTCCCAATACCTTCAATCTTCATTTGATTACATTCCCAACCGCAATATTGCCTAAACTTCCAACCTCTTTCAATTCATCAAATCGATCTTTATCATTGCAAATATGCATCGATGCAGCTGAATCCAAAACCCAACTTTTCTCATAAGTATGAGACCCATCTAAACAAGTTACCAATACATCATCATCTGAATCAGTCAAAACAACACATGTCTCATTCTTCTTTCCATCATCACTCTTTTGTTGAGCCTTCTTGAATGCAGCCATATCCTCTCTTAATGTCTTGCAGCGTGCTTGAATATGACCCTTCTCTCCACAATAATAACATTCCACCTCACTATAATCTCTGAATCTTGATCTTGATCTCCCTTTTGATCCACCATGTCTCTCATTAGTCCTCCCTCGAGTAGAACCTTCCATAGCAGCTAGTACACCTCCCGCAGATGAAGAATCTTCTTTGCCCATAAATCTTTCATTCTCACGCAGCACAGCAATCACATCATCCAACGTCAAAGTAGTTTTACCTACCAATAAAGTCTGAACTAACGATCTGTAGGACTTGGGCAAAGATGACAACAACAGCAATACCTTCTCTTCTTCTTTCAACTCTTTAGAATCAATAGCTAATAATTGTGAAACTAATATATTAAATTCATTTAAGTGATCATGGAGACTCTTACCTTCATCCATCTTCAGAGAATACAAATCCATCTTCAAACACAATCTATTCGTCAGCGATTTTGATGCATAGATGTCTCCCAGCTTCTTCCACAATCCGATTGGTGTCGTCTCAGTCAATACATTATACTTAATCTCTAGAGTAAGTGCCAATCTAATTGTGCTCACAGCCCTCTTATGAATTCCAACCCAATCTTTATCAGACATTCCATCTGGCTTATTTTCTTCTAATGCCAAATCTAAACCTTGTTGCACTAGAAGATCCTGAATCGTACTTTGTCATAACATAAAATTACTTTTACCATTAAATAAAGGAATTTCAAACTTAGGCATACCTCCAGATATAGCTTCAACCATAGCTTTGCTCCTCTCACAGGATCACGAACCTTCAACTCTGATACCACTTGTTGGGAAAAATATCCCTCAAACCAAACACCCACAAAAACAGAGGAAAACAAAAACAAACAAGATAAATTTTAATGTGGTTTGGCCCAACTAATTTGGCCTACAACCACCCAACCAATCTAATAATCAATCAAACAATTACAACCGTGTAATTTTTAGAAAAGAAAAATTGCAAACTCCTTACAAACCCAACCCAACTACCCAAAGAGCCCAACTACACCCTTTTATAAGCCCAAACTCTACAACTCTCTGGGATATTTTACAAACCAAGCCTAATACTTTATTTATAAGGGAATAGCCCTTATAACTTCTCCTATACTTTCGATGTGGGATTCAAGGCAAACCCCAACATTTTTTAAGGTTTTGTTAAGAGGTACTATAAAAATAACATTAAGACTAAAAGTTAGACAGAATTTTTTTTATAGTCGTTCTGCCTCTTGGAGCTAGCACTCTCAGAAAAATAATTCCCTTGCTCCTCCCTTTGCTTCTAATCATATATTGTCTCAGGCAAAGGTCTTGTTTTGCGTTCTACTCGTGTGGATACCGTTACAGGGCTTCTCTCAGCTAGGAGTCTTGAGTTAACGATAAATCAAGTGTTGTTCGCAGGCTGCCATATTCAAAAGTCAAACATTCCTATACAAGTACACCAAAAGGTTAGATTCTATCCTGAAATTAATCTTGTTGCATGATCTTGGTGATTTTGGTTTTGTTGTTTTTAATCCGCTGCTTATTTTCGTGTATGACATGATAAATCGAAACATTGAAACCTTACAATTACAACATTATATAAACTTATAATTAATTTATCTAGATATTAAACATTTTACCTGAAATAGAGTGAGAGATATAAAACTAGTTTAGATAATTATGTTCGAATATCGAAATATTAAAAATAATATATTTAGTTGTTTGGAATTTGTTGAGATCGTAACAACCTTTACTATTTCTTTTCATTTTATTTCTTTTTACATTTTTTGATTTCTGTCATTTTTTTTTGTGGAATTTTTTGATTTGTGTCTTTTTCTTTTTTCCCCATAAAACAAGAAACTCTCTGACATTATGACTCAACGGCCCAAACTCTGCAGTTAGGACTGGACTCAACTCGAAGTGTGGCCCATGCCCATTTTCATCAACCGATCAACAAGAGTTTTAAACCCTGTCCGTTTTATGTTACCCTAGCTTATCAGTTATCATCGTGTAGAAGTTAAAATCTGGAATTGGCAATGCCAATCAATTGTAGTATTTTATATTAGATGTTATTGTATCATATTTTTATTTTGTCATTTTATCAAAGTTAATAAATATTTGAAACATTAACATTTTATATTAATGAGATGATATAATTTGTATTTTATAACATTCCCAATAATATCAAATTAATAAGATTAAAACTTTTTAAATTAAATTTTAGTTTCACCTTTCACTTTCGGAAAGATGTAATCATAACTTTCATTTGAATTTGCTAATTAAATAGAATATTTATCTCACGTCACTAACCTAAAGAGCATCAAGACTGCTAAGAATGAATTTCAAGTTATGAAATTCCCTTTCATGTCCTTGAGAGAATAAAAGAAATACAAGTATTTATGAAGGACGCTGACAAGAATATTGATTTATGAAATCTTGCTATTAAATGCATACATACATACATACACATGCATATATATACATATTGAATATTGAGCTAAATACTTGTGAATTTTGGAAGTCTTTTTGACCTAATGATGCTTACAAGTGTTTATCAAAAACGTCATAAGCTTCTCAAACTTGAGGGTAGAATCTCATAACTTGGCTCGTACCATAATGCTTGTGGACGACCCATACCAAGAAGTTATACTGGACATCTCTCTTGAAATAAATTAACTAGGAGTTGCTGTTGTAGTCCTAATTTTGAAAAATAAAGGCGTTAAATTAAGTTTGTTGGTAGTCCAATAGTTAAATGTAGAACAATGTTGGATCCAGGTATTAGACTCGATTGAAAATTTTTTGAGGGTGTTTGGATCTAATCCTCAGTCAATAGGTCTATGCATTTTGAGTGTTTGCATCGTAGAACGTGTTACATGATCTGATTTATCAGTTGTGGCATAATGTTTAATGCTGAGAGAACCTATTTTTATCAAAATATTTTCATAATAAATTTAGAGTTTATGAATATCCCATTGATTGAAATGAAAATTATTGAAAACCTTTTTTATGGTGACATTTGGATTTTCAAAATGATATTCAGGCTCTACTAATAGCATAACTTGAATATTTTTCTTTGAAAAGTATTTTTAATCTGTTTTAAGCCATTGTTGAGTAAATACCCACACCTGGTTTTGGAGAAATTGTTTGCAAAGATTGGGTTTTTAAAGTGCGACCTGTATGCTTTTTAAAACCAATTTGGCTACGTCGAGTGCAGATGTATTGGGGCTCCCCCCCATGCTTCGGAGAAGTCCCAGTGCTAACTCTGGAGTTTGTGGTAATATTTCTGTGAATTGCAATCATTTCGAGTCGGGATTCATCAAGGTAGAATTTATTTGCACCTGAAAATGTTTATATTTTTTATTTTTCTTACTCTTTGGAGATACCAGAGACCAATAAATCGGCTATTGCGCAATCTGAGATTCTTTTTTGGGTTTTATAAACATTAATAATCATTGTCATTTGTTGTAAAAAGATTGAGGATGTTATATTCAGACATTCTATTAATATATAGAGATAGAAGATTTACACTAGTGTAAAATAAATTATTTTACAGTTTTTTATAATTTCATATAAGATTAATATTTTTGCAAACCAATCGTTAAACGTAACAACCTACTTGTATGTGTATTCCATGTAATTTTTTTATTCAATTCAAAATTCTTATCATTTTAATCGAGAATAGTATTTTTTTTATATATTAACAATTTAAATATTATTATTATGAAACAAATAGTTAAAAATATTTAATTAATTTGAAGTTTAACGTGCATGATCTATATGAATAGAATATAAAATTCAATTATCATATTAAAAAGATTAAAATCGTATAACAAGATATAAGAGTGTGTAAAATTAAATTAATTTTACACTAATATAAGTGGATCTCTCCCCTTTCTCTACCTCTCTCTATATAAACATTCAATGTTTGGCTAATCTAATGCTAAACCTCAAAATCAAATATTTTAAATCTTATAATTGCTTAAAATTCAAATCAAGCTAATACGATTTAGAACCCAAAAATTCTTTTGAATTTGATAGAAGACCTTAAAATAAACTCTTGAATCAATCATAATTTAGCTAAATTAATCAAATTTACAAAGGCAAAGTCCTATTAAGCATCAATCATAACCTCAATTTGTGATTCAATGTCAATAAACAAAACCCCGTAAGACATTTTTTTTTATAAAAAACTTTACCAAAAATGCCAAGTGGTACAATAAATGTAACATACACCTATTCATTCCGTAGTCCGAGTTCAGATTAGACTTAGGTAAGGTATTAAAGAACTCAAAGTGAATCCATGTTTGACCCGTCTTATTTTTCAGGCTTAATGATTTGCTCAAATTTGTTTTTACATATAATGAATATATCCATATCTGTCCAAATACTATTAATTTTTTTTTAAAAAAATTATTATAGTAAATTATTTAAAATATATAATAGTTAATAGGTATAATATAATAAATTTGAATAAATTCCGAAAAAAAGACTAAAAAAACATAAAACTTTAAATTAAAGTCTAAAAAGTAATGTAAATCAAATTAAATTGCATAAAAATAAAAAAAATAAAAAATGCATTAATATAAAAATAGTAAAATGATTATAGTTAGCAAATCAAGTCGACCGACCTTGAACTTGAAATGATAAAACCCAAGTCGGATCTCAATTTTTAAGTCTAAACTCATTTAATAGACTTAATAATTTTGTCTAAACCTACCCAAAATATGGACGAGCCTTCGAATTTAAACAAATAGCCCAATTTTTAAACAGATCAATGTAACACTCCATTCAAGGATAATGTTCTCATCAACTAATTCGATTTAGAACCCATCAACCGGATTCCTACAAAGATCTGCAAAACCGATCAACCAAACCCCAATTCAAAATCAAATTAAAACTCCCCACAAATTCATGTTTGAAATCATTAAAATCGAAATTGATCAAATAAAAACAAAATAACTTTGTGGTGCTTTTGAAAGAGGAAGGCTGGCTTGAAATGTAGCATAAAACAAAAAGAAGAGGAGGAGAGTACTAGAAAGAAAGCTGAAAAAGCTTTGCAATTAAAAACAAAATAATTTAAATGCGTCCGTCCATTTGCTATATGCATCCATATATTTCTAATGATATTACTATTCAATATAAAAATAAAAAAGTGTAAAGAGAAAAGAAATTAGTGCATTTAAGTCGACAATGACTAAATCAAGTGGTTAAAAAAATTGTGGTATATTATAAGTGTTGGGTTTGAATTCAAACAATCCCACTTTCATTCTCTATTATCAAATATTTTTCTTGCAAAAAAAATAAAAGCATTTAGCAGCCTCTTTTCAAGAAAAAAAATGTAAATACAACCGGTTTTTTATTATTCACACCTAATTTTCTCTGTATTTAAACAATAATTCATAAAAAAAAGTAAAACTTAAAAAATCGATTATATTTAGATATTATTATCAAGAATACACGTTTAGGAAATGCAAATAAGGGAGCTTTATGTGTATTTAAATGTCCTCTGTGTCCAGCTATCAACAAAATAATACTTGAGACAACTTTCATTTTGTATAGGCTAGAATTTGTGGTCCTTGCTTCACATCGGACCACTTTTTTTTTAATAATAATATAATATAATATAATATAATATAATATAATATAATATAATATAATATAATATAATATTAAATTAAATTAAACAATAGAAGATATAATAGTGATAAAAGTAAAGGATATTATGTTTATAATTTTTTTATTTTTAAAATAATAATTAAAATTATGACAATTAATAAAAGATATATGATAATTAAAATAACTGATTTTACAATAAATTATAATTAGCAATAATTTTTATTATTTATCATTCATCATCTTCACAAAGATTAAGAATAAGAAATTATTTTTAAAATTTCTATATTAAGAAATAAAAATTGTTTTGTTTTTGAAAAACTAATATAATTTTTTTTAAAGCAATCAATTTTTTTATCAAACTTTTTTTAAATAAATTTAACTGTTAACTATAAATTTATAATATATATTAATTATAAATTCTTTAAATTATATTTATTTTATAACAAAAACTATAAATTTAAATTATATTTACTTTAAAGAAAAATACTTTTGATCAATAAAAAATTATTTTATTTTATTTTAATTTTACACATAATAAATAGGATGAAATATATATAAGTCATTTTATTATACATTTAATCTTTATACACACTAAATATGCAATATCTTAATATTATACTATCTTATTTTATTTATAATATTTTGCAACAGACTTTTAATATCTTAATTAGAAAAATTAATTCGGACATTATCAATTTTTGTTAACGGCAAACCAATGAAAGGAGTAATTTTATTGTTAATATTTAATTTTCAAGCTTGTAAAATTTTAATTTCTTAAAATTAAAAAGATGATTTTTAAATTAATAGGTTTAATAGCCAAATATACCCCAACTTTTTGCACAAAATAAATGTAAGCCATCAATGTTTTATTGCATGAAAATTAATCTATAAATTTTTATTTTATTGTAAATAAATCTTCAATTATTCAAAATCATGCAATTAAATCCAAATATATTAAATGACACTAACTTTCATTAGCCTTACACACGTGGCATATCACGTGGTAACCAACTAAGAGGTCGCTAGGCATCGTTTCTTATTTTTTATTTTATGTTTTTGAAAATTTTGTTTTTGTTTTTGTTTTGTTTTGAAATTTTGAAAATAAAAAACATGTTTGGTAAATTAATTTTGTTGTATAATTTTAAAAACTGAAAACAAAAAACATGTTTGGTATCTAATAAGTTAAAACATAATTTTTTTAATCTTATAATTTATAAATGACTTAAGGAAATTTGAAAAACTTTTTTTTTGAAAGGCAAAATTTATTTATGTCCTGGAAAGTTACAAAGTGAGCATCAAGGCTGCAGCGATGGTATTATCACATAACAGACATCCACAAACCAAGAACTTAAAGTTACAAATCGTCGAGCACCTGGTGGGCAAGCCAACACTTAAACAGAAAAAGACCTCATGGCACATACGACAAACCAAGAAAAACTAGCAGTAGCTAAACACATTTTAGCGGGGAAAGTAAAAACCAAACGACAACCAATCTTTCAAAAAGAGAAAAAATAAAAGCACAAGCAACACAAAGGACTATGAACCACAACTCAATTAAGAACCCAAGAATCTCAATCAGGGGCCAACAGGGAAAATGGAAGAAAGCTCCAAGCGAAACGTAAGGCAGAGCCAGAGAAGAAACATCAACTCCCCTACCCCATCGAAGACAGAGTCAGAGCAATGAACAAGGACCAACACCATACTCCTTAAGTGTTAACAAGCAAGAGGCTTGAAGCTCTGTTAACTCCCTGTTTAGCGAGGGAATCAGCGAGGTCATTATACTCCCGAAAAACATGTTGGATTTGAAAGCCAAACATGTTGGAAATCTGAAGAACTTGACAGTTAATCGATCAAAGGAGAAGTGAATAAGAAATAGAGAACTGAAGAACCAAAAGAAAGTGGCTGGGAAGAAGAATTAAGAAAGAAAGAAAACGTCTGGTGTTAGGGTTTGGTCATTGCAAAAAAAAAGAATGGTAAATCTGTTGATGGTGCGGTTCGAATGAGAGACCTCATTTAATATTACTGTTCATTCCGTGTTTTTGAGAAAACATGTTTTGAAAACGTTGCAGAAATTGTTGGAAACACAAAATTGGTGTTTCCAATTTTTTTGGAAATTTTGTTTTCAAATTCTAAAATTCTAAAACAAAATCACAATACCAAACACAATTTATGTTTTATATTGCAAGATTTGAAAACAAAAACATAAAACACAAAATGAAATTGATGCCAAACAAGCCCTAAACTATCCACATCAGTTTCCACATAGGATGTCCTAAAGGTAATTAGTGTCATTTAACATATTTGAATTTAATTACATGATTTTGAAAGATTGAGAGTTTATTTACAGTAAAATAAAAGTTTATACATTGATTTTCACGTGATAAAATATTGAGGGTTAATTCTATTTTATGCAAAAGATTAAGGTAAATTTGGCTATTAAGCCAAAACTAGTTTTAAACCTATGCAATGCACAGTAACGATTTTAATTTATAATAATTTAAAAAATAAAATTTTAAAAAATTATTTTAAAATACATGTTAAAAACGTATTAAAAAATGATGCATATACAAATTTACATAAATTAAAAAATAATTTGAAATTGAATACTAATTAAAAAATTATAAAAAAATTAAATATCACAAATCTTAATATATTTAAATAGCTACCATTTTAATGAAAATAATTCCTACTATATTAATCATATTAATCATTAATAATTATTGGTTAAGGTTGTATATTTTAAATTGATTTATTTTTAAAATTTGAATTTAAATGATTCCAAATTAATTTTATAAAATTAATTAGTGTTGAAAACTTTAACTTTTAGGGTTTTTTTTTTAAAAAACTTATTTATAATAGTCTCAAAAAATGAAAATAAGGAAAAATGTAAATGTAAATAAAAATAAATTATTATTTAAATTTTTAAAATTTAAATTAATTTAAAATAATTAAGTACAATATTAAAGTACAATATTTAAGATAATACACGTTTCAAATTAATAGATAATCCATACGGAATTTTTTCCAAAAAAGTTATTGAATAAACAAATGAATAAATAAATGATCGAATAAATAAATCTAAAAAAGGAAATGAAAATTGAGAAAAGACATAAAAGTTTAATTCAATACTAAAATATATAGCTTAAATACCCCATTTTAATTTTTGGATAAAAGATTTCAAACTTTAAGGTAATTCCAATCAAAATATATGGATTTTTTAATTTAAAAATAACATAATAAGTGATAACATTAAATTTAAATTATGAAATAAATTTTATTTGATTTAAATGAAGTTAAGACGATTAAAATATATATTTATTAAATTTTATATATTTTGAAATTAAATAATTAATGGAATAAGTTTATTTATAAAAAATTAAAATTAATTTAATATTTCAAAAGCTTGGGTTTTTATATATTTGTATAAGATATAAGATTATTATCAAAAGCTAAAATATTATTGAAATTAAAAGTGTAACTTTAAATTTGGATCAACAATCAGGTAATTATTCATGAACATTTTATACTTTGACAATGAAAAATTTATCTCACTGCACATGTCATATGTTCATATAAAATACATATATCTTTTTTCTTTAAAAAAGTTCATGCAAGTAAATGTATATAACAATAGTACATATATATTGATAAAAGATAAGTAAAAAAATTGATAAATGATAAGAAATTTTCTTTAATTTATATATATATATATATATATATATTTATCTTTTAGAAATTGGAATAGATAATTGATTTAGAAAGATAATTAATTCATTTTGTAATTTTAATGTTGATAAAATCTTATCTTTTAAAAAATTGAATAAATATTTTTTTTATTTTAAGATATTACATGTGTCCAATTTTTAGGATATCTATATAGAATATTTTACTTTGAGTTAAATGTTTTGGCTTATATATATATATATTAGATAATATTCAAAATTGTGAAATGAGTAATTTATTACCAATAAAAACACAAGGCTTCTCTTTTTTTTGGATAATCACAAATATTATTATCTGTTTTACAATTTGAGATTAATTTTATTCAGACAAGAAGTAATAAATGATAAATCTATTTCAATAGTAACGACTCCAAAATTTTAACTATATTCAAATATCTAAAAAATATTTACTTCTACTTCTTTCAACCATTTGCTAATAAAAATCTCCTTGAATTTGTGTTGAAAGAAAAACATTTCTCGCTTTCGCAATTTCAGCAGCCAGGTCTAAGAAACACGTTTCTGAAAGACTGAAAGCAAACCAAACACTCCTTTATATTTGCCTTAATCCGAAATGAAGCCCCAAAGTTTCTTTACATTGCAATCAGGTCCTGCAAGCAAAGAAATAATTTTTGCTAATTACACTTTTGCTCCGTTTCCTTGTTTCACTCAAACCAACAGCCTTGGAAAATATCAGGATTTTAATATATCACAGTATTCATCGTTATTATTATTTGTTAGTAATACCTTTTGTTTTTAAGTATGTTCTGTTCTAATCAGGGTTCTATAGGCTCATTCAAGCTAAGCAAAACTTTCCCAGAAAATTGTGCCAGTTGATAGCTTCCTTGGAAACAAACAGAAAGTCTTCTTTCCTGTTTTTTAGGAACCGGGTATTTCTGGGTGTTCCCGTTTGTTTTCGTTTCTTTTGAAATTGGGCAGCGCCAAGCTCACATGTCCGAGACATCATTGCGGGGAATTTTGATAGGTAAGGCAAAACTTTTATACACAGATTTCATTTTATTTTCTTTTTCTTGATTCTCTTTGGACTCTATGCATGTAAGCATGTACGTGTGACTTGGATGTTTGTTGTGTATTGGGCTAACAGTATTGGGTGATCGACACTATGTCACTGTAAGAATGTTTAAGTTTTTCTGAAATTGACATGCCGTTGCAATAAAATATCCAAATTTCTACAAACCAAACGTCTTACTGCAAGAATGTTTGGTTGGCTCATTCTTGGAAGAAATGTTGAAGTTAATCATAGATTTAAGATCCATAATATGCTCGATGCCTATTGATTATTAAATAGATGCCTCTTTGTATGTTTTCTTATTTCCTTTATATTTCTATTTATGTATATCAGAATACTAGTGTAGCTGAAGTGGCGCTAATAGGGTTACCATCTTCTGCATACATCTATGTTTGGAGGTCCAGTTACCGCTTCTATCAATAGCCCACATTTAAGGAAGTCGGGTAGCAGAGCTGTTGTATCTGATATTGGTACAAGAATTTTATAAACACATGACTCTTGAAATCAAAGGCTATTATTGATTTAATTCTTCTGCATAGACCTAATATTTTGTAGAATATTCGTTAGGTGATGAATTGGGAAATGGTGTTGAGAATAGTCACTTGCATCATGTAGAGGTAAATGGATTGAAGAGTGCAAGTATACCTATGGTTACTGTTGCAATAGAGCCATCACCTACACTATTATGGAGATTCAAGGTTTGTTTCCAATGATTATCCATTTAGTTTCCATCTTTTTTGTCTTTTCATTTGTTTAGCAAATTTGAAGTGGTTAAATTCAAAGAAAAATGCATTATGGTTGAAATTCGTATTTTTTCATTGCACTAGTTACAAAATGAAAAAATAACCTCATCTATATGGTACATGTCAAAAAAGTTTTATACATATCATTTTCCCCTTTTTATCATTAATTTATCAACTTTCTGGAATCCTAATGTTTTAGATATCCAGGTACTATTGTTCTTACTCTGGGCTTTCATCTGCTGTAAGGTTAGTCTTAGTTTATAGAATACTCATTCCAAGCTGTAAATTTCAGATTTGATGTTAATAGTGGTAATACCAAAGGCCTATAAGATTTGATCATGTAGCTTACAAGTTCTCATCATGTAAGTCAAAATACTGCAGATTGGATGGCATTCTGTAATGAGAATGAGTGTGGACTTACGGGACCTTTTTCTATACGAGGCATTTTTGTATTATAATCCTCTTCTTCTTGTGGTTAGTAAGATCTTGTAAAAGAGAATATGTTATGTTAAAATAACCTGCATGATAAGAGGTTTGTCTTCTGGTTTTGATTTTACAGACTACAATGGTATGGCTTTGGGGAGTCAATTTATGGGTGTTTTCCCAGTCTAATATCAATTATGCCAAAATTTTTTATCTTGATCAGAATCATCTTACTCATAGAGAAATATGGAAGGTAATTGAATTTTCCAACCAGGTTGTTTTGACCAGAAGTTGTTTACTACGTGCTGATGACGCTCGTGTATGCTGGTATCATTTTATGAATAAACTATACTTGCTTGCCTTTTGTTTCAGGTGATATACTATGTGGCTGGCAACTAATGCAGTTTATGTCTGATATCTAATGAAATTCATCTTGGTTCCAAATCTCTGCTTCTTTAATAGGGTTTCAGTATTTTATATCTGATGTATTATTTTGAGGGAGCCATATATAGTTTTCTTTTTTAAATAGCTGTAGCTGTGTGAGAGAGAGGGAGAGAGAGATATAGCATTATACTTTTGAAGGATTAGTTTCATTTTCTTCTTTTAATGTTATTTTTAGCTTGAAACACCTGCATAAAGCCCAATTGATACTGCTACATTCGTTACTAATAGTACTTGGTAATTTTCCCAAATAACTCTGTCTACAATTGTTGTAACTGCAGTGTGCTACGTGGATGACTATTATTGTTCCAACCAGTATGACAACATATCTTTATCTTTATTCTCATGGAGAAGTGTCGTTGGCTGCCTCACAACCAGTGTAATAGATGCATCCTCTCTTATTTGTATCATTATATGCTCTTGCTCCCTTCATAACTTATGAGTTGATTATAGTTTCAACATCTTCAACATGAAAAACAGATTGCGAGGCTTTCTTCATGCTTTAGTTACTGATGACTATAGCCTACAATTGAAATCTATCCATGTTCTAAAGGATCATTCCTGATTCCCTACTTATGGTTCCACAAAAGCATCTTCTTGAGAGATAATCTGGACACATTCATCCCTTACCATTTCTGCACATCATTAAATTTTACATGATTTCTACTGCAGGTGCTTTTATATTTTGCAGTTGTGATGATTCTGATATTCCCTTTTGACATTTTTTATCTTTCATCTCGTTACTACTTGCTAAGGACTCTTTGGCGAATAGTTCTTCCATTACAGGTGTGCTTGTAACTTCTATAGAATATGTTTGATACTTTGATAATGTTGCTACCATCAGTATCTTCTCGATCTGTTATATTTCTCATGACATTTGAAACTATAAGCTCAATAAATAGCGTTCTCATCTGTTGGCTTGTCCATTAAATTTACTTGCAAGATAAACAAGTAAAAATGTAATGAAGTTTATGTTGTATCTCTTTTCCAATGGAAGTGATTAGTCATGTCAAGTTCTTCTCAATAATAGATTGCAAGTGGGTTTCTGATTTGTATGGAAGTTGTTAAAACTGATAAACAAGTCAGGAATAATATGTTTTGAAGTTTAATTGATCTTTGTGCCATGTTTTTTCTTTGATTGAAGAAAAGGTGCATGGTATACTTGGTGTAAACCTACATATGTACAACTTAAACTCTTTCAAGAACTTTGCAAAAATGTGTTGTACTTCAACATGGGTGATGATATTTGGTTGGAGTGGCAATCGTAGACACGACACGAAAATGATATGAATATAAGACACGAAGGTGACACAGGTTAAAATTAAGTAAAATTGTATACGACTATGGTAAAAGCTAAAAATAAGGTTTTGTGTTTTCCGTGTTGACATGAATTTTAACATGAAATTTTCGTGTTTTATGCGATACAAACACGATTTTACATGACACGAATACGAATTAGAAACACGAATTGTTAGGTCTAGGTTGGACTAATCTTGTAGGTTCTAACAATGTTTAACCTATTAGTACATGGTACAGCTAGAATTTTGCATGTAAACTATTTTAATCCTTGTACTGCAGGAACTTATATCCTCGTTGTAGTGGTTTGCATGTATGCATACTGTAAATTAACAATCTTCTTTGTGTGGCCTTAATGTTGAGCCATGTACATCAAAACCACTGCAGAAAAGAGGGCTCATTCTTTTTATTTTATTTTATTTTATTTTATTTCTTGCTTTGGTGTCATGTGGATATGTTGTATTTTAATTGATATGGTGAATGCAGGCAATAACTTTTTCCGACTTCTTCCTGGCTGATATTTTTACCTCCATGGCAAAGGTATGTGTTCTGTTCTACAAATTTTCATAGAGCTAGAGATCGTCTAACATATTGGAACGCTGCCTATCGAAAGATTGTTGATGGCAAATAATAATTGAGGCATGTGTCATGAAATGGGCTGTTTTACTGTAATACTTTTTCATTGTCATTTTAAATCTGTTGAATAATCTTGTGAAATAGATAATTTTAATCTATCTTTTATGATATTACTTGGTTAACTGAAGATATAACCATAGAATTTGAGTCAAATGGTGCAGTATGATATATGTCGCTGATCCTCTTGTAGTGAGAAAATGCTTATATGTTGTTGTTGTATTTTCCGATAAGACGATGATTGCAGCATTAAATTTGTTTCCATGCCTTTTGTTTTTGTGCACTTATAGTTAGTGCTTCAGGTATTACAGTTCGCTGGTTTTTTGTTGTATGTATGGTTAATGACTTTTTAAGGAGAAACATGATTACTGGTGTATAGCATTGATGGTTAGCAAATAGTTCTTAATTCTGCTTTCAGACATTGAATGGTTTAAACTTTGTGCAGGTTTTTTCTGATTTGGAGCGTTCCGTTTGTAGAATGGTCCATCGGCAGGTTTGTATATTGTTTTTAAACTTTTGACTGCTCTTCATTCATATTAATGAAAGTTACAAATAGGGTAGCCTTTAAAATCATGGTTTAAGTTGTTGGTCTTTTGAAGTTCAACAACCCTGTCTCCATCTCATCCTCTGTACTAGTTGACATAAACTAGCTGAAATGTCGGGGACAGCTTGTATGGTTGTTGGCTATACTAGTTCCAAGATATTTATGGGGACAATGGATGGTGAGATCATCAAAATGATGCTCCACTGTCCAGCTGAAGGGTCTGATAGAGGTGAAGAGAACAGTAAGGGGAATTCATATTAATGTCTACAGTTTTTTCTGCCAAATAGTAATTTTTGTTGCAATAGATGGGTCATTTGATAGAAATATGTTTCATCTAACCATATTGATTTATCATGTGGCATTCTCAATATCTGTCTTTAAATGGTTTTAGAATTGTACGTTATTGTTTCAGTTTTGTGAGGCATGGAGATGAAGTGCAGAAACAACCAGAATTATCCCTTGCTCTTTTTTTTTTTTTAAAAAGAAAACAAAGAACTTTTTTTTAACATACCTTCGGGAAGGAAGCTTGAAAATATGGTTTTTGTAATATTCTTGTTTGGCTTGTATGTTGTCTGCTAAACACACAAGGTTTTCCTTCTATCTTGTTGAGAGAGATTTCTTGCTCGCTCAGGTTGCCACTATTGCATGGTTTGAAGCTGATTCCGTTTGTGGTAGTCACTCTATTGCAATCCCTTTCGTTCTTGTTTTGCCTTACCTTTTCCGGTTTTTTCAATGTCTTCGACAATACAAGGATACCGGTGAAAGATCAACACTTTTAAATGGTATGTCTCTCAGAAACTTTCTGAATATACATGTTTCCCCCCTTCACCACCAGCCTTCCTCCCTGTATCATTTTACTTTTAGTTTTTCCTTTTGTGTGTTTTTTGGTGGGGTATGAGTGAATTGGTTGTGAGTCTGTCGAGCCAACATGAGTTTAAAATGCATTTGAACAGCAGGTGGTGATATTATGTGCTC
Organism: Heritiera littoralis; assembly: GCA_031772115.1. Taxonomy (NCBI): domain Eukaryota; kingdom Viridiplantae; phylum Streptophyta; class Magnoliopsida; order Malvales; family Malvaceae; genus Heritiera; species Heritiera littoralis. Next base: position 3,259,088 of record JAPDPK010000052.1, on the reverse strand, counting down.
TTGGTAACATGGGCTAGCTCCCTTCTTTTTACATCAGCCATTGGACCAAAAATTTTAGATGTAATTAATTAATGGAAGTCTTGAATTTATATTTGTTTCAACCTTGACAAGTTTCGATGAGATTCTATCAACAAAATGATGTTAACTTCAATCCGGATTCTGGAACTGCAGAACATCTTCAACTAGTGAAACTAATGTAATATCAAGTTTGAGTATTCTATAGTAGCTCCCCACCTAAGGGAAAAACAGAAAGGATCTTGTAGGAAATCAAAGTATTGTATTGAAAGACTTAAGGTAAAACTGTACATAGGTACCCTATTTATATACAAAGAACTTCTAACTAAATAGGAAAGTATATCACTCATAATCCTAGATATTATTCTAATTAATGGAATCTATAATCGAGTGATTCTCTAACCTTAATGCTAGGGATACACATATATACTGATTTCCTAAAATAACAAATTAATTAAAACAGTAGTTGACTTTCCAATAATATTCTTGACACTCCCTCTCAAGCTGGTGAATAAATATTGTCCATTCCCAGCTTGGTTACAATCTTGTGGAAGAGTGGATTGTTAAGTCCCTTAGTTAGAATGTCTGCTAGCTGTGATTCGCTTGGTACATAAGGTGTGCAAATGAGACCACTGTCAAGCTTCTCCTTAATGAAGTGTCTGTCAACTTCAATATGTTTTGTTCTGTCATGCTGCACAGGATTGTGTGCAATGCTAATTGCAGATTTATTGTCACAGTAGAGCTTCATAGGGCCATCCCACTTGAGTCTTAGATCTTCCAAAATGATCTTCAACCATAGTAGCTCACATACACCTTGTGCCATTGCCCGAAATTCTGATTCTGCACTTGATCTTGCCACAACATTCTGCTTTTTGCTCCTCCAAGTAACTAAGTTTCCTCCCAAAAAGGTGCAATAACCTGTGGTGGATCTTCTATCAACCACTGAGCTTGCGTAGTCAGCGTCGGTGTAGGCCTCCAAAGTGAGCTTATCACCTTTTTTGAACAAAATTCCCTTTCCTGGAGTTCCCTTGAGATAGTGCAATATTCTGTGAACTGCATGCAAATGGAGTTCCTTAGGGTTGTGCATAAATTGGCTCACCACACTAACTGCATAGGCAATATCAGGCCGTGTGTGGGATAGGTAGATTAGTCTACCAACCAGTCTCTGATATGATTCTTTGTCTGTAGCATTGTCTCCCTCTACTTCTCCAAGTTTATGATTAGGATCAATTGGTGTGCTGGATGGTTTGCACGCCAATTTTCCCGTGTCTCGCAAGAGATCGAGGACATACTTTTGTTGGGATATAAAGATCCCTTGGTTCGACCGTGCGACTTCAATGCCCAAGAAATATTTCAAGTTTCCTAATTCCTTAATCTCGAACTCCTTTGCCAAACATCTTCCCAAGTTTTGCCTTTCCTTTTCACTATTTCCCGTCACTATGATATCGTCAACATAGACAATGAGAGCAGTAACTCCCTCTGAACCTGAGTGTTTTATGAATAAGGTGTGATCCCCTTGGCTCTGCTTGTACCCCATGGAATGCATTACCTTGGCAAATCTCCCAAACCAAGCTCTTGGTGACTGTTTTAGGCCATATAGTGCCTTCTTGAGCTTGCAAACCTTATTTGCAGCCATGTTTCTATTGAATCCAGGGGGTATTTCCATATAGATTTCCTCCTCAAGATCTCCGTGCAAGAATGCATTTTTTACATCAAACTGTTGTAAAGGCCAGTCAAAGTTAACTGCTAAAGATAGAAGAATTCTCACCGTATTCATCTTGGCAACTGGAGCAAAGGTCTCTTGATAATCTATTCCATATGTCTGTGTGTATCCTTTAGCCACCAGCCTAGCTTTGTACCTCTCAAGCGTTCCATCTGCTTTATGCTTAACTGTAAAGACCCACTTACATCCCACCGGTTTCTTTCCTCTTGGTAGCTCCACAATCTCCCAAGTATTGTTCTTCTCCAGGGCCTGCATTTCAACATTCATAGCATTCTTCCAATTTTCACAATTTAAAGCCTCTGATAATGTTTTTGGAATGGATACTGTGTTTATGTTTGTAAGGAAACTTCTATGAGATGGAGAGCATTTCTCAAAGGACACAAAGTGGGATATTGGGTATAATGGATGTTTTGTGCACTCTCTAGTTCCTTTCCTAAGGGCTATGGGCAAATCAATGTCAAATAAGAAATCACTTTGAGGAGTAGAGCTAGAAGTTATTACCTCATTTCCAGGATTTGAGTCCGATGATTGGTCCGGCCTTGGTTCAGGGGCTAGACTTTTCCTTCTTGAGTAAACTTGTGAGAACCGATTGTCAGTAGTGGCCTTTCCCCCATCTGCTTGTGAACTAGGTTGTAAGGAGGATTCATTTTGGGTTTGTGAAGGTGGAGGCTCAGGTTGCTCAATTGTAGCTTTAGGAGAGGTTTCGATCTCGGGTTGGAATTTGGAAGATGATGATGGCAAGTCAAGGAGAAAGAAGTCTCGATCCTTATCTTCCACAAATGTTGTCTCCCCCTGAAGATAAGGTTGAGTAAAATATGGTTCTGTTTCAATGAAGGTAACATCTGCGGAGATTAGGAGTTTTTTAGTAGGTGGGTGATAGCACTTGTACCCTTTCTGTGTTGAAGAGTATCCCACAAAGGCACACTTGATAGCTCTAGGGTCTAACTTTCCTCTATTTTGGCTGTGGACATGAACAAATGAGACACACCCAAATACTCTGGGAACAAGATGGTTTGTTGTACTAAGACTTGGATAAAAGTGAGACAATACCTCCATGGGACTCTTGAAGTTTAACACTCGGGATGGTAACCTGTTTATGACATGTGTGGCTGTAAGAACTGCTTCCCCCCAAAGGTATTTTGGCACATTTTTCTGAAATAATAATGCTCGAGTAGTGTTTAGGAGATGACCATTTTTCCTTTCTGCAACTCCATTTTGTTGTGGAGTAGAGACACAGGATGACTCATGAATAATACCTTCTCGTTGAAAATATGGGGAAAGTGTTTGGTTGAAATAATCTTTTGCATTATCTGACCTAAACCTTTTGATTTGGACCCCAAATTGGTTTTTTATCATGGAAAAGAAGTTTGGGAGGATATCACTCACATCAGATTTTGATTTAAGCAAAAATATCCAGGTAACTCTTGTACAATCATCAATAAATGAAACAAACCAACGTGCCCCAGAAATATTTGGAATTGTAGATGGACCCCATATATCACTATGAATCAACTCAAAAGGAAAAAGACTTCTTTTGTTATTGGTGGGAAAGGTAGCACGTCTATGTTTTGCAAGTTCACATGCATCACAATGAAACTGCTTATCAACTAGTCCTTTGAACAAAGAAGGGAACATAATTTCAAGTGTTGAAAAAGAAGGATGTCCGAGTCTAAAATGGTGAAGCCAAATTGTGTCTTTATTGGTGAGGTTTTGTCCAGAAAGGTAGGTTAGGGGCTGGTTCCACTTACCAACTTTCGATTTCTCTAATTCCTCAAGATAGTATAATCCGTCCTTCTCCTTAGCACGTCCAATCATCATTCCCGAGCCCTGGTCTTGAAATAGACAATAAGATGGAAAAAAAGTTACTTTGCAATTCATGTCATGAGAAAGCTTGGATATTGATAAAAGATTGGTGGTCAATTTGGGAACATGTAGGACATTTTTCAAAGTAAGGTTAGGACTGATTTTTATTTCTCCTACCCCAGCTACCGTGGCCAAGGAGCCATCGGCAGTAGCAATTTTCCTACTACTAGAACAAGGTGAATATGAACTAAAGTTTTGAAAGGAATGAGTCATATGATCTGTGGTTCCTGAATCAATAATCCACAAATGTTTAAAGGTTCTATCTGAGGCATTTAAAGCGTGAGAGGTTGGAAGTTTACCTGAATGTATCAATGAATAGGTACCTGAAGGTTTTTCGAGGATACTTAGGAGATTTCTCAGCTTTTCAATCTCTTCTTTGTTGAGACTGCCCAACTCCTTTGGTGTTGCAATGGTTGTTTCTGCAACTTTTGACATCTTTCACAAATCAAAACTTGCTGAAGGATAGGTGAGAATCAGGGATAAATCGGCAATGAAGGCCAAGCAACAAAGAGAAACCACCAATGATGAAGAACAGAGGAAAAATTCAGCTATGAAGGCTGATAAAAAAGAACACATGAAATACTCTGTTTTGTCTTTAGAAAACAGAGCAAAGACAACAGTGATGAAGGCTGGAACAATAGAACCAGAACCGAGCCTATAGAGATGAACAAAAACAAATTTTGGTGATGAAGGCTGGATGAGAAAATGGCTATGAAGGCCTAAGGCAAAAAAATCAGCAATGAAGGCTGAAGAAGAAACTGCAGAAAATCAGCAATGAAGGCTGAACAAGTGACTGATTTCCAAGAAAAAAACCTAAAGCTCTTGATTGGGCCTTCTCACCCCAAAAGCTAGCTCAAGAGGTGAGGCTTTCCCTCACACTTATAAACACACACCAAGCCCCTTCCACAACCGATGTGGGAATATCCCAACAATCTCCCCCTTCACACATCGGGCCTTAGGAGAGCACTTTTCTGCCCGGAACCGTGAACACTAGGAGATGTTGGGAACCCCAACAATCACTTTCTTCAACCATCGGGCCTTGGGAGAGCAGGAGGAGCATTTTTCATTACCCGGAACAGAGGAAGAGATGTTGGCAACCCGGGCTCTGATACCATGTAGGAAATCAAAGTATTGTATTGAAAGACTTAAGGTAAAACTGTACATAGGTACCCTATTTATATACAAAGAACTTCTAACTAAATAGGAAAGTATATCACTCATAATCCTAGATATTATTCTAATTAATGGAATCTATAATCGAGTGATTCTCTAACCTTAATGCTAGGGATACACATATATACTGATTTCCTAAAATAACAAATTAATTAAAACAGTAGTTGACTTTCCAATAATATTCTTGACAGATCTCAATTTTTGTTATCCATATAGCAGATGGTTATGTTGCTTCAATATCATAATAACTTCATTTGCTTATGGTTTCAGCATTGAAGTATTCGACAGCAGTACCTGTGATTTTTCTTTCAGCCCTTAAATACCATGTCTTACCTGATAGCTGGACTAATTTTTATCGCCCTCTCTGGCTTCTTTCAAGTGTTTTGAACTCATTATATTCATTTTATTGGGATGTGACTCGAGACTGGGACTTGAGGTATGTAAAATACTCTTTAGACTTTCATAATCTGTTTGACCCATAATGGAAATTATAAAATCACCTTACTGATGTGGCTATTAATTTTTTTCCCGTAGTGGCTTCACTCGTATTTTCAAGTTCAACAAATCGCATCTCTTCTCACACCTTTTACATGGACGAACATGGGTAAGCTGTTTTTATCACATTAAAGCATTAAACTTAGAGCAATGTTTTTATGATTCATCTGATCTTTCTGCTTGAACAATTGAAGAAATCTAACTAATTCAACACTTGAGTTGAAGCATCAACAATTGTTTAAGCTGGCTGAATTAGACAACTCATCTTCCCTAATTGGCTCAATCAATTAATTAATGGTCCAATTTTTGTACTCAACTTCATATCTAAAATTTAAGCAAAGTCCATAAAAAACATGTGCTGACCTTCTCTGACCTGTTCGATTTACTGCTGTACTTTATGGATCATTGGCAGTCACCGAGTTATCTCATGTCTTGGAATTGCAGGTATATTTTTGGGTGATAGGAAGCAACTTGATCCTACGTTGCACGTGGACATACAAACTATCAGCTCATCTTCGTCATAATTATCTCACTGTGTTTACTATTGCAGCTTTGGAGATTTTCCGGCGTTTCCAGTGGATTTTCTTCCGTGTAGAGAAGGAGTGGAATAAAATGAACTCCCGGTCAAATATTCAGCTCTCCATGAATGCTTCAACCAAAGAGGAAGTGAAAATACTTGCTTCTAGTGACCATAATGTGTAGACCGCCTGAATTAGTTTTTTTGATAACAGCTTCATGGAATTTTATATGATCGGTAACCTCCATGTGTTTGTCAAAAGACAGGTTTAATCATTCACTTTTGAATTATATATATATATACATACACACATTTTATTCATTCATACCTATTGAGAGGAACTGTTTAGAGTGGATAACAGCTTTTTCCTTTATTGATTTTGAAAATATATTGGAAGCTTTCAGGCTGCTTGCATATTGAAGAAATGTACTGGATTCATTCATTCATCATCAAATGACAAAACAAAGAGCACACATAATGATATAAATTGCTGCTGAATTCCCGAGGGTTATACTTTTTTAAGTAAAACTGTAAAAAGTCATAAGCTGAATTCGTGTTTCACAATCCGAGCTAAGTTGTCTAGTGTGCACGCATTGCTATCCAAGTAAACTCAATCTTCTCTCATCCACACGTGGCACCGCATTGAATCTTTGGGCTAAAGATCATTCTACCCACCAAGCAGCCATAACAGCCCTCACATCCCTACCATCCAAACAAGCGAAGTCTCCATTCCTTAGCTTAATAACATAAAAAAAAACCAATCACAATCTTTTGCGGCATCTGTTATAACACTATCAAACGAGAGGCTGTTAACAACCCAAAATGTCTCCAGCACTTTTCTTCACGATGGATTAAATGTTAGCCACCGGCGACTACCCCACCCACCAAATCCAGCAACCGGACCAAAGCCAAGCCGAGACGACAACACCAAGAGTCCTGACCATAATTTCCTCAGTGCTAGAAAAGCTAGTGGCCCGAAACGACAGGCTTGTTGAGGTCCTGAGCGAGCAGCTAGATGGGTTGAACTGCAATGGTAGGTCTGCTCGGTTAGGGAAAAGTTTGCATGCGTTTCATGGCGTTAGGGCTCCTAATATAAGCATACCAAAGTACTTGGAGAGGATATACAAGTACACAAATTGTAGCCCTTCCTGCTTTGTGGTAGGATACGTTTATATAGACAGGCTGGCGCATAAGCATCCCGACTCGCTCGTCATATCCTTGAATGTGCATAGATTGCTGGTTACCAGTGTCCTGGTTGCTTCAAAGATTCTTGATGATGCGTAAGTGCTGTAATTCTTATGTCTTCTTGTTTTTGGTGTCGGTAATTAGTTTTAGTCATGAAACAAAAAAGTGCAGCATTTGACTGTTTAAGAGATAGCGGCCTCTGATATTTTGGAGTAATGGATTAATGGATGAGAAAACATGAATGCATGAGTTTTCGCTTAAATGCATTGTTTTAATTAAGGTTAATGATAGATGATGTAAGAGCCATAACCTCCCAATTCAGTTTAAGGACACTGTGCACTGAGCCCCAAATCTTTTTCTGTTTCCCAAGGAAACAAACAAAGCTGCAAACAATTGAAACAATCATGTAACAACAATTTTTGTTGTTGTCGTTTTTTTAATTTGTTTTGTTCTTGGTAATGCAGGCATTATAACAACGCCTTCTATGCTCGGGTCGGCGGAGTGAGCAATGCTGAGCTGAATCGGCTAGAACTAGAACTGCTTTTCCTTCTGGATTTTGGAGTCACAGTTAGCTCCCGAGCTTTCGAAAGCTATTGCTTCCACTTGGAAAAAGAGATGTTGACTAACGGTGGTGGGCAGAAAGTCGAAAGGGGAATAAGCCCCCTTCCCATCGATGATCTGACTGAAATATCAGTCGAGGATACGCAAGGTTGTTCGCCACCACCTCAAGCGGTGGACTGACCCCCAGAGTTCCTCTCATCTTCTTCATGTCTTAGGCCTCACTGTAATTGGATTTCTCATCTCCTGTTTGCTTCACTCATATAAAAAATGGGCTGCATTTTTAACTTTGTTTTGTCTCTCTTTCTTATTAGTATCTTTTTCTTTATTAAATTTATTCTAAGTTGAATCCATATCCTGTACAAGGGTAACGTTTTCCATGAATGTTGAACTTGAGCAAGTGTTTGACTTTATCGGAGCCAGAAATGCGGAATCAATCATAAGGCAGGAGAAGAGAGAATAACAAAAAAACAAAAAAACAGAGGAAACTTGAAGCTCCAAACCTAATCAGTTGCTTGGTTGCTTTCGATTTAGATAGTGGATTGATTATTACATGACCAGGGAAAATTCTAAACGTACCCCTTTTTAACTAAACCTACACTACCAAAAAAAGTCAATTAAATTTGTCCCTGAATTAACTATTTTAACCTCATGGATAATGGTACAGAGTAGGGTGCCGGTGACGATCGGTGAGGCAACAATTGGGTGGGGCTGTCCGATAACAACAGGTGCAACAAGCAATGGCGATAGAAGAGATGGAAGTGATGATGGCACTATGTTGGCGGGGGACGACAGCTCAACGAAGACGATGATGGTAGAAACAGAAGGTGATGAAGATGACCAAAAGAGGGGACGACATAGTCAGTTTTGTGATGAAAGTGGTATAGTGGAGGTGAAAATATTTTGAAGATGATGGTGTAGAGTAGGCTAGGGTGCCAATTTGGAGGTTCGGTTCAAGCAGGGTTGTTTAAAGACGAGTAACGCAGCAAGGACGAAGGTGTTGAAGATGGCACAATAACCTGGTTAGGCGCAGAGCCTCGCGCGAGGCGACTCGTGCAGGTTGAGCTGCATAAGGTGACTCGCGAGGGTTGTGCAGCGGGGGTTCAGCTGCGTGAGGCTACTGGCGTCGCATAGGGTACAGGTGATAATGTTGTAAACCAGCGAAAGAAGGAAGAGCAACACAAGAAAGAAGGAAGGAGGTAGACGGACTTTTGCCATGGATACCGGTAGAAGAAGGAAGAGCAACAAGAGGAAGAAGGAAGGAGGTAAACGGACTTTTGCATGGACACAGGTGGGATCAGGATGAAGGGCTGAGATATTGATGATAGAATATAAAGGTTAAGACTGTAATTTAACTTGATAAAGTTGATTTTTTTTTGTGGGGTATGTTTAGTAAAAACAGGGGTACATTTAGAATTTGTCCATGACCAGGTTTTAGATGCAGGCATACCAATACCATATATTACTATAACAATTAGAAAGCAAATCTTAAAAACTCAAGGTCTAGACCATTGCTCGCCTGGTAGATATCTCGCTTTTTTTCCAACAATTGACACTTTATAGAATAGTATCAAACCGATGCAGCAAGATCTTAAAGCATGTCACCTCTAAATACAACAACCAAACTATATTTTTGTTAGTACACTCTATTGTTCTACACTAATGGTAGAGTAAAGAGCTTAACACAAAAAACACATTTCTCTTACTCAAAAATTAGATTATGTGTTGTTTATTAAAGTAGTAAATTAGTGTCTTGTTTGAGAATTAGAACTGCTATTTATAGGCTTGTCAATTTGCAACTGATTTTAAAATAGTAATGATGAATTTATTGTTGAAACTAACTAAAAACTCACCAAGCCAGTAACACTAAACTAAAATGCAATAAAATTGACTTGAATGTGGGTGAGAGCTCAATCCTGCCACTACAGTTGCTCTAAGGTTTAAACACTTTCTGAATGCTTCCCATTGATTGCATCTGGGCCTCCATACGAGAGAGATACAAGAGAGAGTGGGAAGGAAAACGAGAGGAAAAGGATTTGTTACTCTCATTCCTTCTCTCGAATTATGAATGGGCTAATTGAATATATATATATATATATATATATATATATATAAGCTGAGAGTAAGGACTCCCCTTTATGTAATTCATGTATAAACACATCTCATTATAGGTTTAATACATATAATATATATAATATAAGGTTACACTTAACTGGAATCATACTACTTAACTCAAGTATATTATTATCGATATTACTAAAATGTTCATTAATTTGACATTAGTCAAAATTAGGTTCGGGTCAAAATTGAGTTTACTAGTCCACTAAATGAGATAAATCTAACAATTTCCCACTTGGATAGCTAAGACATCAATCGTAACAGAATTGGGATCAATAAAAAGGTCACGTCCAGAATATGTCAAATATTAACATATATCAAAGTCACCATATAACAAATAATCATTCATAAGCCCCAGAATACATAATACCGAGAACGCAATAATGTATAGACTTATTAATACCTCATTAACTACAAACATTTATGAGCTTCAAAATGTGTTGTACCGATTCAGTACAAATGCATAGACTCATAAATATTTCACTAAGTAGTAATATGAAAGTGTGAAATGGAAATGATACAGAAACAGAATCAAATATCCATTTCCATTTGGTCCATACATTTAAACTGAATGATGCATTGCTTCAACAAAAGCACATGAAACTAATATGGAATGTCTCATCCAACAGAATGTCATATTCATTAAAATGTGCGCGAAAAGAATATGCACATATGGTAAGTATGAAGCCATCAACACAATTACAACTAATTTCATTACACAGAGCTCTTACTAACTCAATATAGCAAAGGCTCTATATGCCTCATATAGGTGTCATGTCATCATATAACTTAAATAGCCAACTCTTAGTTAGTAGATCAACTGAATAAGTTTTTTTAATTATATGCTATATAGTCTAATCAAACAATGAATTCCATTATCTCTCTAATAAACCAAAAGATGATATCTATACATTTGAAGTCTGAGGAACTCCCAACATTTTGAGAGAAAACAAGTGCTGCAACATTATCACATTATATCCCCAGCAACTTCCAAATGGCAATAATAGAAACCAACCTTGAAATGAAATTTTGTAGCCAATATGGCCAATTATGTAGCTTCACAACATGCTACATACTTAGTCTCCTCAGTCAATGACACTATAAGTTGTTTATTTCACACTTTCCAAGAAACAGGACTCCATATAACATAAATGTGTAACTAGAAATTGGTTTTCATCATCTGAATAGCATGCAAAATCAATATCAAAATATTCGACCAAGCCTAGAATATCAAATTTATTGATATCTAAATACTCTCTTTGCAACTTCTAGCTCTTTATTACAAGATCGCTCAAGTGTTTCCAAAGTACACATATAACATGCACTACATCAAAATGTGTATATCGTTGAACATACAGTAATTACTTATAATAAAACATACATAACACTCAACATGAGCTCTTTCATTATCACTTTGAAGACACTGAGATTTTAATAGCATCTAACTTTTCACAAAAAGGTGCCGTAATAGTAAAACAATAAACATCAAACCTACTTAACAGACTAAATGTAGGTTTTTTGAGACCAACAAAGTATGCTTATAAATATGTTATGAAGAATCTCAATCCCTAAAACGTAATGGGGCCTCACTTAGATTCTTCATCCTAAAATGACATGACAACATGAAATTTGTCTCATACAATAGGTCAGTGCTATTGGCTGCTATTTAATACATCAATTTAAAGCACCACAAACACATAACTATCATTGATTTAATAATAGATCCATTTATCAACATGTTCTCTTTAAAGTGACAACCTCATTAAACTTTAATCTAGATGCCTTTTAACGTTCACAAATGAACTCCTCGAATTCACAAACTGTATGTTTTGTCTCAGAAACCACAAACTTTTAGGTTGCTCCATTTAGACACTTTAATATCCAAATGATGTAGTTCCTAATCAGAATGAGCTACTAAATGCCATCATGATTCTAAAAGAATCTTAGATAGAAACAAGAGAGAAGGTTTTCATAAAACCAATTCCTTATCGTTATTTAAAGGCTTTTGCCAAAAATCGACTTTAAGCTTTCTACTTGGTCTCTATAGTCTTTTTTGGTCTACAATGGTGTGACAACTTAAATAATGCATCTTCATACAAATGTCGACTCATTTTGTGTAGCAAATATCCAACTCCAAGAGTTCGGATTAATAAAGCCTCCATATAAACATCAAAATCAAAAAACATATAAATCTCATATTCATGCTCCTCTGTAAGTTTATGTGTAAGTTTAGAAATAAAATATTGGGATTAAGTATCGATTCTTTCGATTGTGGCTTTTGCCATCAAAAGGTGACATATATATGAGACTGGCACAACAATATGTACTTCCTTAATGACTTTGTGGAATTCATAACTCCCGTTTTCTAAGTCATCATCTAAATAGATTGCATATCTAAAGTTAATGATTTTAGTAGCACATGACTGAAAACCAAAATCTAGAATCTCTTTAGTCAGTACAATAACCAACAAAATTGCCACTTATAATTTTCTTGTCAGGTCATATTGACTACGGGTTATGGGCCTTTACCTTTACTTTATGATCCTAAACACGAAAAGTGACACAAACTTGTCTTCTTGTCTGATTACAACTTAAGATGAGTTTAGAAACTAATTTTGCATGGAGCTTAACTTAGAATGTGAGTTGTGGTTTTCATAACTTCACTTTACCTAAATTTTGAAAATTAACATAAATTGTACTCTTCTCCTTATGTCCCTACTAGTGGCCAGCCTACCCACTACCCAACAGTCCAACACCACCCTTCTAGCTTCCCCTCATTCTTTTTTATTTCTTCCAATCTTCCTTACCCACTCATACTCCCCCTCATCCTTTTTTATTTCTTCCAATCTTCCTTATCCACTCTTTACCCACTACCCAACAATCCAACACCACCCTTCTGGCTTCCCCCCATCCTTTTTTATTTCTTCCAATCTTCCTTACCCACTCCTACTCCCTTGGCCCTTCACAAAGCCAAGTCGAAGCCAATATCCTACGTTCCTAGCCTAGTGTCATTGCAATCCACCAAAATAGGGCAACAAAAGCCAGTCTTCTCCAAACGAACACATAGGTAAATCAGATTCTTTGGTACCTCTTCTTTAATTGGTTTGCTATCAAAACTCCATTTTTTTTTAAATTTCCCAAAAGGTTGTTTTCTATGTGTTGGAATGGTATTAGGTCCCTCCTTTGCTCGGATTGTTCTACTGCAAAGTTGGTTTACTGCAACTCTTCTTCGATGAAAAGGATTGTCTGGTGCTCCCCAAGGTAACTTGGAAAAAGCGGATGGATCTCTAATATGAGTTTTCAATGTTATCTAGTTGCTACTTCTAAGATCTTAACCATGATACAAGTGCCGCCAATTCTAGGGATTTAGCATAGTTGGTTTCTCGGCTTGTTGGATTGACATTGGATCGGTGTTCTCCCATTAATGTAACTAAATAATACCCTCTCATTGATGTAGGAAGATTAATCAAAAGATCAACTGTAAAATAATTAACATAATTTCTATATTAAAAAAGCTTTTAAAAAGTACCAGAATAAAATGTTAATTAACTGTTTATATGCATGAACATAAAAAAAATACACACAAAATAAAAGAGGGAGCTCATATGCATAGTTAGTTCAAACAAACCAAAACTATACAATCTCACTCATCATTTAACACGATATATAAATAAATACATAGATATATATTGTCAAATAAGTTAACTTAAATGCACAGATACATGGATACATATAGTCAAAGAAATAAAACTTAAAGACATACTTAACTTCCACCTATTCTTTGAAAGGCAAAAGATTTAAATAAACTTTGTTTAAGAACTTTCTCAACCAACATCATCATGATTTCTTAATGCTATTAGTATGTCTTTAATTTCCTCATATTAGACTTCTTTCTATAAAATCAAATAGAAACATTGCATATGATAAATACGTCTTTAATACCCCACTTATGCAATTAAATCTCAAGTAACAATGCATGCCAACTCGTACGACTCCATAATCATCTAGTATAGGTATGCTTATGTGATCTTGAGATGAATAGCCTTTACTTCATGTGAAATGTGTCAAAGAGAATTCTTTAGTCAAAATAAATAAATAAATAGCATGATTTAGTTTTGAGAAGTATATTCTAGTATAAACTATCATATGATAAATACGAAGACATGTTGCACGTAAGAAAAAAATATACTAAAATATATTCGAAAGAATGTTTGTAATTCAAACTTGGATAGAAGCTATATTAAAGGAAAATAAAACATGAACAAACAAATACAAGGAACTATACAACAATGCTTTTGATTTCACAAAGTTGTGGGACACGTGATACCATGATTAAATATTAGAAGTCAAACCATCACAACTTAAACAGGATTTGAGCTATAATCTTCTTATGTATTTTTAATGTGTTATGGCTTTCTCAAGTGACTCCGTGGCTTCTTCAAATGATTCCTGAATAAAAAAAATTAAAATCAGTAATGTTCTGAAGCAAGTTTCTACAAACCAAATATCCTACAATATTGAATCAAACCAAAAATTCTATTAGGCACCACATTGCAGGTCACATTACAATTTAATTAATGCCTTATTATTCAAGATTAATTTTTTGTTACTTTGGATTTATTGAATATTTTTATAATGAAGTAAGGCTTCAGCAATGAAAAAGACAATGTCATGACTAAAGCCATGATTAGAGAGAAGATATTACAAAATGTGGCATACATATCATCTATAACTATTTTAAACAATAAACAAACAAAAAACGACTAAGTGAGTATGGCTAGTGATGAATATGTGTCCAACCCCTAACATTCTGCCACAACTAACAGCTTCTAATCTAATGGCTTCGACCATGCTTAAAAACGCTTGAAAGGATCAACATCTAAAGAAAGAAATATCTAGACCTTCTCATAAGGCACTAAAAATGTTTAAGCAAAATGATGCAACATCGTTATATACAAATAGATGCAAAATATAGAATGTAAAGATATTACTTATGATTTTATTATCTTATTTTGTAGTAATTTATAGGCTTTATCAGTTGCTTTTGTGTCTTAAATTTATGTTTCTTTAAGTTGTAGGATCTTATTTTATTTTTCTAGTTTGTTGAGTTTCTAGTGTCAAGAATTTCTTCTTAATCTTCTAGTTTGCTGGAAACTCCAGTATTTATTTTTAAAATCTTAATTTTGGTGTACCTTATCTTAATGGTTTTAATTAAGGTAGTAGTTTTTATTTGGAATGTAAATATTTTTCTTAAAGTCATTAGGAGAAAAAAGGTTTTAGTTCTTTTAGGATTAGGAATGTTAGGAGTCTAAACAAATCTATGTACTCTTTCTATTGAGATATAGAATATCATCAAGAAATTTTTAGCATTAGTGCTCTTGCAGTTGTCTGATGCAATGACCGTAACTCCTAAGGTATAGTAGGCTTGAAGCTTTATTTTGTTTCCTCCATTCCATTTTCCTTGTATCCCTCAATTCTCAAGAATTCATATGACAAAATTACCATGAAAAGTACCCCCTATCCATTCTATATCAATATTAGTAAAGCATGTTTGTCTCTCTAGTCCCTTCCCTTGGTATCAAACCACCAAAAATTTCTAGCTTTTAATAAATGAAAAAGGAAGCAAGTATTATGGATTATATTGAATTTAGAATCTTGAAGGACAAAATTTTTACAAATGATATTAAATGCTTGCCTAGCAATGACAAAAGTACAAATAAATTATTTATTTATGGCTTGAGTTTCAAGTGTTACAGATGATATTAAGTGAACTCTCAACACAGCAAGTAAAAAAAATAATGTATGTATGCTTCTAATGACGCAACCATAGATAAGAGGGTCAATGCTGGTATCATTTGCTCACTATGCCTCTTTCAAAATAATATTCAATGTTGTCCTAGACACCAACCACTGTAACTCCCTAAACAAAGCTGGTCAAAAATTATGTTTAACAATAGTAACACTTCTCTCGAACGAAACCTTTATCTCCGTATGTTGTAGCTCAATCAAGGAGTTGATAACATTCCAAGATATATCAAAATCTCCTTAGG
Source organism: Heritiera littoralis (assembly GCA_031772115.1). Taxonomy (NCBI): domain Eukaryota; kingdom Viridiplantae; phylum Streptophyta; class Magnoliopsida; order Malvales; family Malvaceae; genus Heritiera; species Heritiera littoralis. The sequence continues at coordinate 3,243,391 of JAPDPK010000052.1, read as the reverse complement.
ACGATCCAAGGTGTCTCTTTAACTTCGCATGTGCACTCTCGGCCCTACATGACGTTAGAAAAAATTTTATTATAATGAATAAATTGTATAAATTGTGAAAATAAGAATTTTTAAACCTTATAAACCTACATACCTATTTGTTGTAACATTTCTAAAGTGTTTTACTTTATTTGTCCAAGCAGCAATAAATCTCTCTTTATGTTGAGTTAACCAAGTATCTCTCAAGAATTCGAGCGCTTTAGGGTAAGAACAATAATGAGTTACCATTGAACTTAAATTTGCTTTGTACTCATACTCAGTTGAAGAGGATACAAGAATGCCCCAAGCTGACATGAATGCCTCCCACTTCTCCATGCTCTCAAATAACTTTTTACAATGAGCAAGTACATTCTTTTAAATATGCCATCTACATAAGAGATTAGTTGCGCTAGGGAACACTATCTGTACTACTTTAATCAATACTAAATCCCTATCAATAACAATAACAGAAGGTATTGAATCAGAAGACATCAAGCTTTTTAGCTTCTCTAATGCCCAAGTGTAGTTGTTAGTGCGCTCAGCCTCAATATAAACAAATGCAACTGAAAATGTCAAATTTGTACATGTCACACCAATAATCTCAAGGAGTGGGAGTCGATATCTATTAGTTTTATATGTACAATCCATAACTAACACATTAGGAAAAGCATTCAACAAATCTATAGCCATCGGATGTGTCCAAAATAAGTCTTTAACACAATCACTTGACTCATCACTCCTATGCCACTCAACATATTTACAATCATTCAAGTGTTTCATGAGTTGTTGCATCTATAATCTACCAGCTTTGTCAACCATTCTATATTTTTATCGTGCATTGTAGATGGTCTTTATGGTACTTACATTCTTCTCATCATGTTGTTTCAACATCATTAATATCTTTCTTGGTTTTACTATAGCATTTGTCATATCGGCCACTATACTTTGCTCTTTCACCATCAATCGACTAGCAAAGGAGTGTCCTTCTAGTTGTTGTGCAGCCAAATGATTATACATTCCACATACTACTTTGACTGCCCAATCATCATCCCTGTCCAATTTCACCCCTTGTAACTCGAATGAACAATTACACTTCTTTGTTCCGATTCCCAAGCGACGGAATTCATCTCTATTTGACTTATACATTCCTACCTTTCACTTACAAGTCGAACCCTAGGTCTTCTTCTAGGAACACCAACTTCCGATGATCTAATCACAACAACAAAACCTAAGTCTCTTCCAACCTCTCTAGCCCATGTGATCAAGCCATTTCGACTATTGAAAACCTAGAACAAAATAAATTTAATAATTAGTTTTTTTTCTACTATATTTGTATTAAAACATTATATTAATTTTAAATATGCTTACTTGGTTAGTAGTAAATGCTTGAGTATAGTCAAATATTTCTTCATCGACACTTTTCGATTCTCCACTATACACTATCCTTTTGTCAATTTGCAAATATTAAACAAAGTCATTAATTGTAATTATTATAATAAATTATATGATAAAAATAATTAATTATAATTATCAAAATATCACTATCCACACAAGTCAATTTGCGCAAATGTACTAGATCTGCGCAAGAAATTCATTTCCGCGCAAGCTAGCTTGCACGATAGTGAAACTTTCACGCAAGCTTGCTTGCATGCTAGTGACACATGTTGGATTATGCCCTTAGAACCATTCATTAGATGATTGACTTTGGCATTTTATGTATCATGACATTTTATTTATTATAGCTCATTATTATATTTGTCTTATAACTGCGTAATGTAATCTTATATGAGAATGTCCTTAGAATAGTAATAACACACTATTCTTAAAATATCCCTAGTCAAGTATTATTATGAACAAGGATAACAATGTACGATAAGACTAGTATGTGGTTGACTGATGACCATTGTCATGGATATAGGATATCAAGTCATCACATAGGTACATGTTAGAGAACTATGTACTGGATCGACCCTCCATGAGAACGCTACATGGATTGTTATATGAGTGTCATAAGCGATTCTCATAGTGATGATGGTGTATGTGATCCTTTGACTTGAGATCATCAGAGATCCCAACATAGAGAATTGCATACTTTAATGCTGCTAGATGTCATTCGTAACAGGATGGACTATAAAGGTAGTAATTGGGTATGCCTTGATCTATGTAGAGGGATGTTGAGTGATCAAGATAGGATTTATCCCTCTTATATAACAAGAGTGATGTCTTGGGCCCTTTGATAGAGTGAGACTAAGAAATGCATGGCCGTGCTCGAATAAGTCAATATGAGATATTGATTTTATTTGTTTAATTAGTCTACTCAGGAATCAAGAAACGCTGATTAGACTATACAAGTGTGACACATTCCATGACTTGTGTCTAATCAAGACATCAATGGATAAAGGGATTAGACTACATGGTGACATCTATCACGAGTAAGGTTATGTCGAGTCATTGACATTCTCGTTACATGGGTAGCAATGATTTGTTGCTAGATACCGCTCATTGCTTGTGACAATTTTGTCATTGCCATTGTTTTGAGAACCTATTGGGTTGCACACTTAGAACGGATCAATGAGGAGCTTAATTAATCCTATTCTGAATTGGATTAAGGATATATCTAATCCTATTCTGAATTGGATTAAGGATATAGTTAATCCTATTCTAAGTAGGATTAGAGTTCTGTTTGGCAGTAAATTTTAGGGTAAAATTTACTGCCTATAAAAGGATGTTTTTTCTAAAACAGAGCTGCACAAAAACAAAAACAGAAAAAAAAGGTATTCTTTTAATCGAAGCTAGAAATTCGATCATAAGAATCAAAACGCTCTTTAAGGCTTCTGATCGTGAGACGTTCAAGAGTCGTGAGATCCGTTCGTGTGGATACCATAGAGGCAGGAACGAAAAGTTGTTGCTTGTGACTCGACCAACGACAGAAATCAGAGAAAACGTTAGGTAAAATCTCGAAACCCTAATCAGGCAACTCTCCGAATCGATCCTGGTGGAGGCCGAATGATTTAAATTCTGTTGCGTGTTTGTTTCGGTTTCCTTCAACACATTCGTGCAAGCCAACTTGCACGCAAAACCAATAATCGTGCAAGCAAGCTTGCACAAAGCAGTCATTTTCGAGCAAGCTTGCTTATGCGGGGAAGACATTAAGTGCAAAAAATCAAACGAAGCAGAGAAAAGAAAACACTTTTTACCTCTTCACCACCTTCGGCTCCTTCACTTTTCAAGCTTTCATATTCTTCATAGCTATTATAATAGCTCCTCTCACTTAAATTTTCCATTTTTTTGAAAGAAAATGAAATTTAGGGTTTGGAAGAGAGGAGTGATGAGGAAGAAACATGGGAGAAAAAAAAAGCAAAAAATAGGGAAAAAAGAGAGAGCAAAATAGAAAATGCAATACAAATGATTATATATAAAATAAATTTTTTTTAATTTTATGCAAGACGCAAGGAGCACCATAGATGATCTGTCGCGCAAGGTAACTTACACGATGCAAGTTTACTTGCGCAACAACACCAGCTTCATGCAAGTTTACTTGTGCGAAGACTTCAGCTTCGCGCAGGTAAACTTGTGCAACAACATGAGCTTCATGCAAGCTTACTTGCGCGATGTTACCAGAGTCACGCAAGTAAACTTGCGCTACACAAATACAGAGGAGCGGTGCCTCAAGTTAAAATAGTCGATTCAAATGTTGTTTTAATAGGTTTTTTTAGATGGGATAGGTTTAGCAAAAAGTGGAGTGAGTTTAGAATTTGTCAACATCAGGAAGGGTAGAAAATTAGACAAAATTTCAAAAATATCCATGAAGCAGAAGACAACGAAAGAAAAGAAATGAGACAGTAAAGGAGGGCAAAAAGGTAAAGCACGGGCGCAATGAGGGAGAAAAGAGTAGGCCACAATCAATGTGGCATGAAACCAGTGAAAAAACACGTTTGACGTTGGAGGCAAAACCATGATGACACCAGTGAGCAGCCTTTTTTCCAAAGTTTATTGTATAATAATATTTGGATTTATATACGATACCCTGATAGTGTATAGTTTCTATACACTGTTAATGCACTAGAAGTTGACACCTCATTAATAGGTCTTTATATGCAAATATAAATAAATTTTTTTAATTTACCCATAAGGGCCTATTGATGAAGTGTCAACTTTTGATGCATTGACAGTGTATAAAAATTATACACTGTCAGTACATCATATACAAACTCATAATATTTACTATTTGTGCCAAAAAAATTGCATAAAATCGAAATATCCAAGAAAATTGATCGTATTGAGGTTAGTTCAGTTATTTTGGGTTTCCTTAAATTTGCGATCTATCTGGTCGGCTTTAGGCATACAGTTGATTAATTTTTTTTTTTAATCGAACCGACGGCTTGCACATCTTTATTTTTACCTTTCTTGCTTCCGAAACGCAGTGTTTCAACATTAAAATAATCCTCTTTTTAATTTTCAACCGACTAATCAAAAGGGCCAAGTAAACATTAAATTAAAAAAATAACCCAAAAAATTTCTCCCAACAAAGAAGAAGAACGAAAAAGAAAAAGGGGAAAATCGAAACTCTTCCTTAGCTTACCAGTAGCATCCATCGTTGACGCAAAAGAACGAGGCTTTACAGAGAGAAAGTGTATTTTTGACGAGTGATTTATTAAATGGTAAGGAGCTGAGAATCTGAAAGCTTCCTCTCATACGCAACCACAAGGACGCTTTACTCGATTAAAATCTGTGGTTATGGCCGACCCATCGTCGTCTCTATCGTCATCCAAGGACGACGTCGTTCAGCTCATCAAGCGCCTCGGAACTTATCTTGCCCTCAACATGTCCAATCTCTTCTCCATCTCTCTCCAGAAACTGGTTCTTTTCTCTCTCCTAAATCCTCCTCGTCTTTCTTTTTTGGCGGATCTGATGCGCCTCTTCCTTGCTAAATAGCGAATTTATATGTTTTTCTATTATTTAGTTTTATGATTTGGGTATTTCTTGGTGATTATAGCGCAATATTGGTTTGGTAATTTATGTTTATTTGGTCACAATAATTTTTGTGTGGCGAATTTAATTTTATTGCAGCTTTAAATTTCTCATATTTAAGATAAATTCTCTTGCTGATTTACGTTGTGATAAATTGTTACGGACAAGAAATGGTGCTAATTCGTCTCAAATCGAATGCCACTTCCTTGTTACCTAATTAATTCTTGAGCTATTGTGTGAAAATGCTATATTGAGGCGAAAGCGATCTCAAATCCGTAGTATTGGCAAGATAATTTTTTTTCTTGGAAAAGGGAAAGGGGGAGGGGGTGCCTGGGCCACTGAGCATGTAGAAATGTTAATACTTTCAGACTTCATTTTCTTTTCAACCCATACTAGCCATTATGTTGTTCTGGCGTCTAATTGAAATGTGCAATGATTTCTGTAATAATGTGTATGATTCTTGCAACATCCCTGCTGGCATCAGGATCCACGATCTGTTGGGGCTGTTGCAGGGCTTGCAGTTGCAATTATCTTTACCTATAGGTTGATGAGATCACCTGCAGCACCTCGAAGAAGGCAACCGAAACGTCAATTTCCAACAATTAGTAGCTCTTCTGTCAGTACCCAGTCAAATCCAGCATTGATGCCTTCTGGAGTTTGTTCATCTTCAGAGGATTTAAGAGCACAAAATGCTGTTGATGAGTTTTTCCAGCCAGTAAAGGTACACATTTGCCATTTTCTCCAACATTTTCACATGTTATATAGTCTATTAGCTTGGTTTGTTTTGTAATTTGCATCTCTCTTTTCCTTCTCTTGCAGCCAACATTGGGGCAAATAGTTAGGCAGAAATTGAGTGAAGGTAGAAAGGTAACTTACCTGTACTCCTAAATGCAGTAAGCAAAATGTTTGGTGTTAATTTTCTCTGTGTCTACCGTTTCTGGAAGTAGGATGTTAGATGAGCTAATCAATAATCATGCTCCTTGGTTAATGGTTAATGGTTAATAACCGCTTACAAGAAAAGGGGAAAACATTTTACTTGTAGAAATGATTTCTTTGGAAGAGGACTGTGAACCTATTCTTTCTTAATATGTTTGTAGGTGTCACTTTAAGCTAAGGTTTGCTTGAAAGATTTTGGTTTATATGGTTGTAGTTAGGTGAACTGCCTGGCTAACTGAACAGCTTTTATGATCCCTCTCATATAAACCCTTGATCCTGTTTGAGGGTTTTCTCTTCTAGGTATTAGGTTTTATGGGAGTCTTCTTGTTGTCAATTGTTTAAATGGCCCAATTGCCATATTGGTTTAGAATAACTTGCTAAAGTAAATATCAAAAATAAACCAAAATCCAGTATGTTCAATATAATATCTACTTTCAACCAATTTGCGTTGGTCAATATTTTAACTGAATTGCTTTCACAGCTTCTTGCTGTTGTAAATTTAACTTCCATAAATCTGCCTGTGCCTTGAGTGTGCATTCAAGTCTTATACGACATGGCTTGGTTATTATTGAGAGCCATTATCTGGTATTGGTCATAAAAAGCTGCTATACTAGTGGCAGAATCACATGAATTGGTTCTGGTGCTATTACTTGAGTCTTTACATCGGAATGCATAGGCCATTGATCACAGTCTCACCTGAATTTTTCCAGAAGCAACAGAACCTCCTAGTTTTTTTTTGGCCGATCACAGAACCTCCTAGTTAACTACCAGGTTTTCATGCTTAATTCCGATAAGTTTGGGGAACATGTTGGTTTAGTGCTTAAAGCCATTGGTCAGAGCCCTTTTTTGGTCTTCATCCAACTTTAATGCTTTGATGACTTATTGTTGTAGGTAACATGTCGTATACTTGGAGTGATACTAGAGGAAAGCAGTCCAGAGGAGCTGCAGGTGGGGAATGTTTTCTGTGAGCTTTATTTGTGTAACTGTTATAGGCAAATAATTAAAATTTATTTCATTCTGGATAGAAACAAGCAACTATAAAGTCCTCTGTGTTGGATGTGCTATTGGAGATTACCAAGTTTTGTGATCTTTATCTCATGGAGAGAGTTATTGATGATGAAAGCGAAGTGAGTTCAAAAACCTTGTTCTATAGTAATTGTTCATGCTTATTTGTCAATGCTTTTTGTGTGTGCGCGCGTGCTTGTTTAATGTGTAATATTCCTCCTTATTGTTGCGTGCAATAATATTTCATTATCATGGTTGTGCTTGTATTAGGCTACTAGCACATTTTTATAGCATGTGTTTTCCTTCCTGACTGACATTATGAAGTGTTTGTCTGCAGAAAAATGTTCTTCTGGCCTTGGAAAATGCTGGGATTTTCACCTCTGGTGGTTTGGTAAAGGACAAGGTAAGTAATTGTGCCAATTGTGATTTCTTGTAATTTTCTTAAAGATTAAATGTGTAGCACCTAACCTTTTAGGACAAGAGGAGAATCGGTAGTCTGGGGCATTATTGTGTAATGTGAAATCTGTTGCCTGCTGTAGAATATTAGAATGTAAATTGGTTGATTATCCTTTCTTTTTATTTTCAGAATATTGGTGTTCTGTTCTCAATATTTTGTTCATATATTTAATATGTAGTTTGCCTGAAATGAATCTGCAGGTTCTCTTTTGTAGCACAGAGAATGGGCGGACATCTTTTGTTCGGCAACTAGAACCAGATTGGCATATTGACACAAATCCTGAAATAGTTTCTCAGTTAGCTGTATAATTTCTTTACTTGTCATAATCTTGAATATATTTCTTTCACAGCAGCATATAAAATGTTCTGATATTCGATTCTAATGTCATCTTCTCGTCACAATATCAATGTTCTGATATTAGATTCCAAGCAATATTTTCATCAAATGCCTATGATTTTGAGATTTTTTTTTTCTTTTCAGAGGTTCATCAAATATCAGCTTCACGTTTCTCCTGTCAAACCTGAACGGACTGCGGCTAATGTGTTCAGTTCTCCATCCTTGGAACACTTCTTTGGATGTGCTTGACACTTGAACTGGTAAAAAAGATGCACATATATTTTAAAGTTCTTTACTCCCCTTTGAAGTTTTATGTGCGACCCTTTACAGCCCAATGTTTTCTCTTTTCGCACCCTTGTGCTGATGTAAGTTTTTAGGATAAGGGAGAACCTTTTATTTGTCCGAAATTTGTGAAATAGGGTTCACATTCGAACTATTTTGAACTGGAGGAACTCCATGCAACAATTAATGTTTGTAATCTGTGTTAGTCGAAGGTTATGCAATCATAAAAAATAATTTTGTTGCTACACTCACATGGTTTCAGTCTTTTAATATTGCTAGTATAGTGTGTTTTTTCTTTTTTGGGTATGGGAGTATTGCCTGAAAACAGCTTTAAATGATAATCTGGTAGTGTTGGGTTTTGAGTGGGGGTCTGGGTGCTGGAGAGACGTTCAGACAGCTCTTTTGCTTTGTGAATGTTGACCATTGCCGTTTTCTTCCTCTTTTGCCTCGTACTAGCTCTGATATTTTGATAGTTGGCCCGAACCCGTTAAAAAAAAGAGTTCTTCAATATCTTTTATGAACTTTCCTTGTAAATTCCAACATTCAATAGAATACTAACATTAGCGGATATGAATTACAACTACAAAATTTCAGGGCGATTTTTTGTCCTACTATTGTCGTTATTCATGAACAAATACAATTGATTTTTTTTTTCAAATTAAATCTAATCTTTTTTTAAAGGAAAGGTCACAATTGTTAGGGTAAGTATTAGTTGTTAATGACATTTAACCAAGTAATCAGCATAGCTATTAGATTTAATATGTATAGTGAATCAAAATTTTACTTTTGGAAATTGAGCATTTTATTGTAAAACATAGAGAAACAATTTTAAAATTAATTATGAAACATATATACATGTAAAATAATTAAAAAATAAAAGAAGATACATATTCTCAGGATTAAGTGATTATGTGATATTTATAAAAAAAATTCAGTTTCAAAACTCTTAACATATTTATTAATAGTATATAGTTTCTATTAACTTTTTTATATTTTTATGTTAATTTACTAATTTAAAATTTTCATTTTTTTAAGTATAAAATGTGAACAAAATATTATTTTAAGCTTTTTATAAAATACTATTAAAATAGCATTTTTTAAGTAATTGGGTTCAACCGGAATTTGATTGGATTGATCCAAAGTCTCTAGAAACCATATTGAAGTGCATCAATAAATGTTACAATATGAATCTATTCACTTGTGTTTTGATAAATATGCTATCATTTCATGATAAAATTAATCTTTTATATAAATACGTATCTATTTTATCATAAATCAAATCGAATAGTATGATATTGATAATTATGGTAACCAATACAATGTAGCACATTGTTTTTGCCCTGTATCGGTGTCTGTTGGTATTGGTGTGTGTTGTTTTTGTCTTGCTATTGACATCTATTTCTACTGGTGTGTTTTGACGCATCTAGGGATGAGGAAAAGTTGGTTCGATGGATTTAATCGACGGATCATTTTTGAGTTAAGTTGGTTTGATTAAGTTGATTTTGGATTTAGGTTAATTTTTTGATTGATTTAACCGATTAAATCAATTGATTTTTGATGTATAGTTATGAATCAAACTACATGAAATAATCAATTCTTTTTTAAATATATTATATTTAATATAATATAATTTAAATAATTAAATATGTTTATTTAATTAAATAAAAATAGAAAAATTCGAGTTCAAAAGTTCGGTTTTCAGCCAAATCAAACCAACTTATTTTGTTTATTTTTTTATTTGTATAATTAAGTTGGTTCAGTTTGATTTATTTTTAAAAATGAATTGTTTTAGTTGGTTTTCAATTTTTGTTTTAAATCAAACTAATTGAAAAAAAAATTGATTGCTCACCTCTAAACGTACTGTTTCGGGTTTATCGATTTTTATTTTTATTTGTTTTTATATAATTTTGTAAAAAAATTAAATATCAAATAAATGAGATTAAATCTAATAAATTAAAATTTCAAATATAAAATACTCATCAACTATATAAATATATATATATATATATTTAAAATTATGAATATTTAACATCCAAAATCTTTAAACATCAAATCGATAAAATAAATATAAAAATATATTAAAAACTATTGCAAGTTATTATTGAACAAGTTCAAAAACTTAATTTAATAAACATATTTTCTTTTTGATCAAATTATAAAAGAATAAAATTGATCATGACATAGGAACCATTAAAAATAGGTTAAATGAGTTAAATGAAAAGATTAAAAGAAAAAGCAAAATTTTGTATCAATCAATAAAACTGGTATTGTTCCAAATGACTAGTAGTGTAGCCAAAAATTTGTGTTTGTGGAATTAGTATCGTAATATTATTTTTTATATTTATTACTTAATTGACAAAATTAAATATAGTAAAAAATATCTCATAATATAAAATAATTTTCAAATAGATAAAAATTTTCTTATAATTTATTCATAACATAAGTTTATCTCAGTGATCACATTAGTAGTGATACATAAAAATTGTTTATGTCATAATTATAGTAATCATGGAGTTTAAAATATTTCTTACATTGATTCTTGAATCTTGTAATCAAAGAATTTAGCTGCAAGATGATTCCACACACATTCTTGGTTTTATCAAACCAAAGTCATTTAAGTGCTCGGCCTTTTACAGTGATCCACACAAGCAATGTACGAACTTTCGATAAGGTTGAATCGGGTAATGGGCGCAGCTATGCTAGTAGCTTGAGTTTTTTGAAACTCACCATTAGAAAATATCATGAACAATTCTTGATATGCACAATGAGAGCATGAAGCAACAACTATAAGGTTTCCAAGGTTTTTGTCAAAACAATTTTGACAACTACTCTGGAAACTATTCTAACATCAACTATTAAAAAGAGTATTTAAAATTTACAGGTATCATAACTATAAGAGGACTTTCCTCTTACTTTGATTATTGCAAATCACAGAGTTCTTGTCGCATTTCACAATGAATCCAAGGGAGAGATGCCACAAGTCACAGAGTTCTCTCTCTTAGTGCACTGCCAACCACAGGGAAGCCAAGAAGCTTTAGTGGCCAGCCATAACGAGGATTATATAACTTTGGGATTTCTAATTTTAATCCCGCTAGGCTATAGACTTAAATTATAATTATTTTTCTTAAGGCTCAAGTTTTCATTGAGCTATTTAATTGAGTTGTGATTCATAACCTAATTAAACTTTTTTTAATTGGATTAGCCCAATGTATGCTCTATTAATTAAAAATGGGCTTTCATAATTAAATAGTTTAGTCAAAACTTAATTCTTTTAATTAATAATTGAACCGGTGGATTTAATTAAACCCATAAATTAATCCGTTATAATTAAATGTGAGCCTTTATTATTAATTTAAACTATTTAATTAAATCAACTTAATTAAACACATTTAATTAAGTCCACGTAATTATAATTTTTTATTATTAAGTCTAAATGGAAAATTTTCAAATTTTCTAATCCACAATTCTCTTTTAATTCATATATTACTTTTTGTGTATGACCTATTAAATTTTCAACATGTTGACGATGAATTTAAATTTTTATTTAAATTCATAGATTATAAACGGCATTTAGCAATGCATCATAATCACCTAAATGTTAGAAAAGGTCAAGATGTTTTGACTAACCTTTCATTGTGCATTATCTCAATGTAATTCAATCATTTTATCAACAATATCTCATTAATAACTAAGGCTTGGTTTAGTGTTTGCGTTAAGTATATTTCCATATTTATCGTCAAATTTCAAATATTAACTCTTTTCAATTAGTGCTTTGGCCAAAGACTTTATGAGTTAATACATACAAGGATATACAAGATATTAACCCCTAAAGTCACTTGAAGTAATAAATCCTCATCTTGATTACTCATCCACCTTCATATACTTCAAGCCATGCCCAAAAACATCCATTTTAGGCATTTGTCTTGACAAATCTGTAAGGATGAAATCAAAGTATGACGGAACACATAGAAGATACTTAACATCTCAAGCCAGAGGATCACTTACACTACTGACATGTGAAAGTGTATTCCATAAGCACTCAAGAGACACCACCAAATAGAACTTCCACCTCAAGTCATATTCAGTAAACTTATTCTCTAATAAGCACCCACATGCTATCCTTAAATATCTCCATATTTCAATTTATGAGGATGATTGCTTACTTTATAAGTAACAAAGCTTAGTATGTACCAATCTTTGAGCACTGTCAGTGCCTTATCTCGCAGTACAATGATCAGGAACAATTTTCAGGAACTAAGCTTTGATGTATAAGGATTCTCAAACTTGTAACCACATTACAGATCCCTTGCAAGACTTGTGTTGTCTTATGGGCTTCACCTCATCTTGAAATCATTATTTGTCATATAATCGACTAAGATGGTGAAGAGAAAGCTTTCATGCCACTTTCCTAAATGAACATGTTTTACTATGATACCATACCTCTTACCAAGTGAGTTGGCTCTAGGGCATACACTAACATCCACTACATTTTTAAGGCCAAGGTAGGAATCTCTTCCAAGTGGCTACCCAAATCTCTTACTATTTAGTACTCAATGTCACTCTCCCTTTGTACACAAGAAATAATGATTGGTAAGTGTTTAGTAAACAAATGATACCTCTACAAGGGAGGTGTTTAGGGATTTAAGCTCAAGTTGATTACAATAGTAGAATGAACATGTTTTACTATGATACCTCTATAAGGTGAAGAGAAAGCTTTCATGCCACTTTCCTAAATGAACATGTTTTACTATGATACCATACCTCTCACCAAGTGAGTTGGCTCTAGGGCATACACTAACATCCACTACATTTTTAAGGCCAAGGTAGGAATCTCTTCCAAGTGGCTACCCAAATCTCTTACTATTTAGTACTCAATGTCACTCTCCCTTTGTACACAAGAAATAATGATTGGTAAGTGTTTAGTAAACAAATGATACCTACAAGGGAGGTGTTTAGGGATTTAAGCTCAAGGTGATTACAATAGTAGAATGTAGAGAATACAAGAAACTTTAGCTCAAGAATTGTTGAAAGATTTTAATGATGTAGCTTGAAGGTTGTTGGAATTGAATGTCTTGATTATGAAGTTTTGAATGCATGTAATTGTAATTGATTATGAAGTTTTGATTAATCTTGAAATTCTTGCACTTTTAAGAACTTTTACAATCGTTTAAAGTGTAATTGTATATAAAAGTTTAACTAAGTTGACCAGAACAGCGTCTGGGAGTAGTATGCACTTTGGTGCATGCTAAAAGCTAGATATGAATCAGCACTGGTAGTACATGATAATCACCCGTCAAAGTATATTTATGGTTAGAATCCATGCATTTGGTAGAACAGAATTGAGCTCTCTCGCTCTCACTCTCACTCTCACTCTCACTCTCACTCGCATCTAAAAGAGTTTTTACTTTGATTTATTCAAGAAGTGGTATAAGAGTCAACTTATCATAAAATCGCTAGCTTAACTAGAAATGTCTCCTTATAACTGCATGAAGTTCAAATTACCTAATTTTTTTTTCGGTATTTTTTACATAAACCCATGAATCTTTCATGCAAAATTTGGCCCAAATTTTAAGTTTTATTGCTGCTGACTGTTTAGGCATGAGATTTAGAAAATGACATGATGGTTACCTATTTTGTTGTCAGAGATATGATCCCTGTTCTAGCATTCCCTCGTTATAATGGTCGATGCTTGTTTACTCATTGGAGACTGTTGTTGTCAAGAATGGCAGAGTTTCGGGAGAGTTAGATTCTACTTGGCCTCGACGTGAATGTGAGGGGGCTATTTATAGGCAAGGTACTTCACGCTTAGCCTCCAACCTCGGCACAGGTGGAAGAAACGTGGTCGAATAGTAAGGTGCTGACCTGTCAGTTCCATGATACAGGTCGGCTGATGGATGCCCCGTCAGGTTCCCGCCAAGGCGTTCACGCGTACGCTGATTCCCTAGGAGAGTGGTCGGTCCCGAGGTAACCGATGACACCTGGGTGGAGATCGGCGCGTCAGGGGCCGAGCTATGCTTCCATAGTAATGATGATGGCAGAGCTGGCACGTTCAGGTGTCAGCTCTGGAGGGGTTCTAGTAAGGTCAAATCGACCACAGATGCTGAAGGACCGAAATGCCCTTGTGCCTAAATATCCCTCATCATTCTGTCCCCCCGAAGTCGGTCCGTAAGCTCGGTCGAAGAGCTCGGACGTCACGTGCGGGTCGAAGAGCTCGGACGTCACGTGCGGGTCGAAGAGCTCGGACGTCATGTGCGGGTCGAAGAGCTCGGGTGCACATGCGGGGGAACCGAGCTATCTGGTGGGAGGTTGAGTGGTTGAGAAAAGAATAGTTTGATTGTTCTGGAGAGTACTTTAGTCTTTTGGGATTCCATAGTTAGGTCCTGACGAGGTGGTTGAGAAAAGGGTCAGAAACATTAAAGTCTGATTTCCTCGATCTACTAAATCGGGGATGGTGTCATCCTGACCGTAGGAATAGATATGGTCTGGATAGTTCCAAGATCATCCAAGGGCGATCTGTCCTCCTGTATCCCGAGGAGATCGTTTTGGTTCTCTAGGTGACCTTTTACCTTCCGCGGATTTTCTATAAAAGGGGAGTTTCCTTCATTTTTGCTCATTCAGCAAAGTTTCGTCTCCTCTTTCTCTTCTATTTTCGTTTCGCTTCAGGTCGCTCCAAGCTTCCCCCATAAGTCTGAGCTTTTTTAGGTAAGTCCTCTTCCCTATGTCTTCTTCTTCGGTAGAGATTATTACTCCTCCTAGTCGGGATAGCTCAGATAGTTTTCGCGAGCTCGAGATTAGGTTAGGATTAAATAGTCAAGATGAGCAGGCCGATCAGGCCGAACAGGCTGAGGTATCCGAGGATAGGGCTTTTGTGGCCTCGGCTACCGTGGCCTCGGCCGAGCCTTTTTTAGAACGTAGGACTAAGGCACTTTGGTGGCTCCAGCCTATGCAAGACGAAGAGAAGCAGGCTTTAGAGGATAGCCTTCGTGCTTCTGGGGTTCAAATTCATGACCTCGGCCAACTTCAGGGTAGGCCTTCCACTTCTCGTCAAGCTTCTTTGACAGTTATGAAGGCTCTGAAAGGTGGGGCTCTTCCTGAGGCGTGTCCTAACTTGTTTACAAGGAGGGACTTCGCCGATCTCTGCCAAGACCAATATATTTCTCCCCAGTTTAAGATAGATCCACCTCGTGGTACCGATAGGGTCACACAGGATCGAGGTAAATCCAGATTGTGGGTTTATAAGGAGGCCGTCCTTTCTGGTCTTAGATTTCCCCTTCATCCTTTCGTGGTTGAGCTCTTGAACTTCTATGGTTTAGCACCTTCTCAACTGCTTCCAAATAGCTGGCGTCATATCGTCGGTTTTTTAGTTTTGTGTGAGGGTTTGGGGTTTCCGTTGACCCTTAAGTTATTCAAGTCGTTTTTCTCTATAAAGGTCAGCCCTGTAGATAAGAGCTGGTACTATACAACAGCTCGTCTCCGTAAAAAACTGTTTAGTAATATACCTTCATCAAATAAAATCTGGAAACTTCATTTTTTTAGTTTAATAAGCCCTGGTGAGTGGCAAGTGACTAATAGCCGTGGTAAAATGAAAGAGGGGGCTGACGATATGAGTGATATCTTTGGTGAGGAGCTTAGAGCTCATCACGAAATAAATAAGCTGAGAGACTATGGTAGGGCTCTCTTAGATGCCAAACTTCTGACTTCCCCGAAGTTTTGACAAAGCTCGGCTCTCAAGACCGACCTGGTAATTAGTTGGTTTTGGTTCCAGTTTTTCTAATGGCTGGTTTGATTATTAAACTCCATTCGCTTTTATGCAGATATGTCTGGACGTTTCAACATTTTCGACTACATTCGTCCTGTAGCTCAGCCTCCGACTGAGGGTGCCAGCCAACCACCTCCATCTCGGTCCAGACAGACTCGATCACAGTCCAAGTCGAAAAGGAAGACCACGGAGGCCGAGGTGAGTGAGCCCTCTCCCAAAAGGGCCCGAGGTGTGGAGGACATCTCTGACACTCCGGAAGCAGGAGCCGAGGTCCCAAAAAATGTCAAGCTTACCATGGAACTTGCCTCCTCGGATAGTGCTTTCGAGAGTGCGTCCGTGGCGCGGAAACTAGCCAAGTCCATGCTCCCTCTGGCAGGTCAGCTTTTTCTTCTTCACATTTGCTTACTTAGTTATTTTGTGGCACTCAATTCGTTTCTTTGCGCAGATAAGGATAAGATGAACTCCCCTTGTTCGGTGAACGTCAACGCCAGCCTTTATCACGCTTGGCTTGCTCTGGCCCATGCTACAAGGGCCGAGGATCAGTGAAGAAGCTGCATAAGGATTACAGTTCCTATCGCGAGAAATGCCACACTCTTTCGAAGAAGGTAGAGCAGTTGGAGGGCCAGGGGCGCGAGTCCAAGCAGCTACTGACCGAGCTTAAGGCTGAGGTAGAAAAACAAAAGCAAGAGCTGCGCCGAGTTGAAGAGGTCAAGGAAGAGGCCAGACGTCTTGGGGCCGAGGAGGCCTTAGCCAATTTTCAGAATACCCCACAATTTGATGCAGCGGCAAAACGCGCAAACGCAGAAGGGGTGAGAGGTGCCTTTGCCTTGGCTATCAGTGAGGTCGGTCACGTGTATCCCGACCTGGACCTGTCTATGATTTCCCTTGAAAATCTTAAGACAGTTCAGTATGAACCTTCGGCTGCCGAGGATGATGGTGCCGACGGCGAGGCTACTGTTGCCACCCTGGCTCAGACTGAAGATGTGGGGGCAGAGGTTCAGGATGATGCTGCTGTTTGATTTTCTTTCTATAGTTGTGTTGTACTGTTTTTACTTTGGTGTTTCGTTGTGAATTTCTTTTAAATTGGAACTTTTTGTAATGCTTCATGCATATTATCCTTTTATTAGAAAGATCAGCCTCTTTCCTTTCAACAACTTTGTCTCATGAATGGTTTACATATCTTAGGGCCAGACATTGGCTGAGCTGACGCGAGATGAACAAAATTAAGATGAGCTTAGGAACGCTAACAAAAGACCAGCTGAGCTGGCTGAGCTGATAATAGGGGTAACAGGGATTCATATCGGCTGATTACTGGTAAAAGACCTTCAAGTTATCGGCGTTCCAAGTCCTTGGAATTTCTTTGCCATCTATGTCCTTCAACCTGTAAGTTCCTGTGCGGACTACCTCTTTAACCACGTAAGGTCCTTCCCAGTTTGGGGCCAGTTTTCCTCCAGCCGTATCTTTTCTTGATGCTTCCACCTTTCTTAGGACTATCCCCTGTCTGATCGGCTTCTTTCGAACCTTCTTGTTGTAGTACCCCGTTATTCTTTGCTGGTAGGCTGCCATTGTGACGAGTGCTCGGTCTCTGTGTTCCTCGGAGAGGTCCAGATTGTTTCTCAGGGCTTCTTCGTTTCCGAGCTCGGTGTTCAACTGTACACGTAAGCTTGGCATACCTATTTCTACGGGGATTACCGCTTCGGTCCCAAAGGCGAGGTTAAATGGAGTTTCCCCCGTGGGGACTTTTGTCGTGGTTCTCAGTGCCCAGAGGACCTCGGGTAATAGGTCGGCCCATTCCCCTTTTTTGTCATCCAACTTTTTCCTCAAGGCTTCCAAGATTGTTCGGTTGGCCGCCTCGGCCTGCCCATTGGCCTGAGGATGTGCTACCGACGTGAACCGCAGCTGTATGCCCAAGTTTTCGCACCAAGTCCTGAATTTTGGATTATCAAATTGTTTTCCGTTGTCGGTGACAATTGCCTTTGGAAGCCCGTATCTACAGACGATTCTTCCAACAGAAATTTTGAACTTGTTTCTCTGTGGTATTTGCGAGGGCTTCGGCTTCAATCCATTTTGTGAAATAGTCAATGGTGACAAGAACGAACCTTCTCTGTCCTGTAGCTGGTGGGAAGGGTCCCAGCACATCCATCCCCCACTGCATAAATGGCCAAGGGCTCGTGACCGAGGTGAGATCGTTCGAGGGAACATGTTGGATCGGTGCGAACCTTTGGCATTTGTTGCATTTTCTTACCAAGTCGACTGAGTCCTTATGCATTGTGGGCCAGTAGTAACCTTGCCTCAGTGCTCTGTGTGCGAGGGCTCTAGGGCCGATGTGATTTCCGCAGATTCCTTCGTGCACTTCCCTCAAAACGTAGTTTGCCTCGACCGGGCTTAGGCATCGAAGATAAGGCAAACTAAATGATCTTCTGTAAAGTTTTCCGTCAATGAGGGTGTATCTTGGGGCTTTCCTTCTCATGGATCTGGCTTGGGTCCGATCTTCTGGTTCTTCTCCTGTAGTCAAGAATCTTATGTATGGGGTCATCCACGATTCTGCCTCTTCTACGATCTGGCCTACCTCTTGCTCACCAGCTATTGCTTTCTGCTCCACTACTTCCACTATAACTCCTGGCATAAGACCCAGGTTGGAACCTGTGGCCATTTTGGATAAGTAGTCGGCCAAAGTGTTGTCGGTACTTGGAATTTGTTTCACTTTGTATTTTTTGAAATTTGAGAGTAGAAGTCCGACCTCTTCCAAATATTTAATCATTGCTTTTCCCTTGGCTTCAAATTCTTTGTTCACCTGGTTTACCACTAATTGGGAATCACTGAAGACGGTTAGCTCTTCCACCTTCAACTCCTTTGCTAACTTCAGCCCCGTGATGAGTGCTTCCTATTCAGCCTCATTGTTTGTTGCCCTAAAGTTGAATTTGAGGGCATACTGTATTTTGACCTTTTCCGGGCTGACTAGGATTAGTCCGGCCCCACTACTCTTGCTATTTGCCGATCCATCCACATAAAGCTTCCATGCCTTCTCTTCCTCTGGTTCTTCCATCTCCGGACTTCCTTGTGTAGCTTGTTCTGTTGACACATACTCCACCACAAAATCAGCAAGCACTTGAGATTTGAGGGATGACCGAGGTCTAATCTGCAGATCATATTCGCTGAGCTCCACTGCCCACTTAATTAGCCTTCCTGACAGTTCTGGCTTTTGGAGGATTTGTCTGAGTGGTTGATCGGTCAAGACGGTGATCGGGTGTGATTGGAAGTAGGGCCTCAGTTTTCTGGCCGAGGTGACAAGAACATAGGCGAGCTTCTCCACTTTCTGATAGTTGAGCTCAGCCCCTGTAGTACTTTGCTGGCGAAGTATACCGGCCTTTGCACTCCGGTCTCTTCCCTTATCAACACTGAGCTCACTGCCTGATCAGTTGCAGCCAGGTATAAGTATAGCATTTCCCCGATCCGTGGTTTGGACAGAACTGGTGGGGAGGAGAGAAAAGCCTTGAGTTCTTCGAAGGCTCTTTGACATTGTTCGGTCCACCTGAACTCTCGTACGTTCTTCAACGTTTTGAAAAATGGAATGCATTTATCGCCTGATCTTGACATGAACCTGTTGAGGGCGGCTATTCTACCAGTGAGCCTCTGCACTTCTTTTACTGAGGTCGGCGGTTTCATGTCTAGAATGGCCTGTACTTTCTCTGGATTAGCTTCGATGCCTCGCTGACTGACCATGAAGCCTAGGAATTTTCCCGAAGTTACTCCGAAGGCACACTTTAGGGGGTTGAGCCTCATATTATGTTTCCTGAGGACCTCAAAGGCCTCTTCCAGGTCTCGCAAGTGTGTCCCGACCTTCTTGCTTTTTACGATCATGTCGTCCACGTAGACTTCCATGGTCTTTCCGATTTGCTCCTTGAAAATCTTGTTGACCAGCCTCTGGTAGGTGGCACCAGCATTTTTTAGCCCAAAAGGCATAACCTTGTAACAGTATAGACCTTTTTCTGTGATGAATGCGGTTTTCTCCTCGTCCTCTCGAGCATTCTGATCTGATTATACCCGGAGTAGGCATCCATGAAGCTCAGTAGCCCTTGTTCGGCACTATTATCGACCAATCTGTCGATATTTGGTAGAGGGAAGCTGTCTTTTGGGCAAGCCCGATTAAGGTCGGTGAAATCAACGCACATTCTCCATTTTCCGTTATGCTTTTTCACCATTACTACGTTGGCTAACCATTCCGGGTAGTGGGCCTCCCTGATAAATCCTGCTCGAAGGAGCTTCGTCACTTCCTCGTTGATCGCCTCTTGTCTTTCGATTGCAAAACATCTCTTCTTCTGTCTCACTGGTCTGGCTTCTGGGTCCACGTTAAGGCGGTGGACGATTTCACTTGGGTCTACCCCTGGCATGTCTTCAGGCCTCCATGCAAACAGATCGGCATTTTTTCTGATTAGCTGTACCAACTCTTCTTTTCCTTCAGAGTTGAACCAATCTGTACTAGCTTGGTGGGGTCCTCTGGGTCAAAGGGACGTTGATGAGGTCCTCGGCTGGTTGTGGTCGGCCACGTCCTTGCTCGGGCCGCTGGTCGGGTACTTCTATGGCCATGGCCTCCTCGGCTTTTCTTTTTGTTTTTATTGCGGTCATGTAACAACGTCGGGCAGTCACCTGATCTCCTTGGACTTCCCCCGTTCCATGAGGGGTTGGGAATTTGATTTTTAGATGCGGAGCTGATCCGATCATTCTCATCTGCATTTGGCTGGGTCGGCCAATAATGGCATTATAGGCGGAGGGGACTTTAACCACCATGAATTCTACCATTGCCGTCACTGTCCTCGGCTCCGTACCCATTGTTAGCGGAAGGACTATGGTGCCGATCACAGGGACTTGTTCATTGTCAAACCCGACCAGTGGCGTCGGATGCGGCTTTAGCCGATCATCATTGATTCCCATTTTCTTCAGTGTTTCGTAATACAGGATGTCTCCGGCACTTCCGTTGTCGAAGTAAATCCTTCTTACCACGTGGTTGTAAATGACTGCGCTGAAAACTATTGCATCTTCGTGGGGAAATTCTATACCTTCAAGATCCCTGGCAGAGAAGGATACGGGCTCGTCCTTCCAAGATCTGGGCTTCTTGACCGAGGAGCCTATGGCCATGATGGTTGTTTGGCCGACCTTTTTTCTTGTGAAAGCCGGTGGTTTCCCTATTATGACGTTGATTATCCCTGCTGTAGGCCTGTTTGTATTGCCTCCGGTCCTCTCTTCATTTCGGTTCTGCCCCTGTCCCCTTTCTCCTGCATTCCATGTTGGTGGAGGTCTTCCGTAGTCTGTTCGAGGCCGGTTGTTGAAATTCCTTTGCTGGTATCCGCCTCTTCTGAAGTCTTGCCTCGTTTCATTTAGGACGAACCTTTTCAGGCAACCACTTCTGATTAGGTTCTCTATTTCATTCATGAGGTCAGTGCATTCCTCGGTCGTGTGGCCGTGGTCTCGATGGAACGCACACCTCTTAGTTCTAACCCTTTGTGGGTTTGGCTTCATTGGCCTTGGCCACTTGAGCTGAGGGTCCTTCCCAATTTGCATTAAAATCCTTTCCCTTGTAGTGTTTAAGGGAGTATAAGTTTGATAGCCCTTTCTTTCTGGGCTTTTCCTGGCCTGGTGGCCATTTAGTCTACCGAACTTCCTGCTTCCCCTGTCTTTCTCGTCCTCTCTCCCCCTCCTTTTGTGGCTTAGTGGGTCATCTTTATGGTCTTTTGTGCTTAATCTGGCCGACATGGTTTCCTCGGCGTTGATGTATTTCTCTGCTCTGTGCAAGAGCTCAGGAAGGGTTTTAGGGGGTTCCAGAGAGAGAGAGAATTTAAAATGAAACTCGTCGTCCGTAAGGCCATTCATGAGGCCGGCTACTGCCACAGACTGCTCCAAGTCCTTGACTTGCAATGCTTCGGCGTTGAATCTTGTTACATACTCCCTCAGTGATTCTCCAGGCCGTTGCTTAACTGCCATTAAGCTCAGAGTAGGTTTCTTAGCTCGTCTACCGCTGATGAAGTGAGTTAAGAATGAATGACCGAGCTCTTTGAAAGAGCCGATAGATCGGGGAGCCAGGCCGGAATACCATGCTCGGGCTGCTCCTTTGAGAGTGGCCAGAAACGCTTTGCACATCAACGGGTCGTCCGCTCCCTGTATGGACATGTTAGCGCGGAAAAGTTCCAAGTGGTCAAAGGGATCGGTTGTACCGTCGTACGCCTCTATCGTGGGCATTCTGAAGCCCTTGGGGGGTTGGGCGCGGTCGATTTCTTCTAGGAATGGCGACGTTTCCAGCAGCTTCAGTTCGTCTATGTGGATCTGTTCTCTCTCTAGTATCTGTTTCTCCATCGCTTCCATCCTTGCTTCTAACCGGTCATGGGTGTGGTTTTGGGACATGGGGGCTGAGAGCGAGGCATTTCGGTGACTTCTTTTGGTGTCGGGGAAGTTCTGTTGGGTTTTGGTTTTGGTTTTCTTCATTATTCCTGGTTGGGAAGAGGTACTAGCGCTTACCTCTTCTCTTGGTGGTGAGGGTGTTTGGGAAAGGTCAGGTTGATCGGTGTCATTTCTCGACGGGGGCTTTTGGGTTGGTGAGGGCGTGAGGACATGAGCCTGGACTAATTCGGTAAGGTTTTTCAACTGTTGGGAGAGCTGATAGAATTGTTCAGCTGTGGGAGGTGGCCTTTGGATTGGTTGGTTGGGTTGGTCGTCGGGTGTGGTATTTGGACTGACCGGCGCAACTGGTTCCTCCTCTTCTGCAACTCTCCTTCTGGGTGCCATTCTGGACAACAACCTTAGAGTAGCCCCCTACCTGGCGCGCCAAATGTTGTTGTCAAGAATGGCAGAGTTTCGGGAGAGTTAGATTCTACTTGGCCTCGACGTGAATGTGAGGGGGCTATTTATAGGCAAGGTACTTCACGCTTAGCCTCCAACCTCGGCACAGGTGGAAGAAACGTGGTCGAATAGTAAGGCACTGACCTGTCAGTTCCATGATACAGGTCGGCTGATGGATGCCCCGTCAGGTTCCCGCCAAGGCGTTCACGCGTACGCTGATTCCCTAGGAGAGTGGTCGGTCCCGAGGTAACCGATGACACCTGGGTGGAGACCGGCGCGTCAGGGGCCGAGCTATGCTTCCATAGTAATGATGATGGCAGAGCTGGCACGTTCAGGTGTCAGCTCTGGAGGGGTTCTAGTAAGGTCAAATCGACCACAGATGCTGAAGGACCGAAATGCCCTTGTGCCTAAATATCCCTCATCAGAGACAAACGAAGAACGACCAACATGTGGTAAGTTTACGCTTCCGATCCATTAAGAAGGGCCTCAGATCGGAAAGGTTTTAGCCTTTGAAGTTCAATTTATTTATACATTGCACGAGATAAGCATGTTGCGGCCATGTTATTTTCCAATGACAATCTATTAAATTAAAGAAAAAATGGAAGGCATAGATCAGAGCTTAATCTTGAAATTCTTGCACTTTTAACAACTTTTAAGATCGTTTAAAGAGTAATGGCACATAAAAGCTTAACAAAGCTGACCAGAACAGCGTTTGAGAGTATTATGCACTTTCGTGCATGCTCAAAGCTAGATACGAATCAGCACTGCTAGTACATAACAATCATCCTTCAAAGTATATTTGCAGTTAGAATCGATGCATTGGAAGCACATTTCAGCCTTGAAACTTGCCTTTATTTAGCGAAGCACTAGTCCTGGGCTTTTCCAGTTGATCGATAGCTGTAGGTGATATAAACCCCGAGTGCTACAATCACAAAAACTGAGACCCCCATAGTAATCAGCCGCTTCCGATCTTCGTAATCGTCCGTAGCAAGTCTCTTTACGGCCTTCGTTATGGTGTCCATGCCTTTCATTTCCTTGGCTTTTTCCAGGAAGCTCCTCCCACCCTCCTTTGGCTTCGCTTCTACGGTACCACCAGCTTTATCGTTCTTTTCCATTTCGGAAGTCTTCTTGCTTTCGGACATGGTGGAATCTTTAGTCTTGCCATTTTCCTTCGACCCAACCTTACTTTCAGCCTTTTTCTCAACAATTTCAGCTGTGGAGAAGCCTGCGGTCTCTTCCTCTGTTTGCTTTGAGGTAGCTGCAGTCGGAGCAGCTTTCCTTTGTTTTTCTTCTTCTTGCTTTGATGGCTGCTCCATCTTCTTCCCATTAGTCTGTGCTTTTGGAGAAGCATTCTGAGGACCCATTGGCGTCGGTGCTTTAGGCTCGGTTATGGGTTTTGGAGATATAGTTTCTTTCTTAGTGTCTGCATCTTTTATAGAAACGACCTTAGTAATTGTATTTTTTGGCATTGTGATGCTGAGAACACCATTTCTAAAACCAGCCTTAATTTTTTCTATGACGCAATTTTGCGGAACAGGGAAAAATTGATCGAAACGACTTCGTCTTTTCTTCCCAAGAGGTCGTTCTCCCTCCACTACAATCGTACGGGAGGAATCAACATAGGTGACCTTGATTTGATTCTTATCAAAACCTATAAAAACAAAACAATACAAATAAATCCAACAGGGGAACTTCTTTCTATACAAATTATTATTGTCATTATTATTTAATAGAAAATAACATGGGAAAGGCAAACCTGGAAGTTGAATAAGCAGAACATAAGCTCCTTGCTCTTCCTTTTGTTCAACTTGGGGTTGGTAATCCTCATAAATTCTGGCTTGTGATCTCTCAGCCATGTTTTTTGTTTGGTTACTATTACTTAGGAATTTTGAAACGATGCCTTTGAATGGAAATATGATTCTTCGCATATGATTTTTGCATATTTATACGGCATAGCAACATATTTCTTAATGGCGACACTATTCTTTCTCGACCGCTTTGGTTTTCTGGTGTTACACGAGCTTGAATTTCTTTTGATCTTTGTCTAACCTGTTACTTGTTTTACAAATAAAGTACCAAGTTCTTTGTTTTTCCTAAAATCTAATACTGGGAATCATCCCGACGCTGTTCTTTCATAGAGGTTTCGACCAGAAGTTATGCTCAATCCAATTTTTATTTGCTGAAATCATTTCATTTTCAATTCAGTCAATATCATGTATCTTTGACCAGACTCTTTTTGTAAATCTATTTTTTTGGCAGCGATATGATATTTAGTTACCTAACCCTATATTGTTACATTACAGGAGGATGGCATGTTGGTCTCTTTTTATGCAATTGTAGAATATATTCATGCCTTTATGCAATCGGATAAAATAAAAGCAAACCGCAGCTTTTATATGACCACATATATATACATACATGCATACATCTACTCACATGGAACTCGAAAAAAAACCCAGTTCCATCGACTCAGAACTGAAAACCAAGTGTGAAAGATACCAACCAGCAAAATAGTATACATTTACGCACCTGATTCATATATCAGAGGATATCCATGTGCACCATCTCTTCCTCCAGTCCGGCACATCTACATTCTGATCCTTACCCTCGTACTGCATGCCAAAGCCAGCCCGTATCAGATCACTCAAAAGAAACATAAATAAAGGATCTTAATGAAAATGATAACAAGTGTGAATAACTAAGTGTGGAAAACTGAGATTTATGTTCTGATTTCTAGGAATTTGTTTCTTAAAATAAAGGATTTGTTAATCCCATTCTGATTATTTTCTTTCCTATTCTGTTCCTGATTTCCAGGAACAAATTTTTTTCTTCTTCCTCTTTATTTTCCTCTTGTACGCTTTATTTTCAATAATAGTAAGGGAATTTTTTCTCTCATTTTGAAATTCTCTCATGGCATCAAAGCAGTCTCTGAACCTCTAAAACTCTTTCTAGTATGGCCATGGAAAAATAGAGTTCATCTTCATCGATGTTACGTCGGGTCCTGAAACTCTAACCGCAGCCAGCCAAGGCAGCTCAGATAGTTTTTCTCTTCCCATTACTGGACATAAGTTGAATGGGAATAACTATCTTCAATGGTCGTAGTCCATCATGATGTACATATGTGGCAAAGGGAAGGACAGTATCTCAATGGTAATATTGTTCTCCCAAGACCGAAGATCCAAGATTCAAAAGCTGGAAGATAGAGAATAATATGGTCATGTCATGGCTGATTAATTCCATGACAAACGAGATTGGAGAAAATTTTTTGCTTTATAGTACTGCATACGAGATTTGAGATGCAGCAAAAGAATTTTACTCTAGCAAAGACAATACCTCAAAGATTTTCGAGATCGAAACTAGTCTTCATGATCTTCAACAAGGAGATCTTGTTGTCACTCAGTACTACAATATCCTCTCTCGTCGTTGGCAACGATTGGATGTCTTCGAGGAACATCACTGGAACTGTCCTGATGATGCAAAGAAATTCAAAGAAATTGTTGAAAAGAAGAGGATATTTAAATTCCTAATGGGTCTAAACAAGAATCTTGATGAGGTTCGAGGAAGAATTCTGGGATTAAAGCCCTTGCCAAGCATTCGAGAAGTCTTTGTTGAGGTTCGATGAGAAGAGAGCAGGAAGAAAGTGATACTTGGAGAATCCACCTTCACTCTTGTTGCTGAAAATTCTGCCTTAGTAGCTCGCGGAGTTTAGCACAATAATGACAATCGCCAAAAGAAGGGAAGGCCATGGTGTGATCACTGTAGAAAACCTTGTCATTCTCATGATAATTGCGGAAATTTCATGGTAAACCTGCAGATTGGAAGTCTTCAAAATCTACCAGTGATAAGGAGAGGCGAGGAAACCATGTTTCAATTGATGAAGGACCATCTCCCATCAAATCTAGCCCTTTCACCAAAGAACAACTTGAAATTCTGCAAAAGATGTTCTCATAACAAAATTCTGCAACTAGTATAGTTGGAATGGGATCTTTCGCACAAAAAGGCAATTACTCAAATGCACTCACTGTAAAATTTGAAAAAACAAGTCCATGGATTGTAGACTCAAGGGCATCCGATCATATGACAGGAGATGCCACACTTTTTCACAAGTATAATCCATGTCAACAAAATCTTACAGTGAAAATAGCTTATGGATCCCTTTCTAAAGTGGCAGGAACAGTTTTATTATTATTTCAAAGGACTTAACTCAACAATCTATTCTTCATGTTCCAAATCTTGAATGTAATCTATTGTCTGTCAGCAATCTCACTCAAGAACATAACTGTGTGGCTAAATTTTTCTTTGGTTTGTGTGAATTTCAGGATTTGGATTCGTGGAGGACGATTGGCAGTGTTAAGGCGTGCTTTGGTCTTTTTCTTCTGAAAGTTGAGGAATCTCCTGTAAGACAAACTCCTAATGTAGTATGTGTTGAGTCAAAATATCTTGTTTTTCATGAAAATTCCAATAAGGATAGTGCAATCATGTTATGGCAATATTGTTAGGTCATCCTAATTTCTTATATCTACAAAAATTGTTTCCTTCATTGTTCAAAAATAAAAATCCAAAAACTTTTCAGTGTGAAGTGTGTCAATTTTCAAAGCATGTCTGTAATTCCTATCATAGTCTTCCATACAAGTCATCATATCCATTTTCAATGATTCACAGTGATGTTTGGGGGCCATCGAGAGTTAAAAATGTTACTGGCACTAGGTGGTTTGTATCATTTGTAGATGATCATACTAGACTCACATGGTTGTTTCTTATGACAGAGAAGTCGGAAGTAGGTCATATTTTCAAACTCAATTCCAAAAAGATACAAATGTTAAAGACTGGCAATGCTAAAGAATATTTTGAGACAGTTCTAGGAAATTATCTAGTAGGACAAGGAATAATTCATGTGAGTACATGTGTTGATACACCCCAACAAACTGGGATTGCAAAAAGGAAAAATAGACACCTTCTTGAAGTTGCATGATCACTGATGTTTACCACCCATGTTCCAAAATTTTTCTAGGGTGAAGCAGTCCTAACAGCCACCTATCTAATAAATAGGATGCCCTCTCGAGTTTTAAATTTTCAAACACCATGTCAAGTCCTACTTCAATGCTTTCCCAATACTCATATCCTAAATACTCTTCCTGTGAAAATTTTTGGGTGTACAGTGTTTGTTCATATACATGCACAACATAAGAGTAAACTTGATCCAAAAGCTCTTAAATGTATATTTGTCAGATATCCTCGAATCAAAAAGGGTACAAGTGCTATTCTGCAGTCACTCAAAAATTCTACAACTCAATGGATGTCTTATTTTTTGAACAACAACCCTACTGCAAAGCTAATATTCAGGAGGAGAAATCTAATCAAGAATATCAGCTTTGGAATTTTGGTTCATTGGATTCATCTTCATTTCCTATGTCCAATCCGAACATCCTCAGTCATCTCAACTTTCTGATCCAGTCTCATTATCCAGCCAGAGTCATCTCCTGTTGTCCAATCTGAAAATCCTCTGTCATCTTAACTTTCTGATCCAATTGCTATTATCCAACCAGAGTCATCTCCTGTTGTCCAATCCGAACCTAAATCTTCTTCTAAAATAGAGTTCCAATTACCTCAACGTATTAGTCACACACAACCTGTAGGAAATTCAGAGTTACTTGTCTATTCAAGGAGAAATAAAACTCAAGAAAGGAAAGATTTGCAGCCGCTTGAACAAGGCCATGAGTCTGACCAAGTTCCAAAACCTCAGATTTCACTAGGTAATAATAGCATCAACTCTGATTCTAGCCATATACTTGATGATGATAGGCCTATCGCTTTGAGAAAAGGCAAGAGCACTTGTACGGATCATCCTAATTATAATTTTATTTCATATGAAGGACTCTCACCAAATATTGTGCTTTTGTTAGCAATCTTGACAAAATACAGGTTCCAAGTTCAATTCATGAGGCTCCTAGAATTCCAAAGTGGAAGGTAGCTATTTGGGAAGAAATTCATGCTCTAGAAAAGAATGGAACTTAGGTGATATCTGAGTTCCTACAGGGAAACGTCCAGTTGGTTACAAGTGGATCTTTCGGTCAAGCATAATGCAGATGGGAGTGTTGACAGATTCAAAGCTAGACTAGTAGCTAAGGGATTCACTCAATCATATGGAATCGATTCCATGAGACTTTTGCTCCTATGGCCAAGCTTAATACAGTCCGAGTGTTGTTTTCACTTGCTTCCAATCTAGACTGGCCACTATATCAACTTGATGTGAAGAATGCCTTCCTCAACGGAGACCTCGAGAAAGAAGTCTACACAGAGATACCTCATGGATTTGATACTCTAGCCACCACCGATAATGTTTGTAAACTCAAGAAGTCATTATACGGCTCAAGTAGTCACCACAGGCTTGGTTTGATAAGTTCACTAGAGCAGTCAAGAAATTTGGGTATATTCAATGTCAAACAGATCACACAATGTTTGCTAAGCTCTCATCCTCAGAAAAAAATGCAATACTAATTGTGTACGTAGATGATATCATCCTAACTGAAGATCATAATGATGAGATACTTAAGCTCAAAAGTTTTCTAGCCAAAGAATTTGAAATCAAAGATTTGGGCAATCTAGGTATTTACTTGGTATGGAAGTAGCAAGGTCAAAAAGAGGAATCTCAGTTTCACAGCGAAAATATGCGTTAGATATATTAAGAGAGATAGGGATGCTTGGTTGCAAGCCTGCTGACACTCCAATGGACCCTAACTCAAAATTGGGAAATAAGGAAGATAGTGCTCGTATAGACAAAGGGAGGTATCAAAGGTTGGTAGGCAAACTCATTTATCTCTCACATACTAAGCATGATATCAGCTTTGCTGTAAGCATGGTTAGTCAATTCATGAACAATCCTACAGAAGATCACACGGAGGAAGTGTACAGAATCTGAGATATCTTAAAATGACACCAGGTCAGGGATTATTCTTCAAAAAGACAACAAACAGAGAAGTAATAATCTTCATTGATGCAAATTGGGCTAGGTCGTAACTGATAGACGGTCAACTTTGGGTTACTGTACCTATGTTGAGGAAATTTGGTCACTTGGTGAGTAAGAAGCAGTCAATAGTATCTCGTAACAGTGCTAAGGCAGAATTCAGGGCACTATCACATGGCATTTGTGAGGGAATTCGGCTAAAAAGAGTTCTTAATGAACTGGGAATTCAAACTGTAGAATCTATAAAAACCTTTTGTGATAACCAGTCAGCAATCTGCATAGCAAAGAATCCCGTCCATCATGATAGAACAAAGCATGTTGAGATCGATAGATATTTTGTTAAGGAGAAGATAGAGTCAAGCGTGATATCATTCATTTACATCCAAACTAGTCAACAAACTACTGATATTCTAACTAAGGCAGTACTACGGAAGAACTTTGATGAGCTTAAGTCCAAGCTAGGTTTACTTAACATCTACAACCTAACTTGAGGGGGAGTATGGAAAACTGAGATTTATGTTCTGATTTCTAAGAATTTGTTTCCTAAAATAAAGGGATTTGTTAATCCCATTCTAATTATTTTCTTTCCCATTTTGTTCTTGATTTCTAGGAATAGATTTTTTTCTTCTTCCTATTTACTTTCCCTTAGTGCGCTTTATTTTCAATAATAATTAGATTATTTTTTCTCTCATTCTGAAATTCTCTCACTAAGCAACTGCTGTGTGATCTATTAGCAATACAGACAACAAAAATATAACAAACATTTGAGAAATCGTTTTGGAGGATTGGAGGCAAGGCAAGGGGAGGTAAAAATGGCAAGCCTGAGATCCTTTCCTCCTCTTCAACATCCAATACTTCGTCATCATCAACTGCATGAGTAGCCATGCTTGTTGATACCAATGAAACACCAGCATGTGCACCCTTTAACTGCAAATCACATGGCAAAGGCTCAAAATTATTTACAAGAATTGGTTCCTATTATTTCCACTCGCTCCATCCCTTTCTCATCCATGCATAAAAGTAGGAACATTAATAGACACTTGAGATGTAAAAATATGATGCAGTTCCTTTATCACGCAATTTTCCTTATGGTCTGAAAAGGATTCTGCCACAGAATAATTATTTTTAAGAAATAGATTCATTTTCCTAAAGAAATCTATGGAAAATACCAGTCATCCTAGCTCGAGGAAGAATGTAATGTTTTTATAAAATTGGGGACATCTCACTGATAGATCTTGGTAAGAAAACGTTAAAATTATTCCAGCCTAAAATATATTTTCACAAATTATCTACAACTAAGTTATCAAATATGATCTCACATGCTTCAATTTGAATGTCTTCCTCTCTTTCAACAGCTTCTTTCACATTCTTATCATTAATCCTTTGTTGTATTCTTTCACATAACAAAGGCAAAATTAGAGTTTAAATCTGGTATCAATGTCAAACAAGTTTAAACTGCACAACTAAGCACTGCACTTAAGCAGAAACCTTTTTAAAAAAATAGATAAGAAAAAAAGAAGATTGTAAATATTCCCTGCTACGTGCATGGATAAATAGCTAAATAGGAAAAGACCACCTTATTAGATGTGCTAACTGAAGCTTTCTTTCCTTTCCTCAGCTTCTCGTTAATTGCCAAGGGCACAGCAGCACAGTTTCCATTGTTCAGTGAACCTTTATCCTTGTTTATATTAGATTGAGTAGGGTGTTCACTCTACTGAGACCGCTTTCCCAATCTGATAGTTTCTGCCTGACGTCCTTTACCTTAGATTAGAAAATAAAAAAATACAACAAATCGAACAGTATAAAAGACAATAATACAAACATAATATGCCACATAAAATTAATTAGTAAAGAAAATTGATACTTAAAAGGTCAGCAATCAACTCACAGTAATTTTAGATAACAATTCGATTTATCTCAATTATGAATGGGGGCTACAGGCTACAATCAAAAGTTACACAACTTTGATACATATAGAAATCATCATCATCATCAGTGTCTTTATCCCAATGGATTGGGGTAGGCTACATAAACCAATATCTGAAATCACATTAAATCGTCCATATGAATTCTCCTCCACACATTTTTATCTAAGGCAATACCTTCATCCGATTCTAATACCTCCATATCTTTTCAAATTATTTGTTTCCAAGTCCTTTTGGTCTTCCTCTAGTCCTAACCTTTCTTTCCTCATTCATAGCCTCTACTTTCCTAACTGGAGCATTTACAGATCTACATCGTGTGTGTCCAAACCAACGTAAACAACTTTCACACATCTTCTCTTCGATAAGTACTAACTCCAACCATCTTGAGAATGTCTTCGTTTCTCATCCTATCCTTTCTTGTATATCTACACATCCACCGCAACATTCGCATTTTACTACACTCATCTTTTGTATATCCAATCTCTTAGTCACCTAACATTCACTACCATATAATAATGTTGGTCTAACTACTGTTCTATAAAACTTGCCTTTCATGTTCTGATATTGGTCCATTTCTTGAAATTGGACTAGTTGTTATGATTGGTTGTCTAAACCTATTGCCACCCTCCTCTTTTACCCTGGCTTGAGATCAGCTGCATTAACACTCAACAGAGGAGGAGTTGATACACATAGAAATAGTTAAGAAAATACACATTGCAGGAATTAAGAAGAAATTTGATTTTCATAGATTCTAAATGTTCCACACACAACATTATATGCAGAAATATCCAACAAAGTACCATCAGGAATGGGCCCTTCAATGGTGTACTGATTGGCACACACCCTTTTCTTGCTTAGAGAAGAATTACCCCTTATCTCTTTCTGTGGATAAAATGTATGCAAGCTATTGGTCTCACCATCACTTACAACGTTGATGTTGTAATTCTCTTCATCACCACTAGTTCCAAAAATATTTAAGCCAAGCTGTTCTCCTAACTTCTGCATTGAGCTTGAGATCTACAAATATTGTAGAATTCTAAAGGAGGATTTCTCTTCTTCTTTGCTGACAGAAATCTCCCTGATTTTTAGAGAGATAACTCCCCAGTAATTATCATTTTTAGTAGATATTCTCCCTGATCTTTAGGAGAATATCCTTGCAGCAATTTAGTTTCTGTTTTTGAATAACCTAGTTATTTGAGGCATGTCTTTTCAGCTTTTTATATCCTACAAATAAGGCCATATTTTTATATAAAGTAATATAGTAAAAAAATAGAAAATCATTCGTTTATTTTCTACATGGCATCAGAGCAAGATCTGGGCCATTTCTTCTCTTAAAAATCTTGAAATCAACCATACCAGCCATGATCAAATACCCAAGATCAGCCATGACCAATGGCACAGAAAGTGTCACCTCTAAAACTGTGCCAAATCCTGAACCTGTTGACTGGAAATTCACAAGACAAAGATAGCAGGGGAAATGTTGCACACAAAGGTAACTTCCTAATAGCTCTTTGTTAGCTCTATCGGCTATACCGAGAGGGGGGATGAATCGGTTTTTAACTACCCTTAATCTCGTTTTGCGATTCTTCTAAATTCTCTAGCCTATTTGATTATTTTCTAAGTTCTCTAAGCTAGGCAAGCATGCAATCCAAGTTCAATGTAATAAACATAATATAATCGCAAGTAAATAAAAAGTAGGACGAGAGAGATTTACACAATCGATTTATAGAGGTTCGGCTATCTTGCCTACGTCTTCTACCTTGAGACGCTCCCAAGATTTTCCCCAAATTCACTATACTTGAATTTGTGTTACACTCCCTCTTTTTACAGGCTCAAGAGAAACCTCTCTCTTTTTTTAGGCTCAAGAGAAACCTCTTCTCCCTCTTTTTCTAGGCTAAAGAGAAACCTCTCTCTTTTTCAAGGCTCAAGAGAAACCTCCCTCTTTTTCTTAGGCTAAAGAGAAACCTCCCTCTTTTTCTTAGGCTAAAGAGAAACCTCCCTTTTACAAGGAATGGATTGGTTTACAAATGGTGCAATCAAAGAAGGCCTCTAAGTAGGCAAATGATTACAGAAACTAGGCACAAAGAAAAGCCTATACAAGATTTGTGCTAAGCAATACAAGAGATATGTGAATGATGGAAGATGAAGACTTTGTAGCTTTTGATTTGTTGTTGAGGCTTGAGGATTTGAGGAAAATGAGTATTGGAGTTGATTGAGTAGTTCCCCTTCCTTCCTTTAGCTTCTAAGCTCTATTTATAGTCCCTTGGATGGTTTGTGGACGTTGGTTGGAGCCAAAACAGAAACTAGCCATTATATCTCACAGAAACTAGCCGTTGGGGACTTTCTGACTTAAAGGGATCGATCCTTTTACCAAAGGATCATCCTTTCCTTCATTTCATCATTGGAGTGCTTCTGCCAGAAAGAGATCGATCCCTTTCCCTATGGGATCGATCCCATGCTTCAAGAGAGCATTTTTCCTGCACTTTTGGGTTAGAAATGATATGACCTTTGATCCTAATCCAACCGAAAACATTTTGATATTTTTGTTGGAGTTTTTCTTGACTTTCTCTGATGAAAACATGGTCCAAAAATTCATTAAGTGATTTTCTAAAATATTCAAAACATTTACAAAGTATTAAGACCAATAAGAGTATGCATCATTAAATCATGGTCTTAATGTTTGATATGATCACTTGAAATGTATTGAGAAAATCATGTGTGATAAGGCAAATTTACAATATGAATTAAAACATTAAAGCTTACTTAATTTTTTGTCATTTCAAAATATATATGGCAATTTAAAGCTAACACTCTTAATGCTAGATGGGGAAATATACAATCTTGGATTGTGGACTCAGGGGCATCCAATCATATGACTAGAGATGCCATAGTGTTTCATAAATATATCGCTTGTCATGATACTACCATAGTACGAATTGCAAATGGAACATACTCTAAGGTGGCTGGTATAGGTTCGATTGTGATATCTAAAGACATATTACTTGATTCAGTTTTGTTTGTTCCAAATTTAGATTGCAATCTTTTGTCTATAAGCAAGTTAACCAAGGATCTTAATTATGTTGCTAAGTTTCTTCTAAATATGTGTGAATTTCAAGTTTTGGACTCAGGGAAGAAGATTGGCAATGCTAGGATGTGTGCGGATCTCTATCTTCTAAGAGTTGATGTGCCCGAAAAGATAGCCCAAAAGATTTCTTGTGTAGCTTCTAAGGATAGTGCCATAATGTTATTGTCACGACCCAAAGGCCGTGACATGCACTTGACACTTACACTTATTCCACTTACCAAATTTATGAACTAAATTTTTCCTTTTCGATTCATGGTTTGTATTTGGTGTCAGTGTAATCATTAAACGATTTTCACTTATCCTTTTCTTTCGATTCAACTTTACTAACTTATTCTTTGATCCAAAGGCGAGTTAAATGACTCTCTAAGACATATAATGATCGTTTTTAATCCATAACGTAATCTTACCTAAAAACTAGATTGAAAATATTCCCTTTATATTTAGAGATTTTCCCAGATAAGAACTTGTAAAATGTTACCACTTCATGATCCAATCATACCAAATCAATTTCACTAACCACACATTCACATCATAGCGTAATTCATCAAATAATTATCGTGTCAACATTCCTAATACCCATCATTAATTATCACATACATATCGAATCCAAGATCACATTGATCATCATATCACTCCCAAAATAAATTAAAACGATCCTAAGTTACATCCCTGACACAAACATATTGTATTGTGTAAGCTATATAGAATGTGCATGTAAACAAAATAATACATTATTTGTACACCTCGAAAAATAGCGAAAGCAGGCTTAAAGGATGCTGGTATGTACCTAAGCTTGGTATAGTCCCTGATGGCCTACATAGAACTCCAAACATGAACTCTAGCTCGTATGATCTGTGATGATGTTAGAAAGGGGTGAGCAAACCACGGCTCAGTAAGTAGTTTAAGTAATGCATGTTAGGCTTATGTCGATCTACATGCATGTGTATGCATGAACAGAAAATAAAGTGACATGTATGCATGATACAATGTCCTGATCCGGATCTATCTATTCAAACTCATACTTTAAGGTTGAGGTTGTACAAAGTATTAGTCTGAATGATACATTATGAACCTCATTTCCTTGAGCCTCAACACAATACTAAAGAAGACAATTACTCGTCACAAAACTACAATGTTAATAGATGCATAGCCCTACAATGGTAATGTGCTTAGTTCAAAACCGATCAGTTCAAAACTGATCACAATGTATTTATTCAAAGCCAAAATCACTATGCACTCGTTCAAAACATATTACTGATCACTTTAGGCGTAAGCCTCAAAATAATAAAGTCAATATGATATAGAAACAATTCCTTAAACAAGTATTCAAATTGATAATTGTACTGAACTGATACTAAAAAGGTTTGGCCTAAAGCCTCTAAATACTAAAACTAAATACTAATAACAAAACAGATTTTTTTTATGCATTTACATTAAAATGATAATCGTACTAAAACTGAAAAATCAATAAGTTTAGGATAAAGTCTCAAAACATTGAAAACTAATACAAATAATGAAACAGTTTTTTAATACACTTAGTTTAAACACAACTACTGTGCATCGAGTTCAAACAATATCATCATACACATGAGTTCAAAACACAGTTACTATGCATGAGTTTAAAACAAAGTAACTATGCACATGAGTTCGAATCACAGTCACTATGCACATGAGTTTAAAAACACGGTAACTATGCACATGAGTTCGAATCACAGTCACTATGCACATGAGTTTAAAAACACGGTAACTATGCATTGAATTTAAAACAAATAATCTTATGAAAATACATACTCGATGGAGTTAGGCAAAATACCTCGAAATACTGAAAACCAAAGCTGAAATTAGAACAGATAAGGTTTAGGCACAAAGCTTCAAGTCACTAAACTAAAATTGAAATTAAAACATATACTGATCAAGTTTGGCATAAAGTCTTAAATATTGAACTGAAACCGAAATCCCAAAACGAATGCTGATAAAGTTTGGCATAAAGGCTCAAATACTGAACTGAAACTAAAATCAAAATAGATACTGATGAGGTTTGGCATAAAGCCTCAAATACTGAACTGAAAATGAAATCGAAACGTATACTGATAAAGTTTAGGCATAGAGCCTTAAATCACTGAAAACTGATACTGATAAAGTGTAGGCAAAGATCCCTGATAGCTGATACTAATGTCCATCCTAGCTAGTGATGGATGAGTGTCGCAAGCAACACAATACCTATGGCCATAGAGTTACTCCAGCCCCGCTGCGCAGTCGAGAATTGGAACATGTTTGCTGGTTTTCCAGACAAGCCTGATAATGCCTAAAGCACGAGGCTTCTAAGGTGCAGATACTGATACTGAAAGTCTAGAGCACAAAGCTTGATAGACGAGTAATGGAACCTAGAGCAAAGCTCGATAGGCTCTGAGTGACCTGAAGGTCAATGGATCTGCCCAAAATCAAATACAAAACGAAAAACTGAGTACTGATCAAAAGCTTTTAATTTAGGAAACAAATACCGATCGAAACCTTTAAAACGATGACTGAATACTGATCGAAATCCTTTAGTTCAAAAAACAGAACTGATCAAAACTAAATTTAGCAAAACGAATATGTTATCAAAGATCAAAGGTACAACATTATGCCAACTAGGCTCATAGTTTTCAAAACACAGATCAAAACAGTTTTGGTGTTTCCAAATATGCATAAAAGCCCAAAGTTAGTCTCAAAACTATGCTTTTCAAGTTAAAGCGTAATGTAGAGTATTACAGTGCTTTTGCATAAAATAGTTCTAGTCAAAACATGCTATGTGTGAATTCACTTATGCATCAGTAGAGTACCTCTACGCACTTTGCATGGTTACTTTATAAGATTTTAAATGCGGACTATGCACATGTACACTTAGCCTAAACAGACCAGACAGATAAAATTTATGCAATAACGAAACTCTTGAACATTTTATTTCACACAACAAGCAAAGTTGGCCGGCCACAACATACAAATCAGAAAACATAATTTCAATCCTGACCCAAGCATCATCAAATTCACAATTTGGTCATACCTTGTATCTTACCTTAATCACTCGATCAATAGCATTGTAACGCTTAAATTCGAAAGCTGGGTAAATTTTTTATAAAAATTAAACATCTCCTACGATATGATACTAGCGAAACTTTACTTAATCCACTTATCTCGAGACTTTAGCAATTATCTTCCTTAAGCATCCAAGCCAAATCAAGCTCCAATATCGCTACAATTCACTACAAAGCAATTTATTCACACCTCAATAACTTGTCCTCATCAGTCGAATAATATATATATATATATATATATAGGTGTGTTTACGTATGAATTTGTAACCAATGCATAGTCTTTTACTCTTGAAGAACTTTTCTTAGCCAAATTCGTATTGCTTATTCTCCTTAAAAATTTTATTTTTCTAATTAAACCCCATTCCAATAGTTCAATCTTATCATACAAACATAGAGGTGGAAAAAATGGCCCGAGCCTGAAAACCCACTCGAGACTAAACAGGGACCAGCCCAAATTGATCAAAAAAGTCAAAAGCCCATAACCGAAAAAGCCCGTAATCGAAAAAGCCCGAAACCAAAAAAACTCGAAACCAAAAAAGCTCGAACTCGACATAACCCGAGCCCGATTCGATTTGAAACAGAGATCAATCTGATTCGAACTCGTAAAAAACTGAAGTTATAACCCGAGAAAACACGAATTATAATTATATAATTATTATTTGAAAATAAATAAATAATTGATACACTTTTTTAATTAAAAAGTTTAAAATTTTGAAAACAATTATTATTTATTATACAATTTTATTAATTATATATTACCAGCAAAATAAATATTGAATCTTTTTAATTAAATTAAATTAAATTAAATTAATTTAAAACACTATAATATATGATATCAAATAATTTTTAATATTATACCTATTGCATTTATAATAATAAATATATTATTAATTTAGCATTTGATTTTATTATAAAAATCATTTTAACATTTTATTATTTTTATTTTATAATAAAATATTAATTTTAATAAAATAATAAATCAAATATATAAAAAAATTATATAATTTCAATATTTGTTTGAAACTTTGAATTTGATATTTTGTGCAACACATTAAAAATATTTTTAAAAAATTAAATTTAAACTATATTTTCTTAAAGTTTTAAGTAGCACTGTCAAAATGGGTCGGGCTAAAAAGCTCTTTTAGTTAAATGGGCCTAAAAATGCAAGCCCATATCCAATCCTAAGGGCTAACGGGCCTAAATGGGTCAACCCTTATAAGAAATTAAAAAAAATAAATTTCATATTAAAATATCATTTTTAGTAAATAAAGAAGGTAAAATTTGAAATAAATATTAAACAAACATCAAATAAATTCACATCAAATCCATCAAATCTTCAACATCATTTGAACATTACATATTAATAGTTTAACAAGCATAATATAAATTGTTTTAACAAACCTAGATACTGAAAAACATGTCTCAACCATATTAAAAATAAAAAACATGATAAATAGATTCATGTCCATCCATCTCCTCCATAGTGTCAATCACATTCAATCAATTCTTTTTCAGTTTTGCCATTTACAAATATAAATAAAGAAAAATATAAGAACTCACAAGAATTAAACTTATGAATTGATTAAAAATTGACAATTAATTAATAACATTACTTTCAAAACCAATAATCCAATTTCGGATGCAAATGAAAATTTTCACGTTCTGATGATTTATAGAACTTCAATACTTATTTAAAATACAAGAACCAATACTAAAAAAACTCTCTGATGCTATTGTTGTTATTGGAATGCTCAAGATATCACAAGCTATACTTGCAAGCTTTGGAAATCTTGGCTTATGATCTTTCTACCATGAAACACATTTAAATTTTCAATCATGCGACCCATAATTCTTAGCTCTTCCAAATAAAGATCTAATTGAGATTTTGGTTTTTCCACTTGAATAGTTTCAAATCTTTTGAAAGCCTATATCCTTGGACATTTCAAAATAAATTAATTGTCATTACAAAAGAGAATTTAAAATAAAGTATATACTTAAAAAACAAAAATGAACTTACATCACTTAAAGCAAATGTACTCTTCCCCTTCAAACTAGTATGTGAAAGAGGTTGTGAGTCATTAAGTTGGTTTGAAGTAAATTAGTAATACTAAATAGTATTAATTTTATATATTTTACTTTGATTAAAATGTTAAACATATAAATAATTAGTATAATTAAAAATATTAGAAAAATTAAACGGGTCGGCCCATTCAAGCTTGGGCTAAATCCATTTAGGCACGGGCTTAAATGTGCCGGGCCAAAAAGCCTCTTTGTTAAATAGGCCACAAAAATGAAGTTCAAGCCCTGAATAAATGGGCCAGGCCAAGCCGGCCCAACGGGCCTTGGCCCATTTTGACAGTGCTAGTTTTAAGTATAGAAAGATATTGAATTTAGATTAAAAAAAAACTAATCTTAAAATTAAAATTTCAAGTTTTTAAGATTAAAAAAAGTTAAGTAATTAAATTAAACAATATAAGTACAATTTTTTTTATAAGCTTGGACATCATTGAAAGAGAAAATTATAAATCACGCTAGTGGTAGTTTTACTTTTAGCCTTAAAACAAAAGACGTTAATAAATCAAGCTAGTGATAATTAATTATTTATCATATTATAATAATCTTATACATGAATAAACCAATTTGATATCTTATAATAATGATTTGTATATTATATTACAATAATCTTTTGAGAATAAATTATGTAATCTCTTAGTGTGCAAGTATTATTTTGATAAAATTAAGTATTTATTAAAAATAATTTATTTATTATCTATTAAATGTAAAATTAAAGTGTGGAGAAAAATAATAATTCTAATAGTAAATTATAGTGTAATTTAATAAATATTAGAGTAGTATTACTGTGTAAGTGGTAATTTTAATAAAATTTGTTTTTATACTTTATTAATATTATTATTAATTATATTTAAATAACTAGCATTATATTAATTAATTTAGTAATATCTACTATTTAATATTTTAATTAGATATTCAATCAATTTGTGTATATTTAATATTACTATATTAATGTGAACATGAAAAAATTAATACTCAATTGGTATATAACTGTATATGATATGATTATATCAAATGTTATTATTTATAATATAATGTCAATTGGTGTATATAACTCATTTAATTTAACGTTCTAAATTTTTAATGAGATATTTGATTAATTAATGCATACGAGTACAATTATATTTAATATAATAATGTTATATTATGATTTATGTACAAATCAAAAACAAAATAAATATAAAATTGAGGAAATTAATTGACCAATTATTCATAATATTAAGTATTTTTTTAATGTATACTATAATTTTATTCAACATTATAATTGAACAATTAATTAACTCGTTATGCGGTTAGATTTAATTTAATTACTAATTATGTTGATATTTAAAAGACAAAATAAATGTAAAAAAATTCTTAAAAATTTAAAATTTTATTAAAAATATAATATAATTATTAAAAAAGCTAATAAAAAAAGTTAAAAAAAAAAAGAAATTTATTGAACTAAGAGTGTTTAAATTCCAATGGCCCAATGTTGACCCAAAAAATACAATAACCCAATAAGTTATTGTTAAGAGTATAAAGCCATTTATATAAATGTTTAATTGTTTAGTGTGATTTATTTATAATTTGTTAGTTATTTATTTGTATAACTAATACTTTTGGATTTTCACTTGCTTTTAGTTTTACTCTATATATATTCGGCTCACATAAAAAATAAATTTTTATATAATTATTAATATATAATTATATATTTTATAACAAATGTGAATATCACAAGAAATTAAAAAACTAAATAATAATTGTCAAGCAATAAAAACATTAAAATGTAAAAATTTATTTTATATAAATATTTATTAAATTTTAATTTTAATTTAGCATTTCTATTATATTTTTATTTAACTATATAAGATTAAATTAATTATTACATTCAAAATTATAAAAATATTTATAAATTTTAAAATTTTAAAATAATTTGACTAAGCCTGCCAAACCCGCCCGATTAAAACTAGACCGAACTTGAAATCAGATGAAACTCCAAATAATTGAACCCAAAAATATCCAAAACCGAAAAAGCTTGAAATCGAAAGTGCCCGAAACCGAAAAAACTCGAGACTGAGAAAACTCAAAACCAAAAAAAAATGAAATCAAAAAATCCGAACCCGAATATAAAACAAATCGAACCTGCCCGAACTGGCCTGTTTGCCACCTCTATACAAACATATTATATAAAAATTTATGTGTGTATATATATGTAATGTATGTATATTTATACACGTAGAATATACATACCAACCCGAAACTCAGGGTATTATTTTCTTACCCTTTGATATATCTTTGTTGATCAAAAAAATGAACTTCCTTGGCTTTCCTCAATAATACTCCAACAAATCCTACATCACATATTAAAGTTTCATCATAAATTTATACCTTATAAAATATATACTTTTAAAATAAATCAATCCATCCTCTTAACATCCTCTGGAGATATACATGAATTAATAGCTATACTTTAAACTTAAAACAAAAAAGTTTCCTTACTCTTTTGACACACTTCCAACCTTGTTTCGGACCGCCATGAGAGCTCCACATCACAACCTTCCCAACCTTAAAAACCCACTCTACCTGGCTAAGGTTTCGGTATTCCAACACTGTCTTATACCCAAGAAGTGAGGCCCCTGTTCCTATGGCTTTCAGCCCTCAACAGCCAAGATTAACCTCCTAAAACCAATGCTACTTCAGGCCCTACAATGTCAAGACTTAAGGCTGGTTCCAACCTTCATCAGCCCCTAACAATTACGTTTTACCCAACCTGAAACTTGGCTATTTCATCCTTCTTCAACCAAAGAATTTTAGCCTTAATCCTCCCTAGTCGGTGGTAGCCTTGTACTGAAAATGGAGGGAAAGCAGCAAGCCTTGCTGTCCCTTGATTCAGCCTCTCATTTCTTCCCCACTTCTCTCAATATTTACTGATTACAAAAGCAACTT
The DNA here is from genome assembly GCA_031772115.1 of Heritiera littoralis. NCBI lineage: Eukaryota > Viridiplantae > Streptophyta > Magnoliopsida > Malvales > Malvaceae > Heritiera > Heritiera littoralis. The sequence goes on along the minus strand of JAPDPK010000052.1, from coordinate 3,200,747 downwards.
TATCGCACACCACTTATGTTTTCAGTTTCTCCTTTGTTTCACGTCAATGAAGGCCCCTCGTTTACTCTGTTTCTAATCCCAAAATATCCAAGAATTGCAGGCTCTCCTTCGACTCTCTCTGCCTCACATTTCTTGCTCACTTTCAACCGTTAGCTTCCTCTGTTAATCGAGAGCATCAGTTGTCTCAACCACCAAAGACCACGCAACACCTTCCCTGTCACAGCGGCGGAGGTGCCTGTTGTAATATCCCTATTTGTGTGGACTAATTAAGTATAATTATTATCATATAAATTATTTTAGTAGTATAATTTATGTATAGTGTGACCATATATATATATGTAATATATATTTATATTATACATGTATTTATCCTTAATGGGACGGATATAATACATGATTCAAAATATGGGAGGTCCCTACTCTTGGCATCAATATATAAATGGTGGCCTATTAACCATTTGTATGATAGTATGAGATGCACAAGAGCAATCTTCTCCCTCTCTTCTCTCCCGTCACTCTCCCTCTCACCAACTTCTCCTTCTATGGCAGCACCACCATCTTCGACGGACCTTCAGCGTAGCACCGGCGACACCTCCTCCCTCCAGCAGTGGCAGTAGTGGTGATTATTGTAGTTGGTAATGGCTTACCCACTAAAGGTTAGATTTATTGTTTTGTTATTGTGTTAATGACTTGGTGAGTTTTATTGATTAATTCCAACAATTGGCTTCAGAGTCACTCACCCATAGAGTCATTAACCATTTTTGTTTGAGGGAGAGAAGCCATAGATAGCCATTTTTGAAGCTTTAATTTTCGGATGGCTTAAACCCATTTCGATTTTGCCGTTTTTGAAGCAGAATTTGGTTAGATTCTTATTGTAGAGGGTTTTAGGATGAAAAACCCCTTTATTCCGGACTGAAAATGGCTGAAAATGGTGGCTTTTGGAGCGAGTCGGGTCGGACGACCCATTTTTCTGCATTTTCGCCCGATTGGGCGAGAAGACGACGGGCGCGTGCAACGCACGCTCTCGTAGGCACCAAAACACAATGGGGCGGGCGCGTGTAATCTGAAATTAAAAACAAAAATGTTTTTTCAGCCCGTTTTTTGCCAAATTGTGGCTGGGAAATTTTTTTTTATTGGGCCGGTCTTGGCCATACGTTTGGGCCAATCTTTTTTTTGGCTGTTTTCTATTTTATCTTGAGGCCATATTTTGCTGGATATTTTTTTTAATTGGGCCATTTTTGTTTAGTATTTTAATGGGCCAACAATTATTAAAATAAAATAAAATAAAATAAAATAAAATAAAAGGCTATTTGCTTTATTTTAATTAAGCCTTAATGCTTTAATTTATTTAGGCCAAAATAATTTTGTGATATTATGGGTATTATTTATTCAATTATTTTAATTGGCCATTTAGTATTAATTAATTTTAGGCAATTAAAATTAATTAATTTTAGGGCCATTTTGCTTAATTAATTTAAGGGCCATGTTGCTTAATTAATTTTATTTGGCTATTAAATTAAATTGATTATAGGCCATTTTGCATAATTATTTAATAAGCCATTTTGGATTAATGTCTAATTGGCCATTTTTTATTTAATTAATTATGGGTCATATAGTTAATTAATTTTCTGACAATTTTGGATATTTAATAGCCATAATTAGTTATTAAGCCCAAAATTAATGTGATATAAGTGAATTTTTTTGGAGGAATTAATTTTTGGAGTAATTTTTAGAAATTTAATTGCTCATTTAATTCATAATTCACTTAATTTTGAAAATATGCACATGCCCATAAATTATTGATAATTGGCCTAATTAAATAAATTTAAATAAATTATTTGGGTATTTTGTTTGAGCCATTTTGGATTATGGTTTACCCATTCCGTTAATAATTTATTTAAACAAATAAACTCTCTTAAAATAACATTGCCTTATTGTTTGAATATTCACATTTATGTTGAATTAATTTAATTAATTAATGTTGGGCCTAAAATTACTACATATGCTTTAGGAATTGTATATTTTGGGTGTAGTTAATTTTGGTCAATAAATTTCGTGAATATTCTTAAAATTTTAAATCATTAATTGGATTGACTAGTACTTGCCTGTCGCAAGAATAGTCATGAAGATTTTTTGACGATTTATTCTGATAATTTTAAAGATATAATAATAAGGTAATGCATAGTGATAGTTGCAATTGCATAATTTACTAAGATCTCTAGAAGTAGCTAGTCTCTCCTTGTTGGATTGTTAGTTGCTTTTAGAGATACTTGGGATTGAGAGGATTTTGGTTGGGATATGACACGATTTTCCTACCCTGTCGGTGGGCGATCATTTAGGTTATATTCAACTAGTTTTGTCTTATCCTCGGTAGTGTATTGTGGAATAAAATTTATATTTATTGAGTTATTCCACTAGCCTCCATATTGTGCAACTATCACATATAGAATCTCTAGCAGGATCAAATTAGATAGATGGTATGAATCGGTCTATACGATTAGGGACACATTAAAATAGGAAGTAGTCCCGAGAGTCGATCAATCAACTATACCCAATAGTATGAGCTTGTTGAGGATAAAATATATTTGGAATTTCGAGAACACTTAAGTGAAAATTCTCTGATTATATAAGGTATATAATAAAAGAATACATCAGGGAAACTGTTCCAGTTAATGAAAACCAAGAAGTATTTATGGATGCTATTAGAAAATAGTTCACATAAGATTGATAAAAGTTGTGATAGGAGTTTGATTCCATATATGGCAGATTCAGTACTACTTCCTGCTGGGGTAGAGAGTGGGAGATCTTCTAAGTTCACAGATCTCATTTAGCATACCTTAATGGACAAAAGGAAGTATGGTATTTTGATATCAAAATTGATATTGTCATTAAAGAGTGGGAGATCTTTTAAGTTAACGGATCTCATTCAGTCATAATGATGACATATGCCAATATTACTGCCAAAAGGAATATTATTAAAAGGTCTCAATAGAAGGTCATTTTAGAAGAAGAAATTTGCCAAGTCTATTTCCCATCCTGGTTCCACCAACACCTCTAAATATTAGTGTGTGCCATTCTGTCATAAACTTGGGCACCAGAGGGTAGATTGCAAGAGTCCTCTAGATCGGGATGTGCAAAAGGCATTTTGTTAGCTTTTATTTTGAATCCAATCTAGGAGATATGCCCTCTAACTATTGGTGTTTGATACCGATGCTATTATTGATAAAGCCATAAGCAACCAGAGATCGAATAAGGGAAAATTATTGTAAATTGGGATTATAGAGTTAGAATCCATACTGAAAACATAGCCAGTTCATTATTACATATCGTAGACAATTTTGGAATTGCTGACGGTCGATACTTTTCATCTTAATAACAAAAAAAAAGTATTGCTAATAAGTAACAACATGTGTATTAATTCTGGCATTCTGCATGATGGATATACAGTAGACTTGTACCCCAATATTAGGCAAATTTTCTTTAATAGTGAATGATGTGACTGTTGATTTTAATTATGATAGAATAAATAAGAAATCTATCAAGTAGTGGCATAAGAATTAGGGACATTTTGAGGCACAAATAGGATTGTATTAAGGGAGATCTTGCTTCTAATATTAAGGATATGATTAGCAGATATTAAAATGATTAGAAGCTGATATATATCGACATTTGTATATCATTTTCACATATTATATTCAGTGAATATAAGTTGTTAGCTTTAAATTGACATATATATTTTGAAATGACAAAAACTTAAGTAAGCTTTAATGTTTTAATTCATATTGTAAATTTGCCTTATCACACATGATTTTCTCAATCCATTTTCAAGTGATCATATCAAACATTAAGACCATGATTTAATTACATATTCTTATTGGTCTTAATACTTTATAAAATGTTTTGAATATTTTAGAAAATTACTTGATGAATTTTTGGACCATGTTTTCATTAGAGAAAGTCAAGAAAAACTCCCACAAAAATGTCAAAATGTTTTGGGTTAGATTAGGATCAAAGGCCACATCATTTCTAACTCAAAAAGTACAGGAAATCACATTCTGGAAGCATGGGATCGATCCCTTTTGCAAAAGGATCTATCCCTTTATGTCAAGAAGCCTCCAACGGCTAGTTTCTGTTTGACTCCAACCAACGTCCACAAACCATCCAAGGGACTATAAATAGAGGCTTAGAAGCTAAAGGAAGTAAGAGGAACTACTCAGCAACTCCAAAACTCATATTCCTCAAATCCTCAAGCCTCAACAACAAATCAAGAGCTACAAAGTCTTCATCTTCCATCATTCACATATCTCTTGTATTGCTTAGTACAAATCTTGTATAGGCTTTTTCTTTGTACCTAATTTCTATAATTATTTACCTACTTAGAGGTCTTCTTTGATTACATAATTTGTAAACCAATTCATTCCTTGTACAAGGGGAGGTTTCTCTTTAGCCTAAGAAAAAGAGGGAGGTTTCTTTTTAGCCTAGAAAAAGAGAAAGGTTTCTCTTTAGCCTAGAAAAAGAGGGAGTGTAATACAAATTCAAAGATAATGAATTTGGAGAAAATCCTTGGGAGCATCTCAAGGTAGAGGACGTAGGCAAGGTTGCCGAACCTCTATAAATCACTTGCGTACATTTCTCTATCCTTACTCTCTTTACTTATTTGTAAATATATTTGTGTTTATTGTGTTGAATTTATATTGCATAATTGAGTACCCTAGAGAACAAAGAAAATATCAATATGGGTTAAAGAATTTAGAGGAACCGCAAAACGAACCTAAGGTTAGTGAAAAACCGATTCACCCCCCTCTCGGTATTGCCTATAAGAGCCAACAATTGATATCAGAGCTTGGGCTCGAGATTGATTTAGACTAACCTCTATCGAGCAAAACGATCATAAATGGCTGTCACGACCCGAAGGCCGCGACTTTCACTTAATACTTATACTTTTCTTAGTCTACAAATTTAGGGACTAAATTTTTCTTTTTCATTTTAAGATTTGTATTCGGTGTTAGTGTAATTACTACTCTAATTTCACTGATCCTCTATACAATGTTTTATCACATCTCTAAGTTACATCCCGACTCATTGAACAACATACGTACTGTGTATTAATTAAAGTCTGTACATGTAAACAAGAGATTTACAAGGAATGTATACCTCAAAAGTAGCGAAGTGGATTCGCAGGATGATGGCCAGTACCAAACCTGTAAACCGTCTCCGAAGGCCCACTTAAAAGCTCTCATAACAGATTGTAACTTCAATAATCTGAAAAGAGATGAAATTTAGTGGGGTGAGCAAAACCACGGCTCAGTAAGATACTAATATAAATACAAGAGTAGGATCGTACTGTCTTAAACCGCAATGCTTAAAACCTGCAAGTTTGCAATTACAGTTAATCCTTTTTCATCGATAACATCTGATTATCTCATTTCTTGTCATCTGTCTATCACTTATATTTCTAAATGAATCATCAAGATCACTTTTTAGTCTTCTCATCTTTATACTATAGTGCTTTACACGACAATAGGTCGTGTCCAATTTGTATATCAAATACTATTAGTCCATACTTTTCTCAATCTCAGAGTGCATCATGTCAAATCGAGATATTGTATCAAGTCACTTTATGTTTCATAATTGTACTCCTGTATTCTATCATTTCATATCACGTTCCATATAGGGAAATCATGATCACGATAGTACGAAGTCATAATTCCCTTCGTATAAATTCTATATTCATGTATCATATCATATCATGACATCATATAGACGGAATATCGTTAATACCGAGTCATGACACTCCTCATATAATTCTCATATTTGTGTACAATATAAAATCATGACATCTCTTGTAAAAAGCATATTGTTATGTCATGATTTAGTATGCAAATTATATAACTTTACTGTATAAACCGCTATCATTTCATTTCTTATCATGTATACTTTTAGAGCATGCTCAAACATGTAAATATTCAATTCATTTCATATTTACTTTTAAAACATGGTCAAAACATGTACAATTTGCAAATCATATATTCACTTTTAGAGCATGTCTAAAACATGTGCGGTTTTCAAAATATTTTTCATACACTATAAGTCATATAAGGTCTAGAGTTCATATCAAATCAATCTATACTCTAGATCGTATATCATGTCATGTTCGACACAAAATCATATACAAATCATATAGGTGTCGAAATCATATATCATGTACTTTGAAAACATGTTTAAAACATGTACAGTTTCAAAATATCTCTCTTTTCAAACATGTTTCATGTACTATATAAATCATGTTAAGTCTAGAATTCATATCAATTAAATTATACTCTAGACTTCATATCATATCGGTTAGAGACTAGGCTAGATCCCTATCACTCTATCAATAAAGACTTAAATCACTGTAGCTAGCAGTGAAAATCATGTCATCGTCCCCTGGAAACCAACTAGGGCGCTATCTATGGCCATGGACCTCATCTCTCTCACCCCCACTGATCAGGCGTGACTGAGACCTGTCCACGACTATTGTCGGACAAGCATCTCTCTGCCTAATGAGCAAAGCTCCAATTAGGCGGTTTCCACTATGCTGTATTGAATTTAATTCTTTTAGGGTGCCTACAGTCTCATAAAACATTTAAATCTTTATCCTTTCTTGTCAAAATCATGTAAAGCACATGGTAAAATTCTTTAAGAAATTTCATGTACAAAAATATTTGTATACTATATACTTTCTTTTTAAGACAAATCTATATTTTATAGCATTCATATAAATGTTATTATAACATCATAAGTTGTAACCAGGCATGCTATAAAACCATTTCAGTATGTAACTTCGATGATATTTTCAAGTGTCAATATAAGACAATATTTTCATTTAATGTAGTGAAGCAATTCATTTAAATGTATCACCATCAATCGTTCGATGTCGAAACTTTCTCTCTGTCAAATCAATAAATCCATAATTAAATCATTCAATATTCATTTCATTCGAAATCAATCACTCAGTACTCAAACTATTCAATGATCAATTCGTTTGGTATTCAACCCATTCGGTATCCAATATCCTTTCTCAATAGTTATCGACTACAACAATTCATTTGTACATTTCATCATCGATACTAAGACCACATCATTAGTACAAATCATCTTAGTATCTATGAGTATTTAAACATCATGTTTTTAAATAGTCATCAAGGTACCGAAATTATGCAATAATAATATCATCATTCAATATCTATTCCAGAATTGACATCGAGGATAACAGAATCACAAAATCGATAGTCACTTATCAAATCCATCTATGATTTGATCTATTTATACATGTTCATCATTTTCGATTTAAGGTTCAATTTCATTTACTATCACAAAATCATATCTAAATCCTCAAATCAATTTTCATGTGGCCTTTATGATTTAATCCGAACTTATGCAATTGTTGATCTTATTATTCAAGATCTATTCTAAGGTTATAAGCAAAACCATCTTTTCACATATTTATCACTCATTTATTTGAATCCATAATTGATCGGATTGTGTCATAATTCAATCTCAATTTCAATCAAGTTTTGTATGGATAAATCGTACATTCGTTATGACTCAGTATCATAACTATCCATTGTGTACCATCATATCGATACTAAGACCCATATCACTAGTGTAGGTCCACTTATTACCTCTCGTATATCCGATAATACAATGTAATATGATAAAACCATCTCAACGCTGACCTCTTGAATTTTCTATGTTATCATGTTCAGAACTATTTAAAAATCAAGAGATCCAATTCACTAAATTCTGGAATCATCACTCCATTAATAATTTCACGATTCAATCACTCGACCATCAAAGTTTTAACTACGATCATCTCTTCCAAGCTATATCATATAATTATTATGACTTTTATCACTACTCCAACAAATCGATATTCTACCTCATTTTCGACTTGATAGTCAATTCGTAATGTTAAGATAACTCGATTTATCGATTCTATAAGGCTCACGTAATATGACTCCTCATGTTATCACGCTCATCCATTTGCCTTCTCAACTATTTCAAAAAAATCAATCTTTCTACGGCATGATAAAGTCCTTTCAAATATATCTTTCGATAATTCTATCCAAGATCCCACTTATACGAGAAAACTTAACATTTTTATATAAATTTCGTTAGCATAACGGCTTAAATTTATCAAAATCTCCTGCAAGAAAACACAATTTATATCGCAGCCGTTGATTCCCACAATTCCTTTATCTCATACTAAGACCCCCACCATCAGTTGTGGATCCTCTTAGCATTTTTAACATTATTTCATCAATGCATCATATCAAAATCACAATTCCAATTTATACAATATAAAGCTACTAATGCTTTATAAAAGTATCTTACCGAGCGTCAAAGCTTAGGACTTTGACGAACACCAAGATTCATAAGCTAGTGCTTGATCCAAATTTTTGCAACTCGCCTCTTGTGTCATTCTCTACAATCTCAAATCCATTTTTAAACTTAGAACCTTTCACAAACAATTTAACAATTTATCAATTAAATAAAGATAAACTAAATAACATGAAATAATTTACCATTCTTCCATTTCTGTCTTTTCTTTTCTTCTATTTTTTTTCTTTCCTTTTCTTCTTCCTTTCTCCTTCTTTTTCGATCTACTGTTTTCTCTCTTTTTCTCAGTCGTCGATCAGCCATTTTCCTCTTCTTGGCCGGCGACATCTCCAACCCTTTCCGATCGGCTCCTCCGATCTATTTCTCCCTCCTTCCTTTCTATTTTTCCTTTTTTTTATAAAGCCTTCAGCAGACGCGACGCGGGTCTACTGAAGTGAAGCAAAATTGAAGCTTTTGCTTCAGCAAACACGGTCTGCTGTAGCAAAAGTTTTTTTTTTTCTTTTTAAATATTTTTTTTCTTTTTAAATATTTTTTTTCTTTATGTCTGCTTTAGCAGATAGTGTGGTCTGCTCAGCAGACTTTGGAATTGGGACAAGCTTCCTCGAGAAGCTTGTCTCAATTCAAATGTATATTATTATTCTTTTTTCATTTATTATTTTTTTATTATTTTTTTTATATATTTTTTTTGTGCCTGCTAATGCAGGCTTTTAGTGAGTGGGTTTTCCCACTCACCTTTTAAATCAACGTGACAAGCTTCAGAAAGCTTGTCACGTTGGTTTGTTATTTATTTATTCTTTTAACTTTCTTTTTTTTCTTTTATATATATTTATTATTATATATAATTATATTCATATAATTATATATATAATTACTATATTTGACATATATATTAATATATATATATATAATTTGTATAAACCATATATATATATACACTTTAATTTACAATACTATACATATATTTCATATATATATATATATATACACACTTTATTTTAAAATACTATACATATATATTTTATATATGTATCATATATACACAAATGTATAATAAAATATATATGTATTCATTCTATGATATAAAATAGTATTTCAACATATGATATGTACCTATATTTCATATATGAATGTATATATTTATTTAAAAATATATTTATATAATAACCTTATATAAATATATAAAATTACATATCTTTATTTCTTATTAAATTTGGATTTCATTATATCCAAATTTATTTTCTCCATTTTCATTTCTTATTAAATCTCGATTTTAATTTGTCCCAATCAGTTTCTCCGGATACCTAATATTTATTTGGAAATTCTCTATTTTCACAATGGCTCACTTGAATGTAGGCACACCCCTAGGAGAAGAGGGACACTCATTAGTTAGATCTCCACTCTTCAATGGTGAAAATTACTCATATTGGAAAACTAGAATGATGTTATTTGTACAATCAAATGATTATGAGGTGTGGAGAATTATAGTGAATGGTCCTAGAACTCCTATGAAGAAAGTAGATGGAAAAGATGTCTCTAAGAATGAGGATGAGTGGAACACAAATGACATGAGAGTGGCACAATTGAATGCCAAGGCTATGCACACTCTCTTTTGTGCATTAGGTCCCAATGAATATAATAGAGTCTCTCTATGTGAAAATGCTAAGCAAATATGGGACAAATTGGCCATCACACATGAAGGGACCAATCAAGTTAGGGAAACCAAAGTAGGAATGCTCACACATGATTATGAGCTTTTTAGAATGAAAGAAAATGAGTCCATGAGTGATATGTACACTAGATTTAATGACATAATCAATGGACTTAAGGCATTAGGCAAGACCTATTCCAATGTAGAAATGGTAAAGAAAATTTTGAATAACTTGCCACAATCATGGGAGGCAAAGGTAACAGTAATAAAAGAGTCTAAGGATCCAAATAGCTTGTCTCTAGATGAGCTTATGGGCTCCCTACTTACATATGAAATGAAAATGAAAAGAAATGAAGTGCCTTCAAAGAAAGTAGGGGTAGCACTTAAGTTTTCCACTCATGAGATCATTGAAAATGATAGTGATGAGAGTGGAAATGAGGAAGAAAAGGAAATGGCAATGTTTGCCAAAAGATTTAATAGATTTGTGAGGATGAAGGAGAGAGAGAATGATAGGAGACATCAAAGAAGAGGGGTAAGAATAGGAGAGTCAAGTAGGAAAGAAAAAGACCCCTTAGTGTGTTATGAGTGTAATGAACTAGGTCATACTAAGTTAGATTGCCCCTTACTTAGGAAAGAAAAGGATAGGAAACCTAGGAAGAAATCATTTGTGGCTACATGGAGCTATAGTGATAGCTCCGATGAGGAAAACATAGATGATGAGGTAGCCTACTCATGCTTTATGGCTATTAGTAACGATGAGGCTAGCTCTAGTTCTAGTGAAAATAATGATTTTACATTTGATGAGTTACAAAATGCTTTTATGAATTAGCAAATGAATTTCAATGCATGAATTCTAAATATAAGAAAATCATTGCTAATTTGAAAATAGAAAAGGAAACCTTAACCAATGTTAAGCTAGAATTAGAGAAGAAACTAGAAGAGGCCAACTTAGAAATCAATGAGTTAAATAAAAAGAATACAATTTTGCATAACTCATTTTCTAGGTTCTATATGGGTCAACAAAAGCTAGATCATATGTTAGAGACCCAAAGAGCTTTCTTTGACAAAGATGGGTTAGGCTATAATGCTAAACAAAAAGAAACTCATCTTAAGAATTTTCTAGTGAGCAAAAATACTATACATGATTTATCTCTTACATGCTCACTATGCAATAGGATAGGCCATTCTTCACAAGCATGCACAAATAGAAAAACCACATTTAGAGGAAGAGTGGTTAGAAAAATGTGGGTGCCAAAGCATGCAATAAATAATGATGATTTGAGTTTGAAATGGATCCCCAAAGGATCAAAAATTGTTTGCACTAACTCTCATGGACCCAAGAAAATTTTATTGTTCCAAAACATGCATGAATGTGTTTGTTGTAGGAGTGTTAGAGCATGGAGTTTCAAAGAAACAATGGAGTTTAAATGCTCAACACATCCTCATGGAGTTTTCTTGTGCCAATGAGAAAGAGAAAGAGCTTGGGAATCCATCCTTAGCAAGGTGACAACAATTTCTCAAAGAATGGCTAATGGTGGATCCAACACATCAAGGCAAAGCACTCTCATGCAAAGGAGTTTTGTAAGTTTAATTTCTTACTCCTTATAATTTTTATTTAATTAAATTATTGGTGCATTGTGAGTTGAATGAATAAAGAAAAAGCATGATGAATGATTTTTTACTGGTTGATGGATAGTACTTGATGAATGAATGAAAGGCATGATTTATGATTTTAAAATGATTATTGGATTTCTGCATTTTGAGCAAGTTTTCTATGTGTTGAAAATGTATTTACTTGTCTCAAATTACCAAATATGTCATTTCTGCAAAATGCCATATTTGCAAACATTAAAAGACATCCAGATTGCAATATAAAGAAATGAGATTGTCGCTTTGAGGAGAACATTGTCGTTTGATAATTGAATCTATTGTAAGGTTAGTAGGAGCAATTGTGTGTTATTGTGCTCTAAATTGATGATATCAAATAGCAGCCAATGACACTGACATATTGTATGAGACATTTCATGTCGTTACGTCACTTTAAGATAAAGAATCTAAGTGAGGCTTTATTTCGTTTTAAGGATTGAGATTCTTCGTGACATATCTATAGGCATGCATTATTGGTTGCAAGGAAACCTACATTATGTGTGTTGAGTAGGTTTATTATATATTGTTCTCCTACTAAGACGTCGTTTAGTGAAAAGTGACATATTGTGAAAATTTCAAAATCCTCAAAGTAAAAATGAAAGAGCTCACATCGAGTGTTGTGTATGCCTTATTGTGGGTAATTACTATATGCTCAAGTTTATACACATTTGGACATTGTGTATGTTATAGGTGTATTTCAGAGATACTTGAGCAATCTTGCAATAGAGAGCTGGAAGCTGAAAAGAGAGTATTTGGATATCAACAAGTCTGACATTCTGAGTTTGGTTAGAAATTCTGATGTTAATTTTGCAAGTCATCCAGATATTGAAAATTATTTTGGTTATATACTTGTGGATATAAAACAGCTGTTTCTTGAAAAGTGTGTAGCAAACACTTACAGCGTCCTTCATTGTGGAGGCTAAATATGTAGCATGTTGTAAAGCTACTTGATTGGCCATTTAGGCTGCAAAATTTCATCTCAGGGCTGGCTTTCTGTGGTTGCCATTTCGAAGTCCTGGAGGTGTACTGTGATAATGCTACAGCAAGTACTTTCTCTCTCAAAATGCTAGGAGTTCCTCACCCTCCAAATATTCAGATATCATCATTCAGTTTGATAGAAAGAAAATAATGGAATCCATTGCTTGATTGGATTGTAGAACACATGGTTTAAAGAGCTCATTCTAGCTAACTAAGAGTTTGGCTGTTTAAGTGCTTTGACGACACAGCACTTGTATGAAGCATATGGAGTCGTTTGCTGCATTAAGTTAGTGGGAGCTCTGTAATGGAATCAACTGCAGTTGTATGGATGGATTTCTACTTGGCCATATATGCATATTCTATTTTTGTGCATTTTGGTGAATATGGCATTCTGTTCGATGAGACATTGTGTATTAGTCTCATGTGCTTCTATTGAAGCAATGCATCATTCAGTTTAGATGCATAGACCTAATAGAAATGGATATTGATTCTGTTTTCATATCATTTTCATTTCACACTCATACTACTATTTTGTTGCAGTCTTTATGAGTTTACGCATTTATACCCTGTTGGTATGATGCATTCTAAAGCTTATAAAGGCTTGTTGTTGTTGTTAAAGTATTTGTAAACCTATACATTTGTACCCTTTCGGTACAATGTATCTAAAAGGTCTTATGAATACATATTGATATTATATGATATTTTGTTAATTAACTTAATTGTCCAAGTGGGAGAATGTTGTAATATCCCTATTTGTGTGGACTAATTAAGTATAATTATTATCATATAAATTATTTTATTAGTATAATTTATGTATAGTGTGACCATATATATGTAATATACATTTATATTATACATGTATTTATCCTTAATGGGACGGATATAATACATGATTCAAAATATAGGAGGTCCCTACTCTTGGCATCAATATATAAATGGTGACCCATTAACCATTTGTATGATAGTATGAGATGCACAAGAGCAGTCTTCTCCCTCTCTTCTCTCCCGTCACTCTCCCTCTCACCAACTTCTCCTTCTATGGCAGCACCACCAGCTCCGGTGGACCTCCGGCGTAGCACCGGCGACACCTCTTCCCTCTAGCAGTGGCAGTAATGGTGATTATTGTGGTTGGTAATGGCTTACCCACCAAAGGTTAGATTTATTGTTTTGTTATTGTGTTAATGACTTGGTGAGTTTTATTGATTAATTCCAATAGTGCCCTGTTTCGACCTTAAACACACGACCCTACTGCACTTTCTCCTCTACTCCAAGTTCGATTGGCCCTTATATTTCTCCCTTTCCTAGATTCTGCTTTAGCCCTTACATATCTAGTTAGTTTCACTTTCATTTCATTTTTCTTTTTTTTTATCTTCCTTTTTCTCTCGATCTCGCCAAGCTTCACCTTTCTTGCAACTCTTTTTATTTTTATATTTGTTTTTTGCCTCTGCCTTTTCTTCAGTTCATGATTCCAACTCCCACGTTAGTGAGAGCAAGTAGGGGAGAAATTAGGTGGCTTCCAAAGGAAGCCAATCTCGGTTTTCCCTCCATTTTTTTTATTTTTTTGTATATTATATGTATTTTCTATTTAGTATTTTTTTTATATATTATATATATTTTGAAAATTTTTCTTTTATTATATATATATATATATATATATATTTCATGCCTAATATGTTTTTAGTAGTAGTAGTATACACACACACACACACACATAAATATATAAATTATTCTTTTTTTATTTTAAATTTTACATATACATATACATATACATATATTTAATACTTAATATGTATTTATATATATTCTTTATTTAATTTATATTTATATATTTTAATGCTCATGTATACTACATTTCCTTTAGTATACTTGTGTTCTTTGTTTAGTTAAATAAATATATATTTGTTCTTTTGATTATCTATTTCACTTTTATATACTTGCACATAGGTTTGCGAGTGCATTTGTATAAGTATTAACGTATTTCATTCTTATATAAATGTATCAATAATTTTCCTTATTTAATTAATATATATCCTGAACCTATATATATAATCTAAATTATATACATATTAATCATTTATTGATAAAGTTACCAAACTCGAATCTTCATATTTATCACTTATGATAAAAAAATTTTAGGATACATTTTAATACTTAGTTATTTAATTCCTTTATTCATTTACAAACTCGGTATAAAAAATTCTCAGTCTTCACAGTTATGGCACTATCGATTAGGACATCCAAACTTTGTGAACCTAAGAAAACTTTTTTCCTCTTTATTTAATAATCATGAAAAGTCCTTTTAGTGTGGAGTTTGTCAGTTATCTAAACATACTCGTAATTTCTATCCAAATCAGTCCTATAAGTCTTCTCACCCTTTCTCAATGATACATAGTGACATTTTAAGACCGTCTAGAATAAATAACATCACAGGTTCTAGATGGTTTGTCACCTTTATCGATGATCACACACGAATCACCTACCTCTTTTTGATGAAAGAAAAATCTGAAGTGGGACAAATACTTCAAAATTTCAGCAAAATGATACAAACACAATTTCAGGCAAAAATTCAAGCTCTTAAAACAGACAATGGAAAGGAATATTTCCATTCAAAACTTGGCTCATACCTACTAGAGCAAGGCATCATTAATCAAAGTTCATGTGTTGACACTCCTCAACAAAATGGAGTGGCTGAACGGAAGAATAGGGACATCCTGGAAGTTGCTCGATCCTTAATGATGACAACACATATTCCAAAACAATTTTGGGGAGAGGCAATTCTCACAGCCATCTATCTCAATAACTGGATGCCATCTCCTGTGTTAAACTTCCAAACACCATGCAATAAACTCCTAACCACCTATCCTCACACTCGTCTTCTATCCAACATTCCTGTCAAAGCTTTTGGTTGCACAGCATTTGTCCACATCCATCAACAACATCACAGTAGGTTAGACCCAAGAGCCATAAAATGTATCTTTCTTGGTTACTCCCTACACCAAAAGGGCTACAAATGCTATTCCCCTGCCACAAAGAAATTTTATAACTCCATGGATGTCACTTTCTTTGAAGATCAACCATATTATCCCAAATCTGACATTCAAGGGGAGAACCCAATCACCAAGGGATATCATCTTTGGGATAGAACTAAGTTTCTTGAGCCTGAGCCTTCCTCATTATTCATGTTATATTAAACCTTTGGCTTTACGTGCATTTTAATTTAATTATATTATAGTTTTGCTTTTGGTTCTTTCCCATGCTCTGTTTTTGTTTTGAAACTCTATTCACTGCTTTATGCTTTATTCTCTTTTTATTTCTGCTATGATTCTCTTTTGATGGTTTAAAAGCTTTTGATTTCTTTTACTATAGTTTAAGGTTCTGTTTCAATCTTGTTTCCTTTCAGTGTCTGCTCTTTATCTATTTCTGTTTCTTTACTGCTTGGGCGTGAGCTGAAGCGTGTCACGCATGGGCAGAAGCTGCTATTTTGCCAGTGGCAAGGTGGCTGGTCGGTGTGTGTGCGTGGCTTGTGGGTGGAGATAGTGCGTGCGCTAAAGGCAGGGATTGTTGGCTGATTGTTGTAGAACGCAATAGAGGAAGAAGCCACTGCCTGGAGCTGCTAGAGACGTGAGTTGGCTAGACACCTGAAGCAAGAGCTGGCAAGAAATTGCTTAGGCAAGAATGGCTCCTGTACGTGGCTAACCTTTAGTATAAAAGAGAGGAGCAAGTTTAGTTTTATATATATATATATATATATTGTTAGGTTATTAGTGGTTTAGGCTAGGTGATTAAAATAGATTAGAATATTAGATTAGGTACTGTTAAAGTTTATAGTTTAGTTTAATTTAGTAAATTATAATATGTTTTTAAGAAGTTTGATATAGTTAAAGTAATTAGATAGATTTTAAGTTACTTTAGGTACATAAATTTCATTTTTTTTATACTTTAATTATGTTCTTTTAAATTCTTCTCATCTTTTTATAATTTAAATTTTTTTTTATTTTGCAACTTGTTTTTTTTTTTGCTATTTAATTGTATATTTTATTTTAATAGTTAATTTAGATTAAGAACATTTTGATGTGTTTGAATAAATCTAGGGTGACTAATTTTAGTACTTAACTAAAACAATTTAACTAATCCTCATGGGAACGATACTCTACTCACTCTTTATTACTTGTCGCGACCCGTGCACTTGCGGTATAGGTCTTAGAGGGCAACAAGTTTTTGGCGCCATTGTCGGGGATTAGTTTAGGTTGTTTTTAGTTAATATTAGAATCAATCATGCCTAGGTTTAGTTCAAGCCTTTTCTTTTTCTTATTTTTGTAAATATTTCTCCTTCCTAATATCTTAATTCTGTTACTTTGTGAGGTACTATGGCGAATCTGGCAGAGCCCAGAACCATGGGAGACTACATTATGCCTTGTGTGCCTTTGATACATTCAAGCATTAGGAAGCCCAAAATCGAAGTTGACAGCTTTGAGATCGAGCCGGACTTCATCCTAATGATCTTGAATTCAGTTCAATTTGGAGGTTTGCCTAGTGAAGATCCATATGCTCATCTTATCAACTTCTTGGAGATATGTGGCCAATGCAAGTACGAGGGCGTTTTTTATGACGCCATTCGATTGAGACTTTTCTCATTCTCACTTCGGGATCGGGCAAAGGATTGGCTGCAATCACTTCCTCATCAATCTATATGTACATGGGATGATTTGGCACATAAGTTTTTAGCCAGATTCATTTCGCTTGAATATATGGCAAAGATGAGGAATCAGATTTTGACCTTTGACCAATATGACTCTGAGCCTTTTTGTGAAGCATGGGCAAGATTTAAGGACTTGATCAGGAGATGTCCTTCTCATGGATTGCCTATGTGGCTACAAATTCAAAGTTTCTATAATAGTTTGGGTGATCCATCGAGAGCAATGGTTAATGCAGCAGCGGGTGGAGCTCTTATGGGGAAGTCTGTTGAGGAAGCATATAAGTTGATAGATTTAATGGCTTCCAATGACTTCCAATGGCATTATATAAGAGATACATCAAGGAAGATCATCTATAAACAAGAGCTTTGTTGGCTCTATAGGCTATACCGAGAGGGGGGTGAATCGGTTTTTACTAACCTTAGGTTCATTTTTCGGTTCCTCTAAATTCTCTAGCTTAGATTGATATTTTCTAAGTTCTCTAGACTACTCAAGCATGCAATATAAATTCAATTCAATAAGCACAATATAATTGCAAGTAAAGAGAGTAGGGAAAGAGAGATTTACACAAGCGATTTATAGAGGTTCGGCAACTTGCCTACGTCCTCTACCTTGAGACGCTCCCAAGGATTTTTCCCAAATTCACTGTACTTGAATTTGTGTTACACTCCCTCTTTTTGCAGGCTCAAGAGAAACCTCTTCTCCCTCTTTTTCTATGCTAAAGAGAAACCTCCTTCTTTTTCTAAGGCTAAAGAGAAACCTCCCTCTTTTTCTTAGGCTAAAGAGAAACCTTTCCTTTTACAAGGAATGAGTTGGTTTACAAGTGGTGCAATCAAAGAAGGCCTCTAAGTAGGCAAATGATTACAGAAATTAGGCACAAGTGAAAGCCTATACAAGATTTGTGCTAAGCAATACAAGAGATATTTGAATGATGGAAGATGAAGACTTTATAGCTATTGATTTGTTGTTGAGGCTTGAGGATTTGAGGAAAATGAGTATTGGAGTTGCTTGAGTAGTTCCCCTTCCTTCCTTTAGCTTCTAAGCCTCTATTTATAGTCCTTTGGATGGTTTGTGGATGTTGGTTGGAGCCAAAACAGAAACTAGCCGTTGTATCTCACAGAAACTAGCCGTTAGGGACTTTCTGGTGTAAAGGGATCGATCCTTTTGCAAAAGGGATCGATCCCATGCTTCATTCTAGGCCTCCGGGGCATTCTGCCATAAAGGGATCGATCCCTTCCCTTATGGGATCGATCCCATGCTTCCAGAATGTGATTTCCTGCACTTTTTGAGTTAGAAATGATGTGGCCTTTGATCCTAATCTAACCCAAAACATTTTAGCATTTTTGTGGGAGTTTTTCTTGACTTTCTCTAATGAAAACATGGTCCAAAAATTCATCAAGTAATTTTCTAAAATATTCAAAACATTTTATAAAGTATTAAGACCAATAAGAATATGTAATTAAATCATGGTCTTAATGTTTGGTATGATCACTTGAAAATGGATTGAGAAAATCATTTGTGATAAGGCAAATTTACAATATGAATTAAAACATTAAAGGTTACTGAAGTTTTTGTCATTTCAAAATATATATTGCAATTTAAAGCTAACAAGCTTGATCTTATTGAGACCATGTCTTCTCCAGAAACCACCTTGCCTAGAAAAGTTTACATGAGTCCTTTTATTTCCTGTGAGATATGTGAAGGGAGTCATGCCACTGAGAATTGTCCTATTAATCTGAGTTGGGAGAGTCATCCAAGCTATTCATCAAGCAACTACGAGAAGCTTTCATCACCTCCTTCGAAGCTTATGGAGACATGTGACCTTTCTCCTCAAGCTCCTCTACAACCACTGCATCAAGAGATGTTGAGTGAAGAAATTGAAAAGTCTCCATCACCCAAGCTTATTGAAAATGAAAGTGTGATTGCTGAAAAAGAAATGGAGAATAGTGAGGGTGAGGAAGAAATCCAAGAGAAAGGGTTTGAGATTAAAGTCCAAGTTCTAGAGATTGACAAGAAAAACTCAGAGGCATACTTCATTGTTTCTTCATGGAACTTTCCATATGAGAATGAAGTGGGTTATATCTTAGAAGATTGTGGAATTAAATTCCTTGAAGCCAAGTATCTGATGAAGTCACCTTCCATGGTGGTGCACTATGTGCATCCATCCATTTTTAGACCGTTCAAACCACCGTGAAGGACGACAGAGATAGTCAAGCTGATGACTATAAATCAAGCGCTTCTGGGGAGGCAACCCCATCTTTTTATTAGTTTCTTAGTTGTTTCTTTCTTTTATTAGCTTTAGAGTTAATATTTCACAGCTTTGATTTTCTTTTTCTTTCTATTTTATAGGTATGAGTCTAAGTTTGGGGGAGCAGTAAAGCAAACTTTTTGGGCATGCAGTAAGCTTCAACGAAAAATCCAGGGGAGTTTCCTTCTATCTTTTCTTACTTTTTGAATCACTTACACATTGAGGACAATGTGCACTTCAAGTTTGGGGGGAAGGAAATTTGAGCTAAATTTTTTCAAAAATTCCAAAATTTTTCAAACTTTTTGGGTTTTAATTGTTTGCCTTGAGATATATTGTGCTTGATTTGGTTATTTCCCATGTCCCTATAATTGAGATTTTGATTGAGGCTGATTTTAATCTTTAGAAAAGCATGATTATTGAGAAGCATGAGTTGAATTCTTTGAACTTGCCTTGTTCTGATTATGATTTTTCCATCTTTATGTACTATGTCTTGATCATTGATTTGTATGCATGTTTAGAGAAGGATTATGTGAATATAGGGTTGTATTTGTCTTTGAAGTTGTGAGCATATCTTGGAATTTGTTTGATCTCCTCTCGAGGTGAAATTTATAGTTCATGCTTAGTTAGGAAAATGATTTAGGCCATCCTTGGATCGTTTGAGCTTTTCAAGCTAACCTTGTACATATTTGTCCTTAGTCACCCCTTTGTGCCAAACTAGCCTCTCTCTGCTTACACACCTATAAGTTAATTTCCTTTAGCCAAATAAATACACTTTCCTATCCTTTACCCCAAAAGCATGCAATTTACTAGGATATATCATGATCTATGTACATATTTGGGTAGATAGATAGGATATATATATATATATATATATATAAAAGAATGAAAAAAAAAAGAAAATTAGAAATTCAAAAAAAAAAGAAAAATAGAAATTAAAGAAAGGAAAACAAAAAACATGAAAGAAAAATGAGAAAAATACAAAAATAGAATAAAGTGTATAACAAAGTATGAAAAAAAAAGGTTGGGTGAGTTTATTGAAGCTCGAAATGTAAAGATCTTAGAGTATAATGCATGATTAAGGGTTGTTAAGCCTAAATAGTCTTTTATCATACCTTCACCCTAGCCTTACATTACAAGATTAATGAAGTCCTATTGATTCTTGATTGAGTATGGCTACATTAGTGGAGAGAGAAGTGAAAAGCAAACCTATGGGATTGTTCATGCTTTAAAGACTTTGTTTTTTATGTTTGCAGAATCTCATCCGGATATGTATGCTTTGATATGTGATTGACATTCACACACACACGGAGAAACTACTTAGGACTTAGGCATGTGATTGGTGGAAACTCCATGTTAATTAATAATTGTGATTTTTCCTTAGATTAGATCAGTACTCTATCTATGAGGTGTTTGGGGGGAGTAACTCTGTCAAGTATATGTTATCTTTTGGCATATTTTCATATTGTTTTGCTTGAGGACAAGCAAAATATTAAGTTTGGGGGTGTGATAAGTCTCTAAAATATATATATATATTTTTTAGAGCATTTTATTGCATCAATTTTGCTTAAATTTTGGAATTTTAATATAATTTTCTCCCATTTTAATTAAATTGTCTTCATGTGTAAGAATGTCGAGAATAATGAGAAAATCAAGAAAATGACAAGGAAATCAAGAAAAAAATGGTTGGATTTGATGTTTGAACCCTAAACACTAACCCTAAAAATATATTTTTTTATTATTACCTTAAACCTTTCAAATATTAAAAAAAAATTTAAACCCTTTTTCTCGAAACCTTGTTCTAAACCCTATAATTACTATAACTATTAAAGCCCTTAACCATACTCCAAACATAATCCACTTAAAGCTTAACCCATTCTCACATAAAATCCAAATTCACCTAGCTCACCTTAAATCTCCAAAATCCCAATGCCAAAATAAAACACTCCAAGTCCAACCCACAAGTATGGGTCATTATCTTTATTTGTTGGAGATGTCCAACCCATGAACATGTCAAAGAGTCCAGCCCAAGACACAAGTGCTACCAAGGAAAGGATGGAAGAAGCCCTAACCTAGATAAAAGAAAAGAAGCTGCCGTAGGTTGAGAGAAGAGGGGCGTGGAGGAGGAGCTTGGTGACAGCAACTCATTCTTCACCATTTTTTTGTTTTTATTTACTGTTGCTTTTCTCTAGTTTAGGAATTAATCTAAGCTGGTATTCCCCTTCTTAAAGTAGATTTTGAAGCGTGGAAACAAAGGGCTGGTGACAACAGCCGAGAGTTTTCCATGTTTTGTTACTGCAACTTTTTAGTCTTTAGCTCAGTCTTTTAAAAGTTTATTGGATTATCAGTAGTTGTAGACAGTATATTCATGTTATATTAAACCTTTGGCTTTACGTGCATTTTAATTTAAAGAGTAAAATTAAAACTTGTTGCCCTCTAAGACCTATACCGCAAGTGCACGGGTCGCGACAAGTAATAAAGAGTGAGTAGAGTATCGTTCCCACGAGGATTAGTTAAATTGTTTTAGTTAAGTACTAAAATTAGTCACCCTAGATTTATTCAAACACATCAAAATGTTCTTAATCTAAATTAACTATTAAAATAAAATATACAATTAAATAGCAAAAAAAAAACAAGTTGCAAAATAAAAAAAATTAAATTATAAAAAGATGAGAAGAATTTAAAAGAACATAATTAAAGTATAAAAAAAATGAAATTTATGTACCTAAAGTAACTTAAAATCTATCTAATTACTTTAACTATATAAAACTTCTTAAAAGCATATTATAATTTACTAAATTAAACTAAACTATAAACTTTAACAGCACCTAATATAATATTCTAACCTATTTTAATCACCTAGCCTAAACCACTAATAACCTAACAAAATATATATAAAAAAAAAACTAAACTTGCTCCTCTCTCTTATACTAAAGGTTAGCCACGTACAGGAGCCATTCTTGCCAAAGCAATTTCTTGCCAGCTCTTGCTTCACGTGTCCAGCCAGCTCACGTCTCCAGCAGCTCCAGGCTGTGGCTTCTTCCTCTATCGCATTCTGCAACAATAAGCCAACAACCCCTGCCTTCAGCGCACGCACTATCTCCGCCCACAAGCCACGCACACACACTGACCAGCCACCTTGCCACCGGCGAAACAGCAGCTTCTGCCCATGCGTGACACGCTTCAGCTCACGCCCAAGCAGTAAAGAAACAGAAATAGATAAAGAGCAGACACTAAAAGGAAACAAGATTGAAACAGAACCTTAAACTACAGTAAAAGAAATCAAAAGCTTTCAAACCATAAAAAGAGAATCATAGCAGAAATACAAAGAGAATAAAGCATAAAGCAGTGAATAGAGTTTCAAAACAAAAACAGAGCATGGGAAAGAACCAAAAGCAAAACTATAATATAATTAAATTAAAATGCACGTAAAGCCAAAGGTTTAATATAACATGAATATACTGTCTACAACTACTGATAATCCAATAAACTTTTAAAAGACTGAGCTAAAGACTAAAAAGTTGCAGTAACAAAACATGGAAAACTCTCAGCTGTTGTCACCAGCCCTTTGTTTCCACGCTTCAAAATCTACTTTAAGAAGGGGAATACCAGCTTAGATTAATTCCTAAACTAGAGAAAAGCAACAGTAAATAAAAACAAAAAAAATGGTGAAGAATGAGTTGCTGTCACCAAGCTCCTCCTCCACGCCCCTCTTCTCTCAACCTACGGCAGCTTCTTTTCTTTTATCTAGGTTAGGGCTTTTTCCATCCTTTCCTTGGCAGCACTTGTGTCTTGGGCTGGACTCTTTGACATGTTCATGGGTTGGACATCTCCAACAAATAAAGATAATGACCCATACTTGTGGGTTGGGCTTGGAGTGTTTTATTTTGGCATTGGGATTTTGGAGATTTAAGGTGAGCTAGGTGAATTTGGATTTTATGTGAGAATGGGTTAAGCTTTAAGTGGGTTATGTTTGGAGTATGGTTAAGGGCTTTAAGAGTTATAGTAATTATAGGGTTTAGAACAAGGTTTCGAGAAAAAGGGTTTAAATTTTTTTTTTAAGATTTGAAAGGTTTAAGGTAATAATAAAAAAATATATTTTTAGGGTTAGTGTTTAGGGTTCAAACACCAAATCCAACCATTTTTTTTCTTGATTTCCTTGTCATTTTCTTGATTTTCTCATTATTCTCGACATTCCTACACATGAAGACAATTTAATTAAAATGGGAGGAAATTATATTAAAATTCCAAATTTTAAGCAAAATTGATGCAATAAAATGCTCTAAAAATATATATATATATATATATATATTTTAGAGACTTATCACTCATCCTTTCTTTTTCCAACACTAGTTCCCAACTTGGTTGAGCCATACCTTGAGCTAAACACCACACCACAACCTAATTCTTCAAATAACCCAGACCCTAACCCTACTACACAGGTGAAAGGAAAAGAATTACTTGTCTATTCCAGGAAACAGAAAACTCAAAGGGAGACAGAAGACCACACATTACAACGACAAAACCAAGAATCTAAACCAGGTCCTGAAACTCAGAATACTCACACAGGTAACACTTCTAATACTCCTACTGAATCAATTGGTTAAAACTACTGATGATCTTAACAAGCCAATAGCTTTGAGAAAAGGTGTAAGATCATGCATCCAACATCCTATTGGAAACTTTATCTCATATGACAAGTTGTCTCCCAACTTTAGAGCATTTGTGACCTCTCTAACAGAAATATAGATTCCCAAGAATGTGCAAGAAGTGCTTACTCAACCAAAGTGGAAGGCAACGGTCATGGAAGAAATCCTAGCCTTGGAGAAGAATTCAACTTGGGAAATTACTGATCTACCAGAAAGGAAGAAACCAGTTGGGTGCAAATGGGTCTTCTCTATTAAGCATAATGCACATGGGAGTGTAAACAGGTTCAAGGCTAGACTTGTTGCTAAAGGATTCACCCAATCCTATGGCATTGACTATAAGGAGACATTCACCCCTATTGCCAAGCTAAACTCAGTCCGTGTCTTGTTATCACTTGCAGCAAATTTGGACTGGCCTCTCCATCAACTAGATGTCAAAAATGCATTTCTGAATGGTGAGCTAGAAAAGGAAGTCTACACAGAAATTCCACCGGTTTTGAAACTCAAGAAAATTCTAACCGAGTGTGTAAGCTCTAAAAGTCCCTGTATGGTCTTAAACAATCTCTTCGTGCTTGGTTCGAGAGGTTCACTAAGGTAGTGAAGAAACATGAGTTCATTCAATGTTAGACAAACCACACTATGTCTATTAAAAGCTCTCTTGATGGAAAAAGGGACATCCTAATAGTTACGTCAATGACATTATCTTGACCGGTGATCACACGGAGGAAATAGACAATTTGAAGTGTTTCTTGGCACAAGAATTTGAGATTAGAGATCTAGGTCAGCTTAGATACTTCCTCGGCGTGGAGGTGGCTCGATCAAAAGAAGGCATTTTGATTTCTCAACAAAAGTATACTCTTGACCTCTTAAAGGAAACTGGGATGCTTGGCTGCAAACCGGCTAATACCCCCATGGATCCAACAAGAAAATCTGAAATGGAAGAAGTGAGTTCTTTGACGGACAAGGGTAGGTACCAAAGGCCAGTAGGCAAACTTATATATCTAGCTCACACTAGACCAAACATCAGGTTTGCAGTAGGATGGGTTAGCAGATTTATGAATAGTCCAACTGAAAAGCATATGGAAGCTATACTACGAATTCTTCGGTACCTCAAAAACAGTCCAGGAAAAGGATTGTTCTTTAATAAGACTACAAATAGGGGTCTTGAAATTCTTAATGATGCAAATTGGGCTAGTTCTCTAGAAGACCGAAGATTAACTACAAGATATTGCACCTATGTGTGGGGTAACCTAGTCACATGGCGAAGTAAAAAACAAACAGTGGTAGCTAAGAGCAACGTTGAGGCTGAATTAAGAGCTATGTGTCATGGCATATGTGAGAGAATATGGCTAGAGCGAATGCTAAGAGAACTAAAGTGCCTAGGAGCAGTCCTATGATGTTACAATGTGATAGCAAGGCAGCTATGAACATCGCAAAGAATCCAGTGCACCATGACCGGACAAAGCATATGGAGATTGATTGCCATTTTATTAAAGAAAAGTTAGAAGGAGGTTTGATTAAATTGGTCCACATTCCTACGAGCTACCAAACTGCAGATATTCTCACCAAGGCCTTACCAAGAAACAGTTTTGATAGCTTGAAATCCAAGCTGGGCATGATTGACATTCATAACCCAACTTGAGTGGGAGTGTAGAATTCTATAAGAGGATTTCTCTCCTTCTTTGCTAACAGATAATCTCTCTGATTTTTAGAAGATATAACTCTCCAGCAATTATCATTTTTTAGTAGATATTCTTCCTGATCTTTAGGAGAATATCCCTGCAGTAATTTAGTTTCTGTTTTTGAATAACCTATCTATTTGAGGCATGTCTCTTCAGCTATTTATATCTTACAAATAACGCTGTATTTTTATATAAAGTGATATAGTAAAAAAAATACAAAATCGTTCTTTTATTTTCTACAAATATATATATATATATATAAATATTAACTAAACAATAAAACCTACCAAAACCCCAACAAGCACTTCTTAAGATTTCAAAATCAGAAAAAAGATAAGCTGTATCAAATTAATTAAGCTAACAAATAAGAATAAGATGATAGTATAAAGTTAAAGCTTCCCTCTTCAGTTCATCTTCTATCTGTGAGCAACGATTATGTGCTTTGACAAACTTCTTGATTCTTAAAGTGATCCTGAATATTTAGAAGTACATAGAAAATGGCTAAGAGAGGGACCATCTATGATCCATCCACAAGGAACAGTTAAGCATAGCATGTCCCCATCAGTACAGACTTGATTACCTTTTACATTCCTCTTTCTCTTTTTCTAATTGAGAATCAAGCTACTCAATTTGGGAAGTAAAGTATCTGCTTCTTGAACTTTCGCTTCCACTAGGATCTTTGGTAAAATCAAGCATCAAATTATACAATTAGAATCCATGCCATGAATGCCAAAGAAAACAAAAAAGATCAATTTAGTGGGATGAACAAAGTCATTATCATATCAATAACAATAAACAACATGAATGATCATCCTATGAACATCATTACATGACTTAGCTGTTCAACTGAATTAACTAATAATCAAGATAAAATACTATTCTAATTGCGTTTACTTGGTCATGTATACCCTCTTCTTTCTCTTGATTCACATGTCTATGAAACAGACTAAAGATCTAATATTAATAACAATAAATCAATACTTGGAGAGAAAATCCATGTAATCACGTTTGTCGTAACGATTTTCGCGCTCGACGATTTTAAAAACAATTAAAAATAATAGGGAGTCGCCACCAATCTTTTTTGTCTAGGTGTGATTGGTCACCTAAAAACATTTATCTTTTTAACAAAATCTCAAAATTAATTAAGTTTTATTAAAAATACAATTTTTGGTCTGCGAAAACAAAAGTTAGGCTCGGGAGTACGGTTACGTGTGGGGAAGGATTAGCACCCCCACACCGCCCGTTAAAAACGGTACCATAGTAATCATGTGTTATCCTTTGATTTTAATGAAATGGTCTTAATTTAATATTTAAAAATAATTCCAATTTTATTGCAATCAATTTTATTCTTCAAAGTCATTTTTTATTATTTTAAAAAAAATCAAATTTTATTTTTCAAAAGTGAATGTAAACCCTTTTATATTGAAAAATTAAATCAAATATCCTAATACTTTTGGTAATATTTGAAATAATTTTCCTCACCTAGAGATTTCTTAAGAATCACTACTTGTGACTTCTATAGAATCTCATCCTCGGTAAATTCACACTTCCTTCAAAAATTATTATGAATGTACATGATGCAAACAGGTAAAAAATGATGCATATGAAACTTAAAAGAAATTTTATTTATTTTGATTTTATTAATGAAACTCTTGATATTGAAAAATTTAGCTAAATATCCCAATACTCTGGTAACATTTAGTTAATTCCTCTCACTTAGGGATCAGTTAAGAAATAACTACTTGTGAGTTTCATAACATCCCATCATTGGAAGAATTTCATTTATTTTGAAATTAATATTTATGCACAATGCAAATAAATAACATATGGTGCAAATGGATTTTTTAATTTTTTATATGAATATTTCTTTATTTATTATAAATAAAAATTCTTATTATTGAAAAATTGCACTAAGTATCCTAATACTCTGGTAACACTTAGTGAATTTCTCTCACCTAGGGATCAGTTAAGAAATCACTACTTGTGAGTTTTATAACATCCCATCATCGGGCCATTGTTTAATTACTAAATTTCAATTTTATTATTAATTAAAAAAACTTATTGATTTACTTTTTAACAAAAATTTAAATTATTGAAAAATCATACTAAATATCCCAATACTCTGGTAACGTTTAGCATGACTCTTCTCACTTAGGGATCAGTCAAGAAATCACTACTTGTGAGTTTCATGACATCCCATCATCGGACAATTTCATTTTATTAATATTGCTTAACAACATAATAAAAATTACAATTTATATTTTTATTTATTTATACTTGTTTAAAAACATGTATTCAATCTATTGACTAACCATATGAGTTTCTAAATGTTATCATTCAACATATATTATAATTCACATATCTTCCTAAAATAATAATAATAATAATAATAATAATAATAATAATAATAATAATAATAATAATAATAATAATAATAATAATAAACATGAGAACAAAACATTAAGATAAAATAGTTAAAATTAGAGGAAGTATACCCAAATGGAAGCCCCTAAACAAATGGACTTGGATTAATGTTGGGCTGCCAAATGAGGGCCTAAAAGCCAAAAGCCTCCTTAGGTCCAGCCAAGAACGGGTCGGGTCACCAAGTCGAATTGGCGGATGCGGGTTGTCTCCTCTGGAGCGGGTCACGCACGCGAGCTTTGGATCCGGGTCGGGTCCTCACGCGGATCTCTCTCTCTCTTTTCTTTTTTTTACAAACTATAAAAGGTTAACATTTTTTTGTAACTTCTTTTACCAAAAAAAAACATCAGAGCCCTCAAGGCTCTCTGTCTGGGCGATTTTTTGCCACAGTCGGCCGCCGTCGCTGGTTGGCCAAAATAAAAAAGCTCACCACTTTCCGATAGCTCTCTGTCTCCTCTCTCCCTTTTCAGGTATAGATTTCCCTTCAAATGCCCAAAAACGCCTAAATCAAAGCTTAAAGCCACCGTTCCCCAACTTCCGAAATCTATCGCTGCCGTCCTTACACTTCCTCTTTTTAGTACATTGAAGCCATTTTCCTAAACTACGCTCTCCCTAATTTCGACACCAAAAATAGCTAAAAAAAACTCTAGACCGAAGCCTTTCTTTGGTTTTTTTTTGTTTTGGAATTTTTGTTTATTTGGCTTTCTCACGGTGAGGAAGGCATCTAATCTTTTTTGTTTGATGATTCTGAATGGACTTGGAGTTGCTGGGTTTTGTTGTGGTTTTGTTGTTTTTTTTTTTTTTGCAGGTATGGTGAGTGATGAGCTTAGTTTGGGATCGGTTTAGAGGTAGTGGTGTTTAGGATGGTGGACGGTGGTTGCTAGTGAGGTGGCTATTGATTGGTGCTTTGAATGGGTACTAATTTGGGGTTGGTGGCCGAATAGGCTGTTTGAAAGGTAGGCAGAGGTGGCGGTGAGGATGATGCTGTGGTGGTGGTTTGGTGATGGTTCTTGAATGGCGGGGAGTACAATGGTTTGTGGATGGATATGGGGGCTGTTTAGGGAATCGGGTATGGGTGGTGATTCAAAACAAGTGGAGGTTTTTTTGGAGGCTGATTGTGGCTGAATGGTTGAGGGCTGGGGTTTTCGGGTTGTTTCGAGAGAGGCTCGATGGTGAGGCAGTGAGGCCGAGTGATGGTGAGGTGGTCTCTGTGGTTTCGAATGGCTGTGGTGGTTGTGTTTTGGTAGAATGGGGACTGGCAAATAGAGAGGAAGAGGCCCCAATCCCTCTGTTGTCGAGAAGGAAGGAGAGAGTGAATGGCCGGCCCCCCTTCTGTCTGAAAGGCAGTGTGCATTTTGATTGAATTGGGAAACCATCTCTTGGTCTAATTCTTGGCTGTTGTCCTCCGGATTTTAGCATTCAAGCTCAGTAATTAAGGTGCTTGCTCATTGGAATGGGTGAGAGTGGCAGAGCAAGGCACCGGCGGTTATAGAGAAGAAAATCCCATTAAATGCTGATAGGAGATACAAAATAAAAAATAAAAAATAAAAACAAAAATAGTAATAATAATAATAATAATAATAAAAAAAGAAAAGAAAAAGAAAAATAATAATAACAATAATAATAATAATAATAAAATACAAAAAAACTTTAGCCCAAATTTCCTTGGGCCTTGAAGCCCTATGTATTTCTATTTTGACTTCGAAAGTCCATTCGAAATAACAGTATTTGCTCTAAAAATTTTAGCAATTGATTTGGGACAAAATTGGGTGTCTACAGCTGCCCCTCTTTGACATTGCTGAGAATCAGGAATAAGCAAAGACAATAGACAACAATTTTGTCCAACTCAAGACCTAATCCCTCCTTTTTCTTCCCTCTCTCTGTGCCCTTTTTTTTTGCGCTCCTCTTGCAGCAGAGGCAGTGAAACTTTAAATTCCTTTATGAAAATGTGCTCCTCTTGCAGCAGAGGCCTTGAAACTTTAAAATTTTTTTCTAAATGTGCTCCTCTTGCAGTAGAGGCAATGAAACTTTAAAATTTTTTTTGAAATGTGCTCCTCTTGCAGCAGAGGCAATGAAACTTTAAATTTTTCTTCTGAAATGTGCTTCTCTTACAGCAGAGGCAATGAAACTTTAAGATTCTTCCTAATGTGCTCCTCTTACAGTTGAGGCAATGAAACTTTAAATTTTTCTTGAAATGTACTCCTCTTGCAGCAGAGGCCTTGAAACTTAAAATATTTTTCGTGAAATGTGCTCGTCTTATAGCAGAGGCAATGAAACTTTAAATTTTTCTTGAAATGTGCTATTTTTGCAGCAGAGGCCTTGAAACTTCAAATTCCTTCCTGAAAAATGCTCCTCTTGTAGCAGAGGCAATGAAACTTTAACTTTTTCTTCTTTTTTTTCTTTTTGTTTTTTTTTTAAATGTGCTTCTCTTGCAGCAGAGGCAATGAAACTTTAAATATTCTTCGTGAAATGTGCTCCTCTGCAGCAGAGGCAATGAAACTTAAAATTTTTTTAAAATTTTTTCTAAATGTGCTCCTCTTGCAGTAGAGGCAATGAAACTTTAAAGAGATATGATTGTGCCCGGAGGACTTGGAACTCATTTCCTACCTTGAAAATCACGCATCCACTTAATTAGGTTCAAAATTTTGGTGCCAGTTGAACTGGGCTTAAAATCTCATCTCATAATGTGTCGATTTCGCTGGGCTTAACACCACACAACGGTGCCAACTACATCGGGCTTAGACCTCATCTAGATGCCAGCTATGTTGGGCTTAAATTTTCATCTTGGGTGCCAACTTTACTGGGCTTAAACTTTCAATGGTGCCAACTACGTTGGGCTTAAACATCATCTTGAGTGCCAACTTTATTGGGCTTAAACTTTCAACTGTGCCAACTACGTTGGCTTAAACTTTCATCCAATAATGTGCCAATTTAGCTAGGCTTAATACCACGCAACGGTGCCAACTACATCGAGCTTAAACCTCATCTAAGTGCCAACTTTATTGGGCTTAAACTTTCAACTGTGCCAACTACGTTGGGCTTAAACTTTCATCCAATAATGTGCCGATTTCGCTGGGCTTAATACCACACAACGGTGCCAACTACATCGGGCTTAAACCTTATCTAAGTGCCAAATTTTGGGCTTAAACTTTCAACTGTGCCAACTACGTTGGGCTTAAACTTTCATCCAATAATGTGCCGATTTCGCTGGGCTTAATCTCACACAACAATGCCAACTACATCAGGCTTAAACCTCATCTAGATGCCAGCTATGTTGGGCTTAAATTTTCATCTTGAGTGCCAACTTTGCTGGGCTTAATCATTCATCCAATAATGTGCCAATTTCGCTGGGCTTAATACCACACAACGGTGCCAACTACATCGGGCTTAAACCTCATCTAGATGCCAGCTATGTTGGGCTTAAATTTTCATCTTGAGTGCCAACTTTACTAGGCTTAAAAATCTTCTCTAATTATGTTCCGATTTCATTTGGCTTAATACCACACAATGGTGCCAACTACATCGGGCTTAGACATCATCTAGGTGTCAGTACATTGGGCTTAAATTCTCTTGGGTGCCAACTTTACTGGGCTTAACAATCTCCTCTAATTATGTGCCGATTTCATTGGGCTTAATACCACACAACGGTGCCAACTACATCGGGCTTAGACATCATTTAGGTGCCAGCTACGTTGGCCTTAAATTCATCTTGGGTGCCAACTTTACTGGGCTTAAAAATCTTCTCTAATCATGTGCCGATTTCATTGGGCTTAATACCACACAACGGTGCCAACTACATCGAGCTTAGACTTCATCTAGGTGCCAGCTACGTTGGGCTTAAATTCATCTTGGGTGCCAACTTTACTGGGCTTAAAAATCTCCTCTAATTATGTGCCAATTTCATTAGGCTTAATACCACACAACGGTGCCAACTACATTGGCTTAGACATCATCTAGGTGCCAGCTACGTTGGGCTTAAATTCATCTTGGGTGCCAACTTTACTGGGCTTAAAAATCTTCTCTAATTATGTGCCGATTTCATTGGGCTTAATACCACACAACGGTGCCAACTACATCGGGCTTAGACATCATCTAGGTGCCAGCTACATTGGGCTTAAATTTTCATCTTGGATGCCACTGTACTGGGCTTAAACTTTCAAGAGTGCCAACTACGTTAGGCTTTAAAAATCTCATCTCATAATGTGCCAATTTCGCTGGGCTTAATACCATACAACGGTGCCAACTACATCGGACTTGAATTCTCATCTCATGCTCACAAAAACTCTTTTTTTTTCTTTTTTTTCCTTTTTTTAAGAATAATGTTCCTTTCTATTTGATATTTTCTTTTCCTCAAAACTCAAACTCAAGAATCAATGACTTGTTCATTCATCTCAAAAGCTCTCAATTTCAGGTATTTTTCAAAAGTTCCAAATGTGGAAACTCTTTTAATTATTTTTCATCTTCTCAAATATTCTACTTACCTTTTCTCATTTTTTCTTCTTCTTCATTTGACTTTCCCACTTTCCAAAAACTTTTTTTTTATTTTTATATTACCTTTTCTTTTATGTGTTTGAAATAAATCTCTCTTTTTCTTTTCAAACTGCATTTTCATCACCTTATTATTTTCAACAAGAAATTTCCTTTTATTTCTTCCACTCTTTTTTCTCTTTTTTTATTCTTCTTTCTTTTTTTTCTTTTTTTCTTTTTCTTCTCTTTTTTTTTAAATTAATTTTTTCAATCCAAAAACTCCTATATTCACATTTTTCAACATTTGGTAGATGCAATGATCACTGATGTAAATGCAAATGCAATATCAACAATGCCAACGCAAATTTCTTTATCAATGATGTTAATGATCTTTTTTCCTCCTTTTTTTTCTTTCTTCTTTTTCTTCTCTTTTTTTTAAATTAATTTTTTCAATCCAAAAACTCATATATTCACATTTTCAATGTTTGGCAGATGCAATGATCACTGATGCAAATGCAAATGTAATTCTTTATCAATGATGTTAATGAATAGCCAACTATTATGATTTAGATATAGACAACTTTTGTCATGATGCAAATGCAAATAAATTCTATCAAGATGCAAATGCAAATGTTTCATGCAAATGTGCATTGTAAAGATGCAAATGCAATTATCTAAAATTTTCTTTCGACTTTCTCTTCTTATTGACCAAAACTTTTTCATTTCCATTTTCTCATCTATATTACTTTAAAGTATTTGTCTCATCACTTGAAGCCATTTTTGTACATTTGCAACAAGGGTTGCCCCATGACAATCATCACATTACTTTTTTGAAACACCATAAGAATTCATTTTACTAACAAAAATTTTCCCCAAAATGGCACAAGAAATTCTTTCCCTAACAATAATTATCAAACTTTTTTTGTTTTCTTTTGAAAACACTGTTAAAACTTCCTCAATCACAATTGCCCAAAATATCATAAAAAAAATCCCTGCCTCACAATAATTGTTGAATTCTCTCATTTTTACTTGAAACACCCTCAAAATTTTGATTAGCAATCGAAAAATTTTCAAACCAAATTGCCTTAAGCATCCTTTCCATTTTCAAATTCAAAAGACAAATGGTTTTCATTTTTGAATAATATCTATCTAGCCAAAACTTTTTAATTTTACAAGATTGCCTCACAAACTATGAACAAAGAAAGTTAAACACAAATACAACAAAGAATTATGGCATTTGAGTTTCTTGAATATTGGTGATCACTATTTAGGTGGATGTGGAGGGATAGTAATTTATCCTCATCAAATGAATCAAGTGGTTTTCACACATCAATATTTTGGTTTGGCAAGTAAGGCTTACAACTTGGTAGAAAAAAAAAAATGAATGTTCCTTCATCTAGGCTCACAAATAAAACACAAGTTTTTCAAAAAAATAATGAATTCTTGCAAATCATGGTTTTTGCAAAATGGTTTATCTTGGAATGCAAACAAAATTTGACACTCTTTCAATTTTCAAATTATGTATTTTGATAATTGTCAAAACTAGCCACAATAGACCGAAGCTTTTGCTGGGTTGTTTGGGAATGGAGAGTAGGTTCAAAATTTTACATCAATCCCTTTGACGGATCATTAAAATGGACATTTCGGTTCTCTTAAAGGTCAAGGATGTCTCATCGAAATTATTTCATAATGTCACTTCTTGTTAGACCTTGACAATACCATGAATGACCTCAAAAGGTTTTCACTTTTGCTCTAGACTGCCCCTTTTGAGGTTTTCACCCTAAAGCCTCATTCATATTTTCCTTTTTTCTTCTTCTTTTTTTTTGTGATTGTTCCATCATGCACTTAAGAATTCAAAATTCATCCAAATTTGGTAATGAAGATTCTTGAAGGATAATCCTAGCTTAGAGATGAGCCAAGTGCCCCATTGGTTATGATAATTCATCAAAGAAAAAAAATCTCTTCAATTTAAACATCCACGTTTGATCGAAATGGACTTTTCAAGATACGTAATGTAGGCCAGGTTTCGAGGTTTTGAAAGAATGGATAATAAGGCCCAAAAATGTGTTTAAGGGTGATCAACCAAGGATCATTTAATATGATGTGAAGACTTATTCAATTCATTTGATCTCTTATTTCTTATTTTGCCACTCCTTCATTTCATTTTCTCTTTTTTTCTTTTTCTTTCTTGCAATTTCTCTTTTTTTTCTTCATTTTTTTTTCAATTTTTCATTTTATAGAGTGAAATCAAATTTTTGTAAAGCTAATTCATCTCACATTTGCCCTTCAACATGATAAACCTTTTCAACCTAGAATTGGGACTGGTCATTCAAACTCTTAGAAAAGGTTTTTTTTTCTATATCTGCCCCCCAATGTGGAGGGTGATCCTTGGTTAAGGTTTACTTAGAAAGAATTTATAAGGCTCAAAGAGGTAGCAAATGGATAAATTTCATATTTGTGAAAGGATGATGAAAGATGGCCATTTGTCATTTCAAACATGGTCACTTAAATTGACAAAAATTTCTTTGAGTCAAAAAAGTCAAATATTTGTCTCTCTGTTGTTTTTTTGGTTTTTCAAGATGGAATTTCTTGAATATTTTCAAATTTTGATTCCTTATTATTCTTCTTCTTCTTCTGTCTTTCCCTCTCTCTCTCTCTCTCTTTTGTGTTGTTTGAAATCATTCGAATATCCTGAGTGCATGATGTCACAATCGATTTTTCTTTTTCATTTTTTTTGTTTCATTTTTTTTGTTTCATTTTTTTTTTTTTTGTTTGTTTGTTTTTTTTTCTACAACTCATGCGGCAACAAAACATTGCTACAAAATGCCCACAAGCTAGTGAAAACTATTGGAATTAGCATATTTAACTTTGGGTTGCTCATGGTGTTTTTACCGAGAGAGGAAAAAGGTATTGCATTATTTGGGCAAATTAAGGGTATGGTACTTTGTCCTCCTTGATTTTGGTTTCAGTCACATGAACGAATCAAAGATTCAAAATCTCATGGTTTCTCATGGTTTGTGGTTTTTCAAACAGATTCGAGTAATTCTATCAAGTATGACGCTCCTGTGGCCATTAATAGAAAGGAGTGGTTTTTAGCATAGTTTTGACACATATTAAATTACCAAAATTCAAATTTTAAAAGAGTATCATGCTTGATTTTTCAAGGAATCCAAAAATGAATTTTATCAAATTGATCGTTTCATTGTTCATTGCCTAGGTAAAGGTCATTACATTATGATGGCACATTGTGACATGGTAAACATGGATCATGAAGTTTGCACTTATCCACCTCAAATGCATGAAGGCTTTATAAGAGATTTAGGGCATGGAAACAATTAGAGAAGGTAGTTGATGGGATGAATTTTTCTGATAATGATCACCAATTTTTCAAAACTTTCTTCAATCTTTCTTTATTTTGTCATTTTGTTCAACTTCTTTGATCATTTGGTTTAGTCATGTGAGGCTTTATTTGAATCATTATATATATATATATATATATATATATATTAAAAAAATGTGATTTCTTTACAACAAAAATCAATCAATGCCATTTACATATATCAAAATACAATGACAAATCAAAATAAAAAATGTACATGAAAAATTTTCTGCTATATTTTAAAAAAATCTATTTACAACAATTAATGGCATAGCAAAGTAAAAGACACAAAAATTTTGTTGAAAGTTCCCTCCTGTTTGACAACTTTACATATCAACTTGGAAAATCAAATTTGAAACATGTAGAAATGACAAGTTAAAAAATCAAAGAATCATTTTATGCCCTACAAAATGTTCCAAAAAGTTTCCTTTTTCATAAAAATCAGAAAGAATTTCTTCACTTTGAAATGCGGTGTAAAATGCATGAGATATGATAGAATGGGATGAATTACGAAACATATTTGCATGAAATGGAATATATGCTAAATGCAAATAAAACGAAGATTGTGTTTTTTTCTCTTTTTTTAAAAAAAATCACCTAAATTACATGATGACAAAATGCACATGACATGTTAACAAATATATAAACACATTGATGACTAATGAATTGAATGATACAAAATAAAAAATATCATGAGGTGCAAATGTGCTTAAGAAAAATGATTTTTTTTTAATGTACAACACCATGACAATAACATTTCTATTATGGATGTAACATAAAATGAGGAAGTAAAAAAAAAATGGATTAAGAGTCCATGAATTAAAACCAAAAGACCATTCTTATCAATTTTTAATTTTTTAATTTCCTTTCAAATTAATTTTTTTCAAATTTTTTTTCAACCATTTCCACATTTATTTAACCTAACCTCGCCATCCAACACTATTTCTCCTCATCTTTATTTTACATCATATAATTTATTTAAAAATTCTTCAAAGGAAAAAAGAGAAAGAAAAAAAAATAAAAATCTTGTTGACTCTCCTTCAGTCTTAATTATTTGTTTTGACTCTACAAATAATAAAAAAGTTTCTTTTATCCATTCTTTTATTTTGGAAGAAAAAAATGAATACCTTCTCTCTTAATCCCTTTTATTTTCCTTTTTCCTGATTTTGTCTCAAGAAATTCTTTTACAAGAATAATAAGGAATGAAAAAAAAATTGAATTAAAACAAAAGACTTAATTAAATTTCTTATTATTATTTTTATTGAGGGAAAAAAAATCTTATTTTTCTCAATCTTTTTTTTTTACAAATTACTTCATTTTTTATAAAAAGAATAGTTTATGATCCTTTTTTATCATTTTCATTTTTTTTAAAATGGTGGAAGAAACTAAAACTTTCTTGTTGTTCTTATAGATACAAAAACCTCTTATAGCAAAAAATGTAGAAACCTCCTTTTCTTCTTGCTTTGGAGAACATATTTTTATTAGTTCCTATTTTTATGCACCTATTTTCAAAGAATTCCTCCTTAAAAAAATAAAGAATGAAGAATTATTCGCATTTTTTAAAAAAAGTTACATATTTGTTCTATTATTTTTATCACACATCTTTATTTTTTCAAAAATAAGTGGATTTTTTTTTACAAGATCTTTTATAAAGAAAAAATATATTTTTTATTTTTATTTTACAAAAA
The DNA here is from genome assembly GCA_031772115.1 of Heritiera littoralis. Lineage (NCBI taxonomy): Eukaryota > Viridiplantae > Streptophyta > Magnoliopsida > Malvales > Malvaceae > Heritiera > Heritiera littoralis. The sequence goes on along the minus strand of JAPDPK010000052.1, from coordinate 3,162,870 downwards.
TTCTTTTTTTTAAAAAAATCAAAGTCTTAAATTATATACAATTTAAGCCAAAATCAATAGTACTTTTATTATAAATATGAGAAAAGGGGTCAAATATGTTCCCTCGTGTCCTAATTTAGGGTAATCTCTACAGAATTTGGGCATGGCTCTACCTAAAGTTGGTTTCTTAGGGTCTTTCACATGCTGGGTTCGGATTTATAAAGATCTAAAGGTTCTCAAATTATACCTCACTATCATCCACACTGGACTAGTAAGATTTAATTTGAGTGGGAGTATTTCGCTTGCCATTGCGGAGGTGATTACCTCACGAGAGCAAAGGTACTCCCTCCTAAGAAGGACGGAACCCAGGTATAGGGCTCATGTTATGAAATGTAAGTGCAAGTGTGTGTATGAGGGAACACATTAAACATTCATCACACTATAACCTTTATCCTATATGCCCAAACAATTTATTAAGAATAATATATACAAAATAAAGAATGTCGTAAAATAAACATAATAACTTGAATACAAATGCAACAAATTATTTAAAATTAAAGAAATTAAATTTAAATATTAATTAAGACCATTAAATTAAAACTTAGGATAACATTATTAATAAATGGCTCAACTTTCAAAAAGTCCCAAGTGGAGTCACCAAGCTGTCGTAACGATTTTCGCGCTCGACGATTTTGAAAACAATTAAAAATAATAGGGAGTCGCCACCAATCTTTTTTGTCTAAGTGTGATTGATCACCTAAAAACATTTATCTTTTTAACAAAATCTCAAAATTAATTAAGTTTTATTAAAAAAATAATTTTTGGTCTACGAAAACAAAAGTTAGGTTTGAGAGTACGGTTACGTGTGGGGAAGGATTAGCACCCCCACAACACCCATTAAAACGGTACATAGTAATCATGTGTTATCCTTTGATTTTAATGAAATGATCTTAATTTAATATTTAAAAATAATTCCAATTTTATTGCAATCAATTTTATTCTTCAAAGTCATTTTTTATTATTTAAAAAAATCAAATTTTATTTTTCAAAAGTGAATGTGAACCCTTTTATATTGAAAAATTAAATCAAATATCCTAATACTTTTGGTAATATTTGAAATAATTTTCCTCACCTAGAGATTTCTTAAGAATCACTACTTGTGACTTCTATAGAATCTCATCCTCGGTAAATTCACACTTGCTTCAAAAATTATTATGAATGCATATGATGCAAACAGGTAAAAAATGATGCATATGAAACTTAAAAGAAATTTTATTTATTTTGATTTTATTAATGAAACTCTTGATATTGAAAATTTAGCTAAATATCCCAATACTCTGGTAACATTTAGTTAATTCCTCTCACAAAGATCAGTTAAGAAATCACTACTTGTGAGTTTCATAACATCCATCATCGGAAGAATTTCATTTATTTTGAAATTAATATTTATGTACATGATGCAAATAAATAACATATGATGCAAATGGATTTTTTAATTTTTTATATGAATATTTCTTTATTTATTATAAATAAAAATTCTTATTATTGAAAAATTGCACTAAGTATTCCAATACTCTAGTAACACTTAGTAAATTTCTCTCACCTAGGGATCAGTTAAGAAATCACTACTTGTGAGTTTCATAACATCCCATCATCGGGCCATTGTTTAATTATTAAATTTCAATTTTATTATTAATTAAAAAAACTTATTGATTTACTTTTTAACAAAAATTTAAATTATTGAAAAATCATACTAAATATCCCAATACTCTGGTAACATTTTGCACGATTCTTCTCACCTAGGGATCAGTCAAGAAATCACTCCTTGTGAGTTTCATCATCCCATCATCGACAATTTCATTTTATTAATATTGCTTAACAATATAATAAAAATTACAATTTATATTTTTATTTATTTATACTTGTTTAAAAACATTTATTCAATCTATTGACTAACCATATGAGTTTCTAAATGTTATCATTCAACATATATTATAATTCACATATCTTCATAAAATAATAATAATAATAATAATAATAATAATAATAACAACAACAACAACAACAACAACAACAACAACATGAGAACAAAACATTAAGATAAAATACTTAAAATTAGAGGAAATATACCCAAATGGAAGCCCCTAAACAAATGGACTTGGATTAGTGTTGGGCTGCCAAATGAGGGCCTAAAAGCCAAAAGCCTCCTTAGGTCCAGCCAAGAACGGGTCGGGTCACCAAGTTGGATCGGCGGATGCGGTTGTCTCCTCTGGAGCGGGTCACGCGGGCGGGCTCCGGATCCGGGTCGGGTCCTCACGCGAATCTGCTTCTCTCTCTCTCTCTCTCTCTCTTTTTTTTCTACAAACTATAAAAGGTTAACATTTTTTTTGTAACTTCATTTTTAACTTCTTTTACAAAAAAAAATATCAGAGCCCTCAAGGCTTCTGTCTGGGTGATTTTCGGCCACCGCCATCCGTCGCCACCGGGTGCCGTCGCCGATTGGCCAAAATAAAAAAGCTCACCACTTTCTGATACTTTCTGTCTCCTCTCTCCCTTTTCAGGTCTAGATTTCCCTTCAAATGCCCCAAAACGCCTAAATCTAAGCCTAAAGCCGCGTTCCCCAACTTCCAAAATCTATCACCGCCATCCTCACACTTCCTCTTTCAGTACATTGAAGCCCTTTTCCTAAACTACGTCTCCCTAATTTCGACACCAAAAATAGCTAAAAAAAACTCTGGACCGCAGCCTTCCTTTGTTTTTTTTTGTTTTGGATTTTTTGTTTATTTGGCTTTCTCACGGTAAGGAAGGCATTTGATTTTTTTTGTTTGATGATTTTGAATGGACTTGGAGTTGCTGGGTTTTGTTGTTGTTGTTTTTTTTTTTTGCAGGTATGGTGAGTGATGAGCTTAGTTTGGGATTGGTTTAGGGGTAGTGGTGTTTAGGATGGTGCACGGTGGTTGCTGGTGAGGTGGCTATTGATTGGTGCTTTGAATGGGTGTTGATTTGGGGTTGGTGGCCGAATAGGCTGTTTGAAAGGTAGGCAAAGGTGGCAGTGAGGATGATGCTATGGTGGTGGTTTGGTGATGGTTCTTGAATGGCGAGGAGTACAATGGTTTGTGGATGGATACGGGGGCTGTTTAGGGAATCGAGTATGGGTGGTGATTCAAAACAAGTGGAGGTTTTTTTGGAGGCTAACTGTGGCTTAACGGTTGAGGGTTGGGGTTTTCGAGTTGTTTCAGGAGAGGCTCGATGGTGAGGCAATGAGGCCGAGTGATGGTAAGGTGGTCTCTATGGTTTCGGGTGGCTGTGGTGGTTGTGTTTTGGTAGAATGGGGACTGGCAAACCGAGAGGGAAGAGGCCCTAATCCCTCTGTTATCGAGAAGGAAGGAGAGAGTGAATGGCCGACCCCCCTTCTGTCTGAGAGGCAGTGTGCATTTTGATTGAATTGGGAAACCATCTCTTGGTCCAATTCTTGGCTGTTGTCCTCCGGATTTTAGCATTCAAGCTCAGTAATTAAGGTGTTTGCTCATTGGAATGGGTGAGAGTAGCAGAGCAAATGGCCAAGACAGTGGGCGGGAGGCACCGGCGGTTTTGGAGAAGAAAATCCCATTAAATGCTGATAGGAGATGCAAAATAAAAAATAAAAACAAAAATAGTAATAATAATAATAATAATAATAATAAAAAGAAAAGAAAAAGAAAAATAATAATAACAATAACAATAATAATAATAATAAAATAAAAAAAACTCCAGCCCAAATTTCCTTGGGCCTTGAAGCCCTATGTATTTCTATTTTGGACTTTGAAAGTCCATTCGAAATAACAGCATTTGCTCTAAAAATTTTAGCAATTGATTTAGGACAAAATTGGGTGTCTACAACGTTGATATTGTAGGCTTAACTAAACTGACATGCTACATGAAAGTTCAACTAAATTATTCTTCAAGTCATGTACCAAAAACAACTAATAAGACCTTGGGCCACATCCCAAGTGGTCAAGGGAGATAGATATGTGAAGTTGTGGCCAACCATTTAATCAAAAGAAGATAAAATAAAAATAATAAAACAAAAGCAAAATAGAGCTTCATTACATTGACCTCTCAGTTCTCAAAGTGGAAATTACCACCTAAATCATTTTCCATAGATGAATAATGTCCTTCAAGAAACAAATGATAAGACTTTCCTACCCCAAAAACCAAGATGACTAATATGTTGGCAAGTTAGAACATGTTAGCTTTAATTTGACATATATATGTTGAAATGACAAAAACTTAAGTAAGCTTTAATGTTTTAATTCATATTGTAAATTTGCCTTATCACACATGATTTTCTCAATCCATTTTCAAGTGATCATATCAAACATTAAGACCATGATTTAATTACATATTCCTTATTGGTCTTAATACTTTATAAAATGTTTTAAATATTTTAGAAAATTACTTGATGAATTTTTGGACCATGTTTTCATTAGAGAAAGTCAAGAAAAACTCCCACAAAAATGTCAAAATGTTTTGGGTTGGATTAGGATCAAAGGCCACATCATTTCTAACCCAAAAGTGTCACAGCCCGCGACCCTATTTTTCACCTTATTCTATACATCTTATTTGGTTGGGCTGTCTGCGATACTTTACTTTTCTTTTACATATACACAATTTCATATTAAATTATAATATGAATTACATCCCCGGTTTCTACTTCATAAGAAAGTAGTACTGTCGATAAGTCTAAATACAGAAAATAAATGATCATACCTTATTAAATAAATCGACTTGTCGCATCATCCCCAAATGCACAGTCGAAAATCCTTTAAGTGCTAGACTCTCAGTCTTCGAAAACCTGAAATGTTAAAATTAAGGGGTGAGCAAACCACGGCTCAGTAAGGGAATTATATGCATACTTGATATTCAGCTTCCTATATGCTGAAAAATCTTTTTCGATTTTTTTCCTATGGGCTCTAGGCTCGCATGTAGGAAAGATACTACTACAGTCGGCTAGGGATCCGAATGGAGTAAGGTAGGTATTTTGAAATACCTATCTTGTTCCAGAACCTAGAAGCAACTGTAGAGAGTAAATTTCATTTCGTTTGGAAATTCAAATCCTTTCCTTTTTATTTCGTAACATTCTCATATTCTTTTTCTCATAATGCTTTTATGAAATAAAGCATTTAATTAAAATAACTAATAATTCATAAATTCTTTTGAAAAGAATATTAGTTAAATCATCTTCATTTTCTTTTAAAACTCATTCCATGCTTTACTGTACTCTCATAATTAGTACAGTACTTTAAATAGCGAAATAAGCTATTTAATTCTTTTTCGTAAAATATATAAATCATTTAAATCTAATATTCAATTTAAAAATTTAAAAAAATATTAGATTTAATTTCCTCCTTTTTCCTTTTAAAAAACATGTCACATATTCATATTACATATCATTTGAAAATCATCTCGTAGTACTAAAATCAGTACTGAAATAAGCATTTATAAGAATGCTATAAATCATTTCATTTCACATATCACATATCATGTAAAACCTTTACATTTCACATATCACATATCATGTAAAACATTTTCATTTAAAACATATCATATGTGGAGACAGTGGCAACCACCGAGTCCTATCATGCAGTAATACCCGAAGGTATAAAATAATCATGTCAGACCTATGGCCAAAGTCTATAATTGTCCTCGGCGGATCACTGATCAGTGTCGGCCGGACTACACATATCACATGTTACATATCACATATCACGTATTACATATCAATGTCGGCATGATAGAAGGGCCAACTAGTCTCAAAACCAATGTTTTTATCGTAAAAATAACCTTTATGAAATTTATAAAATAATATAATTTCATAATTTAAATCATAAAGGTTATAAAACAATTTAGTGAATATTTAAGAAATATTTATGAAAATATTCATAAAAATATTCACTTTACTTCTTTTCATTTTTCGTCTCGTATTATGTAATTTACATATTAAGAGATTTTCGGTGATTTCATTATCACCATTCTCGGAGAGGATTTTCAGTGATTTCATTATCACCATTTTCGAAAACATGAATAAATATAAAACCACTTTCATTTTATTCATGTTTTTATGAAAATATTCCTTTTCTCGATTTTCGTGTTTGAAAATCATTTCTCGTGACATAAAATCATTTATTATGATTTTCAATAATTTTTTGAGAATTTTTCGATAATTTTTCGGCAGTATAACGGCTGTCGATTGGCTAACCTCCTGCACGGAAAATACAGTTTATAATTTGCAGCCAGTACTTTATTCCAAATTCCAACCAATCATTTATCATAATAATTTCATAAAATATTTCCATAAAATATTTCGTAATTAAAACATGCAGACTGAATATCCCTATAGTGCTGCACATGCATCCCTTACCTTTTCCGGTCGGCGACTTCCTCTTACCGGTCGCGCCCGTACTCCATCTCCCGATTCCTCATCTCGATCGCCGAGAATAATTTCTGCAATTTAAATTCTAAATTTTAGAATTTTCTCAAATTATTTAAATAAATAAATTATTTAAATAATTATCATTCATAATTTCTCGGATTTCTTATCGATTCCCGAGATTCTCGTGTTCCCGAGAATTTTTCAAATTCTCGAAAATTTTCCTTTTTCTCTCTCTTTCTTCTTTTCCTCTTTTCTTTCTTCCTTTTTCTCTTTTCTTTTCTTTCTCTCTCTTTCTTTCTTTTCTTTTCTTTTCTTTTTTTTTTTTTTTTTTTTCTTTTTTTTTTCTTTTTCTTTTTTTCTTTTCTTTTTTTCCTTTTTTCTTTTCTTTTCTTTTCCTTTCCTGTCAGACCGGTCACTGTCCTCTTCGCCGGTTCCTCGTCGGCTGCCGATTCTCCGATGGTTCAGGCGCCCTTCAGCTGGCCGACGGCACGGCGAGTCTGCTGGTGGTCTCCGTTCGGCTTAGATCGGTGGCACGGCGGCGAACTGACTCGATTTAGGTCCGGTCTCTTCCACCTCTTCGCCAACCCTCCTCCGCCGTTCTTCGCCCCACCGGTAGCCTCCATCCCTTTCCTCTCCTTCCGCATATGCTTCGGCTGTGGTGGCAGCGGTCGATTTGGCCACCAACCGCTAGATCTGGTTTTCTCCTCTTTTCGGCCTCCGCCGTGTTTTCTCCCCTGTTTTCGCTTCCGTCTCTTTCCTTTCCGGCACCTGTCGATTCCTTCTCCTCCTCCTTTGCCGGCGACGGCTCTTTCTCCCTTCTCTCCCTTTCTCCTCCGGCGCCGCCAACGGGGTCGGCTTCTCCCCTGTTTTTCGACAGAAACGGGATTCCATTTTCCCGTTTCTGTTTCTTGTTTCTTTTTTTTTATTATATGTATATAATTTGATAATATGTATATAAATACATATTTTTGTATTATATATAGATATATTTTTTTTATATTAACAATATATATCTATACACTTTATCTTAAAATCATATATATATATTTCATATATATATTTATATATATAAATAATTACATATGTATTTATTTCATGATAAAAACAGTATATATCTATCTATCATATATATACTATTTTTCATATATATATATATGTATATATACATATGTAAATATGTAAAGCATACAAAATATATTTAAAATTGTATTTATATAATCAAATTATATAAATATATATATATATATATATATATATAAATACTCACCTTTGTATTTATTATAATTTGGATTTCTTATTATCCAAATTATATTTCTCTATTCTTATTTCTTATTTACATTTGGATTTTCAATTTATCCAAATTAAATTTTCTCTCTTCATTATTTTCCATAATTTCAACCTTATCCTTATTTTAATTTAATTTTCCTTTTTATTTCTTATTTAATTTGGATTTCCATTTATCCAAATTAAATTTCCTCAATTTTATCCAAATTAATTTTCTCCACTTCTTCACTTCATCAATTTCGAGAATTTCAACGATATTCCCATCTCGTAAATAAATTTTATTTATTTACTTTAATTTATTTATTTCCTCTTATCTATTTTCTTCAATATTAATTTCCAATAATTGAAAAATTTGCGGTTATCACAAAAAGTGCAGGAAATAGGCTTTCTAAAAGCATGGGATCGATTCCCTAAGGGAAGGATCGATCCCCTATTGGCAGTAAGCTTTTTGGCAACAAAAAAGGTCCCTCAGCCCAGAATAAAACATTCTGGAATGAAGGGATAGATCCTCTATGGAAAGGGATCGATCCTTTTACCCTCAAAAAGGCTGTAACGGCTAGTTTCTGTGAGACAACGGTCATATTCGAGTTTTGGCTCCACCCAACATCCAAAAACCATCCAAGGGACTATAAATAGAGGCTTAGAAGCTGAATGAACCAAGAGGAACTACTCAGCAACTCCAATACTCATTTTCCTCAAATCCTCAAGCCTCAACAATATTTCAAGAGCTACAAAGTCTTCATCTTCTATCATACTCACATTCCTTGTATAGCTTAGCACAAATCTTGTATAGGCTTTTACTTGTGCTTAATCTCTATAATCATTTGCCTATCTAGAGGCCCTTCTTTGATTACACAATTTGTAAACCAAATCATTCCTTGTAAAGGGGAGGTTTCTCTTGAGCCTTAAAAAAGAGGGAGGTTTCTCTTGAGCCTTGAAAAAGAGAGAAGTTTCTCTTGAGCCTAGAAAAAGAGAGAGGTTTCTCTTTAGCCTAGAAAAAGAGGGAGTGTAATACAAATTCAAAGATAGTGAATTTTGGGAAAATCCTTGGGAGCGTATCAAGGTAAAGGACGTAGGCAAGTTGTCGAACCTCTATAAATCGCTTACGTACATTTCTCTTTCCCTACTCTCTTTATTTTCTTGCAATTATATTTGTGCTTATTGTATTGAATTTGGATTGCATGATTGAATAACCTAGGGAACTTAGAATATATTTATATAGGCTAGAGAATTTAAAAGAATCGAAAAACGAGCTTAAGGTTAGTTAAAAACCGATTCACCCCCTCTCGGTATAGCCTATAAAGCCAACAATTGGTATCAGAGCTTGGGCTCGAGATTGATTTAGACTAACCTCTATCGAGCAAAACGATCATAAATGGCTCTTTTGAATGTAGGCACACCCCTAGGAGAAGAAAGACAATCATTAGTTAGACCTTCACTCTTCAATGGAGAGAATTACTCTTATTCGAAAACAAGAATGATGTTGCTTATACAATCAAATGATTATGAAGTGTGGAGAGTGATAGTTAATGGTCCCAAAGTCCCAATGAAGAAAGTAGATGGAAAAGATGTTCCTAAGAGTGAAGATGAGTGGGACACCAATGACATGAGATTGGCACAATTGAATGCCAAGGCTATGCACACCCTCTTTTGTGCATTAGGTCCCAATGAATATAATAGAGTGTCTCTATGTGAAAATGCTAAGCAAATATGGGACAAATTGGTCATCACACATGAAGGGACCAATCAAGTGAAAGAAACCAAAGTAGGTATGCTCACTCATGATTATGAGCTTTTTAGGATGTAAGAAAATGAGTCCATGAATGAAATGTACACTAGGTTTAATGATATAATCAATGGGCTTAAGGCATTAGGCAAGAGCTATTCCAATGTAGAAATGGTTAAGAAAATTTTGAATAGCTTGCCAAAATCTTGGGAGGCAAAAGTAACCGCAATAGAAGAGTCTAAGGATCCAAATACCTTGTCTCTAGATGAACTTATGGGCTCCTTACTTACATACGAAATGAAATTAAAAAGAAATGAAGAGCCTTCAAAGAAAGTAGGAGTAGCACTTAAGTCTTCCACTCATGAGATCATTGAAGATGATAGTGATGAGAGTGGAAAAGAGGAAGAAAAGGAAATGGCAATGTTTGCCAAAAGATTTAATAGGTTCATGAGAATGAGAGAAAAAGAAAAAAAATAGGAGACATCAAAGAGGGGAGTCAAGTAGAAGAGAAAAGGACCTCTTAGTGTGTTATGAGTGTAATGAACCGAGTCACACTAAGCAAGATTGCCCTTTACTTAGGAAAGAAAAGGATAGGAAGTCTAAAAAGAAAGCATTTGTGGCTGCATTTAGCAATAGTGATAGCTCCGATGAGGAAAACATGAATGATGAGGTAGCCTACACTTGTTTTATGGCAATTAGTGATGATGAGGGTAGTTGTAGTTCTAGTGAAGATAATGATTATACCTTTAGTGAACTACAAAATACCTTTAATGATTTAGCAAATGAATTTCAATGCATGAACTCCAAATATAAGAAAAACATTGCTAAATTAAAAATAGAAAATGAAGCCTTGACAAATGCTAAGTTAGAATTTCAAAAGAAATTAGAAAAGGCTAACTTAGAGATAAATGAGTTGAATGAAAAGAATACAAATTTACATAACTAATTTACTAGGTTCTATATGGGTCAACAAAAATTAGATCACATGCTTGAGACCCAAAGAGCTTTCTTTGATAAAGATGGGTTAGGCTATAATGCAAAACAAAAGGAAACTCATCTTAAGAATTTCCTAGTGAGCAAAAATTCTATGCATGATACATCTCTCACATGCTCACTATGCAATAGGAAAGGCCACTCTTCATAAGCATGCACATATAGAAAAACCACATTTAGAGGAAAAGTAGTTAGAAAAATGTGGGTGCCAAAACATGTAAACAATGATGAATTGTGCCTGAAATGGATCCCAAAATGGATCCCAAAATGATCAAAAATTGTGAACACTAACTCTAACGGACCCAAGAAAATTTGGGTACCAAAACATGCTTAAATTTATTTGTTGTAGGAGTGTTAGAGCATGGAGTTACAAAGAAACAATGGGGTTTGAATGCTCTACACACCTCCATGGAGATTGCTTGTGCCAATGAGAAAAAGGAAAAGCTTGAGGATCCACCTTTGGCAAAGTCAAATAATACTTCAAAAGATAGCTCAAGATGGACTCAACAATTCAAGGCAAAGCACAATCAAGCAAAGGAGTTTTGTAAGCTTATATCCTATCTTTTCAAAACTCATATGTATTAAAATTATTTGATTTAATGAGGCACTTTGTTGATGATCTTTGATGCATTATAAGTTGAATGGATAAATAAAAGACATGATAAATGATTGGATAGTTTTTTATGCAATATATGATTGAATGAAAAGCATGTTTTATGATTTTGAAATGATTATTGGATTTCTGCATTTTGAGCAAGTTTTCTATGTGTTGACAATGTATTTACTTGCCTCAAATTACCAAATATGTCATTTATGCAAAATGCCATGTCATGAGCATTAATGAAGAACTTGTATGTTGGAAATCATGGCATAATGTTCACAAGTATGATAATTTGATGATATATGTGCTTAAAACCTATGTGAACAAGTTTGTTTTAACATATTTGTGCTTTCTAATGCTTTAGTCTTGTCAAAATATGCAAAACTCTTAAAATGACATCTTTGAGATTAAAAATGCATTTATTGGTGAAAATCTTTCCAAAATTGTAAAATCTATTGTTAAATGGTTTTTCATTCATATTTTTCATTCATACAAGTCCAAACTCATGTTTTACAAATGTTTAAACATTTACTTGGACTTAAAATAATCAAAAACGAAGTTTTGGCACCTCACGAGTTGGATTTTCTGTCAAAAATCTACAGAAACTGGATGAGGGATCGATCCCCCTTGACCAGAATGCAGAAAATCAACATTCTGGGACTAAGGGATCGATCCCCCTCCTATTAGGATCGATCCCCCTAAGGCAGAATGCCTTCCCTGCACTTTTTCAACCGAAATTGAGAAGAACTTTTCATTGTTTTGATACTTTCTTTCTTCTCAACTTAAAATTCAATATTTTAACTTCTTTTTTATGATCTTTTCAATATGAAAAATTATTTTTCATTGATATCATGCCTCAGCTCCATCAATTTGTATCATTTCCAATAATTGATATCACTTTCAACAATCAATATCATTTTTCATTGAACTCACAAGTGCAAAATCATTCTTCTTGTTTGTTCATTTTAGTCAAGCATGCTTATAGGATTATACTTATTAGCTTGACTCAACTACTCCACTCTAGGTTTCATGGTAATTATACATCTAGTGAAAGATGAATAGTTAAGATCATATACTTTAATGATAAAATGATTAAAACTTGACCTTAAGGATTGATTTCAAATATAAATTCAACAATTAGATATAAAGTCATAATTGTCATTGGCCTATAATTTGTGATGGTGAATGAATCTTAAATGTTCAAATGCATAAAAATTTATCATCCATAAACTTAATTCTTTATGGCCAAATTATTAAAGAACTTGAGCTTTAATGACATCACCAACAATTGATTTACTTGCATTGAAATCTTGATTGTTTTGATGTTGAACATGCATGTTTGCTTAAGTTGAATCAATAATCATGCCTATGAGATGAGAATGTTGTTTTCATGATATTATGTGCTTAACCTCACTCATAGATTATGGATTTTATTGCTAAAATATACTTAAGCATGATATTGAGACAAATCCATTTTAGTTAAAATAGCATATACCCTTTAGAAACTTAAACGTTAAAATTAAACTAGGGATATTGCTTTGAATTGATTAAAATGGTAATCTTCCCTTGCTCATAATTGGTTAAGATCTTGAATGGAAAATTGAGCATAGGACTCTTTAGTTTCATGGAAGAAAATGTGTTTGCTTGAATACCTTGATTTTTTGAATCTTCCATATGGTATAATTTTGTGAATATGAATATGGATTAATACTTTATGATAGCGTGCTAATGTTCAAATAATCCATATGCATATTTGATGATGTGTGATTGTGTTCTTGCATATTTAGAATGATTATTTTCTTGACATGAACACACTACAGATAAATATTAGATTCATGCAAAATGTCTAAGTCAACCATTAGTAACAATTGGTTTTTAGATTGAAATAACAATTGGTATCATCGGTAACCATATTTTCAACAATTGGTAAGCCAAAACTAAATTGCCAATTGGTATGAGCTTTAAATTGATAATTCTTCTCATGCTCCATAGATTGAAATGACAAATAGGGAAGAATTCACATAAGCCACTTTTGCATTGAACACTTTTGTGCTAGAATTTGTGATTAATTGATGTATGATTTAATTCTAGGCACAATATTTCTTGAAAATGATTTATGAGCTCATGCATATGATATATTATATAATTTCAGCTCATAATCATGATATATTGTCATGCACCTTAGTTGGACCTCAGAGAACAATTGATATACTTAGGTGCTTGATAGAATTGAAATAAGCAAGTTATAGAACATAGTAGAAAATTTATAAACAACTTGCTTAATCTCTTATCAATTGTGAACTTCTTGCAAAATTATTTTTAAACAATTGGTATAGGATCATAAGTCATATTCTTTGCATGAATATTTCATACTCTTTGTGAATATTGACTTATTTATTTGTGCTATGAGTCCCATGTACTAACATGTTTCTTGTTGGATGGAACATATTTTATCTCTTCTCACATAGCCATAATTTTAGGGGGAGCATATTTTTTATTTTTCTTTCTTTTTGCTATGACAAAAAGGAGGAGAGATAGATATTAAAAGGGAGAGATATTAAAGGGGGAGAAATAATGATTTGAAAATGATTTGAAAACTTCCTTTGAAAACCATGCTTATATTAAGGGGGAGCTTTACAAAATCCTGCTTTATTTGAGGGGGAGTATTTTATTAAAGAATTTTCAAAGCAAATTTATATTAAGTTTTGTCATATAAAAAAGGGAGAGATTGTTAGCTTTAATTTGACATATATATTTTGAAATGACAAAAACTTAAGTAAGCTTTAATGTTTTAATTCATATTGTAAATTTGTCTTATCACACATAATTTTTTCAATCCATTTTCAAGTGATCATATCAAACATTAAGACCATGATTTAATTACATATTCTTATTGGTCTTAATAGTTTATAAAATGTTTTGAATATTTTAGAAAATTACTTGATGAATTTTTGGACAATGTTTTCATTAGAGAAAGTCAAGAAAAACTCACACAAAAATGTCAAAATGTTTTGGGTTGGATTAGGATCAAAGGCCACATCATTTCTAACCCAAAAGTGCAGGAAATAGGCTTTCTGGAAGCATGGGATCGATCCCCTAAGGGAAGGGATCGATCCCCTATTGGCAGTAAGCTTTTTGGCAACAAAAAAGGTCCCTCGGCCCAGAATAAAACATTCTGGAATGAAGGGATAGATCCCCTATGGAAAGGGATCGATCCCTTTACCCTCAAAAAGGCTGTAACGGCTAGTTTCTGTGAGACAATGGTCATATTCGAGTTTTGGCTCCACCCAACATCCAAAAACCATCCAAGGGACTATAAATAGAGGCTTAGAAGCTGAAAGAACCAAGAGGAACTACTCAGCAACTCCAATACTCATTTTCCTCAAATCCTCAAGCCTCAACAATATTTCAAGAGCTACAAAGTCTTCATCTTCTATCATAATCACATTCCTTGTATAGCTTAGCACAAATCTTGTATAGGCTTTTACTTGTGCTTAATCTCTATAATCATTTGCCTATCTAGAGGCCCTTCTTTGATTACACAATTTGTAAACCAAATCATTCCTTGTAAAGGGGAGGTTTCTCTTGAGCCTTGAAAAAGAGGGAGGTTTCTCTTGAACCTTGAAAAAGAGAGAAGTTTCTCTTGAGCCTAGAAAAAGAGAGAGGTTTCTCTTTAGCCTAGAAAAAGAGGGAGTGTAATACAAATTCAAAGACAGTGAATTTTGGAAAAATCCTTGGGAGCGTCTCAAGGTAGAGGACGTAGGCAAGTTGCTGAACCTCTATAAATCGCTTGCGTACATTTCTCTTTCCCTACTCTCTTTATTTTCTTGCAATTATATTTGTGCTTATTGTATTGAATTTGGATTGCATGATTGAATAGCCTAGAGAACTTAGAAAATATTTATATAGACTAGAGAATTTATAAGAATCGAAAAACGAGCTTAAGGTTAGTTAAAAACTGATTCATCTCCCCTCTCGGTATAGCTTATAGAGCCAACAGAACATAAAAGGTAAAAGCAGTGAGACAAAGCATTATGCATTCACGATCACATCTGAAGGTGTACTCTCATTCACATGCATGCACTTGAGCATATCCGCCCACATGCTAACAATAAAGCATCCATACTCATAAGTGCAACCAATAAGCAATAGCAGTTGGGCAAATATTAACTGACCTTTAATTTGTGCTTGCGATGAATAAGCATGTTATTATCGAAGCGTACTTCTTTTAATTGAAATAATCAAACAAAAATATACATATGCACATATATACACACACAAAGAAGGGGTGTCAAAAATTGGATGGAGCGAAGAAAAATAAACCAAAATCTTAAAACCTGATCCTCAAGAATACTTTTGGAAGTAAGAGATATATTTCTCCCTCTTATAACAAGATTTTCAATCTAACTTGAAATTTTCAGATTTTCAGAAAAATAACTTTGTCCGTTCAAGCTCTGTTTCTTCGTTTGATTTCTATCACTCAAAGTGTCACGACCCGTGACCACATTTTTACCCTACTTATGCACATCTTAACCGGTTGGGCTGTCTGTGATACTTCACTTGTACTAGCTGTTAAACAATTTTACAATGTATTGTTTATGTTATACACATCCCCTATCGTAATACATCAGATAAGTAGTACTGTTGACATGTCTAAATACAGAGAATTAAATGATCATACCTCAAATAATCAGTCGATCTGACACATTGTCCTTCGTGTACAGCCAGGATCCACAACCCACTGATCTCACATTCATCAAAACCTGAGATGTTGAAAATTAAGGGGTGAGCAAAACCACGGCTCAGTAAGAGAATTATATGCCTCACTTGATACTCAGCTTCCTATATGCTGAAAATCTTTTTCATTTTTCCTATGGGCTCTAGGCTCGCATGTAGGAAAGATACTACAGTCGGCTAGGGATCCGAATGGAGTAAGGTAGGTATTTTAGAATACCATACTTGTTACGGAACCTAGAAGCAACTGTAGAGAAAAATTTTTCTTTTTGTTTTGAATTAATAAATCCTTTTCCTTTTTAATCTTTCCTAATCTTTTTCATATTCTTTTCAAAATAATGCTTCTACGAAATAAAGCCTTTAAATAGAATAATTAATATCCGTATATTCCTTGAAAAGAATATTAGTTAAATCATCATCTTATTTCTTTAAAACTTATTTCATGTTTAATGTACTCTCTTAATTAGTTCTGTCCGTTAAAAAGCAGAAAAAGCTATTAAAATCTATTTCATTCTTTGACATTTGTCGAATTCACGAATCACACTCACTTACTTATCGTCACAATATCCTACGATTTCTCATACTAACATCGGAACACGTGTAGCACTTAGTTCCCGAAGGACTCTAGAGGTGGCTCCCACTGTTCAATCATCGAGTCTCTGCTCGGTATGGCCTGTACTGAAACATCAGAACACGTGTAGCACTTAGTTCCCGAAGGACTCTAGAGGTGGCTCCCACTGTTCAATCATCGAGTCTCTGCTCGGTATGGCCTGTACTGAAACATCAGAACACGTGTAGCACTTAGTTCCCGAAGGACTCTAGAGGTGGCTCCCACGGTTCAATCATCGAGTCTCTGCTCGGTATGGCCTGTACTGAAATATCGGAACACGTGTAGCACTTAGTTCCCGAAGGACTCTAGAGGTGGCTCCCACTGTTCAATCATCGAGTCTCTGCTCGGTATGGCCTGTACTGAAACATCGGAACACGTGTAGCACTTAGTTCCCGAAGGACTCTAGAGGTGGCTCCCACGGTTCAATCATCGAGTCTCTGCTCGGTATGGCCTGTACTGAAACATCAGAACACGTGTAGCACTTAGTTCCCGAAGGACTCTAGAGGTGGCTCCCACGGTTCAATCATCGAGTCTCTGCTCGGTATGGCCTGTACTGAAACATCGGAACACGTGTAGCACTTAGTTCCCGAAGGACTCTAGAGGTGGCTCCCACGGTTCAATCATCGAGTCTCTGCTCGGTATGGCCTGTACTGAAATATCGGAACACGTGTAGCACTTAGTTCCCGAAGGACTCTAGAGGTGGCTCCCACGGTTCAATCATCGAGTCTCTGCTCGGTATGGCCTTTTCCGTTTGACATATTCCATGTCATGTAAAATATTTCCCTTTTTAACATGTCAGCTATCATTTATGGATTTTAATATAGACGTTAATCTTGTCGTACTATAAATCACGGAGGGTAAAGGACTAAACCGGTCAAATCTATGACCATAATCTATATTGTCCTCGGTGGATCACAGATTAGGTGTCGACCGGGACTAAACATGTCACATATCATGTATCAGCATGATAAGAATACCAACCAGTCTCAAAACCGTATTCTTCATCATAAAATACACCTTTATGGAATTTATATAATTATATAATTCCATGATTTAAAACCATAAGGGTTATAATCCTTTAGTGAATATTGATAAAAATATCCATAAAAATATTCACTATATTTCACTTCATCATTCGTCTCGTAATTCGTGTAATTTATCTATTTCGAGAATTTTCGGTGATTTCATTATCACCGTTCTCGAATACATGAATATTCTAAAGTTCCATCTCATTATATTCATATTTTATGAAATTTAGAAATTTCCTCATGTCTCGTGATTTACTATCGAAATTCGGAAATAAATCATTTAATATGATTTTATAAAGTTCTTCTAAAATTTTCGGCAGCATAACGGCTGCCGATTTACTAACCTCCTGCACGGAAAATACAGTTTAAAATCTTTCAGCCAGTACTTCTTCCCAAATTATTTTCAGCAATTCATGCATCATAATAATTTTCATAAAATAATTGCATAAAATATTTCAAATTAAATTATGCAGACTGAGTATCCTTACAGTGCTGCACATGCATCCCTTACCTTTTTTCCGGGTCGGCGACTTCCGCTTATCGATAGCGCCCGCGCTCCATTTCTCCCGATTCCTTATCTCGATTGCTGAAAATAATTTCGAATTTGTAAAATCCCGGGTTGTCGAATTTTCGGGAATTTTCCGAATTCCCGAAATTTTCCTTTTTCCTCTTTTTCTTCCTTTTTCTTCCTTTTTCCTCTTTTTTCTTTTCTTTCTTTCTTTTTTCTTTTCTTTTTTTTTTCTTTTTCTTTTTCTTTTTCCTTTTTCTTTTCTTTTTTTTTTTCTTTTTCTCCTTTCTCTGGCCGGACCGGTTCAGACCGGTTTGTGCCTCATCCCGCCGGTTCGGCCGGTTCGGTCGCCGGCGGTCGTCCTTTCCGCCGGTTCACGCCTCCCTCAACTTGCCGGAGTTGCGGAGACGCCAGATCTGGTCTCCGTTTCTCCCCATTGCCGGCGACGGTGCCGGACCTAGGAGGGTGGGTTTCGGCTCCTTTCTTCCTTCGTTCTTCCTTCCTCGGCCGCCGTTGGTCTCGCCGGTGGCCTCCTTCATCTTCCCCTCACCTCCGCCGAGGTTCGGGTTGGGGTGGCGGTGCCTGGACTGGCCGGCACCGCCGTTTCCCTCCTCTTTCCTCTTCGCTTTTTCCCACCGTTTCTGTTTCGTTTTCTTTTCTTCTTTCCGTCGTCGGCCACCGTCGTTCGCTTCTCCTCTCACCGGCGACGCCACTCCTTCCTCCTCTCTTCCCTCACTCGGCCGGCGGTGGCACCTCTGCCACCGGTGGTACGCCCGGGGAGGGTCGGGATTTCTCCCCCCCCCCCCCCCCCCCCCCCGATCCTTCCTTTCCTTTTCTGTTTTTAGTTTTATTTCCCTTTTTGGTTTATGTCTTCTTTCCATTTTTAGTATACAATATACTATACATTATACCATATATTTTATACATATAATATATATTATATGTTATACATACATTATTTCATACATAATGTTATACAATATTTATTATATATAAAATATATCTTGTACATTACAAAATACAAGTCTAGTATATATATATATATATTTATATACTTTAGAATAAATAACATTTATATATAGAATTATATAAATGTTATAATAGAATATATATATATACCTATAAACTTTAATATAAAATAACATTTACATTTTCTATATATGTATGTATATATATATATTTATATATACATAAAATATTATGTTTATATATATATATATATATATATATGTATTAATTAAATTCATGAAATAGTTTATATATATATACACCAACGTATATTAAAATATACCATATAGTATTTTAAATACATACGTATTTGTATAAAATACACTTATATAAAATTTGAAATTATATAAACATATTTTATTTTCATTTCTCGTTTTCCTTATTAAATTTGGATTTTAATTTATCCAATTTAATTCTTTTCCTCTCTCTATTATTTTTATTTTCACTTCCACTTTAATTTCCTTTACAACAATTTTTCGATTCTTTCACTTCCTTAATTCTCGGGATTTTCACCAATATCCCGTTCTCGCAAATTTTATTTATTTCCCCTTATTTAAGTTCTCCAATATTTATTTTCAATATTTCTAATTTCCAATAAATGGAAAATTTACGGTTATCACACAAAGGGAAACTACAGCATTTTCAACTGAATTACATGCAAAGAAGGAGATAACAACCATATACAAGCAAATGAGACATGCAGACTGAAGGAAACCAAAACAAACACGCAGCGGAAATAAAACATTCGGCCTCCACCAGGATCGATTCGGAGGGTTGCCTGATTAGGGTTTCGAGATTTTACCTAACGTTTTTCTCTGATTTTTCTTTCTTTGGTCGAGTCACAAGCAACAACTTTTCGTTCCTGCCTCTACGGTATCCACACGAACGGATCTCACAACTCTTGAACGTCTCACGGTCAGAAGCCTTAAAGAGCTTTTGATTCTTTATAACCGAATTGCTAGCTTCGATTAAAAGAATGTTTTGTTTTCTGTTTTAAAAAAGTGCGGCTATGTTTTAGAAAAACATCCTTTTATAGGCAGTAAATTTTACCCTAAAATTTACTGCCAAACAGAACTCTAATCCTACTTAGAATAGGATTAGTTATATCCCTAATCCAATTCAGAATAGGATTAGTTATATCCTTAATCCAATTCAGAATAGGATTAATTAAGCTCCTCATTGATCCGTTCTAAGTGTGCGACCCAATAGGTTCTCAAAACAATGGCAATGACAAAATTGTCACAGGCAATGAGCGGTATCTAGCAACACATCATTGCTACCCATGTAACGAGAATGTCAATGACTCGACATAACCTTACTCGTGATAGATGTTACCGTGTAGTCTAATCCCTTTATCCTTTGATGTCTTGATTAGACACAAGTCATGGAATGTGTCACACTTGTATAGTCTAATCAGCGTTTCTTGATTCCTGAGTAGACTAATTAAACAAATAAAATCAATATCTCATATTGACTTATTTGAGCACGGCCATGCATTTTAGTCTCACTCTATCAAAGGGCCCAAGACATCACTCTTGTTATATAAGAGGGATAAATCCTATCTTGATCACTCAACATCCCTCTACATAGATCAAGGCATACCCAATTACTACCTTTATAGTCCATCCTGTTACGAATGACATCTAGCAGCATTAAAGTATGCAATTCTCTATGTTGGGATCTCTGATGATCTCAAGTCAAAGGATCACATACACCATCATCACTATGAGAATCGCTTATGACACTCATATAACAATCCATGTAGCGTTCTCATGGAGGGTCGATCCAGTACATAGTTCTCTAACATGTACCTATGTGATGACTTGATATCCTATATCCATGACAATGGTCATCAGTCAACCACATACTAGTCTTATCGTATCATTGTTATCCTTGTTCACAATAATACTTGACTAGGGATATTTTAAGAATAGTGTGTTATTACTATTCTAAGGACATTATCATATAAGATTATATTACGCAGTTATAAGACAAATATAATAATGAACTATAAATAAAAATGTCATGATACATAAAATGCCAAAGTCAATCAACTAATGAATGGTTCTAAGGGCATAATCCAACACAGACAATTACAAAAAATGATCAGACACAAAACATAGTGCTAAGTCTGGTTGAACTAGCTTCAGAGACCTCAATTTTAAATTCATTAATTACTATAACGCGACCAACTTCCCTTCCTCCAGACAAGGAGAGAAACATTATATAGGTTTATATCGTCCCTCAATTTAAGATGACTTGCATGCTTATTAGAAGAAAACGAGATCCTGCACCTCGATGGTCTAAATCCAACTCGCAGGTATAGTTTAGCTATTCAACTCACATTTTTCCCCTTTAAGAATATTCTATAACCATTTAGAAACATGTTCACTGTCAACCGGCTACAATCATGCAATTCACTTCTTAGATAGAGACATAAAATTATGTAAAATGATCCGGCAGGATATGGAAACACACCAGGACAAGGAAACTGAATATAAGAGCCTGCTAAAATAAATAAATAAAAGTAACCAGTAGGAGTTTAGATTAATTGAAACCCACACATACACACATGCAAACCAATCACCGACCTATGATTTTACATTTTAAGCATCAGGTATAAAAGCCAAAAGAGTATCAAATATAGATACAAAGCCTAATAAAAGGTTCCCTAGGCCTTATCTACAACTACAGTTTGTTGGTGGCAATGAACCCAAATCTTGACCCAGAAAGATATCGTTCCCACTTTCAAAACCCCATGATGCTGGTGTCTAGACCAGTTTCCAAGAAAATTGCCACAATGAATACAGCAAGGTAAGTAAAACAAATCCAATAAACCAAGCAAAGCAAGATAAAAGACAACTTTCCAAAAGGCAACTAAAGTGGTTTATCTCATACGAAATCAGATACCATAAAGGGTATCTGTTAAATTACCTCTTTTTTTCAATAGACCTCAAAGGGCTTTACCCTACCGTTTCAAATTCCATCAGAACATATAAAGCTCAAGCAGAAGGGAAAGATAATAAGAAAGGCAGAAATTGGAAGCAAACCAAATAATGTAAGATTATCTAACTTGTCTCAATTTCATTCCTTGTTGGCCAAGGAATAAAAAGTAAAAGTGGAGAAGACAAAGGAAAGCAGAGAAGCAACATAGCAATATAGAATAATAGGGAATGAAAATAAAATCTCTGACCACGTAATCTCCAGTGGTCTCTCACATCTCTACCTTTAGAATGCCTGCGCTCTGGAGATAGCCTTCTGTCAAGCCTTACCCTCAAGTCACCATCTTGATAGTTTCTTTAACCTGGCAATGACAAAGAAAACTAGTACTGGTAACACAAACCACATAGGATAATTCAACTGTTTCAGTTAAAACAAGCACAAGCCAAACACAAAATCAATGTTAAGCTTACTATCACAAGGAACAATATGAGAAACATTATAAAGAACAATTATACTCCCTTCTTGCCAGTTTCAAAGGGAGATAGAAAAAGTAGTGTTCTCTCTTTTGAATAGAAAAGGAAAACCTCTATTGAAGCCTATATCATTGAGATAACTGTTGAATAATGGGACTGGAAAAAAGATAGTCAGCACAGTCCCATCCCATCTGATTGTTTGAGCAATAAGAAAAATATGCATTCCAAATAGAATGCTAGGATAGATTTCTCTCCAAAGCCATATATATGACATAAAAGTAATTTGTCAGATATGCAATACAAATAGGTCTATTCTGAATGTGTCCTAATAAATTTGCATTCTTTCTCCATGCAAGAAATCCCTTCACAAAGTCATTGAAGCAGAAGCAAAGAATTATGTAAACACTGTTGGAATTTATTATAATCTCACCAAGTCACTAACACGAAATTGAATCGCAGTAAAAAACTGACCTGGATGCGGGCGAGAGCTCAATCCCGCTATCTCATGTTACCGCATTATTGAAGCCCTTTCCGATAGCGTTTCATTGATTGCCTTCGGACCTGAAACGAAGATAAAACGGAAGAGTGAGAGAGAGAGGTAGAGAGAGAGGAAGAAACTACTCTCATCCCTCTTCAACGAAAGTTATGAAACTTAATGGGCCAGCCTCATATATATAGAGGTTGAGAGTAGGGACCTCCCTCCATGGGATTCATGTACAAACCCATCCCATTATAGGTTTATACACATATTATATATTTAATATAATTTAATTATAGGTCACACTTTATACAAAATTATACTACTAAAAATATTATATGAAATTAATTACACTTAATTAGTCCAGACAAATAGGGATATTACAACATTCTCCCACTTGGACAATTAAGTTAATTAATGAAAACATCATATAATATCATCATGTATTCATAAGCCCTCTAAATACATTGTACCGAAAGGGTACAAATGTGTAGACTTACAAATACTTTAACAACAATAAGCCTTTTATAAGCTTCAAAATGCATCATACCGACAGGGTACAAATGCGTAAACTTATAAAGACTGCAACAAAATAGTAGTATTAGTGTGAAATGGAAATGATATGAAAACAGAAACAATATCCATTTCCATTAGGTCCATGCATCTAAACCGAATGATGCATTGCTTCAACGGAAGCATATAAGACTAATACCGAATGTCTCATCCAACAGAATGCCATATTCATCAAAATGCGCGCAAACAAAATATGCATATATGGCAAGTGGGGAATCCATTAATACAGTTATAACTGATTTCATTATACAGAGCTCCCACTTACTTAATACAGCAATGGCTCAATATGCCTCATGTAAGTGCTATGTCGTCAAGGCACTTTAGCAGCCAAACTTTCAGTTAGACAGAATGAGCTCTTTAAAAAAAAATGTGCTCTATAATCCAATCAAGTAATGGATTCCATTATTTTCTCTCTAACAAAATCGAATGATGATATCTAAATATTTAGAGTGTGAGGAACTCCTAGTATTTTGAGAGAGAAAATACTTGCTGCAGCATTACCACAGTACATCTCCAGGACCTCGAAATGGCAACCACACAAAACCAACCCTGAGATGAAATTCTGCAGCCCAAATGGCCCATCATGTAGCTTTACAACATGCTACATATTTAGCCTCCACAATCAAGGATGCTGTAAGTGTTTGCTTTACACTTTCCAAAATACATCTCTTTTATATCCACAAATATGTAACCAAAATAATTTTCAATATCTGGAGAGCTCGCAAAATTAACATCAGAATATCTGACCGAACCTAAAATGTCAGACTTATCAATATCAAAATACTCTCTTTATAGCTTCCAGTTCTCTATTGCAAGATCGCTCAAGTATCTCCGAAATACATTTATAATATACACAATATCCAAATGTGTATAAACTTCAGCATATACTAATTACCCACAACAAGGCATACACAGTACTCGATATGAGTTCTTTCATTATCATCTTGAGGACTTTGAGATTTTCACAATATGTCACTTTTCACTAAATGACGTCTTATTAGGAGAACAACATACAATAAACCTACTCGACACTTAATATAGGTTACATGAGACCAATAATGTATGCCTATTGATATGTCACGAAGAATCTCAATCCTTAAAAAATAGAGCCTCACTTGGATTCTTCATCCTGAGGTGACATGACGACATGGAATGTCTCATACAATAGGTCAGTGCTATAGGCTGCTATTTGATATCATCAATTTAGAGCACAATAAGCACATAACTCCCACTGACCTCGCAATGAATCCAATTATCAAACAATAATGTTCTCCTCAAAGTGACAATCTCATTCTTTATATATTACAATCTTGATACCTTTCAATGTTCGCAAATGAACTCCTTAAGTTCGCAAACTGTATGTTCCATCTTAGGAACTACAAACTTTTAGGTTGCATTATTTAAAGCCTTGGCCAAATTTGGCTTTAAATCATCTACCTAATCTTTAGAGTCTCCCTTTTGTCTATAATGATGTGACAACTAAAATAGATCCCATGCATCATCATGCAACATAGATGCTCACTTATCCTACGTGACTAATATCTAACTCTTAGAGTTCAGATCAAAATAGTCTCCTGACAAACATCAGAAACAGAAGACATTTCATATTCATATTCTTCTGTAAGGTCAGGTGCAGGTTCAAAATATGGTATTGGGATCAACTATTGATTCCTTTGGTTTGTGGCTTTTCATCATTAAAAGACTATGCATATATGGGAATGGCACAACAAAATGTATCTTAATAATGACTTTGTGGAGTTCACAACTCCCACTCTTTAAGTCATCCACTAAATAGATTGCATTGTCAGACTCAATGATTCTACCATCACATAACGATAAATGAAATCTAGAATCTTTCTAGTCGATATAAAAGCCAACAGAATTGCCGCTGATAGTTTTCTCGTCAAGTTTTCTTGACTATGGGTTATAGCTCTTTTGCCTTACCTTATAACCCTAAACACAGAAAACGGCATAAAATCGGCTTAATGTCTGACTATAACTTGGGATGCTTTTAGGAACTGGTCTTGCTTGGAGATCAACTTTGAATGTGAATTGCAGTTTTAATTTCACTCCACCCGAATTTTAAAGATTTGGAGTGATTAACATAAATCGTACTAGATCCGAATGTACGATTGACTGCAACTGTAATCTCATTCTGTTTCAATATTCCAAGCACCGTACACTAGGCGTCAATATATATATAATCCTAGAGTGCACTTAACCGAAAACCGGTATATGATTTCGCCTAGCTTCATTATACCGAACATAATATTCATCACTACTGTCTGATCATTGCCTTAAGCAGCGCAGCGGAATTAATCAGAATGCCTAAGGCCTCTATAAGATCAGATCTATTACTCCATATGACCTACATCGAAATGGTCATTAGTAAAATGATGAAACACTTATATCCACTAAATACAATATGTGAAAATGATCTACAAATGTCGGTATACATAAGTTCCTAATTATTTCAATATCCACTAATCATGTCCTTAATATTAGTAGCAAAATCTCCCTTAATACAATCTCTTCATGTGCCTCGAAATGTCCCTAACCCATGCCACAACTTAATAGATTTCTTATCTATCCTATCATAATCAAAATCTACAGTCACATCATTCACTATTGAAGAAAATTTGTTCGATATTGGGCTGCAAATCCACTGTGTACAATCCATCACGCAGAATGCCAGAATCAGTACACATGTTACTAATTAGAGATACTTTTCTGTTATCGAAATGAAAAGTATAAACTGATAGTAGTTCCAAAATTGTCTTCAAAATGTAACAACAATCTGGCTATATTTTCAATATGGATTCTAACTCTATAACCCCAAATTTACAACAATTTTCCCTTATTCTATCTCCGGTTGCTTATGGCTTTATCAATAAAAGCACCGGTATCCAAACACCAAATATCTTCTAGATTGGATTCAAAATGAAAAGGCTAACAGAATGCCTTTTACACAAATCCCAATTTAAAGGACTCTTGCAATTTACCCTCTTGTGCCCAGGATTATTATAGAAGTGGCACACTTTGATATTCACAAGTGTTGGTGAAACCAGAATGGGAATTGAATTTGGCAAATATCTTCTTCTAAAATGACTTTTTAATGATATTTCCTTTTGGCAGTAATACTGGCATATGTCATCATTATGGCTAAATGAGATCTGTTAACCCGAAAGATCTCCCATTCTTGAATGACAATATCAATTTTGATATTAAAATGCCATACTTCCTTCTGCATTAAATGAGATCTGTAAAACTGGAAGATCTCCAATTCTCCATCCCAGAAGGAAGTAGTACTGAATCTGCCATATTTGTAATCAAAATCCTATAGCAACCTTTATCCATCTTATGCGAACTATTTTCTAATGGCATCCATAAATGCTTCTTGGTTATTCCTAATCGGAACACTTCCTCTGACGTACTCTTTCATGGTATACCCTATATAGTCAGAGAATTCTCACTTGAGTATTCCTGAAATTTCAAAAATTTTGTCCTCAAAGAGCTCACATTTTTGGGTATAGAAGATAGATTGACTCTCAGGACTATTTCCTAGTTTAATGTGTCCCTAACTGTAGAGAATAATTCATATTATCTATCTAATTTGATCCTGCTAGAAATTCGATATGTGATAGTTGCACAATATGGAGGCTAGTAGAATAACTCAATAAATTCCACAATACACTATCAAGGATAAAACAAAACTAGTTGAATACAACCTGAATGATCGCCCACCGACAGGGTAGGAAAATCGTGTCATACCCCAACCAAAATCCTCTCAATCCCAAGCATCTCTAAAAGCAACTAACAATCCGACAGGGAGAGACTAGCCATTTCTAGAGACCTCAGTAAATTTATGCAACTGCAACTATCACTATGCATTGCCTTATTATTATATCCTTAAAATTATCATAATAAATCGTCAAAAAATCTTCATGACTATTCTTGCGACAGGCAAGTACTAGCCAATCCAATTAATGATTTATAATTTTAAGAATATTCACAAAATTTATTAACCAAAATTAACTACATCCAAAATATGCAATTCCTGAAGCATATGTAGTAATTTCAAGTCCAACATTAATTAATTAAATTAATTCAACATAAATGTGAATATTCAAATAATAAGACAATTTTCATTTCTAGAGAGTTTATTTGTTTAAATAAATTATTAACGAATGAGTAAACCATAATCCAAAATGGCTCAACAAAATACCCAAATAATTTATTTAAACTTATTTAATTAGGCCAAATATCAGTAATTTATGGGCATGAGTATATATTTTAAAATTTAAGTGAATTAAGAATTAAATGAGTAATTAAATTTCTAGAAATTACTCCAAAATTAATTCCTCCAAAATTCACTTATATTACATTAATTTTGGGCTTAACAACTAATTATGGCTATTAAATAAAATATGGCTTATGGCCAAAATTGTCCAAAATAATTAACCAAATGGCCCATAATTAATTAATCACATTGGCCCTTAAAATCATAATCCAAAAATGACCTATTAATTAATTATGCAAAATAACCACAAATTAATCCAAATTTAATAGCCAAATAAAATTAATTAATCAATATGGCCCCTAAATTAATTAGGCAAAATGACCTCAAAATTAAATAATTTTAATTGCCCAAAATTAATTTAATACTAAATGGTCAATTAATAAAATTAAATAAATAATGCCCATAATATAAAATTAATTTGGCCTATATAAATTAAATTAAAATTTCAAGATTTAATTAAATAAAACAAGATAACTCATAAAATTCCAAAAGATGATGGCCCAAAATAATAAACAAAACAAATTAACCCACTTAAAAAAAAACAGCCCAAACATTGGCCCATAAAACACAAGAAAGAGCCCAAACCGTTGGCCCAAAAAAAAATATATATATGGCCCCAAAAAAAAAAATTACCTAAAATTGGGCCCCAAAAATCGGTGGCCCAAGCATCAAAGGGGCCCAGCCCGAAAAAAAAAAATTTTTATCCTTTTTTTTTTATTTTTTTTTTTTATTTGCATATGCGGGCGCGTGTAACACACGCGCCCGCCTCATTAGCCTTGGCGCCCGCGGGCGCCTCTCGTTGGGCTATCGGGCGCGTGCAAGACACGCGCCCGTCGTCTTCCTCGCCCAGAACGGGCGAGTTGCAGAAAAATGGGTCATTTGACCCGACCCGGCGTTTTCTCTCCCCATTTCAACCATTTTCGGTCCGAAAAAAAGGGGTTTTTCATCCTAAAACCCTCTACAACAATAAATCTATAATTTTTAAGCCAAAAACACATGAAAATCGGATGGGTTTCCAAAAAATCCGAAAATACAAAAGCTTAAATGTAAGCTTTTATGGCTTCTCAGCTTCAAACAAAAATGGTTAGTGACCTTAGGGTGAGTCCGGCTCTGATGCCAATTGTTGGAATTTATTATAATCTCACCAAGTCACTAACACGAAATTGAATCGCAGTAAAAAACTGACCTGGATGCGGGCGAGAGCTCAATCCCGCTATCTCATGTTACCGCATTATTGAAGCCCTTTCCGATAGCGTTTCATTGATTGCCTTCGGACCTGAAACGAAGATAAAACGGAAGAGTGAGAGAGAGAGGTAGAGAGAGAGGAAGAAACTACTCTCATCCCTCTTCAACGAAAGTTATGAAACTTAATGGGCCAGCCTCATATATATAGAGGTTGAGAGTAGGGACCTCCCTCCATGGGATTCATGTACAAACCCATCCCATTATAGGTTTATACACATATTATATATTTAATATAATTTAATTATAGGTCACACTTTATACAAAATTATACTACTAAAAATATTATATGAAATTAATTACACTTAATTAGTCCAGACAAATAGGGATATTACAACAAACACCACATGCTCCAGCTATATACAGATTGCAGAAGTTATGACAAATGAGAATGACAGTTGACAGCTGCACATCAAATCTGCTTCACGTCTCAATACTTTGTAAGAACACAAGTTCCAAGAAAACCTAATACAGAACCTTTATGTATGCTGCTCGTTTCATGGATCATGGATACATAATGACAAACCAAGACATAGTCGAGCAGGAAAAATACCAAAACCAGCTCTAAGATTTATCAACCAACACTATCCTTTCTGAAGAAAGACAATACTAACCCTGTTAGTGGATGCTCATTTAAGCTGAAAAAGACAAATTGCTGACATAATGGAAAATAAGTCTCCAGAAGATCCTAATTATAGGTTAAATAACTACGTCAACAACTCTGGGATTGCACCCATGCGTATACACCAAGTTGATCTGAATTGTGCAGAATCAAGTATTCCTTACAAAGAATAGGCAGCCAATCCTAGAGAATTTTAAACGAGGAAAGCAACATACATTAAACATAAGACCACTTAGACATAGCAGAAACACAGAAGTCAAAATAAACAGCAACATAAAGCGACAGATTAAAAGAACAGAATATCAAATAGTTATGCCTTTCCATTACAATAACTTCAAAAACATCAACAAAAGATGAAAGGGGAAAAGAACAGCTACAACAGTTTCAGCGCACTAGCATGGAAAAGCCAAAGAAATTTTTAGTTCAGCAATATAAAGTAGACTCATCATCAGCCCTTCCAATACAATAACCTCAAAGCTAATATCAGGAAAAGATGAAGGGGATAAGAACAACTACAGCAGTTTCAGCGCACTATCAGGGAAAAATCAAACAATTTTTAGTTCAGTAATATAAAGTACACTCATTACCAACTTCATTTTCATAAAGCTAAAGATAAATTATTCGCAGCCAAGTTAGAGTGTTAACTACAAGGCATTGGCGCTCTCAAGAAAGCACAAAACTTAAAGTTTAGACAACTCATTTTGTATAAACTACATGTGCCGATTGAAAGTGTCCCTTAGACATCAAACTTTTTTGAGTCAGTGTAGAGGGGTTCTTTTGTGGTGGAGAGGAAACGTTGCAAACCAGTAGAACAGGGTGTGCCGGGAGGCGGCGGAGAGGAAGACTGGAACAGACCCTGAAGAATGAGTGCAGCGGCAGGTGGCTGTAGAAGGCTGAGAACAAGGCTGTGTAAAGAAAACAGTGCAGAGAGGATTTGGGAGAGTTTATGGATTAGCTGAATTGCCAAAAGTCCCCCTTTATGGTAGCAAGAACTCCTATATATATATATATAGGGATAGAGAATGGGAGTTACGTATCTCTGCTATTAATATCGTAATAATGAGGATTGGCGGTTACAAAGCATTAATGCTTTGTCTAATGGAAGTTATACTTTGGGAGAAAGTGTATTGAAAGAAGTAGGGAAGAGCACTCAGGCTTTGGGAGAAGGTGTACTGAAAGAAATATGGAAGAGCACTCAAATTTCAGAGAAAGGTTAAGAGAAGAACTCTTAACTATCTCCATATCTGATCCACCAAGCCAAACTCTCCAGGACATCCCAATAGTGAAGATAACTCAAGAACTCTGCCCTATTCCGGAGTTATCTTCACTTCTTCTTGAAAGTGCTGTTCTTTAAATGAGTTATTCTGAGAACAGGTTGTTCTGTAAAGAGTTGTTCCGAGCAGAGCTATTCTGAGAAGAGCTATTCTGTGAATGAGTTCTTCTAGAAGTAATGAGCTCTTCTGATAAGAGATTGTTCTTGTGTAAAAGCTCTTCTGAAGAAATTATTCTTGTGAAGTATTTATTCTAAGAAGAGGTTGTCTTCACTATAGTATGAAATAAATATTAGTTTCCAAAATTAAGTATCTACATTTTGCCCCCTGCATGGGAATTCTTAGTATAAGAAATTCTCATGCATTAGTACTACAAAGGGTTTTTGGAAAAATAATATTTTTATTAAAACTTATTGTCTTGTATTGAAATTATTCTTAGTATAAGAAATTCTCATGCATTAGTACTATAAAGGGTTTTTGGAAAAATAATATTTTTATTAAAACTTATTGTCTTGTATTGAAATTATTTAAGTTAGACTTATTATTGCCCCCTGTATGAATTTTTAATGATGAATGAAATTTTCTTAGCCAAATAATTGTTTGGCATAAATTTTTTTTAGCAAAATAAGTTTTTGTTTTACTATACAGTTGCCTGATGGAATAATTGCTTATGTTGTGTTGCCCCCTGCATAGAAATTTCTAAAGAAAAGAAATATTCTATGCATAGATTAAGAACGGATGAGAACAATTTAGAAGGAGTGTTTCTTTAAATCTTTGGAAATAAATAAGAAGAGCATTTTCCTAAAATTTTGGGAATAAGTGAGAAAAAGCATTTCTATAAAATTTTGAGAATAGGTATAAACTTTTCTCTAAATTTTTTTTTTAGAATAGATAAAAAGCTTTTTCTTAAAATTTTTGGAACAACTAAAAGCTTTTCCCTAAAATTTTGGGAATTGGTGGGAGCGTTTTCCTAAAATTTTGGGAACATGTAGAAGCTTTTCTCTAAAATTTTAGGAAAAGTGAGAAGCTTTTTCTCAAAATTTTGGAACAGTTAGAAGTTTTTTTCTAATTTTCGGGAACAAGTGTTTCCCTAAAATTGTTGGAAACAAGTAAGAGTGTTTCTCTAAAATTTTGGGAACACGTAAGGAGTGTCTCCTTAAAATTTTGAGAACAACTAGAGGCTTTTCCCCAAAATTTTGAGAATAGGTAAAAGCATTTCCTTAAAATTTTGAGAACAGGTAATTAGTGTTTCCCTAAAATTTTGGGAACAAGTGAGTAGAGTATTTTTTCTTAAAATTTTTGGAATAAGAAAAAAGTGTTTTCCTGAAATTTTGAGAATAAGTAATGACCGTTTTTCTAAAATTTTGAGAATAGGCAAAAGCTTTTCTCTAAAATTTTGGAATAGTTAGAGGTTTTTCTCGAAAATTTTGGGAACAAATAGGAACGTTTCTCTAAAGTTTTGGGAACAGATAAGGAGCTTTTCCTTAAAATTTTGAGAAAAGGTAAAAGTTTTTCTCTAAAATTTTGAGAATAGCTAGAAGTCTTTACCTAAAATTTTGGAAACAGCTAAAAGCTTTTCCCTAAAATTTTGGGAATAGGTGAATAAAGTGTTTCCTTAAAATTTTGGGAATAGGTAAGAGCGTTTCTCTAAAAGTTTGGAACAGCTAAAAGCTTTTCCCTAAAATTTTGGGAATAGGTGAATAAAGTATTTCCCTAAAATTTCGAGAATAGGTGAATAAAGTATTTACCTAAAATTTTGAGAATAGGTAAGAAAATTCCATGAGAAAAGAAGTGAGAAGCTGTCACTACTATATATCTTTTATATATTGTTAGCAGCAAGTTGACTTGTTCCTGTAAAAAAAATTCTTAAGAACAAGGGAATATCTTGTTTCAGGAGCAACCTCTAATTAATTATTATTATTATTATTATTATTATTATTATTATTATTATTATTATTATTATTATTTTGTTTTTTAACTAGCTTTCTTACTCACTACACTGCCTTAAACGCGAGAATGTTAATATACGGGAGCTACTTCTATTATTGGATTGGTACTGCCTTGCACCCGAGCCTCAAGCTTTAACTATAGGTTAAAGTTTGTTTACCTTATTATATAATAAATATATATATATATATATATATATATATATGTAAAACGTAAATTGCAAATTGAAAACCCGAGCCTTAAACTTTAACTATAAGTTAAAGTTTGTTTACTTTATTATATAATAATATATATAATATATATATATTATATATATGTAAAGCGTAGATTACAATTTGAAATGCATGCTTACAAATTTAAGAATTTAATATATATATATATATATATATATATATATATATATATATATATATATATATATATATAAGAATTTGGAAATCCATCACCCACGTGTTTTCAATTTGGAAACAGATTTTCAGTCAAAATTAATGCTATAGTTCCAAAAAAAAAATTATGGGTAAATATAAATTTATTTAAATTTCCTTTTAAAAGATTGTGTAAGTAGAGAGAAAGGAAATATTTATCATTAAAAGAAGATTTGATTCTAAATATTTGTCATTAAAATTTTCATACTCTAAGTCTTATAAATATAAAAGTTTCTCTTAAAAATTTTCTCACATCAAAGCCCAAAGAGCAATAATTTCTTTTCATTCTTTTGGTTTTTAGAAGAAGAAGTGTTCTTCATTTTTTTTAATCATTCAAATACATTTTTTTTCTAACAAACATCTGTTCAACGAAATCATTTTTTTAATCTATGTTTTGTTCTCTCTTTTTTTTTATTTGTTTGATTTATATTTTTTGTTTTTATCATTTAATAAAAGCTTTTTTTTTATAATTCATGTCTAAAAAAAAAATTATGCAACATGTGCCTTGTGCACAGTGGCGTTGCTCCTGCGTGCAAATGCTACTGCACGCAGGTGTAGATGCTACACCTGCGTGTAAGTGCAGGTAATACTTGTGTGCAGGTGAAAACTTTCTACTAATGTTTTCTATTTAGTTTGCTATAAATATAGAAAACCATATAAATAGCAAAAGATGTTGTCGTAACGTCTAGGTCCGTGAACCTAACCGCTAGACTTTAAAATTCTAAGAGTCGCCACCAACCATTCAAACCTAAGGTGTGATCGGTCACCTATTCATGTCTAAAGATAAGGCATGGTCTACGTTCAAAGATTCTTAGACTCAGGAGTACAGTTACGTGTAGGGAAGGATTAGCACCCCCACAACGCCCATCCTAAGATGGTACCAACTAGCTTTAGGTTATCTTTATAGTTTGCCTTAAGTTCATATTAATTTCGATATACTTATATATTGGGAAAATTTCTAAGATTTTTCCATCAATTTGGCTCCAACCTTGGAAATTCCCCTCACCTCAAGATATTCAAAGAGTCTCAATTGACTTTCTTGAACTCCATCGTTGGATAAATTTTAATATTTTATGAGATTCCTCTTTTTCCTAATTTTGTTTCTAATATTGACTCCATACTCATTTTATAAATTTCTTAGATTTTTTAATTTATTTTTATATTTTTATATTCTTATTTACTTTATTTTTAAGAAATAAATATGAATTATGTTTTATTGAAAATTCA
This sequence comes from Heritiera littoralis, assembly GCA_031772115.1. NCBI lineage: Eukaryota > Viridiplantae > Streptophyta > Magnoliopsida > Malvales > Malvaceae > Heritiera > Heritiera littoralis. The sequence continues at coordinate 3,128,486 of JAPDPK010000052.1, read as the reverse complement.
CTTTTAAGCGTCCCATCAATTTGGCTCGGCCTAAAAGGAACCTCCTCACCTAGAAATTTCCAAGGAGTCTCAATTGACTTTCTTGAAATTTCATCATCGGCATAACTCATATTTATTCTTTTTCATTTATCTTATTTATTATAATTCTATTTATGATTTATACTTTATCTTATCTTGTTTTATTTATTTATTTATCTTTATTTGTTTATTTGTCTTTATTTGCTCATTTTTATTTATCTATAAATATGAATTAATTAAAAAAAATATTTCAAAAGTATTCCATCAATTTGGCTCAACTTAAGAAAGATTCTTTCACCTAGAAATCTCCAAGGAGTCTCAATTCACTTTCTTAGAGTTTCAACCTCGGTATAATCCATATTTATCTTAGGTATTTTATTTAAATTTATTTTTATCTTTTATTTTATGAGGTTTTATATTTATCTTATTATATTTTCCTAAAAATTATTACCGTGAATTTAATGTCCAAACAATTGATCATGGGAAAAGTAATATAAATCAAGAGAAAAAAATAGTTATCATGCAAACAAATCACTAATATACAATACATCAAATTACCAATTATCATGCAAGTCTATATTAATTAACTATCATTCAAGTAGTCATACATATTAATTTTTGGTCATCCTACAAACTTACAATTATTAAATCAATTTAAATTATTATTAAATTACCCGACTATTAAACTATCAAATTTTTATTGCCATACATTTAATTATCATAACATTAAATTATTAGCAAACATCAATTAATTATTCACAAACTGATTAATCACATAGATCTTACTTAATAAACTAATGCAGTAGTTAAGAGATTAATACAACACTCACCTGGACAATAGCTTAACCTCTTTGTTGGCTTCCTTTCCTTTCTTTATTAACTGCAACCTCACGTCCTTTTCTTGCCTTAGTTTCACGTGCTTTCCTTCCCTCTAGTAACTGCAGCCCACGATTTAGTAAAGGGTGAGCAAGAACCAACAGGTGCAATGATGATCGGGTGGAGGCTGCTGGGCTTGAAGGAGAAGAAGCGGTAGTCAGTGATGAAGTGCACGGGTCAACTCCTTTTTCTTTTCTTAATTTTCCTGATCTTTTTCGTTATTCTTTCTTTTTCCTTGTTTCTCTCCTTTCCAGATTACTCAGCAAACAGGGTGATGGCGCGACAACTGAGTACGGATGTGGGAGGCTGCCTGGGCTGTCGCAGCAAGCTTGAAGGCCGGGAACAGTGAGAAGCGGTGAAGGAAACAGTAGGCAGCAACTGTAATGCAAACCGCAGTACAGGGGTCTCTGGAAACCGAAGCAAGAGATGATGGTAACGACGGAAACCAAATGATGGTGATACAATAGCTAGGCTGAGGGCAAAGTTGCAGTAAACAGAGGATGATGAGGAGAATAACAACAAAGATACAGGTATGGCTTTCGGGTAAGTAAGCGATCGGTGCAAAAATAGAGGATAAGGATGGTGTCAGTTTACGTGAAGATGAAACTAGGTGACAGAGCAGCAATATGGGAGATGAAGGTGAGCAGCGATGAAACTATTGGAGGTGTATGGTGCGGTGAATGGCGAAGATGATGATGATGGTGGAGGATGAGTAGCGATGGTGATGGAACAAGATGATGATCAGGCAGGGATGGGCGATGCAGATGCCTTAGTGAGAGGCCTCATCTCTTTTTTTTTTTAGAATGGCAGTGTCCTCCTTTTATAGTCAAAGGAATATTAGAGTTTAAATACAATCACACTACTTTAGTTTTTATCCCTTTTTTTTATTTATTTTACTTTATGTTAATCCTAATTATCTATCAAATTCCTATTCTAATCTAACTCTACTAGTCTAATTTTACTCTAACATTAACTCTAAAATAAATTATCCTAATCTAATTATCCTATTTTAAAAGTTAATTTTATTTTATTTTCTCATCTTTTTTTTTTAAAATTATTCCTAAATCCTATTTTATTTCTAATTTCCTAATTAATGTTAATTCTACATCTAAAAAATCTTAATTTAATTCTAGCCTAATTCTAAGATACTATGTCACCTAAATCAATTACAAGTTAAGATCCCGGACAAAATAGGGTGTCTACAGCTGCCCCTCTTTGTGTATTTGCTGTGAAACAGTAATTGCACAAAGACATAGACACCTATTTTGCCTGACTTCATTTTTTTATTTTTGTTTTTTTTTATTTTTTTCATTTTTCATTTTTTTTTGAAAAAGCTCCCTCTAAACAGAAAGGCAGTCAAACTTTAAAATCTTGTCTAAAAAGCTCCTCCTAAACAGGCAGGCAGTCAAACTTTAAAATCTTGTCTAAAATGCTCCTCCTAAACAGGTAGGCAGTCAAACTTTAAAAATCTTGTCTAAAAGCTCCTCCTAAACAGGTAGGCAGTCAAACTTTAAAATCTTGTCCAAAAAAAGCTGATTTTTTAAAAAAAAAATTTAGGAAACCCCTCTAAAATTTTTCTTGTCAAAAAATTTGGAATCTTAGGAAACCCCTCTAAAATTCCTTTTCTTATCCAATTTTGAAATTTTGGGAAACCCCTCCAAAACTTCTATTCTTGTCCAATTTTTGAAATTTTAGGAAATCCCTCTAAAATCTTTTTTCTTGTCAAATTTTGAATCTTAGGAAACCCCTCTAAAATTCTTTTTCTTCTCTTTTTTGAAATTTTGGGAAACCCTTCCAAAACTTCTTTTCTTGTCAAATTTTGAATTTTAGGAAACCCCTCTAAAATTCTTTTTCTTGTCCAAAATTTGAAATCTTGGGAAATTTATCTTATCCATGCAATTGCAACCTGTTCTATCCATGCAATGTCATTCATGTAAGCTATCTTATTCAAGCAACATCATTCATGCAATCTAGTCTATCCATGCAATGTTATTGATGCAATCAATTCTATCCACGTAATGCAGTCTATTTTATCCATGCAATGTCATTCAAGCAATCGGTTTTATCTCTATGATGCAATCTACTCTATCCATGCAATGTTTTTTCAAAAAACATTTCAAGCTCAATTGTGGCAACAACAAGGTTATTCTTTATCAATCCATCTCATGCATTCTTCTCTTTCATCTGTCCTCTTGTCCTTATATTTCTTATTTCTTTTCTCATTTTCCTTCTTCCATTTTTCTTTCCCAATGAAGCTCTTGTCTTCGTGCCCTCTATATCTTATCTTATCCCTTGTTTCTTCTTTTTATTATCCTCTCTATCTGGTCATTCATTTGTTCATTAAAGTCTTTACTGAGACCTCATCATTCATTCTTTCTTATTCATTGGTTTTTCTTGATTTCCAATTTCCTTTCATCCATAAGTTTCCTTTTATTTCATTTTCCTAAATAATATAGGAGTCTTTCACATATTTTGCCAAGCAAACATTCATTACCATTCTAATTTCAAGATCAATGCAACACAATTTCTCAATCCCTCAAGGTAAGGATATAGCAAAGAAATGATTGGTGAAAAGAAAAGAGTGGTATTTTTCAACATTTGGAAGGATTTAACAAGAATTTGCGAGGCTTAAAAGGAAAGTAAGTAAGAATTTTCAGGATTAAGTTTCAGGTAATAGTATCTAAATAACAACAATTCAATCAATTTTGATCAATGAATACAAAATTCCCTTCAAAGGTCCACTTATCTCATCATGTTGAGTTTATCAAAATATCCTCTTGCCTCAGTATCGTTGACACCCAGATTGTCTCATATCTAAAGCCGCCTTTTTAGGTTTTCAACTTAGATGTACTCCATTGATCCAAACTGCCCTTTTTGGGTTTTCAATCTGAATCCTCCTTTCATTTTTTCATTTTTTTTCTTTTTCTTTTTCTTTTCTTTCTTTTCTTTTTTTTTATTTTTATTTTTATTCATTTCTCTTCATTTTCAACTTCATTGTCCTTGATGAAACTTCTTCTATCTGTTCTCCATTCTGGTTCATGCCCCAACAATAGATATTTCTTCACCCAATTCAATGCTTACATGGATCCAAGAGAATCTTTGGAATCCCATTACTTCCGACTAGGCTAAATCTTTTTGCTTATCTTGATCTGCTTCTTCTAATTCCATCCAAAGAATCATCATCTCATAGTGTAAGTATGCCTTTATTCAACACATGATTCTTCAATGGGAGTACTCAAATTTGATCAAAATGGACTTTTAAGGCACGTAACGTAGGCTCAGGTGATGGCTTGTGAAAGAAAGGATAATATAGGCCCAAAATAAGTGTTTTAGGGTTCATTAAACCAAGAATCATTTTTCATGAATTATTTAGGCATTTCGCCTTTTGCCCCATTCTAATTTGCTTTTTCTTTCTTATTCAAATGTGACTAGGGTTTTCACTTTGTTGATTCAAACCCTTTTTTTCCTTCTTCATTTTCTTTTTCTTTTTCGTTCCCTTTTTTTTTTCCACAAAAGGTTTTTTTTTTCGTCCCATTTATATTTTTACTTTGCCCCACTGATATTTCATCTCCCATTCTCTTTGCTCCCCAGTGTGGAAGGTAATTCTTGGTGGGTTATATCAAAAAGAATATAATAGGCTCAAAAGAGGTAATCAATAGATAATTTTACTCACACTTGAAAGGTAGTGAAAGAAGGCCATTTCTCATCTCAATACAAGTACTCTCATTAAAGGTCATCTATTGAACAAAGACAAACTCATTAAAACTTCATGTAGAGATTCACCTTTACTCATAACATTCTATAGTTGAAGATTTTAGACAAATATCTTCTATTTTCTTCTTGCTTGAACAATCTTGGCAAACTGGAAATCCATCTAACCAAACAAAGTAGTTCTTTCAAAATTGAATTTTATATTCATTGCCATTACCATTATCATGTTCATTATTTGGATACTTTCAAGCTTGGTAACAATGTAAATCATGTAGGTATTGGTGTTTTGCTTAAAAGAACAAGGTAGGAATGAGGAATTGAGAAATATGCATCACACTAATCTTTTATTGAAAATGAAAACAAATGAAAGTTGGGCCAATACATAAAAGAATTCTTAGTGCCTTGTGGGCTTAGGCATTCCTATATTACCTAAGAAATTGAAACGTCCTGAGATGAATGAAATTAGAAACAAAGAAACAACCATTATCTTCAAATTTAGTGAATCAATCAATATCATCCACTTTCTTCCATAGCATTAACCACTACCCTTTGTGTGATCTGGCAGAGGATTATCATTCACATTTGGGTCATTCTTTGCCCCAAAACTCAAAATTCCAGCATTGACAAGTGCTTGGACTTTCCTCTTCAAGCCCATACAATTCTCAATAGAGTGACCAACATTGTCATTATGATAAGCACACTTTGCGTTAGGATCATACCACTTTGGGTAGGGAGGCTTCAAGGGCTCTACATAAACAGGGGCAATAAGGTGACCCCTCACCAACTGTGGGAACAACTCTGTGTATGTCATTGGTATAGGGTCTATGGTGACAGTCCGGCTAGCTCGAGTATTCTTTTGGTCATTAGGTGAAAAAGTGGGGTCTTGTGAATGGGAAATGGGTTGGTAAGCATTTTGATGATAAGTTTGTGGGTGGGGTTGAGAATAAGTGTAATTCACTGAATGTGAATAAGAGGTATAGGAGCGACGTGAGTTATTGGAGACAGCTTGTGCATCTTCTTCCTTCTTCTTTGAAAACCCATTCCTCTTGCTATTATTCATAGATGCTTCAATCTTACCACTCTTAAAGGCATTTTCAATAGCTTCGCCTGTCAGCACCATGTCTGCAAAATTCTTGGTCACACTGCTAAGCATACGCTCATAGTAAGGAGCCTTGAGAGTATTCAAAAAGAACATGGTGATTTCCTTCTCAGTCAAGGGAGGTTGAACTAGTGATGCTACGTCTCTCCATCGTTGGGCATATTCTTTGAAGCTCTCATCTTTTTTCTTTCCCATATTGTTGGCTCTATAGGCTATACCGAGAGGGGGGGTGAATCGGTTTTTCGATAACCTTAGGTTCGTTTTTCGATTCCTCTAAATTCTCTAGCCTATTTGAGTGATTTCTAAGTTCTCTAAGCTAGGCAATTATGCAATATAAATTCAATACAATAAACACAAATATAATTGCAAATAAGTAAAGAGAGTAAGGATAGAGAAATGTACGCAAGTGATTTATAGAGGTTCGGCAACCTTGCCTACGTCCTCTACCTTGAGACTCTCCCAAGGATTTCCCCAAATTCACTATCCTTGAATTTGTTACACTCCCTCTTTTTCTAGGCTAAAGAGAAACCTCTCTCTTTTTCTAGGCTCAAGAGAAACCTCCCTCTTTTTCTTAGGCTAAAGAGTAACCTCCCTCTTTTTCATAGGCTAAAGAGAAACCTCCCCTTTTTACAAGGATTGAATTGGTTTACAATGGGTGTAATCAAAGAAGGCCTCTAAGTAGGCAAATGATTACAGAAATTAGGCACAAAGAAAAGCCTATACAATATTTGTGCTAAGCACTACAAAGAATGAGAGAATGATAGATGATGGAAACTTTGTAGCTCTTGATTTGTTGTTTGAGGCTTGTAGATTTGAGGAATATGAGATTTGAAGTTGCTAAGTGGTTCCCCTTTTTTCCTTTAGCTTCTAAGCCTCTATTTATAGTCCCTTGGATGGTTTGTGAACCTTGGTTGGAGCCAAAACAGAAACTAGTCGTTGTATCTCACAGAAACTAGCTGTTGGGGGCTTTCTGGCATAAAGGGATCGATCCTTTTACCAAAGGGATCGATCCTTTTCTTCAATCTTGCCTTCCGGGGCAATCTGCCAAAAAGGGATCGATCCCTTTCCTTAGGGGATCGATCCCATTCTTCCAGAATGGGTTTTTCCTGCACTTTTGGGTTAGAAATGATGTGGTCTTTGATCCTAATTCAACCCAAAACATATTGGCACTTTTGTGGGAGTTTTTCTTGACTTTCTTTGATGAAAACATTGTCCAAAAATTCATTAAGTGATTTTATAAAATATTCAAAACATTTATAAAGAATTAAGACCAATAAGAATGTACCATTAAATGATGGTCTTAATGTTTGATGTAAACACTTTAAAATGGATTGAGAGAATCATGTGTGATGAGGCAAATTTACAATGTGAATTAAAACATTAAAGCTTACTTAAGTTTTTGTCATTTCAAAATATATATGGCAATTTAAAGCTAACAATCTCCCCATTTTTGATATGACAAAACTTAATGTAAATTTGCTTTGAAAATTCTTTCATAAAATACTCCCCCTCAAATAAAGCAGGATTTTATAAAGCTCCCGCTTAATATAAGCATGGGTTTTGAAAATGAATTTTCCCTCATTATCTCTCCCCCTTAATATCCTTCCCTTTTAATATCTATCTCTCCCCCTTTTTGTCATAGCAAAAAGAAGGAAAAATAATAAAAAATATGCTCCCCCTAAAAATATGGCTTATGTGAGAAGAAATAAAAATGCTCCAACCAACAAGAAACATGTTAGTACATGGGACTCATAGCACAAATTCATAAGACAATGTCCATAAAGAGTATGAAATGTTTAGGCATGCAAAGGACAAGGCTTATTTTCCTATACCAATTGTTTATAAATAATTTTGATACCAATTGTTGATAAGTAATTTTGCAATGAGGTTCCAATTGGTAAGAAGTTAAGCAAGCACCTAAGTATATCAATTGTTCTCTAAGGTCCAACTAAGGTGCATGGTAATTCATCATGATTATGAGCTAAAATTATATAACATATCATATGTATGTGCTCATAAATCATTTTCAAGAAATATTGTGTCTAGAATTAAATCATACATCAATTAATCACAAATTCTAGCACAAAAGTGTTTCATGCAAAAGTGTCTTATATGGATTCTTCCCTATTTGTCATTTCAATCTAAGAAGCATGAGAAGAATTGGCAATTTAAAACTCATACCAATTGGCAATTTTAGTTTTGGCTTACTAATTATTGAAGATATAGTTGCCAATGATACTAATTGTTATTTCAATCTAAATACCAATTATTACTAATGGTTGACTTAGACATATTTTGCATGAATCCAATGTCTATGTGTAGTGTGTTCATGTCAAGAAAATAATCATTCTAAATATGCAAGAACACAATCACATATCATTAAATATGCATATGGATTAATTGAATATTAGCACACTATCATAAAGTATTAATCCATATTCACCAAAAATTATACCATATGGAAGATTCAAAAAGTCAAGGTATTCAAGCAAACACATTTTCTTCCATGGTTTTAAGCACAAAAATCCTATGCTCATTTTCTAATTCAAGTTTTTAACCAATTATGAGCAAGGAATGATTCAACATTACCATTTTAATCAATTAATAGCCATATCCCTAGTTGTTATCATCATTTAATGTTCTAGAGGGTATATGCTATTTTAACTAAAATGGCTTCACGTAAGTGAATCAATATTATCAAGCTAAAGTATATTTTATCATTAAAATCTATAAACTATGAGTGAGATTAATCACATAATATCATGAAAAGAAATATTCTCATCTCATAGACATGATTATTGATTCAACTCAAGCAAGCATGTAAGTTCAACATCAAAACAATCAAGCATAAATGCATGGATATCAATCAAGGTACATTTGTTCAAGTTTGCATTTATCTTTGAATGTTGGTGTTGTCATTAAAGCTCAAGTTCTTTAATAATTTGGCCATAAGAGAAATTTAAGCTCATTGATGATAAAGTTTCATGCATTTGACATATAGGATCCATTTACCATCACAAATTATAGGCCAATAACCATTATCAATTGTTGAATATACATTTGAAATCAATCCACTAGATGTATAATTATCATGAATCCTAATGTGGAATTGATAAGTCAAGCTAAGAGACATAATCCTATAAGCATGCTTGACTAAGATGAACAAAAAGGAATGAAGAATATTCATTATGCACAAGTTCATCAAATTCTCAAATATATCCATAAATCATTGAAATAAATCTCAAAATTATGTTTAAGCATTCATTGAAAATATATTTCAAGATTATTTCAAGATTATTTCAATTCAAGTATGTTTTCAAGAAAAATGATTTTGCACTTGTGAGTTGATTGTTGGAAGTGATACCATTTGTTGGAAATGATTCAAATTGTTGGAGTTGAGCCATGATATCAATGAAAAATGATTTTTTATACATTAACGATCAACAAAAAGAAGTTAAAACAATGAATTTTAAGTTGAGAGGAGAGAAAGTATCAAGAAAGTGAAAAATCTTTCTCAAATTCGGTTGAAAAGTGCAGAAAAGGCATAAATTGCCTAAAGGGATCGATCCTATGAGCAAAGGGATCGATCCCTAAACTCCAGAGTTCAATTTCCTGCATGTTTTTCCAAAGGGATCGATCCCTGTATGTAGAGGGATCGATCCCTCATCCTGGTTCTGCAGATTTTTGACAGAAAATCCAACTTGTGAGGTGCCAAAACTTCGTTTTTGAGTATTTTAAGTCCAAGTAATGGTTTAAACATTTGTAAAACATGATTTTGGACCTGTATGAATGAAAAACATGAATGAAAAACCATTTTACAAAAGATTTTGCAATTTTGGAAGGATTTTCACTAATAAAAGCATTTTTGGCCTCAAAGGAGGTCATTTTGAAAGTTAAACACATTTTGACAAAACCAATGCATTAGAAACCACAAATATGCCAAAACAAACTTGTTCACATAGATTTTAAGCACATATAACATTAAAACATACATCTTGTGAACAACATGCCATGATTTCTACATGCATATCCTTCATTAAAGCTCATGGCAAGGCAATTTGCATATATGACATATTTGACAGCTTTTGAGCAACTAAGTATATTATCTAAACATATCAAACTTGCTCAAACTACAGAAATCCAATTATCATTTCAAAATCATAAATCATGCTTTTCATTCAATGCATCAAGTACTATTCATCAAACATTCAAAAATCATTTGTCATGCCTTTTGTTCAATCATTCTACTTATTATGCATCAAAGATCATCAACAAACCATATCATCAACAATAAAAAGTTTATGGAGTAAGGAATTAAGCTTACAATACTCCTTTGCTTGAGAATGCTTTGCCTTGATGTGTTAAGTCCACCTTGAGCTATCCTTTGAAGAATTGTTGTGATGGATCCTCAAGCTTTTCCTTTTTCTCATTGGCACAAGCAATCTCCATAGAGGTGTGTAGAGCATTCAAACTTTATTGTTTCTTGTATCTCCATGCTCTAACACTCCTACAACAAACATATTTTCAAGCATGCTTTGGTACCCAAATTTTCTTGGGTCCATGTGAGTTAGTGCAAATAATTTTTGATCCTTTTGGGATCCATTTCAAGCTCATTTCATCATCATTTATAACATGCTTTGGGATCCACATCTTCCTAACTACTTTTCTTCTAAAAGTGGTTTTTCTATATGTGCATGCTTGTGAAGAGTGTCCTATTCTATTGCATAGTCAGCATGTAAGAGATAGATCATGCATAGTATTTTTGCTCACAAGGAAATTCTTTAGATGAGTTTCTTTATGTATTGCATTATATCCTAACCCATCTTTATCAAAGAAAGCTCTTTGGGTCTCTAACATATGATCTAGCTTTTGTTGACCCATATAGAACCTAGAAAATGAGTTATGCAAATTTAAGTTCTTTTTATTCAACTCATTTATTTCTAAGTTAGCCTCTTCTAATTTCTTTTCAAATTCTAGCTTAGTATTTATCAAGGCTTCATTTTCTATTTTAAATTTAGCAATGATTTTCTTATATTTGGAGTTCATGCATTGAAATTCATTTGCTAAATCATTAAAGGCATTTTGTAGTTCACTAAAGGTATAATCATTATCTTCACTAGAACTACTACTAGCCTCATCATCACCAATAGCCATAAAGCATGAGTAGGCTACCTCTTCATCTACATTTTCCTCATCGGAGCTATCACTATCGCTCCATGCAGCCACAAATGCTTTCTTCCTAGGCTTTCTATCCTTTTCTTTCCTAAGTAAGGGGCAATCTAACTTAGTATGACCTGGTTCATTGCACTCATAACATACTAAGGGGTCCTTTTCTCTTCTACTTGACTCTCCCCTTTGATGTCTCCTATTACTCTCTCTCTCTTTCATTCTCATAAATCTATTGAATCTTTTGGCAAACATTGCCATTTCCTTTTCTTCCTCATTTCCACTCTCATCACTATCATCCTCATGAGTGGAAGACTTAAGTGCTACTCCTACTTTTTTTGAAGGCTCTTCATTTCTTTTCATTTTCATTTCATATGTAAGTAGGGAGCCCATAAGCTCATCTAGAGACAAGGTATTTGGATCCTTAGACTCTTCTATTGCGGTTACCTTTGCCTCCCAAGACTTAGGCAAGCTATTCAAGATTTTCTTTACCATTTCAACATTGGAATAAGCCTTGCCTAGTGCCTTAAGTCCATTAATTATATCATTAAACCTAGTGAACATTTCGCTAATGGAGTCATTTTCTTTCATCCTAAACAGCTCATAATCATGTGTGAGCATTCCTACTTTGGTCTCATTCACTTGATTGGTCCCTTCATGTGTGATGGCTAATTTGTCCCATATTTGCTTAGCATTTTCACATAGAGACACTCTATTATACTCATTGGGACCTAATGCACAAAAAAGGGTGTGCATAGCCTTGGCATTCAATTGGGCCAATCTCATGTCATTGGTGTCCCACTCATCCTCACTCTTAGGGACATCTTTTCCATCTACTTTCTTCATGGGAATTCTAGGACCATTCACTATAATTCTCCACACTTCATAATCATTGGATTGTACAAACAACATCATTCTAGTTTTCCAATATGAATAATTTTCACCATTCAAGAGTGGAGGTCTAACTAATAATTGTCCCTCTTCTCCTAGGGGTGTGCCTACATTCAAGTGAGCCATTTATGATCGTTTTGCTCGATAGAGGTTAGTCTAATTCAATCTCGAGCCCAAGCTCTGATACCAATTGTTGGCTCTATAGGCTATACCGAGAGGGGGGTGAATCGGTTTTTCGATAACCTTAGGTTCGTTTTTCGATTCCTCTAAATTCTCTAGCCTATTTGAGTGATTTTTAAGTTCTCTAAGCTAGGCAATTATGCAATATAAATTCAATACAATAAACACAAATATAATTGCAAATAAGTAAAGAGAGTAAGGATAGAGAAATGTACGCAAGTGATTTACAGAGGTTCGGCAACCTTGCCTACGTCCTCTACCTTGAGACTCTCCCAAGGATTTCCCCAAATTCACTATCCTTGAATTTGTTACACTCCCTCTTTTTCTAGGCTAAAGAGAAACCTCTCTCTTTTTCTAAGCTCAAGAGAAACCTCCCTCTTTTTCTTAGGCTAAAGAGTAACCTCCCTCTTTTTCATAGGCTAAAGAGAAACCTCCCCTTTTTACAAGGATTGAATTGGTTTACAATGGGTGTAATCAAAGAAGGCCTCTAAGTAGGCAAATGATTACAAAAATTAGGCACAAAGAAAAGCCTATACAATATTTGTGCTAAGCACTACAAAGAATGAGAGAATGATAGATGATGGAAACTTTGTAGCTCTTGATTTGTTGTTTGAGGCTTGTAGATTTGAGGAATATGAGATTTGAAGTTGCTGAGTGGTTCCCCTTTTTTCCTTTAGCTTCTAAGCCTCTATTTATAGTCCCTTGGATGGTTTGTGAACGTTGGTTGGAGCCAAAACAGAAACTAGCCGTTGTATCTCACAGAAACTAGCCGTTGGGGGCTTTCTGGCATAAAGGGATCGATCCTTTTACCAAAGGGATCGATCCTTTTCTTCAATCTTGCCTTCCGGGGCAATCTGCCAAAAAGGGATCGATCCCTTTCCTTAGGGGATCGATCCCATTCTTCCAGAATGGGTTTTTCCTGCACTTTTGGGTTAGAAATGATATGGTCTTTGATCCTAATTCAACCCAAAACATATTGGCACTTTTGTGGGAGTTTTTCTTGACTTTCTTTGACGAAAACATTGTCCAAAAATTCATTAAGTGATTTTCTAAAATATTCAAAACATTTATAAAGAATTAAGACCAATAAGAATGTATCATTAAATTATGGTCTTAATGTTTGATGTAAACACTTTAAAATGGATTGAGAGAATCATGTGTGATGAGGCAAATTTACAATGTGAATTAAAACATTAAAGCTTACTTAAGTTTTTGTCATTTCAAAATATATATGGCAATTTAAAGCTAACACATACCTTGGAGAGATAAGCGGTCAGGAGCTACATCAGACACATGTTTGTATTGAGCTATAAAAGCTCTCGCCAACTCAGACCAAGAAGAAACTTTGCTCCTTTCCAATTGGTTGTACCACTTAGCGGCTGACCCAGTCAAACTGTCTTGAAAAACATGAATTAATAGCTTGTCATCCCATGCATATGCCGCTATCTTCCTACAGTACATGGTGAGATGATCTTTTGGGCACGATGTTCCGTTGAACTTTTCAAATTCAGGCACCTTGAATTTTTGTGGAAGCACGACACCCGATACCAAACACAACCTTTCAGCATCAATGGGTCCAAAATAGTCAAATCCTTCCATGGCACTTAGTCTTTCCTCTATCAAGCTCAACTGGGCTTTAGTACCATTATATTCTTCCTTATGCTTCAACTTTTCTAGCTCTGTGGGATCATCTAAATTTGGCACATCCACTGGGTTTTGAGCTTGTGTTGATGAATTTCCTTGAAGACTTTCTCCTTGCACCTGTAAAGGCATTGGGGCTTTGACAGTACCTCTTTCGGGGACAAAAATGGGATTGTCTCGTATGTTTTGTTGAGTCTCTTAGATAGACTCCTCTTGATTACCCATCTTCTCCTTTCCTCTAATCATGGCTTTTAGCAACTGGGTAATTTCACTCAATTGCCCCCTTATCTTTGCATTTTCCTTTTCCAGCTTCTCTATCCTATTATTTTGGTCTTCTTCCATTATGCGAGCTTGATACCTTGTATGGTATTTATGGAGGGTGGACCGTCTACTAGATGCAATTTGATACCTTGAGTGCCACAATTAAGTTGAAATTATTTCATGTGGTGATATGTTTATGCACAAAAATGAATGCACATGGAATGCACTTAGGTCAAGCAATCTCTCCTAACAATCAAAAGTATGGTCATTCTCATGATAAGATAGGTGCAAACTTACATGAATGATATGTTATGCGACACAACTATGCCTGACTTAATGATACAGACAAACTCTTTTTTTTTTGAAAAATGGAAGAAAGAAAAACTATTTTTTTTATTTTTTATTTTTGTAAAAACAATGTAAAAAGAGGAAGTAAAACTTATTCCTTCACGTGTCCTATCTTAGGTTTATATCTACACTTCAATCTAGCATGGTTCCACTCTAAGGCTAGGTCTTATGTTTCATTACATGCTGGGTTGGGATAATTAAAGGTTCTAAAGGTTCCCAAATTGTCCCTCACTGTCGTCCACTCAAGACTAGTAAGGTACCCAATCCTCACCCATGACAGGCTACAAACGGAAAGATTCAATTTGAGTGGTAGTATTTCGCTAGCCATTGCGGAGGTATTACCTCACGAGAGCGTAGTTACTCTACTTCCTCCTAAAAAGGATAAAGCCCGGGTAGAGGGCCAATGCATGCACATGCACGTGAAGTGTGTGTTGAAGGAACAAACAATTATTTCATCAAAATTAACATTCCTAAGGCAAACATAGAATAACATAAAACCAATCATTGGCTTGACTCTCTAAAGTCCCCAGTGGAGTCACCAATCTGTCGTAACGTCTAGGTCCGTGAACCTAACCGCTAGACTTTAAAATTCTAAGAGTCGCCACCAACCATTCAAACCTAAGGTGTGATTGGTCACCTATTCATGTCTAAAGATAAGGCATGGTCTACGTTCAAAGATTCTTAGACTCGGGAGTACAGTTACGTGTAGGGAAGGATTAGCACCCCCACAACGCCCATCCTAAGATGGTACCAACTAGCTTTAGGTTATCTTTATAGTTTGCCTTAAGTTCATATTAATTTCGATATACTTATATATTGGGAAAATTTCTAAGATTTTTCCATCAATTTGGCTCCAACCTTGGAAATTCCCCTCACCTCAAGATATTCAAGGAGTCTCAATTGACTTTCTTGAACTCCATCGTTAGATAAATTTTAATATTTTATGAGATTCCTATTTTTCCTAATTTTGTTTCTAATATTGACTCCATACTCATTTTATAAATTTCTTTGATTTTTTAATTTATTTTTATATTTTTATATTCTTATTTACTTTATTTTTAAGAAATAAATATGAATTATGTTTTATTGAAAATTCACTTTTAAGGGTCCCATCAATTTGGCTCGGCCCAAAAGGAACCTCCTCACCTAGAAATTTCCAAGGAGTCTCAATTGACTTTCTTGAAATTTCATCATCGGCATAACTCATATTTATTCTTTTTCATTTATCTTATTTATTATAATTCTATTTATGATTTATACTTTATCTTATCTTGTTTTATTTATTTATTTATCTTTATTTGTTTATTTGTCTTTATTTGCTCAATTTTATTTATCTATAAATATGAATTAATTAAAAAAAATCTTTCAAAAGTATTCCATCAATTTGGCTCAACTTAAGAAAGATTCTTTCACCTAGAAATCTCCAAGGAGTCTCGATTGACTTTCTTGGAGTTTCATCCTCGGTATAATCCATATTTATCTTAGGTATTTTATTTAAATTTATTTTTATCTTTTATTTTATGAGGTTTTATATTTATCTTATTATATTTTCCTAAAAATTATTACCGTGAATTTAATGTCCAAACAATTGATCATGGGAAAAGTAATATAAATCAAGAGAAAAAAATAGTTATCATGCAAACAAATCACTAATATACAATACATCAAATTACCAATTATCATGCAAGTCTATATTAATTAACTATCATTCAAGTAGTCATACATATTAATTTTTAGTCATCCTACAAACTTACAATTATTAAATCAATTTAAATTATTATTAAATTACCCGACTATTAAACTATCAAATTTTTATTGCCATACATTTAATTATCATAACATTAAATTATTAGCAAACATCAATTAATTATTCACAAACTGATTAATCACATAGATCTTACTTAATAAACTAATGCAGTAGTTAAGAGATTAATACAACACTCACCTGGACAATAGCTTAACCTCTTTGTTGGCTTCCTTTCCTTTCTTTATTAACTGCAACCTCACGTCCTTTTCTTGCCTTAGTTTCACGTGCTTTCCTTCCCTCTAGTAACTGCAGCCCACAGTTTAGTAAAGGGTGAGCAAGAACCAACAGGTGCAATGATGATCGGGTGGAGGCTGCTGGGCTTGAAGGAGAAGAAGCTGTAGTCGGTGATGAAGTGCACGGGTCAACTCCTTTTTCTTTTCTTAATTTTCCTGATCTTTTTCGTTATTCTTTCTTTTTCCTTGTTTCTCTCCTTTCCAGATTACTCAGCAAACAGGGTGATGGCGCGACAACTGAGTACGGATGTGGGAGGCTGCCTGGGCTGTCACAGCAAGCTTGAAGGCCGGGAACAGTGAGAAGCGGTGAAGGAAACAGTAGGCAGTAACTGTAATGCAAACCGCAGTACAGGGGTCTCTGGAAACCGAAGCAAGAGATGATGGTAACGACGGAAACCAAATGATGGTGATACAATAGCTAGGCTGAGGGCAAAGTTGCAGTAAACAGAGGATGATGAGGAGAATAACAACAAAGATACAGGTATGACTTTCGGGTAAGTAAGCGATCGGTGCAAAAATAGAGGATAAGGATGGTGTCAGTTTACGTGAAGATGAAACTAGGTGACAGAGCAGCAATATGGGAGATGAAGGTGAGCAGCGATGAAACTATTGGAGGTGTATGGTGCGGTGAATGGCGAAGATGATGATGATGGTGGAGGCTGAGTAGCGATGGTGATGGAACAAGATGATGATCAGGCAGGGATGGGCGATGCAGATGCCTTAGTGAGAGGCCTCGTCTCTTTTTTTTTTTGAGAATGGCAGTGTCCTCCTTTTATAGTCAAAGGAATATTAGAGTTTAAATACAATCACACTACTTTAGTTTTTATCCCTTTTTTTTATTTATTTTACTTTATGTTAATCCTAATTATCTATCAAATTCCTATTCTAATCTAACTCTACTAGTCTAATTTTACTCTAACATTAACTCTAAAATAAATTATCCTAATCTAATTATCCTATTTTAAAAGGTTAATTTTATTTTATTTTCTCATCTTTTTTTTTAAATTATTCCTAAATCCTATTTTATTTCTAATTTCCTAATTAATGTTAATTCTACATCTAAAAAATCTTAATTTAATTCTAGCCTAATTCTAAGATACTATGTCACCTAAATCAATTACAAGTTAAGATCCCGGACAAAATAGGGTGTCTACAGATGTGTTAAAATAAGGTTCATAGTATTGCCTTAATTAAACGTTTGAAACAAAGATAATTTATACTATTAATTTTCCAACTTTAGGCGTGCATCACTTGCGTGTAGGTGTGTTCTATGCGCAGTACCTACGCGTAACACCTGTGGGCAAGTATAAATATTATTTTATACTTTATTTATTTATTTATGCATATGTGTGTATATATATATATCTTCATGGATATTTGTACTTATCTGAGTTGTGTTGTTGATTTCTTATACATATTCTCCAATGACAAAGATTCAATACGGCCAACCTTCTCTTACTGCTCGAGCTCCTGTAAAGAAAAGAAAAAATAGTGCTTCTGAAGATTCTAATATTGAAGCTCCTGTTGACAAGAAAATGCGTCTTCGTATTGGAAAAGGCCGTACGCTTCCTTCTATTCCTGAAGATTGATCAAATCAGATTATTAAGGAAGGAGGAGAAGATCGTTTCTGAAGAGATGTTCGTGATAGACGAATTGCTTCTTATCCTGATCCTCCAATTGGCCATTCTTGGTTAAGTATTAGTCCTGAAGCATAAGCTTTTAGAACTCATATTCCAGGCGAGTCCATTCTGAAATTTAGGTTTGAACAAGGAGAATTCCCATTGTCTTTAACTAAATTTGGTTCTAATTCTCAACCTGTTCAAGGTTGGGAAGATTGGGTGAATAAGGTAATGAAGAATCCTGCTCATGTAAAGGTTCTATCTTCAGCAGGAGTACTTGATGCTATACTGGTTTCCTCAAAACTTCGTATTTGTAGAGAAGGAAGAATGGATGTATGGCATGCTATTTTAGCACGATGGAGTACTTTTTCTCATACTATGATTACTGCTTGGGGAGAATTCACTTTTACTCTTGAGGATGTACGTGTTCTTCTTGAACTTCCTTGTCTGGGGAGACATAATGTTTGTGCTATCAAATTGTCTGAGGAAGAAGAGAAGACTCATAGTTTCTTCTGTGATTTGTTCAAACATCAAAAAGAGAAATCTAAGGCTGCTCGTTTCTCTAATTGGATCAGCTTATTTTTTCACAAATTCAAACCTAGAAAAGGCGAAAGTACTTCTCCTGATCTTCCAAATTCTGAGCATGAGTTAGAAACACTACTGATAATGTAGTTGGCCAGGCATGTCTTCCTAGGATGTCCAGATGATGGTATTAGTCCAACTCTCATTCCAATAGCTATTAAAATTGCTAAAGGTATGCTCTTTTCTCTAGCCCCTTTCTATTTGGATTCTCTTTATAGAAGATTGGATTTATACTCTTCCAAGACTGAAGAATCAGCTGGTAGGTATAGGATTCTTACTTACATCGATGTTTCTTTCATTCAAATGTGTTTACGGGAGAGGTTTAGTAATTGTGCTCCTATACCTAATCAAAGTCTTCAACCTGTGACTTCTTTTGGACCTCTTTCTAAAAATAATTATAGAGCTTGGGCTTGGCATAATCAGCGTGCGAGGAGATGTGTTCTTGAGGTGTTGGATATGATGAAGGAATTCACTTGGCGTCCTTACTTGCGTAAGAAGAATGGGTATGGTAATCCAGATTCCTATTATGGTGTTCAAAATCAACCTCGTTCTTCTTCATTAAGTAAGGAAGAGATTGAATTTTACTTGTGGACTAATACAATCATCTTACCTTCTATGATAGAGAGTACCTATGCAGGCTTAGATAGAGATTCTCGCTCTGTTGAAGTATACTCAATGTGTAGAGTTGCTCGTCAATTTGGATATGATCAAATGATTCCACGTACCCCTTTTAGTCCTTTGGATGAAGACTTCTCTTCTTGTGTTTCTAATTTTCTTTTTGATGAGGTTCAGAAGAAGCGTAAAGAGATCAAACTTTGGGTTGTACCAGCTTCTGACAGGCGCAGCTATTATAGTTCAGGATGGCTAGCTTATTGGGGTCAGTGTATTTCTGATTGGAAAACTTTTTGTATACTTATTCCCGATCTTAGAAAATGCCTTACTCTTGTTGATGTTACTCAAAGTGACATATCATTGCATTTGATCCCTTCAAGTATAAGAAGAAAAGGAAAAGAATGTGTTGATCACATAGATGAGGACTCTACTGATATCGTTGCTTCACGTACTAGACATGGAAAAGTAAGTTGTTCTTGTTCTCTTTTTTCTTTCTTGTTCTTCCTTATTATCTCTTTTGATGTCATCTTCTCATCTTCCTTTTTTTTTAGGGTAAATCAATTCGAAAAGAGCAATTTGTTAATGATGATGAGACATCTTGTGCTAATGACGATGAATCTAGTGACGAGCACTCTATGAAATTTGATGAGTCTAATGATGATGCCTTTTCTGGAGCTAGTGATGTTTAACCAGAGAATTCTACTTCTCTATTTGACATAAGTGTTGATGATTTATTTAATGGAATTAAGGAAGATATTCAGAGTGATGAAGTTGTTATCTTGGAAGATGTTGTTCCAAATGCTCAAAATGTTCCAAATATTGATCCTGTTCCAAGTGTTGAACTTGTTCAGACTGACACAGCTATTCTTGTTCCAAATGTTGAACCTGTTCCAAGTGTTGAACCTATTCAGACTAACACAGCTATTCTTGTTCCAAATGTTGAACCTGTTCCAAGTACTTAACTTGTTCCAAGTGCTCAACCTGTTCAGATTGACACTGTTGTTGCTACAGTTACTCTTGATGTTGTTTCTTCCCCCCCCAGTGTCAGAGAATAGGGAAGCTACTAGTACCCTTGATACTTTTGGAACATATTCTAAAAATGTAACGGCTAGAGTTGATTTTCATGGTTTCTTTATTCAGTCTCAGTATGTGAAGCATTTGGAGATCATTTATCAGAAAAAGGGTGAATTTTGGGATTCTTGTATCTTCCAAAGTGAAGATTTTATTTCTTACGCACTGGATGGGTTAGGAAAAGCTTTGTTGATTGCTGATGTTTCGGTGTCTTCTATTTCTTCAGAGAAATTACAGTTCATGTTACGACTTATGGATGATGCAGTAAAGGCTGGTTTTAGGCTTGATTGTATTGACATTTGCATTTCCAAAGCCAAAGCCTTCCTTTCTATTGGTGTGGAAAAGAATAAAGTAGAAGAAGAGTTAAAAGAAATAGAAGTGAAGATTACCTCACTGAAGAATCATCAAGTTGAGTTGCAGCAGAAGTTAAATTCTTTTTCAGAGTTCAGTAGTAGTAATTCTTCTTTTTGGAGTTATGTAGTTAATTAGATATTTCTTTTTTTTTTTTTGAATTGTCATTGACATGGCTTTACAGGCTGAAATGAATGTACGTCATTACATCTACTTTGAAGTTTAAACTCTAAGAATTTCTTTACTCAGAGTAGTGCTTTTTTGTTTATTTAAGGAGGTTCTGCCATTCTAACTTGTTCTACTAGTTTTGCCTAGCAATAAGCTACATGTGCTACAGCCTCTTGCTGTGTGTTGCTTACGAGATTAATCCTACAAGCTACCAGGATTATTCCTACAAGCTCCTATTAAGAAGTATTTTTTTTTAAGAAAAAGAAGAAGACTACTACGTATGCTTATGAATAGATACTTATCTGGATAATGTTTTCGATTTCTTGTAGGTATTCTTCACACATTGTGGCAAAAGTCAATTATGACCATTCTTCTTGTGTTGCCTGTACTCCTGCAATAAGAGAAAAGATTCTTTTGTAGGAAATTAGCAGAAGTGACGTGAGGAGTCATAGTGTTCAACTTTTCTTAAGTGAAGTGGTGTAAGATCACAAAGTTCAGCTCATCTAATGGAAGAATTTTGCATATGAAATTAATGGAAGTGATGCAAGATCACAACGATTGAATTCTCTTTAGAGAATATTTTGTATGTATATATGCGACCAAGGAGAACCTTTCTCAACTTTACATTAAGGAGAGATTATCTCTCAACTCAATATTAAGGTGATTGATTCAATCCTTTTAGATAAGCGTTAAAGCTGCGGTTAACATATGATTTGCAAGTCTCTCAGCCAAAATATGAGTGATAAAGCTGCGGCTGAATTATAAGTAGTAAAGCATAGCCAATATATGAGCGATAAAGCTGCAGCTATAAGTAAGCGATAGAGTTGTGGCCAAATAATAAGCGATAGAGCTGCGACCAATGAGTAAATCTCAATTTCATATTGGGGAGAAGAGTTCTCAACCCAAAAAGAAAGTGATCAAACTCCAATATATAATAAGGAGATAATATATCTCAACTTAAAATCAGCGAAAGTAGATTCAGCACAATACTTTGGATTGGACTTTTCTTCTGTTGTTTGTAGTTGTGAAACATAAGGTGGATTTACATTTCTCTAATCCATTCTTGTAAAAGTGCTTTCACTCTGTCCAATGAAACTAAGAATGGTGGAAAGTCAGCATCATCATCTTGTCTTCTTCTTAGATTATCTCTTCCAAGATGCATGTTAGGATGAGAAGATCTTTTTTTTTTCTTTCTTTGAATTGCATTCACTATAGGAGCATTCCTTTGAGTAAAACGATTATCTTCTCCTTACTTAAGAACTATATTATTAGTTCTTCTTGCAGCTTCAAGTAAAGTAGCAAAGGTTGGAAGAGGTAGATTTTTTAGGTAAACTCTACACTCATCAAGCATTTTTTGGTTACATACTTTCACCAATTCTTTCTCATCAAGTGAGTCTTGAATGTCTAACATTCTTTCTCTAAGACGTTGGATATACTCCATGAGATCTTCACGTGAATTTTGATTCTCTCTTCCCAAGTCAATGATAGTTACCTTCTTTTAAGTAGAAGAGAACTTTTCTCCAAACATCTTATACATCTAGCTTTAAGATTCTACAAAGCCAGGAATAAGATTAACATACTAGCTGTACACTTTTTAGTAGGAGACTTGGAAAATTCCTTTAACTTCAAATCCTCATCCAGTTTAGCTACACCAAGAGTTTCTATAAATTTCATGACATGCTCATGAGTATCTCTAGTCTTGCCATTGAATTGCTTAAACTTAGGACTAGCGTAGTCCTTAGAATATGGCTTCGCAGCCACACTAGCAGGGTAAGGCAACTTGAGATCAAATTCAGAAAAACTTAAACTCTTGTTCTTCTCTTCTAGCAACCTTTGAAGCTCTTCTTTTGTCACAAAACCTTGAGGTGTGGTTGGAGGAAAAGTCATAATAGAAGTACCAGCAGTAGTGGTGTTATTTGCACCAATTTTTTCAACACCTCCAGGAGCAGGTGCATCAGTTGAGTTTCCCATGTTGCTAGTAGAAGTGTTCTCATTCCCGGCAGTAGCAGGAGTGACAGATTGAACTTGAAAAGTTGTGGCATTGGAAGATGTGAGTTGGGAGATAGTGTCTTCCAACTTCTGCATTCTTTCTTGAGAAGCCTGGATCATCTTCATCAACTCTTGAATATAGGTAGGGGCCTGAACATCCTAATTTCCAGTAGAGCTCTCCATGTTTTCCGGCAAAATGAAAGTTGAAGATGTTCTACTCAATGCAATCGCT
Organism: Heritiera littoralis; assembly: GCA_031772115.1. Taxonomy (NCBI): domain Eukaryota; kingdom Viridiplantae; phylum Streptophyta; class Magnoliopsida; order Malvales; family Malvaceae; genus Heritiera; species Heritiera littoralis. The sequence continues at coordinate 3,105,631 of JAPDPK010000052.1, read as the reverse complement.
CCTCCCCAGTGGAGTCGCCAAAATGTAGAGGGGTTCTTTTGTGGTGGAGAGGAAACGTTGCAAACCAGTAGAACAGGGTGTGTCGGGAGGCGGCGGAGAGGAAGACTGGAGCAAACCTTGAAGAATGAGTGCAGCGGCAAGTGGCGGTAGAAGGCTGAGAACAAGGCTGTGTAGAGAAAACAGTGCAAAAAGGATTTGGGAGAGTTTATGGATTAGCTGAATTGCCAAAAGTCCCCCTTTATGGTAGCAAGAACTCCTATATATATATATAGGGATAGAGAATGGGAGTTACATATCTCTGCTATTAATATCGTAATAATGAGGATTGGCGGTTACAAAGCATTAATGCTTTGTCTAATGGAAGTTATACTTTGGGAGAAAGTGTATTGAAAGAAGTAGGGAAGAGCACTCAGGCTTTGGGAGAAGGTGTACTGAAAGAAATATAGAAGAGCACTCAAACTTCAGAGAAAGGTTAAGAGAAAAACTCTTAATTATCTCCATATCTGATCCACCAAGCCAAACTCTCCAGGACATCCCAATAGTGAAGATAACTCAAGAACCCTACCCTATTCCGGAGTTATCTTCACTTCTTCTTGAAAGTGCTGTTCTTTAAATAAGTTATTCTGAGAACAGGTTGTTCTGTAAAGAGTTGTTCCGAGCAGAGCTGTTCTGAGAAGAGCTATTCTGTGAATGAGTTCTTCTAGAAGTAATGAGCTCTTCTGATAAGAGATTGTTCTTGTGTAAAAGCTCTTCTGAAGAAATTATTCTTATGAAGTATTTATTCTAAGAAGAGGTTGTCTTTCACTATAGTATGAAATAAATATTAGTTTCCAAAATTAAGTATCTACAGTCAGCAAGAAAAACAATCAAAAGCTGGTTACACTGTTTTCCCAACATAAACTAAAATTCAGTAAAAAAGGCACAATTTAAAAAGGAATCTAACACATGTTAGTCTTACCGTATCATTGATGTCCCTTCTCAGTGATACTACGACTAAGGATATTTAAGAATTGTATTCTTTGTATCATAAGGATCTCATTATCAAAGTCACTACTTTGATTCCTTTGATACGAATCCACTATTCTAGGGACTTTATCATTTGATTATGACTTGATCAAATTAAATATAGTCAATAATGATAAATAACTACCATGTATTATTAAATAACATAAATAATCACAATGTCTTAAGTGTACTATAAGTCTAAATCTGATTGGCTTATAGCGCATACACTAACATTCTCCCACTTGCACTACAGCCAATCGATCATGGAAGGGCTTGAGTATCTCTTTAGACCATTGGTGAGACTAAGATTTCTTAGCTTGTTCGATGGCTCCATTGTTATCACAATAGAGTACCAATGGATTAGTAATGAACTTCTTGATCCAAACAATTTCCTTATTTGCATCTAATGCAGCTATATATACTCAGCCTCGATCGTAGAATCGGCCACTGTCTCTTGTTTAGAACTTTTCCAACTTAACAGTGCCATCATTTAGGCAAAACACATAGCCAGATTGTGACTTAAAGTCATCCTTATCTGACTAGAAACTGGCATCAGTGTAACCATTTACAATGAGCTCGTTCTCTCCTTCATAAACTAAGAAAGCATCCTTAATCCTTCTTAAGTACTTAAGGATGTTCTTAACTGCTATCTAGTGATGCTCACCTGGGTCAGCTTGATACCTACTCGCCATGCTTAAAGCATGGAAAACATCAAGCCTCGTACATAACATGGCGTACATGATAGATCCAATAGCCGAAGCATATGGAATCTTAGCTATTTTATCTCTCTCATCTTATGTTTTAGGACACATGTCCTTTGAGAGATAAATGTCATGAGACATAGGTAAGAATCCTTTCTTAGATTCTTCCACGTTGAACCTTTCAACACTTTGTCAATATATGTACTTTGACTTAGACCTAGCAGCCTACTCGATCTATCTCTATAGATCTTTATTCAAATGATATAGGCTACTTCTTCTAAGTCTTTCATGGAGAAGAAATTCCCTAGCCAAGTTTTGATAGATTGTAGGGCAGGAATGTCATTTCCTATGAGTAGTATGTCATCCACATATAACACTAGGAATATGACAGCACTCCCGCTAACCTTTTTGTAAACACAAGGTTCATCTTCGTTCTTGATGAAGCCAAACTCTTTGACTATCTCATCAAAACGAATGTTTTAGCTCCGAGAAGCTTGCTTCTCAAGCTTTTGACGTATCCTATTAGACCTACGCGAGCCTTGTGTTTCTGGAGCTATTTCCTGTTCCACAACATCTTGTGGGACTTGCTCCTGTTCCACTAAAGGTTCAGTGACATTTTGTGGTTCTTGAACCTCTTCAAGCTCTATTTTCTTCCCACTAGTTCTTCCAAAAGGAAGTCCTTTTCTAGAAAGACACTGTACTGAGTCACAAACACTTTGTGCTCTGTGGGATTATAGAAATAGGATCCTTTTGTCTCTTTAGGATCCCCCACAAATATCCATTTATCAGATTTGGGTCCTAATTTGTTTGAAACTTGTCTTTTGACATAAGCCTCATAACCCCACATCTTTAGAAAAGATAGATTAGGCTTTTTTTCAATCCACATCTCATGTGGTGTCTTTTCAAAAGCTTTAGTAGAACACGATTTAGTGTGAATGCTGCTGTCTCTAAAGCATAACCCCAAAAGAAGACAGGAGGTCAGATAAACTCATCATAGATTGAACCATGTCTAACAAGGTCCGATTCCTCCTCTCAGATACACCGTTCCATTCAGATATACCAAGTGGAGTGAGTTGTAGAACTATTCCACACTCCTTTAAATGATCTATAAATTCTAGGCTCAAATACTCTCCACCGCGATCTGATCGAAGTGTCTTAATATTCTTGCCTAGCTGGTTTTGTACTTCATTCTTGAATTCTTTGAACTTTTCAAAGGATTCTGACTTATGTCTCATTAAATAAACATAGCCATATCTACTATAGTCATTAGTAAATGTGATGAAGTAATGGAACCCTCCTCTAGCCTGTATGGTTAATGGACCACATACATCTGTATGTATGAGCTCTAATAAACCACTAGCCCTTTCACTTATTCCTGTAAAAGGGGCCTTGGTCATTTTACCAAGCAAACAAGATTCGCATACATCATATGATTCAAAATCAAATGAATCTAAGTGTCCCTCTTTGTGGAGCCTAGATATGCGTTTCTCGTTTATGTGACCAAGTCTACAATGTCAGAGGAATGTAGGGTTAATCTCATTACCCTTTGACCTCTTGAAATCAACACTGTATATGTGATTATCTAAATCTAGAACATACAATCCATTCATAATAGAAGCATTGCCATAGAAAATATCATTAAAGTAAATTGAACAACTATTGTTCATTATTTTAAAAGAAAAACCTTTCTTATCCAAACAAGAAACAGAAATAATGTTCTTAGCAATTGCTGGAACATAATAACAATTATCAAGTTCTAGAATTAGGCCCGAAGGCAACGATAAATTAAATGTTCCTACAGCTAACGCAGCAACCGTTGCTCCATTTCCAACTCGTAGGACCACCTCGCCCTTAGGAAGTTTTCTACTCCTTGTTAGTCCCTGCACATTCATGCAAATGTGAGAACCACATCCAGTATCTAATACCCAAGATGAAGAAGTAGACAAATTTATCTCAATCACATATATACCTGAGATGGAAGTCTCACTTCCTTTCTTTTTCTTCAGCTCCTCAAGGTACATAGTGCAATTTCGCTTCCAATGACCAGTCGTACTGCAATAGAAGCATTTTCTTGTCTTAGCAACTCCACCAAATGGCTTGAGTTTCTTGGCCTTTTCCTTCTTGTTACCATTGGGCTTGGGCTTACCCTTAAGCTTGTCTTTGCCTTTGGATTTGGTCTTGTCAATCACCATAACAGAAGTAGGCCTTGACTTCTTCAAGTCCTGCTCAGTAGTTCTCAACATATTGAGCAATTCTGCCAGTGTCTTATCCATACTGTTCATGTTGTAGTGCAACACAAACGAACTATAGCTATCCAGTAAGGATTGGAGGATGAGATCAACTAACAACTCTTTATGCATGGTGAAGCCCAGTGCTTCCAGCCTCTCAATGTACCTAATCATATTAAGTACATGAGTGTGCACCGGAGCTCCCTCAGCCATCTTGCTCTGGAAGAGCGCCTTAGACACCTTATAACGTTCGTGTCGTGCTTTCTCTTGGAACATTTCCTTGAGATGTTCGATCATATCAAACGGTTTCATATTCTCATGTTACTTTTGGAGTTTAGAACTCATGCATCAGGCACTATACGTCAATGGCATCATCCAAATGCTTTTGATAAGCTTGCTTATCAGTAGCGGAAGCATTCTGTCGGGGTTGAGCAGGGATCGCATGCTCTAGAACATATAACTTCTTTTCTTGAGTGAGGACTATCCTCAAATTTTTGTACCAGTCTAAGAAGTTTGCCCCAACCAACTTGTTATCCCTCTCAAGGATAGAACGAAGGGATAAATTGTTGTTTGCCATGATAATTCTACAATCATAAAATATGCAAGTAAGTAACATTGTGATTAAAATCATTAATTATGGTCTTTTAATTAAATGAATTACTCCCACTATTTTCCTCAAGCTAATAGCCCTCACTATCAACTCGGGAAGCCTTTTCGCCTAGACTTCCTAGTGGGCCAGGATCCATATTTGGTCCCATTATGACTTTAGCTGAGCTAATGCGTCCAATGAGATTATTTAGGTAGACAACTCTTGTCAATTGCATCTCATACAACTCCTGGGTAGTTGGGTGAACAACTCTTGTTCTAACTTATCATATGGGTTAAAGCCCAACCTATGCCTCTAAATCTTATTAGGTTTGACGGAGCCAATGCCCTAATTTAATTTAGTTAAGTCTGACCCAATACACTTGGATCTCATGCAATGTGAATTCCTAAGGTAGGTATTGCCTTGACTGAGCCAAAGTAGCATAATACCGAACAAAGTCTCTTTCACATGCATCGTATTGGAAGGCATCTTTATTTGTTATCTTTGACTTAATATTTATTTTGAGGGATTTTTAATTTTACCGTCTCACCTAGCATGCTTTTCTAACATATATATCAACATATATAAGTAAAAGCGTAAAATTAAACTTGACATGGTTATGGCCTTTCTATTACACAAGAACCTAAGGATACATTATTTTTCTAAATGCCTTCTCCTCGATTTCATTTCAAGCATCACCTCGGTTCGCCTTGGCTCCGAATCATCTTGGCTCCAAATGTTGTACATTTTACAAGATAATCCTAATTTATCTATATAACTATTACATAAATAAATTACAAATAAATCAAGGCTCACAGACCCAATTTAAATTTATTTAAATAAATTACAACTCATGTAAACCTAAGCCCATAACCATGCACCATGCAATCATCCATATCACATAAGAATCAAGCATCAAGCATACACAGTAATATCACATATTAATTTGCATGCTTCCTAATTAAAATCTAATTTTAATTAATCAAATTTTAATTAATTATGGGTATCAATGGTTGTTTTAATTTAATTTTAATTCTCAAAATTCAATTTGGGCTTAATTGAAATTTTAATCTTATTAAAATCTCAAAACCATTGGATAACTCTTATCCATTTTAAAATATTTTATTTTAAAACAAAAATTTATAAAGATAACTCCTTTTGAAATTTTAATCTCATTAAAATCTCAAAAGTATTGGATAACTCTTATCCAATTTAAGATATAAAATAATTAATTTAGAATAAAATTTTATCAAGATAATTCCTTTTGAAATTTTAATCTTATTAAAATCTCAAAATTATTGGATAACTCTTATCCAATTTAATACAGGATATATTTTATTTTAAAACATTTTTATCAAGATAATGTTTTTGAAATTTTAATCTTATTAAAATATCAAAACTATTGGATAACTCTTATCTAATTTAATAAAGGATATATTTTATTTTAAAACACTTATCAGGATAACTTTTATCCTAATTTATTTTATATATTTTAAATAAAATAATAACAAGTATTAAAAAAAAAATTTTTTGCAAGGGTGGCAACTACAGGATTGCTTACAACGTTTTTTTTTTTAAATCTATAATTGTCTTACAATTATTTTAGGTTGCACAAATGAATTTTGAAAATTAAAATCAAATCTGTAACAACTTACAATAAAACAGCATCACGACGAATCGAATTCACTATCCCGAAAGCCGTTTGCACACTGGCTCGAATACCACTGTAAGGTTTCGTTGTCTCGATTTATCATGTCATACACGAAAATAAGCAGCGGATTAAAAATCAACAAAACCAAAATCACCAAGATCATGCAACAAGATTAATTTCGGGATAAAATCTAACCTTTTGGTGTACTCGTGTAGAAATGTTCGACTTGTGAATATGGCAACCCACGAACAGCCCTTGATTTATTGTTAACTCGAGACTCCTAGCTGAGAGAAACCCTCTAACGGTATCCACACGAGTAGGATGCAAAATAAGACCTTTGCCTGAGATAAGATGTGATCAGAAGCAAAGGGAGGAGGAAGGGAATTGTTTTATGAGAGTGCTAGCTCCAAGAGGCAGAACGGCTATAAAAATATTCTGTTCCTCTGTCTAACTTTTAGACTTAATGTTGTTTTTATAATGCCTCTTAACAAAACCCTAAAAAGGCATTAGCCTTAGTCCAACTAAATTAGGTCTTTTGGGCCTTTTAAAATTACTTAATCCAAATCTAATTAATTATAGGGCATACTCTAACAGTAAGAACCGGAGAATCATCGGAGCTCAGCATCTCCGTGAGCGAAGGAGCAACTCCGGTGTGAACAGTGTCCTCTCCGATACAATACGCACAGCATCGTTTTGAAAAGCTTCCTTTCCACCATTTTGAAACTGTACCCGATATGAAAAATATGTTTTACAGATGTTCCGAGAATCGAGTAACCACAAATATTTCACATGGTACAAAAATTAATTGGACTTTCTCGTAATTATTAAGGAATATTTGCAGCGTGAAATGAACGTGAACGTCGCAATTCCTGCAATACAAGTTATCAATAATCGCTAGCTGAATTCAAGTGGTTTTGTAGAGAAACTGGAATGGTAAAAAATCTTCTACTAGTACTACTTTTTAAGTTAGTGTAAAAACTTTGAAAATATTCTTACTCTCATTCATTGTTTCTAGGGTTTTAATTTCTTATTTGAACACCAAAAAACCGGTGGAAGTGAATCAGGGGGCGAAGCTGTAATGAAGATGATCCCGAAAAGAGAGAAACCTCGCCTCGGTTGTTTAGCCCGCATACATTGGGCTAAACGTCATATGCTTCCATTAATGCTCTACAGGTCTAAGCAAATCGAAGATAAAAGAACATTACTGTATTTGTGTTCCTCGCGCAGTTTGTATTCGTTAAACTTAAGGAAAAGTGCAGCTTTTGAAAAACAAGTAATACCATCGAAGGAGCGGAAGAAGCGAAAGTGAAAATATTTTTTAAGTAATTAAATAGAATTCAAATCCTAGAGTTTTTATTATTGAAAAGATTTTATCGTCTATCATTTTTTACTCAAACAATATTAATCATAAATCGTAAAATAAATAAAGATATCTATACTTAAATAAAAAATAAATAATAAAATTATCTTTTAACTTTAGGTAAAAATGAAGTTTTTTCATTGAATTTGTAAAAATAAAAGGTTGTGTCATTTTTCAGTAAATTTGGTGAAAATCTTTTTGAATAACTTAAAGTAAAGCACGTAGGCAATATGTCAAACCTCTATAAATCAATGTGTCAAGTTTTTCTTTCCCATACTCTTTCTTTGCATATTGTTCATTGCCTTATTTGTTAATTGATTTAACATTGCTTTGTTAGTGTAGGTTGCACTTAAATTAGAAAAGCTTTTAGAGAACATTTAGAAACTAATTCACCTTCTCTCGGTTTAGATTTAAGCCAATACTTTTAATTTTGAGAAATTTATCATTGTACTGTTAATTTTGAAATAAATTTAATAAAAATGTTGTATTTAAAAAATTTGTAGCAAAATATTTCTTTATAAGTTGTTTTATAATTAAAAAAACAATATGACAAGAAAAAATTGTCAAAGATAATTGAAAAAATATGGTCTTATACTTTATTTAGTAAAAAATATACTGATAATTATAACTTTAAGTACATTATCAATACACTAAAAGTTAATACCTCATTAATAAAACTATATATTTTCCGTGCATCACATATAAATCTAAAAATATAAATATTAATAACTAAAAACACAAAAAAAAAAGAAAAGTAAGAAGAAAACCTACAAACAACGTAGGCACTTTCAAGGGACAACACGTGGGCAAAAAAGGAGCTTGTGATAAGCTCTCTAGTAATCAGCAAAACGACGTCACTTTGATCATAAAGCTCAAACAAGAAAACTATGCCCTTTTGGTATAATATTTAAGCTTCTAAATTTCTTTACTTTCTCCATTTTGCCAACTAGTTTCTCTCTCTAGCTCTTGGGGCTCTAACCTTCCACGAAATTGTTGGAAAACTTATGAACTCTGATCCAAAACCCAAAATCTAGCGGGCTTTTGTGGCTTGTATTGTCATTTACCACCATGCTCTGTAGATCGAAATAGGCTGAATTTTTCAGATTTTACCTCCACAACCTCCTGAACCTAAATCCCTAACCCGAATTTCTTAAAACACTACGAAATTGCCTAAATCCAAACGAAAAGCTTCTTATTCTACCCTTTTTCAACTTTTCATTTTCCACTACTCAAAGCCTCTAAAACCACTATACAAAAGACCCTAAATTCTACAAAAGTTTAAAACTTGAAAAGTTTTATTTGAATATAAGTTTGGATTCAAACATTTAACTTAACCTCTGATAAAGAATAATAACAACTATTAAGCAAAGCTTTAATTATTGATCTTGATTGAATTTGATATCATATTTAAATGTGTTTCAAATTGAGTCTCAATGACACGATTGTCACAGCCCGTGACCCTATTTTTAACCTTTTTCTATACATCTTATTTGGTTGGGCTGTCTGCGATACTTTACTTTTCTTTTACATATACACAATTTCATATTAAATTATAATATGAATTACATCCCCGATTTTTACTTCATAAGAAAGTAGTACTGTCGATAAGTCTAAATACAGAAAATAAATGATCATACCTTATTAAATAAATCGACCTGTCGCATCGTCCCCAAATGCGCAGTCGAAAATCCTTTAAGTGCTAGACTCTCAGTCTTCGAAAACCTGAAATGTTAAAATTAAGGGCTGAGCAAACCACGGCTCAATAAGGGAATTATATGCATACTTGATATTCAGCTTCCTATATGCTGAAAATCTTTTTCATTTTTCTTATGGGCTCTAGGCTCGCACGTAAGAAAGATACTACAGTCGGCTAGGGATCCGGATGGAGTAAGGTAGGTATTTTGAAATACCTATCTTGTCCCGGAACCTAGAAGCAACTGTAAAGAGTAATTTTTTTATTCTTGTTTTGAAATCCAAATCCTTTCCTTTTTATTTCGTAACCTTTTCATATTCTTTTCAAAATAATACTTTTATGAAATAATGCATTTAAATAAAATAACTAATATTCATATTTTCTTTGAAAAGAATATTAGTTAAATCATCTTCCTTTTCATTTAAAACTTGTTTCATGTTTTACTGTACTCTCATAATTAGTACAGTACTTTAAATAGCAAAATAAGCTATTTAAATCTTTTTCGTATAACATAGAAATCATTTAAATCTAATATTCAATTTAAAATTAAAATAAGAATATTAGATTTACTTTCCTCCTTTTTACTTTTGAAAACATATTACATATTCATATTACATGTCATATGAAAATTATCTCATAGTACTAAAAACAGTACTGAAATAAGCATTATGTAAAATGCTGTAAATCACTTTCATTTAACTTATCACATATCATGTAAAACATTTTCACATATGGAGACTTAGGCACACACGCCTAGCCCGTCCACTGGGTCGTTACTCATATCATGCTATAGACCCTAAAGGGTATAAATAATCATGTCAGATCTATGGCCATAGTCTATAATTGTCCTCGACGAATCACTGATCAGGTGTCGGCCGGGACTACATATCACATATCACATGTTACATATCACATATCACGTATTACATATCACATGTCGGCATGATAGAGGGCCAACTAGTCTCAAAACCATGTTTTCATCATAAAATAACCTTTATGAAATTTATAAAATATATAATTTCATAATTTAAAATCATAAAGGTTATAAAACCATTTAGTGAATATTTAAAAAATAATTATGAAAATATTCATAAAAATATTCACTTTACTTCTTTTCATTTTTCGTCTCGTATTACATGTATTTTACATATTAAGAAAATTTTCGGTGATTTCATTATCACCATTCTCGAAGAGGATTTTCGGCGATTTCCTTATCACCATTCTCGAAAACATGAATAATTTAAAATCATTTTCATTTTATTCATGTTTTTATGAAAATATTCATTTTCTCGATTTTCGTGGATGAAAATCATTTCTCGTGACATAAAATCATTTATTATGATTTTCAGTAATTTTCAGGAATTTTTCGATAATTTTTCGGCAGTATAACCGCTGCCGATTGGCTAGCCTCCTGCACGGAAAATACAATTTAAAATTTCCAGCCGGTACTTCATTCAAATTCCAACCAATCATTCACCACGATAATTTCATAAAATATTTTTCATAAAATATTTCGAAGTTAAAACATGCAGACTGAATATCCCTACAGTGTTGCACATGCATCCCTTACCTTTTTTCAGGGTCAGCGACTTCCTCTTATCGGTTGCGCCCGTACTCCATCTCTCCCAATCCTCATCTCGATCGCCGAGAATAATTTCGAATTTTCGTAGTTTCCGAGTTTCCGAATTCTCGGGATCTCCCGTAATTTCTGAAATTCCCGAATCCCGAAAATTTCTCTTTTTCTCTTTTCTTTTCTTTTCTTTCTTCTCTTTCTTTTTCTCTTCTTTTCTTTCTTTTCTTTTTCTTTTTCTTTTTCCTTTTTCTTTTCTCTTTTTCCTCTTTTCCTTTTCCTGGCCAGACCGGTTCAGACCAGTCAGATCTCCTCATCACTGGTTCCTCGTCGGCGGCCGATTCTCTTGCGGTTCAGGCGTCCTTCAGCTGGCCGACGGCATGGCGAAGCTACCGGTGCCCTCCGTTTGCCCTGGATCGGCGGCACGGCGACGGATCGAGTCGATTTTCCTTCGGCCTTCCTCTGCCGTTCATCGCGCCTCGAGTGGCCTCCATCCTCTTCCTCTCCCTCCGACGGTGCTTCGATGGCAGTGGCGGTGCCTGGATCGACCGGCACCGCCGTATCTCTTTTCCTTTTCTCCTCTCGGTTCTGCCGGTTTTTCCCTTCTATTTCACCGCGTTTCGCTTCTTCTTTCCATCCTTTCCCGTCGCCTCCTCCTCTTCTTCCTCTCGTCGGCGACGTCTTCTTCTTCTTCCTTTGGTCAGCCGGCGTCGGCCGGCTTCTCCTCCACGTTTCCCTTCTGTTTCTGTTTCCTGAGACAGAAAATAACGGGGGTCGGGTTATATCCCAACCCCGTTTCTGTCTATTTCCTTCCTTTTTTTATATTATATTATATATACAAACATAATATAACACACACACACACACACATATATAATATATATATTTTTACACAAAATACATACATATATATATATAAATTTTAATTTGAATTAATATATATTTCATATATATATATATGTATTTATAGATATATATATATATTGTATTACAATATATATATATATATATATATATATAAATTTTGATAAAAATAATATTTACATTTCTTATATATCTCTAAAATTTCTTATATTTTATTGAATATTATATTGATATACATAACCTCGTATTCATTTTCTTAGTTATTTTAGTAGAGCCCGGCCTTTGGAGGCTAATAGAAGCTGTGTTAGGAACAGCATTAAATCTTTCATTTATCTCATAAGAATGGGTAAATATATAATGTATTTTTTTCCATTTTTTTTTTTCTTTACCGTGCTTTTACCATGTCTCCAAATTAAATTTCCTCCTTCATTTCTTATTTCCAATTTAATTTTCCTTTTTATTTCTTATTTAATTTGGATTTCCATTTATCCAAATTAAATTTCCTCAATTTTATCCAAATTAATTTTCTCCACTTCTTCACTTCATCAATTCGGGAATTTCAACGATATTCCCATCCCGTAAATAAATTTTATTTATTTACTTTAATTTATTTATTTCCTCTTATCTATTTTCTTAAATATTAATTTCCAATAATAGAAAATTTGCGGTTATCACAACTATGCTTTTCAAAATTTTGTTTTTTTTATGTCAATTTTTTCCATTTTTATTTTTTATTTTTATTTTTTGATTTTTCATTTTAGGAAAAATAGCCAAATAAGTCCTCAACCTTTAAGGTAAAATGGAATTAAGTCCTCAACCTTTTATTGCATTGAAATCAGTCCGAATTTTTTATTTTTATGTAAATTAAACCAAAACGTATCAAAATCATGGCATTAAGTATAATTTCGTTAAACACCACTAACAACCATTTTTTTGTGCATGTAGATGTTGATATGGCGCTGACATGTCAAAATAAAATGACTTGGTTGCTGACAAAGATGAGATGGTTTTTGTTATGTTAAAAACAATAAAATGATGTGGATTAAAATATCCACGTGGAACTAAAAGGAAAAACCGTCAAGAATGTTATCAGGTCAAAGGGATTTCTTCAACAATTTCATCCGAAAGAAAAAAAAAAGAGTCTTGAAAAGGAAGTTAGGTTTTCAGTGTTTGGGAAGTAGAAATCGAATCAAAACAAAGTTAGGTTTCGATTTGTTTTTGGGTTTTGATTAGTTTATGGGTTCCGTTACAGTAAAGCTAAATCAAGGTTCGATTAGGGGAAGGGTTTCAGGAAAATTAGGTTTCAAAAGTGGGAAAACCCTAAATCGAGTTTGAAATCAAATTAAAGTTGGTGGTTTAGGGTTCTTTTGGAGTTGCTTTTTGGTGTTCGATTGAAGGAAAGAAAAATCAATAGGTAGGGTTTTCAAAAAATTTGGGAATCAGGGCTGAAATCGACTTTCGGGAACCCCTAAGTCGGGGCTATGTTGTTTTTGGGGTTTCTTTCAGGGAAGCAAAATCAGTGGGTATGGTTTAAAAAAATATGGAAATTAGGGATGAAATCGACTTTGGGGAAACCCTAAATCAGGGTTGTGTTCATTTTTGGGGTTTTTTTTCAAGGAAACAAAAACAAGGGAACCCTAAATTGGGGTTGAATATGGGTTTTTCTAAAGAAAGGGTTTTGCATTTTTGGGTTTTTACGTGAGTTATGGTTTTGTGTTTACGGTGATTGCAGTTTCAGGTTTAGGTGATTAAGGGTTTTTGGGTTAGGGAATTGCAAATCTGGGTTTTGTAACTTGAGGAATTTATCGAAACTAGTGGAGTTAGGATTGGGGTGATCTAAGGTTTCTGAAGAAAGGTTTGCTACAAACTTGTAGAAAGGTAAGGGATGCTCTTATAGACTTTAGGAATTTTTAGTTGCTGCTTGGTCTAGTAACTTTTTCAAAATGTTGAGTGGTTCAATAAGCTGTTAGATTCCTATATGAAGTTAACTAGTCCCACATGTTTTGTCTGTTACGTTTTTTATTAATGTCTAATGTGGTTCTGCTTTTATTAATGTCAATTGTGGTCTACCATGTACCTCACTTTGTATGCATTTTTTTAAAGTATTTAATTTATGTACTTTTATTTATCTTAGTTACTAATGTTGTCTTTATCTTTTTTGGCAAGATGTGGAAGAATGTCAATTTAAGAATCCATCATAGGGGGACTTTTGTGCATGATCCTATTCTAAGGTATATAAATTATAAGGTAGAAGAGGTTGAATATGATCCCAATTTAATATGTTATCCTCACTCAATGAAGTTAATTAAGACAAGAAATTATGCTAATGTTGGTAGGATTTTGTATAAGGCTCCTGATGAGGATTTGGAGAATGGGTTGAAGTTGTTATGTGATGACACTTCAGCAATTGATCTAATTGCTATATGTATTCATTGGGGCAGTTGTGATATTTATGTGGATCATGGGGTAGATGAGGCTATTTTGGTAGATACACCCCTTTTATTACTTGGACTTAAACCAAATATAGTAGGGGCAGGTGTAGGTGAGCCCAACAGTGGGGTTGAGGTTACTGCGCCTAGTAGTGGGGCATAGGTAGGTAAACCCAATGATGGGGCAGAAGTTGCTAAGCCTAGTAATGGGGCAAGGGCAGGGTTAGCTGAGCCTCATAGTAAGGCAAGTGTAGGGTTGGCTGAGCTCGGCAATAAGGCAGAGACAGTAATTGATGATCTTGATTTTGGAGAGGATGATGGGGGAAGTGACAGTGACTTATTATATGATGTACCTTGCTTATCAGAAGATGATGATAAGGTTAGAGAAGCAAGGGAAACTATTAGGCAATGGTATAGTAAAAAGAATCAAGAGGAAGGAGGAAATGATAATGAGACAAGGGCTAATAATGAGCAGCAAACAAATAAGCCTGGACCTACTACTATGAAAAAAAGTAGGTTAAGTATAGGTGAAACAAGCAAGGGTAGAAAGAGTGCAAAGAGGCCAATTCCACCTTTTAATGTTGAAAGTGATCATAGCATTAGTGGATCTTCTAGGGAGTGTCCTGATTCTCCCAAGCCTCCTAGTTATGAATCTGAGAAAGATGAAGATGGTGAAGAGGTTGAAATAGTGCCAAGGAAGAAGAGTAACTTTCCTTCATATAATTCAGAGTCTCTTATACCTGATCTTGAGTTGGGTATGTTGTTTGAAGATGGGAATCAATTTAAAAAGGCTATGGTTGATTATGCTATTTACACTAAGAGGGATGTTCGGTTCGTTAAGAATGAGCCTAGGAGAGTGAGGGTTTTGTGTGCCAGTACATGCCCTTTTTCAATGAACTGCTTGCTATGAAGAGAAGTTGAAATGTTTCCAAGTAAAGGTTTTGTATAATGTGCACAAATGTAATTGCAAGTATAAGTTAATGATACTTTCTGCAAGATGGTTGGCTCATAAATTTGAAGAGAAGCTCAAGATAGAGCCATATTTGAAGCAAATTGAGTTACAGGCTCATATGGAATTAGAGTTGAAGGTGTTTGTCTCTACTAATAAAGTTAGAAGGGCTAAGTTGATTATAATGGTCGGGATGCAAGATGCCTTCAGCATGGAGTTCTCTAGGCTAAGGGACTATGCTAATGAGTGCTTGAGCCAGAATCCTAATACCACTATTGTGATAAAGACAAAAAAGACTGTCCCCACTTCTCCACCATTTTTCAAAGGATTTACTTCTGTTTTGCTACCCTTAAGGAAGGATTCAAAACTGGCTGTATGAGAATAATTGGTTTAGATGGTTGTTTCCTTAAAGGTTCAATTAAAAGAGAAATACTATCTACTGTTGGCAGGGATGCCAACAATTAGATGTATCATGTTGCTTGGGCTGTTGTAGAGAATGAGAACACAGATTCTTGGATGTGGTTTTTAAGTCTTCTCAAATCAGATCTTGATATAACCAATAGTGCTCCTTGAACCATCATTAATGATCAGTAGGAGGTATGGTTATTTGCCTTATTTATTTATTGAATTTAGGTTATGTTAATTATACTTGATTAGTAGTAATTCTAACTTTTTTTCCTATTTTGTAAGGACTTATTAAAGTTATAGAAGAATTATTCCCCAATGCTGAGCACAGGAGGTGTGCTAGGCATATCCATGCGAATTGGAGCAAGAGCCATTGGGGAAAATAATGAAGAAACATTTATAGATGTGTGCAAATGCAACAACTGAAAGACAGTTTAAGGATATGGTGGAGTTGTTGCACAAGAAAGATAACTGTGGATCTGCAAAAGAAGACTTGTTGAGATATCCCCCAAGATATTGGTCGAAGGCTTTCTTCAGAATAGATCAAGTGTGATGTCTGTCATAATAACCTCTGTGAGACCTTTAATGGTGCTCTAGTCAAAGCTAGACATAAGCCCCTTATCACTATGCTTGAGGAGATTAGGGTAGCTATGATGGCTAGGATAGCTAAAAAAAGGAAGTATGTAGCAAAATGGGTGGGGAATCATGGTCCATTAGTGATGGAAAAGTTGACCAAAAATATGGATGAAGCAACTCAGTGGCATGTTGTCTTTAATGGAAGTGATGGGTATGAGGTTAAGTGTGAATGGAAGCAGTTAAAGTGAATATCACCGAGAGAACATGTGCTTAGAGATCATGTGATCTAACTGGCATCCCATGCTGCCATGCCATTTATGCTATTTTTTATGATGGCGGTCAACCTAAAGATTACATCCATGAGTGCTACTTAAAGGAAACATACTTGTTGACTTATGAGCACACTCTACAATCGATTAATGGTGAGAATGAATGGCTAAAATCTGAGTTAGAAGAAATGCAGCCTCCTTTGATCAGAAGTGTAAACTAATGGAGAAAAGAAGTAATTCTTTCTTATATTTGATTGAAAAAGTGTTACATATTTATATACACTCTAATCTATCTATTCTAGGAATGTATCTAATAAAGGAAAACCTCTACAACTAGATCTCCTATAATCAAGCTAACTAATATTGGAAATACAGCCATTTACATCTGTTACTTCTCTAACACTCCCTCTTAAGCTTGTTACAAATGTAAGTAACCCGAGCTCCATTAAGAGCTTTTGTAAAGATGTCCCCTAGTTGTTCGCCAGTCTTTACATAAGCTGTAGAAATCAAGTTTTGTTGAATCTTTTCACGAACAAAGTGACAATCTATCTTAATGTGCTTAGTTCGTTCATGAAAGACAGGGTTTGAGGCAATATGAATTGCAGCTTGATTATCACACCACAGCTTTGCTGGAATTGTCATCTTAAAACCCATTTCGGTCAAAAATTGGGAGATCCACATCAATTCACTCGAAGCTTGTGCCATTGCTCGATACTCAGATTCTGCACTAGATCGTGACACCACACTCTGTTTCTTACTCTTCCATGAGACCAAATTACCACTAACAAAAACACAGTACCCAATAGCGGATCTTCGATCAATCTTGGAACTTGCCCAATCTGCATCTGAGAAACATTCAATATTTCTATGCCCATGATTTTGATATAGAATACCTTGTCCAGGAGCTCCTTTGAGGTAACATAGTATCTGTTCCAAAAGCTGACCAATGATGGACTGTAGGGGAAGACATAAACTGACTTATAATGCTAACTGAATAAGCAATGTCATGGCGAGTCACTGTGAGATAGTTTAGTTTTCCAACTAACCTCCTATATCATTCAAGATCATTAAAAAGCTATCCATCCTTTGTAAGTTGCTGATTAGGAAGCATTGGAGTACTGCATGGTTTGGCCCCTAATGTTCCAGTTTCTGCTAACAAATCCAAAACATACTTCTGTTGAGATAGAAAAATACCCTTCTGGCTCCTTGATACCTTAATCCCCAAGAAGTATTTCAAGGAACCCGGATCTTTAGTGTTGAACCAGTTTTAAAGAAATGATTTCAGTGATAAGATTCCCTGCACATCGCTTCCAGTAATAATAATATCATCAACATAAACCACCAATAGGATGATACCAGAAGCAGATTGCTTATAGAATATAGTGTGATCACTCTTACTTTTCTGCATCCCAAATTCTTCTACTGCTTGGCTAAACTTTCCAAACCAAGCCCGATGACTTTGCTTCAATCCATATAATGACTTTCGCAAACGACATACTTTCCCAGACTCCCCCTGAGCAACAAACCGAGGAGGTTGCTCCATGTATACCTCTTCCAAAAGATCACCATGCAAAAAGGCATTCTTCACATCAAGCTGGTGCAAAGGCCAATTATTCATTGCGGCCAAGGAAATAAACAGACGAACTGAAGTCAACTTGGCTACTGGAGAGAACGTGTCCAAGTAATCAATCCCATAAGTTTGAGCATAGCCCTTAGCAACCAATCGAGATGAGCTACAAATCCATCAGAATGAAACTTAACTGCAAAGACCCACTTACAGCTAACAGCTTTCTTGCCAAGAGGTAGTTCAACTAGTTCCCAAGTTCCATTTTCAGTCAAGGCATTCATTTCATCAAGCATGGCTGCTTGCCTCCCAGAATGGGATAGGGCTTGCTGAACAGATCTCGGGACCTCAACTGAATCAAGAGAAGCAATAAAAAAGCAAGAAGCAGAAGATAACTAGTTATAGGTAACACGAGGAAATGGGATGGGTGTATTGACATTTACCTTTTCGAAAAGCAATAGGTAAATTAAGGTCACTGGGAGGAGGATCCAATGAAGAAGGCGATACCGGTTCTGAACTAAGATCAGGGGAACGAGGTCTTCTAGAGTAAACATTAGTGATAGGTGGTCTAGGCTGTGGCAACGGTGGTGGAGGTGGAACTGGAGCAGAATCTGAACTGATGACATGATACACTAACAACTCATCACAATCTTATGAGGATTTAGGCAAAGATGAGTCACCAAAGAATGGGGTCTGTTCATGAAAAGTGACATCAGCAGAAACCAAGTACTTGTTTAAGAGGGAAGAAAAACATATATACCCTTTTTGCAAACGAGAGTATCCCAGAAAAACACACCTCAAAGACTTAGGGCCCAGTTTAGAAACCTATGGACGAGTATCACGAACAAAACAAGTACACCCAAATATATGTGGTTCAATAGGAAAGAGATAGTTAGTTGGAAATAAAACCTTATAAGTTATCTGGTTCTGTAAAATATTAGAAGGCATACGATTAATCAAAAAACATGCAATAGAAACTGCATCAACCCAGAAATGTTTAGGCACATTAGTTTGAAACAAAAGAGCTCTAGCTGTCTCAAGAAGATGTCTATTTTTTATTTCAGCTACTCCATTTTGGGATGGAGTATCAACACAAGACGACTAGTGAAGCATCCCATTTTGGGTCATGTATGTCTGAAAAGATGCAGAAAAATATTCTTTGGCATTGTCACTTCTCAAAATCTTAACAGAAACATTGAATTGAGTTTAATTTCAGCACAAAAGGATTGAAAATGTTACAGTAACTCAATACGAGATTTCATAAAGTAAAGTCAAGTCATACAAGAGAAATCATCCACAAAGGTGACAAAATATCGAAATCTATTAGATAAAACAGAACAAGGTCACCAAACATCAGAATGAACTAACTCAAAACTATGACTAACTCTTTTATTAATTCTAGGAATAGAAGACAAATGATGGTGTTTAACTAATTGACACGACTCACAATCTAAAGATGATAATTGCTGAAACTAAGGGTATAACTTTTTTAGCAACGGTAATGATGGATGTCCTAATCGACAATAGACTTCAAACGGAGATAAGGTACTAGAACAGGCTATAGGTCGAGGTATTTGGGTATCCAAAATGTATAGCCCCCTGACTCTCGTCCTTTACCAATAATCCTCTTCGTCATAAGATCCTAAAAAAGACAATGGTCAGGGAAGAATGAGATACAACAATTAAGAGCACGTGTAATTTTGCTAACAGAGACAAGATTAAAAGAAGATTGAGGTAAACTAAGGACAGAAGTTAAAGGTAATGTAGGTGTGACATTAATGGTGCCAGAACCAAGAACGTTAGAGCTAGATCCATCTGCTAAAGTGACTGAAGAAAGATGTTTATGAAAGGTGGAAATGAGTGTTGGATTACCTGTCATGTGATCTGTAGCACCAGAATCAATGACCCATTGTGTGGAAAAGAAGAGAAGACAAGTATTGTTGTTACCTGACTCAACAAGGGTAGTGATAGAGGGAGATTTCTTGGATGCCTCCTGAAATTGGATGAATTTAGCATATTCATATGCATAAATCGAGAAAGTCTGACCATGAGAGGCCTCATTAGTAGTGACCATGTGAGCTGACTGTGATCCAGAACCCTTCTGATTCCTTTTGAACAACTTTTGACAAGTTCTCTTTGTATGACCAGGTTCATGGTAGTAGTAACAGACTATCCCCGAGCCTTGATTTCCAGAATTTCGAGTGCCATCCCCAGTACCATTACTTCCTCCCCTATAATTGCCCTGAGACTGAGGTCTACTGATATCTGTACTTTTCTGGCTAACAAGAGCACTAGGTTGTTGTACGAATGAAGTCTGAAAACTCGGAATAGTACGCAACACTCTAGTATAAGCTTCCCTCATAGTAGTAACTCTAGGGTCAGACAGAATATGTGATTTGACACCTTTATACTGAGAGTTAAGGCCAGCTAGAAAACTCATAATAGCCATCTGTTCTCTTTGAGCCTGTCGAACCCTGACATCTGCACTAAAAGGCAACAGTGCATTCAATTCTTCATAAACAGTTTAAAGTGCATGTGATAAGTGTTAAGTGACTGATCCTGTTGTTCAACTCGATAGAACTCCTTGCACACATCAAAAATTTGAGAAATATTTTCTCTCCTAGAAAACACAAACGCCAATTCCTCCATCGCATCTTTAACACAATCACAATGAGTAATATGACCAGACTGATCAGGTTCAATAGAATTACGTATTTGTATCAAAAGTTGAGCATCAATTCTCATCCACTCAGAATAATTTGGATCAGTCTCAGCCAGGGGTTTATCTACGAGATGACTCTCTTGAGAAATACTTCTCAAATACAGCCTCACAGTCTTATTCCAATAAAAATAATTAATCCCATTCAATTTTTCATCGGTAATTTTTGCCACAGATGATACTAAACTAGTCACAACATGTTTTTGTTCACCAGCCATGATTACCACCACAAATCAGACAGAACAGAATACCTAGACACAGAAAAATAAATCGCAACAACTGTTCAAAGAGATAACACCTAAAAATACTTTCCTGGTGCCGAAACAAAGTAGATAGGGAGATAGATCAAGAGCTTGCGACCACAGCGAGCCAAACCGGAGACAGATCCGACTGCGCACGCTCCTCCACGCACCGGCAAGTGAAACTGAAATAGAGACTTCAGGTGTGAGAGTTAGGCTGCCAAAATTTTCCAACAAGACAGACGGTAGCAGGCGCTCCTCTTGGAGTAGGAGGTGAGAACAAATGATTACTCAAATAGGGTGACCCAGAAATCAGCAAGTGCTGCACACTTGGGCAACCAAGAAAAGAACAGAAAGAAAAAAAACGAAGAAAAATTTCCAGAAGCCTTTATGGCTCGGATACCATGTAAACTAATAGAGGAAAGAAGTAATTATTTCTTATATTTGATTGAAAAAGTGTTACATATTTATATACACTCTAATCTATCTATTCTAGGAATGTATCTAATAAAGAAAAACCTATACAATTAGATCTTCTATAATCAAGCTAGATCTTCTATAATCAAGCTAGATCTCTTATAATCAAGCTAACTAATATAGGAAATACAGCTATTTACATCTGTTACTTCTCTAACAAGAAGAATGCCAAGCAGGCCTAAGAGAAATAGAATTCTAGAGCATGTTAAGCCTAAGAATAGATATAAGATGTCTAGAAAAGGAATGATCATGACTTGTCATCTTTGCAAACAACCAGGACATAACAAAGCTAGGTGCCCTAAAAGAAGCAACTTTGTTGGTTCATCTAGCTTTGTAAGTGACTTCTATAATAATTTGTAATTTTTCATTTGCCTAACTTAAGTTGTTTTCTAACTTTGGGCTTTTGTACTTAGGTTCCACAGTAGATGGTTGGTTCAACTGAATCAACAAGAGAAAGAGGTAGAGGCAGAGGTAAGGGAAATGGTTCAACTGAATCAACAACAGAAGCTGCTACTGCTTTAGGCACAAAAAATGCTAGAAGAGGAAGAGGAAAGGCAAGAGGAAGAGGAAGGCATGCTTCAAGCACAGAAACTGCCACTGCTGGTTTAGGAGGAAGTTCTGCAAATCATGGTTTAAGAAAGGTAAAAATTCTTTCTTTCATATGTCCTACTTTTGGATGTTGATATCTACTTGGAAGTCTGATTGTTGCTATGTTATGGGCTAGATTATCTACTACATTGTTGATTGTTGATATGTTGGTATGTTGATATCTATTAGATGTGTTGTGCTTTTTGGACAATGTTTTTGATGTCTGGTATGTGTATTATCTAGATTTTTCAATGTAGATGTTGTTGTATTTGCCTCAGTTTTCTTGCTATTGATGTTTTTGATAGTAAGGTCTAAGTCCTAACCCACCAATTTTGACCTTTTCTAGGCAGAAAAAATCGCCATACACACACACACACATAATTTTAGATTCTTAATTGTTTGGTAGACATTTAGGCATCGTTGGAACTTGGCATGGCTTTTTGTTAAATGGTTTCATATGCTACATTGTACATGGTGTGCTCTCTTGTAGAATGATTAGGATTGGAATGGTTTTGGTGTGAGAACTGATGTACTGTTGGTTAATGGCTGAGATCCATTTTATATGGTATAGGTGAGGGTTTTCTTAGCAACTTTAGATTCTTCTCCCCTGTTAAGTGGTTTGATTTGTTAGGTGCTGCCATATTCTTTAGATTTTGGTGTTTTAGCTTTATGTTAAGGATACTTGCTCTTTATGTTTCATTGGGTAGCCCTGAATCTATTTTTTTGTGATTTTAGTTTCCTTTTGTTCTGAAGTTGGCAATTTCATTGTTTATCATTTTTATTGCATTTTACTTATCTAAGTGGATGAAATGTATTTATTTTGATTTTTGTTTTTGTGATTGTTGATTCTTAGGCAGTGTTGAAGATTACATATTAACTGGGCTTTGTTTTTGTAGGTCTAGAAGTGTTTTTTTATTTATAATTTATTTTGATGAAGATTGTGCAAGATGTATCTCATACTCCAACGGAATGAGAAACAACACATGTAAGATGGAAAGGAAAGGAAAAAATGATATGATATCTTTTGAATATAGGTAAATATATTGAATTTTTTTGAATCTTGCTAGATGCTTGTCTTCTTTCAAATGAATTGATATATATATATATATATATATATATATATATATATATAATTTTCTCTTTATAGCTTAGGACATCAACTAATGAAGAAATTAGAACTGGGACCATTATGATTTTTTGTTGAAGTGGGAGATCATGAAGATTTTTTGTTGCAGTGGAAGACTATGATGATTTTCTAGCTGCCACCAAGCTCTTTATGCAGCTTTTGACTTCCATGAACATAGTAGAATTAGATTTTGTAGAACTTGTTTATTTGGCTATGATGGATATATTATGCTAATTGTTTTTTGATATTTAATTGTAGGCTTAATTATAGCTTGTTCCAGGTTATGGGTTTTCTCTGTACAATCGCTAATTTCCCATTTATGGGTTTTTTTTTGTTTGTGGGAAATTTAGTATGGTTAAACCCTTG
This sequence comes from Heritiera littoralis, assembly GCA_031772115.1. NCBI lineage: Eukaryota > Viridiplantae > Streptophyta > Magnoliopsida > Malvales > Malvaceae > Heritiera > Heritiera littoralis. The sequence continues at coordinate 3,082,266 of JAPDPK010000052.1, read as the reverse complement.
ATTATAATGAAATGAATTTATATGGTTCTAGAATTTTTTTTATTCTATTTTTAGTACCATGAATTCTGTTTTGATGTTGTTTTGTTGTTGATTATAGTTAAAAATGGGTTAAGAAATGTCCAAACAGTTTTTTAATAATTAAATGCCACATCATATTTGGAAAAATGCCATGTCATCTTTGAAAAATACCACGTCATCTTTGGAAAAATGCCACTTCATCTTTGGGAAAATGCCACGTCATCTTATTTTGACACGTTGTGTCACATCAACGTCTACATGTACAAAGAAAACTATTGTTAGTGCTGTTTAACGGAATTATACTTAATTCCATGATTTTGATACGATTTGGTTTAATTTACATAAAAATAAAAAAATTTGAACTGATTTCAATGCAATAAAAGGTTGAGATCTTAATTCCATTTTACCCTAAAAATTGAAGACTTATTTGGCTATTAAACCTTCATTTTATCCAAATGTAAAAGATCTAGTAAAATAATAACAATAAGAAAAATTGAAAATGAAATGTAATTAATAAACCTAAGCCCAAAATGACAACTCAAAACCCAATTAACATGTTAAGATTCAAATGCCCATGATTCAAATTAATTCAAAATCTAATTAACACCTAAATTTCAAAAATAATTATTAGTCCAAAAAGTCTCAAAATTTTTTTAGTACTATATTTTCATTCAAAGTTACAATTACAATTAATATATTACATTTCATGAACTTGTAACTTGATAAATTGGTAAATACAAATAATAAAATTACAAACTAAATAAATAACAAATAAACTAACTTAACTCACACTTAATGAGACTCGAATTTGAAATTTCAAAATCTCAAAACCTCTTCCTTATCACTAAGTCAAGACTTCATTAACTAAAAGTCGAAAAATTTTTAATACAATTACATGAGAATCGATTTCATTTTAGACTTGAATTAATACAAATTTAAACGGTCTAAACTCACAAAACTTGGACAAAATAAAATACTTATAATTTTCACATCATCGTTATCATAATTAAACTTTACTTATATTTCTCTCATCTAAGTGAAAGTTTTTTCTCTGAATGGCGAATTAAAGTCCCTATTTTTTTTCCTTTGGCCAAAACCATTAAAGGCTTTATTGTTTGCAAATTAAAAAAATGAAAACTAAACTAGAAAATGAATTTGAAGTTGAACCGTTTCTACGTGGTAGTCTGACACTAATTGTGTCATTCCTTCTGTACGCCCAAACTTGCGTTGCAAAATCCATTTCTCCGGACCATGCTGCTCTCGCACAAGATATCATAACCGGAGCCGTTTATATGAGTCGCTTGGCTCGTACACTCACCCCAGTCAACTCGTCTGAGTCACTCCGCTCTCTTTTACTCCAGGCCTCTTTCCATAAATTCCCTCGCCGTTTTCCCCAAACAATCTCCCCTCTTCCCTATATCAAACAATTCACGCCTCTCAAATCCCTAGAATTTGCCAGTTTTTCCACCCCTGCCAATAGCCCTATTTACAAACCAAAACTGCTGACAATGGAGCCGAAACCGACGGAATCGGATCCCCCGAGCGGCGAGGATTTTGTCCACATCGAAAACCCTAACCCTAATGTCGTGGACGCATTAAGCGATAGCATCGTGAAAGTTGAACAAGAAGACGAAGAAGAAATGCAAAACGAGGATTACGATAACAAGAATGACGACAACGTTTCGAGGAATGAAAGATCTGATAATTCGGAGAGAAGGAAGGTGGAGCTCCCCGAGGAGCTTTCGAGAAGCGTGATGGTTCTCACGTGCGAGTCTTCCGCCGAGGGGGGCAATTGCGATGTTTACTTGGTTGGGACTGCGCATGTCTCTCAGGCACGTGCTGGTTCTAGTTTCTGTTTGGTTAACGAGAAAATGTTGGAAATTGATTAAATTAAAATTTAGATTTTTTTTTTCATTTTTTAGTTTTGCTGCTTAAAAAAAATTATTATCATTAAACTATCTGAAGATTATTTGTGATTTCTAACATAGGCAATGAGTCTTGCAGAATGAGATTGATATTTACTTCCTGTGATTTCACAGGAATCGTGCAGAGAAGTTGAAGCTGTAATCAAATATTTGAAACCACAGGTGCTTCTCTTTTGAAACTAATTAACAATTGATTCATGGATGGATCGTTGGCAGGTTAGCTGCCTGCTTTTATATTGGGGACTTGTAATACACCTCAGCAATTCACTTGAACTTTGAAGCTCATATGCACTTTTTAAAGTTGTTTTCCTACAGGTTGTTTTCTTGGAGTTATGCTCAAGTCGAGTTGCGGTGCTTACTCCCCAAAATTTGAAGGTTTGCTTTTAGATTTTGTTCTTTCTTTAGTAAGTTCTACACTTTGAGGAAAAAATCTGAATGATGCTTCAGGGCATTGAAAATTGAAGAGATAGATTTTGCTACCCCGTTTTCTAGGTTGCTGCGATCTTTTGATCTTCCTGTGTATTCTCTAATCATCTTTCCATGACATGGTTTTGACAATTAGGCTTTTGTTTTTATTGTTTAACTTTTTGGTTGGTGTTGCATCATTTATAGGCTTTAATGTTCGGCTACTAAATTTTCATCTTTTAACTTAAATCTACCAGATACCAACCATGGGAGAAATGGTAGATATGTGGAAGAAAAATCATAACATGTTTGGTATCCTTTACAGCTGGTTTCTTGCCAAGGTACTCCTCTCTTAATTGTACCTTTTATCCCAAGTTCGCCATTGGCATTGTTGTTTTCCGTCATCAAGTAAGCAAATTTATGTGTCCTAAATGATTCCTCTATATTGATAGGTTGCTAGTAGGCTTGAGGTTTTCCCTGGGTCTGAATTTCGTGTGGCATTTGAAGAAGCAATGAAGTATGGTGGCAAGGTGATTCTTGGTGATCGTCCTGTACAGGTACTATTTTTCACGGGTTGCTTAGTGTGATTACCTCCTAAAAAAAATTATTGTTCGTAGCATAGTTATCAAAATCATATAATACGTGATATGTATCGTACGATACGATTCGATTCACAATAAAATTGATATGTATCAATACAAAGAATTGAGTTTACGATTCGATTTACAATAAAATTTATATGTATCAATACAAAGAATTGAGTTTATCATGAATCGGTAGCGTATTTATTAATACACAAACGAATTCATACGTATCATACGATACACCGATACACTTTATAGTGAAATTGAGCTAGTCTTAATCAAAATCTGATCTGACCCAATTAACTAAAAATACAATTTTAATAGTTTTTTTAACTTAAAAAAATTAAAAACATATTCTTTATATAATTTACTATTGAAAAATTGAAAAAAAAATTAACTTTTAGTCAATAAATTAAAAATAAAAAAATATTATTTAAAATTATATACTATTAATGAGTATGTTAAGAATTTGCAGACAATCATATTTATTATTATTATTATTATTATCATCATCATCATATACTCAATTTTATTAATATATATAATATTTTTATTTTTTAATTTAAAAAAACTTAAAAACATATTCTCTATATAATTTAATGTTGAAAAAATTGAATTAAAATTAAACTTTTAGTTAGTAAATTAAAAATATAAAAATATTATTTAAAAATATATAGTATTAATGAGCATGTTAAGAGTTTACAAACAATCATATTTTTTATTTTTATCATATATTCACTTAATCCTATTAATATGTATAATATTTTTATTTTTTTATTTATCTTATATGTGTATGTATTATTTATAATTAATTTTAAAATTATTTGCCTTATTTTACGATACTCGATACTTGATTCTTAAAAATGAAATTTCGATTCATAATACGTACCTCAATTTAATAATTATGGTCCACAATAGTTGGAATAACACAAATTTGCATACAACAATCTAGTATAACCCTTGCAGCAGTGTTTAAATATTATTTTTTATGGGAAAATGGTCATGTTTTTTATATTATGTTTCTCAATGAAATAATGGAAGTTGTACCAGTAGCTTCTCAACCTGATTATTTTTATGAAACCCTGAAACACCTACCGTTGCTTGAATCATAATGTGCATAACCCTTGCAGCAGTGCTGAATACGGTGCCTTGCTGCATCACTCTATGTGGCATTAATACTTTTTTCTCAACATCTCAGGCTATGTATATGTTCATTCATTTTTTTTTATTTTTAATCTTGACCTGCAAGTATTCTCAAAGATTTGATTGGATTAAACAGATTACATTGCGCAGAACCTGGGTGAAAATGCCACTCTGGCATAAGACAAAATTACTGTATTCCTTACTTTTTCAAGCTGTCTTCTTGCCAAGCCCTGAAGATCTTAATAAAATGGTGAACATTCTTATCATCTTATTTGATCATCAGTCAATTTGCCCTCTTTACATTTTCTTCATTATGATTCTAAAGTGTATTGTATATTCAGCTGAAGGACATGGATGATGTTGACATGCTGACTCTTGTGATTCAAGAAATGAGCAAGGAATTCCCAACTCTGATGGAAACTCTTGTACACGAGCGGGACCAGTTAGTATTCTTATCCTCCCTTAATACTTATTAGATTATTAGCATTAGTATTTTGGACACTCTCTCAATGCAAAACTAAATTTAATGGTTTCCTCTCTATATGCTTGATATTTGTTGCACAACTTATCATGTATTAAGCCTTCTCATCGTTGTTTGATGCACAGATTTTATACTTATATTAATTTCTGTGGATAATCCTCTAAACCTGCATAAACATCCAGGTACATGTCGTCCACATTACTAAGAAGTGCAAGCGAGCATAGTTCAGTTGTTGCAGTGGTCGGTAAGGGTCACTTGCAAGGAATTAGGAAATACTGGAAGCAGCCTGTTCGGATAAGTGATCTCATGGCAATTCCTTCAAAGAAACCGACAGTTTCAACTGGCAAAATTCTCGCATCTCTGGGCATCGCCGCCGCTGGGGTGGCTATCATTTCGGGCATCTATCTTGCAAGCAAGAAATAGTGCACTACTTGTTTGCATTTTTTATTGAGCAAAACTCGGAAGACGGCAATCTTTGAAGATTTTGGTGAAAAGCCCTTCGTGAGCTTCTTATTGAATCTTGATGTAACTAATAACCATTTTCTTCACATTTAAAATTGGGCCTAACTTCTGACAAAAACAAATACCATACTCGTTCGTCTTGCTAGAATTTTTCTGTAATTGAATAAATTATGTGTTAAAAGTAAGGATTACACCAAAAAATTTTAATACATTATCAATGAAGTTTTTTTTTATTTTACAGACAAGATTAAGATTGTTACATATTTTATTTTATTTATTTATTATTTTTTTAATATTTTTTAAAAAATATGCATCAATTTAATTTAGCTTGTAAAGTAAAAAAAATTTTACTACTAGTGTATTAAATTTTAAATTTTAATCCTAAAAGTAATTTTTTTCATTTTATATTCCCGTTTATACACATAAATTTCTTTTTGAGTTTATCATTTTAGTATTACTACTCTTTTTTTGAGAATTTATGTCAATTCTTAATTGGATTTATATATAATGCACTGACAGTGTATAATTTTTATACACTGTCAATACATAAGAGGTTGACACCTCATCAATAGGCCCTTATATGCAAATATAAATAAAATTTTTTAATTTGCCAATAAGGGTCTATTGATGAGGTGTCAACTTCTGATGCATTGACAGTGTAGTGCATCATATACAAACTCTAATTAATTATGTATTAAAATATTTGTAGATTGGTTTTAAAATTAAAAATTTAAAACTACTTTAAAGCTGTTTTATAACTCCGTTTTTAACTTTACGTGACGTAATAAGAAATTTTATTCACAACAACATTTTAGCTCTTCACAACTCAAATCTAAAATTTTGTAACATAAAAAAAAACTTCAAATTTAAAATTTGTTTATTTAAATACAAAATTCTTTTAAGAGAAATTATCTAATTATCCTTAATTATAATTTTTGTTCTTGTTACAAAAAGGGGTTTTCGGATATAATCTCTGGAAGCCCCTCGGTTTTCCATAGATTTTTGTTTGGTTTTAGAAAATATTCTTTTTATTTTTTTAAATAATTTTCATTTTCTATATTCTGATTTTGGAAAATACATTTTGTACATGAAAATAAAAAAATGTTTTTAAAAATGATAATTATGAAAATGTGTTTGGTATTTTCATTTTTTTCATTAACATGGTTGTCACATATTATTTCTAGTATAACAAGGCGTAATTGTACTTATATACTAATTTACAAGGACTTACCCAAGGATTGTGGCTGAGTTGGCAACACAAGTTGAGTTTGTAGAAAGAGCTCTCGGGTTCGACTCCCACTAAACACATTTTTAGGGAGAGGTGAAGAACTTTAACTGTGACTAAACCCCGAGCAGAATTAGTCTCAGACCGTTAAAACTAAGAATGTCAACGGGGCGGGTACTTGCCAATTTTGAGGTACCTGACCCCGTTTAATATTAATAAAACCCGATTAATTTTTAGATGTACTACCCGAACCCTACCCTATTAATTTTCATATTATCCGTTTATTACCCGAACCCATTTAAATACCTGTTTACACTTCCAAACTTTTTGACAACCCGATTATTAACCCGAACCCAAATCCAAACCCGAACCCAAAACATTTCTAAATTAATTCATTTTTTTGTTAATTAAAAGCATAAAATTAAAAAAAAAAACATCCATTACAACAATTCAACAAACCATAATAGTTCAACAAACAATTTAAACACATAGAAATATGTTTATGCAACTACAAACAAACATAATTGAATAAAAACACAAACAAATTTGAAATCATTCAAGTCATGACATCTTCATTCTTCATCATCATTAAACATGCAACTTGAATCCATAGTTGTAGATGGTCCTACACATAAAATAAATAAATAAATATTATTAATCTTGAGGTAAAATGTAATAATAAATTCCTTTTGAAAAAAAAACAAATGAATAAAAAGAATTATAATAAGTGAATTGTTTACCTCCTATGTCACTCCTTAACCAATTTTGAGAACACATCAAGGCCTCCAAAGTGTCCAAATTAAGCTTACTTCGATGACTACTCACAACTCTCCCACTAGTGCTAAAAGCAGACTCGGATGCAACTGTAAAAACAAGAATAGCAAGAAAGTCTCTAGAAATCTTTTGCAAAGTGAGATACTTTATCCCATTTGTCTTCCACCAGTTAAGAATATCAAAGAATTGGGTCAATGGCAAAACTGGCTCATCTAGATAGTGATCCAATTCTGACTAAACATTCACACTAGTAGAAGATGAACTAAGAAATGCAAACAACTTGCTGAAATCCTCTTGTTGAGAAGTAGGGACACTTGATGCTTGAATAGATGGTGTTAATGTTGAAGTGCAAGAAGCATGTGACTTTGGTTTGAAGGATCTATTTTGGCATCCATGAAGTAAATCATAACAAGTTCTCTTAACATTTTCGATCTCAAAGGGTGCATCATCATCAAAAATGTCAGGAAAATAAAACTCAACCACCTTCATCTTATACCTAGGAGCCAATACAACTGCTACAGCTAGCACAACATGAATAACACTCCAATGTTTTTCAAACTTGCCAAACATTTTCTTGGCCATTGCACTAACAACATTATCATCAGAACACATCCACTTCATTAGTGCATTTCTAAGTTGACAAATTTGAACAAAATAACAATTTGCAGTAGGATACTTTGTCCCCGAAAGCAACTTAGTGGCATTATAAAATATTTCCAACTTTTCAGCAATAATTTCTGCCATCTCCCAGTCTTTCTCACTAGGCACTTTAGTGTAAAGTTTATCCCTAAGAGTCAACCTAGGAAAAATATCTTTGTCTGCTATGGTAGTTCGAAGCATCAAATAAGTTGAGTTCCATCTAGTTCTACAATCAAGGCTTAACTTTTTAGTACATAAAACTTTTGCTTAACGTGCCACATCTTCAAATTTTTCCACTCTAGAAGGACTAGCAAACCAAAATGCCACACTATCATGAATATTGTCAATTACATCTTCTATCATGGATAACCCATCTTTCACAACAATATTCAAAATATGTGCACAGCATCTCATGTGTAGGATTTTCCCATCAAGTAAAAGTTCAGAATATAACTTATCTGCTATGATAGAAACCATACTATCATTAGAACTGCAATTATCCACGGTGATAGTAGAAAGTTTGGTCTCTATATTCCATTGAGTCAAATCAGCCATCAATTCTTCAACGAGAACTTCCTTAGTGTGAGGTGCTGGTACGTAAATGAACCTACATGTTTAAAAATAACATTAGTTAATTTACTAACAATTTATTCATAAACATTAATGAATTGCGTACCACATGTTAAAGAGTTCAAAAGAGTTATTTACCTTAAAATACGACTTTGCAACACCCAAGCATCATTAATAAAATGAGCAGTTACGGACATGTAACCTTTCTTTTGATTTGAAGTCCACATATCCGTTGTAATTGCTATTCGACTTTTCAGCTTCTCAAACACACCCATTCGCTTTGTCTTCTCTGATTGATGAATTTTGAGAATGTCTTCATTAATCATATTACAAGAAACCATCTTGAAAAGAGGTTGGAGGCTAGCAATAAAGCTTCTAAATCCAACATGATCCACAACAGAAATAAGATACTCATGCAAGATTATAGCTCGAGCCAACTCATTTCTTGAAACTTCTTGATCAAATGTAAAGCTCCCAAACCGAACTTTCCCATTATTTTTCTGCTCCACACTAATCAACTTTTGCTTTTTAAAGCATGATTCGATGGTTGAATTTCTTTTACTTGAACAAGTATTCATGTGGTTTAACAAAGCTTTTGTCCCATTCTTGCTACTAGCCTTAAGACTAATTTTGCATTAATTGCATATTGCCTTATCTTCTCCACTTATATTTTTCTTTTCGAAGTGCTCCCAAACCTCTAAAGTTAATTTACGAGGCCGTTTGGCTAATGGAGGTTTAGTTGAAGTAGATGTTGGAGTTAAACTAAGAGGGGTGTTAAAGGGCATACTAGCATCATTGTTTTCTGAGCTTGAACCCATAATTGATGGACTGGTTGCAACCTTATCATTCTCATCAACAATCTCATTATTTCCACTTGTTGCCATTTTTTTAAAGACCTGTAAACAATTAAAAAAAAGGTTATTGGCATAGTTGGTCAAACAAAAGCAACTGCTAGCACAAAGAAGACAAACTGTTTATAGAATGCACGTGTTTGATTGGTTTGAACTCTGAAATGGGATTTAGATCGGTAAGTATATCCATTTAATTTTAACAATAAAAACTCACAAACTAAGGATTTATTTAGATAAATTGATATTATTGAAATTAAAAACACTAACAACAAACTTAATTATAATAATGACATTGAATAATATAACAATATGGTTAAAACTAACAGTGGAATATATTGTCAAGAAAAGAAAAAAAGATAAATGAATGATTTCTTTTTTTCAAATAAAATGACATATTTGAATTTTGATATGAGAATATGTTGAAATTGTTATCCACTGGTCTGTTGGAAATTTATATACCATTTTAAATAATTTCAACCATTAAACTAAGTGGTTTTTAGAGAAAATTTTCTTTGATTTGAATGATCTTAAAAAGAAATAGCTTCTACTACAAAATATTTGGTTGATACGGACTTCAACAATTTTTTTTGGTTACAGACTTCAACTTTAAAATTCTAAATTTCATAATGAATTTTTAAGATAGTTCTGGAAAGTTTACTTAAGAAATATTTTCAACACATTCATAGTTGATTTAACAATAAATATATTCAACACATTGACAATCCATTTAGCAGTAGATATCTTCAATACAATTAGTTAATTTATCAACTAAGTATTGATAAATTCCAAAACAAACACAGTTCATTATCAGAAGTATTTTCAACACATTGACTAAAAATTTCAGATTTGGCATATTTACTTATTCAACAAATGATGGTGTTGCTGGATTCAAAAAAGAGCCACTGTCGGAGAGAGAGAAAGCTACTGCCATCGTCGCTAGATCTGGAGGATACCACTACCGGAGAGAGGAAGGGCTACAACCACCAATGCCTCTGCTAGAGAGAGGAAGGCTTGCTGCTGTTGCTATCGCCGCCGCTGCTGGAGAGAGGAAAGGATAATGCCACGCCACTGGAGAGAGGAAGACAGCTACCGCACCTAGGACTGAGTTCGCCGTCGGTGGATCTAAGCTCACCTCTGCCGAATCCGTGCTCGCCAGTGCTAGATCTGAGCTCACAGCTGTGGGATCTGGTGGGTTACGTGAATGTGGGTGTCGGGTCTGAGACTGAGAGGAGCTTGGAGGAGAGCCAAGAGCATAAAAAACGTGCAGCCAAATCAGAGAAGAGTAGCTGTCTGCAAGTTTTTTGTCTTTTTTTTTCTTTTTTTTAACTTTTAATTATTTATTTTATGAAAAATAAATTATTATAGTCTATAGAATAGTAATAGTATTAGTTATTTAGTTTATAGTATACACACAAATATTTTTTTATATTATGAGTTTTTTTAATAAATTATTTTCATATCTTTTTTAATTAGAGTTTAGCTAACTTATTATGAGTGTGCAACAATAATAGATTAACTTATCATAAAATTTTTATAAATTTAATATTAATATCTTATATTTATAAAAATAATTAACTAACTTAATTTCACATGTTGCACTAATTTTTTTCTAAAATAATCTTAACTCTTAAGGATAATTAATAAATTTATAATAACAACATAAATCATTTGATTTAAAGTAGCAGGCTATTCAACTTTTAGCTTAACATAAAATGTTTCCAATTTTAATCTATTATCATATATTAGAATATAATATTGTATATCTAATTTCAACCATTTGATTTCTTAGGATATATTCATGTAATCTAGATTAATTTGATCAATTATCATAATATTAAAAAAATGAATGGATTTAGTCACAGATCATAAATTGATAATTACAATTTCAATTGCAATTGCAATTTGTATCATACACATATATTAATTAACCACTATATGTATCATACATATATACAATTTAAATATAATTTGTATCATATATGTAGACACCTTATTTTGTCCGGAGTCTTAATTTATAAAAATAATTAATTGGATTGGGTGATATTGTATTTTAATTTAACAATTTAGAATTAGGCTAGAATTAAATTAGAATTTTTAGATTTAAAATTAACATAAATTAGTAAATTAAAATAGGATTTAGGAATGATAATAAAAAAAAAAAAGAAGAAAGATAAGAAAAGAAAATAAAATTAACTTTAGGATAGGATAATTAGATGTTTTAGGATAATTATTTAGATTAATATTAAATTTGATAGAATTAGATTAGGATTAACATAAGAATTAAATAGATAAAATATTAAAAATAAGAGATAATTAATAGAATAATTTTAGTTGTATTAAGACTCTAACAAGTTTATGACTATAAAAAGGAGTTAAACCTCATAACTTGGAGAGAGATTTAAGAGAAAAAAATTCATACACAAGGCAGCAAACATCAGAAAAAATAAAACCACACAGTGAGGACACCCACGACAATAATCCCCACATCAAGCACTGACGAGACTGACGATAGAGTCCGAAGTTCTTAGCATTTTCTGACCAGGCACTCACGATAGTTGAAGAGCAGTAATCACGAACAGAACCTGACCGACAATAGCATCCATAGAGACCAAACCAGTGCCAACCGGCGATTGTAGCACAGAACCAGCAAAAGAGGTTTACAGCCTGCGTTAAAGACCCACGTGAAACTTTAAAGCTTGGAATTCGGGTTCATTTGTTGGTGAAATGGGTGCCACATGAAGTAACTTTGAAGCAAATATTTTTTTGACACTTGGCGTTGGCAAAATAGGTATGTTTCTCATCATGTTATATTTTTATGTGTCATATGTTTTGTTTGTTAGCTAGTATTTGCATATTAATTTTTTTAAAATATAATAACAAGAGTAATATACAATAAAAAAATAATCAAACATAATAACATAGTAAATGAGTAATACAATAATACTAATTAAGATAATAATAAAATAGTAGGATAAAAAAATGGAAATAAATTTTAAACAAACAAATTGCAAAACCAATAAATATTACAGTAAATAATTCCGATGATGGAATTCTTGAGGCGATTACGAACAAGTAACACTCAAGGAATTCTTAGGTGAGAGAACCCTTCTAAGTTGATCTAGAATGATGGAAGATTTAGAAGGTATTTTCAAAATAAATAAATAATAAATAATGCATAAAGATAATAACACAACAATAATAAAATTTATTTTCTAATAAAATAATATAAAGTAATAATAATAATAATAAATATAAATAAATAATAAAATAAAAATTCCGATGATAGAATCCTTGAGGCGATTGCGAATGAGTAACACTCGACGAATTCTTAGGTGAGAGAATTCTTCTAAGTTTATCCAGAATGATGGAAAATTTGGGAGATATTTTCAATATACAATATTTAAATTTTAATAAAAATAAAAAAATAATGAATAAGAAATAATTATAAAAAAAAATCAAAGAACAAAAGAAAATAAAATAAACTAGGAAATAATAAAATATAAATTATATAATAATAATTCCGATAATGGAATCTTCAAGGCGATTGCGAATGAGTAACACTTGAGGAATTCCTAGGTGAGAAGATTTTTCTAAGTTTATCCAGAACGATGGAAAATTTATGAGATATTCTTAAAATTAAATACTAAAATCCTAAAAATATCAAAATATATATAAATAATATTTAAAATAAATAAAGAGATAAAAGTAATGAAATAATTAAATAAAGAAATAAATTAAGAAATAATAAAATTCTAAGATACTTTCGACGACGGAGCCTCTTCAAAGGAGTCGAATGGTACCTCTTGAATACTCTTGAGGTGAGAAGAGTCTTTTTAGAGTTCATTCAGAATGATGAAGGATTCTTAAAAGATTTTTCAATATTTAAACAATAATATGAATATTAAAAGACCACATAATTAGACTAAGTTAAAATAACACAAGATTAAAATGGTACCAATATTGGGCGTTGTAGGGGTGCTATAACCTTCCCTACATGTAAATGAACTCCCGAACCCAAAACTAAAATGTAGACCAGTACTTAGAGTCATTTAGGTGGCCAATCACACCTAGATTAAAAAAGATTGGTGGCGACTCCATTTCTTTAATGTCTAGCATCCTAGCCCTAGGAAACGTTATGACAGCATGGCGACTCCATTGGGGACAATTAAGAGAGGCGAGCCATAATTTAATCTAGTGTTATATTTAGTCTAAATTTGATGGTCTAAATTTGGAAAGTTCTGATGTTGTTTGATGCTCTTTTGTTGATATCTTAAGTGCTTTAAGGAAATTAATAAGATGAAGTTTCTTCTCACACACCACACTTTGCATTTGCATGCATAAAGCTCTCGACCCGAGCTCAGTCCTTTCTAGGAGGGAGTAGAGTACCTACCGCTCTCGTGAGGTGATAACCTCCGCGTGGGCTAGCAAAATACTCCCACTCAAGTTGAACCTTTTCCGTTTGTAGCCTGTCATGGGTGAGGATTAGGGTGCCTTACTAGTCCATAGTGGATAATAGTAAGGAACAATTTGGGAACCTTTAGAATCTATCATATCTTAACCCAACATATAAAGGAACTTAGGAGACCAACCTCTAGGGTAGAGCCATGTCTAACCTATGTTGTAGAAAACCTGAAAATATGGACACATGAAGGAATTTGTCAGCATCTTTGCATTTCATACTAATCCATTCATTAATTCATATATTTATATAAGATGCATTTTAACCTTGTGCATTGCATTCATACATCTATATATACATTTTTAACTAATCTCATGCCAACTTTTTCCATCTGATCTTTCCATGCATAATAAGCTTTATCAATGCCAAAGATCAAGGGGTCAAGATTGCTACTCTTCAAAAGTAAAGAAAATCATTTCAAGAAATCAAGAAGAATTTGATAGAGTCCTAGTTGTTTTCAAAGTTTAGGAAAAGGTTAAGTAGCAAGGGTTTACAAGAAAAATTTGAATGAGGGGCAGTTTTCGACCTTCAATTTTGTGCATAATTTTGAAAACACTCTTGAAGATAAATTATTGGTTGAGAATAATTGATTTTTGAGAATTATGCTATGTTGTTCAGGTTGATTTAATTTGAGAATTCTTTCCATATTTTGAGTTAAAGATTGATTGACAACAAAAGTCTTACATAGTATCTTTTTGTGATTAAAAATAATTTTTGTATTAACAATCTCAATAGAAATGGTGATTGCTGTCAAGAATACAAATCTCGAGCCTTTTCATTAATTATTACATGACCCATTTTTGTTAAGACCACTCAAAAAACTAGAACTTTGAAGAAAAATAAGTGTGGACTTCTTGAACCTAATTTTTCTTTCACCAGGGTGGGATTTAAAAGTCATTTTTATTTGGGCTTTGATCAATGAAATGATTTTCTGAAAGTTTTATGAAATCAATTCATAAAGTACTCTTTTAAAGATCTTGATTTTGGTAATTTAACACATGTCAACGCTATGCTAAAGACCAAACACACTACCAGTTGAATTTTTCAAAGAACTTAAATCCTTCAACCCATTTCTTCTAAAGCCATCATTTGCCCACATCTTGGGGCAAAATGATTGAAAGAGACGAGTTATAATAATTCGAACAATCGTTCGTAAACTAGTCTTCATTTGATTCATATCCTGTCCACCTTTCTTTGGCTGAAACTTAAAATGAAGATTCCTACATATTGGGCCTATGCATCTTGAGCTTGAGTTGTAAAAAAAAAAGGGAAAAAAGAAAAAATAAAAGAAAAAAGAAAGAAAGAAAAGAAAATTGAAAAAAATGATCATGCATGTGAGAAATTCAAATGATTTCGAATGCTAAAAGAAAATTTTCATCCTGAGAATTGTTTTTTGATGCAAGTGTCTCGTTTGATATGATGAATGACCATTTTTCATCTACCTTTCTCAAAAAAAAAAAAAAAAGAAAAGAAAAATTCCATTTGCTACCCCATTTGAGCCTATAAATTTCGTTCTAAATCAACCCTAACTAAGGATCACCCTCCACACTGGAGGGCAAAGTTCAAAGAAGACCCATTTGTTAAGGAAGGAAAGCTCGGTCATAAAAATCTCAGGGGCAAAATAAAGAAGAAAGAAACCCTTTTGAGTTAGAATTCTTGTTGAAAAAATGGAGAAAAGGAAATGAAAAAGAAGATGAAGAAGAAAAAAGAAAAAAAAAAGAGAAAGAAAGAAATGAAAAAAAAAGATTGATGAAGAATGGGACAAGATTCTTAAATGCTTCACATGATGAAAAATGATCTTTGGTCTGATGAACCCTGAAACACTTATTTTGGGCCTGGTTATCCGTTCTTTCTTAACCCTAAACCCTGGCCTACATTACATGCTTTAAAAGCCCATTTTGATCAAATTATAGATGCTTGTATTGGAAAATCTTTTCTCTGGAAAACATTAATCATTTTGGTTTTGAATGAAATTTGAATTCTCAAATGCATGGTAGAATGATCAATAAAAAAAAGAAAAAAAAGAAAAAGAAGAATTAAGCTCTAAGGTGAAAACCCCAAAAAGGGCAGTTTAGAACAATAATGGGATCTTTTTCAAAGCAACTCAAGGCATTTATGCATATGATTGACCAAGGCGACTAATGGAATGACAACTTCAAATAAAACCTTTTGAGAAACCAAAAAAAAAAAAATTCATCACCTTGAAGATTTATTCCAAAGTTTGAACCTTTTCCTTCCTTACCCAAATTTTGAGCCTATTATGGCTAGTCTTGACATTTGTTAATTGCCATATATCAAGAAAATTGAGAGAGTGCTTAAATAAGTTGTGTTCTAAAAAGAAATCATTTCAAAAAGACAATTTTCAAGAAAATTCCTTTCATTTGTGAGCCTAGATGAAGCAACGTTGATTTTCCTACCAAATTTGTTTTGATAACCAAGCTTTCTTTGGTATGTCAAATCATCTTGAAAAAGAAACCAACTGTGATTCACTTGTTCATTCAAGATAGCAATTACCAATTTTTAAGAGATGTAATCAAATGTTTTATTCTAAACATGAAAGAAAATGGTGTGGGGCAACCTTCTGTTATCATGAAACTTTTTGAAAATTGAAAGCAATGAAATGACTTTGGGGTAAGTTTATGTTCTTGTGAAACCTTTCGCGAATTAATGTGATGAAAAATTGTTGGGGCAAGTTTTTGTAGTTCTTGAAGATATGAGTCTTTTTAAAATTTAAAATGATGAAAAGTTCTTAAGGAAAGCCTTTGTAGTTATGAATTTTTTGGGAAGTACTTGAGGGGCAAATTTTTTGTATTCATGAGAAATTGAGTTTTTTTGAAAATGATGAATTGAATGATTTTCTAATAAATTTGAAGATAGTAATCTTGATGGGGCAAAGAAAAGATTGAATGAATGGTTTTATAATTAGAAAAAAGGAATTTGATAGAAAATATGATCTGATTGGACATTGTGTAATATTTGCATTCATGCATGACAATTATGACATTTCATTGCATGCATTTGGAAATGAGAGGTGAAATATAAACATTTGCATCACATGCATGGCATACATGGTATTCATTGCATATGTCCAAGTAAGAAAGAAATTCAAATTTTGAGGGAAATCATTTGTTGAGTAAATTTTGAAAGAATGATAAGGTACCTAGATGAAAAATTTTTTAGGGAAAGGATGAGATTTTGAAGAGATATGAGATTAGATTTTGAATGATTTCAAAATGAGATTTAAACGATGAGATTTTCTTGAAATTAAAGATAATGATAGGATCTTTAAAAGTGATTCAAGTGAGATTAAAACTTGAGAGTTGCAAAAAATAATTTTGTTGGCATAGTTGTGTGGTTTTAAGCCGAGTGAAATTAAAAGAGATTTTTAATCTAAAATAATTGGCACCATTCTGTGGTATTGAGATCAGTTAAATTGGCAAATAATTATGTGAGGGTTTTCCTTAGATTGGCACAATCTTTGGTTTCATCCGGATCATTTTGTTTACGACATTTGGTTTTGTCCAAGTCATCCCATTTTTGATTTTGTTTTCATCCAGGTCATATCATTCTCAACCTTTGGTTTTGTCCAGATCACTTTGTTTCTGACCTTTGGTTTTGTCCAAGTCATCCCATTTTTGATCTTTGGTTTCATCCAGATTGTTTTGATTTTGACCTTTGGTTTCACCTAGGTCACATTATTCCAACATTTGGTTTCATCCAACTTCATGATTTACAAAAGGTAAAATCTTTCCTAATCTTTTGAGGGAAGAGATTAGGAAATTTCACAGAAGGTAAAGTCTTTCATAGTCTTCAGAAGGAAGAGATTATGAAATTTCACAGAAGGTAAAGTTTTTCATAGTCTCCAGAAGGAAGAGATTATGAATTTTCACAGAAGGTAATAGTTTCAAGAAGGAAGAGATTAGGAAGTTTTCCAAAGTGGTATAACCTTTGGTGAGAGGACCACTATCAAGGTTATTTTTTTCAAGTTCCAATGCCTCTGGTGAGAGGAGCACAAGGTTATTTTTCGAAAGTTTCAATGCCTCTGGTGAGAGGAGCACAAGATTTTTTTTCAAAGTTTCAATGCCTCTGATGAGAGGAGCACAAAGTTATTTTTTTTCAAAGTCTCAATGCCTCTGGTGAGAGGAGCACAAGGTTATTCTTCAAAGTTCCAATGCCTCTAGTGAGAGGAGCACAAGTTTATGTTTTAAAGTTTCAATGCCTTTGGTGAGAGGAGCACAAGATTATTTTTCAAAGTCTTACAGCCTCTAGTGAGAGGAACTAAATGTTTCTTAAAAATTGTAAATATTTTGTAAAAAAGCAAAAAAACAAAAAAAATCTGGACAAAATAGTTGTCTAATTATCTTTGCACAATTCCTGATTTTCAGAAAATGTGCAAAGAGGGGCACTGTAGACACCTTATTTTGTCCGGAGTTTTAATTTATAAAAATAATTAATTAGATTAGGTGATATTGTATTTTAATTTAACAATTTAGAATTATGCTAGAATTAAATTAGAATTTTTAGATTTAGAATTAACATAAATTAGTAAATTAAAATAGGATTTAGGAATGATAATAAAAAAAAGATAAGAAAAGAAAATAAAATTAACTTTAGGATAGGATAAATAGATGTTTTAGGATAATTATTTAGATTAATATTAAATTTGATAGAATTAGATTAGGATTAACATAAGAATTAAATAGATAAAATATTAAAAATAAGAGATAATTAATAGAATAATTTTAGTTGTATTAAGACTCTAACAAGTTTATGACTATAAAAAGGAGTTAAACCTCATAACTTGGAGAGAGATTTAAGAGAAAAAAATTCATACACAAGACAGCAAACATCAGAAAAAATAAAACCACACAGTGAGGACACCCACGACAATAATCCCCACATCAAGCACTGGCGAGACTGACGGTAGAGTCCGAAGTTCTTGGCATTTTCCGAGCAGGCACAAACGATAGTTGAAGAGCAGTAATCACGAACAGAACCTGACCGACGACAGCATCCATGGAGACCAAACCAGTGCCAACTGGAGATTGTAGCACAGAACCAGTAGAAGAGGTTTACAGCCTGCGTTAAAGACCCACGTGAAGCTTTAAAGCTTGGAATTCGGGTTCATTTGTTAGTGAAATGGGTGCCACATGAAGTAACTTTGAAGCAAATATTTTTTTGACACTTGGTGTTGGCAAAATAGGTATGTTTCTCATCATGTTATATTTTTATGTGTCATATGTTTTGTTTGTTAGCTAGTATTTGCATATTAATTTTTTTAAAATATAATAACAAGAATAATATACAATAAAAAAATAATCAAACATAATAACATAGTAAATGAGTAATACAATAATACTAATTAAGATAATAATAAAATAGTAGGATAAAAAAATGGAAATAAATTTTAAACAAACAAATTGCAAAACCAATAAATATTACAATAAATAATTCCGATGATGGAATTCTTGAGGCGATTACGAATGAGTAATACTCAAGGAATTCTTAGGTGAGAGAAACCTTCTAAGTTTATCTAGAATGATGGAAGATTTAGAAGGTATTTTCAAAATAAATAAATAATAAATAATGCATAAAGATAATAACACAACAATAATAAAATTTATTTTCTAATAAAATAATATAAAGTAATAATAATAATAATAAATATAAATAAATAATAAAATAAAAATTTCGATGATAGAATCCTTGAGGCTATTGCGAATGAGTAACACTCGAGGAATTCTTAGGTGAGAGAATTCTTCTAAGTTTATCCAGAATGATGGAAAATTTAGAAGATATTTTCAATATACAATATTTAAATTTTAATAAAAATAAAAAAATAATGAATAAGAAATAATTATAAAAAAAATCAAAGAACAAAAGAAAATAAAATAAACTAGGAAATAATAAAATATAAATTATATAATAATAATTCCGATAATGGAATCTTCAAGGCGATTGCGAATGAGTAACACTTGAGGAATTCCTAGGTGAGAAGATTTTTCTAAGGTTATCCAGAACGATGGAGAATTTATGAGATATTCTCAAAATTAAATACTAAAATCCTAAAAATATCAAAATATATATAAATAATATTTAAAATAAATAAAGAGATAAAAGTAATGAAATAATTAAATAAAGAAATAAATTAAGGAATAATAAAATTCTAAGATACTTCCGACGACGGAGCCTCTTCAAAGGAGTCGAATGGTACCTCTTGAATACTCTTGAGGTGAGAAGAGTCTTTTTAGAGTTCATTCAGAATGACGGAGGATTCTTAAAAGATTTTTCAATATTTAAACAATAATATGAAATATTAAAAGACCACATAATTAGACTAAGTTAAAATAACACAAGATTAAAATGGTACCAATATTGGGCGTTGTAGGGGTGCTATAACCTTCCCTACACGTAAATGAACTCCCGAACCCAAAACTAAAATGTAGACCAGTCCTTAGAGTCATTTAGGTGGCCAATCACACCTAGGTTAAAAAAGATTGGTGGCGACTCCATTTCTTTAATGTCTAGCATCCTAGCCCTAGGAAACGTTATGACAATATACATATACAATAGTTTAATATATGTCATGGTCAATGTGTAAAAATTACATTTTTATTAATTAACTAATATATGTCAGCGGTCAATGTATCCTATACATATACAATAGTATAATATATGTCAATGGTGAATTAGATTGCCATGTTATCTTTAGCATAATTAACAAATTTAATTCCACATTTAATTTATTATTATTATTATTATTATCATCATCATCATCATCTTTCATTAAATTTTTTAGTCAACAATATTTTATTAAAGTTGAAAATTACAATTTTAAGTATAATTTCTCATATATAAGTATACTACGATGTCATATATGCAAATGGTGAATGTATAAGAATTGCACTCTTCTCTTATACCTCTTATGAAAAAAAAAAACTTTAATCATTTTTAATCATTGAATTTGATCGAAATCGATCAAATTGATTTGGTTTGTTTAATTTCAATTATGATTGATTAAAACAAATAATTTATTCCATTGATTCAATTAATTTTTTATATTTATAATTAATAATTGAATCAACTAAAATAGTCAATTTTGTTTGAAAAATAAAAAAGAATATATTTTTTTAAATATGATCCTTTAGACTTGCACAGTTAGAAAAAATAAATTTTTTTTTCTTGTCTTCTAGCATTTTAAAATAATTAAATTACAATATAAAATGATTGTTCCCTCCAAAACATGATTGATCTATTGTTCTCTTGTGGAAAAATTGGATTTTCCAATTAAATCACTCACTTATTTTCATATTTTCAAAAGAATTTAATTAATTTGATTTTTCAATCAAATTACATTATTCGATCTAATTGTTGGCCTATTATTCACCTTTAATTTGAACATGTTTTAATTTTTAACAACAAATATTTGATGTTTGGTACTATTTTAAATGATTATATAAATTTTTACAAATTTAAAATTTAACTCTCAATACTACCAATATTTTCTAATTATTTTTAGTCAAATTATTGTTGCATGTGTACCAATTATTTGATGGGTCCATCAAGTTGGAAGATCAGTAGATCACTGATTAAATTAAGAATTAATTTAATTTCATAATTATTTTTATTATGCTTTTTTATTTTTTTAAGGCTTAACAAAATTTTATTGTATAAGTATTTTTTTAACATATTATGTCAAACACAACATGCGGCTCACGTGGTAAGTGCTGTGGCTTGAACCCTTGTCAAGGGTTCAAATCTTCACATTAACATATTTTGCTAAAAATCGCAAATCAGGTTCAGGTACCCTAACCCGATTATGCTAATCGGGTTCGAGTTTCAGGTATCCTAAGGGTATTACCCGAACTCTACTCGAACCTGTCACGGGTAGTAAATAAATTATCCTAACTCGATTAAAACCCGATTAACGGGTACCGGAACCCTATCTAAACGGAGCGGGTAGTCCCGAGTATCCGTTTAGAGTAAACCCGTTGACATCCCTAGTTAAAACGGATGAGGATACCTGTGGTCTACATAAAAGAAAATTATAAGGACTTGATTTCAATCAAAATTAATTCTTCCTTTTTGATACACATTTAAAAAAGGTTGAAAAACAACTTTATATAAATATATTTATATATATTTATATATATATATAAAAGACATAAAAGAACTCAAAACTCAAACAAATTAATAAAAAAATATAACTGAATTTTCAATGGCCAAATATCAAACATATTAAGGGCAAATATAAAAAAAAAATCAAATATTTGATTACAAGAAATTGATTATAAGTGAGGATTTATGCCAATTAATACAACAATTGATTAAAAGTGAAAATAACAATCATATACCAACGCAAATAAAAAAAATAAAGCGTGACAGAAATATTTCACATCAAGCCAATCAATAATCATAGCAACTACGAACAAGTAAAGAATGGTTTCAATAATAGCATTTTGAAGAAAAAACTTATAGGATTGTTTCAGCATTTACCAGAAGAAACTTAGTGTGTGTTTGGTTCATGAAAACAACTCTGTTTTTCATTTTCATTTTTATAGAAAATAGAAAATGAGTAAAAAAATGTGTTTGGTTGAAAAAAAAAAGAAAATATTTTTTTAGAAAATGAAAATGAAAATAAGCCAAATTTTGAAAACAAAAAAAATATGTTTTCATTGTTTTCAAAGAAAACAAGTTGGAAAAGGGGAAAACACGGAGCCCATGTATATTTTTTAAAAATTACTTTAAATCTCACAAAAGGCTTGAGTTCGATTCATGGTACAAGCAAAAACCTTTTTTTTATTTATTACGTTTTGGGTTTTCATTCTTTATTATGTTTCATCAGCCGTGTCTCTCATTCTTTTTTCTCTTTGACTCTTTCTTCTTCACTTGGACGCCAAAATTTATGTCAAAATCTTGCCATCCACCATTATCAATTAAGCCAGGTTAATTTCTTTCACTTTATTATAGTTGTTTTTCTTGTTTCTCTGTATCTATAGTGGTTTGCTTCAAAGTTATCTTACAACTCTTTTTTAACATTAGCAAGATCCTCTTTACTGGTCTCATGAAAACAAAACTCAATTTTATTAAAGAAAAACGAAAGGAGTAGCAGGTGGAACCGGAAGCCTAGTGGAACGAGAACCCTAAGGAAACTAGGTGAAGCCGAGACCAACAAATACAACCCATCAACTGATTGAGACAAATGAACAAAAACCTAGACAGCAAAGAGAGCAAAAAAAAAAGAGTAGAATCTATTAGATTCATCATCCAAACCCTTAAATCGCCCACTCCTGCAAAAGAAATCCCAACTGCCAAGACACAATCAAGTCAAGACCAACCAATCCAGACAACATGGAAGATAAAATTCAAAACAAAAATAGTTAAGAAAGAAAGAAATTACTACGAAAGTGCACTTTGTCTTTAATTGATTTAAGGCTGCCTTATGGCACCTAACGTGAAAGTCATTTTGCGTTTTTTCTCTTTGCACTTTAATTGCATTTTCTTGCTTACTTTTTTTACTTTTCTTTATTACTTTTTTGACTTTTCTTTCCATGACTTTGTTTATTTTTCCATGAACTGTGGATCAAATAAATAAATCATTTATAAGCTGTAAAGTGCTTATAAATTATTTTTGTTATTTATTTGATCATTTATACCCGTGTATATTCTTGTAAATTGATGCTTTTGACCCATATTTTTTTTGTTACCTATAAGCCGTAAAGTGCTATTTATTTATTATATACAAGCTATAGTTTTAATTTATTTTTAAGCAAATTTTTGTTAAAAAAATATGTTGCTCTCATATTTATTTATATTGCATTATTGTGAATGTCATTAATATGCATTGTTTCTATTGTACATGTAATTGTGTTTGCATTATATCTATTGTGTAAGTGTAGATTTGTAATAGCATGTAATAGGACTTATTATTGATATATAGCATTAATTATTTTATTAATGAATGACTTGTCCTCTAAATAGTAGATTAGATGGGAGGGAAAGGTAAAGATGTTGATGCGAAAGATTGGGCAAAAGAAAAAGAAACAATATTTATTCATCTCTTAATTAGAAAAGTAAGAGAAGGAAAATTGCAATCATCTACGTTTAAAAAAGAAGTGTGGTTAGAGATCAACAATGAGCTGCAGGGTATGATTGGAGAAGATTATGGTGTTGAAAGATTGAAGGGTAAGTTCAATCGATTACGTACCACTCATCGTTATTTTTCCGAATTAATTGGACATACTGGAGTTAAATAGGATGTGACGTCTTACACAGTGAATGCAACACAAACAATTTGGGAAGACTTTTTTAAGGGATAATTAATTTATATTTCTTTTTTACTTATTAATTATAATATATGTTTTTTAATATTATGCCTTTGTTATTTTGTCATACAGAAACATAAAGATTTCAAAAAATTCAAGAAACAAGGTTGTGCAGATTATGAATTGCTTAGTGAAATATTCAACACTACAACTGCAACTGGAAAACTTCAACAATTATCTATCGAAAATCCATTATATCCCACCGAAGAAAAGCGCTTGGAAGAAGAATTTTTATCAGGTTCTATGCACGTTGATTTTGGTGGTAATGGTTCAGAAGGTGAAGAGAATGGAAAAGATAAAAAGCGTAAGATGTGCATTCGATTCTTGGTGAGCATCGATCTAGCAAGGTGAATAAAATGGAGAAGTTGGATTTAGTTTTGGAGAAATGGGCAACTACACTAAGTGCAAAAGAAGAAGCTGCTAAAGCAAAATCTGAGAGATATAAATCATCTACTGCTAGTGGAAGTACAGCTTCTGATTTTAATTTTGACCCTTATTCTATAGGAAAATGCATGAGTCTTTTGGAAAAAATGGAAGGCGTTTCTTCATGCTCTTATAATAAAGCAATAGAGAAATTCACATCAGCAGAATGGAGGCAAATTTTTGTTGGAATGTCTGATGCAAGGTGAAAGGATTGGGTGGATAGCCTTATTTAATCCTAGTGTCTTAGTCTTATTTAATCCTAGTGTTCGTTATTTTGCTTGGTGAAATATTTGACTTATATTTTTATGTGATGTAATAATATTCTAACATTATATTGTGGAATACATGAAATTATTTATTATTATTGAGTGATTAATAAATTCTTTTTCAACTTTGTTATACTAACTAAAATTATTATAGCAGGTATAATGTGTTAACATAACATTGATATTTGTTATTTGTGCAGGTAATTATAATGAGTGTTAGCTCTAGTTTAGAAAGTTCGTCTGATTTAGATGATAAGATGGGTCAATTTATACTTATAAAATATGCCTATGAGTATTACAAGACCTACTTGCCTAAGATGCCATGTAGGACTTCTATATTGAGTGGAAAGGCATATGTTATGGAGATTTTAGACAGAAATCCAACGGTATGTTATGAAATGTTTCGCATGAGAAAACATGTTTTCTTAAATTTTTGTGATAGGTTGAAAGCGGAACATCTTTTACATGATGAAAAAATGGTTTCTGTGGAAGAAGTAGTTGCAATGTTTTTATATATAATTGGTCAAAATGAAAGACAAAGAGTTACAAGTGATCGATTTCAACATTCAACTGAAATTGTTTCTGCATGGTTTCAAAAAGTTTTGCTTGCTGTTTGTAAATTGGGAACTAAAATCATATGTCCAAGAGATCGAGGTGATGTTCAACCAGAAATTGCTAGAAATCCTAAATGGTTTCCATATTTCAAGGTAAGTTATATAATACTATCTTTTCATAAATATTTTTTCTTTTTTTCTTTTAATAGAGAATCACATAATTTATATATATATATATATATATTTGTTGTTAATTAAGGATTGTATTGGAGCTATTGATGGAACTGAAATAGCGGCTTGGGTTCATGCATCAAAGCAAGTTCCATTTCGAAATAGAAAGCAAAATATGTCGCAGAATGTAATGGTAGCTTGCTCTCACGACATGCTTTTTACATTTGTATGTGCTGGATGGGAGGGAACAGCTCATGACACAAGAGTTTTTGTTAATGCTGTACTAAATAATTCTGGTGCACAAAATTCTTTTCCAATGCCAAGTGCTGGTATGTTTTTAATTAATTTAATTTTTTTCTAATAACTACTTAATTTGTAAATATAGTTCATCTAGTTTTCATACTTCTTAATATTGATATTACAGGTAAATATTACGTTATGGATACTGGATACCCAAACATACCTGGATTTTTAGCACCCTTTCGTGAACAAAGATACCATGCATGAGACTTTATAAGTAGGCACCAACCTAGAGGGAAGGAGGAATTATTTAATATGAGGCATTCTTCTATTCGTAATGTGATTGAACGAAGCATCGGAGTGCTTAAAAAAAGATTTGCCATATTAAGGGATATGCCTAACTATCCTCTTAGAAAACAACGTTATATACCAAAAACATGTTGTACCGTGCATAATTTCATTGGGTTGGAAGCTGAAAAAGATGAATTATTTGAAGAGGGTGAAAGAGAATACGTGCAGGAATTTGATGACACAGAAGCAACTTCTGCCAGTTCGAGCAACGAGCAAATTACATTTGATATGTCACAAACAGCTGAAATGGCTTAAGTTAGAAAAGAGATTGCAAGTCTTTATGGAATAATTATAGACAAAATTGAGATTTCAAAAACCCATAACTATTGGTTTGGAGGTGTTGTTAGTTGTTTGGTACTAAAATACATTTTAATAATTTGAATTATTGTGTTTATTTCATTTATAATTTATTTTTATTCCTTAGTTACATTTTACTTTGTTTTCAAAAGTTGTAATTTAATTTTATTTTTTAGTTATTGTTTTTCATATTTATTGTTTTGAAAATGTAGATGCCAAACGCATTTTCTATATTTTCATTTTAAAAAACACGTTTTCATTTTCGTGTATCAAACAAGTTTTCCAAAATTCAAAAAACGGAAAATGAAAACTTGTTTTCAGAAAATGAAAATAGAAAATATTTTTATGAACCAAACGAAACCTTATAATCTATTGTGAATCGAATTTGGATTCTAAGATATTTTGCAACAATAGTAAAAATAAATAAATAAATAATTCTCCATTTTCACTTGTTTCAATTATTCTCAATATTTTTCTTTGAAAATAATAAAACAAATTTTTTCTCTAATTTTGACTCATTTTCATTCTCAATTTCCAAAAACTTGTCTTTTATTTCTTTAACAAAACGTATTTTTTCTCTCATTTTCAACTTTTTGTAAAAATAAAAATAGATAATAGTTTTATTTTCATAAACCCAAGACACATAAGTTTCCGAAAATGAAGTCTTATAGAAATTCACTTTTGCGGGGCATTATTCCTCAATTTGAGGTTTCAGATTTACATTTTTTTAATAATTAAAGGAATAATTAAAGAGATCATAGAAAAGATAAGTTGAAAAATTGTAGAATATATTTCATATTTGTTGATAGAATTGAAGAGATCAGAGAAGAGATTTGTTGAAGAATTAGAGAAGTGTTTAGAGAGATTGATTATTGGAGAAGGGAAAGAAATTGTTAAATTAAATGGGAAAAAATTGTAATAGTTTTAATGAATAATTTTGTTGTTGCAGGTTTTTCAGTGCAATTGTTTTAGCAATGGAATGTAAAGAACAAAACTGAGCTCGTGGTTTGATTGATACTCAACCTAAAATACCACACTTTGGCTAAAGACCCTTCAGGTTTGAAACGGTGTGGTTTTCTCATTTGGATTTCAAACAGGTTGTTTGGGAATCTTGGAATCAAGCACATTCAAATATCATTGAGGCCCTCAAAGTTTTCAAAGATAATATTTTCGTTTGGAACAAAAGCACATTTGGAAATATTTTTCAAAGGAAGAAGAGACTAAGAGCCAGATTGGAAGGAATTCAACGATCACAAAGCTCTAATTATAGTCCATGGCTACAAAATCTCGAAGAGGAATTGTCAGAGGAATATAAACATACTCTTAAACTTAAGGAACAGCTTTGGGCCCTTAAAGCAAGGGTGGATTGGGTGAATGATGGAGACCGAAATACGAGGTACTACCATATGAGCACGATTAGGCACAGGAGATATAATAAAATTTTAGGACTCCAAGATCAAATGGAAAATTGGATTATAGATGAAATACAAATAAAAAATATGGTTTCTAATTTCTTTACTGACATTTACTCTTCTTCAAGAGACATCAGTAACTTATCTTGTTCCTTCAGCTTCTGTTTGGGTAATGTTATCACGCCTGAGGAAAACACCAATATTACAAGACCAATCTCAAAAGAAGAGGTGACAAAAGCAATATTCGGAATGAAACCTTACAAAGCCCCTGGCCCAGATGGACTCCATCCAATTTTCTTCCAAAAATGTTGGGAGATTGTTGGTGATTCAGTCTTTGAATTTGTAGATGAAGCCTTCAAGAAGGGGCAAATTCCAGAAAAAGTTAACAGATGCTTCATATGTTTAATACCCAAAATTCAGAGCCCAGTCAATATTTCTCAATTTAGGCCCATCAGCTTATGTAATACTTTATACAAAGTTGTGACAAAGGTCATTGTAAATAGAATTAGGCCATGCCTGTCACGCATCATCCATCCACTCCAAGCCAGCTTTATAGCTGGAAGAAGGGCACAAGATAATGCAATCATTGCACAAGAAATTGTTCATTCTCTCAACAATAAGAAAGAGAAGCAAGGACTAATGTTGGCAAAGATTGATCTAGAAAAAGCTTACGATAAAATTGAGTGGGGTTTTATTAGAGAAGTCCTACTGTTTTTCAAATTTCCTGACTCTCTGATCAAACTAATCATGTCATGTATTTCATCGGCTTCCATGACAGTCCTTATTAACGGGGAACAAAGCTCCTCCATTGTTCCATCAAGAGGAATAAGGCAAGGGGATCCTTTGTCACCGTACATCTTTATTCTTTGTATGGAATTCTTATCTTTAAAGATTTTGGAAGAATGTGAAAATCATTAATGGGATCCGATTCAAGTGGCTAGGAGAGGCCCGTCCATCTCTCACTTATTTTTTGCAGATGACCTCCTCATTATGGGGAAGGCGAATATTAAAACTTGTCATTCAATGCAAAAAGTACTTGTTGATTTTTGTGAAAGATCAGGACATACTATTAATCTTGCTAAGTCCACCATCTTCTTTTCTCGTAACACCAATGCTATTCTCAAGAGCTCAGTTGGTAACATTTTGAGGATGCCTATATCTGACGAACTGGGGAAATATTTAGGATTTCCAATGACAAATACGCGAAAAGGGGCGAGCTTTAATTTCATTATTGACAAACTTAAGCGAAAGCTTTCAGGTTGGAAGGCTAATCTCTTATCCTTGGCGGGCAGAACAGTGCTGGTGAAGCCAGTCTTAAATGCTATACCCTCGTATTACATGCAAGGAACAAGCTTACCAACTAGTACTTGCAAGGAAATCAACCGCATCAGCAGAAATTTTATTTGGGGTTCAACAGAGAACATTAAGAAAATACACATGGTGATTTGGGATACTATCACAAGAGACAAGAGTGATGGGGGACTGGGGATTAAAGACATGTGTAATCTGAATGAGGCTAACATGGCAAAATTGGGCTGGAGAGTTTTAATGGAACCAGAAAGCTTATGGGTTAAGATTCTCAAAGCCAAGTATCTTAGACAAGGAAATCCGAGAAATGGTAACTGCTCTAATGTTTGGAGTGGATTAAAGAAAGGTGCAGAAACTCTTTATAAAGGGCTTAGATGGATTATAAAGTCTGGTAATCAGGTTTATTTTTGGAAAGATAATTGGACTGGACTTGGTCCTCTTGTTAATATCATGTATGGACCTTGGTTGCAACAGGACCTCTCCTTGAGTGTTAGGGAAGTGATGAATGACCAAGGACAACGGGATTTCAATAAACTTAATAATCCCCTTCCTGACTCAGTGCGAAGCATTATCTTGGCTATACCATTTCAAATGGAGAATCAAGGAACTGATACTATTAGCTTGAGTGGTTCAAGTTCGGGAAAGTTCACTACAAAGGCAGCTTATAATTTAACCAAATCAACCCTTCCAGTAAATGATAAGGATTGGAAGAAAGTATGGAAAGCTCCCACCCTCCCTCGAATTCAACACTTTATGTGGCTTTGCATGCATGGGAAAATTACTACACGTCAAATTCTTCAAAACAGGGGTATCCAAATTCCTTCAACATGCCCGATGTGCAATGTTGAACAAGAAACACCTGAACATTGCATCAGAGATTGCATTACTGTTAGAGAGTTTTGGAACCATTTAGATATTCCTCAAGAGACTCTTGCTTCTTTCAATACAGATCTAGCAGGGTGGATTACTGCTAATTGTGAAGTTAAAGCCTACTCTAAGTTTAATAATATTCCTTGGAATGTAGTGTTTCCTTTTGCCATGTGGTTGATTTGGAAAAAAAGAAACCAGATGGTGTTTGAAACCAAAGAGATTACGAGTGAGAGATGGCTTGCAAATCTTCGAAAATCTGTGAGTGAGTATTGGGCTATTGTAGCAAAGGAGAAGGGAGGAAGAACCACAAATCAAATTCTTGTAAATTGGAACCACCATGCTATAACTTCATTAAACTAAATTCTGATGGATCTGCTAAGGGCAACCCAGGGAAAGCCGGTGCAGGAGGAATATTCCGTGACCACCTTGGAAGATGGCTATGTGGTTATTCCAGAAATTTAGGGTGTACCACCAGTCTATGAGCAGAATTATGGGGACTTAGAGATGGGTTGAGAGTAGTTGTGAGCAAAGGATTTCATAATCTGCTAGTCGAAGTTGACTCCCAACTAGTGGTAAGCCTTATCTCCAAAGGTGTTAATCCCTCCCATATTTATTTTGCTTTGGTTGATGATTGCAGGGCCTTACTACAGAAGCTAGGGAACGCTAGGCTGTATCACATATATCGGGAAGCAAATGCTTGTGCAGACACATTGGCGAGGATGGGATCCAGTTTAGATGTTTTGTATTTAACTTTTGATCAGCCTCTTGAAAGTTTGAGGCTTTCTCTGTTAACAGACTTAATGGGAACTAAGTTTCCCAGGGACATTTGTAGTTTGTAATTTTAATTAATTCAAAGCACCTTTTTACACCAAAAAAAAGAACTGAGCTCGTAAATAAAATTGAGTTTTTTTCGGATTTAAGTTCCACTAAATATATTTTTTGAAAAAAGATAAGATGCTTCAACTTTGACGAAATCTCGAACAAAAAAAATAAAAATACTTGTATTTACAAAAAAAAAATTTGAATTTGCAAAATTGCACTACTGCAGCGAGCCCAAGTGATTTGAGCTTCGTTCGGCACAAGCACAAACAACCTTTCTTCCCATTTTTGTGATTAATATTGTATAGCTTACTGGATCTAAGAAAGCCGAAATCTCAAAACATTGCAAAGAAAGTTCCTAAGGAACCCAACAGCCCGCCCAGTAACCATTACCCGATTGCCGACAAGACAAAAAGTAAGATTATCGTGATTCGTGAAGAAAAACTGAAAAAGAAAAAAATAAAAAAAAACCTCCGCGGCTCAAGTCAGATCGCCGTCTTTTTCACGAACACGCAAAAAAAAAGCTGTAAAGCTTAGCTCTTCCTTAATGTATTTCAAGCGTAGAAGGAAACCTGCAATCGCTTCTCCTTCCATTTCCAATCGTTTCCTTTTTTGCTTGAAGAAAATGCTCAAAATTCTCAATTTAACTCCCTCACGGATCAAAGATCTTCTTTTAATTTTTTCCCTTTTTGTTTCCATTTTTCTCGTCTTCCGTCATCCCCAAGCTCCTCTCCCACTCGCCATAACAACCCCTGCCCCTTCCCCTTCCCCCACGCGCCGCCATCACCTCCTCTTCTCCGTTGCTTCCTCCTCAAATTCTTACCACCGCCGGAGCTCCTACATTCGCCTCTGGTACACTCCAGGCGACACCCGCGCTTTCGCCTTCCTCGACCACCCCCTCTCCTCTTCGGTCGGCCCCAGTCTCCCTCCCGTCATCGTGTCAGCTGATACCAAATCATTCCCTTACACCTTCAAGGGCGGTCTCCGTTCAGCTATACGCGTGGCCCGTGTAGTGAAAGAAGCAGTTGATCGCAACGAAACGGGAATCAGGTGGTTCGTGTTCGGCGATGACGATACTGTTTTTGTCGTTGACAATTTGGTAAAAGTGCTTTCAAAATACGATCACGAGAAGTGGTACTACGTTGGGAGCAATTCGGAGAGTTACGAGCAAAATTTGAAGTTCTCTTTCGACATGGCGTTTGGCGGGGGAGGGTTCGCTATCAGTTACTCCTTGGGAAAGGTTTTAGGCAGGGTTTTGGACTCTTGCTTGATGAGGTACGCTCACTTGTACGGGAGCGATGCTAGGATTTGGTCTTGTTTGGCTGAGCTTGGCGTAGGTTTGACTCATGAACCTGGATTCCATCAGGTGATTAAAACATTTTAAAGATTTATAATATCTTGATCTTTACATTTCTGTTACTGTCCTATAGTTTGATCGTAACATTAATTGGCGTATAAATTGAAAGTGTTAAGCATATTTGATCAGAGGTAGGACTCTTTGCTTGACAAAGAATTAATGCCATGTTTGGAAAGATAAATTTGAAAGGGTGAATTTGGTTTTCATTTGCTATATAAATTGTATAAATGAAATGCACGCATCATGCACTAATTAATTAAGATTCAATATTCATATATTATTAGAAGACAAATTTCAAATTGACCACTGAATAGGCATCCAACAATTCATTCAATTTGAAAATAATCATGAAAGTCATTTTTACATGTGCTTTATCATACAATTTATACTCAATTTGAACTCCAAATCCTTTCTCTTAAATCAAAATTACCAAACATAACCTAAATGTTTTCTACCCTTTTTAAACTTTTATTTAGTAATAGCAATTTCTATCACAATTCACACAACAAAATGAACCTCTTGTTGTTAAATACTCCATTTTTTGGAGTTCTCCATGGAAATGGTCGATATTGATGGTGGATTTTAATGGTTTTCTTGTATCCTTTCAGTAAGTTTTTAATGAATTTGACAACATTTTTTTTAAAGAGACAAAGCAAGTATCACCTTAAGGATAGTGATTGAACATGTCTCAAAGCCATAATCTCTTTGATTGTAGTTCCTAAAATCCCCACTAGCCTTATTAATTTGAGTCGTACTGTTGGTGAGTTCTATTCAGAGGCATTTCTTATTGCTTGAGCTGCTGCGGATGCCCTTTCATTTCAAACATGATACGTTATTGTAGGCCTGTTGAACTATTTATTGTCTTACTTAGGCATGCAAAAGATAGTGAAGAAAATCTCATTTGTATATTTTTCAAGAGACTTAAAAGCCTAGTGGATATAATGGCATGGTTTTGACTGGTTTTATGCTGTTTGGGTCCTGTCTATATATTAAGAGGCTGCTACATGATTGATTTCAGCTTAGATGTTCTGAAGATTAGTGATTGGGCTTAATAGAAAATTTCAGGTTATTTATTTATTTATTTATTTTATCCAGGTTGACATGCGAGGTAATCTTTTTGGAATGCTTACTGCCCATCCATTATCTCCTCTGGTTTCCCTTCATCACTTGGATGCTATAGAGCCACTCTTCCCAAATATGAGCAAGACTCATGCACTGGCACACTTCTTTAAAGCTGTGAATGTTGATTCTTCCAGGATTTTGCAGCAAACTGTCTGCTATGATCGTTTCAATTCATTGACTGTTTCAGTTGCATGGGGTTATGCTATTCAGGTTTATGAGGGAAACCGACCCCTTCCAGATCTCCTTTCACTACAGAAAACCTTTTCACCATGGAAGAGAGGTGCGAATGTTGAGGCTCACTTTATGTTCAACACAAGAGAATTTCCTAGAGATTCATGTAAAAGACCCCTAGTATTCTTCCTAGAGACTGTTGTATCAGACAAAAATGTTGTCTGGAGCAATTATACTAGGCATTCTGATGGAAATTGCCTCAGAACTGATGCAATAAAGAACCTCAAAGCAGTTAGAGTGGTATCACAGAAGCTAGAACTTGACATTGAGCAGGTATGAATAAACTGATGTTTGACCTTTGAAAATTTTAGCTTTTAGCCATATTATTGTATTGTCATTTGTCAATATCCCTGTACTTTTCATATTTTTGTCTCTGAAATTATTTCCATTTCACAAGTTTATCCTCCTCTGTTCCAGATGATGGCTCCTCGTCGGCAGTGCTGTGAGATTTTGCCTTCATATAATGAATCAATGGTTATCAACATAAGAAATTGTGGAGCTGATGAATTGATCTCCATGAGTATCTAGCACTTCTGACAGGATGACTACTGTTGTGTGAAAAACAGAAGCAGACATGAGACATTTGGAACTTCAATCAACTTTTGCTCACTTCATGCGGTAAACTATGAGGTATTTTCTTGATGCTTTAGATGTGTGTTTGTTGAGATGAATGGATTTAATTATCTCAATTCTCAAATTCAATTTTGTGAAATTTTCCCATATAGTGGCAAAAGGCTTAGTTTTTGTTGTTGGTGCATGTGGAAAATGCCCTTTTCCATTGTAACTACAACCATCACATGCAAGTACTGTTACCATACTTGCTCGAATGCCTAATGTTTCAGCAGGTGAAATCTTGCAGATTCTAAGTATGTTATAAAAGTTTTCTGAACGGCTGAGAACTTTAAGCCTTGTTAGAACAGGTATTTCTTTAATAACTCAGTTGCATCTTCTAATAATTGCCATGCCTTATCTTCAGGAGAGGAAACTCGTGACTAAAGCTGGCCTTGGATCCTTTGGTTTTAACATTGAGTGACCACTGCGTTAAATATTTGAATTTTGGAATGACCTTTGATCAAATGAAAACAGCTCCGACAATCATACCCTGAAAGGTGACTTAGGATTGGGCTGCATTTTTTTTAATGGCCTAATTTATTGATTGATTACCTTTGGAATTTGATTGAAGGAGGTATGTAAAGAAAGATGATAACAACAAAATTTGATTGAAGGAGGTATCAGGTATGTGAAGAAAGGTAATAATAATAATAATAATAATACATCATGGAAAAATTGGATGCTGATTACCGTGCAGCTGTATCCTGCTATCATGTTGTGAAATACAAAGTTTTCGTGAAGTGAATACCGTTGATTTTATTCTCAATGCCATGAAGCTTAAATCTGATTTTGTGGAAAATGTCTTGGGGATTTGATATTGAGTGGCTGAATTTGGATTTTTGTGATACCCATACTGACGATCAGATCAGATATTATTGTGAATCAATGGCCTGTTCGTGAATTTTGCAAAGGGCATTCCTTATTGTTCAATGTCTTTTCGCTCTTGTTTCTTTGGAGTTGGGACTAGCTTAGCTGTCTGTCTCTCCTTCACGTTCTATGTTATTTCATCCATTTCTTATTTTCCAGTGTGCTTTTAAATCAAGAATTTATTAACAATCTAAGTTTTGCTCCTCACAATCAAAGGTTTTTTTTTTTTTTAATGCTAGAATAACAACACTCATAGGAAAGTAATTTTATTGACTTCGTTTAAAATCCAGCTGTTAATCCAGAAATCGGCAATCAACGACGTGGCATCCGTTTATTGGTGCTAAATTTTTTTAAAATTGTTCAGAAATTCATCTCGAGTATTTATTTTATATTTTGGCACCATTTTTATTAAAAAATTGTTTTTATATATAAAAGTTAAACTCGTAATAACATGCAATATATAAGAATATGGGTGTTCTTTTAACAAAAGTTGTTTAAGAATTCAGAAAAAAAGTGCAATAAGAGTTTTTAGGTACTCTTCCAATAATTTTTGGTGTTGGTAAGCGGCGATCGGCTAGTGGCAGTTAACGGATCAGTTTTTTAGTCATGGTTGGATTTTTAATTAAGTCGATAGAGTGGGTTGTTTTCGTAATTCTATCTTAATATAAAAATAAAAGTGAAATTTTGATTCTGATTAGTTGATTTTCCAGCGCAAATACAATTTCTCTCCAAACGACTTCTGCACCCTTTCTGTTTTTTTTTTTTTTTTGGTGAATACCCGCCCTTTTTTTTTTTTTGAGATTACTCCTTCTGTCTTTTGGTACAATGATTTTCGCACCCTTGATTTGCTTTTGGAATGGCGAGAAATATGCTGATAACGCGGATAAAAAAGGATCGCCACCTTTTGACCGCTGTTAAAAAAGAAACGCTGATTTCATGTTAGAGCGGTAGAGCTTTGGTGTTTGTTTGATCTAGCTAAAATTGTTATAAAAAATATTGTTTGAGTAAAATTTTTTTAAAAGTGCTGTTAAGAGAAATTAAATTAGTATTTGACAAATCTAAGTATAACAATACTGTAAAATGTTGAAAAATATTTATTAGAATTTTTGTATATTTTTTATAAATAAAATAATAAACTTTATTAAATTAAATCACAAGTTTTTAAGTGAAAAAAATAAAACTAAATAAAAATTTTTGTTGATTAAAATTAAATAAATGAAATAAATATAAAAATGGCAAAAAATAACTAAATTATTGTAAAATAATATGAATCCTCTTTTATAATTTTGTAAATTATTGAAAAACAAAGTAAAAATGTAAAAATTTCACTAAATACATATTATTAATAATAACACTTTTTGAAAAATCTTCTATTTATAACTTCATCAAAAAACACAAATTTGCTTCTTTCATAAACGAAAATTTTTAAAAATTTGAAAATCAAACACCTAACTTCTGCTTATAAAGTAAATAAGCTTTTCCATAAACTAAATCAAGCATGCACTAAAGCAAATCCAAGCCCCTAGAATCAAAGTCCATATCCAAAATGACCTCACCAACCTCATCAATTTCTGTGTCAAGGACTCAACTTTCACCTCATGGAATACGTTCAGAAACTGTTGGACAAATATCCAAACCGGATACTATCTTTCCCCACGCCAGAGCTCATGGCTACCTTGTTCCAATACCCCAATCCAAGCCATTACCCCTTTTTTCTCAGCTTCTAACCTTCGATCCTACCTGATGACTACTTATTAAACAAAGGCTGAGGTTTTTGGATCCAATCCTTCCGTTCAGCTACCTTGATCTTCTACTTATAAGCCATTCTCCATCTATTTCCATCAATTTTGAAGATTTTTGTTCAGTTTTTTTTTAAATCTGTAACATTTTTTTTAATTTAGGATTTTTAATGTTGTTATTAACCTTAATTATTAGAATATTTTAATGTTTTTGGAAGTTTAATCTACGATGTTTTGGAAAATTTAGGGGTCGTTTAGCATCGTTTTTGTTCTTTGTTTTCAGTTTTTTTGAAAACAAAAGGAAAAAACATGTTTGGTAGCATGTTTCTATTTTTAAATAACGAAAACGAAAACAAGAATTTTCAAAATTATTAGAAACAAGAATTTCATGTTTCCATTATTTTCGAAAACATATTTTCATTTCCCATACTGTTCATAAGTAAATGAACAGAGTTTATATATTAATATAATATTAATATTTTTCATAATAAAAATATAAAATAAAAATAAATTAACTTTTTAAATAAAATAATATTAATTTTTAAAATAAAATATTATTTAATTATAAATAAATATTTTAAAATTAATATATTTATTTTGATATACCAAAGTTGAAAATGTAGAAAGCAATTAAATATAAATTATATTGAAATATAATATTATAATATTATTTAATTTAAATTTATATAATAATTTATTTAATATATTATATTTTTTAAATAATAACTTTGATATGTTAATAAATAATATTATTGCTAAGTACTATTATCTGATATAATTAATTATTATTTTACTAAACAATATTATTATTTAATATTATATTCTTTCAATTAAATTTAAAATATAGCACTACTACTATTAAATAATTTAATATTATTAAATAAGTGAATACCTAACATTAAATATATTATTTACATTAAACGTAATATATTTAAATAATTACATAATGTATTATAAATTAATTAGTTAAATATTTTATTGAATAATTTAATATTATTCCAATTAAATCAAATGATTTATTAATATAATTTATAATTATTAATTTATATTATTATTTAATATATAAACTTAGAATTTTACTAATCTCAATTATTATGTAATAAAAAGTAATATTAAAAAATTATTTAATATTATTTTTAATTGAATTATGTTATTTAAGATTATATTTATTTATAATATTATTTAAATTATATTAAAGTATTATATGATTAAATGAAATTATTTAATATTAGTATTAAGTAGTGTAAAATAATACTATTTAATATTATGTACATATTATTATTTAATAAATATATTATTTTTATTTAATTTTTAAAATTTTTTGTGAATTGAATTATTTTATTTGAATCAAATTAAATATTTATTTTCATAACATAAAATTATTAACCAAACATGATTTATGTTTTCAGAATTTGAAAACAAAACAAAAACAAAATTTTCAAAAACAAGAAACTAAAAACAGAAAACAATTCCAAACTACTGTTTAGATTTTGAACATTAGTTTTATTTTGAGGCAGTTTCCTCATTGGGAGCGAGAAGGAATCTTGATAATTATAAATTTAGTTTGGTTGAGACTTGAGAATGGAAAGGGAAGTTCTTGCATAAGTGAGGGTGATGAAGAGAGAGTTTGTCTTTTAGCTAAGCAAATTGAGGAGTTCATTCAGTAAATTTTTTTTTTTGCTTAACATTTTTATTACAAGTTATAATCATAATTAATATATTACATTCTTCGAACAGCTAACTTGATGAACTAATAAATATAAATCATAATAACAAATTAAACAAATAATTGTTCAGCTCATGATTAAGCTAGAGTTGGATTATGGGAAGGATTGTGATAAAGTTAGTTGAAGTTGCATTATTAAGGATGTTAATTATGTTCCCGGTTTTATGTACTTTACTTTACACAGACGTGTAACTCTGCTTCTGAAGAACCGACTGAAATATTAACAAAATGTTTATGAATGGGAAACGTTGATTACCGTATGCATAGCAGCATGAACAAAATAAAAGGTGAGAGACCAATTCTCTATTATATTTTCATTAACAATGAGAAAAAATCAAGAATTAGTTTTCCGAATAGGACACTCAATTAAACTTTCAACATTGCTTCATGATAATTCCAATGGAATTTAAGGGTCTGTTTGGGTGGGTATTTTCTTTTCACTTGTTCATAAAAATCTTAAATTGAAAGGGTCCCCAAGTCCCAATCAATCCTTTGTAATTACTCATGAAGATAAACCACCATTTGCCACATAAGTCAATTGTCAACCTGAGCAAGTATTTTAGAAGGGTCCGGTCTCTGGTGAGGTCACCAACTGGCCAAGTCTCGTTTGCCAAAGGGATTGAAATTCTTTGTCTTTGGCAGCCTAACCCATGTTTTGTTTGCTTCTTCCTCTTCCTCCTATGGCCAAATAACTAACTTGAACAGTCAAAGGTAAGTTAGAAACGCCGTTGATTACGTTACTACACGACAGTTATATATGTAAAAGAAACCTACGTGTCTATCTTCCTTGTGCCAAGGTAACAGTAACACCAGAATCCTTCCCTTACCTCAACTCATTTCCTCTTCTTTTCTTCAATTCATTAATATTGAAAATGCAGCTTCTTAAATTGCTCTCCAAACCCCAATCTTCTCCCCATCTGCTAAACTTCATTTTGGTCTCATCTTCTGTTTGTGTCACCTATCTTTTTGTATCACTGTTGTTAGTCCACAACTCAAAGCCGCCTCAACATGTACATTCCTCCGCCCACCATGCCCATCCACCAACCACTCTGGAGCATGTAGTGTTTGGGATAGCTTCAAACAAGAATTCATGGCCAAAGCGGAAGGAGTACGTTAAGCTATGGTGGAAGCCCCGGCAAATGCGCGGGTGTGTGTTTCTTGAAAGCATGCCCCCTAAAGCAGCTTCAGGGGACGATAACAGTACTCTGCCTCCAATATGCATTTCGGAGGACACTACGAGGTTTCGCTACACTTACAGAGGTGGCCTCCGGTCGGCAATTCGGGTGGCACGCGTAGTTTTAGAGACCGTTGCGCTGAATCATTCTAATGTGCGATGGTACGTTTTTGGGGACGATGACACCGTTTTCTTTCCAGAGAATTTGGCAAAGACACTTTCCAAATATGATCATCGGCTCTGGTACTACATCGGGGCTGGCTCGGAGGTTTATGAACAGAACAGGCTTTTCGGATTTGGAATGGCATTTGGTGGAGCAGGTTTTGCTATAAGTTATCCTCTGGCTAAAGTTCTGGCAAAAGTTCTTGATTCGTGTATACAACGCTATCCTCATCTCTACGGCAGTGATTCCAGGGTCTTTTCTTGCTTGACAGAGCTTGGTGTCGGATTGACGCGCGAGCCTGGCTTTCATCAGGTATCAATTGGTTAATTTACTTCAAGTTTTGATGTCGGTAACAATTAGAATGAAACTTCCTGCAAATTTATTTTGTTTCTTAAAATTGTTTTTTGGTTACTTCCACCAGTTCGATGTCCGGGGTAATACGTTTGGTTTGTTGGCCGCCCATCCGTTGACGCCCTTGGTATCACTGCACCACATAGATCACATGGACCCAATCTTCCCTAACATGACTAATACCAAGGCTATGGAACGTTTATTTACTGCTGCAAATGTTGATTCTGATAGAATTTTGCAACAAACAGTATGCTATGATAGCTGGTTTTCATGGACGATTTCGATTTCATGGGGTTATGCGGTTCAAGTATATAGCCAACATATACATTTACCAGATGTTCTCCCTGTGCAAGTAACATTCAGGCAGTGGAAAAAGGGCAATGTTTTAGCAGGAGTGTACACCTTTAACACAAGAGAATTTCACCCAAATCCTTGCCAGAGACCCACAGTTTTCTTTCTGGACAGCATATCTTCTAGTGAGCATGGAATTAAGAGTTTTTACAAGAAATCGTATGAAAATTGCACACTTGACATGGGTTCACCAAGGAAACTAGAAGAAATCAGAGTCTCCAGTAAGAAACTAGAACTCAATTACAAACAGGTACTAATTTAGATTTAATCTTTACTGATGCCCTGTTGAATAGTGTTGTAATTACGAATGAGGCTTATGCTATCTTTTCTTGTGGTAAGATGCAGGCACCGAGAAGGCATTGTTGCGACGTGTTACCTTCTACATCCGGCCCACTTTTGGACATTGCAATAAGGGAATGCAGCGAAGATGAACTAATTTACATGCATCAATAAATGCACAACTTCAAATTACAGAAACAGTGGCGATTTTGACGTTTGTTTTATATATTATTTTTTTTTGATAAAACATATTCTCTCCCTTTATATAAATAATAATAAAAGGGTAAATTTCATCTAAATGTTTCAATTTTAATTTTAATTCTAGATTAGTTCATTAATTTGAGAAATGGACATTCCGGTCTCAAATTATCTATTTGAAAGTAAAAAAAAAAAAGTTCCATTAAGTCAGTGTTAATAAATTTGTTATCGTATTTAATGTCTATAATGCCTTTTTTTTGTATTGAAAAATAAATATCCAACATAAAATAATTTTAAAAAATTCCTTCAAAGTAATAAATAGCAGTAAGATTTATAGTTAATACTCGTGAATATGATATTATTAATTTATAGTTTAATAATTGACTGAAAAAATATGTTAACATTGTTTGTGATTTTGGGACGAAATGTTTATTTTCAAAATTAATATATTAAAGTTAAATTATGACAAAACTTTAAAGATCTTGGTGAAATTTACTCTAATAAAAAACAAACTCATATGATTATAAAATAAAAATATTAACATGAATATCAAAACTCTCAAATTAATAATTTACATAATATTTCAGTAATTATGCAAACTTCAATGATATTTGTTGGGCAATATAAAACTATAATAAAAAATATATATAAATAAATTGATTGTAGATAATAAATTTTTCACTGGTAATATTTTTCACGGGTTGCTTGGTGTGATTACATCCTAAAAAAAATAATTTTGCGCACTCTGCAGTAGTTGGAATAACACAAATTTGCTTGCAACAATCTAGTATAACCCTCATCTAAACCTTTCAATTTGCATACAACAATCTAATTTTCCGCACTCTGCTGTAGTTGGAATAACACAAACATATTCCCTCCCTTTATATAAATAATAATAAAACGGTAAATTTCATCTAAATCTTTCAGTTTTAATTTTAATTCAAGATTAGTTCATTAGTATGAGAAATGGACATTCGGTTCAAAATTATCTATTTGAAAGTAAAAAAAATTGTTCCATTAAGTCAGTGTTAAAACATTTATTATCCTATTTAATGTCTATAATGCCTTTTTTTGTATTGAAAAATAATAATTTTAAAAAATTACTTCAATGTAATAAATAGCAATAAAATTTATTGTTAATACTTATAAATATGATATTATTAATTGATAGTTTAGTAATTGACTGAAATATATTAACATTGTTTGTGATTTTGGGGCGAAATGTTTATTTTCAAAATTAATATGTTGGAGTTAAATTATGACAAAATTTTGAAGATTTTGATGAAATTTACTATAATAAAAAACAAACTCATATGGTTATAAAACAAAAATATTAACATAATATCAAAATTTTCAAATTAATAATTTACATAATATTTCAATAATTATGCAAACTTAATGATTTTTTGGGCAATATAAAACTAAAATAAAAAATATATATAAATAAATTGATTCTAGATAATATATTTTTTTATTGAAACAAGGAAAATAAAGTTACTTTTTATGTTAATGAAGTTGAACTTTGAAATTAAAAGTTATGATTTTTTAAAGTGGTTTCAATCTATTTATTTACAAAAAAAATATTGCAGGAGGACAACATTAAATAGTGATCTAAGATAAAAAAATTATATGAATAGTATAAATAGTAATAAGTTATAAGGGAAAAAAATTATATGAAGAATATTAACAATCACTGCTTATATCATTGCACCATTGCAATCGTGAATTTGTTTTAAAATTTTCCACAAATCATATGAAAACTCTTACCTTATAATATTGAAAATAATTTAGAATATTTTAATTAATTTACTTATATCATAATTTAAATTATTAACATTTATTATATTACAAGTCACGGATTATTATCCACCAGCGGGTTTAGTTGATAGTGCATATTCTATTTTATTTATTAGTATTTTTTTAAAAAATATGTGTTCTTATCTTAATTTTTTTTTGAATATCGAAATATATCCATCAATATCATAAAATATATATTCTATCATAATTTTTTTGAGTAGTATACGCTACCATAATTATACAAAAATGACAAAGTAGTACCATATATAAACATACATATATATATGTATACTGATATCCTATTTACCGTCAGTAGAGTTTTTTGACTTCACAAGCGGAGTTAGAATAATGACAAAGTCCTTTAAAAATATTAAGAAAATAAAAAATAAATAAAATAATCATGTGTTATTATTTTAACCCTGTTTATGTAATCAAAAAATTCCAATGTGTATGAGACAATTATCATGTATGAGATAAAGTGCTTCTTTGTTTTGTCAAATAGCCGAAGTTAATTTCATAAATTAATATAACTTCGAAATAATAAAAAAAGTTTTAATATATTATATTTCACAAATTATATTAATAGTTAGCAGCCAAACTTTTTAATCAAACACACAAGAAAAACAATTAACACTAGTATTAAGCAAAAAACTTTAATCATTTAAAATTAATGATTTTTATATCATG
This sequence comes from Heritiera littoralis, assembly GCA_031772115.1. NCBI lineage: Eukaryota > Viridiplantae > Streptophyta > Magnoliopsida > Malvales > Malvaceae > Heritiera > Heritiera littoralis. Next base: position 3,039,040 of record JAPDPK010000052.1, on the reverse strand, counting down.
TTAATATATACAAAATACTCATAAATAAATACATCTTTAATCATTTCATCCCCTCTCGATTCAAGCTTAATCATTAAAAAAAATTGTCAAATTCTCATTTCTCAGTACTTCATTGCTTTTCCCTTCCAATTTTCATACAACAAAAAATAAAAAAAATTTAGAATTAATTTTTTTTAGAAACACATGACGATCATAATCATTTCATTCGATGATTCAACTGCTAGACAGTTTAAAATAAAAATTGCCAACAATTTTTTAATTAGTTCTTATTGGTCACCTAAAAGCTTATCATTTCAATAAAATCTTAAAAGTTAAACTTTAAGTTTTATTAAAAAGATAATTTTTTTTTACGATTAATGTAGAGAAAGATTAATACCTCACAATCCCTATAAAATAAAATTGTATCATTTAATCTTGTGCTATCCTTTAGAAGTTGTAATAATAATGTTAATTTAATACTTAAATGATTAACATCCCATATATTGAAATTTTTTTACTTCACAAAAGAATATGATGATTACACATGTTTTTTAAGAATATTAAAAAAATAAAAAATAAATAAAATAAGACATGTGTCATCATCTTAACTCCACCTCACTTGTAGAGTCAAAAAAACTCTACTGAGGGTATATGGGATAATGTTAATTTAATATTTAAAACTATTTCCTTTAATGTATTTATTATAAACAAATCACCTCTTCTATTTTTGTTTTACCAAAATCCTTTTTGAAGAAAAATTATATATTTTCTTATTCTTTTGGTTTTTTTTTTTGAAATTTATCGAGAAACTTTTGTTACTCTTTTGTATCCGAATCGCAGTAAACATTAATGTACTTTTAGTCATACTTCGGTAAAAATTTCCACTTAAAGCTTTCTTAAGAATTATTATTTGTGGTTTTTATACAACCCATCATATGAGGTTCATTTATTGTATCTCAATTAATTTATGGATAATGTATGTATTTTATTTTTATAATTTATATAATAAATTAAAAAGTTCATATTCGATGTATAGACTTGTATAGCTGCACACTATTAATCAACAACAAAATGTTATTTTATTAATGAGTAAAGTTAAAAATACACATACCTTTAAAAATAATTAAAATTTTTTATATTTATTTTTAAGAGTTTATATGTATTTTTAACTTTGCTCATTAATTAGATTACACTTTATCGTTCATTGACAATATATAATTTTTATAAATTGTCTGTATATCAAATATAAACCTTAAATTAAATTTCAATATATTGCTTCAAATTCATCTATACTTTAATTCTCACTATTTCAATTTATACATAGTGACATAGTGTCAATAATAAAATAAGAAACTCCTTAAATTGCAAGCATATATAAAGGGTAAAGTGCAAAAAAAAACAGTTATATATTAATTACTATTTGTCTCACTATTATGAATTAAGTAGTAATTAAATTTGAACTTGTAAATTTGCTCTAAGTTCAAAAATGTTTACATGTAACAAAATGAAAAAAAAAGTTTGATCCTAAAATTTTCATCTCTAGATAAAACTTTATAAAGAAAACCTAAAAACAATAGAAATGAATGACATAAAAAATTTCTAATAAAAAAAAAGAATAACATAAATAATAAAAAAATATTATTAGTACATTCTATCCAATAATTATTTTTTTTAGAAATGAAAGAAACATATATTTTTAGGTGATATTTAATTTCAATAATTACATTTTTACGTATTCACACTTCTAATTAATGAAATCACTTATATAAAATAAATTAATAATATTATTTAATATACTATCGGTAAAATTTTTTAATTTCACAAACAGATAAAGATCATATTATTTTTTATTTATTTTTTATATTTTTAAAAATTTATGTGTCATCATCTTAACTTGTTTATGAAATTAAAAAATTTCATTGAATCATTGATAATATATTGAATAATAATCCTATAAATTAAATGAATATATGAAAAACAAATCATTAAATAAATTAAACTGACAATCAACTATATATATTTTATAATAAATAAATTTAATATATAATTAAAATTAATACTTGTTTTTTTATTTGAAAGATAATTCTTCATTTATGAAATAACAATGTCTGGGTTACAAAAGCATGGTGGAAGAGAAGTATACCATATTCTCATTTCCTCAAATCCACCCTCTAACTTAGTAAGGTTACAAAAACTGTTTTTTTTTTTAATTAGAAACAGATAAACAATAATATTAAAGTTATAAAATTAAAATAAAAAAGTTTTTTTTTGATAAAAAAATAAAAAAGTTAGCTTAAGAATTTAACAAGTTATCAGAGAATCAGACATCCATTAAAGTAAAAAAAGGAAACAACAGATTCTATTTCTAGGTTCTATACTTGTCCAAGGGAATCAAAAAATAAAAACTTAGAGAAATTTTTTTTAAAAAAAAAAATTTCGAGATACTTAATAAAAATTTAGAAGATCGAAAAAAAAAAGAAAAAAAATTCTCACCGTTAAAAATGAATTGATAACTATGCTGAATATAAACAAAATCCAATTAAATTTAAAAAAAACATATTCATACTCGCCCACGCTGGCGCGTATAAATAAAATCTGGTTACGTTAGCGGTGGAATTTGAATGAAGTCCACTCTTCTCTGTAATTTAAGCCTCGTTGCTTTTCCTTGTCTAGTGGCGGCTCCTAGAATTAGGGCATCTAGGGTTTTCACTCTTGGTTGTCTCTCAACCATCGCTAGTAATCCTCCTCCTTGTTCATTTTCGTCTCTTGCCAAATCCGCAACGATGCCGGGCGCTGATCCGCCGCAAATCGAGTGGCCTGCGAAGAAGGTGAGGGACACCTTCATCAAGTTCTTCGAAGGCAAGGATCACGTCAATTGGAAGTCTAGTCCCGTTGTTCCTCACAACGATCCCACTCTCTTGTTCGCTAATGCCGGTACGCTTTGCTTTTCGACTTTCAGTTTAATTGCCGTTGTAACTTTGAACGGACAAATCGGCCGTTCTTGATTTTTTTTTCTGTTATATATGTTATCCCAACATACTTGTTTGATTGATTTGTGTATATTGAAGTGCCATTTCCCAACTCTGTCATTCAGAGCTTTTTTATTTTATTTTTTGGATAAGTAAAAACTTTTATTATTCGAAGAAGCAGCATAGCATTATTCTATAGAAATTCACTAAATTTAGATTATAAAACATTTTGATTCGTTTTTTTTAATGGGATTGGGCAGGTATGAACCAGTTCAAGCCAATCTTTTTGGGGACTGTGGATCCCAACACTGCTATGAGCAAGCTCACTAGGGCGTGCAACACTCAAAAATGTATTCGAGCTGGCGGGAAGCATAACGATCTTGATGATGTAGGAAAAGACACTTATCACCATACCTTCTTTGAGATGTTAGGAAATTGGTCTTTTGGGGACTATTTCAAGAAGGATGCAATTGAGTGGGCTTGGGAACTCCTCACTAAGGTATATTCTTATGCATTTATTTGTTATTGACGTTTCAAAACATATATAGTTTTGTAGATGCGTGTTTAACATATCTTGGATGCTATTCTCTTCATATGGCTAAATTGCTAGCGATTTGATCATTTGGGGTTTGAAATGCTGGGTGCAATTTGTTGTCTTGTGCAAATACTCCACTACTTCTGAATTTTATTTTCACATTTTTCTGCTTATTTGTTGAGCTACAGGTTTACAGCCTGCCAGCAGATCGAATTTATGCCACTTACTTTGGTGGTGATGAAAAAGCTGGTCTTCCACCTGATAATGAAGCTAGAGATATGTGGCTCAAGTTTCTACCCCCTGGACGTGTACTGCCATTTGGGTGCAAAGTACTTTTCTTTGAGGCTTTTGCTTTTTTTCCTGTTAAGTTTTGGAATGTCTAGAGTTCTTTTTATCTCTTTGTTTGGTATGCGCATGTTCATGTGTTTCTTTTCTTCCTATGTTTTGGGCCATGGGAACTCTAAACAATATCAACTCTCTTTGAGGGTATATTGGGAATCTTGATTGTTGTTTATTCTTTTTTGTTGATAAACCAACTATTCTTGGCACACCTCATATATTTTAAAACTTCTCCTGAAATTTTAATTTCAAGGTCATATACCATTCTACATGTGTATGAGTGCATTTGTGTTGTGTCGAATCTTATGATTGAGATCTAGAGTAAAGTATTTATGTCTTATTTGAATAATGAAATAATTTATTTGATAGACGTAAGGAGTGTGGTTTGGTTTTAGTATTTGCATTGTGTAAGATAATTATGCATGAAATCTTTATACTTAACTGTATCTCCATGTAAAAAGGACAAACCTAGTACACAAGGCTCCCACGTTGTGGGGTTTGGGGTATGTGCCCAGCTTTCCATTCGCATTAACGGAGAGACTGTGACTTTCAAGTCAGAAAGGAGCAACTTTTACTGTTTTACCATGGTCTTAGGCTCACCCTCTTAACTGTATCTCCATGAACGGAGAATTAATTTGGTTTATCTGCATCATATTTTATCCACTCATTTTAACATATTACAATTATTTTCTGAAGTTTGGGATACATTTCAATAATAGGATTGTATGGTCTATCTAATTGGTTTTACCCTTTTTATAGGACAATTTTTGGGAGATGGGTGATACAGGTCCTTGTGGGCCTTGTACTGAAATTCATTTTGATCGAGTAGGCAATCGCGATGCTGCTTCATTGGTGAATAATGACGATCCAACATGTATTGAGATATGGAACCTTGTTTTTATTCAGGTACACTTTGTTGTATTTCTTATGGTTATCCTTTAACCATTTTGTTTAATTAACCTATCTGATATGTGTCTAGTCCGTCACTCTTAAAAATTCAAAGTTATCTGAAAATTTAGACTGCAGATGTGTGTTTGTGTATGTGCACGCGTGCCTCTTTTGTGTTTTTATGGGACGATAAGGATATAAATAAATCTGCCCTATCTGCTTTCATGTTGGCATGTCCTTCTGGTCTTTTATACCAATGTGACAGTTGGATTTCTGAAGAATTTTTCACTGATGTGTGCATTACTCTTATACAGTTTAATAGGGAAAGTGATGGCTCTCTTAAACCTCTTCCAGCAAAGCATGTTGACACTGGAATGGGTTTTGAGAGATTGACTTCAGTACTTCAGAACACGATGAGCAATTATGATACTGATGTGTTCTTGCCGATTTTTGATGTTATCCAACAGGTTAGATGATGATGCTCATGGAGAATTTTTTTTTCTTTATCCCATTTCTTTTGTTAATTAATATCATGGGTCATCATATCTGTTAGTTTCTAAATGTATATTTATAAATATTCCATTTCAAGGTTGATATTAGTTCATCTACTGCATGTTAGAAATGCCCTGACCTTGATACTACTGTTTTCTTTACCTAAGTTTTATCTTTTTCTTGAAATCAAAACTCTTGTTAATGTTCCGTAAGGAAGCAAAAGGAAAAAGGCACCTTATAGTTGTTTTATTCAACAATGTTCATCTAATTTAACACTGACATATGCTTACACTTGATTTTGATTTATATATGGAAATCAAGGTTTATGCTTGTGAGTAATTATGATACTTTTCTTGATCTTTGCCAGCACTTTAATAGCTTATATGCCTCTAATTTCCATTTATGTTAGAGAATGTATTCTAAGTTACTAGTCCATTCACACATTTTAACACTTAATGGTTTCTTAAATTTTTGTTGGGTTATTCTGTTGAATAAAGGATGTTAAATAAAGGATGTTCAAAGTCTGAATCTATTCAGAATGCTTTTTTTTTTCCAGGTTTAACTGACTTGACTCAATTTGAGTGGTTTCTTTTAAAAGTTTTTGTAATTGAAGCTAGAATGAGGACGATTATATGCATGATCTTTCATTTTTTTTTACTCTTTTAATAGGTCACGGGTGCACGTCCATATTCTGGAAAAGTTGGGCCAGATGATATTGACAAAGTTGACATGGCATATAGGGTTGTTGCTGATCATATTAGAACTCTGTCGTTTGCCATTGCTGATGGTGCTTCTCCAGGTAGATATGAGATTTCTTGTTGAATCTCTGTTTCAATTTTCTGGTTAGATTCAATGGTCATCTTTCTTATGGTTGATTGGCCATTTAAAGAAATGGAAACATTTTGTCCTCTTGTGATTGTTGGTGGGGATGGCTTTTGGATCAACTGTCTTTGATTTGCCTCTTATTTGATGTTATGTCCATACACTGTATTAAAGAGTGACTTGTATTTGGAATAGTTTTTGTTTCCTTTGCATCTGCTATTAGCATATAAGAGTGATAGGGTTTCTATTTGCTATCCTTTTCAGGATGTGTCAACTTACATTATCTAATATTGTTAACAGCTATGGGTTCTGGTGTTTGGTGAAGATAAAACATATGAATTGTTGGGGTCAATCTCCTTTCCAAGTTTATATTGTATGATAGAGTTTTTATTTTTCTTTCTTCATTTTCATGATGCAAATTTTTCCTCAAGAATCTGTTGAATTTCAGCTCTTCATCGTTGTTTTATTTTAAAAATATATTTAATTGCTGAGCACCTTAAGTAATCTTTTTTACATCTGGTGGATGCCTTTTCAATTTAACTGGGGATGGGAAATGGAGATTTTTCTTACACAAATGAAGGGTTTGTTATCATGTCAAGTATTTAGCCAACTGAAATTTCTCTTTGGAGGCTCTTTATGTAGTATTTTAAATGTGATTCATGATGTCTGTGTTTGATGGATAGGTAATGAGGGGCGTGAATATGTCTTAAGACGTATTCTTCGCCGTGCTGTTCGCTACGGCAGTGAGGTCTTGAAAGCTCCTGAGGGATTTTTCAGCAGGTAGGAACAACCATTATGTTTCTATTGCTTAGTTTTTTTAACAATTGAAATCTATAATGAAATTAATATCCCTCTTTAAATAAATAAAGCAATTTTTGCAGTATTAGCTTAGCACCAAGGTCATTAACTTGTGCATGGTCTTCATGAGTTATTAGTAATTATTAAATTGAATCTAGGCTTGTAAGGATTGTGGTGGAAGTCATGGGTGATATTTTTCCGGAGTTAAAGCAGCATGAGGCACGCATTGGGGACATAATTGCTGCAGAAGAAGCAAGTTTTGGAAAGACTCTGGTGAAGGTGAGCATGGGTTATTTTGTGGTCATGATTTTTTAATGTCTCGTAGAAATTAGTGACCTCTAATGTGTGTTATGATTTTCATGCAGCCAAGTAGCTCTTTCTTTTAGCCTTTTGGACCATTCTTTATGGTGGAAAATTCCCTTCCAACTATGAAAAACATGTTTAGGTTTAAGCTGCTTTTAGTAATAAGTTAGCATTTTGAGTGATTACTTCATCCCTTCTTTTCATCAGTATTAATATTTAAAAAATTTGATTTCCAATAAAGCGCTTTGCTTCATTGCTTCTTTTTAGCTGTTTTACCTAATTGTTTTTAGATATGATATTCCTGTAATGATTAGTGTATTGCCAGCATGTTTAATGTAATCATGAACAAATGTCTGCTTATGTTCAGGGAATCGAAAAATTTAAGAAGGCAACCCAGGATGTACAGGGGAGGATATTAAGTGGGCAGGTAAGTATATTTCTATTTTTCTTTCTCCGTCAATGAGGACAATATTCACTATCAATGCATTATGCTGTCTCTATTTTTCTGAATTATGCTATTTTTCCTTATGTTTAGCACTTAAAATGTTTTTAAGAAGCTTTAAGCTAACTTTCTAAACTGGTTTTTGAACTTATTTGTACTATACTATCTCCTCAAAGATTTCTATGCACGTTTTGATTATACTGAGTGCTCTGAGGAATTTGATGTGTTGATCTTGAAAGCAGACCTAAGAATATAATAAATTTTATGAACTTGCTTCTAGAAGCAGATGATATATGCATATGCATATGCATATGCATATGCACATATGCTTGTGTGTCTATAATCCGAGTTCTGAACTATTTTTTATTTATTCTAGTCTAGTGAACCAGAAAGGAATGAATTTGGTTACCTGGGTGAGAGTCCAGGCCTCCTATCTATATGCCAGTGTGAATCTTACATTTTTTTTTTTCAGGATGCATTTATCTTGTGGGACACATATGGTTTTCCATTAGATTTAACTCAGGTAGACGAATGGACTTTGGTTCTCTTTTCTATATAATAACCTATTTGCCTCTTCATCCAAATTGCTTTATTGTTGCAGTTGATGGCAGAGGAAAGAGGCTTGATAGTAGATGTTGAGGGTTTCAATAATGCCATGGATGAGGCAAGGGAAAAGTCAAGGAGTGCCAGAAATAAGGTAATAGGAATTTGATTCATCTATTCCATAATCTCTTATTAATAATTTTCTAGATTGGTTTTTCTTTCTTTCCTCTTTTTAATGAATAAGTAAAAAATGCTAGTCATTTTTAGATGCTATATTTATGACTTAAAGGAAAACAGTAGCTGCATCATGAAGCTGAAAATAGTCAAAAGACAAAGGTATCTTAAGGCAGAGGAGGAATGTTCACATAATTCAGTTTTTTTGATGGATCATGCTAATAGAAGCTTTTTGCAGCAAGCTGGTGGTGCTATTGTCATGGATGCTGATGCTACCTCTGCGCTGCATAGGAAGGAGGTTTCTACAACAGATGATTCCTTTAAATTCATTTGGTTCCAGGTCTGCATGTATTGCTTTTATAGATGGAGCTTTAGATGGATTTCATTTAGCTTGGTTTATATTTTGGCTAGTGAGAATTTTGCAAAGTTTAATTAGGTATTAACTATTGAGAGATACTTGTATTTCAACCGCACCATGCCTGTGTAGGGAACAGATTTGAATTCTCTCTTTTAAACATAAGATAATGTGAAAATTCCATTGAAGATGGCACAAAATGTTTTGACAATTTTATATTTGGTTTTTTCAAAAGGTATCATTCTTTGGTTGTTAAACTTTAATTTCATTCTTAAAAGGATTCATTATTCTTCTGTTTGATGACTGAGAATATTGCAGCTAAATGATTATTATTGCTTATGGTATCTGAAAGACTATGTTCCTCAATTTACTCTTTTCCTCTAGAAATGAAAATAATGAGTTCAGTCTGTAGATTGTCCTTTTTTTTAATCTATTTTGAGGGCCAATCGAACACCTAGGAGTTATCTTTGTTGTCATTCAGTTTTTAGAAGTTCTTTATGTGTCCCTATATCAATATGTTGTGACATAGCACTTTTAAGGTAGTTCAATTGCCATCTGTCTTTCTATTAGGGAGGAATCATGTATATTTTGCCTGCATCACCTGAATTTGGGGTTCTCTGCTGGAGGTGATTGTTATCTGGTGCTATATGCCTTTGAGGCTTAAAGACTTTGCCATTCAAATTATTTATCTGTTTGATTTCTTGGTTGCATCCTTGAAGCTTACAAGACTTTCTTTTATTTCTAACACGAACTTTATTAGTCAACAATTCATTCCTATCCTTTTGGTAGTGGGGAATTCTATGTTTTGATGTTTACCATGATTATTGTTACTGTTTCAGGACCATGAAAGTGTTATAAAAGCCATCTACAATGGTTCAGAGTTTGTGGAAAGTGCCAGTGCTGGTGATGATGTTGGTATAGTTTTGGAATCTACGAGTTTCTATGCTGAGCAAGGTGGTCAGGTATTTTAACTGAAGTACATGAGATTTTTTATCCTAACAATGTTTTCATTTTACATTTTCAGGTTTGTAAACCAGTGTAGCTCAGTAGGTGGGTTGCCTCAAATAAAAAAAAAATGGTTATACCTGAGCATGAAATTTGTGATTTTGGGGTTTTATTGGTTGGGAAAGGACACAGGTTTATGATTGATTTAGGATGGGAAAGATTGAATCTTGTGGGTTAAAGCAAAAAAAAAGGGGAAAAAACAGCCCCCTGGCCTGGTGAGTCTTGTGGGTTAAAACAAAGAAAAAAGAAAAAAAAAACCAGGCCACTGGCCTGGGGTATGTGACAGTAAATTAGGCTCAGGATTGAAATTTGGTGGTTGCTTTGAGCAGGTATTGGTCAAGGTTTTGTAAATGACTATATTAGGTTTTACAGGGAAATTTATGCTAGTTGTAACTATTTAAGTTTGAGAAGTTTCTGTAAATAATAAAGAAGAACGAAAATTATTGCATATACATCTATTTTATATGATCCTATCCTTAGCAATGATCATATGTTGTCTGGAATTGAACTACATGTTCCATCTATATCTAAGAAAGAAATGAGACAGTTAAAAGGACGTCAGATGATTGCTTTCCTTTGTTTTGCTTTCTTTATTCACCTGACATATTTGCTTTTGTACATAGATTTTTGATACAGGATCTCTTGATGGTTCCTTTGGTTCATTCCAAGTATGTAATGTTCAAATTTTTGGAGGTTTTGTACTTCATATTGGTTCTCTTTCTGGAGTTACTGGCAAATTCTTTGTTGGTGATAACCTAACTTGTAAGGTGAAACAATAGTTTTTAAATTAGTCCTTATATTTCAAGTATTAATTATTATTTTTTAAATCTATAAAATGAATTGCTTCTTCATTTGCAACTTTTTCAGTATTCCAATCATTTTTGCAGGTTGACTATGATAGGCGAAAGTTGATTGCTCCTAACCATACTTGCACACATATGTTGAACTTTGCTCTAAGGGTACAACTTAATATGCTGATGTTTTTAAATCTTTACTCAATTTTGTTTTTATTGTTATATATCTTATTACTTTCCATGTTTTATGTCCTCCTAATTTGAATGCAGGAAGTGCTTGGCAATCATGTTGACCAGAAGGGGTCCATTGTTCTTCCTGAAAAATTGAGATTTGATTTTTCACATGGTAAGTTTATCTTAGGGTGTGTTTGATAAACCGTTGAAAATTTGTAAGTGTTTATAGATGATGCACTGATAGTGTATAATTTTTATATATTGTCAATGCATCAGAAATTGACGCTTCACTTATGAGCAAGTCAAAAAAATGCCAAGCCCTTAAAATAGATATAATTAAGTTTTTTTCAATTTCCTCATAAGGACTTAATATTTTTTTTAGTTTGCTCATTAATGAGGTGTCAACCTTTGGTGCATTGACAGTGTATAGAAATTATACATTGTCAGTGCATCATATATAGACTCAATTTTTAAACCATTGAAATTTTAAAGTTTTAATGAATTAATTTATCAATGGCTTTGATAGTTCATTTTTAGAAACCACTTAATGGAGGATTTTCAAGGAAAAAGTGTTGAAAATCCAAAGTAGCTTTTAGCTACTTATTGTAGCAAGTAAATTCAATTTAAGGAAAAATATATTTTTAATTATGTTAATCTCATATTTTCTCCTTTATAAATTTTACCAATGCAAAATGCTTATAAAATGACATCTCTTTTTCAAAAGAAATCTACTTAACATATAAGTTTTAGTAGCACACCAGCCAATTTCTTATCCTAGTTTCAATCTTAATATTTTTAGAGATAAAAATTCAGTATTTCATTTTTCATTGTTGATTTTTTTCAGTTCATCAAATAGCTTATCAGTTGTTATGCCTATTTAGTTTATTGCTAAAATTTGATCAAATGTTATCAGATCCAAACAGAGATGGTGCTATCAATGCTGACCATTTGAGAAACATTGAGTCTATTGTAAATGAGCAAATAAAAGCTGAGTTAGATGTATATTCAAAGGAGGCAACATTAGCTGAAGCCAAACGTATCAATGGTTTGCGAGCTGTCTTTGGAGAAGTAAGCTTAAGCATTTTCTTCATTATGGCTTTTGAATTTGGCTTTGCACATTCCTTCTGAAGTCATGTTGTGTCATGTATCAATGCACAGGTTTATCCTGATCCAGTTAGAGTAGTGGCAATTGGTCAAAAAGTGGAGGACCTCCTTGCTGATCCAGAAAACAAAGAATGGTTATCAATTTCAGCAGAACTGTGTGGAGGTCAGTTTCTATATTTTAATGACTTCACTAGAAGCCTTGCTGGGAATTTTGTGTTGAGTCTAACTTCAAGGATGTTTATAGGTACACACTTAACGAATACAAGGGAAGCAAAAGCATTTGCTCTTTTATCTGAGGAAGGAATTGCTAAAGGAGTCCGAAGGATAACTGCTGTCACTACTGAGAGTGCTTTGAAGGCAATGGAATTGGGTGACCTGCTTTTGCAGGAAGTAGATGATGCATCCAAGATGGATGTAAGCTTGCTGGAGAAGGTTTGATCCTCTACCTTGGCCTCTAAGACTTTAATGCTTGGAAGTTCTAATTATCAATGCCTTTATTTATTTTTGTTTTAGGTTGCTATATAATCTTATTGTTCTGCTTTAAGGTGTCTTTTATGGTTTTTGTTTCCTTGTATATGAATATGATGTGTTACAGTTCAACTTTTGCCGTTTTTCCTGAACTTTTGTTTTAGGGCATCTTTCTTGGGTATTCAGTTTCCAATATTTGTTATACCGCTTGCGGCCCCCCCCCCCCCCCCCCCCCCCAAAAAAAAAAAAGAAAGTGTCTCACTAGTTTGTCATGGTTGGATCATTGATATTTTCAGATTTTGAATCTCCCTTGTCTAGTAATACGTAAATAGGTTGTTGATTTAACGGCTTAGTGGATATACGTCTCCTGCTTGCTTGTGCATTCTCATTCATGATGTGCAATTGTTATGTTCATCTTTCATACAGAACTAGCTAAACTGTGATATAGGGTAATGCTTAGTGTTGTTTGGTTTCTAAAAACAAAGCTGTTTTCTATTTTCATTTTTATAGAAAATAGAAAACTTGAGAGAAAACATGTTTGATTGAAGAAATGGAAATCAAGTTTTTGAAAAATGAGAATGAAAATGTGCTATAATTAGAGAGCAAAAAAACTTGTTTTTTAAGAAAATACTGTGAACAATTAGAAAAAGTCAACACAAGATTTCGTAAAAAATTTTTTTGCTTGCACTAAGAACCCAAATTCGAATGGACGCAAGATTTTTTTCCTAATTGTTTTTGATTTTGTTTTTTGTAAAAGCTAAAACAACCTTATAAGTCATTTCTTCACAATGCTGTTATTGAAACCATTCCTTACTTATTGGTTGCTATAATTGACTTGATGTGAAATATTTTTGCTTTAACTTGTATTCAATTGTTGTGTAACTTGATGGGGGTTAAATCTTCACTTATAATTAATTGCTTGTGATAAAAATATCTGATTTTGTTTATATGTATCCTTGACATGTTTGATATTTGCCCAATGAAAAATTGAGTTATAATTTTTATTAACCAGGATGATACCCCTACTACGTATGGATAATTTTTTTCTCAAATAAAATTATAAATAGTATTTATTAAAAATAATAAGTCAAGATAATTATTTTAAAAATATTACTTTTTAAATGAAAATGATAATATTTAATTTATCAATTAAACATCTTATTTATTTATTATTCATTTTTTTTCAAAAGTAAAATAAAATTCTAACACAAAGTTAGAAGATTAAATAGACCAAAATTAAAAAAGTTTATAAATATTTAAATTTTTATTGATAAATTCAAATTAGACTAATACTCCTTCACTACTCTCTTTTTTTTTTTTAATTTTTCTTAGTCTTTTAAGTGTTTAATATTGAAATTATTTATTTATTACTTTATTTCCTCTTGTACAACATTCGATTTTCATAATTAATAATAATTTTTTGAATTTGATTCGTAGATTTATTTTGTAATTTTTTTGTTTTCATTTGTGTTTAATTTTTATAAAATTATCTTTGAAATTTTTTGCTTTATTTTATAATTTTATCATTTTTTGAATTTTGATATTATTTGTAATATTTATTAGATTTTTATATTTTTTAATTTTAAAATTTTCAGAATTATATAAATAAATTAATATTTTATTAATTAAAAACTAATATTTCATTAATTAAAAAAATAAAACTAGTGAGGTATTAATATTTTATTTAATTAATAAATTAATAAAATTAATATATTATTAATTAAAAACTAATATTTATTATTTAAAAAATTAAAACTAATGAGGTATTAAAACTAATATTTTAATAACTTACTATTATATTAATTAAAAAATTAAAACTAATGAGGTATTAATTAAAACTAATTAAAAATAATTAAAACTTAATGTTATGATTTTACCTTTCAAAATAAAAGAGAAGACGTGGCACACAAAGCGGAGCCTAAGAGACAAAAATATATGTATGTATAGATAACTTTGAGATTGGAATTGTGTGCGTGTGTGTGTATAGAGAGAGAGAGAGAGAGAGAGAGGAATGCTAGCGGCAGTCACTTTTATAGTCACATTTCAACACTCTTCATTTTATTGGGCCACGTCACTTTCTAATTTTACGTGAAGATGGGTTACTCATATGAGAAGTTGAAAAGCTAAAGTATGTGGATGCTAAAAAATACTTTTCAAGTAACCTGTAATAGTAGGTAATCAGTCTTTGCGTAAAACTAGAAAGTGATGTGGGTTAATAAAATTGAGAGTATTGAAATATGACTGTAAAAGTGACTGCCGCTAGCATTTCCATATCATCATCATCAGAGCCTTTATCTCAAGAGATTGGGGTAGGTTATATGAACCAATATCTGAATTCACGTTAGATCGTTCATATGTATTCTCCTCCTCTATAGATTCCTATCCAAGGCTATTTGCTCATCCAATTCTAAAACCTCTATATCTTTCCAAACTACTTCCTTCCAAGTCTTTTTCGGTCTTCCTCTAGTCTTAACCCTTCTCTCAACATCCATAGCTTCTATTCGCCTAACTGGAGCATCTACAGGTCTACGTCTTACGTGTCCAAACCAACGTAAACGATTTTCACACATCTTGTCTTCGATAGGTATCACTCCAATTATCTTACGAATATTATTATTTCTCATTCTATCCTTTCTTGTATATCCACATATCCACCGTAACATTCGTATTTCTGTTACACTCATCTTTTGTGTATGTAGCCTCTTAGTCGCCCAACATTCACTACCATATAACAATGTTGGTTTAACAACTGTCCTATAAAACTTGCCTTTCAACTATATAGGAATTCCTTTATTATCGCACAACACACTTGTAGCACTTTTTCACTTACTCCATCCAGCCTGGATCCTATGGGTCACATCATCATCAATCTCTCCATTCATCTGTACTATCGATCCCAGATATCGAAAATGGTCTCGCTTAGGTATTGCCACCCCATCTAACGTCACTACATCATGCTCTTCCACTCGGTTAGGACTGAATTTACACTCCATGTATTCAGTCTTCACTCTGCTTAGTTTAAATCCTTTTGATTCCAACGTTTGTCTCCATAATTCCAACTTTGTATTGATCTCCGCTCTAGTTTCTGCACATAGGACAATATCATCTGCAAATATCATACACCAAGGCACCTTATCCTGGATGGATTTTGTCAGTTCGTTCATAACTACCGCAAATAAGAATGGACTCAACACTGACCCTTGGTGTAATCCCACCGTGATAGGAAACTTACTTGTTTGCCCTCACCTGTCTTCACGTGTCCTTGCATCTCTATACGTATCCTTAATTAGTTTAATATATTTCAAAGGAACTCTTTTCTTTATTAAGGACCACCATAGTACCTCTTTAGGCACTTTATCATATGCTTTCTCCAAATCTATAAAGACCATATGGAGATCTTTACCCATTACTCGAGAGCGCTCCATAAGTTGTCTAAGCAAATATATTGCCTCCATAGTTGATCGACCTGGCATAAAACCAAATTGATTCTCTAATATCTTTACATTCTTTCTTAATCTCCGTTCTATCACTCTCTCCCATAGTTTCATAGTGTGACTCATCAATTTTATGCCTCGGTAGTTGGCGCAACTTTGAATATCTCCCTTGTTCTTATATAAAGGTATCAAGATACTCTTCCTCATTCCTCTGGCATTTTGTTAGTGCGCCAAATCTTATTAAATAGATTTGTCAACCACCTAACTCCTACATCTCCAGGGCGTTTCCAAACTTCAATTGGAAGGTCATCAGGTCCAACAACTTTTCTGTTCTTCATCATCTTTAGTGCCTCTTTTACCTGTCTCTTTAATTCTATGCATAAAATACCGATTTAAATCCTTGAGAGGCACCGAGATATTATCCAAAATTTTATTTTGTCCGTCATTAAATAATTTGTCAAAATAATCACGCCATCTATCCTTAATGTCATTGTCTTTAACAAGAGTTCTTTGATGCTCATCCTTAATACATTTCATAACTCCTAGGTCATGACTCCTCCTTTCTCTTGCTTGCGCCAATCTGTATATCTTTTTCTCTCTCTCTCCTTTGTGTTCAACTTGTCGTAAATCTCTTTCGCAACCTTCGTCTTAGCTTCTGCCACAGCCTTCTTTGCCTTCTTTTTTGCTAACTTATATTCCGTAAAACTTTCTTATGTATTGTTCTTCTTCAAAGCCTTGTAACACTCTCGCTTAGTCTTTATAGCATCTTTTACTGATGCAGTCCACCATCTTGCGTCCTTTCCAGTTGGCACTCTTCCGTTTGATACTCTTAATGTCTCTTTGCCCACCTCCCGAATGCATTTTGCCATCTTATTCCACATTACATTTGGGTTCTCTTTTGTTGTCCAATCCTCTTTTTGAATCCAACTATCTTTACATGTTTTATGACAATCTTCTTTTAGCTTCCACCGTCGAATCCTTTCAATTCCTTTTTGTTGGGTCCTTTGATGTCGTCTATCTATCTTCATATTTAGAACTAGGAGTCTATGTTGCGCAGTAACACTCTCACCTAAGATAACCTTACAGTCTAAACACCTGTGTCTATCCCTACTCCTAGTTAAAAAGAAATATATCTGACTTGCTCTTGGTCCACTTCTAAAGGTTATAAGATGAGAATCTCTCTTCTTAAAAAATGTGTTTACTAGGATTAGGTCATAAGATAAAGCAAAATCTAAGATAGCATCCCCACCCTCGTTTCTTACACCATAGCTAAAACCTTCATGTACGCTCTCAAAACCCTCTCTACTTGCACCTACACGTCCATTAAGATCGCCACCAATAAAAAGGTTTTCTCCTAGAGGCACTTCTTGTACTACCTTATCTAAATCCTCCCAAAACTATTATTTATTAACCTCATCAAGTCCTATCTGGGGTGCATACATGCTAATGACATTCAACACCTCTTCTCCTAGAACTAGCTTAACCAAAATAATCCTATCCCCTTGTCTCCTAATCTGTACAACATCCTTATGGTACTCTTTATCTATAATGATACCTACTCCATTTCGGTCTCTATCTTTCTCTGTGCTATCTCTCTAGCCTTTTCCCCGACCCATTTGGTCTCTTGAAGACACAAGATATTAACCCTCCTCTTACTCAACCTCACAAATCTCAGCTAATTTGCCACTAAGCGTACCTATGTTCCAAGATCCTAACCTAAGCTTATGGTTATGGACTAACTTCTTTACCCACTCCCGTCCATTATGGTGTGGGAACTTTTGCTTATTTAACACCACATCCAGGCGTCGATGTGGCGCGTCGCTTCCGGGTGACGACCTAGCAACCCTTGCCCACTTTTCATTACACCCGGGCTCCGATGCAGCGCGTCGCTGAGTAGGAGATGCCCCAACAATATTCTAATATTGATTCATTTCATCAGATTGGACTAGTTTTTTAAGGCTGGTTGTCCAAACCTACCGCCACCCTCCTCCTTTACCCGGGCTTGGGACCGGCTGCTTTAACTCACACAGGCGGAGTTAGCATTTCCATATATATATATTGTGGTGGTTTTTTTTTCCCCTTTGATATCTTCAAACTGTGTATTGAAAAGGAAGAATTGATTTTAATTGAAATCAAGTGCTAATAAATTAGAATACAAGTGTTGTTGCACATTGTTATGCTAGAAACAGTATGTAACAGCTTTCTTAATGTAAAAGAAAAATTAAGGCACCAAACATTTCATTTTGTGTACCAAACGTATTTTCTAAAATTCAAAAAATAAAAAATGAAAATTATTTTCAGAAAATAAAAATAGATAACAAAATAAAAAATATTTTCTGAAACCAAACAAAGCATTAGTCTCTCCATTTTGTCTCATTATTAGAGGGTGATTTCATACCATTTACATTTAAGATGTCATTTTTTTTTGTCAAACGTAAACATCCTACAAGGAGTTTTATTCCATATTTGATTTCCATTTGAAATTTTATTTGGCATCTGTGCAGAAAGTGGCTTCTCTAAAAACTAGTGTGGATTCCGCATCAATTCCTGCAGCCAAGAAAGCTGATATTAGGGGCAAGATTGCGCAACTTCAGGTAATCAGAGCTGATCTATACAAGACTTTGCAACACCTTCAATTTAGTTATTATAACCTATGTTGCTCTGACTCGTCATTTTCTGTAATATGTTCATGTTAGACCTATATTAGATGCTTCAAAGTAAAGAGGTGAATATGAGCACATGAACTTGTAAATGGAAGAGAAAAAATCCTGAAAAAAAATTGCTGTGCCTGCATCAAACAAACATTCGTGTTTGATGCTAGAGTTGAGTTTGAGCACTAATATTCCAGATTTAATCTCCTTTTTTAGTTGTTTCTAACAGTAAACATTTTTAGTTGTTTGCAAATGATGGTCTTAGATCCTTTTAAATTGGTTTGTTTTATCAGAATCTACTGAAAAAGGCACAAAAGAAGATTGCTGAAGAGAATATGCAGAAAGCTGTCACAGTAGCAACCGAATTGGCTGAAGTTGCTGTCTCAGAGGGAAAGACTTTTTTTGTCTCCCGTATTGATGTTGGTTTAGACGCTGCCGCACTACGTGAAGCAGTTTCTAAAGTTATTCAGCAGAAGGTTTTTAGCTAATTGTGACTTTTCAATTAATCAAGTCTTTAGCAGGGTTTGTTTCACACATGCGCTAAATGTTGCCATTGAATGAACAGGGAATGCCAGTTATGGTTTTCAGTATTGATGAAACCACAAACAAGGCAGTTGTTTATGCTGGCGTACCAGAGAAATCTGAACAAAGCAAGCTATTGGAAGTGTCAGAGTGGTTGACAAATGCGCTAGGGCCTCTGAAGGGGAGGTGTGGTAGAGGCAAGGGTGGTCTGGCTACAGGACAGGTTGGTAACTTGGTGCTTAAAATTCTGTTGCTATGAGAAATTTTTGAATTTTTATCTCTTAAATCTTGAACCCAGTCGCTGATCCTTGCAGTTTTTCTGATATTTGATTTTCCTCGCATGCCATATATTTTTTAATTTATGGACTATGTTTCATATCAGGGAACGGATGCATCACGCGTTAACGAAGCCATGGATTTGGCAACTTCATTTGCTTCAATGAAGTTGAGTTGATAAACAACTTTCTGAATTTTTTGTATCTGCCATGGAAGAAGCATTGATGCTGTTTATTTTATCCAGACACGAAAGCGAACAGCGAAATATTGGTTGTGCCAATGCAATTGCCACAACGAGCTATTCAAATCATTCAAAAACTGTTTCTGCAGTATATTTTTTCTTCACCATAGGGACGTTTTCTAATATACAGAAGAAAAATATGCACTTAATATATATTTGTTCAGTCACTGTAATTTTATTGTGCTAGAAGGCTTTTTACCTCCTAGAACATTGATGAATTTGTCTCTTGTAGTCTCTTTTTTTTCTTTGTTTACTTTCCCTCTTCCTATCCAATTACCTGAAGTGTTACTAACATAAATTAGCAGACAGCGAAATGTTCCTTGTTTTTTTCGATGAAGAGAATCATGAGATGCTGCGCTGGCATGCCAAAAGATAATTCTTTTTTCAAACCAACCCTACGTTTTGGCACATCCTCTGAACATCTCCGCAACTAACTGTTAGTAGCGAAATGATCCTTGTCTATGATTTGGATGAACGTGTGGTAGACTGCGAGCAGAAATATGTAAAATGTAAAAAACATTTTTTTTTCCTGTACGAAGGAATCTGAAAATTGAAATAAAATGGTCAGCTAGATTTGTGGATGTTAAAATTTGAATTTAAAATTTTTAAACATCATTTTTTATAATGATTACATAAATTATTTTACAAATTAGTGCACCAATATTTGAATTAAATTTCATATTCTAAAATATATTTTTAATAACTTGTCATCAAAATATAAAACCTACCACTGCCAGCAGTTTCTTTACTGTCTAGTTATGGGAAAACTCATTCCCAGTCCGTACATTTCATTTCCTTAGCAAATGACTTGTCGCCCGGGCCGATGGCGTCCTATTCCTCTCTTCTGTGCCGATCATAGTCAATCAACACTCGCCACCCGTTGACTTTGAAATATTTTAGATTTTGATATAATTTTATGAAAAACTAAAGAATATAATTTTAGTAAGTATGAAAGGTTAATTGTATAAATCTTGTGTATTCATATTTGATAAACGATAAGTCAAATATGCATGTTCTCAAAGCAATAATTTACCTTTGCATGTATAATTAAAGACATTATCCCGCAATTCATGCAAAAATCATGTGTTCAGCTAGTAGCAGTATCGATACGCTTTGAATTTGTGTTGATATGATATGTTTGAATATTAACAGGACTAATGGTGTATCAATATCCTATCTTGATCATGAAACAAAAGTTTTATGCTCTTTTTTGGTACCGATGCAGTTAAGACAAGTATGGACACAAATGTGCTTTATTTATGCAATATTTATTTTTAAGGTATCTATACAAAAAGAAATCTATCAATACCTTTCAACTTGACAAATCCCAACGGTCAGATTTCTGTGTCTGGCTGTCTGCCAATGAGAAGAATATAGAGAATACAACTTTAACGATCAAAAATTTGAAGAATCTATATAAGGAAGAAGTTTGGTGTTGAACAAGATAGAGCTGAAATTCCAAATCAAGAGTTATAACCAAAACTTCATTCAAAAATGAAAAGAGAAAAAGATAAAAAGAGTCTTTTTCTATCATCACTTGTCTCATAGGGTATTCCTTCAAAAATCTTAAGTGTATCATTATGCTTTTGCAGAGGTATTTTTGTAAACCATTTGTAAATGCACCCCTAATTTGTAAAAGAGGAGAGTACCTTGAGTGCTATAATTGTAAGTGAGGTTTGGATAGATTAAAGGTTCTCTTGAAATCTTTTCATGATAATAGAAGAATTTATAAATTATTGAGGACAAAATTTGATTCTATATAAAATAACTACACATAGTTGTTATCGCATACTCCAAAATAAATATGCAACAACTAACAGTTCAAGCAATTATGCATAAAATGTAAGAAGTAAATATAACTTATTTGGTAATTTGAAGAAAAACCATTAATCTTCTTCTTTAGTGAAAAACATTCATTTCATCTTTTCAGGCTTGAAATTTTCACATATTCAGAGTCATCTTCCTTTGGTATTAATAGCAATGATAAACTTAGATTGAGCACACAAGATACCTTTTGATTTAGAATGAAACTTGTAGTCAAAGGAAGTTCCAAAATTTTTTAAATCCTTAATATTGTTAGAAAAATAGAAATAGAACAAAAAGAAATTTGAGGCTTGAATTTTACTTACTTTTCTTAAGTATTTAAAAATTTTCAAGATACATTAGAATTTTTCAAACTCTCTCAAATACAAGTATAAAACTTAAGATTAAAATTAAATACATAAGTCTAGAAATTTATAATGGTCAATAAAAACATTGAATAAACATGTCCTGTCAAAAAGGCATAATTTCAAACTAGTTATGTCTTTGAACATCAATTTTAGACTTAATACATATGGGATTAGTTATATTTGTTAGTCATAAATTTATGTTCAATTATGTTTATTCAATATTTATTAGACATATTTTTTTTTTATAATTTAAACTTAATTATTACATTTCATATTTCAAACTTCTTTACAAATCATAGCAAGCTTATGGTATAGTTTTTGTGACGAATGACTTGTATTTGAACTTACTTTCATACTTCATTTTAAGTTTTTTCAATTATGTTAAAATTTTATTTCCTAAGTTTATTGTTGTATTTGGTGACTATGATTGGGACTTTTACTTTATGGACTTTTAAAAATTTAAATTTGGTTGTGGTGTAAAGTCATCATCATCTTAAAAAAAAAATCATATTTTAGTAGGTTTAATTGATACAAAAAATATGAAAATATTTGTATTTAAGAAAAATCTCATTGTGAATCTGAACTTGAGTTTGAGTTCAAATAATCGAGTTTGAAATTGAATATAAAAATCGAATTCATTTTTTACTTGATAAATGAGTCTAATTGAACAAATTCAAGTAACTCAATTTTTATCTCGAATTGAGTTTAAACCAAAAACAATTAAAATTCAATTCAACTCGAATTGAATTGAATGTTTAGTAATATTCAAGCTCAAACTCCTACTCCCTTTTGAGCTCGACTCAGTCCGAGTAAACTCTTACTTAGGTTATTGAAACTTATATCTTAGTCTTATATATATATATATATAAACCAAAGTAGTTGATTTAAAGTAAAACATCCTATGTGGATTGTCTATATGTTTGGCATGTATAAGTTATTATAATAAAATAATAATATCCATTTTAAATTTTCAAAAAGATAAAAATCTCTTCCTATATATATATATATTAAAAAAACAAATTAAATTATTTTCAAAAAGAAAACTCATTAAAAAAACCAACTATAAATCTATCCGTTTATATCAATTTTAAAAATTATCTGACACTCATCACCGTTTAAAATTCAATTCTTAAACAGTTTCTTATCTCTTTCAATAACCAATACTATCTAATTCAATTTTTAAACAATTTTTTATCTCATTCAAATACCATCAATATCTATTCATTTTATTAAAATTTTATATCCATTCATTGAAATCGATGCTTCTGCTTCGTTTTTTTTCATGGTGCCAACTTTTCTAATCTTTAATTTCACTTTCTGCTTTGAAAATCGAATGAGACGAGATACTAATAAAATAGTGCCAAGAGTTATACTTCAATTTTTTTTTTGTTATCAGATCTCGCTTCTCTATTTTCTTAAATTTTTTTGCAAAGTTTTTTTTCTAAATCTTTTGATAATTTTATTATTTTATTGAAATTATCTAAAAATAGAAAGATGCAAAAAAGAAAAGAGGTTGTTTAATGTGTTACACTTCTTGAGATTGATGTTATTGATAGCAGGTAAATTTCAGTTTGGCTTTGGCAACAAATTTTTTTCTTTTCAAATTTGTGACTTTTTTGTTGTATTTGTTACAATTTCTTAAGTTTTAGTTTTTGGGAAAAAAGTAATGTAAACGTTCATTATTTTTTAATTTCTATTTTTCTTTTATACCATTTGAAATTCTTTTTCTTCCCTTATTTTAACTTTGTATTTTAAAAAGCTCATATTCTTTTTCCTTCTATTTTTAGCAATAAAAAGATTCTAAATCTTCACACCCAACTACTATTCAACTCTCTACAATTCTAATAGCTAAAAAAAAAATATTTAGTTCTCTTTTTCCAACTTATTTTTAACTTTTTTGAATTACCAAAGTCAGTCAATAATTTCTCTAATTTTCTTATTATATCTTAAAGCGTAATTGTGATTCTTAAAGAAAAAAGTAATTTTCTTTTATGGTAAATTAATTTTTGTTGGCTTTAAAAATTTACTGCTTACTCATTGTTGTGATTCTTTATAAAAAAAGTGAAGTTCTTCCATGGTAAATTAAATTTTGTTGGCTTTAAAATTTTACTACTTACCCATTATTTTAATGTAGTTTTAATTTTATATTTTTATGTACTCTGGCTTTTTAAAAAATAAAAAATTTATTTATAATATATTTTTATTTTATTCATTGATAGTTAAATATACAAATTGTTTTAAAATTTGATATAATTATTTAAATAATTCACTTTATTAAAAAATTATATATATGTGTGATTATAAAAATTATATTCCTTATGTAATTTTAAAATTTTTAATAAATTATCTAATCTAATCTCTTAAAAATTATCCTTTTATCTAATTTTAATAATTTATCCAAAATCTAATTATCTCAAATATTATACTATCTACATTTAAAATTATTAATTTTTTAAACAATTTTTTCCCTCTATGCAACATTAGAGAAACATGGGGTGTGATAAATTTTGTTGTTTACATTTGGGAACCTAATTCTACTCTTTGAAAGATAAATAAGAGAACTTCAATTTTATAGCTCAAATTAATTTGTTAATTAGGTTGGAATTTGGATCGAGATTTTGAAAGAACTATGTTTTCAAAGTAAACAAATTTGAATCGAAATTATAAAATAATCGACATATAATTAAACAAATTTAACATTAAATTAGATTAAAATTCACACATAATAAGACTTAAACTTGGTACGTAAGCAACAATGAAGGATATACATTTACAAATTGAAAGACATTAATAAAATAAAACAATTAAAATATTATATATTTAAAACTATTAAAATAATATAAGTGTTATCTTAAAAACTTTAAAATAATTAAAATATTATCTAACATAAAAGTAATTAAAATATTATATGGTATTTAATCCATTTAAAAAATAAATTTAATTCTCTAATATGTTTAAAACAATTAAAATAATTATCATAATTTTTTAAAAAAAAATAAAGTGTGTGAATAATAAGAATTTTTATTCATATATACATATTTAAATAAAATTAAATTGTGCATTGCACGAGTAATAAACTAGCATAAAATAATATTTATATCCATAATTTAAACTTTTTTTCATAAAATAATTCAAAGTTCACAAAACTCATAAAATAATACAAAATTCACTGTAATAAAAAAAAATACAAAATTCACAAAACTCACCTACTTAGGGATAGCCGTGGATACCTATAAAGGGGTGCATGACCAGATTAAGTAGGATTAAGATAATGTATAATTGGGTTTGAGTAGTAAAACTATTATCCGTTATGGGTTCGGATAATTATCTTAAGATATGTTCTACTCGAACCTGATTATAAATAATAATTGTTTAATATGATATTTATATTTTTTATACATAAATTATTTATTAGTAATGTTTTATTTAATTAAATTAATTCATTAAACATTATAATTATGATTTTTAACTTTAATTTATTTTTATGAGTTAAATTAGATTTATTGCTTTAATTTTTTTAATAATTTATTTTAAAATGATTTTATATTTAAATTTAAAAATCAAATTTTAACTTAATAAACAAGTAATTAATGAGTTCAAATAATTAAACTATTAGATTCTATGTTATCGAGTTAAGATTCGAGTAATATAAATTAAAATAAACAGATAATTAATTGCATTTAAATATTATAATAACTAATCGGATTCATATTCAAATATCGTAAAATTATCAGTTACCTAATCTGTTTCCATCTTTAGTCACCGTTTTAGATTTTTTATTTCTCTAAAGAGTAAAATGTAGATCGGTCTGTAAACCCTAAATACATTACACATTTTCTTCCGCCTTTCTTGAACTTTCTAAATTTGAATTTCCAGTCGGCAAACCCTACCTTTCTCTGTCTAACGGCAAGCGGCAGCCAGCAGGAGCAGTCAGTCACGTTCGGCAATCGGCAGCTCAGTTCTCTCCATCCTCAAGGTAATCACTAATCACTAATCAGTTCTCCCATCGCTGCCTTTTTGAGTTGAAAACTTGTGATTTGTTTGCTTCCTTCATGCTTGATTCCCGTTTTCCGTCCAGTCATTGAGATTGCTTTTTGTTTTGTTGTTTGGGTCTTCCATTTTCTGGTGTGTTGAGGTTGTGGTGGTTAGTTCCGTTAGTCCTTATGGACTATGGTTGTCTAGGAATGACCGAATGAGATGGTTTGAGATCTGAGAAAACGCTAGCGGTAAAGATTTTGGGCCCTCTCTCTTGTGGAAAAAAGAGGTAAAAAAGTTTAGATCTTTAAGTTTTTTCGATAGTGAACAATCTCAGGTTACTGATTCGTAAGTTTGTTGAGGAAGTTCTTTTGGATTTCAAAAAGAAAAATCCTGATAATGTCATGGTGCTTTCCTTACCTGCCTGCAGGGTATTTAAGGCAGGGATTGGTCGAATCAATTAAGGATCGTTGAGCAAAATTATTTGGTTTTCACCTTTGCTGCTCATCTGTATGCGTTTGTGAAAATTAATTAGGATTTGTATTTGTAATTTTTGTACCTGGAAAAGGTATATAAAAGGATTCGATTTAATGTTGTGACTATGGCTTTGTACTTTGTTAATACTAATGACAGAAGCGGCACCGTGTGCACCGCCAAGGCTGATGTTTCAAAGTGCAAACGTCAATCCATCGCTTTTTGAACTTCCAAAGCACAAAACCTAGGACTAGTGAAAGGCTGAAAAAATGGCGTCATTTCGGGTCACTCCTGCCGCCTTGCGTGGCCTCCTCAGACCCTCTCTCTCTTCTTCACTCACCATCTTCTCTTCATTGCAGTCATCCTCAACTACAATTAAGAATACTGATTTTAGCAATTCATTCACTCGGCTTTTGCATTTGTTTCCCAATCATGAAAATTCTTGTGATCATTTCAAAGTCTCTAAGGAAAATCTGTCATTCCCCTCACATTTTAGACGTGGAGTTGCTTGGATATCGACCTCTTCAGGAGCCACAGACAGCTCGAACAAACATGAACAACAGTGTAGTAACAATAACGAGAATATTGCAGAGGTTCGTTCCTGGATTGACGTGTATTTGCCAAGGGGAATTCAGCCTTATGCTAAGCTTGCTCGGCTTGATAAACCTATTGGGACATGGTTGCTGGCTTGGCCTTGTATGTGGTAAGACTTGCTCTGTTTGATTTCAGAATTTGTTTGAAAGTTTTTTGCTTTGGCATTAAACTCTTTGACGTTTTTTGTAGGTCAATTACATTAGCATCAACACCTGGGCATCTTCCTGATTTTAAGATGATGGCTTTATTTGGTTGCGGGGCTTTGCTTTTGAGGGGTGCCGGCTGTACTGTCAATGACCTCCTTGATCGGGATATTGATATGATGGTAACTTCAATTGTTTCCTCATTACTTGTATTTTTCTGGTTTATGATCTTAATAGTTCAAATTTGTATATAACTAAGACAAGTAGGAATTTGAAGGATCCTAATATTAGACAAAATGCACTTAATTTTCTGCTTATACACATTCTTACATGTACCAGCTCATTATTCCAGAAGTGTGATTATCTGGAGCATTTTGCATGCAGGTACAGCGTACAAGGCTAAGACCAGTTGCAAGTGGTCTTTTGACACCATTTCAAGGGATTTGTTTTCTTGGGTTTCAACTGCTTTTGGGTCTTGGAATTCTCCTTCAACTTAATAATTATAGGTTAGAATTCTTTCCTTTGCTATTGCTTCAGTAAATCTGTTATAAGATTTAGACATCTGCAACTTTACCAAAGACTTTTAATGACTTTACATGGGATTTGGCTTATGCTTAACCTTCGGAATTCTATTATATTATTGAGTTTTACTTTTATCTTTTCTCAGTCTCCTTTGAAAATTGGGTGAAATCAATGTCGCTGGTTGGTACAAGACTTTTGATTCATTTAACTGATATAGCTTATTTCTTACAGCCGTGTATTGGGGGCATCATCCTTGTTGTTAGTCTTTTCCTATCCTCTCATGAAGAGATTTACATTTTGGGTAATTGTGTTTGTATATATTTTTCTTTCATATATTCATTATTGTTTATTTTTTTACCTTTGATTCATTTGGTTGGTTCAGCCCCAAGCCTATCTAGGTTTGACCTTCAACTGGGGAGCCTTGTTAGGTTGGTCAGCCATTAAAGGAAGTATAGATCCATCCATTGTGTTTCCACTGTACTTTTCGGGAGTATTATGGACTCTTGTGTATGATACAATATATGCACATCAGGTTTAACTTCATCTATTCAAAGCTCAATGTACATGCTTTTCTTTATAGCTTTTATTGGAGTAAATCCTTGCTTGAAATGGTCTTTTATTATTAAGTTTTGAGGAGCTAGTAAGGTTCTGTTTAATTTATCTTTTATTTTTCTTATATTGAATAAAGTTGATGGTAGTTACTAATTTTTCACATTTTAACTATGTTTCGGGTTAGTAGGATTGACAGGATTGTGATGATAGTTGAGTCAAGTCAATTTGATATGGTTGAGGGTTGATTTATGGAGCTGACAATGGCTTTTAATAACTTAACTTTTTATATAAAAATTGTTAATTATAAATTGAAAGGAAAATTTTTATGTACGGGTACTAGTAGTTGGTTGAATTTTTAAGCTTGTAAGACCAAGAAAAAAAAAGAAAATTTTATTTGCTGATAATATCAACCCTATTTACTTTGCTTTTTTTAATGTTTTCTTTTCCTCTTGCACCCCCACATCATCGTCATCGGAGCTTTTATCCCATACGGGGTAAGTTACATGAACCAATATATAAGCTCATGTTAAGTTGACAGCATGAATTCTCCTCCTCCACTCATTACTATCGAAGGTAATTTGTTCTTCTAACTTTTGTTCCGCCTTGTCTTTTAGATAACATCATTCCAAGTCTTTTTTGATCTACCCTTAGCTTTGACCCTTTTTTCATCACTCATAGCCTCTACTCTCCTAACGGGAGCATCCATAGATCTATGTTCTATTTGTCCAACCTTCTTGCAAATGTTCTCATTTCTCATTTTATCAGTTTTCGTATATCTGCACATCCATCACAGGATTTGCAGTTTGCTACACTCATCTTCTGTGTGTGTAGTCTTTTAGTTGTCCAACATTCACTATTATAAAGCAATGTTGGTTTAACAAGTATCTTATAAAACTTGCCTTTTAATTGTATAGGAATTCTTTTATTGCATAGCACATCTGTAGCACTTTTTCACTTGTTTTAGCTAACTTTGATCTTATTGTTATATTGCTAACAATCTCTCTATCTATCTATACGATTGACCCTAAAAATCATAGATGATCCCGTTTAGGGATCGTCGCCTCATTTAGCATCACTATATTTTGATCTTCTTTTTTGTTTGAATTAAATTTACATTCCATATAGTTAGTCTTTACTTTGCTTAATCTGAACCATCTTGATTCTAGCATCTGTCTTTATAGTTTTAACTTTGGTCTTAGCACACATGAATTTTATTGAAAACATCATATACCAAGGCACATTATCCTGAATGGATTTTATCAGCTCGTTCATTACTGTAGCGAACAGGAATAGGTTTAACACCAACCCTAGATGTAGTCTTACAGTGATATGAAATCGCTTGTTTGCCTCCATATGTCTTTTCATGTGTCCTTGCATCTCCATACATGTGTTTAATTTAAATGGGGACTTTTTTCTTCATTAAGGACTACCATAGCGCCTCTTTATTTACTTTCTCATATGTTTTTTCCAAGTCTATAAAAACTATGTGAAAATATTTACCCTATACTCAAGAACGCTTTACAAGTTGTCAAAGCAAGTGTATTGCCTTTATAGTCGATTGGTTAGGCATAAAACTTGATTCCTCAATATCTTTACATTCTTCCTTATTCTTTGTTTTATCACTCTTTTCCATAACTTCATTGTGTGAATCATTAGTTTTATGCTTCGGTAGTGGAGTAACTCAGAATATCTTTCTTGTTTTTATAGAAAAGTACCAAAACAGTATTCCTCCATTCCTTAAACATCTTGTTAGTGCTTCAAATTTTATTAAAAAAATTTGTCAACCACCTAGCTCCTATCTCTCCAAGACATTTCCAAACTTCATTAGGAATGTCATCAGCCTAATAGCTTTCTTTGTTTTCATCCTCTTTAGTACTCCTTTATCTTTGTTTTTTTTGATTTTGTGCATAAAGCATTGGTTCAGATCCTCGGGAGACACCAAGATGATGTCCAAAATTTGACTTTGTCTGTTGTTAAATAGTTTGGTAAAATAATCATGCCATCTTTCTTTAATGCCATTGCCCTTAATTAGAGTTATTCGGTATTTATCCTCGATACATTTCACAACTCTTAAGTCACGACTCCGTCTCTCTCATGCTTGTGCCAATTTATATATCTCTTTCTCTTCATCCTTTGTATCCAACTTGTTATAAATCTCTTTCATAACCTTTGCTTTAACTTTTGCCATTGCCCTCTTTGTTTTCGTCCTAGCTAACTTGTATTTTGTGAAGCTCTCTTTGCTGTTGTTCTTTTTTAAACTCTTGTAACAATCTTGCTTAGCTTTTATAGCTTCCTTAACTGATTCATTCACCATGTTGCATCCTATTCAATCGGCGCTCTTCTGTTTGATACTCCTAATATCTCCTTACTCATCTCCCAAATGCATTTTTCCACCTTTTTCCACAATATATTTGAGTTCTCCTCTGTTATCCAATTTTCTTTCTAGATCCAACTATTTTTACATATGCATGATATTCATGACAATCTTCTTTTAGCTTTTACCATCGAATAGTTGTAGCTCATTTTTGTCGGTTCTTTTGATGTTGTTTATGAATTTAATGTTTAGGACTAGCAGTCATATTGTGTGGTAACACTTTCATTGGGATAACTTTGCAATCTAGACATATACATTTATCCCTTTTCCTAGAAAAAAAAATCTGATTTGCATTTGGTCCACTCTTAAAGGTTATAAGGAGATATTCTCTCTTCCTAAGAAGCGTGTTCACTAGGATTAGGATGTAGGATGAAGCAAAATCTAGGATAGCATTATTACACTTGTTTCTTACACTGTAACTGAAACTCCCATGTACGCTCTTAAAATCCTCTCTACTAGTACCTACATGGCCATTAAAATAACCACCAATAAAAAAGTTTTCTTCTATAGGCACTTCTTGTACTATTTATCTAAATTCTCTCATAAATGTCGTTTATTAGCCTTGTTAAGTCTTATCTGCTGTGCGTATGTGCTAATAATATTTAAAACTTCCCATCTTAGAACTAGTTTAACCAAAATAATCCTATCCCTTTATCTCCTAACCTGTATAACATTCTTTTGATACTGTTTGCATTTGATGATACTTACACCATTACTGTCTTTATCTTTCTTTGTGTACCAAAACTTGTATCGCCTTGGTGCTATCTCCTTAGCCTGGTCCCCAACCCAGTTGGTGTCATGGAGGCGCAAGATGTTAACCCTCTTCCTACACATAACTTCACAAATCTTTCCTAAGTTACTACTAAGCGTACTTATATTCCAAGATCTTAAGTTTATGATTATGGAGTAACTCCTTTATCCACCTTCGTCCATTATGGTGTGAGAACCTTTGCTATTTGACACATCTGGGCATTGATATGATGTCTCATCTTCGGGTGATGACCTAGCAATTATTGCATACTTTTCACTATAAACAGGTTCTGATGAAGCGTGTTGTTGAGTAGGGGACATCCCAACGAAGTTAATATAATGGTTCATTTCATAAAAATTGGACAAGTTTTGAGTGATTGATTATCCAAACCTACCGTTAATCCTTCTCCTTTATCCGGGTTTGTGATCGGTTGCATTTTTGTATAACACTCAACATAGGCGGTGTAACACTCCCGGAAAAAAAAAATTCCTGTGAGATACATAATCCATTTATGGGTTAAAGATTTTGTTTTCCAAAATATGTTGGTTGTATGAAATGACGTTGATAACAATTCATCCAGGATAAAGAGGATGATATTAAGGTTGGTGTTAAATCTACAGCCTTGAGGTTTGGGGATTCAACTAAGGAGTGGACTGCTGGGTTTGGCATTGCGTGCATAAGTAGTCTTGCTCTCTGTGGATTCAATGCTGATATAGGTATTTTCTTGCCTTATATTTAAATTTCTTGAACATGTAGTTTGCTTATGATAACCTTTTCTTTTGCTAAGTTTTCTAAATTACGTTTGAGCAGGGTGGCCATATTATGCCTTTCTGGCAGCTGCATCTGGACAATTGGCTTGGCAGATATGGACTGTAAATCTCACATGCCGTGCTGATTGCAACAGAAAGTGCGTGATAAGTTTAAGAAGTCTGCTTGGTTGTAGTGCTTGTCAAATTTAATTATAATTTGCCTGAAGTTTTTGATGTAAATAGACAAAATCACAAATCACACACAAGGATCTTAAACTTCCTTTTATGCATGCTAGTAGGGGGGAATCTGGAGATTTAGTTTTGCCTAAATGTTTGTTTTCATTTGTACTCAGCTTGCGATTGCATTTCCGTCTCATTTCTTCCTTTTTCTCTTGTTAACAGGTTTGTGTCCAATAAGTGGTTTGGTGCGCTTATTTTCAGTGGGATTTTATTTGGAAGAATCTTCTCTTAAATGTATTCATAAGATTTAAAGAAACGCTCGACAGCTGTATTCTTTTGATGACCAGCTTAGTACTAGTTGGTAAAGACAAAAGACCCTGCTAGATTGAAGCTGGTATTATATTTGGTTTCAAATATTTTTTGTGGAATCTCAGCCTTTTTGAAGCAGGTAAAAGTTGCCTTCCCAAACTATGAAATACAGATAAATTTCAAGGGAGGATATAGAATTGGAAAACAATTTTGTGCAATTTTTAGTGGGAAAATGAAAGACAATAAAGAAATTTTGTTGAAAGTCACTCGTCAAAGTTCAGTTTCCTTTGATCTTCTTCATCATCTCTTCTTTTTCCGTTTCATTTAGAGAGTTATTTTGCTGAAAGCGACAGACATTGTTGTAACATCCATTAACCATTTATTCTGTAAAGCAGTAATATTTAAAGCTCAGCATCAATTGAATCATATCAGGGAAGAAAAACAAAGAAAGATTAAAATGTTTAGGGAATTTATGAACCTCTGGAAGGGAAGGATCATGCATTTCTCTTTGGAGGATATCAAATCGGTATAGAAGAAGCACATAAAACGTAGCTGCGTTTGTTAAATGTGGGAAAGAAAAAAAATTACTGTATCTTACGCGGAAGAGTTTTTTAACCAAAAATGGTAAATTATTACTCATCGTGTACCCTAACACATTCATGCCTAATTCAAAACTAGTATTTCAATTCACTCACAAACACTGACTAACAAGAGTTGAGATTTGGTGTTTTAGCACCTTTATTTATGAAAAAAAAAATAAACAAGAGTTGAGATCATGATCATCCATTCTGTCATTAACATTTAAAATTCCATTAACATGGAATGCGATTATTTCTTCTGATATCCTACTGACAACTTTTTTCTAACTCACATTACATGTATCCATGCATTAGATTTAGGAGTTTATATTTGATATACTGAGAGTATAACTAGCATGCATTGTCAGTATTGAGCAAAGTTGTAAAATATTTAAGTCCTTAAAAATAAATAGTTTTCAATTTTATTAATTTATTTTAATGGATTTTTATAATTTTCAAGTTCATTAATTTACTAACTCTATTAAAAAAATTAAAAAAAAAACTATTAAAAATGTAATTGATTTAGTAAGATGATATTTTTCATAAATTTATTAACAGTATGTTTGAACTGAGGCCAGGAAAGGGAAAAGAAAGGGAATGAAGGGAAATATGAAAAATTTTTTTTATTTGGATATGATTTAAAATTTATAAAAAAAATGAAGGGGATTCTCCATTTTCTCAATTGTCCCATTTTTTGGTTTATCCTAGACTGCCTAGTATAGGAAAACGCAAAGAAAAGAAAATAAGTAAAAATATTTTAATTGTAAAATGAGTCTGTACTCTTAATATGTTCTTTAAAATTTTTTAATATTATCATTAAAATTATTTGTCTCTTATAGCTCATTTAGCATTATAATGATTTTATTCTTTTATTATTATTTCACAAATTTAATTGTTTTTTATTTGTGGGATTAATGTTTAAGTGCTTTGTAAGTACGTTGGCTCTAATGTAGTTATTATTACTTAGACTAAGCCGAAGACAAAAAATAAAATACTTTATTATATATCAAAATTTTATTGCTAATCAAATGAATAACTAGTATAAATTATTATATGTTATCTATTAAAAAGACATTATATTGAAAAAATACTATAATAAAATTTTTTTTTTCTTTCATTTTCTTAATAAATTAATGGTAGTTAGAATTCTTTTTCTTTCCTTTATTAATTTTAACTATTAAAATGAAATGGTACATGTATTATTTTCTTTCCTTTAAAAAATTTCCTTTTCTTTCTTTTTCTTTGTATCTGTCCAAATATAGCATAAATTATAACATAGCCTGCTAATACACAGTCGGTTTCATATATATTCATTTCGATACCTTAAGCCTCCATAAACAAAATTTTTTACACTAATATTAATCAATCAACAGAAAAAAAAAAAGGCAAAGCAAACAAAAATCTCAATGTAATACAAAACTATTTGAAAGATCCAAAGCAAGAAGCAATGATGAAATATATATAATTGCTAAAATAAAGAGAGAACTTGACTAATCTCTTTACTTTTTAATAAATTGTTACCTTAAACTGATAAACAGTACTACTCATATGTTAGAGCTAAATAGGTAGCTCTCAAAATTTTCTTGCACCAATTAAACAAACAAAAAATGATACAAAGCATACCTTTTTTGGTATGATAACATCACAAATTTATAGATAACAAAAAATTAGAAATTAAACAAAAATGTAAATAGTTAAATATAAAATATAATAAATAAAAGAAATTAATTTTATAAGCAGAATTTATAAGGTAAAAATGCTAATAGATGCAATGTTTCATAATTTCAAGTGAAGCAATATTTATATAATAATGTTATTAGGTAGTATAATTTATTGAATTCAAAATTTTAAGAATAATAAATATTATATTAATAATGTTAGCATGTAGTATAAAATTTGGATTGAAAATTCTAAATATACTATTGATACATAAATTTAATTATTACTTTATTTTATTATAAAAATATATATTCATATATCTAGCTTTAATAAGTTTAATTTTATCGTAATACTATTATACAAATTTTTTGGATTATCACCGCTTTCTTTACCAATCCTTAATACTATTAATAACATTTTTTAAGTAAATACCAATATTCTAAAAAGAACCTAAAAAAAATGTTGAAATGAAGTAGATACCCAAGTGACAATAAGTTTATCTTGTTAAAAAAGGAAAAAGGTTGAAATGAAGTAGGTACCCAAGTAACAATAAGTTTATCTTGTTATTTAAAAAAAAAAGAATAAAATGCAAAGTTCAATTTTTATTTTTTATTTTTTCTATAAACCAAAAAATGAAAAAAAAAATCTTGCAGTGATTAGTATATACCAATATTCTAAAAAGAACCATTAACAAACCTAAAAAGTAAAAGTAGCTTTTAGCTATTTAATGTGGTAAGTAAATATTGTTAAAGAAAAAAAAAGATAAATTACATAAATACACATTGTGGTTAGGAGCAAATTAAATGTGATACATGATATTTAAACTTTGACACTTAACTACTCTAAAATTTATTTTTGTTTCACTTTGTCCCAAACCGTTACATTTTTTCTTCGTTCTGACTGCTTCAACTATTTTTCTCTCTCTAAAACTGTTTTTCCTATCTTTTTTTTTTCTCTTTTTGGGCTATTCATATGATTTTTGAGCTTAAAAAAATGAAAAAAAATAAAAATAATGGAAAAAATAACGGTTTGGGGTAAAGTGATATGAAAATAAATCTCAGAGTAATTAAGTGCCAAATTTTAAACATCGGGATACCACATTTAATTTGCCTCTAACCATAAAATATATTTATGAAATATACCTAAGAAAAAAATACCATTAAAATTTTTCTTTTAATTGATATCAATAGAAAAATTTATGTATTTTTATAAAATATTAATAAAATATATTTTAAATATTTAACTTTTAATTTTTTAAATTAAAAATTTAGTGCTAAATTTTTAATATTTAATTTATTAATTTATCAGATAATAATGTGTTATCTTTTTACAACTATTTTGAAAAAAATAAAAGTCAAACCTGAAAGCTACAGCCTACTTTCCTTTTCACAAAAAAAGTTTCATTCGAGTTGAAGTCTCCCGCATAAAGAGGACAAATAGTAAAAAAATTGATATAAGGTGAGAGAATTTCGTCTACTAGTTGGACTATCTCGGAATACATGGAATTAACTACGTACGCGTCAACCTTATTCAAAAGTCCATATTGAATTCGGATTCTTTTCCAAATAGGTGGTTGTGCCACCCTGTAACTGTTGCACTATCAACTCTCTCCGCCTTTGGATCACTGTATTTACTCACACATAGCTGGATTTTACTAATTCATTCCCTTCATTGGCAGGATATTTAAGGACTTGGTATCTCTTGGGATTCTCATATTTCTCTTTATATTTCAAACTTTTCAAAGGAGAGATAGAAAGAGTTTCTTTTACCATGGATGAGGAGTCGGGGAGAGCCGCAACCGATAGAGTTTTCGTGGAGGACGCTTTCAAGACGACGGAGGTGCCTCCATGGACCAAGCAAATAACGTTGAGGGCTATGGTGACTAGCTTTATTTTGAGTGTGGTCTTCAACTTCATCGTTTGCAAGCTTAATCTCACCACTGGTGTGATACCGTCCCTCAACGTTGCCGCTGGTTTGTTGGGTTTCGCCCTCGTCAAGGCATGGACCACGGCTCTTGCAAACCTCGGATTCCTGAAGCAGCCCTTCACCAGGCAAGAGAATACTGTCATCCAAACCTGTGTGGTCGCCTCCTCCGGAATTGCCTTCAGCAGTACGTGTTTAAAGGCTTTGCTTTTGTCATTGTTTTTCTGATCTTCTCTATTCAGTTTTCTTTTTATCTTTTTCTCTTAATATTTTACCCTATGATCTGCAAATCATGTTTTAAAACTTGAAGAAAATCTGTTGTCATCTGTTCTTTGATTGGAGTACTTGTTTCTCTTATGCTTAATCTTCTGAAGTCAATTAAAAATACATGAATGCTTATGCCATATATCTGTTAGGTGGCACTGCAAGTTACTTGTTGGGAATGAGTCCCCTTGTCGCCGGTCAAGGAGACAGTGGAAATACGCCAGCCAATATCAAGAAACTATCCATTGGTTGGATGATGGGATTTCTATTTGTTGTCAGCTTTGTTGGCTTGTTCTCTATTGTGCCTCTCAGAAAGGTGATTTCTTTCTTTACTTTCTTTATGTAATTTAAAAATATATATTTGCTTCTATTATAAAATTCATATTCTTTCACATTCAAATTGATGAAGATTAGTACAAAATATTTTATTAATACTTCCGGGCAAACTGTTCTTTCCAGATAATGATCCTGAAATACAAGTTGACATACCCTAGTGGGACGGCAACTGCATACCTTATCAACAGTTTTCACACGCCCAAAGGCGCCAAGTTAGCAAAGTGAGTACATTTGGTCACACCATTCTAAATTTACCAGCCTTTTAATATTACGGACAAATTGTTTCTGGCTTTATTTCGTGATCTTGTCTTCATGTTTGTACTAATTTCTCTACATTTCGTTAATGTCTTTTGTAGGAAGCAAGTTGTGGTTCTCTTCAAAAGCTTCGTCTTTAGCATTGTATTCGCCTTTTTCCAATGGTTTTACACTGCTGTTGATGGCTGTGGATTTTCTAACTTCCCTACATTTGGTCTTCAAGCATTCCAAAAAAGGTATGTCTTTCTGGTTCAACTTCTGTGAGACTAAAATTAAAATGCAGCAAACCTGGAATTTGTTATCGGTCTACATGATAATTTTCGTTGTCACGTAGGTTCTACTTTGATTTCTCATCAACGTATGTTGGTGTCGGGATGATTTGCCCTTATATGGTGAATGTGTCTTTGCTTATTGGAGCCATCATGTCGTGGGGAATCATGTGGCCATTATCGAGAGCAAGAAAGGCATCTGGTATAGTGCTGATCTTAGTTCAAGCAGTCTCCATGGCATCCAAGGATACAGGGTATTACCTTCTGTTATGCAGTTTTAATCACAATATCCCCATTTCTCCTCTCTACTTTGCCTGATCCGAATCTGATTTACTGCACTAGATTAATTAATCACTAATGATTTTTCAAAAATTTTGTTTGTCTTCACAGGTTTTTATTGCAATTGCTATGATGCTCGGAGATGGGCTTTACCATGTGTTCTTCATGCTAGCCAAAACCATACTCAGCCTCATAGCCAAAAACTCTGGCAAGAAGGACTCGTCCATCGTTAGCCCCGATGTTACTGGTCAGGATGCTCAGCTTGCAAACTATGATGACCACAGACGATCCGAATTCTTCTTAAAAGATCAGATTCCAAATAAGATAGCAATTTCTGGCTACATTATCCTGGCTATCGTATCCATCATTGCAGTTCCCTTCATCTTCCATCAACTAAAATGGTATCACATTCTTGTTGCTTACGCCATTGCCCCGGTGTTAGCCTTCTGCAATGCCTACGGCTGTGGTCTCACGGATTGGTCTCTAGCCTCCAACTATGGGAAATTGGCTATCATCATTTTCAGTTCATGGGTTGGCCTCGAACATGGCGGTGTCATCGCTGGTCTTGCATCTTGTGGTGTGATGATGAGCATTGTTTCCACAGCATCTGATCTCATGCAAGACTTCAAAACAGGATATCTTACCCTTTCATCTCCTCGCTCTATGTTTTTCAGCCAAGTACTTGGAACAGCAATGGGTTGTCTCTTGACACCATTGGTCTTTTGGTTCTTCTACAAGGCTTACCCGATTGGGGACCCAATGGCACCTATCCAGCACCCTATGGTCTCTTGTATCGTGGAATTGCGCTTCTTGGAGTCGAGGGCATCTCCTCCCTTCCCAAGAATTGTCTGAATCTTGTTATCGGATTCTTCATTGCTGGCTTTGTCATAAACTTGGTTCAAGAGTTGTTGAAGCGCAAAGAGACCAGGTTTGGGATTTATAGGTTTATTCCTAGTCCGATGTGCATGGCCATCCCTTTCTACCTCGGTGGTTACTTTGCAATAGACATGTGCGTCGGGAGTTTGATTCTCTTCTTGTGGGAGAGAAGGAACAAACAGAGGGCCACTGACTTTGCACCTGCTGTGGCATCCGGCCTCATCTGTGGTGATTCTCTGTGGAGTGTCCCAGCCGCTATTCTAGCTCTTCTTAATGTCAGCCCTCCCATTTGCATGAAGTTTCTCTCTGCCAGTGTCAATGCCAGGGTCGACAAGTTCTTGGAAGGAAGCTAAGTTCCCTCTGTTTCTATTGTATTAAATCCACATTATGTACATTTGATGCAGCAGAAGAAGCCAGCAATTCTATCAGGATTTTCTAGGATTTTATAAGGTTTGCAGAAGAATTAAACTGTGTCTCAGGAATTTGGAGTTTGTTATTTCTGTTTCTTCATGGAGTTTGATAGTTTGCCGTTGTTTCTCTCTCTGTTGGCATAGGTCCTCGTTCTAGCTCTCTTTCATTGTTGTATACAGCGTGGTCTGTGGCTTAATTAGCTTTTTGTTAAAATTTTAATTTACAAAAGCTTAAATATCAATGTAATAATGCATTTGGGTAATTTCTAATCTTTCTTGAAATTTAGGTCTCATGGCATAGCTTGTTACAACTAAAGAAAAAAATGGTTAAAGTACTTAAATATGCCACAATATTAAATTCTACAGTAATCGAATTGTTGTTTTTGTTAGGCCTAGAAATATCCTTGTGTCATGCGATTTCCAAAGCCCACCGTTGCTTAACGGTTAGGGCCTAATTGTCCACGTTAAGCCTCTTGAGCTCTTTTGCCTTCTATCTGCCTCAAGCTTTC
The DNA here is from genome assembly GCA_031772115.1 of Heritiera littoralis. NCBI lineage: Eukaryota > Viridiplantae > Streptophyta > Magnoliopsida > Malvales > Malvaceae > Heritiera > Heritiera littoralis. Next base: position 2,999,580 of record JAPDPK010000052.1, on the reverse strand, counting down.
TTCTGCAACCTCACTCTTGCTACACGTATTGACTTCAGCATCAAACTGCGCCTTCGAGTCTTAACTTCAATGTTCTCTGATCTTTCTTTCCACATTGCAGTTCCCCGAAGCTACAACAGTTCACTTGCCCTTACAGCTCCACCATTGAAGATCCATAGTTAAGGTCCTAAAAAACATCAACATTTTGGAGCAATTTGTGGGAATCGCAACCATTTCTTTGCCTCAGACACAAGCTACTCTTCTCAACATCAACCTTACTTACACCTTTACATAGCTAGCTACGCCAGCAGCTTCTCCCTTGGACGGCATGGAACCCTTGTCTAACATCCTTGCTCATTTGGAAACTCTCCTTCCCACACCAAGGTGCAAGCCGCCACCTATTTTCTTCCTTTCTTTTGTTCTCAAACCCGTGGATATCATTCATACCCACAAAACAACTACCAAAGCTTCCTGTCAAAAAACCCATGAAAGCAACTAATTGCACCCCACTTTTTTCTCTTCACATCCCACAAAAATATGAAAAGACAAGTGGGTGCATTTAGTTTGTGGTGTGTGAAGAGAAAAAAATGTGAGTGCATTTGGTTTTTCTTTCTGTTGGCATAGCTCTTTGTCCAGCTCTCTTTCATTGTTCCACACAGCGTGGTCTGTCGCTTAATTAACTTGTTGTTAAACCTTTAATTTAACAGGGTCTCTCATTCGGAAACTCTCCTCCCAAACCAGGGTCTAAGAAAGCCACCACCTCTTTTCCTCATTTCTCTCTTTTATTCTCAAACCCCGTAGATATCATACTCCAAAAGTACTACCAAAGCTTTCTATCAGAAAACCCATGAAAGCAATTAAATGCACCCCCTTATTCTCTCAACACCCCACAAAATATGAAAAGACAAGTGGGTGGAATTAGTTTGTTTGGTGTGAAGGGGAAACATGTGAGTGCATTTAGTTACTCTCAAAAGCCATACATCACTCCATGAGATTGGAACTTGGTTTCCCGGACAACACCAAGGATGAACCAAGGCTCCCTAGTTGTTACAAACCCAATAGTAACACCTAATATGGACTGTCCCTTAACCGCCAGCAGCATACACTTAAGGCCGATTCCACCACTTGTGTTCCCACAAAGTACCTACCAACCAATGTACGCCCCATAGGCTACTGGCTACCAACACCTCTTCACCCAAGTACAATTCTTGACCGCCCAACTGGTAATTCAACAACAGCTCATCTGGCAACAAGCGCCTAATCAACCTGCAGTTGTCTAGTCCCACATTCAGTCTAGTCTCTTAGAAGTGCAAGCCTCGGTGTGCTCAACTAGGAAAACATACTTTGGTATCCTTGTGAATTGGATTAATATAAGAGAATTCACTTGCATCACTTCCCTGCAAGATTCCTTGTCCTTGCCGCCCTTCTCTTCTTGTGTAAGATCAAGAATTATTCTTAGTACTTATTTGTGGTGAGTTTCAAGAAACTCAAGCTACTAGCTTAGCTGCTACCATAATACAATTTTACTTTGCTGAAGATTTGTGCATTGCTCGTGTGAATCACCATTAGAGATCGACCACTTGAACGAATTTGGTTTGGTTACAATCAAAAACATATGTAGAATCAACTTGGAGTAAGATTCTTAAATTACAAGATTTAAGGATAAATGCATGAAAATTTTAAACTCCATGGTTGCTTGCTATATCATTAAATTGGTTTTTACTCGTTAGTATCAAGTTGATCCTGCATATGCTTCGATGTTTCTCTATTTACTTTCCGCTGCATTTATGCTTTATAATATGATTATGTTAGCATGAATCGATCGAAGCAATGTGAGGTGATTACAACACCTTCAGTTTGTTTCACAAAGTATGTGCATGTGTCTCTTTTCTAATATGATTCAAAACATTATCATCTACCGACTGTCTAATATACCCACATTAGTTTTATTCTTAGGTTTTTCAATACTAAACATAGGTAAATAATAATCCTTCACATACAGTAAATCTTTTTTTTTACCTCTACATATGTGATAATTTGAACCATTCATATTAGTCATTCTTATTGAATTAACTTCCATGTTCAACACAAGGCCTAAATAAATAACAAAAGCAGCCTTGATACCTTTTTGATGGAATAAACAGAACTAATAGATTTACTCCACCAAATATGTAACGCAGCGAAAATTAAATTATTATTAAATTATTTCTCTCTTGCGTGAAGCTAGCAGGAAGAAGTAAAAAATAAAGCAACCCCAACAATACATACCCAATGATGAAATAAAATCACCAAACCATAAGCACAAGGACACATATTAACGTGACACACCTCATCTAATGCGAGGAGTAAAAACCACAGCCCCATTGGCACTAATAAAATTTCCATTATCATTAATAATGGGAATGCAAAGTTCTCTCTAGTTAAAACAGAAGTATATAACCACAATATCTCAAGAACAACTATTGATGGCAAAAACAATCTTACAAGAGAAAATTAGAGAAATCTCAATAAATTGATAGCTCAACAACCACCCCCTGAAATCTTAGATAGAAAGCTCCAAATTTGATCTCCACCATTAAGATGAAGAACTTTGAATCATGAATACACTGACAAAATTTTAGCTCAATTGGATCACGAATCGACCTTGATTTTTTTTTTTTAAAGCAACCTATCTCCTACCCTTAAAAGGAGTAAGGTTTGAAAGTAGTGAAATTAAGGACACCAAAGTCCGTATCAATTTGGGCCAAAAAAAGTCCTTATCAATGGGTTGGGTCATGGGCCTCCACATGGAAGAAATCCAAACCCAACAGGATGCTCAATAAAGATAATCAATTGTACTAATGTATATTTTTTGTTCCAAAATTCTTTCATGTCATTCGAATGCCTTTATATGGCATTCGGCTTTCTCATTTTCCAAATAGAACAATTTACTACTCTTATCGAACATCTGTACGTTCAAGGGTAGTTTTTTAAGAAAAATATTTTTTATCTCTTTGTGGTAGTTGACTATCATGTAAGGGCAATTGGTTGTCCTATGCTAGAGTTTCACCAATCCACTACAATTTGAATTTCTTGAAATATAATCTTTTCAAAACTATTGTATAGCTTCTTTAAAATTAATTTTTTAAGCAAGTATTGTCTTGTAAACTAAATTCAGAATTCAAGTTTTGGGGCCAGTACCCAAAAAAAATAATTTCTTTGAATGTTTCATGTCGATGTGAGGGGTGTATCTTTAAAATCATCCGAAAAATGATTGCAAGTTGACCCGGAAATATTTTAGTTGAAAAAATAATTTTTTTTATTTCATTTATTAAGACATGTTTAATCTATTTTTTCACTTATTTTAAAAATACTCAACAGTATATTCTGGGAGGTTGGGAGCTTGATGATTTTGATATGGCAAATGAAGCATAGTCGAAACGCCAGACATTTTGCACCAGCTGTGGCGTCGGGTCTTATCCCTGGGGAATCTTTGTCGGAAATCCTAACTGCCATAGTATCTCTCGCCGGGGTTGGCGGTCCTAATTTGCATGAAGCTCCACTCCACTTCCACCAATAACATGTGTCGGATTTCACTTGTTCATAATCATATGCAATTTATTTCTTCCCTTTATCATAACTAGCTGAGTTAAAAAAAAAATTACTCTCCTTAATGTCAAGTTTGATTATGTATGATCGACGGTATGGACTCGAAAATTCATAGCATCCAATATGGGAATTCCATTTCTCGAAACTGATATGTTTTGTACTGGTTCAAACTTGTGTATATAAATATTCTCATTTCTATTCTTTTTTCCATATGTTTCAATCATTTAAGAAAAAAAGAGATTATGCAATAATTCCAAGTACTTGTCATCACATTTTCACTCCTTTATTATGTGTTACACATTTCTATTGAGCTATATATATAAATTTAATTATAAGTGTTTAGGAACATTCCAATTAAGAACACTTTCAAAAAGAACTGGGGGAATCTTTAATTGAAACTTCCACATAAACCAAAACTTTTAATTAAGGATTTATTTATGATGCACTGACAGTGAATAATTTCTATACACTGTCAATGCACCAAAGGTTGATACCTTATCAATAGGCCTTTATGTGCAAATTAAAAAAAATTATTTATATTTGCTTTTAAGGGCTTGACATATTTTTTAATTTGTCCATTAATAAGGTATCAACCTCTGATGCATTGATAGTGTATAGAAACTATATACTGTTAGTAAATCATATACAAACTCTTTAATTAATGTGTACTTTTTATAATGCCTCGGCACAATTTTGATTTACATTTATGCATATATAAAAATGATGAACTAACAGATGTTAGGGGAGAAAACTAAAAAAATAGGGAAAATAGAAAGAAAGATAATGGTGTCTAGTGCCTGAAACGGTGGTTCAGAATTTATTAAGCAGAAAGTGAAGAGTAGACTGAAGTGAGGACTGAAAAAAAAGGCAGCGGCAGGCCACATGGTAATCGTAATTCGTAATATATACTGGTACATACAGAAGAGAAGCGTGGGTGCATGATCATCTGATGAGACTCAGAGGAATCAGCAGCGCACGATACGGCGCAGAGCCCGGAAGAAGAAGAACAGCAGATAGGAAGTGGTTCATCGTGATTCCTCGGCGACCAACGACGCAAAACAATAATACAATCAAAACAAAACTGCAGTCGGAAAAGAGGAAAAGCTAGCTAGCCATATTGCCTAATAGCCAGGCTCAGCAATGAGCAGTGAGCCTGAGCCCCCGGCACCACGTCAGCCACGCCAAGTGTCGCAGCCATCCGTCCTCGTTGGCCCATCGCCCCCCACATCATGCAATGCCCCTTTCCCCCAACACGTGTCGGGAAACCACTTGTGAGCCGCGCGTGCGGGGGTAACGCACTCCTGAAGGGAATCACTTTCAGTTGATCAGAGTCCGTGCCCACTCCCCTTTTATCTTTTCTGTTGTTTGTTGCCTTATGCCTTTCTTCTATCTCTCTCGCGCCTCTTTATCTTTGTTGCTTCGCTTTCTTTCTTTGTTTCTTCCGCTGTACCATAAGAGATTAATTCTGTGAAATGCTTTCAGTCTTCCTCTCCCAGATTCTTTACACACATATATTACATTAATTTTGCTTCATTTCTTCATATTTTCTTCTCTAGATTTAGGTACGCCCGGGATTACTGTTAGAATAGGGGAAGGCGAGCGAGTGCCATAACCAAAAAAAATGAAAGTTGGAGAGTGTGGTGGCTGCGTATGTAATTGAGTGAAGGAAAAAGGGTTCGTTGCATGCTTTTCCACGGCTTTCTTGAACTTGGTACTCTGACTTCTCTTTTCTCTCTTTCTTTCTCCAAAGATCTGATAAAATGTGTTGGTAGTAAAAAAAGAGAGCATCAAATTCTCAGTATGAAAGCTCAAGAAAGCCGTGGGAAAACATGAACGGATTTTGTTTTTATAGCTTGTCAGCTTATGGGCTTCTCCACAAGGTAATTAGCACATCCTGATGACCTTAAATCTCTACTATTTTCCATTACTTCATATATCCTTGCTTGTTAATTTTTTTTTGTTGCTTTAATCTGAAATGGTTTCATATTGAATTCCAAAATGAAAAGTTAGGTCAAAAACCTGCACTTCAGCTAATCTGTCAACGTAAAGTGGTTGAAAATTCATGAAAATTCTAAATTCAGACACTTTAATCCGATAGGTTTTGAATTCCAAGCATGATTTTCATTTTGGCTTAGATATATATTTGGCTACTGCAAATATGTAAAATGCTGTGCCAGGGATTCAACAAAGATGAGCTGAAAATGCCTATCATCAAGAGAACCTATACTCAATAATAATCCATATATATACATTGTCCTACTATTTACTTTTTATAATCTTAATTTTGGTTACATATATTCTCCTAAAAAATTACAACATAGTTTTAATTTGCGCCAAACTAAATCATGAAAAGACTGAATCCGGGAAAAAATGTGTTGGGATATTGATAGTATTAATTACCAAGGGTAATTCAAAGGTTAAAAAGTATGGCATGATATGATGATGATATGTACTAATTTGTGTCGTTTCTTATAGTTTTGGTAGAAAAGCCGACAAAGGAGTGAAGGAGTGGAGTGAAAATACGTGACGAGGGACCCTTGTGTGAATTGTCCCTGACGATAGGCCGAACTGTCAGTTTACTCTGCATTTTGTGTTTTCAGATCAGATGCTGACGAGCGGCAAAAGAGAAAGATGGGATCCATCATTTGTTTGATGTGATATGTTGGTTTTCACTTTCTATTATACATTTGTTGCATGAATTTTAGCACATAGTACAATTCGGTATATAAATTTTCATTGGAATGTTCAAAAATGGTGTTAATGTTATTATCAGATGCATTTTTTTTAAAATTTTTTTATGTAAGTTTGGAAGGTGCTTAAAAGTCATTATAATTTATTTAAATATAACTCAATTTTTTAATTTAATTTGTTTGTGTCCACCATTTATTATATAATTTTTTTTTAGAAAAAATTATATTTTTCTGACAACCCTGATATAATAAAAATTTTAAACTTCATTAATAATAGATTTAATTGAATAATAGATGAGATAATTTTTTCTCTCTACATGTATGATTTGTACTCATTTATTTTAAAAACAAATTAACTACGATTAATAAAAACAAGTATAATCTAATACTTTTAATTACGATTTTTGAAACTATAAGAGTTTTAAGATTCTGGATATAATAGAATTGTCTTACAATAAGATTTTATGAATATGGTAGCATAAAAAACGTATTTTTCTACTTTCTCTTCCAAAGTTTTAACTATGCTTATCTAAAAAGCATAAGCTAATATACTGAAAGACAATATTTTACCTAGACTTAATAATACAATTTCTTCAATTAATTTCACAAAAATTACAGTTTTGTTAAAACTGTAATTTTTTTATAAGGGTTAATATATAAATTAGCCTCTGAACTATATCATTTTTATCACTTTAGTATATAATGAATTTTTTTTATCACTTTTATATTTCAACTTTTCTTCCATCAGACACTTAACCCTAACTCTAACACTGTTTGAAAAAAATGGTGACGTGGCATTTCAGACCAATCAAATTTTGCCAATTGGACCATAAATCTACCTCAGCTCTTATTAAATATGTCATGTCAGTAAATAATATTTCTTATTTCAAAATCAAAATACCAAATATAATAAAAAATAACCAAAAAAGAAAAGAAATTTTTATTTTGTATTGGGTTCCCTTGATTTTTTTTTTTTGCTCTTTAGATGAAAAGATGAAAATCTCATCTTCTCGAAATCTCTCCTCTTTCAAAATCCTTACTAGCCATTTTTGAGAGAGATTTCAAAATCCTTACCCAATAAAAGAATTTTTTCTTACATTGATACTCTAGTTCAAGGATTATTTCTTCACCTTTAGTAGTAACAGAAGACCTACAAATGGAAGAGAGTAGAAGCAGCTGGAGCTCAAAACCCACAAATCATTCTAGGAATTTGGTTTGTCATTGTGGATTAAGGGCTCCAATCTGCACCTCAACGACACCATGGAACAAAAGAAAGAAGTTCTATCGTTGGCCAAATTACAAGGAGGTATGGCTCATTTAGATTTTATCTCAGATTTTGTTAAAGCCAGTGGGTTATATTAATTTGTTAGATTTTGTTAGATTTTATCAAAATTTGTTACTAATTTTGGGGTTTATACTATTTGTTACAGACTAGTGGGTGTGGGTTTTTCCATTGGGTTGATAGGAATGATGGTGATGAGATCCCAGAGATTCATCTCAAAAATGTGAATGATGAATTAATAAGTTAGAATAAGATGTTGTTGATAGAAAACAGGCAGTTGAGGATTGAAAATGAAGAATTGAAGAAATCTATTAAGGTTGATGAAAGCAGTATGTTGCTCAATAAGGTTAGAAGTCAGAAACAGAAGATGACTATAGAGAAAGGAATGGTGGTAAAGAGTAAAAATGATGCATGTCTGTATAAGATTATCTTGCTAGTTTCATGGGTTATTTTCTTGATGTATGTTCTATCAAACATGTAGATGTCTGGCAATGTGTATGTAATATAGTACATTTATTTTTGTTGTAATTAACCTTTAAGAATGTAAAAATGCAAGTTTCTGCCGGCTCACTCATATTGCAAGTTTTTGTTGGCCTAAAATTCTTGTCATTTTGTTATGTTTATTATTAAGATGCATAGTTGAACATTAAATAAAAAGAGCAAAATATTAACTTTAGGAATATCCACTTGTAATAGAAAGTATACAATGAATATTCAACAGAAAGTGTAGAGTGTTACAATGTTATTGTTGGATAACATTTGGCCAAAAATGGCAAAACAACATCCTGAGTGCATTTGGTAACAGCCTACAGAAATTCAATGAACCAAAACACACAATGTTGCTGCCTTATAAAATGTGACAAGTAAAACATCCAAATTAACACAATCAACGTTAATTACATCCAAAATAACATAAACAATCTTAATTACATCCACAATAACATCAGACAGTGTATGACAACAAAAACAACCATGAATTTTTTTGCTATTAAGACTCTCTCACTTCAAGGTGTTTGCTTTAGTTGGATTTTTCCCTTTCCTTTGGTCTCTGTTTGCAAAGATGTCATCATAATCTTGCCTTTCCCTCTTTGTTCTCAACAACTCATTTCTTAGATCCTCTAATAGATAAAAAGAATATTAGAATCTATTTGTTAACTATTATTATATTGTAGTTATAACTTTTAAGTTAAATAATATGAATAACACATAATACCTTGAAAAATCCAGTAGGTTCATCTGCTTCTCCATCCAAGTTTGCAATTTCTTATTGATTGTTAGCAGTAGCAGTGGCAATGGCAATCTTTGTTGATTTGCTTCTTGTTTTAGGGGTGGAAATCAAACATTGGCTTCTAAAATCGGGCTGTAAAACAAATTAATTTGCAGCATCAAAATCAAAATAGTTATAGAATGAAGTACAAAGTAATAACTAATATCATTACTATTCAACTTACATTCAATATTTTGCAATCTTGTCTTCTCATTAGTATAGATCCCCATGCCTTGCATTATCTTTTTCCCTCTAGGGCCAAGTATAGCTATTTTTTCCTTGCCTTTACCAGGATCCCTCCATGATGTTCTCGGTTGTGTTGATGGTTCTTCTTATGTTAGGGATGATCTCCCTCCTGCTGCTGACATTTGTGATAATGTAGCTAGTGTTGTTGCCGGTAGATGGACATTTTAGGGCACTTGAACTATTGGTACCGGGACAAGTTAGGGCATTTAGTTAGCTGCGGTGACTTGAATAGTGAGGGAGGCTTGATCACTTGGAGAGGCCTAAACAATGTGTGAGCCTTGAAAACTTTGTGAGGCTTGAACAGTTGGGGAGCCCTAGACATTCTAGTTGGCTTGAAGAATGGGGGAGGCTTAGCCACTTAGACCTTTACCTTTTGAACCTCTCCCTCTTGAACCTCTCTTTCTAGAACCTCTACCCCTTAAACCTCTCCCTCTTGAACCTCAATCCATTGTTGTAGGTGGTCCTGTAAAGTCTTATGGTGGCACATAATCTGTGCATATGCCTATATCCTGTTACCGTAAAGTAAGTGAGTAAGCAAAGTAAAACATGATTACAGCAACTCATCAGAGATTGCAAAGTGAAGCTTACCACCACTGTAGGTCCAAGATCCATAGGATAATATGCTTCTACATCAACACTTGTTGCTGGTTGAGATGAATTAACATTTCCAGCATCTTCATTGGATTCCATCTACAAAAAAAGTGATATATTAATGCAAAATTATTGTAAAATATGAAAAAATTCCCCAATTAACTCATAAAACTTACTTACATTCTGCTTGTTTTTGTTTGCTCACTTTCTCGCATTATGCTCTAATTGGAAGCATTTCGGACAGCTTATCTTTCTCCCTCTTCTTGATAACTTTTATACATTGCCCTTACCCTCCTCCCTAATTCTATTTTTTTTGGCCTATCAGGCATTTTTTTGGGAATGGGTGGATCAATAGGACCCAAATTTGTCTTTGGCTAAAACTTTTCACCTACTAGTGGTGGCAGTACACAACTATACAACTTCTCATACTTTTCTTTCTTGTAAACATCAACACATAGTCTTCAACCATTTCCTTCCTAAACAAAATAACACAAACTGCATGTGGGCACGGAATACTAGTCAGATCTCATGACCTATAAGTGCACTTACACCCACTGACATCAACAACAAATGTCTCTCCATTAGGAAAAACTTCATACCCTTCTGAAGCATTCCATCTAACATGGCAGTAAGCACTCAATTCTTTATTTTCTTGTATCTTTTGACAAATCTTTGGACAGAACAAAGAATTCCAAGCTGAACATTTAGTCCTGTTAATGATTGTTCTATTCATGACATAATGCCTAATTTCTTCAGACATAGAAATAATAGACATATGCCTAGCCCTAATAATAGCAGCATTAAATACTTGAGCAAAATTGTTATCTACCACATCATAATGACATCTACCAGAAAAGAATACCATAAACCAGTGTTTAGGGTTTTTGTTCAAAATGCTTACCAAAGCAAAACTCTTCAAAGCACCAAGTTCTTTTGCGTTGCTCTTGAAGTATGCCTCATTTATAGACTTACAACATGCCCAGAAAAGAATTTGCAAATCATTACCTTGATTCTCATTTTTCCAATTTGCAAAATAATGCCAAGCACAATACCTATGCTCTATCTTTGCAACAAAGTGGTTATCTTATCCCTCAAACCCTGTATCAACATAAAAACAAAACAAAACAAAAATGTATAAGAGTTTGTATATGATGCACTGACAGTGTATAGTTTCTATACACTGTCAATGCATCAGAGGTTGACATCTTATTAATAGGCCCTTATGGGCAAATTAGAAAACTTTATTTATATTTGTATATAAGGGCCTACTGATGAGGTGTCAACCTTTGGTGCATTGACAGTGTATAGAAACTATACACTGTCAATGCATCATATATGAATCCAACGTATAAACAAATATATGGGCAAATAATAAAACAATAATAACTCAACATACATTTATTATTCTCTTTGCATATCACTCACAAGAGTGAATCCATCACCATCTCCAAATTGAAGATCAGCTTGTAGATTTTCAAGAAACCACCTCCAGGTGTACTTATTCTCTACTTCTACCGCAGCCCATGCAATAGGATATATTTGGTCCTTACCATCTAGGCCTATAGTTGCTAGCAATTCACCCTTAAAGGATCCCTTCAAAAAACACCCATCCAGGTGCACAATAGGCCTACAAAACTCCCTAAACCCAGACTTAAGAGCACTAAAACAAACATAAAGTCTTCTAAATTTAGGGGTTTCCATTGGAGTAGGCATTTCCACCATAAGCTCAACATAACAGCCATCATCTGCCTTCCTCAAAGCACGTGTATAGTCAAACAATCTATTGAACTCATACATTACTCTGCCATTTATATTCTTCATAGCCCATTTTCCAGCTCTGCTACAAACAGTCAAATTGATATCAACTTTTAACTCCTCCTTAGCAAGCCTTTTCATCTCAAGCAACTTTAACTTAAGAATTACCTTCAGCTTAGTATGTGTTGGCTCTACCGAGAGCGGGGGTGAATCGGTTTATCTACTTCTTTTCAGTTTTTCTACCTCTTAATGCACAATTAAAACTAATGAAACAACAATGTAATAAGTGCAGTAAAAAGAGTAAGGGAAAGAGAAGCAAACACAAATTTATAGAGGTTCGGCCAATCTCTTGCCTACGTCCTCTCTCCTTGATACTTTTGTCAAGGTTTTGATTCAGCTCTTCCTTGATAATCTTTACACACCACTTCAAGGTGTGGTGAGACCTCTTACAATGTTTCTTGATGAGTTAGAACTCACCTTCTAAGCCTCTCCCCTTGTAAGACTACCCACACTCTACAATAACAGACCTTATAAGGACAGCTCACCCCTTTGAATAACAGAAATTTCAGTAAATGGGTGAAGAACAACAAGCAATCTCACAAATGGAGTTACATAATAAGAATTTTCATATTTGAATTTCTCTTTAGAAGCTTGAAGATTTTTGAGTGCTTGTTCTACCTCCAAACTTCATAAATACCTCTATTTATATCCCACCAAACGACTGGAATAGTTGGTGAAGCATTTAATGCATTTCCTCCCGTTGAAACCCTCAGAAACTAGCCGTTGGAGTTAGATTTCGAGCAAAGGGATTGATCCCTTTTCTGGGGGGATCGATCCCTTTTCTCCAGAATGCATTCCTATCCTTCTCTGGACCTCTTGCAAGCATTCTGCAACTTAGGGATTGATCCCTTTCCTGGAGGGATCGATCCCTCATAATTTCCTGCACCTATTTTGCTGCAAATTGATACAAATTGATGACTTTTGTGATTCTAAGTCAGTTCAAAACCTTCTAACACTTTTCTAAGAATATTTACTGACTTTTTCAATTGAAATCACCAACCAAAATTTTGTTTAAAATATTTTCTACCATTGAGTTCATTTAAAGTAAATTTACTTTAGAAAAATTATTCTTAAGCTTACTTGAGTTTTGTTATTTCAAAATACTTGTCAATTTAAAGCTAATAATCTCCCCCTTTTTTAAATGACAAAACTTAAGGTAAATTTGCTTATATGTTTGAAAATTGAGGTTACTTAAATTTTTGAAAAACATTGCTCCCCCTCAATATTTGCTCCTCCTAACTTTAATATAAATTTACCACATTAATTCTTCCCCTTTTTGTCATAGCAAAGCAATAAAAAATAGAATGAAGATGTAGATATACTCCCCCTCAATAAGAGAAATAAATAACATGGAGAAATGGTTAGTAGTATAAGGCAATTTAAAGCAACAATGGTTAGGAAATATAGACCAAGCAAAGGGACAAACCAAGCAAATGGAAATATAGATTAAGCCAAAGTCAGACATATAGACCAAGCCAATGGAAATAGACATTAAGCTAAAGTCATACATATAGATCAAGCCAATGGAAATATACACCAGTCATAGTTATAAACATAAAACTAAAACATCATAAACACACTAGAAAATGGCATAAACAGACAGCATAAACAGCAGACATACTAGAAGGTGCGAAATCATAATAAGCTAAACGCTTATTCCACACAACAATCATAATTAGCGCCTAGGGAACGTCTTGTAGTACTGATCTATGAAATCCTTTTGCTGCATACGGACATCTTGGACTTCATCGTACAAAGTAGCTTGGGTTTCCTCGAGTTGATCAAGTCGCTGAGTGACGTCCTGCTGGAAATTTTGCTGAGAGGTGTGCATTTGTTGAAGCATTAGCATGATCTGGTCGAGAGAGGTTGACGTGGAGCCACAGGGTGCAGAAGATGTGGGCGCTGCATGGATGTCGTCTCCGTCTCTTCCTTCTTCTCCTTCTTCTTCCGGAGCATGTTCGGGAGATTCAGGCTGTCCATGACGCTTGACCCATTCGATTGTATCGCCCCGTTGATGTTGATACCACCCAAGGTTATGGAGAGTGGTGAGATTGAGTGTGGTGTTGGGGTCCGGAAGTACACCAACCTCACATGAACAGTCAACGCCTTTAGAGATTAAGTAAAAGGCGAGAGGCTGAGGGAAGACAATTGTGTGTACTTTGTCAGTGACAATCTTCACCCAATCTTGAAGGATAAAGTAAAGGAGGTGTGGCTGAAGACCATCAGGTGAATGAATATGATGGAACAAAAAACGATCAAGTTTCCTAAGTTGAGAATATTTTGTGCCAAGGGGTCGGAGATTCTAGGAGATTATGATATGTAGGAGTTGGGCGAAGACAGGAAGGTCACTTGCACGATTATTGGCAACGAGAAACTCTAAGGGGACTTCAACATTCTCATATATAGTACCGTCGTCAGGAAATCTAAAGACATGAAAGAGGGATTGTGTGGTGATTTCAATATGTTTGCCCATGACATAGGATTGAATTCCTACAACACTACATTCATCGTTTGGATCCATGATGGTTTCGGCATTGGAAAAGAAAGCGCGAATGATGTTTGAAGGAACCGGAGTGTTGATTTTGAGAAACTCAAGCCAATGATATTCATTAAATTTGGCCAAGTAGGGAAAGTTAATTGATTTAAGGAAATCGAAATCAATTGGACGCCAATGCTTAATAGGCATATTTGCAAAGTTCGCTAGAAATTTTGTTTTCTCATTGGCATGTCAAAAGCATCGATTAAAGGTGGCTGGTATGGAGGAGGAAGAGGAGGAGGAAGGACGGGTTTTGCGTTTTTGAGCGGTATGTTTAACTTTGGGAGCCATATGGAGTAGGAGAAAGTAAGGAGATTTCGTTGAGGAATTTTACCAAACAGGTTGTGAGCACAATTTTGGTGAACTATGAATGAGTGTATGGGAGAGATAAGATCTAACCAACAACGTAGAGCCACAACCCAAGATGCAAGTAACAAAGATGACAATGAAATAATGATGAAAAACTAAAGATATTCTAAGTATAGACCCTAGAAATTAAATAAGTGCCAAATGAAGTGAAAACCTAGATGGAAAGGAAATCAATGCAAATCAGCAGTCAAGACATGATGAAATAAACTAGAAATGCACGAAAAATTTAATGAAAAATGTGAGAAAAACTTACAATTGAAATGTTGGGTGAATAGTAACCATGGTGTGGAAGAAGAAAGAAAAGAAGAAAAGAGGAAGTTTTGTTAGGAAATGAGGAGGGGAAATGAAAAAGAGAAAGAGATGAGGAAGATTGGTGAAGGAATGAAGTGATTTGGTGAAGAAATGAGTGAGATCTAGAAGATTTGGGTGAGAGGAAATGGTGAAAAGGCGTTGGGAGTGAAGAGAAAGAGGAATAGTGAGATAGGAGTGGGGGGCACGACGTTTAAAATGACTCGCAAAATACATTCTAGTACGAGGGGATTGATCCTCTAGGAAGGGATCAATCCCTTCCAGGCAGAATGCTTCCCAACCCGAGTCAGATGCTAGGGGATCGATCCCATGGTGAAAGGGATCGATCCCTCATAGCAGAAACCCAGATTTTTGGCCTGATAGACTTGGAAATCAATCCTATTTTGGAAGAATTGTCTCCTCAGTCACTTGCCTCATTTGTAATGCATAAAAATGATTTGAAAACAATGGAACTTATGCATTTTTACTATTTTAAAATCAAAATCTGGTTGTTGCCACTTGGGATGCATGAGATGTGAGTTGAAAACTTCAGAGAAAGTGCAGAAAAATGCAAAAAAGTGCAGAAAATTGCATAAGTATGCAGAAACGATGCAGAACAGTTTTGAACAATAAGTGACCATGACTGTGATAGTGTCTTAACATCAGAAATGGGTTTTGGCTGATGAAGAGAGTTTAACATGATCAAAACACACAAAATTCAACCACTCAATCTCAAAAAGCTAAGAACATGAACAGTAACATGGTAAGATAAGGTCATGAATTGCAAGTGGTAATTATATTCTTCGAATTTCTTTCTTGCAATCATCACAAATCAACTTATGTCATTCATTCAACATTAAATCAATTCAAGGAGCATTCATAATACCTAATTCACCTCTAAGAATGCAAAATCTCTCCTTGTCTAAGGGTTTTGTGAAGATATCAGCTAATTGGTGCAAGGTATCTACATACTCTAGAATTATGTCCCCTTTTTGCACATGATCTCGTATAAAATGATGTCTAATCTCAATGTGCTTGGTTCTAGAGTGTTGAATGGGATTTTTTGAAAGGTTGATAGCACTAGTGTTGTCACACTTGATGGGAACTTGGTTCATTTCTATTCCATAGTCTCTCATTTGTTGTTTAATCCACAAAACTTGAGCACAGCAACTTCCGGAAGCTATATAATCAGCCTCGGTTGTGGATTGAGCTACGCTATGTTGTTTCTTAGAGAACCATGAAATAAGCCTACTTCCTAAGAATTGACATGTTCCCGATGTGCTTTTCCTATCCATTTTGCATCCACCAAAATCCGCATCGGAATAAGCATGGAGATCAAGTGTAGAATCTTTAGAATACCAAAGTCCTAAGGAAGAGGTATCTTTAAGGTATCTAACGATTCTTTTTACTGCTTGTAAGTGTGATTCTCTAGGAGATGACTGAAATCTAGCACACAAGCATACACTAAACATTATATCGGGTCTACTAGCAGTTAAATATAGCAATGAACCAATCATAGACCTATATAGTTTAGTGTCTACACACTTTCCTCCTTCATCCTTATCAAGCTTGATATTTGTGCTCATTGGTGTAGAGTAAGGTTTAGACTCATGCATTCCAAATCTTTTGAGCAAATCTTTAGTATACTTAGCTTGATTTATGAAAATACCCTCTTTGCATTGTTTAACTTGAAGTCCTAGAAAGAAGGTTAGTTCTCCCATCATACTCATCTCAAATTCACCTTGTATTAATTTTGAGAAATCTTTACACAATGACTCATTTGTAGATCCAAAGATGATATCGTCCACATAAATTTGAGCTACTAATAAGTCACTACACTTATATTAGATAAACAAGGTTGTGTCTACTTTGCCTCTTGTAAAACCTTTTTTCAATTAAAAACTTTGAAAGTCTTTCGTACCAAGCTCTAGGAGCTTGTTTTAATTCATATAAAGCTTTTGATAGTTTAAAAACATGGTTAGGAAACTTTGGATTTTCAAAACCGGGAGGTTGTTCAACATCTACCTCTTCATTTATGTAACCATTTAAAAAGGTACTTTTTACATCCATTTGATATAATTTAAAATCCTTGTAGCATGCAAATGCAAGTAGCATCCTAATGGCTTCTAATCTAGCTATCGGAGCATATGTTTCATCATAGTCTATTCCTTCTTCTTGCCTATAGCCTTGAGCCACTAACCTAGCCTTGTTTCTAACAATAATGCTATTCTCATCCATCTTATTCTTGAATATCCATTTGGTTCCAATGATGGAATAATCTTTAGGTCTTTCCACTAGTGTCCACACTTTGCTTCTCTCAAATTGATTTAATTTCTCTTGCATGGCCATAATCCAATTTTCATCTTTCAAGGCCTCATCCACATTCTTTGGCTCAAATTGTGACACAAAGGCTACATATTGACATATGTTTCTATAGGTTGACCTAGCTCTAACGCCAATGTTTGGATCTCCAACAATATCATTTTCCTTCACCTAACCAAGTTCTCTTGGACACCTAGATTCTTTCTCAATTATTTCTTGTTCCATGGACTCCTCATTTTTGTTAATATTAATATCTTCTAATTGTTCTCTAACATCCTTATCTTGGGATGGATCAACTATAGGTTCATCAAAGATCTCTACTTCATCATCAAGATTGGTTCTATTAGTGATATTTGATTCATCAAAGATTACATGAATTGACTCTTCTACTACAAGTGTTCTTTTATTGAAAACTCTATAAGCCTTAGAATTTAAAAAATAACAAAGAAAAATACCTTCATCACTTTTTGCATCAAATTTTCCTTGGTTATCTTTACCATTGTTCAAAACAAAATATTTACATCCAAATGGATGAAAGTAACTTATGTTAGGCCTTTTTCCTTTATAAAGCTCATAAGGAGTTTTCTTTAAAATAGGCCTTACCATAGCTCTATTTATGACATAGCAAGTAGTATTTATGGCTTCAGGCCAAAAATATTTTGGTAAATTATTTTCACAAAGCATGGTTCTAACCATTTCTTCTAAGATTCTATTTCTCCTTTCAACTACTCTATTTTGTTAAGGAGTTCTAGGAGCTGAAAAATTATGACTAATACCATTTTCATTACAATATGTATCAAAACCAAAATTTTCAAATTCTTTTTCATGATCACTCCTAATGCTAGAAATAGAGTAACCTTTTTCATTTTGAACAAGTTTTGAAAAGATAATGAATTTCTCTAAAGCTTCATTTTTCACATTAAAAAGAACACCCAAGTAAACCTAGTGTAATCATCAACTATGACAAATCCATAGTGTTTTCCTCCTAAGCTAGTGATTCTAGTTGGTCCAAAGAGATCTAAGTGGAGAAGTTGAAGTGACCTAGAGGTTGAAACACACTTCTTAGATTTAAATGATATTCTCTTGTGTTTTCCTCTTACACATGCCTCACAAACCCTATCATTTTCAAATTGAAGTTTAGGCAAACCTACCACTAAGTCTCCTTTGACTAATTTAGATAAAACATGCATGCTAGCATGACCTAGTCTTCTATGCCATAACCAAGGTTCATCTTCTCTAGTGGTCATAAAGCATACATTTTTGCTATTTAGTTCATCTAAATTAACAATATAAATGTTTCCTTGTCTATGTCCAATAAAGAGAATTTGATTAGTTTTAGCATTAACAACATTGCAACATAAAGCATCAAATACAACTTTAAAACCCTTGTCACATAATTGACTAATACTAAGCAAAGTATGTTTTAATCCTCTAACATACAAAACATTCTCAATAGTTGAGGAAGGGTTACCAATGGAGCCAATTCTTTCAATTTGTCCTTTGGAGTTGTCTCCAAATGTGACTTCTCTACCACTTTTATGCTTTAGGAACTTGAATTGGCTCTTGTTACCCATCATGTGTCTTGAGCATCCACTATCAAGGTACCAATGCCCTTGGACTTAGCCTTGTAGCAATACTCTTCCTACTACATACAAACACATCAAGCTTTCATCTTAGGTATCCAAATTTTCTTGGGTCCTTGAGAGTTAGTACTAATAATTTTTTATCCTTTAGGGATCCATTTCATTTTTAAGGACTCATCACTTGAATTTAAAACATGTTTAGGCACCCAAATCTTGACAACCATTTTTCCTTTAATCATGGTCTTCCTAGAGGTGCATGCTTGTGAAGAATGTCCTAGTTTATTACATAATGTGCACAAAACAAATTTTCTATCTTTAACTAGGAAATTTTTTAGATGAGTCTCTTTGTTTGATGCATTATAGCCTAACCCTTCTCTATCAAAGAATGCTCTTTGAGTTTCTAGCATATAATCAAGTTTTTGTTCACCCATGAAAAATCTAGAAAAGGAGTTTTGCAAATTAGTGTTCTTCTTATTTAACTCTTCTATTTCTAGATTTGCATTTTCTAATTTCTTTTCACATTCTAATTTAACATTCATAAGCATTTCATTTTCCTTTTTCAACTTAGAGATCATTTTCTTATATTTCAAATTCATGCATTCAAATTCATTTGTTAACTCATCAAATGCATCTTGCAATTCATTAAAAGTGTATTCATTAGTATCTAATGAGTTAGAAGTTACCTTCTCATCTTCAAAGGCCATAAAACAAAGGTTGGCTACTTCATCTTCCACATTCTCTTCATCGGAGCACTTACTATCACTCCAAGTAGCCATATAGCCTTCTTCTTTGGTTTCTTCTCATTTTGCTTTCTATAAAAAGGACAATCAAATTTAATATGACCAGGTTTTTTGCATTCATAACAAATGATTTGATCCTTTTCTTTCCTACTTGTCTCTCCTTTATTAAAGTCTCTCCTAAGGGGTCTCTTAGAGTTACCAGTAGTTCTCATTCTCATGAATTTATTAAACCTCTTAGCAAACATGGCCATTTCTAAATCCTCATCATCACCACTCTCATCATGATCTTTTGATTCCTCAATCGTGGTGGATTTTAAAGCTACTCCAACTTTCTTAGGAGGATCTTGATTTCTCTTGATTTTCATCTCATAGGTGAGTAGAGATCCTATGAGTTCATCTAGTGAAAGAATATGGGGATCCTTAGATTCCTCAAAGTTGTAACTTTAGCTTCCCATGATTTAGGTAAGCTATTAAGGACCTTTTTTACCATTTCTACATTAGAATATGTTTTTCCTAAGGCTTTAAGACCATTTGTAATGTTAGTAAACCCAGTAAACATGTCACTAATAGATTCATCACTCTTTATTTTAAATAATTCATAATCCTGAGTGAACATGCCTACCTTAGTTTCTTTAACTTGTGTGGTTCCCTCATGTATAATGGCTAGTTTATCCCAAGCTTGTTTAGCATTCTCACATTATGAAACTCTATTATACTCATTTGGTCCTAATGCACAAAATAGTATGTGCATTGCCTTAGCGTTTAGTTGTGCCATTTTAACATCGTTTGTATCCCACTCATCCTCTTTCTTTGGCACATCCTCCCCATCTACTTTCTTAATAGGAACAAGGGGACCTTTAATTATAATCCTCCATACTTTATAATCATTAGCTTGAATGAATAACATCATCCTAGTCTTCCAATAAGCATAATTTTCACCATTGAAGAGTGGTGGTCTAACCGTAGAGTGTCCCTCTCCTACCAAAGGTGTAGATATACTAGTTTGAGCCATCTAGATCGTTTTTACTCAAAGGAAATTACTCCTAATTGATTCTCGAGTCCAAGCTCTGATACCAATTGTTGGCTCTACCGAGAGGGGAGTGAATCGATTTTTCTACTTCTTTTCGGTTTTTCTACCTCTTAATGCACAATTAAAACTAATGAAACAACAATGTAATAAGTGCAGTAAAAAGAGTAAGGGAAAGAGAAGCAAACACAAATTTATAGAGGTTCAGCCAATCTCTTGCCTACGTCCTCTCTCCTTGATCCTCTTGTCAAGGTTTTGATTCAACTCTTCCTTGATAATCTTTACACACCACTTCAAGGTGTGGTGAGACCTCTTACAATGTTTCTTGATGAGTTAGAACTCACCTTCTAAGCCTCTCCCCTTGTAAGACTACCCACGCTTTACAATAACAGACCTTACAAGGACAGCTCACCCCTTTGAATAACAGAAATTTCAATAAATGGGTGAAGACCAACAAGGAATCTCACAAATGGAGTTACACAATAAGAATTTTCAGATTTGAATTTCTCTTTAGAAGCTTGAAGATTTTTGAGTGCTTGTTCTACCTCCAAACTTCATAAATACCTCTATTTATATCACATCAAACGACTGGATCAGTTGGTGAAGCATTTAATGCATTTCCTCCCGTTGAAACCCTCAGAAACTAGCCGTTGGAGTTAGATTTCGAGCAAATGGATCAATCCCTTTTCTCCAGAATGCATTCCTATCCTTCTCTGGACCTCTTCCAAGCATTCTGCCACTTAAGGATTGATCCCTTTCCTGAGGGGATCGATCCCTCATAATTTTCTGCACCTATTTTGCTGCAAATTGATACAAATTGATGACTTTTGTGATTCTAAGTCAGTTCAAAACCTTCCAACACTTTTCTAAGAATATTTACTGACTTTTTCAATTGAAATCACCAACCAAAATTTTGTTTAAAATATTTTCTACCATTGAGTTCATTTAAAGCAAATTTACTTTGGAAAAATTATTCTTAAGCTTACTTGAGTTTTGTCATTCAAAATACTTGTCAATTTAAAGCTAACAGTAAGAAAATGCTTTCTTACAAACTTATAATTTGCCCTTGAGTTTGTAAAAGTAATGAAACAATTGTGCTTATTTACAATGTTTTAATCCTAAACAACCCATCACTATTATCCTTACTACCATATATCATAAATGGACAACCCTCTGCCTTACACCTAGCTCTAGTCCTATCTTTCTTATTCCTTAGATACACAAAATCAAATCTTTTTGCCACGGCATACCTATCCAAAGCATCCTTCAATTGCTTGGTACCTGCAAATATCACACCAAGCTCAAATCTGGGCATTGGATCAGAGGGATTAAATTACCTCTTATTGCTTTTCCTATATAACACTTCACCATCCTCACCACTATCATAACTACCAATATCAGAAGAATTCACATAATCAATCTCATTTTCACTATACTGATCTCCCCTGTTTGAGCAATCACCTCCCCTATTAGAGCAGTCACCTTCCCTATTCTTATCTGCATCTCTAAGGCCATCATCTCCCCTGTCAGTTTTCTTCCTCTTCTTAGCCACTAGTGCTTCAAAATTTACATCTGTTGGGACGTCACCCTGCCTAAAAGATTTTTTCTTCTTTTTCTGCCTAAACTCCGTGTGCGAAAGCCTTATGTCCCTAATTTCCTTATCGTCATCAGATACCCACTTATCTTCCACAATCTCATCCTCATCCTCTTTACTACTACCTGACTCATCATCATTGGACCCACTGATTGCATTAGTTGCTGCTGGACTAGTTGGGCCACCTACATTAGATGCACTACCTTCTCTATTATTTCAACCTTTTGTTCAAAATGCTTACCAAAGCAAAACTCTTCAGAGCACCAAGTTCTTTTGCGTTGCTCTTGAAGTATGCCTCATTTATAGACTTACAACATGCCAAGAAAAGAATTTGCAAATCATTACCTCGATTCTCATTTTTCCAATTTGCAAAATAATGTCAAGCACAATACCTATGCTCTATCTTTGCAACAAAGTGGTTATCTTATCCCTCAAACCCTGTATCAACATAAAAACAAAACAAAACAAAAATGTATAAGAGTTTGTATATGATGCACTGAAAGTGTATAGTTTTTATACACTGTCAATGCATCAGAGGTTGACATCTCATCAATAGGCCCTTATGGGCAAATTAGAAAATTTATTTATATTTGTATATAAGAGTCTACTGATGAGGTGTCAACCTCTGGTACATTGACAGTGTATAGAAACTATACATGTCAGTGCATCATATATAAATCCAATGTATAAACAAATATATGGGCAAATAATAAAACAATAATAACTCAACATACATTTTTTATACTCTTTGCATATCACTCACAAGAGTGAATCCATCACCATCTCCAAATTGAAGATCAGCTTGCAGATTTTCAAGAAACCACCTTCAGGTGTGCTTATTCTCCACTTTTACCACAGCCCATGCAATAGGATATATTTGGTCATTACCATCTAGGCCTATAGTTGCTAGCAATTCACCCTTAAAGGGTCCCTTCAAAAAACACCCATCCAGGTGCACAATAGGCCTACAAAACTCCCTAAACCCAGACTTAAGAGCACTAAAACAAACATAAAGTCTTCTAAATTTAGGGGTTTCCATTGGAGTAGGCATTGGCACTATAAGCTCAACATAACAGCCATCATCTGCCTTCCTCAAAGCACGTGTATAGTCAAACAATCTATTGAACTCATACATTACTCTGCCATTTATATTCTTCATAGCCCATTTTCCAGATCTGCTACAAATAGTCAAATTGATATCAACTTTTAACTCCTCCTTAGCAAGCCTTTTCATCTCAACCAACTTTAACTTAAGAATTACCTTCAGCTTAGTAAGAAAATGCTTTCTTACAAACTTATAATTTCCCCTTGAGTTTGTAAAAGTAATGAAACAATTGTGCTTATTTACAAATGTTTTAATCTTAAACAACCCATCACTATTATCCTTACTACCATATATCATAAATGGACAACCCTTTGCCTTACACCTAGCTCTAGTCCTGTCTTTCTTATTCCTTAGATACACAAAATCAAATCTTTTTGCTACGGCATACCTATCCAAAGCATCCTTCAATTGCTTGGTACCTACAAATATCATACCAAGCTCAAATCTAGGCACTGGATCAAAGGGATTAAATTACCTCTTATTGCTTTTCCTATATAACACTTCACCATCCTCACCACTATCATAACTACCAATATCAAAAGAACTCACATAATCAATCTCATTTTCACTAGACTGATCTCCCCTGTTTGAGCAATCACCTCCCCTATTAGAGCAGTCACCTTCCCTATTCTTATCTGCATCTCTAAGGCCATCATCTCCCCTGTCAATTTTCTTCCTCTTCTCAGCCACTAGTGCTTCAAAATCTACATCTGTTGGGACATCACCCTGCCTAAAAGATTTTTTCTTCTTTTTCTGCCTAAACTACGGGTGTGAAAGCCTTATGTCCTTAATTTCCTTATCCTCATCAAACACCCACTTATCTTCCACAATCTCATCCTCATCCTCTTTACTACTACCTGACTCATCATCATTAGACCCATTGATTGCATTAGTTGCTGCTGGACTAGTTGGGCCACCTACATTAGATGCATTACCTTCTCTATTATTTCAACATTACTACCCTCTCTTGTCACATCTACCACATTTGGTTCATTTGACACATTTGACTCATTGGGCATATTTGATTGGTTGTGCTCATTTAAGTCCTCTAGTATATTTGACTCATAGGGCTCAGTGGTCTCATTTGGCACATTTGTAAGTAATGGGACAAAATCTACAACTTCAGCTATAGATATTTCATGCTTCACATAAACATACAGCTGTCCTACACTTGTGATATGATTTATCATAGCCACAAATGATGCATTATCATAAACTACCTTAAGACCATTCTTTAAATCATATCCCGGTTCAAAAAAAGCAAAAGATTTCATTGTTGCATACCTAACATCTTCAACCATATCAGTTAGCATTCCATAAGATAAAAAGTCAGGATCAACAGACCATTCAATTACAACCCACCAACATATTCTAACTTAGGATGTCTTAAAAAATTTCCACCTATATGCATGATTAAATCGTACTTTTAATCAAGTCGTTAAGTTGCTACAATAGAAAACTACAAAAAAAAATTTCTCAATTTCGAAACAAGTTGCTAAAATAAAATATACAAGGATACTGGAAATGGGACCCAAAACCAAACAACAGAACAAAACAACAAACAAACTAAATAGATTAATAGAAAAACATAATGGAAAGCAACACATCTCCTAAATCGAAACAGAACAAAATAACAATGACCCATGTCAAAAACCCTAAACCGATATTTATATACAATATATGTTCTACTATTTGTAGACAAACCTTTTTTTTACTTGTCTTTTGTCTTCTATCCAAATCACAATGACAATCTGTCAGATTCTTCAGACCAAGAATATGCCTTGATACACTAATCGAATTTACTTTACCTATCGATTTTCTTCT
The DNA here is from genome assembly GCA_031772115.1 of Heritiera littoralis. NCBI lineage: Eukaryota > Viridiplantae > Streptophyta > Magnoliopsida > Malvales > Malvaceae > Heritiera > Heritiera littoralis. The sequence goes on along the minus strand of JAPDPK010000052.1, from coordinate 2,974,734 downwards.
CTAAGCGAATTGCTTTTTTCACCTAATACAAAACCCAAAATCCCTTTTCTGTGAAATGCCTATTTTCTACCCAAGAAATCCCTAAATCCTAAAAACCCTAAATCCAAAAATCCCTCTTCTTTATCGTCACCTCTTTTGTTATCTTCTCTATCACAAATTTCTCTCTTCTCTGTCATAATTTCCCAAAACCCCTAAATCCCAAATTTTCTGTTGTTGTCAATTAGAGTTTTGCCCAAATCACATAACCCTATTTTCAGTCAATTTTAGCAACCAAAATTTCTTTTCTTTTTTGGTTATTTTTTATTATATTCGGTATTTTGATTTTAAAATAAGAAATATTATTTACTGATATGGAATATTTAATGAGAGCTGAGGTGGATTTATGTTCCAAATAACAGAATTTGATTGGTCCAAAATGCCACATGACCATTTTCTCAAACGACATTAGGGTTTGGGATTAAGTGTCTGACGGAACAAAAGTTGAAGAACCAAAGTGATAACAAAAATTCATTAAATACCAAAGTGATGAAAGTGGTATAGTTCAAGGGCTAATTTATATATTAACTTTTTTTATAATAAATTACTATGATTACTACAAACTACAATTTAAAACTTTTTAAATTTACATTTCAATAATATGTTATTATAATATAGACTACATTTATATTTCTAACTGTAGTATCTTGTTTAAAAATTAAACATTTCTTTTAACAAATTATTGTTGTTATCGTAAATCTATAGTTTATACTATATAAATTCAATAATAAACTTCGACCAAATGACTATGTGTTTTCTTAAAAAATTGTAATCTTCATTTAAACCATTATAATAAAATATTACGAATACTACAAAACCGTTACTTAAATATTTAATAATTTTGCATTCAATTAAAGTTTATTTTAAAATAAATTACATTTAGGTCATTAACCATAGTCTATTATTAAAAACTATGCATTGGTATCAGTCCTTTTCTTCTTAAGCAAGAAATATTTTTATTTATCAAAATTGTTGTTATAACAACACATTCCAGTAGGTCAGACAAACATTTACAACCATTTTGATAACAAGCACCTAAACTCATTGCTAGCTCACGTCTGAATACAACACATGCATTATGAAAACACCTTTAACTTCGCAAATTCATAAATAACCAAAGCACATTTGTTTAATTACCACCAAGCCTCCAGTTTGCTAACCCTACGAGTCCTCAGTTTTGCAAAGTGATCAAGTTTACTATCTCTACAAAGCCTCTACATTTCGCAACATAGATCATTATTTTATTGAATATTTTCTACAATTTTCATGGTCTATCCTTGACTCTCATGTTCCATTTCACCACATTACCCAAATCAGATTCCATAATGAGGCACACCTTGCCAACCCATTCTATATTAGTGAAGGTTTCTAGGCCTGATTAACTTACCAACAATTTAGCCAACTCTAGTTCTTACTCTCCAAGGGGACTTGAAAATAAGGCTATGATAAAACCTAATGAATCCATTAAGATACCTCCACAATCTGCTTGGTCAACTTGAAAATAAGGCTATAATAGAACCTAATGAATCTCTTAATTCAACTAACAAATCTGTTTCAAATTCGTGAAAATTAGCAATGAAAAATTCCATCGAAACAATTTCGATGCCAAAAGTCTTATATTTTGTAGTGTAAGACACCTCAAGCTTATCAATCTACGTTAAATTTCATGAATCCTGCCTTTGGTGGTGACCATATATGGATAAATCATTTGGTCTTTTTTCTGAAGTGGCTAGAACACATCTTAAGAACAAATCCACCATGTTGCTTCACTAAAGCAATTTTCTTTCTAGAAAGCTTTCATCCAACACAAGGACCTCATCTTGACCAGGAAGATGAAACCTTCCATTTTCCATTTCTTGGTTTTAAATATTGACTCATTTCTGGTTAATCGAATGGACCATACAATTGCAACAAAAAAAAAACCAAAATCTTTTGATCACACATGCGAAAAGAACCTCCAAATACTATAACAAGAATGAGTGAAAGGAGATTGGATTGTGCCACTGAGAATTCCACCAAAAAAATAATCAACGTCAAAATTGATTAATCCAAGGCCAAAAACATCGGTATCATAAAAGGGTATCAGTAGGTATAGGAGAGGTTCTAAGAAATTCAGAGGGTATCATCAAACTCATCTTCTCAAAGAACATTGGTATTGTGGATACTAATCTAGCAAAGTTAACAGCCATTATTGAAGTGCTCTCCATCTTTGCCAAGGCTAATTTTAATCATACTCCAAACCTCATTGTTGAAAGCTATTCTAAGGTTGTCATGTCTTGGCTTAATAGGTTCAATGAATGTTCTTAGAGGTACAACAATCTCATCAACAAGCTTCGTAATTTGTTCTCTCGTTTGAAGCCAGTTTCTTTTTGCCATATATTTAGAGAGGTGAATCAACTCACTGATCATTTCGCTAAATCCGACATTAACAGGAGTTCAGACTTAATTGTTTGGTTGTAACTTTCTTTTTGGTGTTTTAGCTGTAACTATTTAAAAATCTATTGACCTAAATATTATTACTCATGAAATATCCATAATACCATTTTTTGAATTAAAAATAAAAATCTTACCTAGAATAATTTTTTAAAAATTAGTTAAAAATAATAAATAATAAAATACATTGTTAATACTTGGGAATGTGATATTATTAATTCAAGTTTAATAATTGTCGTAACGTGTCAAGTCCTAAGACCTAACCCGCTAGACTTTAAAATTCAAGGAGTCGCCACCAACCATTCAAACCTAAGGTGTGATTGGTCACCTATTCATGTCTAAAGATAAGGCATGGTCTACGTTCAAAGATTCTTAGACTCGGGAGTACGGTTACGTGTAGGGAAGGATTAGCACCCCCACAACGCCCATCCTAAAATGGTACCAACTAGCTTTAGGTTATCTTTATAGTTTGCCTTGGGTTCATATTAATTTCGATATACTTATTTATTGAAAAATTTCTAAGATTTTTCCATCAATTTGGCTCCAACCTTAGAAATTCCCCTCACCTCAAGATATTCAAGGAGTCTCAATTGACTTTCTTGAACTCCATCGTTGAATAAATTTTAATATTTTATGAGATTCCTCTTTTTCCTAATTTTGTCTTTAGTTTTGACTCTATATCCATTTTATAAATTTTTTAATTATTTTTATATTATTATTTATTTTATTTTTTAAGAAATAAACATAAATTATGTTTTTATTGAAATTCACTTTTAAGCGTCCCATCAATTTGGCTCGGCCCAAAAGGAACCTCCTCACCTAGAAATTTCCAAGGAGTCTCCATTGACTTTCTTGAAATTTCATCATCAGCATAACTCATATTTACTCTTTTTTATTTATCTTATTTATTATAATTCTATTTATTATTTATGTACTTTATCATATCTTATTTTATTTATTTATCTTTATTTGTTTACTTGTCTTTATTTGCTCATTTTTATTTATCTATATCTAATCCGTCTATCTTATCTTACTTTTATTTTTATTTATCATAAATAAATATGAATTAATTTAAAAAAAATCTTTCAAAAGTATTCCATCAATTTGGCTCAACTTAAGAAAGATTCTTTCACCTAGAAATTTTCAATGAGTCTCAATTGACTTTCTTGAAATTTCATCATCGGTATAATTCATATTTATCTTTTTTATTTTATTTTTTGTCTTTATTTAACGATCCTTTTTAACCTTATCTTTATATCTTTCTTTCCAAAAAATTTTTTTATCATTTTTATTCTCTATCTAATTCCTATCTAATAAAACGAATATCATGCCAGATCATAAATCATCTATCATAATCCTATATTAAATCACATCAATTAATCATGCAAAATTATATTATTTGATTAAATACTAGTTACACATGCAAATCAAATTTTCCTATCATAACATTGTCAAGCAAATAAATCACATTATACAAATATACAAATCAGTACAAAATCAATTACTCACTTTAATTATCATGCAAATTTATATCAATTAAAATTCTTCTTGAGTTAATCAACATGCAAATTATCATTAAAACACATATCAATCTTTAGACCCATATATTAAAATATACATTATCAGATGAATTGTATTTTTAAATTATCAAATTAAATGTTAGTATCTAGATTATTATAAAATTATAAAATTTATCAAACTATTTATTATCATGTATTAAAGTACAACATTGTTAACAAATATCAATTAATTATTAGGTTAAATTAACTTGTTAATTAATTATTTAATAAAACAAATAAAGTAAAAAAAGAAACCTGGATATTGATTAAGACCCTTTTTGCCTTGTTTCTTGATTTCACGTGGATACTAGTAAAGTTGCAAGAGACGGATGCAACAAATGGAGGAGCAACATAGCGAGGCAGTGTATTGCAACAAAGCAAAATCACACAGAAGCAAGAAACGGGGGTAGACTTTCAAACCGAGCGTGTAGACAGCAGCGGTGCAAACTAACGAAGCTGGGAGTAGTAGCTGTGCAATCAATAGTAATAGGCAGGAGCGATGTACGATGCAAAGGGAATTCTCGGGTTGTTAATGATGAAGCAAGGTAGGCGAGAAGAGAGTAGAAAATTGTTAAGTCTCCGATCCCCTCTCCTTTTTTTTTTCTTTTTTTAGGTTTAATCCTTTTTTATAACCACAAACTTGTTAGAGTCTTAATACAACTATACTTATTCTAATATTTATCTCCTATTTTTAATATTCTATCTACTTAATTCCTATAGTAATCCTAATCTAACTCTATTAATCTAAATAATTATCCTAAAAAACTTTTAATTATCTTATCCTAAAAATCTAATTATCTTATCTTAAAATTAATTTTATTTTCTTTTCTTCTCTCTCCTCTTTTTTTTCATTATTCCAAAATCCTATTTTAATTTTAATGTTAATTTTAAATCTAAAAATTTTAATTTAATTCTAGCCTAATTCCAAGATACTATGTCACCTAAATCAATTCCAAGTTAAGACCCCGGACAAAATAAGGTGTCTACAGCTGCCCCTCTTTGTGCATTTGTTGTGAAACAGTAGTTGCACAAAGACATAGACACCTATTTTGTCTGACTTTTTCTCTTTTTTTATTTTTTTATTATATATTTTTTTATTTTTTGAAAAAGCTCCCTCTAAACAGAAAGGCAGTCAAACTTTAAAATCTTGTCCAAAAGCTCCCCCTAAACAGGCAGGCAGTCAAACTTTAAAATTTTGTCCAAAAAGCTCCTCCTAAACAGGCAGGCAAAAAATCTTGTCCAAAAAAGCTGATTTTTTTTTTAAAAAAATTTTAGGAAACCCCTCTAAAATTTTTCTTGTCAAAAATTTGGAATCTTAGGAAACTCCTCTAAAATTCCTTTTCTTATCCAATTTTGAAATTTTGGGAAACCCCTTCAAAACTTCTATTCTTGTCCAATTTTTGAAATTTTAGGAAACCCCTCTAAAATTTCTTTTTCTTATCAAATTTTGAAATCTTAGGAAACCCCTCCAAGACTTCTTTTCTTGTCTAATTTTTGAAATTTTGGGAAACCCCTCCAAAATTTTTTCTTGTCAAATTTTAAATTTTAGGAAATCCCTCTAAAATTCTTTTTCTTGTCCAAAATTTGAAATCTTGGGAAACTCCTTCAAGACTTATATTCTTGTCAAATTTTGAAATTTTAGGAAACCCTTCTAAAATTTCTTGTGTTATCAAAATTTGGAATTTTAGGAAACTCCTCTAAAACTCCGATTCTTGTCAAATTTTGAAATTTTAGGAAACCCCTCCAAAACTTCTTTTCATGTCCATTTTTTTTGTTGAGATTTTATACAATTTATCCTATTCATGCAATGTCATTCATGCGTTCTAGTCTATCCATACAATGTTTTTATGCAAACTATTCTATTCATGCAATATCATTCATACAATCTACTCTATCCATGCAATATTATTCATGCAATCTATTCTAGCCATGAAATGTTTTCTTTGAAAAATATTTCAACCTCAATTGTGGCAACAAGGTTTTTCTTCATCAATCTATCTTCATGCATTCTCCATCCTTCATCTGTCATCCTGTCCTTATATTTCTTATTTCTTTTCTCATTTTCCTTCTTCTATTTTTCTTTCCCAATAAAGCTCTTGTCTTTGTGCCCTTTTTATCTTATCTTATCCCATGTTTCTTCTTTTTATTTTCCTCTCTATCTGGTCATTCATTTGCTCATTAAAATCTTTATTGAGACCTCATTATTCATTCTTTCTTATTCATTGGTTTTTCTTCATTTCCAATTTCTATTCATTCATAAGTTTCCTTTTCTTTCATTTTCCTAAATAATATAGGTGTCTTTCACATATTTTGCCAAGCAAACATTCACTATCATTCCAATTTCAAGATCAATGCAATACAATTTCTCAATCCCTCAAGGTAAGGATATAGCAAAGAAATGATAGGCGAAAGGAAAAGAGTGGTATTATTCAACATTTGGAAAGATTTAACAAGAAATCGCCAAGCATAAAAGGAAAGTAGGCTTCAATGAAAAGCAAGAATTTTCAAGATTAAGTAATAGTATCCAAATAATAACAATTCAAACAATTCTGATCAATGAATACAAAATTCCTTTCAAAGGTCCACCTTATCTGATCATGTTGAGTTCATTAAAATATCCTTTTGCCCCTGTATCATTGACATCCAATTTTTCTGGTATCTAAGTTGCCTTTTCAGGTTTTCAACTTAGACGCACTCTATTGATCCAAACCGCCCTTTTTGAGTTTTCGATTTGAATCCTCCTTTCATTTTTTTCTCTTTCTTTTTTTTATTTTTATTCATATCTCTTTATTTTCAACTTCATTGTCCTTGATGAAACTTCTTCTATTTGTTCTCCATTCTGATTCATGCCCCAACATCAAATATTTCCTCACCCAATTTAATGCTCACATGGATCCAAGAGAGTCTTTGGAATCCCACTTCTTCCATCTAGATGGAATCTTTTTGCTTATCTTGATCTGCTTCTCTGGTTCCATCCAAAGGATCATCATCTCATAGTGTAAGTATGCCTTTATTCAATACATGATTCTTTAATAGGAGTACTGATATTTGATCAAAATGGACTTTTAAAGCACGTAATGTAGGCTCAGGTGAGGGTTCATGAAAGAAAAGATAAGATAGGCCCAAAATAAGTGTTTCAGGGTTAATCAAACCAAGAATCATTATTCATGAATCATTTAGGCATTTTGACTTTTGCCCCATTCTAATTTGCTTTCTCTCTCCTTTTTTATTCAAATATGACTAGGGTTTTCACTTTCTTGATTCAAACCCTCTTTCATTCTTCATTCTTCATTCTCTTTTTCTTTTTCATTCTTTTTTTCCACAAAAGGGTTTTTTTTTCTTTGCCTCTTTTATATTTTTACTTTGACCCACTGATCTTTCATCTTCTATTCTCTTTGCCCCCCAATGTGGAGGGTGATTCTTGGTGGGTTATATAAAAAAGAAAATAATAGGCTCAAAAAGGGTAATCAATGGATGATTTTACTCACACTTGAAAGGTAATGAAAGAAGGCCATTTCTCATCTCAATACAAGTACTCACATTAAAGGTCATCTATTAAACAAAGACAAACTCATTAGAATTTCATGTAGAGATTCAGCTTTACTCGTAACATTCTATAGTGGAAGATTTTAGACAAATTTCTTCTATTCTCTTCTTGCTTGAACAATCTTGGCAAACTAGAAATCCATTCAACCAACCAAAACCAGCTCTTTCATAATTGAATTTTATACTCATTGCCATCATCATTATCATGTTCATTATTTGGATACTTTTAAGCTTGGTAACAATGTAAAGAATATAGGTATTGGTGTTCTTACACCTGAAGAACAAGATTGGAATGAGGAATTAAGAAATATGCATTGCACTAATCCTTTATTGAAAATGAAAATAAATGAAAGTTGGCCAAATACAGAAAATCTTAGTGCTTATGGGCACAAGCACTCCTACATTACCTAAAAATTGAAAGATTCTAAGAAAACCTAAGACAAATGAAAATAAAAAGAAAAATCCATTACTCTTGTCGTAACGATTTTCGTCGGGGGACTCGATCGCTAGACGATTTTGAAAAAACACAAAAAGGGAGTCGCCACCAATCTTTTTTGACTAGGTGTGATTGGCCACCTAAAATTGTTTATTTTTTAATAAAATCTTAAAATTAATTAAGGTTTATCAAAAAAATAATTTTTGGTCTGCGAAAACAAAGTTTGGATTCGGGAGTTCGGTTACGCGTGAGGAAGAATTAGCACCCTCCTAGCGGCCGTTAAAAAACGGTACCACTTAATCATATTTTATCTTTTAATCTTAAAAAATGGTCTTAATTAAATATTTAAAAGAATTTCATTTATTTTGAAGTATTTAATAAGTTTTATTTTTTATTTGAAATAAGTGAAAATCTTTTGTATTGAAAATTATTCCGAAGTACCCCAATACTTTTGGTAGCAATTCGAATAATTTCTTCACCTAGAGATTTTTTAAGAATCGCTACTTGCGATTTCTATAGAATCCCATCTTCGGGAGATTCACACTTATTTTGAAATTTCATGGATGCAAATGATGCAATCAAAATACAAATGATGCACATGAGAAATCCATTATTCATTTATACTTATATTATTATTTTGTAATTTATTTATATTTATAAAATCTTGTTTTTATTGAAAAATCATACTAAATATTCCAATACGCTGGTAACATTTAGCATATTTCTCTCACCTAGAGATCAGTTAGGAATCACTACTTGTGAATTCCGTAACATCTCATCATCGGACAATCTTTAAAACTTATACTTTTTATTTAATTTTTAATTGTTTTATTATCATTTATTTCCGAAGTTTAATTGTAACAATTTTGTATTCTTGTTTACTTATTTGTTTAAAATTTTTATTTATTTTTAATATTAATTTATTTCATAAATTAAAAATCTTAATATCGAGCTAAAATTACTTGAATACCCCAATACGCTGGTAATATTCAAATATTTCATTTCGACCCTAAGGACTATCAAAGAATCACTACTTGTGATTTCTAAGAAATCCTATCATCAGAGATCCTTTTATATTTAAGATGTGTATTTATTTATTTATTTTTAATTCCTAAATTTTTACCTATTTAAAAGCCTCTTTTTTTATTTCTATTCACTTACTATTTTCTCATATTTACCTATTTTTTATATTATTATTTTTATTACCATCTTTATATTTATTTTTTTATACTAAGAAATCTTATTAATATTTTCTTTATATCGGAATAAAATCATTTAAATGTCCCAATACGCTAGTGACATTAAAGATTTTGTTTCGATCCTAAGGATTATCAAAGAATCGCTACTTGCGATTTCTAAGGAATCCTATCATCGGAAATTCTTTTATATTTTGTTTATTTATTTAAAATGTATATTTTTATTTATATATTTTATTTTAACACTTATACTTGCATTTATCTACATATTAATTTATTTATTTTAACACTCACAGTTTTATCTATTTTTATATTTATTCACCTTTTTTATATTTATTTTTATTATTTTTTTTATATTAAGAGATTCTGATATCGGAATAAAATCACTTAAATGTCCCAATACGCTGGTGACATTAAGGATTTTACTTCGACCTTAAGGATTATCAAAGAATCACTACTTGTGAATTCTATAAAATCCTATCACCGAAAAATTTTTTATATTCTTTTATTTTATAATTTTTATTTATTATTTATTTAAATATACATTCCTTTTTTAATCTTGTTATTATTGAAAGATAAATGTACATAAACATGCGGTTTCAATAAAGGAGGCCCTCTAAAATGTACCAATACTAATATCATTATTTTTAATAAGATAAATGAATAATATATATAAAAGACAAATGAATGAATATAAGCACACTTACCTTAACCGAAGAGACCACTCACAGAATTTAACTTTTATGAACCGGCCGCTGTTACTTCCTCTTGTAGAAGTAATTGCTCACTTGCAGAAAGTGGCATAGCAATAGGTGATGTCTGCAATGGAGCAAGGCTGGTAGGGACGACTCCAAGTAAGGAAGAGATGCCAGAAAAATTGCCAGAAATGCAGCAGCAGCTAGGCAATGTAGGGGAGAACCGTCAACAGTCTATGAGTGCAAGGAACGTGCAGCAAATATAAGTCAATGGAGGAGCAGTGAGGATGGTGGCGTTATGCGTGGTAGCAGCTTGGATGTAGCAAGACAATGGCGTGGCAACACGGAGCCATAGCATGCGACTGGATCGGTGCAGCAGTGGCCAGCTACACCCGGAAAATACAGCAGCCCTACACGCCCCGCTCCAGCAAGGAAACAACCATGCTTCAACCTCCTTGTTTCACGCCTAAGATGCCACATAGCCACTCCAGAAACCGCAACTTACAGCAAAGACCAAATGCTTTCTAACTTCCTTTCCTCTTCCACGTTGCTAACCACTTTCCTCTCTTCTCCACTTGTGCTCTTCTGTTTTTGTTCACTTAGTAACCTTTTATCTTTTTAATTTCATGTACATATCCTCCTCCTTTCAAGGATAGTTGACGTGAGCAAGGCTATTGGCTGGATGCAGGAGCGGCGATGAAGATAGGTGCAGCATGAAGTGGCCGGGCTGGAAGCAGGCGATCGCAGCAGAGATACAGAGCAGTGGCGATGCCGCGACAGGGAAAGAGTATAGCTGGGATGGTGGGAGCCCGACCCAGCAAAAGAAACGCAGGTGGTGCGACTAGTGTAGGTGTGGGTGGAGAGACGGGGCAAGCGGCTTAGCAAGGTGTAATAAAAGGTGATGAAGCAACCGGTGCAGCAGCAAACAATAGTGACGGAACGGCAACTGAGTACAAATATGGGAGGCTGCTTGGGGTTGACGCAGCAGGCTTGATGGCAGCAGGTTGTGTTTTCGGTTTGAACCAATTATCCTAGTGCAGAGGTGGCCGGTTGTGATTTTTCAAAGAAGCCTCCTCTTTTTTTTGTGATCCCTCCTCCCAGGTTTTCTAGGGTTTTTCCTCTAGGTTTTTTTTTTCTAGGGTTTTTCCTCCTCAAGGTCTTTTCTCCCCCTGGATGGGTATTGGTTTTTTTTCTAGGGTTTTGTTTTGTTCCCTCCCCCCTGGTTTTCTTCTCCTCAAGGTCTTTTCTAGGGTTTTCTTCTCTAGGTTTTCTTTTCCGCCCTTTTTGTGTGTTTTTTTTTTTTGCCCCCCTTTTAAAACAAAAAATCCCTCCTTTATTTAAGAAAGAAAAAATTTTGATTTTAATGTATTGATCCCAAAATCATGGGATCTTTATTTTATCATTTACTTCTTGTTTGACCCTATTAACTTATTTCCTTTTTATTATTTTTTTATTTTGGGCAATGAATTTTGAAATTTAATTTCACCCAATTTATTTCCGTCATTATTATTATTCTTTTTATTTTTTATTTTATTATTATTATTTTTTAATTTTTAATTTTTTTAATTAAAGTTCTTCGGACAAAATTTGGTGTCTACAGCTGCCCCTCTTTGCACATTGCTGAGAATCAGGAATAGGGCAAAGACTTTAGACAACAATTTTGTCTGAAGTCATTTTTTTTGGGGGAAAATTCAATTTTGATTCTCGAAAATAATACCTTGACTCCATACCAAGGCTCGACCCATGAGAACAATGGATTCGATTTGAAACACATAATATCTTGACTCCCTATTAAGACTTGATCCACTTTGAAAAGCTGAATTCGATTTTGAAACATAATAACTTGACTCCTTACCAAGGCTCAATCCACTTCGTAAAAGTGAATTCGATTTTGAAATACATAATACCTTGACTCCTTACCAAGGCTTGATCCACTTCGAAAAAGTGAATTCGATTTTGAAACACATGATACCTTGACTCCCTACCAAGGCTCGATCCACTTTGAAAAAGTGAATTCAGTTTTGAAACATCATACCTTGACTCCCTACCAAGGCTCGATCAACTCTGAAAAGATGAATTCGATTTTGACACATGAAACCTTGACTCCCTACCAAGGCTCGATCCACTGTGAAAAGCTGAATTCGATTTTGAAACACATGATACCTTGACTCCTTACCAAGGCTCGATCCACCTTGAAAAAGTGAATTCGACTTTAAAACATAATACCTTGACTCCCTACCAAGGCTCGATCCACCTTGAAAAAGTGAATTCGACTTTAAAACATAATACCTTGACTCCCTACCAAGGCTCGATCCACCTTGAAAAGTGAATTCGATTTTGAAACACAAGACCTTGACTCCCTACCAATGCTCGATCCACTTTGAAAAAGTGAATTCGACTTTGAAACATGATACCTTGACTCCTTACCAAGGCTCGATCTACTTCGAAAAAGTGAATTTCGATTTTGAAACACATGATACCTTGACTCCCTACCAAGGCTCGATCCACTATGAAAAAGTGAATTCGACTTTAAAACGTAATACCTTGAGTCCTTACCAAGGCTCGATCCACTTTGAAAAAAGTGAATTCGATTTTGAAACATAATACCTTGACTCCCTACCAAGGCTCGATCCACTTTGAAAAAGTGAATTCGATTTTGAAACACATGATACCTTGACTCCCTACCAAGGCTCGATCCACTATGAAAAAGTGAATTCGATTTTGAAACACATGATACCTTGACTCCCTACCAAGGCTCGATCCACCTTGAAAAGCTGAATTCGACTTTAAAACGTAATACCTAGACTCCCTACCAAGGCTTGATTTACTTTGAAAAAGTGAATTCGATTTTGAAACACATGATACCTTGACTCCCTACCAAGGCTCGATCCACTATGAAAAAGTGAATTCGATTTTGAAACACATGATACCTTGACTCCCTACCAAGGCTCGATCCACCTTGAAAAGCTGAATTCGACTTTAAAACGTAATACCTAGACTCCCTACCAAGGCTTGATTCACTTTGAAAAAGTGAATTCGACTTTAAAACCTAATACCTTGACTCCTTACCAAGGCTCGATCCCCTTTGAAAAAGTGAATTCGATTTTGAAACACAATACCTTGACTCCCTACCAAGGCTCGATCCACTTTGAAAAAGTGAATTCGATTTTGAAACATGATACCTTGACTCCCTACCAAGGCTCGATCCACTTCGAAAAAGTGAATTCGATTTTGAAACACATGATACCTTGACTCTCTACCAAGGCTCGATCCACTTCGAAAAAGTGAATTCGATTTTGAAACACATAATACCTTGACTCCCTACCAAGGCTCGATCCACTTCGAAAAAGTGAATTCGATTTTGAAACACATGATACCTTGACTCCCTACCAAGGCTCGATCCACTTCGAAAAAGTGAATTCGACTTTAAAACGTAATACCTTGACTCCCTACCAAGGTTCGATCCACCTTGAAAAAGTGAATTCGACTTTAAAACGTAATACCTTGACTCCATACCAAGGCTCGATCCACTTTGAAAAAGTGAATTCGATTTTGAAACACAATACCTTGACTCCCTACCAAGGTTCGATCCACTGTGAAAAAGTGAATTCGACTTTAAGACATAATTCCTTGACTCCCTACCAAGGTTCGATCCATTTTAGAGAAATGAATTCGATTTTGAAACACATGATACCTTGACTCCCTACCAAGGCTCGATCCACTGTGAAAAAGTGAATTCGACTTTAAAACATAATACCTTGACTCCCTACCAAGGCTCGATTCATTTTAGAGAAATGAATTCGATTTGAGAAATTTTGTTTTTTTAGAGAAATTCACATATTTGGAACAAAGAAAATATTCAATGATTCACAAAAATTTTGAGATTCGCATCTAGAAAAACTCGAAGATTTACATCCTAAGAGATTCACATCTAAACCTGAAGATTCACATTGAGTTTCACATCTTGACTTGAAGGTTCACATTTTAAGAGTTTCTCATCTTGACTTGGAGATTCACATCCTAAGAGTTTCCCATCTTGACTCAAGGATTCACATCTCAAGAGTTTCACATTTTGACTCAAAGATTCGCATTCTAAGAAACTCACACCTTAAATGTAAGATTCACATCCTCACTGGAAGATTCGCATTCTAAGAGTTTCTCATCTTGACTTAAAAGTTCACATTCTAAGAGTTTCGCATCTTGAGAATTTCACATCTTGACTTAGAGTTTCTCATCCTAAGTGTTCATTGGTTTTGTAAGTCGAATCTAGAAGACCTAAGTCTTATCATGCATCGATTTTATGATAAAGCCAACTAAATCTCATTTACTCATAAAGCTAATTTCACTGGGCTTGAAAGCACCCAACGATGCCAGCGAAGCAAGCGACATTAGACTTAAAGTCTTGTCATGACTGCACCATTTTTCTTTAAAGAAAGATTTTCTTGCTCTTTAAGAAACAACTAACCCCATTGCATTCCTTATTCATTCATTTTCTTTTTTTTTCTTTTATTTTTTCAATGATGCAAATGCAAAATGCATGCCCCCTAAAAAAAGTCTATCACAATGATGATAATGCAAATGCTTTCTTGAAACATGCCCCAATGTAATAGTTAAAAACCATGATGCATATGTCTTTTAGAATGATGTGAATGACAGAAGTCTCCTTTTTCTCAAAATTTCTCTCTTTTTTTTTCGGTGCTGACAATCCATGGCTTTCTTCATTAGGATCATTTCTTCTTCTCACAAAGATTCTCTTCTTTCTTTCCCATCTCGTTCGTAGAAGCACATATGTCAGCTACATTCAACATTCTTGCTTTCTTTTTGTTTTTGGCCCTTTGTCATCTTTAGAATCTTTTCCAAAGTAATGCCAAAGATTTTTATGTATAGTTGTCATTTATTTATTATCATTCCAATTCCATGAGAAATGCAATTCAGTCACCAATTTCCTCGATCCATTTTGGGAAAGTAAAGACACTAGAAGGTTTGGCGAGAATAAAAGAAATGTAGGAACAAACTTGTCAAAGTATAGCAAGAAATTCGACAATTTGGGGTGAAAAACAATGATAGGTTCTCAATTAAGAAATTGGATAATTCAAAGCAAATGACAATGATAGATTCTCAATGAAAAACCAGACAATTTTGACGAACTAGTCAGGATTCTTTGAAAAATCTTTTCAATTGAGATTCTCGATCAAATTGAGTTGCCCCTTACACCATGAGATTCTCAAATGATGCTAGTTCTCCTTATGTCAAACCATCTTCCCAAATCTTCAACTAGATTATCAATCTTTTAACTCAAACTGCCCTTTCGGGTTTTCAATTTGAGCCTCCCCTTTTATCCTTCTTTTCTTTATTTTCTTCTTTTTTTGTCTTTTCTTTCTTTTTTTTTTCATTTTCTCATTCATTCTCTTTTTTTTTTCAACTTCACTAATATTCCCAACAAACTAATCGCAATCTTGTTGTTTCTTGATGGCATCATAAGTATGTCCAAGTTCAATGCATGATTCTCCAATTTCAAGTATTTACATTTGATCAAAATGGACTTTTAAGGCACGTAATGTAGGCTCTGGTGATGGGTTATGAAAAAAAAATGGATATAATCAGGTCCAAAAAAATTTTTTTTTTAAGGGTTAAAAACCAAAGGATCATTTATCATCATGCAAAGCATACTCGCCACTTTGCCTTAATTGATTTTTACTTTCATCATTTTCTCTTCTTCTTCCATCTTTCTTTTTTTTTTTTATAACTTTTCATTTTCACCCCTCTTTTTTTTTTTACAGGAGGACTCAGACATCAAAGGGTATTTTCTCTTTTATTTTCTCTTGAGATGACTAATGACCTGAATTTCTTCATTGTTAATAGGTCTTTCCCAAAATTTGCCCCTCGATGTGAAGGGTGATCCTTTGTGGGTTTGTTTTGAAAAAACATAATAGGCTCAATAGGGGTGGCAAATGGATAATTTTACTCATGCACGAAGGATAGATCAAAGATGGCCATTTCTCATCTCAAATGTAAATACTCTTATTGAAGAACATTTATTGAACAAGAACAACACAATGGATACAAGAGCTTCACTTCTTTCTCATTTCATGCGATTTTAACTTCTCTTGATAGGAGCTATCTCTTTATTGCTTCAACAATTTTAGCAATTTAAGGGACAAGAATGATCACTGATTTTGCCAATAGAAATAGAATTTTTCAAAATAAAATCCCAGACTATCGTCATAATTGACTGCTCATTCATTTTTTGGAAGTTAAGCGTGGCTGAAATACAAAGAGATGAAAACAAAGATCTGTATGGAAGAGGATATGTAGTGCAAATGCATCTGTCATTTTATTCAAATGATAATAGATAAACTAACTCATGCATAAAAATTTCCCAAAGCTTATGGGCGTAAGCATTTAAGGATTTTCATTACTTTATAATAAGAACTCAAAAGTGACAAAAACTTTGGCCTTTTCCCATAGAACACTTATCCTCCAAAATTTATGCCTCTTTGTAGTGAAAGGTTCCCACCGACATTTTACTTTTCCTTCTTATCAAACCATGGTCTCCTTTTCAGTAAGAGGAGGTGCACTTGAGATGCGAGGCCCCTCCACCTATTGGCATACTCTTTGAAACTTTCAAAAGGCTTCATTTCCATATTCTGCAAAGACAATCTATCTGGTGCCATGTCAATCATATGCTTATACTGGGACAAGAAGGCTTTTACCAGGTCATTCCACTTGCGAACATGACTTCGATCTAGCTGATTGTACCACTTTGTTACTATTCCAGTTAAGCTATCTTGGAAGCAATGAATGAGCAACTTATCATTATTCGTATACCCAGACATTTTTCAACAAAACATAGTGATGTGAGTTACTGGGCATGTGGTCCCATCTATGGGTGTAAAACGGGCCGAAGCCCGCGGGCTTATCCGTTAAGCCCGCGGGCTTTTAAAGGGCCGGTTTCAATTTTTTAGGCCCGTTTAAAAACGGGCCTAAACGGGTTGGCCCGCGCGGGTCGACGATCCGCGCGGGCCGGTTCATAAGCCCGCGGGCCGGCCCCATTTTAGGCCCTTTTTTCATTTTTTTTTAAATATAATTTGTTTTTTAATTATATTATTAATGTATTTTTATTTCTTACAAAATAATAAATACATGATATGATTTTATTGTATTCTAGCAAAAAAATGAATTCATGTAATTTTATTTTGAATTCAAACCATGACATTTTATATGTATATACACATATAATAATGAAAATAAGATGTTGGAAGATTTTAATGTTTAATAGAAATTTATGTTTTTTTTTTAAGATTGCAATTATTTATTTTAAAATATTGTAAGTGAATTGTAATTGTATTTAAATTGTATTTGTATATAAATTTTAATGATTTTTAAAATTTTATTTTATTTTTATTATTTTTTATTTAAAAATTATATGGCCCGCGGGCCAGCCCGGTCCGCATTAAAAACGGACCGGGCATGTAAAAATAGGCCCGTTTAAAAACGGGCCTAAACGGGCTTGGCCCGTTTTGGCCCGTATCCGTACGGCCCGGCCCGCCCGTTTTTCATCCCTAGTCCCATCGTATCTCTCAAATTCAAATACTTTAAATTTCGGTGGAATTACTAGATCTGGGACCAAACTAAGCTCATTAGCATCTATATTTCCAAAGAAACCCATTCCTTCGATTGCCCTTAACCTTTCATCCAACAGTTCATATTTTTGTTGTGACTCGCCACTTTCTTTCCTCAACTTTTCTTGCTCCATGGGATCATTTAAATTTGAAACAAAAATAGGATCAACAGGGCTAGATCTCGAGTGCTGTCCTCGGTCTGGTTGTTGATTCACAAAAACATGAGCTGGGGGATAAGCTCTTTGGGAAGTTTGAGTTTGAGGTGCTATAAACTCTGATGGGTACAGTAGATTCTCTCTCATAGGTTGAGGCTCATTTCCTGATCCTTCCGTGACCTCTTTGCCTTTCATCAAAGTCATCATCATCTCCATCATCTTCGACATTTGCTTCTGAGATTCTTCATGAGATTTAGCTAGCTCTTGTTGAATTCTTTCCACCTTTTCCATTTGCTCAACATGTTCATTTTCCATGGCTTTGGCCTTTGATTGAGTACTATAATGATGTCGAATAAGTGGTTCAGAATGCGGTGGCTTCTTTATTTTGGCACCTCTGACATTTGTTTACCGTAATTTAGAGCATATTATTGTTTGAAATTGTGCCATAAAAGAAAAGACTATTAAAATCATCCCAATACGCTGGTGAGGATTTTAAAAATCTTAACTTTTTACTTCCAAGATTTGATGTCATTACTTATGATCACCAAAAATTTTCATAAGTGGGCACAAGATGGAATGTATGTATGCATGCTAAATGCATGTATGTGCATGAAATTCAATAGCTATTGCACATGGATGAGATGCATATATCAAGTTTAAAATCTTACAAAAACACCTTCTTTTTCTTAAAAAAAAATGAAAATCTTTTTTTTTTAGAATATGCATACTATTGAAATCACAAATAAAAATGAATGAGAAGGTTTTTATTTTTATTTTTATTTTTTTCACAATTTCAATATTCACTTTATTATATTTCCCATAAAGGTGTTACATAAAAGTATTCATTCATGTGCCATAATTTAAGGTAACCCCCATAAAAGGCTGGTATGGCTCTAGCTAAGGTTAGTTTCTCTATGGCTCAGTACATGCTTGGTTTAAGTCTCTAAAGGGTAAAAGGTTCTCAAATTGTTCCTTACTAACGTCCATACTAGACTAGTAAGGCACCCCAATCCTCACCCATGACAGGCTACAAACGGAAAGGGTTCAACCTGAGTGAGAGTATTTCGCTTGCCATTGCGGAGGTTATCACCTCACGAGAGCAAAGGTACTATACTCTCTCCTAAAAGGGACAAACCCGGGTGTAGGGTTGATGTATGCAATGAATATGTCATGTATGCAAAGGAGCAAAATTTAAAGTGCATCCCAACAAAATGCAAATGATAAAGATGATTCACATATTTTTTTTTGTTTGTATTTTTTTGTTTTTTTTAATTATTTTTTTATGAAAAGTTTTATTAAATATTTATTAAGACCATTAACTAAGATTTTGGATAAAACATGATTAATCATGGTTTGACTCTCTAATGTCCCCAGTGGAGTCGCCAAGCTGTCGTAACGATTTTCGTCGGGAGACTCGATCGCTAGACGATTTTGAAAAAACACAAAAAGGGAGTCGCCACTAATCTTTTTTGACTAGGTGTGATTGGCCACCTAGAATTGTTTATTTTTTAATAAAATCTTAAAATTAATTAAGGTTTATCAAAAAAATAATTTTTGGTCTGCGAAAACAAAGTTTGGATTTGGGAGTTCGGTTACGCGTGAGGAAGGATTAGCACCCCCACAGCGGCCGTTAAAAAACAGTACCACTTAATCATATTTTATCTTTTAATCTTAAAAAATGGTCTTAATTAAATATTTAAAAGAACTTCATTTATTTTGAAATCATTTTTGTTATTTGTTTTATTTTGAAGTATTTAATAAGTTTTATTTTTTATTTGAAATAAGTGAAAATCTTTTGTATTGAAAATTATTCCGAAGTACCCCAATACTTTTGGTAGCAATTCGAATAATTTCCTCAACTAGAGATTTTTTAAGAATCGCTACTTGCGATTTCTATAGAATCTCATCCTCGGGAGATTCACACTTATTTTGAAATTTCATGGATGCAAATGATGCAATCAAAATACAAATGATGCACATGAGAAATCCATTATTCATTTATACTTATATTATTATTTTGTAATTTATTTATATTTATAAAATCTTGTTTTTATTGAAAAATCATACTAAATATTCCAATACGCTGGTAACATTTAGCATATTTCTCTCACCTAGAGATCAGTTAGGAATCACTACTTGTGAATTCCGTAACATCTCATCATCGGACAATCTTTAAAACTTATACTTTTTATTTAATTTTTAATTGTTTTATTATCATTTATTTTCGAAGTTTAATTGTAACAATTTTGTATTCTTGTTTACTTATTTGTTTAAAATTTTTATTTATTTTTAATATTAATTTATTTAATAAAATAAAATCTTAATATCGAGTTAAAATTACTTGAATACCCCAATACGCTGGTAATATTCAAATATTTCATTTCGACCCTAAGGACTATCAAAGAATCACTACTTGTGATTTCTAAGAAATCTTATCATCAGAGATCCTTTTATATTTAAGATGTGTATTTATTTATTTATTTTTAATTCCTAAATTTTTACCTATTTAAAAGCCTCTTTTTTTATTTCTATTCACTTACTATTTTCTCATATTTACCTATTTTTTATATTATTATTTTTATTACCATCTTTATATTTATTTTTTTATAATAAGAAATCTTATTAATATTTTCTTTATATCGGAATAAAATCATTTAAATGTCCCAATACGCTGGTGACATTAAAGATTTTGTTTCGATCCTAAGGATTATCAAAGAATCGCTACTTGCGATTTCTAAGGAATCCTATCATCGGAAATTCTTTTATATTTTTGTTTATTTATTTAAAATGTATATTTTTATTTATATATTTTATTTTAACACTTATACTTGCATTTATCTACATATTAATTTATTTATTTTAACACTCACAGTTTTATCTATTTTTATATTTATTCACCTTTTTTATATTTATTTTTATTATTTTTCTTTATATTAAGAGATTCTGATATCGGAATAAAATCACTTAAATGTCCCAATACGCTGGTGACATTAAGGATTTTACTTCGACCTTAAAGATTATCAAAGAATCACTACTTGTGAATTCTATGAAATCCTATCTCCGAAAAATTTTTTATATTCTTTTACTTTACAATTTTTATTTATTATGTATTTAAATATATATTCCTTTTTTAATCTTGTTATTATTGAAAGATAAATGTACATAAACATGCGGTTTCAATAAAGGAGGCCCTCTAAAATATACCAATACTAATATCATTATTTTTAATAAGATAAATGAATAATATATATAAAAGACAAATGAATGAATATAAGCACACTTACCTTAACCGAAGAGACCACTCACAGAATTTAACTTTTATGAATCGGCCGCTGTTACTTCCTCTTGTAGAAGTAATTGCTCACTTGCAGAAAGTGGCATAGCAATAGGTGATGTCTGCGATGGAGCAAGGCTGGTAGGGACAACTCCAAGTAAGGAAGAGATGCCAGAAAAATTGCCAGAAATGCAGCAGCAGCTAGGCAATGTAGGGGAGAACCGTCAACAGTCTGTGAGTGCAAGGAACGTGCAGCAAATATAAGTCAATGGAGGAGCAGTGAGGATGGTGGCGTTATGCGTGGTAGCAGCTTGGATGTAGCAAGACAATGGCGTGGCAACACGGAGCCACAGCATGCGACTGGATCGGTGCAGCAGTGGCCAGCTACACCCGGAAAACACAACAGCCCTGCACGCCCCGCTCCGGCAAGGAAACAACCATGCTTCAACCTCCCTGTTTCACGCCTAAGATGCCACATAGCCACTCCAGAAACCGCAACTTACAGCAAAGACCAAGTGCTTTCTAACTTCCTTTCCTCTTCCACGTTGCTAACCACTTTCCTCTCTTCTTCACTTGTGCTCTTCTGTTTTTCTTCACTCAGTAACCTTTTATCTTTTTAATTTCATGTACATATCCTCCTCCTTTCAAGGATAGTTGACGTGAGCAAGGCTATTGGCTGGATGCAGGAGCGGCGATGAAGATAGGTGCAGCATGAAGTGGCCGGGCTGGAAGCAGGCGATCACAGCAGAGATACAGAGCAGTGGCGACGCCGCGGCAGGGAAAGAGTATAGCTGGGATGGTGGGAGCCCGACCCAGCAAAAGAAACGCAGGTGGTGCGACTAGTGTAGGTGTGGGTGGAGAGACGGGGCAAGCGGCTTAGCAAGGTGTAATAAAAGGTGATGAAGCAACCGGTGCAGCAGCAAACAATAGTGACGGAGCGGCAACTGAGTACAAATATGGGAGGCTGCTTGGGGCTGACGCAGCAGGCTTGATGGCAGCAGGTTGTGTTTTCGGTTTGAACCAATTATCCTAGTGCAGAGGTGGCCGGTTGTGATTTTTCAAAGAAGCCTCCTCTTTTTTTTGTGATCCCTCCTCCCAGGTTTTCTAGGGTTTTTCCTCTAGGTTTTTTTTTCTAGGGTTTTTCCTCCTCAAGGTCTTTTCTCCCCCTGGATGGGTATTGGTTTTTTTTCTAGGGTTTTGTTTTGTTCCCTCCCCCCTGGTTTTCTTCTCCTCAAGGTCTTTTCTAGGGTTTTCTTCTCTAGGTTTTCTTTGCCGCCCTTTTTGTGTGTTTTTTTTCCCCCTTTTAAAACAAAAAATCCCTCCTTTATTTAAGAAAGAAAAAATTTTGATTTTAATGTATTGATCCCAAAATCATGGGATCTTTATTTTATCATTTACTTCTTGTTTGACCCTATTAACTTATTTCCTTTTTATTATTTTTTTATTTTGGGCAATGAATTTTGAAATTTAATTTCACCCAATTTATTTCCTTCATTATTATTATTCTTTTTATTTTTTATTTTATTATTTTTTTTAATTTTTAATTTTTTTAATTAAAGTTCTTCGGACAAAATTTGGTGTCTACAACTCTTGGGAGGCATAAACAACTGGCATCTCGTAAACAGTCCAATTTCCTAACTTTGCATCTGAAGGGTACACGAACTGATCAATATCAAACCTTCAATTCCCTTCTTCGTCAACCACGTTCACCATTGTCCCAGCATGATTAGGCAATGGGTTTACATTAACATCCGGCTCACCTTTCTTCACAAAACTTAAGAGGCCAGCTTTGACGAGCGATTGGACTTTCATCTTCAAACCCATGCAATTCTCAATAGAATGACCAAAATTCCCGTTATGATAGGCACATTGTGCATTCGGGTCATACCACTTTGGGTAAGGAGGTTTCAAAGGCTCCACATAAATAGGGGCAATAAGGTGACCCCTTACCAACTGCGGGAATAACTCTGCGTATGTCATCGGTATAGGGTCTATGGTGACATGTTGGCTAGCTCTAATATTCTTTTGCTCATTAGGTGAAAAAGTAGGGGCTTGTGAATGGGAAATGGGTTGGTAAGCATTTTGATGATGCGTTTGTGGGTCGGGTTGAGAATAAACATAATTTACTGAAGGTGAATAAGAGGTGTATGAGCGACGTGAGTTATTGGAGACTGCTTGTGCATCTTCTTCCTTCTTCCTTCTTCTTTGAAAACCCATTCCTCTTGCCATCATTCATAGATGCTTCAATCCTACCACTCTTGAGGGCATTTTCAATAGCTTCGCCAGTCAGCACCATGTCTGCAAAATTCTTGGTCACACTGCTAAGCATACGCTCATAGTAAAGAGCCTTGAGAGTATTCAAAAAGAACATGGTGATTTCCTTCTCAGACAAAGCAGGTTGAACTTGTGACGCCACGTCTCTCCATCGTTATGCATTTTCTTTAAAGCTCTCATCCTTCTTTTTTTCCATATTTTGGAGAGATAAACGGTCAGGAGCTACGTCAGACACATGTTTATATTGAGCTATAAAAGCTCTGGCCAACTCAAACCAAGAGGTAACTCGACCCCTTTCCAATTGGTTATATCATTTAGAAGCTGACCCAGTCAAGCTATCTTGAAAAACATGAATTAGTAGCTTATCATCCCATGTATACGCCGCCATCTTTCTACAGTACATGGTAAGATGGTCTTTTGGGCATGAAGTTCCATTAAATTTCTCAAATTCAGGTACCTTGAATTTTAGCGGAAGCACCACACCAGGAACCAAGCACAACCTTTCAGCATCAACCGATCCAAAATAGTCAACTCCTTCTACGACACTTAGCCTTTCTTCTATCAAGCTCAGTTGAGCTTTAGTATCACTATCTTTCTCCCTATGTCTTAGCTTTTTCAACTCTTTAAGGTCATCCAAATTTGGTACTTCGACTGGGTTTTGAGCTTGTGTTGATGAATTTCCTTGAAGATTTCCTCCTTGCACCTATAAAGGCATTGGGGCATTAACAGTACTTCCTTTGGGGACAAAAACAGGGTTGTCTTGCATGCTTTGTTGAGTCTCTTGTACAAACTCGTCTTGATTGCCCATCATGACTTTTAGCAACTGAGTAATTTCGCTTAATTGCCCCATCATCTCTGCCTTATCCCTTTCCAACTTTTCTATCCTGCTATTTTGATCCTCTTCCATTATGCGTGCTTGATATCTTGTATGGTATTTTTGGAGGGTGGACCGTCTACTAGATGCAATTTGATACCTTGAGTGCCACAATTAAGTTGAAATTATTTCATGTGGTGATATGTTTATGCACTAAAATGAATGCACATGGAATGCACTTAGGTCTAGCAATCTCTCCTAACAATCAAAAGTATGGTCATTCTCATGATAAGATAGGTGCAAACTTTCATGAATGATATGTTATGTGATGCAAAATCAAACACAACTATGCATGACTCAATGATACAAACAAACTCTTTTTTTTTTTGAAAAATGGAAGAAAGAAAAACTATATTTTTTGAATTTTCTTCTTTTGTCAAAACAATGTAAAAAGGAGGAAGTAAAACTTATTCCTTCATGTGTCCTATCTTAGGCTTGAGTCTACACTCCAATCTAATATGGTTCCACTCTAAGGCTAGGTCTTATGTTTCATTACATGCTGGGTTGGGATAATTCAAGGTCTAAAGGTTCCCAAATTGTTCCTCACTGTCATCCACACAGGACTAGTAAGGCACCCAATCCTCACCAGTAATAGGTTACAAACGGAAAGGCTCAATCTGAGTGGGAGTATTTCGCTAGCCTATGTGGAGGTTATCACCTCACGAAAGAGTAGTTACTTTACTCCCTCCTAAAAAAGGAAGAGCCCGGGTTGAGGGCTTATGCAAATGCAAGTGATGTGTGTGTTGAAGGAATGAATTAACATTTTATTATACATTTTCCAAATACTTCTAGGCAAACTTAGACTAATCTTCAAACTAATCTTTGGCCTGACTCTCTAAAGTCCCCAGTGGAGTCGCCAATCTGTCGTAACGTGTCAAATCCTAAGACCTAACCCGCTAGACTTTAAAATTCAAGGAGTCGCCACCAACCATTCAAACCTAAGGTGTGATTGGTCACCTATTCATGTCTAAAGATAAGGCATGGTCTACGTTCAAAGATTCTTAGACTCGGGAGTACGGTTACGTGTAGGGAAGGATTAGCACCCCCACAACGCCCATCCTAAAATGGTACCAACTAGCTTTAGGTTATCTTTATAGTAAGGGTTAAGGGTTTATTTAAATAAATTAGCTAAAATATTAAAAAAAGCACTTGAATTTTATTGCTTTATTTAAATAAATTTTTATACATTTGTTACATTCAAATAAGCCCTTAAATTTTAATTTGTATTTAAGTAAGTCTTTATTTCAAATAAAAGATTATATGTGAGTAAAAATTGATTCAAATTAATTTAACCTATTAAAAATCAATTAATTCAATTCAGTTAAGTCAATTTCTTGTTCAAGTCAATTTTTATGTTGATTTATTCAATTAAGTTGGTGTCCAACATTACAAATTAAATTAACTGAATTAATCGATATTTTTTAAATATATTATATATAATATTAATAATTAAATATTATATAATATATTATATATAATCAATTTTTTTGCAAGAAATCAGATTTTAAAACCCATATGAAAAATTAATTGATGTTAAAAGGTCATTAAGGTACATTGTAAGGGTTAAGGGTTTATTTAAATATCTAAATTAAAGTTAAGGGTTTACTTAAATATAAATTAAAATTTAGAGTTTTTTTAATGCAATAAAAATATAAAGACTTAATTTAAAAGAGCTTATATATGATGCACTGACAGTGTATAGTTTCTATACACTGTCAATGCATTAGAGGTTGACACCTCATAAATAGGCCGTTATGGGCAAATTTAAAAAATTTATTTATATTTGCATATAAGGGTCTATTGATGAGGTGTCAACCTCTAGTGCATTGACAGTGTATAAAAACTATACATTGTCGGTGCATCATATATAAATCCATTTAATAAAATGACAAAATTCTAAGACTTTTTTTTTTAATATTTCAGCCTGAAGCCCGCCATTTTGTTCTCGTTCCTTCCAAATCTTTATTATTATTATTCATTTCAGTTTCGAGCGCTCGAAATCGAAGCTTAGCCAGAGCCAAAAAAATCGAGGGATGGCAGCGACGGCCACAACGAGTCGAGCGGCTCGGCGGTTGGGAGCCGAGGATGAGAAACTAGTCTTCGAGACGACTGAAGGAATCGAGCCGATAATGAATTTCGATCAGATGGGACTAAAAGACGACCTCCTCCGTGGGATCTACAATTACGGCTTCGAAAAGCCATCGGCCATCCAGCAGAGAGCCGTGATGCCGATAATCAACGGCCGCGATGTGATTGCGCAAGCCCAGTCTGGTACTGGCAAAACTTCCATGATTGCCCTCACCGTTTGCCAAGTGGTCGACACCGCTAGCAGAGAGTATGTTATAATTTTCATTACTTTATTTGTTAAAATTAGTTGTTTTCTGTTGATATGAATGTTTTATGGTATCCATTTTGTGCTTTTTTTTTTTTGTGAAAGTCCTAATTCTTAGATACCTGATGGCTAAAACCCTACATTTGAAATACATTATTTAAAAAAAAAAACATGTAAACATCATATTGAAAATGGTAAATTTCGTCAGGTCCTTGAAGCTTCAAATCTCGTGATGGATTCCCCATTTTTTAAGGATTAATCTCCTCTTTATTTCCTCTATTTCGAAGCTTGAATTGTTGTTGCATCTATAATTTTGTTATAATGTTAATTTCAGGGTTCAAGCATTGATTTTGTCACCCACGAGGGAACTGGCATCTCAAACGGAGAAAGTGATACGGACAATTGGTGATTTCATGAACATACAAGCACATGCGTGTATTGGAGGCAAAAGTGTAGGTGAAGATATAAGAAAGCTAGAAAATGGAGTTCATGTAGTGTCGGGAACTCCTGGGAGAGTCTGTGATATGATCAAGAGGAGAACCCTCCGTACGAGGGCTATTAAAATATTGATTCTTGATGAATCTGATGAGATGTTGAGCAGAGGGTTCAAAGATCAAATATATGATGTTTACAGACATCTTCCGCCAGAGCTCCAGGTTCCTTTCTCACTATCTTGCCTTGTTTTTCAAGTTTGTCTTTTTTTTTTTGTTATTAGCTGCTCTTCCAAATTCCAATCCTTTCAAAAACTGCAAACATGGAAAGTCCTATAACAATTGTAATTTTCTTAGGTATAAGTTTATATTACATGTTTTCTTGCTTGGTTTTAAAATTCGTGAAAGGAAAACACTAAATATGAGTAGTTGTTGTGATGTGATTCTTGTGGCTGTTATCTTGCAACATTGTTACAGCTTTAGAATTTGTTTCTCTTTTTTTTTCCTCCTCATCTGAGTTTGTTTATGTTGTTGAAATTAATTTCAAAATTAATGGATGAATTCTTGTAGGTTGTCTTGATATCTGCTACCCTTCCTCATGAAATCTTGGAAATGACTAGCAAATTTATGACCGATCCTATAAGGATCCTCGTGAAGCGTGATGAGTTGACTCTGGAGGTAACGAAATGCTATATGCAAATGAGTTTTCCACAACTTCTAGTTTGAGATTTGATGCAAACTTTTTTTTTATTTGTTTTTATTTTTTATGTTTACAGGGAATTAAGCAGTTTTTCGTTGCAGTTGAAAGAGAGGAATGGAAGTTCGATACACTTTGTGATCTCTATGATACACTGACAATCACCCAAGCTGTTATTTTCTGCAACACAAAGCGGAAGGTCTCTTCTGGAGTCTCATAGTTATTTATTGGGTTTTGAACATAGGAATACAAGCCTCTTTTATCATGTTCGTAAGTAATTCATTTATAGATGCTTTTGGATTTCATACTGAGGATTGTCTTTGTTTTCTGCTTTTGGATAGGTTGATTGGCTGACTGAGAAGATGCGTAGCAATAACT
Organism: Heritiera littoralis; assembly: GCA_031772115.1. Lineage (NCBI taxonomy): Eukaryota > Viridiplantae > Streptophyta > Magnoliopsida > Malvales > Malvaceae > Heritiera > Heritiera littoralis. The sequence continues at coordinate 2,946,796 of JAPDPK010000052.1, read as the reverse complement.
TTACGGTATCATCAATGCATGGGGATATGCCTCAGAGGGAAAGAGATGCAATTATGGTTGAGTTTCGTGATGGTGCAACCCGTGTTCTTATTACAACAGATGTTTGGGCCAGGGGGCTTGATGTTCAACAGGCAAGTCTTCGCGGGCATTTCATCTCTCCTTTCTTGAAATTTTTTTTTTTAAGTTACTTGTTTTCTAGTCTGAACAGATGTTTCAATCTTCTCTATGACATGATGCAAACATCATAGTTGGGTCTTAGTATCTCTAAGACCTGTTATGTACAAAAGTTGTAGCGGAACCTCAAGGCATGGTCTACTTGCTGTGTGGTGTGCGCGCAAAATGCCTTGATGTTATGGTGATGCAAGAAGTAATAGCATATCATATTCTTATATTTTTTATCTAACATGCTTGCTTAATCCAAGGGAAAAAAAGGTAGGGGAAAGAGCATTATTTTCTATTGCTTTAGAAGCCTTTTCTTTTTCTATTCATATTACTAAATTTACTTTTGTGTTTCAGGTGTCCTTGGTGATCAATTATGACCTTCCAAACAATCGAGAGCTTTACATCCATAGGATTGGTCGTTCAGGACGTTTTGGACGAAAGGTATTTCTTTTACTATGTAATTTATTATGTGATGAATCTTGTGTTTTAAGCTCAGTTTTTTTTTTTTTTACTTTTATCTATTACATATAATTTCCAAAGATTTTTAACATCCCTATCCCTTAATAAAAGATATAATCTCATTTTAAGACCCGACTGATGTTTCATGCTTACAATATGCTATCCTGTATATTGCTGATTTATCTTTGGATTCTTTTATTTGCATAAATGGCCACTTTCTGGGTTTTTATGTATATCCTGAATTTTTTTTGATCATGCTGTTGGTGTGCAGGGTGTTGCTATTAATTTTGTGAAAAGTGATGACATCAAGATTCTTAGAGATATAGAGCAGTACTATAGCACCCAGATCGATGAAATGCCAATGAATGTTGCAGATCTTATATAAGAATGCTTTCTTAGTACCCAGATCAAATGTTATGGTTGAGCGTGATTTACAACTGTGTACAAGACTTCTCTGTGTAGTTGTATTATGTTTTCTGTGAAATTGTTTGTACACTAGGCGGAGGTGGATTGATGCTAACTGGAGGCTTGGATGACAAGAAACACATTAGATTATGTATTAACCATCAAAAAACAGTTTGATTTCCATGCTTTTCTTCCCTGTTCTGTGTAGTTGGGTTGCTGAATTTCATAATGTTATTTTGAATGGTTTTGTAGTCAACAATCTTCACATTTTTTGTAGGGTTTTGGAGTCTGCTCATGTCGGGCTTCCTTGACTATTTATGTTACTCCCAAAAATTTTCGCCTTATAATTGGATATCCAAGGCCTAGCTAAAGCTTGTGCTGGTGTTTGAAGCACTCTTGTGCATCGTAATGGCTTAGTCTCCTACAAGTTGCCACCGGAGATGTTCGATGAGCTGGGTTGACGCAGCATGCTACATATACGCTTGATGCCCATACTGTCCTGGACCATCTACCGGTGGTAAATCGTAATAAATTAAGGTTATGTTTGGTTGACTGAAAATGAGTTTTGAAAAATATTTTTTGTATTTTTTTTGTTTGGTTGGCAAAAAATTATTTGCTCAAAGGAAAATGACTTCTTGGTTAATAAAAAATTAGGTTATTTTTTTGAAAATTGTATTGTGTTTTTGATAAAAAAGATATTTTTCCAAAAATAGTTGTGTGTGTAAAGTTATTTATCAATTTCATAAGTATAATTTTATTCAAGTTAGACATTGGATATATATTTTTAAACTTTGATCTAATTTAACCCCATATAAAATATTATTATATTAATAAAATATTTTCATTTAATTTGATTAAAATTTTAAATATTAAAACATTAACATTAAAAATCTTTCAATAATTTAAGTTTAAATATTTTATTTTATATATTATTAATCTTAAATAATTTCTTTTTTATATTATTATTTCGAATAATAAATACTACTTTAATAAATAATATATTTATTATTTTCATAATTAATATTTTAAATAATTTATTTTGATTTATGACATACTGTTATATTTTATTAACAAATATTTTTATATTAATATCTTAATAATAAATATAAATAAATAATAGTCTTTTATGATTTTAATATTAAACACCTTCAGTATAAAATATTATTTTTTTAATAGTATAAATATTTGGAATATTTCAAAGATAGATATTAATATTTTATAAATAATAAATATTTTTTTAATATTTAATCATTTATGTTAATATCGATTGAAAAGAGAAAGTAGATTTTTCAAAATACAACCAAACAACAAAAAAAAAATTATTTGTTCAACCAAACCATAAAAAATCTTGAATTTGAGTTTTTCAAAAAAGGTAAACATTTTTCAAAAAAAAAATTTTCGAAGTCATTTTCAAATCAAATTGAACCTAAATCATAGCAAACGTGAAGAAACTAAGATGATGTGTTAACAAGGATTTACATTCCAAATGAGAAACAGAAACTTCTTCCGTCAGACTCACAATTACAAGCACATGTCAAAAGGTATAATATACATTTTACAAAACTTGAACCAAATAATTGGAATATACGTTCTAATAACAAAACAAAACAAAAATGAGGACAAAGGGTAACACCAGCAAACTTATATCCAGATATGGGAAAGAATCTAGGCAGCTCACGGCAGCAAAAACAAAGCCACTCACTCCCGACTCCCAGACTTATGTGACCCAACTCAAATCAAAAGCATTTCCTAAATCCTGTTGCCCCGCATCACTGCTGTGAGAGTTGAGAAACTAAAGGAACCAAATACTTGGAAAGAAGGGGAATCATTCCTTCCTGAAGAAGCAAAATTTACAAACAGGGAGGTAAAACTGACGCATGTATTTACAGGACAGTGTTAATGTGAAGGGCTTTGAGCAACGAAGTAGCCATTTGTTTCACCAACACTTGGCCTCCAGAACGCTGCCCGTCCCTGCGTTCCTCAATTAGATTCTGAAGCTTCTGTGGCAAATTGTTCTCCATGATTAATTGTTTTGGTCGTGGGTGGTGCTCATAAACAGCCTGCCAAAACAGAAATTACAGTCACCTGTCCATCATAAACCTCTTAAAGCATCACTGAGCAAACAAGTTATGAACCATGAATGTACATCTATAAAAATGCTAGTGAGTGAATTGGTACTTACTCTAAACAGTTAAGTCTCTTTCAAGTAACTACTTGAGTTAATTTGGATTGAAGTGTGTTAGACTGATAGCCCTAAGGTTTAATAAAGTATGACAGATACTCGTAGGTCTTACGGAATCAGCATTTTCTTTTCTTACTCTCCCTATCTCTACATTTAAAAACTAACCTTATTTTTTTCAATTTTTTAAAATAATTTTTATGTTTATACACCTTCACATATATGCAGTTAATACAAATTTTCATTAATTAATTCCTATATTTTCCCAGTCACGTGGCATACTAACAGCAGAGTAGAATTATCATAAATGACATGCATTTCCCACCAAACAGTTTCTCACACCTAATTGACTAAAATAGCAAAACATGTTTGTTTCTTTACTTTAGAAGTGGCAAAAGCTGACTGCAAGGAACTTCCTTACAGTAGGTATCAGGAAAATGATCTGTTTTAGTGGACCTAGCAAAACAAGTTCAAGGATCTGGAACCAATCAAACAATTTGCAGACAAAAGAGAAAGCATACAGATTCGGACAAGGGAATGTTTTATACTGACCTTAATTAATTTAAGTAGATTAAGACGAGCAATAGCATCCTGATGGTCCAACCTTGCGATCAGCAGTGGTGTCAAGCCATTAACTGCTAATGTTGTGTTTATTCCGGATGATTTCCTGCATTCCAGAAATAAATAAGGTCAGTTTAGCAAATTCTATATTGGGAACCAAATTTTCCAATATGCCAGTCTTTAAATGTCTAAAGAAGAGGAAAAATAGAAAAGATAGGGAGAGGGTAGACACTTTTTAAAAAAATTAAGCATAACCAACTGACATGCAAATATGTAAGGATCAAACCAATTTAAACAGTGAAATGGGTAAGCATGTTTCCATTTAGGTCCTTAACCATTTGCAATCTAATCAATCAAATTACTGTCACGTTCTGTAAGAACTAAGAAATAATGAAAGAAGGGGTCTAGTTTCTCCTACATGATAATTTTCAAGAATGGCTCCAATATGTGGACAAAGTGTTGCTCTGGACAACATTGGAAAAACTTCACCAATCTCTGAACTGCATCCTTCTTCAGCAAGGCTTGTTCCACCTTGCGGTTGTCATTGTCATGTGCCAAGCAAACAGCAATTGAATCTAATGCTGTCACCGACCACAGCTCATCATCAAGCAAGCTCAAATACACATCCAATCCACCATGGGCCCTCAACTGTTCCCTTGAATTACGTGATGCATGAGCCATGTCACAAAGTAGCGGCAATGCATGCGGTTTTAAAGGAGAATCTGACATAATAAAACTCATCAAATGTGGAATGATTCCATTTTCTGCTGCTTGTTCCTGTCTCCTCTTATTTATCTTACACAAGTTGAACAATGCATTGAGGACCTTCAGAAAAGAAAATATGATAAAAATTATCAGAATAATGTCACCGGCAAGAGCAAGATTTCAACCAAATTTAATAAGATCATAACTGGAAAATAGAACTTTAGACAGAAATTTTGGTTTATGATTTAAAGATGCAGTATGCACATTGCTAATTAACGAGCAGAAGAGAAGAAAAGAGAGAATATTTAGTAATATAGTTAATAGATTAATTAAAAGAAAAAAAGCTGAAGCTTGCATGGCATGGTATCCAGGCTCAATACTCAGCTCACTAAGGCTAATATATTTAATAACATTAAAAAAAAAAAAAAAAGAAGCAACCTACTACACAAAGTCCCAGGTAGATAATGGAAGGAAAATTTACCCCACATAATGGAAGGCAAATTTTGGTCTTCCAAAAAATATAAAATGTAATAAAAGCAAGAATAAATAGTACATTTAATAACAAAAATGGCATATATGTGGGTGTTTGGGCTGGAAGAGGGTGACAGGGGAGAAAAATCCATGCCTCATGAGTGAGGAAAAATGAACAGAATTTGCAAAGTAACAAGAAACTAGTAGTTCAAAAGCAGAGAGCAATTATTGAGTTTCTTTAGCAAATCAACTTTAATTTGCTTGTAGTTATTAACTCCAAATATAATCAATGTTAAGAGGATAAGCCATCACGAGTTGACAAGACTTTTCAAACATCAGGTGGGTGACATCATATTATCTAAAAAAGTCAGTCTAACATCAGAATCAAATCCAGGAGATAACTACCCAAAACATAAAGGAAAGTAATATTAGACGAAATTAGATATTGGCAGGAGTAAAATAAAAACCAGGTGCCCCACAACATAAAATAAATTTGAAGTCTCAGATAATTAGGGCTGATAACTTAATCAGACCACAAAATATCAAATTTGCTAGTGAATACATCATTAGGCATAAAGATTAACTATACTAAGGCAAACCTCATGATGTATTTGAGATACAAGAGGTCCATCTTTGAGTTTCAGATTTGGTATCAAATATTTAATTGCATCTGCTCGCTGAAGATTCTCTAGGCAGTTTGGATCGGTGGACAAATAATTAATACACTTCAGTATCTAAGAAAAAGAAAATGAGTGGTGAGTAAAAAGCACACAGGAATATAAAGACAATCTGAAACAAAATTGAAAGCCAAAACATCTTAGGTACCTTTAAAAGAATTGGCTGTTCTATGCGATTGAACATCTGGAAAAGACGGTTCAGCAAGCTTTTGCTACACATGCAGAACTTGACAGTCGTATCTGCTTGAGCAAACTCAAGAAGTAGGTCTGCCACCTTTTCCAGGTACTCCCTGGCAACATCTGCATTCAATGTCGATACCATGTTGGATAGTAACCCTGATGATGTCGCACTTCCTGGTCTAGCATTTAAAACACCTGAGCCAGATAATACACCTGACGCTGTCTGAGAAGCTATACCAGATGTGGACGCTGCTCCTTCATTAAATGCCAGTTGTCCAACTTTCTTACTCACTATTTTATTTGAAATTCTAGGTGTAGAATCAACAATTCCATTTTCTCTTCCACGGCCAGAGACCTCTGAAACCATACAGAAACTTCCAGCCTTGAATTAAGGTTTTATTAATTGTTTCCTAATTAACAAGAAGCTTTGTGTAAATGCCATAAGTATCATTTAAAAGCAGCGAAAATTTGAACTTTTTATGTTAACTTGGAATTGTCAGCATAAGCATCTTTTAAGGATTCACCAATTTCTAATGGTATGAAATCACGGGAGGAAGGCCTCAACCATTTACATATTTTAACATCTACATAAAGTAATTAGTAGACCAATCAATCAGGAGTAGATACCTGCAAATTCAGCCATCAGGAAATCTAGTTCACCATTGGTTTTCCTGTCATTAGCATGTAGCAAAGGCAATATGCTTTCATGTCTCTCCAATCCTGGCAGGTGGCGTACGTACTCCAATTGACCAGAGAAATGTCTAGGAGGTTCCTTCTCCAATAAGCTAAGCAGAGGCCGTACTTGCTCTGCCTTGGTAGTTGTTGATGTGGGAAATCCATTTGACATACTTTCTATCAATTTGGGAGGCCTGTCCATGGATGTCCTATTCACAGAGTTACTTATCTTCTGTTGTCTAAGGTCAATCTCTGCTCTAGCAGGATCAAGTTTCCAGTGATCCAAGTTTTCGCGCTCTTTAGAAATAGTTGAAGATTCCTTGGCAGATATATTTGCAACTTTTTCCAGGGACGTCAGATCAGCCAATTTAGAACCAACTGAAACATCCAATGCCCCATTGCTAGCTTGGGGTCTGTCACTGTCAACAGCAAGATAACGGGAATCCGGTAGATTGGTATCTGACCTCTGAGAATGTGAATCTGAAGCCCGTGAAGGTTCTTGAGCTACAGTTGGAAAGGAATGCTCAGTTGTTCCATGCCTGACTTTAAGGAAATCATGTTGATCAGTTAAAGAGGGTGAAGTCTCATTCTGAGCAAACAGAGTATGACTGGAATCTAATGGACCAGGGCGTTGCCGTTGAGCTGAACCATCTACTGAAAATCCACCCCCAACCTCATTTAAACTATACAAAGTATTAATAAGCCTAAGCAATATCCCATTCTTAGCAGCTATCCGACAGAAATCATTCCTTGGGGTTGATCGCTGAAGCTTGAAGACCTGCCACATGCCATCAATTGCTAGATGAACCATTTCCCTGAGAAAGAGGAACCTATTGAGCAATTTTTCAAGTATAGAAAGCAAAGTACACTGCAGCATTTGAAACATAATATTCCGAATGAAAACGGGTAGAAGAATCAAATAAGGGATAGTGCATCGATAAAGTTGACAATAAATTTGATCACTGGATTTTAGAGCTTTCCAAAATAGTATACTGTCATCTGTCTTGCATTAAAATGCATCAACAATAATAGCATCCAAAAACACACACATACACACAAACCTGTACTTTGCATAATCAGCCTCTAAAAAGCCAACCAAAACAGGGATTCCACAGCAAGCTATGAACATCTGTAAAGTCAAGGAGCTATAAAGAAGGAACCAAAAGGGTCAGCAGAATCCTTTTCCATCAATTTAAAGTGCTATTAAGCAATTGAAACAATGAGAGGGCAGAACTCAACACCTTGACTGACAAAGATGCTGCGAGAAACAAGCTGCTTCCATCCGAATTTCCCGAGGACGATCGGGTCCCGCAAAACTCATTACCAAAGGGATCTATAATATAACTTTAAGTGAATAAGACAGCATAAAAACTATAAAATAATCACTCTCCCTCCCCTTTCTCATTTCAGGTGAAAAGGTCAAACCAAGAAGTGACACACACAAAAACAGAAACATACATACATACGGAAGAAAACTTTTATTCACATGTAACTGAGGGAAAGTGGACCGTATTAAATTTAGGAAACATGTAAATATCTGTATCCCGAGAAGTAAGGTTAGAAAATCGCAAAATCATATGGATTAGATTTAGGCAGATTTTTAGTTTCCTATTTACTGCTTAACAGCAGTTGTATATAATCCTAAGTGGTATTGTACCATCGACTAGCTCTCAATACAATAGTCTGATTTTTCCCATGGTATCAAGAGCTTTAGGTTTTTCTTGGAAATCAGTTACTTTTTCAGCCTTAATTGCTGATTTTTCTGCAGTTTCTTTTTCAGCCTTCATTGCTGAATTTTTTTTTTTTTTGCCTCAGGCCTTCATAGCCAATTTTTGTTAAGGCCTTTAGGGGTGTAAACGAACAGAACGTTTGACGAACAGTTCGTGAACTCGTTCGGTTTCTGTTCGTTTATGTTCGTCTATTAAGCTTAACGAACGAACATGAACAATATTTTAGTGTTCGTTTGTTAAACGAACCGAACATGAACAGAGATATGGTTCGTTCGTTTTTGTTCACGAACAGGCTCGTTTATGTTCGTTTATTGTTCGTTCGTTTAAAGTGTCATTTATTGTTCGTTCGTTTAAAGTGTCATTTGTTGTTCGTTTGTTGTTCGTTCGTTGTTCGTTCGTTTATTGTTCGTTTGTTATTTGTTAAAATACTAAAAATACTTATATAAGTTATATAATATATATACCCTATTTTTAAGACATTAACCTAAAAAATTAGTACCTAATTTTTAAATATATTTATACAATATAGCTTTGTTGGTTTAAAAAATTAATAAAATATAACTATAAAATTAAATTAGTTAATTATACTTAAAATAAATATTTTTTAAAATTTTAAACATAATGTGTTGAAATAAAATTAATAAAAGTCTCATAATAAATTAAGATTTCATTCATATAATCTTATCTATTGACCATTTACATATATATATGTTACACATATTTGTGTATACACACAAATATATATGATACTTTAATATATGTATATGTGTATAATATAAATTGTACTTAAAGTAGTAATTATCAATTTTAATAAAACATTGTTGACTTAAGTTGCATTTAAGATTTTATATTAGATGATTTCAATTTGCATGTGAAATTTAATCTTTATATAAGATTTTTAATATTTAATATTTAGTTTGTTCTTATGAATACTTGTTCATGAACATGTGTTCGCGAACACGATCCTTTACGTGTTCATGAACGCGTTCGTTTACGTGTTCATGAACGCGTTCGTTTACGTGTTCGCGAACGTGTTCGTTTACGTGTTCGTGAACTGTTCACGAACATTAACGAACAATCCCTACCAAACGAACGAACACGAACGGCACTAAAAAACGAACGAACGAACACAAACATCAGTTCGTTTACAGCCCTAAAGGCCTTCATAGCCATTTTCTCATCTAGCCTTCATCACCAAAATTTGTTTTTGTTCATCTTTTCAATCTTTTATTCATCCTTACATTTACTTTTAGTCCCCATAACTATGTCAGGGATAACAGAGGCTGCCACTACAATGAGATTCAATCCAAAAGAATTTGAGAAGTTAAGAGCTCTTTTGAGATCCCTAGAGAAACCCTCAGGTACAAATTTATTGTGCATTCCAGTGAGTTTCCTATTTCCATTGGATTAAATGTCTCGAATGGAACCTTTGCCAATTCCTAGTTTGTGGATTCAGGAGCAACTGATCACATGACCTATATGTCACAAAAATTAAAACTTACCCTGTCCAAGCAATAAGAAAATTGCCATGGCTGATGGTTCACTAGCTACTATTGCTGGCATAGGAGATGTCCAACTTAGTTCTTCACTCATACTGAAAGATGTGCTTCATGTCCCCAAATTTTTCTACCAATCCTATTTCTCTACAAAAACTTAATTGAGATTCATGTTCCAATGTAATTTTTTACCCCACTTACTATGTATTTCAAGACCAGGATATGAGGAAGACGATTGGGCGTGCTAAGGAACAGGCCAGGCTATACTACCTTGAGACACTCAATAGCTTGAATATTCTCAAGAGTAAATCACCTTTGTCCTTCCTTTCTGAATGCCATCAATCCAATAAAGAAAAGGTTTGGCTTCATCATCGTACACTTGGACATCCATCCTTTCAAATTCTCAAAACATCGTTTCCATCCTTGTTTAAAGATCTAGATAATGGAAGTTTTCATTGTGATGTGTGTGAGTTGGTAAAACATAAACGTGCAACAATTCCCATTAGCAATAAAAGAAGCTCAATACCTTCCTATTTAATTCAAATTGATATTTGGGGTCCTTCAAATATTCCTAATGTTTCTGGAGCAAGGTGGTCTATGTCATTTATTGATAATTGCACTAGAGTTTCTTGGATCTTTCTACGCAAACACAAATCTGATGTCAGTACAATTCTCCCAAATTTTCATACCATGGTACAAAATCAATTTGGAGTTAAAATCAAAAGGTTTAGAACAGAAAATGCTAGGGACTATTTCAATTATGTTTTAAACTCATATTTTCAAAAGGGATAAATCATGAGTCATCTTGTGTTCAAACCCCAAAACAAAATGGGATTACTGAAAGAAAGAATGGTCACCTACTTGATACAACCCAAGCTTTTCTGTTTAAACAATGTACCTAAATCTTATTGGAGGGAAGCTGTTGTCACAGCCAGACATCTCAGAAACCAACTACCATCCAAAGTCTTAGGTTTCAAAAGTCCCATGCATGCTCTCAAAATTTTACCCTAACCTAAGCACTACAAATCACCTTACTCCAAGAATATTTGGTTGTGTCCTTTGTCCATGTTCACAGTCAAAACAAGGGAAAACTAAATCCAAGAGCTGTCAAGTGTACGTTTGTGGGGTATTCATCAACACAAAAGGGGATAAATGTTATCATCTACCATCCAAGAAATTCTATGTCACAGTAGATGTCACCTTCAATGAGAATAAACCTTACATCACCACTCCTTATCTTCAAGGGGAGAGTTCAATCAAGGAAGATAAGGATTTCTTTCTCATAGATCTTCCTTCCAAACAAACAATGTTAACACTGTCAATGTCAACCCAATCAATGTCACCTAAGTCACAAAAAAGTGAACTCGTGCCCGTAGTTGCTCTTGACGATAGAATGACAGGTCAAGTGTACTCAAGGAGGAAAGTTTGATTCCTAAACCTGTGCAAGCCCAAGAATCTGATCCAAATCTTGACAATGAGGTCACAATTTCTAACTCTTTCAGATTCTGATCCTAAGTCCTAAGAATGAGGTAACAATTTCTAACCCTTCATCAAAATCTAAACCAAGTCCTGAGAATGAGGTAACAATTTCTAACTCCTTCACAAAATGAACTAGAACTTAACATTCTCATTGCCATTAGGAAAGGAACAAGAGAATGCACCAAAGACCATTATATCCACTCTCTCATGTTGTTTCACCTGAAAAGTTCTCACCATCTCTTAGGAGTTTCCTTGTAAGCCTAAATAGTATTCCTATTCCTAGTACTCTATTCGAGGCATTATCTAATGAAAATTGGAAACAAGCTATGAATGCAGAAATTGAGGCTCTAGAGAAGAATAAGACTAAGGAGTTGGTAAGCTTGCCAACGGGAAAGAAGCCCGTGGGATGTAGGTGGGTTTGTACTGTGAAGTATAGAGTGGATGGATCACTGGAGAGGTACAAGGCGAGATTGGTAGTTAAAGGATATACTCAGATGTATGGAGTAGATTACCATGAGACATTCGCACCAGTTGCAAAAATAACACTGTCAGAATTTTGTTATCATTAGCAACAAACTATGACTGGGATCTACAGTAGTTTGATGTAAAAACTGCCTTTCTACATGGAGATCTCGAAGAAGAAATCTATGTAGTGATCCCACTCGGATTTGGAAGTAACATAGCCAACAACAAACTGTGTAAGCTAAAGAAAGCCTTGTATGGGCTTAAGAAATCTCCAAAAGCATGGTTTGGAAGGTTTGCCAAAGTGATGATAGGTATAGGATATAGACAAAGTCAGGGAGATCATATATTGTTTATCAAGCATTCGAATTCATGGGGTCACAACTCTTTTACTGTATGTTGATGACATCTTCATGATAGGAAATGATGAAAAGGAGAAACAGTGTCTAAAGCAATGCTTGGCCAGGGAGTTTGAGATTAAAGAACTAGGAAAGTTGAAGTACTTTCTAGGAATTAAAGTTGCTCGCTCCAAGAGAGGTATCTTTATCTCTCAACAGAAGTACGTCATAGATCTTCTCAAAGAGACAAGGAAGCTGGCATGTAGACCGACAGGCACAGCAATAGATCCCAACCATAAGCTCGACGAAGGCAAAGAAGGATATTGATGTAGATAGCCTAGTAGGAAGACTCATCTACTTGTCTCATACTAGGCCTGATATCGCTTATACTGTTGGAGTTATTAGTTAATTCATGCATAGACCAAAAGAAGTTCACTTACAAGCAGCGATTCGAGTATTGCAGTATCTTTAAGGAACTCCAGGAAAAGGGATCCTATTTAAAAGAAACACAGGGCTAGTACTTGAGGCCCACAAAGATGCAAACTATGCAAGGTCAATAATTGACAAAAGATCCACTTTTGGGTATTGTACCTTTCTTGGAGGAAATCTTGTGACATGGAGAAGCAAAAAACAAAATGCGGAGACAAGATCTAGTGCAGAAGCAGAATTTCGAGCAATGGCTCAAGGAATAAGTGAACTATTGTGGGTGAAGACCATTCTAGATGACTTGAAGATCCAGTGGCATGGACCAATGAGACTATACTGCGACGATAAATCTACAATCAGCATAGCAGATAATCCCATGTAGCATGATCAAACAAAAAACATAGAGATAGACAGGCATTTCATTAAGAAGTTAGATAGTGGACTAATCTGCACGCCTTATGTGACTACTAGCTGCCAACTCGCAGATGTACTTACCAAAGGACTAAGTAGTGTAGCATTTCAAACCATCATATCCAAGCTGGGAATGGAGAATATCTATTCACCAGCTTGAAGGTGACAGTGGGAAAGTCAACTGTATTAAATTTAGGAAATATGTAAATATCTATTTCCCTAGAATTAAGGTTAGACAATCCCAAAATCATATGGATTAGATTTAGGCATATTTTTAGTTTCCTATTTACTGCTTAATAGCAGTTGTATATAATCCTAAGGGGTTTTGTACCATTAACAAGTTCTTCTCAATACAACAGTCTGATTTTTCACAAACAGTAACAACAAGCAACCAAAGGTTAATCTATGGGTATTAAATACTATGGTGATGTCTCATTAAGAGACCTCTTTAGTTTGACTCTCTCCACCAACTCCTAAGGAGTTATCACAGTAATAGCTCATTGTGTTGACCAAGGAGGTTGAACATGTCTGAAAATTGGTAAAGCTATGAAAGTGCCAGGACACTTTGTTATCCATAGGAAAAAAAAAACAAGATAAGAAGGAACCCCAGTTACATTCCCCAACTTGTTAAGTAATTATACAATAACTGCACACCTTGTCCACTGTTCTAATATGTGAATAAATAAATCTAAATGACCATAGCACTTACCAAGCCCACAAGACAAGCATTCTCCTGGAAATCAGTGTTGTCTTTTACAATCTGATTAATAAGTTGAAGCACAGAACATATAACCTGCAATTGCAGTACATATCAACATTGTCAGTTGGTCTACACCAAGCTAATAACCAAGTTGAAAACAATATAAGAACTTTCCCATTTACCCCTTTTCCATCTAGGAAGAGGGAGGTTCTTTTTTTTTTTTTTTTTGGGGTTGGGGTGGAGAAGAGGAAGAGGAAGAAAGCCTCATAATTGACATACACGAGTTCTTGGGACTTCAAGCAATTCCGTTAGAGGCAGCAAACCATGCTGGGTAACAAAAACAATTTTTTGTTCAGGGCGCTGCTGGAAGATCACTACGAGTTTCTGACAGGCAGTCACAATTGCATCATCTGATTCCTCAAGTCTTAGTAAGCCAACTAACCTGCTAAACTCAATGGCCTATAGTACAAAAACATAATAAGCTTGTTAATTTCTCTGCTGCTAGAAACAAGGATAACATAAGGAAGATTCAAAATAAATATTCCAACAGAAAGAAATTCAAAACATGCAGATTGAGAGGGCAACAACAATCAGATAAGTATTAGTAAGAAATACAAACTCATTATTTTAGTTACTTAATGACCATGTCTTTGTCAGAAATACACGTTCAGTCATAAGTTTTAAAGAAAAAAAAATCCCCTAAAATAATCTCTTTAGTATTCACACAGCCCAGGAGTATCTGCAAACTGAGATGCCTACCCTCTATGAGACAGGCAATTAAACAAAATTATATAGCAAAGAAGAAAAAAGAAAAGAGCCCAGGATCCACATCCACAAAAAGAGATTGCAGAATAATTTATAATTTTCAATTCAAAGATCTTAAATTTTGAATGTACTAGATTGATTTGCACAAAAAAAAAGGATTTATTAGATTGAACTTAAAAGCAAGAGACATGGGCGGATCCATTTACAATGGATGACTAAAACCAACCAGAAGGAAATTTAAGACTCAAACAAGTAAAGCATCACTTCGGAATAAAAGGAAGTAAAAAATTTAATTCTTAGTACTTTGGAGATAAAATATGAAGGTAGGTTAAGAGACAGAAATTTGGACACATGCAAAGGTTAAAAACCATAATAGCAACCACAAGGTTGAACTTCAATCCTATTGCTGTCAGAAATTTTGAAACTTCAAATACCAAGACTGATAAAATTGCAAATATTCTAACAACTAGCTGCACATGCTCAGCGAAACAAACATTACTTTAAACCTATTAGAATCAGGTTGCCAAACTACAGTAAGAATCCTAAAAGACAATTCATAAGAAAACCTCAGTATACTCAAACATAGGGTACACAGTACACAACCAAAAAAATTTATATAAGAGGTTCCATTGCAATAAAAGAAATCAAGGCTGCTTCTGGAAAGTAATGATAGGAACCTGTAGGGGAAAAATATTTTCAGCGGGTAGTTTCTCCTCAAAAACCTGGCCACAGGAATAACATAAACAAGAGAAAACATCATTAGGTTCATGTCTGACAGCAGCACATAAACATAGTATCTAAACATGCCAAACCACATAGATAATTTAGCATACCAAACCATCAATGTCAATTACATCATCCTTCAAAACACCCATCATTAAGCGAAGCAGGTTACCACCACCATTTGACTGCCCCATTTCCTCCGCCATTTGTTTCTTAGCAATTGTATCTCTTAATTTCTTCGCTAGGTCATTTTTTCCAGCATCAGGCACAGTAGCTTGGTTCACATTTGATGCAGATGCAGATGTTGAAGCTTCAGCTGCTCTTTCCTCCAGGTTTTTATCCAATGGATGAAATAAGTCATCCAAGGAAGCATCTCCAGGAGGGTCACTAAATCTACTAAGCTCATGCCCAGTTGAGGTCACCGAAGCTTTTGCAGCCTTCAAAAATTGGATTCAAATTGTAAGAATCCATTTTTACTTTCATCAGGGAACCAAAAAGGAAGGTGAGAAAGATGAACATTCAAATGATAACAGGCAGTGTGCATAGGACAGATAAAGCATTTACAAAAGGAAATCATAGATGATGAATATCTCAATCCAGAAATTTGAAGACCAGTATTAAACATTCTTTAGATCAAAAACAAAGGACCAGGACCCAGAAGAATACCCAATATTATAAACATTATTGTTTTTAGTTCGATCTGAAAAACAATGAGAAATCAGGCAAATATAATGAATACATCTGCTGATTGGTTCCCTGAACATCTTTAGAGTCTAAAACAGTTTATTTGTTCTTTAACCAAACCATACGAGTGAAGAAGATATTTCATCAAGATAACTAGTTCATGATGTCACATAAACCAAGATTAGTTCTTTCAACCATGCAAGTACACAAGCATGAACCCAAGCATCCACATGGAGACAAGCATGGAAATGTCAAAAAAACGCATCAAACAAATTTTGAAGGTAAATAAATCTAAATCTAGTTGATCTAACAAATTAACATTTTCAGAAACTGACACCATTTCATTAAGCATTACCTTTTGCAGACCGGCATCCTGAGTTATAGGTCCAAAGCCAAATGATTTATTCTCAATATCAATTGAACTCCCTTTGCCTCCATGTCTTTTTTCTGTATGTTTCCTTCTGGATTCAGGAGATCCAACATAACCATTCATCATAACTTCGTCTTGATGTGAAATCTCATGAAGCTCAGCTGGACCAAGGGCAGCCACTACATTCTTAAGAGATAGTCTACCAGAACTACTCTCTAATGATTTCTCATGAATGGCTAAGGTTGGAACTTGATCTGATAGTAGATCATTGTCTAAATCATTTATTCCTTCTTCAAGAAGATTATTATCTGCAGAATGGTCATGATCATACTTGCCTCGATCAGTGACCTCTGCTGATAATAACTCTTTCCTTGAGCTCTGACAATCAGAGATTAGAAGTCATAAGTGTGATACAATCAGAATGCTCTTGCATGTCTACTGGATAAACTAACCATTAGTCTTCAAACAGTGTAAATATTTTTCAATTTATTAATTTTCATTAATAAATTATTCATCTCTGTAGCTTTCAACTCTAGCTAAGGCTTCATAGCAAAAAAGAGAAAGTTCTCACTGTTTCAGATGCCTCCACTTTCTCCACAGAAAGGCTCTCTCCAGCACTCTGATTATCTCCGCTAGAGCTTTCTGCATCTGCTGCAACATCTTCTGATATGTTTCTGCCAAAGGAATGTTAAATAACCAAGTCATCATGAGATAACATAGAGGAGTGAATATAAAACAAATAAAATAGTTAAATAGCCTTTAGCTGTCAATCCTGCAAAGAAGCAAAATAGCTGCCAGCTGAAATACAGAAGTGAAACTATCTCAGAAAAATAAATAGCAGGGAGAAATGTTTCATATAATTTGATTAAACTGAATAAGAGTTGAACTCCAGAATTTTCAATCTATACTTTTTATATAAAAAACTTTCTACTTTCTGGTTTTTTTTTTTTTGCTTCGTTTTGAAGTGTATATATTGCAGGAAGGGAATTGGAATAAAGTGCCCTAAGATTCGGAAAATCTTTCATGAAATACTTAAAATATGGAGGGAAAAATACCAAAATATTAATGATATACTATAACAAAAAATGAATTGTAGGAGTGGAATTTAATGGTAGGGCAACTTCTACGATGCGTTCTAAGTTTACAATAGAAACATTTACAAGCAGACATGTTCCCATAATTTAGCATGAAAATTGAACATTAGAGAACCCAAAAAGTGATATCAAAATTACCAAGCTAGAAAAGGCTAAAAAACTTTAAATATGTCCTAACTTCCAACATGCAAAACTTTAGTCTCACATTCTGCTTTTCAAAACAAAATATGGCAACATAAACAAATTATGTCAGACAGGAGTACAGAAGTAAAACAAGATGTATGGCTCCTAATGGAGCACATGTATCTATATGGACAATATAAATTGAATCCATCAAGCAAGGTGTTGTTTTAATGATTAAAATTAAAAAAGAATAGCTGTAGATATCTTGTAAAAAATTTTAAGCAAACAAATAGTTGTGAAAATAATGTAGACCAAAATCAATCAAAACTCTGTTATTTGAACAAATTAGTGATTGTAGGTTTCAAGGTGATAAGCGGGACCACATAGCACATAAATTCATGAATGCTACCAAAAATCCCAAGAAGACAAGTCCCAAAAACACAACAAACACAATATTATACTATATATACCTAATGGTTCCACTATGACGCAGAGAAGACTGCAAAGCACGTCTGCAATTCCGTATCCAAGGGTGAGAAAGCAGTGTTTTTGCATCAGGCCTCTGTCTGGCATCCTGAAAATTCAATGATGCATTACCTAACAATTAACAAATTATCAATGATTTAAAAGGGGTCAAGTTTGTTACACTATTTGAACTTAGCAACTATCATCACATCAACGGACAACCAATTGAACTCCAGCAGTCTTCATATAAACTAGGGACCAAGATTGAAGGCCATGTATTCTTCAGGCCTCATGGCTGTCAAGTAATCTATGAAACTTTTTATAATATTCCATTTTGTTAATTTTCATTTCATCTTCAGGGTGGCTTCCATTCCACCTAAAGATTTTACAGCCGAAAGTATGTTTGCTCATTCTAGAAATTCAAGGGAGTTACTTTTCATTTTTCCTTCTTTTTGTTTATTAGGAAAAAAAAGGAGAGATTGGACAAAAGAATCATATGAATCACTGTTAAGGAAAACAGAGATGAATATCTGGTAGCTTTTTTGGTCTTCAT
Organism: Heritiera littoralis; assembly: GCA_031772115.1. Taxonomy (NCBI): domain Eukaryota; kingdom Viridiplantae; phylum Streptophyta; class Magnoliopsida; order Malvales; family Malvaceae; genus Heritiera; species Heritiera littoralis. Next base: position 2,928,503 of record JAPDPK010000052.1, on the reverse strand, counting down.
AGATTCCAAAGTTAATAAGTTCAACACAAGTCTAATCCCCTGCTATACAGATCTTTCCTTGCTAATAACTTAGACTATTCTGTCTGTTCAAACCAAGCATGACTCATGGATAGTAAAATTTGGATAAGATCAAGCAATAATTAAAATACAAAATTGAGACTCCTTTATCTTCACCTTACCTTCTTAAAGCACTGGTGCAGAAAGTCAGTAATGTCTGGAGAGAGGCTATCAGGTATTGGTGGATGAGCATCCTGAGGGGGAGATATATATTAAAAAACAAAAGCAATTTAACACATGACAAAAAGATGTTATAAAGCATTCTTCAGCAGTAAAAATAATATGAGAATATGGAAAGATTTAATCAATAGGGAGGGCAGATAAAGCTAGAAAGAAACACAGAAACTCAGACATGAACAATTTACCCTTATGCTTATTAACGGAATAAAGAATTACAGAGATACAAATGCCAGAAAACCTGCACAATCCTAAAAAGAGCTGGCATTGGCTGCAGATCATAGTATGGTGGCACACATGTAAGTAGTTCGATCACGGTACAGCCAACACTCCAAATGTCGGAAGCAGCACAAACCCCAGCCATTTCAATCACCTGAAATATAATTAAACCTCCAAGTAAGGCATCCAATATATATGTCAAGTACCACACATGAAAACTTGGAGAAACAAGTTTGACAATATAGCCACACACCAATCATCAATTGGAACCAAAGAAGTACCTCTGGGGCCATCCAATACGGTGTTCCAACAACGGAGTGTGTGTTAACATCAGCCTCAGTTAGTTTGGTTGCAACACCAAAATCGGCAAGTTTCACAAGACCCTGAAAAGAGAAATTAAGGGGAGGATAAGTCAGGAACAAACCAAAAGAATCAATATCACCCTAAAGACACAAAAATCAAAAATAACTTGGACACAAAATTATGAAGAAAAAATAGCTGGAAACTATAATAAATCAGCACAAACAATCAAGGACACTGAAATTGAGGCAATAACATATGATCCAAACTTCAGCAGCCCACAAGTATTCCATTCTAGGAAACTTAAGCACTTCAACTTCATTTATGTTAGCAGATTCCTCACCACAAAACTAGCCAAAGTACAAGGAAAGATATATATGAAGTAGACAAAATTTAATTAGTCTCCAATGGCCCCACAAATAAGGAGGTCATACGGTATTGTTACTTCCAGATCTCTCCTGCCATGATCAAATTTATAGCAAGAGAATCACTAAAAATAACTGACCCTGTAATAGTATTAAAACCCTCTAAGGATAAGAGAAAAGAGAAATAATTGTTAAGTTACCTCTTTAGTAGTCAAAATATTTGCACCCTTAATATCACGATGGATAACACCCTGTTCATGTAGATAAACCAAGCCTTCCAAAACCTGTTTAATAATTAGATTATCCAAATGATACTTTAATAGGGGAATGAAGCAATAAATTGCAGAAATACAAACAAACCTGAGCAATATAAACAGCCACCAACGATTCAGGAAAAGGCCCAAATTTATTTGGCTTGATAATGTTTGCAAGTGAACCATTCTCCACATACCTATGAAAATGTAAAGCAATAACTACAGGTTTCTAACAGCTCAGAGAACACTGCAATCACAATGTAAGATTTCTTACTCGAGAATTATATGAAGGTGAGTCTTTGTCTTCAATGATCCAAGATACTTCACAATGTTTTTATGGTTCAAATTCTGCAAAGAAGTTCAAATGTTAATTAGCATCAATAAGATACAACACAACTTGTTATCATCGCTAATCCAATCAGCAGCAGAAAACAGCTACCATGAAGATGTCCAGTAAAGAACAAATAATGGACAGGGAAAATTAAATGGGATTGATTGTTGCAACACAGACAATTGGCAGTAAGACATCTTCAGCGCACATAAGGATAACTCATGCATCAGATATGCAAGGGAGAATTTTGATGTAGCATTAGAACAGGGGAAAATTTCAAAAAGCACCAAAATGGTCAAGAAAAAAAGGCAATTAAACGAAGGAGTTACCTTCAATAAATCAATCTCTTGCTGCAATGTTAACCCATTCCACCAACCACGCATATCCAAAAGAAAAAGGCAACTGTCAGCCAAGCTAACACAACAGAATCTGGAAATAATAAAATGCATGCTTCAAAGATAGCACTCCGATGGAGCAAACATAAATAAATAAATATTTATTTCTGTTTTACATGTTTATCTCCTAATTTTTTTTAAAAATGTTGGACATATTTGTTAAACACAACACAACTAAGGGCATGAATGATAAATGCCCTCAAAATAAAACGCAGCAGGTTTCACAGGAACAAAGGCAATTTTACTGACACACAGAAAACATTTACGTACTCTCTAAAAGCATTCAACAAGTGTTCAGAAGATGTTCAAAGACTAAAACCCAGTCTCCCTATTGTTTGCAAACTATGGTTTTCTGTAATAAAATGCAACAGAGGTTACATAAGCAAATCCTTGAAAGCAATCAAGACAAATAAAACTTAAATATTGCAATTCTTAAGTGGCTTTGATACCATGCATGTTGCTTATCAATATGTCAACTATTACATATCCATGAGATAAAATTATTAACGAGAAAAGAACTTAGATTGCTTCCCCTAAAATAAAAATTAAAAACATTAATAAAAACTAAGAAACAAGTCAACCAACAAAAGGAGAACCCTACTCAAACAATCTTTCATCCACCATAATGCCCTGGAAACATGGTATAATCTAAAACAAAAATCAAAAGGTGAGGTGTGAAAATGATTGGGCCCGACTATTGTTTAACCATAAGAAACATAAACACTTATGTAATGGCCAACATGGCTAAATCCTATTTAGCAGGCCATTATCCATTTAAGCATGCGCAAAATTTAGAAACTCTAGAGAAGAAAAGAAATATAAAATCGAACCATTATAGTATTGAGATCCTCCTGTGCTATATTCCCAAAGATACTTGTTTAATTGCAACAAAGTCCCCATTCTCCAAATCCAAACCTTTATAAACACGTCCATATGCACCTTTTCCGATTTCATCTCCAAGCATCTATACAAAGAGCAGACAATATATATATATATATATTTCAAGTTATCTTTCATTTTCTCAGGGATGTGCTAATTAGCAGAGAAAAAAAAAGAAGAAAATTGGTCGGGGTAAGAAAATTAACACTCGATTTTCAAAGGAACTTAAAAAAAATTGAAAGTGTGTAATTCCTCTACACCTTTTTCCCTCCAATTCTGTTATCAACTAACTGAAACGTAATTTGCATCTACTAATCAAACCAGAGAAATATTAAAAATATATATTCCGCTTTTTTTTCTCTTTTTTTTCTGCAAAATGAGAATTGAGAGCAACATTTGACGAACAAAACCTTCACATTTTCTTTTTCTTTTTCATCTTTTTCCTTTCATTCTTCCAATTTTATAGCCGGCCAAAACGTCATTAACAGAATAAGAAGAGATAAAATGAAAAGAAGAAAAAAAGAACAAATTCCAGGAAAAAAATAGATCGAATTATGGAAATTGACTTACGTATTTGTTGTCGAGAGTTTTGGATTTGTGGATAGCGGAAGATGCTGCTTGGCGAGACATTGTTTTGTGTCTGTACTCTTCTTCTTTGTTTTCTTTCGGAAATAAGGAACAAAAGCAATGGGTTGCTCTTTAAAAGAAGCCCTAGAAGAAGAAATGTTCCATCTTTTGACGACAAAATTTAGGGTTTAGAATCACAGGAACCCAGCGACGAGGCCGGAACTCCCGCCAGAAAAGAAAGAAAGAAAGGGGAATAAAGGAGAGAAGCGAGGACCAAATGGGCGACTAAGACTGTTGATGTGGTGTCGTATTGAATAATAATAATAATCTTGTATATATTAATTTTATATATGATACGTGTATAACTTATATACATTATCAATTAATCATGAGATGATACCTCATATATAAATTCTTAAAAATAAATATTAATAATATTATTAAATTTATTTTTAACGGTTTATGCATTTTTAGATTTTGCTCATTAATAAAATGTCATTTTATGATTGATTGATAATGCATGGAAGCTATACACTATTAATGCATCATATATATAATATATACAAGTCAAAATAATTGACTCAAAGTAAAACATCCTATGTAGATTATATATATCTTTCATATATATATAATCTTATATATATTTATCTTATATATATATATATAAAAGTCAAAGTAGTTGACTCAAAATAAAACATTCTATGTGGATTGCCTATCTATTTTACACGTGACATTTATTACACTAAAATAATAATTATCCTTTTTTTCATTTTCCAAAAGATATGAATATATATACATTAAAATAACAAAATAAATAAATTATCTCTTTAACTCAATAATCTAAAATTCTCTATTTAGATTAAATTTAAAAAAAAATCAATTATCCTTTTTCAATTTTCCAACCCTTGTAAATTTAAATTAAAAAATCTAGTTATCTTTTTTTTCAATTTATTTAAACATATAGATTAAAATCAAAAAAATAAATATCTTTTTTCTATAAATTAAAATTAAAGGCTTCAAGATATTATTAATCCAATAATATCAAAATAAACATCAATAATACACAAAAAAAAGTATAGAGCATGAATTTTTTAACAAATTATAAAGAAGAAAAACTAACACAAAAACTTTAAAAAGTTTATTTTAAATAACCTTATATATATTTGTTTTATTTGTCTTCTATTTTTCTATATCTCTTTTTTTTTTGTTTCTTTCTACATATATTTATGATATTATTATGTTAAATAAGTTTTAAAAGTAAAAGATCTAATCTTATATATAAAATCGTATTTTAAATTAAAATTAATAATATAGGGATACCATTACTTGAAAAACATATTAAAATTAAAAAAAATTATATTTTTCAAATTTCTTTACCCATATAGATTAAAATACAAAAAAAATTATATATTTCAATTTCTTTACCCATATAACTAAAATTAAAAAAATCAATTATCTTTTTCTGTAGATTAAAATTAAAGATTTAAATATATTAATTCAAAGAATTTGAAAATGAATATTAAGGATACACAAAAAATTAGTATACCATGAAAATTTTAACAAATTATAAAGAAGTAAAAATGAGGTAAGTTTCATAAATTTAAAAATTTTATTTTAAATAACTTTATATATATTTGTTCTATTGTCTTCTTTTTTTTTCTATATGTTTTAATTTTTTTCCTTTTTCTATATTAAAAGATTTAATCTTACATATAAAATATTATCCTAAATTAAATAAACAACCATATAAGGATGCAATTACTTAAAACAAATATCTCCTGTAAGATATTAATGGAGGTTGAATGTTTAAATTACGAAAATATGTGATTCTATTAACATAAATACGAATTTGTTCAAATTCAAAATATAATTGAATTTTATGTATAAATTAAAAAATTGTATATGAAATTGATTTCAAAAATAAAAAATTTTTCAGTTTTTTCAAATCAAAGATATAATTAAAATTTGCTTATAGATTACTTCAATTAAAATAATTGTATAAATTTTACTTAAATCTGATTAAAATTATATAATTACATTCAATATATATTTTTTATTTTATTATATTAAAATATACAAAATACAAATAAAAATATTAAAGATAAAAAGTTTGTTTTGTTCATAAATTTAATAACTTATATTATAAAGTTTTAAATAAAAATTATATTATACATGAATTTACTGATTTATTAACATATGTACGTGCATCATATGGGTTTAAAACTATGTAACAACCACAATTTCTTCTACATGTTAAATAGTGTTAAATGAGCCTTAGAGGTGTTTAGAGGCCAAATTGAGATACATTCGAATTTTGGCGTAGGAACGCAGGCTTCAATACGAACAAGTTGGCGGGTCTCACAAGACCGCATACTCATCCAAAAATCATGTAAGTACCTTAAATTCATCAATGATTTCGAGTAAGACAATTTCTTTCATGTGGTTATGATTTGGGCTTAATCCGAGAATTTGACAATAAACTAAAAATTTCAGCCTTTGGCTCATGACCAATCTGTCTTGTTTCGATCATATCTTTTGATCGGAGTATCGAAACGATAAACTGTAAAATTCTTATGAAAGCTGACTTAAAGATCTTTTAGTCATAAGAAGCTCGTAATTTAATTCTCTACAGATTAATACCAGAAAAATTCTGAAATTGAACCATGTGTAGTAAAACCTGTCAGTCGACACCTCTGTAAAGAATCGAGCATATCTCTTAGTAGGAAACTCCGACTAAGGTGATTCAAATTTTGCTGAAAAGCCAACTCAATAAGCCTTCCGACAATATAATGCTTGCTGTCTAATTCAATATGGATCAACAACAATGAATTTTTACATTCACATCATAATCAGGAAATTATGATTGTGAGTAGTCGGTAAAGAAATGGGTATAACTTTTGATAGAGAATTCCGATTTAAGTGATTCAAATTTTGTTGAAAAGTTAAATTAGAGACCTTTCTAATCATGTATGGCATGCCCTTAGAATCATTATAGATCAATACAGTTAATTGTTGGAAGTTAGGCTCGAAACCAAGTAATTTGAAGGTTGATCAAATGAGTTCATTAAATCAGAAAAGTTAATTTAATTTGGAGGCTTAGCATGATTAAAAGTGTTTTGGAAAGGACCTAAATGGAATGGAAATAATGTTTATAGGGGTCCAAAATTTAATTAGATTAAACTACCTATATGGAAATTGAGAAATTTTAAGTAAGTAAGGCTTGAAACATAAAATGGAGTTAATGAGCAGCAAAAATAAAATAAAATAAGTCAACCCTTTTACCCAGAACGTGAAACCCCTTCTCCCTTTCCCAAACCAATAGCTTTTTTCCCCAATTCTTTCCCTATCCAATTCGGCAAACCCTTGTGGAACAGAATTTATTTAGCCTCTTCCCAACTGATTCAAGCATTCTTTCTTCTCAAGGGAGTTCTCAGATCATGTGTGGCACCATTTTCCCTCACCTTATTTTCTGTCCATCTCAGTTTGGAAGTGAAACATGGTGACAGCCATAGTTTGAGAGGATTCTCACCACTTTTAGATTTCCCAAGGTGGAATTTGTGAGGACATGCAGGAGAGTAAACATGAATTAAGCATTACATGTGTGTTTGGTGGAGTATTGGCATGAGAATCCAAGAGGGAAAGGAGTTGAATTTTTGCCATTTTTGAGTTTGAGGTAAGGAAATGTTGTTGTATCTCATGATTTAACTATGCTTTTCTGAAATTTGGATTAAATGAATGTTGCATGTGGGAAATATGACTAGGAGAGTTCAAAACCGAAAGGAAGAGAAGAGAAGCTTACAGTTGTTGGAGAATTAAGAGGGAGTTTAGCTTTTGGCCAAATCAGAATTTGGGAAAGACTGATTTTGTGAACTTTGAAGAAACTAACTGCTGGAATTTGGTAAGTGGGTAAGACTCTAACTTTATAATCCCTGATTGTTGAATATGAATATGAAACTATAATGACTTAAGCTGAATTGCTATGAAATTGGCATGGCATGATTGGATTTTGGTTTGCTGTTGAAATCTGGTAATGGTTCTGTTCTAGACTGATGTTAAAATGCTCAGCTTAAATGTTTTACAGTGAGAAAAAATCTAGAAAAATTATGGTAGATAGCTTTCTAAGTTGGGAATAATTCAGTTTTGGAATCACTTGATTTGGAATTTTATAGCTTGAGATATGTACAAATGAGTACAGGGTACTTTGCCAGAAAAACGTGAATTCTAGTCTTAACTTTGAAAAATTGTAGAAAATAGCCTAAATTGAGTTAGGTTACAAGCCTTACATTTCCAGAGAGGCAATTGAGCTAGGGTTATTATGGTTTTGAGTTTGCACCAATTGGATATGCCTATAATTAGATATGAAGTATTTTGTGCAAGTAGGTTAGTGTAACACTATGCCTGAAAATTGCCAGAATATGGTGCAACTTTGGAGATTTGCTGATGTTGATCTAAGAAGAATTAAATTATGAACCTTACATTTCTAGATAGGAAAATGAGTTAGCTTTCATCCAGTTCTGGAATTTGTGGATTTGGAATTATGTAACTTAAGATATGTATATATGAATGCAAGATACTCACTGCAAGGGACAAACAGCCTAGTGTCAACTTCAAAAATGCCTAGAAAATAATCCAGATTGAATTTGGTTGCAAACTCTATATTTCCAGAAAGGAAAATGAGTCAGGATTGATATGGTTTTGGGTTTGTACAAATTGGAAATCCCTATGTTGAAATATGAGATAGTTTGTGCACTAAGGTCAAATGATCATTCTGTTTGAATGTACTTGTACATAGGGTAACTTTATGGAATTAATGGAAATGATTGAGAAATGATAAAATTGTGAAATTTGCCTATCTGAATAGAGAATTGAACTAGGTTTCACATGGTCTTTGATTCATAGTTTTTGGATACTCTCATAATTATTAATGTAAATTTTAGTGCACAAAAATCAGAATTACATGTGAACAGTAGGGTCAAACAGTAACTTCTATTGCTCGACCAAAAAAAAAGAATGAGCTAGTATGATTAACACAAATTCAGGGAACTAATATATCGTATAATTCTTATATGTAGCTAATCATCAAGCTACGTAGCAATTCGCGTGGAATTTTGAAAATGTGAGCCCAGTGGTGCAATTGACATATATAAGTATAAGTGGAAGTATAAGTAGAAATTGCATGATTTGAAATATTTTATAAGTTCCTGTTTTGATAGTGCTTTGATACCTTGATTTTTATGCAAAGTGTGCTTGATTTATTTACGTCATGATTATTTAAAAAAGACACGATGAACTTGTAAAATAGTTACCCCAGTGTTTATTTGAGATGCTCGCATGCCTGTAGAGTTTTGATTTATAAACTAATGATGCATTGTACTTTAAAGGAAATAAAATTAATTTTAGCATGCTTTTCCCATACTTAGCCGAATGTGATGTTTTTATATAAATTTTTATATGAACTTAACAGCTAAGAGAGGGGTAACAGGGTTTTGAGATAAACGATATGTTTTCAGCACACTATGATTTTCAATCATGGTCCGAGTTGCGTTGGGATTGGATCCCTTCACGATGATTTTGTGAGAATAGCACTTTTAAATTACTAAAGCAAGTATTAGATTTGATCCTACCATAAGAGGATCTGTATTTGGTTTGGTCCTGCCGCAAGAGGATCGGTATATATTGTAAAGTACTGTCTGATCAACAGCCTGGCAAGCTTCTGTGCACATAAGTAGGTTCCTAGAGAGGAACAGTTCCTAGAAAGGAACGAGTAGGTTCACTAATAGCACTACAATGAATCGGTGATGATGATATGAGCTCTAGACATGAGACTGATTGGTGCAACCTTAGACTTTTACATATATGCCAGACTTGTTTCCTGAAATGATGTTTTAGTATGTTTTTGAAAATTATGATTTATAAGTGCATATACGGCTATGTTATTTCTGATGATTGCATAGCGGACTTTAAATGTTATGATTGTGGACCATAATTCATTGATTACACGTCTAATAATTTTCGATATCATTTATAAATATGATTTCTAAAGAACTGCATAGTGCTCTTTATTGTGATTTTTGGCATGCAGGGTTTTATAAAGGTATCATTAACTTAGTTTTGATTTTTACTGCTTATATTTTCCCTTACTAAGCCTCCCAAGCTCACCCTTTTCCTTTCCTCATAGATTAGCTCGTGACAGTCCTGGGTTGACTACAATTGGATTGATACTCCGAGACGCTTAGTAGTTAGCTTGAGGTATCGATAGCGGCATTAGATTTTGTTTGTACATATATGTATATATACACAGATTATGCAATCATGCACAGTGTAGTAGTTGTATATATGTCAAGCATGTGGGATGTATGATGCTGTTATAGTTTCATCAGCTATGATATACCTTCTGGTATCTATATCGATGAGGTTTGCAATTATGCCAATTTGGAAGAGCAAAATAGTTGTATGAAAAAAAATGGTAGCATGCTGGATGTTGTCTATTGACAATAGTTATGAAATTCTGAGTTGCTTTTATGGTGAATATATTGTGGTTGGGGTTGCGTTATTGTTGTGATTACCTTGCAGGAGGGTTAAGTTAGTAATAAGCTATTAAGCTGTCAGATTTTCTAAGAAATCTATGACTTGATGAATCCAAATTATAATTATTTATTAAAGCAAGCTTGAGTTGATGTCTATACTATACACACTCAAACGGTACAGCAAAGGATTCAATCAATTAAAAAAAAATTTCTAGCCATAATTTCGACTTCCATAGAACAAAGTGATGTACGAGTTGTGACAAACTAGTATAAATAATGTTTTAGGTACAAGTAAAATATCTTATGTGAATAGCTTATATGTTTGACACGTGTAATGTATTAAAATAAAATAATAATTATCTTTTTTATCATTTTCTAAAAGATAGGAATTTATATACATTAAAATTATAAAATAAAGTAATTATCTCTTTAAATCAATTATCTATATAAATTTATAAAAGGTAGACATCTATATCTATATATACTTAAAATTAATGAAAAGTCACATATCATCTATAAATCTATTTACACATCTTTTATCAATCTTATGTAAATATATAAAAGCTAAAGTTTTTAGCAAAAACTATATCATCCTTATTGATAATCTAAGATTTCAGACGTTTATTATCCAAAATTCCCTATATAGATTAAAATTAAAAAAATCAATTATCTTTTTTCAATTTCTTTACTTATGTAGATTTAAATTAAAAATTTCAATCATCTTTTTTCAATTTCTTTATCCATGTAGATTAAAATTAAAAAAATAATTATCTTTTAATTTAAATTAAAATTAAAGCCACCAAGATATTAATCCAATAATCTCAAAATAGACATTAATAATAAACAAAAAAAAGCATACCATGAGTTTTTTAACGAATTATAAAGAAGTAAAAATAAAAAAAAAACTTTAAAAAGTTTATTTTAAATAACCTTTTTTTTTTCTATTTGTCTTCTACTTTTCTATATGTTTTAATTTTTTGTCTTACTTTTTGCATATATTTATGATATTATTATATTAAATAAGTTATACAATAAAAGATATAATCTTATATATAAAATTACATTCTAAATTAATGTTATGGGGACACCATTACTTAAAACATAGATTAAAATTTAAAAAAAAAAAACAGTTTTCTTTTTCAAATTTCTTTACCCATATAAATTAATATTAAAAAAATCAATTATCCTTCTCTATAAATTAAAATTAAAAAAAATATATTTGTATTATCTACAACTTACTTGTATAAGTGAATTTTTTTTAAAAAAAAAATTTATCCATTTTCAATTTTTTTACCTATATAGATTAAAATACGAAATAAAATTATATTCTTTAATTTCTTTACACGTATGATTAGAATTAAAAAAATCAATTATTCCGGCCCGAAAATGATTAATTTCAAACCATAAAACGAATGAGGTCGATACCTATGCTTACACAAAAAAAAATCAATTATCTTTTTCCATATACTAAAATTAAAGACTTGAATATATTAATTCAAAAATTTTGAAAATGAATATCAAGCATACACAAAAAATTAGTATACCATGCAAATTTTAACAAATTATAAAAAAGTAAAAATAATGTAAATTTCAAAACTTTAAAAAGCATATTTTAAATAACTTTATATATTTGTTCTATTGTCTTCTATATTTCTATATGTTTTAATTTTTTTCCTTATTTTTTCTTATACTTATGAAATTAAAAGATCTAATCTTACATATAAAATTGTATCTTAAATAAAAGATATAGTGTGAGATCTCCTAATTAAAGTACTGTTTGATTATATTTATATAATTGAGATTTTTGGAATAATTATAATTAATTAATATTTGGTTATATCTTAGGTTTTACGGTTAAATAGTAAGTGGGCCACACCGATTACTGGAGGTCCAGAAGAAGATGAAACTTTAAGGATTCGATATTTGGAGTCAGAAAATATGATGGTAAGAGTTCTAACCTTAATCTCAAATATTTTTGCATATTTTGAAATATGTGCAACAAATTGAAAAATGACGGTTTAGTCCATAGCCATTAGAATTTTCAAAAATAACAGTCAAACCAAAGGACTTTTGACACTCTATTTATACTAAATAATTTGTCATAAAATATAGTTTTAGAATATCTAGACAGATGGAAGAAACTAGAGGTATAAGCAGAAATTTACACGATTTTACGGTTAGTGTATTTTAGTAATTTCACCCAAATCGATACTTGAACCTCAACAAAAGCTTCACCAAATATTAGAGCAAGTTAAATAGAGTTGATTTATGATTAAATAAAATATTTTGGAGGTTAGACAGGCTATTTTCAACAAAGTCAAAGTTTAAGAGTAAATTTGAAAGAAATCTATAAGGGTAAAATGGTAATTTTGCCCATAAAATTTGACTTTTTTAGCATTTCCAGCAGTTTCCTCGTCACTTTCTTGTTGAAACCAGAAACCAAAAATAAATCTCCATAGCTAAGCTTGAGAAGAGAGAGAAAGTGAGAAAAACATAATGAAAATCAAATTAAAATCAAATAATTTATTCACCAAACTTATCTACTCAACCTCCTCTTCAATTTGGTGACTAAATCAATTGCCAAGACAACCAAAAGAGAGGTATAGGATTCCTTAAGGTGTTCGGCCAAGGTAAGAAGTTATAGAAGCTTAGGAATTTTCATAGTTTTTCACTTATTTACTACATGATTAAGATGTTTTCATGTTGATTTCCACTTAAATCATGCAAGAATCATGTAAGGGGACACATGAGGATTTAGGCCATCATTCTATGTTCATGAGCATGGCGCAATTTGATGAGAAATTAATGTAGGAAAATTGTGAAAATTATGAAAAGCATGATATTTAGCTTAATTAAGCTTAGTTATGCTTAAATTCAAGAAACTCAATTTATTGGCCATTAAGGAAGGTTCAGGCATGGCTAAAGGGATGAGAATTTGATGCAATTCGATGTGTAATTTATGTAAAAGTGGTGTAAAAAATTGGTTGAATTAATTTGGAATATGTATGGAAGCTTAAATTGAAGAAAATAAAAAAGTAAGAAAGAAAGGGTGATTCGGCCTAATGAAGGGGAGGCTGAAATTGTGCCAATTTCAATATAAATTAGGTCCTAAAATAATATATAAAGTATTCTTAGAATTTAGACACGATCGGAATCAAAATCGAAATTGGAGCTCTGTAGCAAAAGTTACAAGTTTTCACCATTAGAAATTTGACTGCATTTAGACAATTTTGACAAATAATGCATTCATATTTAAATAGTTAAATATTCTTTTAGAAAAATATAGTGAATTTATCAAGTTTGAATAATAATTTGCAACCTCTAAACCCAGCGATTCTATCGATGCTGACAAGGCATCCACTGAGAAATTACGAGGTAAGAGATATTTGTATGAAGCGTAGGGAGATAGCGTTGCAAGACTTGCTAAAAATTTCAATTGATGGAATTTAAATAAATATTTTGGATTGAAATTTGGAATTGCGAATTGTGTTTGGAAGCTGTATTTTTGTGCAAGGGGTTAGGTTAAAACAACCTGTTATGCTGCCGAAATTTTTCTACGCTAACCTAAAACCCCTAAATTTATGAAATCTAGGAAATTCATGTTTTAATATGAAATTTTGAAGTACAAAGATAATTAAATTTAAATATCCGCATTTTAAATATTTGAATATGGTTTAGTAAATATTAAATCATAAATTCAATAATTAAAATGATTTTTGTAGTATTTTATCTATTTTTGGATGTTTGAACATGTTTATATATTTCATGGAATTTAAATAAATAAATTTGAAGATTAAATATTGATTAAGTTTTATTGTATTTTATATGTTTGAATTTATTGATTTTATAGAATTAATTTTTATGATTTTATTTATATTATGTTTTTATAAGTTCATCTCCGTAAACTGTTCTAAAAACATTTATTTAAATGTTTTGAGACTATGGCCCCATAGCTACCTGCGGGTACATGCATTTCCGTTCCGTTTTGATTGCTGTTGACTCTAGCTCAGTCTTCTAACTCCCACAGGTGTCACCTGGCTAGTGCACACACTATGATACCCTAACTATGGCCATACGTCTATTATAGTGCATGTGTCTATTGGGTGTAGCCTAGTCTTCACTAAAAATTATACAGGGGTGGTAAATCTCTGGTTAACTTAGATCTAGGCACTCCCGGTTTTGATATATTTGTGATTTCGATTTATCTGTATTTTATGTTTCGTGATATGAATATGATATTTTGTGAAATTATTTATTTGATTTATCTGTTAGAAATTGCTATAAATATAATTTATACTATTTACGGAGAAATTGTTTAATTTTTGTTGTAAGTATGTTTATTTCTTAAATTATTTGAAACTATATTTGAATTTGTGATTTGATTAAATAAAATGAATTCCCTATAGTGGCTTTGAATACCAAAACACGACAGGTACTCCATAGTACCTCCGATACTCTACTCGATTACCCAACCCGCTATAGTATCCTTCCTATTAGATCGTGCCAGTTTTATTTGATATGTTAAATTCATGATTTAGTACAAAATTTGTTTATGAAATCTACATATAGGATACGTTACATCAGCTTTTGTATAGATGTTCCTTACTGAGCACGTTAGCTCATCCCTTTATTTCACTCCCAGATTACTTGCAGTGAGATCGAGTCTGCTTCCTATGAGGACCTGATTCTGGTATTCCTTAGGCAATTGTATAAACTCTTCAAGGTATACTGAGTTTATTTTTATGTATTCAAATTTTTGTACAACACTACTTTTATGTATAATAACTTTGGGATGTTAAATAGTTGTATTTTACTTATATAAATTTGAAATTTTAATCCTGGTTTTAATATTTGAACAATAAATTTTTATTTGGAAGTTAAGTGACATTGCAGACGAGCCCAACTTATGTTATTTGATTATGTGAAATTTGTAAAATATACAGTATTTGGGATGTTACATATAGCTATACAGAGACGTCATTACTTAAAATAAATATCTCAAATAAGATATTAATAGAGGTTAATGTCATGCCCTAAAAACGTGGAAGTCTTGGGCTAACTTTTTCATTTTGTAACTTAATTTCTTACTTAGGTTTTATTCCTACCAGTGTAGATTACTTACTTTTCTTTTTACCTTTACCGATTTCAACATTCAACTTTATAACTTAAGATTCGATTTAAATTCGCCAACATTACGGCTTATATATATATGCTTACCTCTCTACAATAATAAAGTACAATTTATAATCCCACAGTAGTTGATTTTATTTATGCTTCTTTAACCGTAATCATAAGATTCCACAAAACTTATACAACATTCATAATATCCTAATTTCCATAAATACCCATCACATCATATTGACTTATTCTTCAGAATAACGTTTACGTACATATAATATCGACTACATTCCAAAAGTATCGTTTCTGTACAAATATATGCGCTGTACAGGATGTCTAGTATCAAAAATATAAGTATACCTTATGTGTGTATAAAAAGTAGCCTAAGGAGAGACTCGTCCCTTAGCCTACATCGTATACGCAGCATGTAAGGGGATGATCACTACAAATAATCTGGAAAGATAAAGGAGGGGGTGAGCTTCTGTAAAGCCCAGTAAGAAATGCATTTAAAGTAGTCACAGTATCGACATATGCAGAAAACGAGATGCCATAAGAATACATTTCATACTTTAAATCATCATATGAAATCTTTAATACATATTTTTAAATTTATATTTGTTTCAAACATATATCATACTTTAGAAACTTAACATCATAATTCATAAAGCTTATCATAGAGTTCACGGAGACTAAGTGAGACCATATAATGACTAATCATCCTCTGAAGAGGGAACTGAGTACCTATAGCCATGGTAGGGAGGCCGTAGACCTAATCAGGGTTGTGCAGTGAACATGCACCACGAAGGACTAACATACTCACAAAGGATGGAAGCATGCACAATGTGGGCGAAAACATGCACGACGTGGGCTAAACATACACCACAAGGGACGAGAACATGCACAATGTAGCGAGCACGATGGGCAATGATATAAACTACAGGAGGGCCTACGTCTCAAAACTTACTTATTTACTTTCACACTTATAACATTATTGGAAAATCATGCATAGAAATCATAAGGTTCATTTTCTTAGACATACTTAGTTAACATAAAACATGAACTTCAGTTTTAAGGCGATAAATTTCTTTCGAAAATCGATTCGTACGTTTAGTTAGTTTTCGAAAATTTTGGAAATTAACTTCGGAACGTAATTCATGCTTCAAACATTTCTTTATAAATTAATATGTAAGTAAGGGACACCATCACAACTTTAAATTACATCCCTTACCTATTGGATCTCAGGCAGCAACTATCCTTAAGTCTCAAACGTGCCTCAATTTGCTTTCCTACACTTGTTGCCCGAAACAATTTCGAAACGATCAATACATACTCATACTTATCTTAACATACTTTAATATATCTTAAGTAATCATAAATATCATTAGAATTGGCCTTATTCGCTAACTTTTCTACTTGCTCGATTTTACCGATAAATGTGCCATT
Organism: Heritiera littoralis; assembly: GCA_031772115.1. NCBI lineage: Eukaryota > Viridiplantae > Streptophyta > Magnoliopsida > Malvales > Malvaceae > Heritiera > Heritiera littoralis. Next base: position 2,911,871 of record JAPDPK010000052.1, on the reverse strand, counting down.
TCGATATAGTTATATTCCTTAAACTTAAACTTACCAAAACAATGTTTTACCTGTTCTTTTAACACTTTATATAATTCTTCAAGACTTGTTAAATTGCCAAATTCCACAATTTCATCGTTTTTAGTTAAACCAAAGCTTAAACCGAACATTTTGGTATTAAACTAACACCATACAATCATCAACCAAGCAAACTTCACCATTTTCATATAGAACCGAGGCTGCCCAAAACATAACCTAACCCTAAAAAATCCATTTCAAAGTTCTACTTTAGCCAAAATCATGCAAATTCAATATACATCAACATATCTCAACTTCATCTTCTTCTAACAATTTTACCTTAATGTTAACCAATTTTGACCAAAGATTCATTCACTAACAATCACCCTCAGCTGTAAATTAGCATGTATACAACTTAGAAACACCACAAACAAGCTTAAAAATCCATCAAAGAAGAAAGAAAATCATTGTCTCTCACATTGAAAAACAGGGTAGTTTTGTCCAGATTTCTTCTCACTAACTTTTCACTAAGCAAATGACCTTTGTTTTGGTTGAATCTTTTTTTTATATTGTAGGGGACTTATGGAAGAACAATCGGTCCTTCTTGGTCAAACTCTAAATTAGTTAATGTGGCCGAAAAAATTCCACAAGGTGAAGTAGATGAGGACGTGTACAGTAGGTTGGGAAGGGGAATTCTTTCTGGTTCCTTCAAGTTGCATGGGCTATAATACCTTTTTGGAGACTGAATTGGGTCTACTTTCTTGGGTTATAATTTCAGGCCTAAACTCCACTCCTAGCTCATTCAATTTGGTCCAAATTCAAAGCCCAACAGTAAGCAAAAAATCTAGCTACTAGTTGGCCTGCACCAATAAATCCATAAAAACTATTCAGCCCATTTTTTATGATTTGGCCACTTCTCAAGTGTTCTATTGTGTATTTCCATGAAATTTGGCACCCTCTTGTTTGGGAAAAATTTCCAGTTGGGCTCATTTTACACGATTTAGTCATTTCTGGTGCTAAACTTAAAGTTTTCGGTTTTCTTCTAAATTTTATTTAAATGTCTTAACCTCAAATTTTCCACCCAAATTTAATTCTCTAATTTAATTATACCCTATATTGACATACTATGGGGTCGGAATAATAAAATTTTTTTTTCAAATTTACGGGATTTATTCGGTTACTTGGTTAACTTTCTCAGTTTAGTGCTAACTTAGAATTTCATGAACTTTTTTACTCCAAACCTTTCGATTCAATCTTTCAAACATTAAATCATACTTATTTTAATATAAATCATTGAAAAACACTTTAATTTAAAATCTTATCTTGGGTTTCGTGCCCCGAGCTTCGTGCCCCTAATCCGAGCTCTTTGGTTCTTCCGAGCCCTACATAAACATCAAATCCATACATTGAAATTTCTTCTAGTTTTCAATTAAATAATAATATGAAAATTTTGGATTTCACAGTTAAAGGTTCAAATTATAAGAATATGCAATTCTATTAACATCAAGGTGAGATCGTTCAAATAAAAATCATAATTGAATTTTATTAATGAATTAAAAAATTGTACGCGAGATTGATTTCAAAAATAAGAAAATTTTCAATTTTTTCAAATAAAAAATATAATTAAATTTTATTTATAGATTAATTGAATTCAAATTACTATATAAATTTTATTTAAATCTGACCAAAATTATATAATTATGTCTAATATATATTTCTTATTTTAGTATATTAAAATATACAAAATACAAATAAAAAAATAAAGATAAAATTTTTTTATTGTTCGTAAATTTAATAACTTATATTATAAAATTTCAAATAAAAATTATATCAAATTATATCATAGATGAATTTATTTATTTATTAATGTATATCCGTGCATCAATACATCAATGCATAATACACACACACACACACACACACACACACACACACACATATATATATAAGATGTACCATGCAACCTGTTTGCAACATGTGAATAATTGGACTTCAAAACACACACACACACACACACACACACACACATATATATATAAAAGATGAACCATGCAGCCTGTTTGCAACATGTGAATAATTGGACTTCAAATTGTAGCTGTTTGCGTAATAGCTATGGCTTTTTTTATCCTGTTGATCAGTGACAGATTTGAAAATTTATAGTCACTAGGGACAGATTCTTAAATAATATTTATTTAGATTATTTTATTTTAAATTATTATAACTTAAAATTAATTTTATTGACATGTAGTTTCAAATATTTTTAGAAATATAAAATAATAAAATATTTACATAGAAATTGAAAAAAAGTATAAAACGTCATTTTTATGTTAAAAAAAACTCTTTACAAGAAAAATTTTTAGATATTTTTTCATATATTATTGTTTTTAAAACAATTTTTTTATCCAAAGTTCAAATTATTAAATTCATTTCTAAGATGTGATAATTATAAATAAATTTATTTTACAAAGTAATAAATTTGTTACATAACATCAAAGAATAAAAAAATTCGATAATTTCATAAAATATTGAATTTTTTTAATCATTCTATCAAAACTAATCTAAATCAAGTATTTAAAAAAATTCAAATTATCAAATAAGGTTTACTTGATAAAATTAAGACAAGAAAATTACAAAAAAAATGTATATTTAGTTTTTCTTATAGAAAACTTATTTTAGTATTTACACCAAATTAATTTACATTTTCTTTCTATAAGTTTTTTTATTATTTAAAAAGGGATTATTATTTTATTCACTGTCAGTAGAGTTTTTTAACTACACAAGCAGTGTTAGGATGATGATATGTGTATTTTAAAAATATTAAAAAAATAAAAATAAATAAAATGCATACGTATTATTATCCTAACTTCGCTTGTGGAGTTAAAAAATTCTATTGGTAATAGAGAAGGTAATAATCCTTTAAAAAATGTATAAGCTTTTCTCTTAATTGTTTGATTCCTAACAAGTAATTTTTTTTGTCCATCGCAACTTTCTCTCTTTCTAGCGTCCTCTTAACTTTTTGAATTTATTTTTGAAGTTGATTTCAAATAATGTTAAGAGAATTATTATATTAACTACTAACAAAATTCTATATTTACATTGTGAATCTTTACTTTACTCAATTATCTTTTGTGTATTGTTAATACATTTATATACTTCTAAATATTCCTAAAGACCCATATTTAAATATTCTCTTTATAATTTAATGGGAGAAAAAAATTTGGGTTTGTTTCTAATAATTTTACTTTTATTATAATTTTGCTATGGAGCCATAACTTGGTGAAAGATTGCATGGCTTCCTGTACATCTAACTCGGCAAGAGGTTTCAGTTGGGGCAACTATAATGGGCTTGCAGTTTTAACTTTAGATCCAATATTAAGTTTTCCAAGAGGCTCCATAGGCTGTGTCACATTTGAACTTTGCCCAACCCTGTGCTTAGACTGATCCATAATAGAGGATGACCCAACTTGGAACAGAAAATCGGCAGGAACCTTGAGGCCAGAGTTAAAGGGAAATAGTCTCACTTCCCATATCAGAAGTCTTGGAATCCATTTTGTAAATTTTCTTGAATCGTAGCATTCTCTTAAGTTTATTTTAACCAATATGTTGCATCCGTAAGTTAGAATTGTATCCCTTATTGACCGCCAAGTGATCCACACCCAAGCCTTCCTTATCAGTTTCAGTTGCCAAATTAGCAAACTTGTTTCCAAAACTCCTCCATGAGTTATGTTGGACCTTTGACTTGCTTTTTCCAACTTCGTATTTGGGTTAGATCCTTTTGGTTCTCCTTTGCACTAGCATCCGTGGTCCAAAGCTAGAATCAACAGGATTATTCTCCTTACTTTATCTTTACTTTAGGAAGCTCTTCAGAATTCATAGGCGCATTACGAACAAGTGGACAATTATCCAACTTATGTCTCATCTTCCCACAGTGAAAGTAGATAAGATCAAACCCTTCAAACTCCACCAACTGGGCATGCCTTTCAACAAAGATTTTTAAAACCAAAGGTTTAGTTAAATCAATCTCAACACAAATCCTTGCAAATTTACCTCGAATAGCCTCCTTAGTACATTTGTTAATTTTAATGACTCTACCAACATAAGACCCCATTGTCACCAAAGCAATCGGGCTGTAATACTCCATAGGTAAGCCAGGAAATCTAATCCATGCTATTATTTTGTCCACATTGTCTTTAGCTGGATTAAAATTTAGAGTCCATTGTCTCATGGTCAAATAACGTCCTTCTATGATCCAAAGACCTCTCTCCAATACATTTAACATAATCTTCTTTCTTCTCAAATTTGAAAAGAAAACAATCATGTCCCATATCTATTACCTTATATCTCCCAGCCAGGTTCCAAAGTTGTTTGATCTTATTCGAAAGGGTTGGAAACTTAAAACCTTCCCCAACAGTTTGACGATGATCGACTTACGCCATGGTTTCTGCATCTCCGCTTTTTCTTCCCGAGAAAAACTAATCCTTGGTCCTTGATCATCACCTTTGTTGTTGCATAAAACAACAATAAAAGTATGCTGACGTCGATATTCGTACTTAGTCTCCACGTGTCTCCAAAAAGCTTTTGTAAAACAAGAAAAGTCAAAGAGACGCAAGGGTGGTTCCCTGCGTAGATACTCCGATGCTTAAGTCAGCAAAAAGGTCTTCAATATTGGGAAGCGTAAAAGCTAGTAGTCAAAAAATTAGAGAATAAAGTTGTACCTGGGGGCCTATTTATAGGCCAGCATCCTAGGTTAATTGTGTAAGGATAAGTCTATCATCTTGCTAAGAATTTGTGTCTCAATATAACACAAATTCCTAGAAAATCGGAAGCACTCGGAGCCTGTCGCCGGCGAGAGACTCACACCACGTGGTACGCTGTGGCGTCAGGGTTCTGTCGCTCGCGGGAGCCGAGGTCAGGCGCCACATGTCGTCATATGACTATAGGCGACGGGCTGTGGATCTGTCGCCAGGCGATAGGTATATTAGCGCCATGTGTCACCTTATGATTGTAGGCGATAGACTGCGAGCCTATCGCGGGGCAACAGGTATGATCAAACACCTCTACCTCTTTCGTTGAAAGCCACGTGGGACAAAGAGCCTGTCGCCCAGCGACAGGTGTGACGCACTTTGCCTCTGTCGCCGATGGACACGTGGACCAGTGAGTCTTTGCCATGTGGTAATCTCTGACACTATTGGGCCTGGCCTAACACGGGTAGACTTTGTCATATCAATTGCTCCCCACTCTCTTGTTGGATTTCTCCAACCAAGAGAGTATAAATATATGTTTTTGGGCCTTAGCCCACAATTAGTAGTTCTCTTTGTTCTTTTGCAATTTCTTTGGTATTTTTTGCAGGTGAAAAATTCTACTCTACGACAGGTGTGATCAGGCGCGACGTTTGGCATTCCCTGTCGCGGCTATATAAACTATTGGGACCCACGAGAGAACGCACGAGAAAACCTCTGAGCAGCCATCTGTCGTCCATTTTTTCGTTCTTTCGCCACAAAGAGTCTTTCGCTCTTACGCCTGGAGTCTCTCGCTTATCTTATTGTCAGTAAGTATACCTGTGTCGCCTTATATGTTCGCCTACCGCACTAGTTTTAGGTCTCCCGCAAGTGATTTGGTCTTCCGCGTAGAGTTTAGTCTTCCGCAAGTGTCTTTTTCAGTAGGTCTGTCGCCCAAGGGGTCTGTCGTCTTACTAGGTCTGTCACCGGGTAGTTTTTGCTTTCTTTTGCCATGTCCTTGCTACGCCCGAGTAAAACACTTAAGACAGGCGGTCTTGTGTGTTCTTTGACAAATACTGACTTAGAGGATATTAGGACTCGTTTCCCTCTTCCATCGGGTTATGGCTATAGACTTCCAGTGCAAGGAGAGGTCACGCCTGACTTGGTTAGAAATGGTGTGGCCGTCCATAAGGCTTCTTTGTCTTTTGGTTTTCGCTTCCCTCTTCCGGAGTTTGGCGAAGCATTTCTTAGATACAAGGACATCGTCCCGTGTCAACTCCACCCCCATGCGTGGGCTCTGCAGGTAGCGTTTTCCATAGTGTGTCATCATCTGGGTATTGTTCCAACGGTTCCCCTTTTAAGCGCCTTTTTTAGAGTTCGTAGGCTGAAAGGATTGATAACGTTCTCTCTTCAACGGTTAATAGTCGGCGAGTTTCCTAATAACAAAATCTTCTCGGATCTCCCCAATAAACTGTGCGGTTTTGAGAGCGAGTGGGTCGTTGTCGAGATTCCAAGCAATCTGCGGATTCGCTCTAGATGGAATCGTGATACCTCTGACCACTCACAGCGTTCGGACAGGTTTAGGATGAAAATTTTAAGAGATCAATTTGGCGAGCCTATTCGGAAAATCTGTTCTGCCGGGGAGCGTAATTTATTTTCTCTTCTAACCCCGGAAAACATTGCCGCTGCCGGCTGGGGCGTAAGCAGGGCCGTTCTTGAAGCTTCTGCTGCCCCATCTAACCTGCCTACAACTCCTCGTTTATCTGATGCTGGCCCTAGTCAGTCATCCCCGGTCCTAGTAGCCGAAGCATCTACCCCCGTGTGCCGCCTTGTAGATGAGTCCTCTTCAGATTCGGAGGACGAGACCCCTGAGGCTCCGGGTACTAGTGGTTATTCAGGGGATGGCCCTGAGTGGGCTCAGGCTGATGCCTTTGGGAGTCTCTTCGTTGATTTTTCGTTGGATTCGAATCTGGATAGTGTCGTAACGGCTTCGCGCCCGACGATTTTGAAAACACTTTAAAAACAAAAGGGAGTCGCCACCAATCTTTTTTAACTAGGTGTGATTGGCCACCTAAAATATTTATCTTATTAATAAAATCTCAAAAATTAATCAAGTTTTATTAAAAAGACAATTTGGGTCTGCGAAAACAAAAATCGGGTTCGGGGGTACGGTTATGTGTGAGGAAGGATTAGCACCCTCACAACGCCCGTTAGAAAACGGTACCATCCTAACTACGTGGTATCTTTTGATTTTAATAAGAGAGTCTTGGTTTAACACTAATTTGCTTATTTGGAAAACTCGTGTATTGGCTTAAAAATTACTATTACATGTATGTTTAAAAACTTCCTTTGAAAATTAACATGGACCCCATTTATTGAAAAATTAAATCAAATATTCCAATACTTTTGGCAACATTTGAAATAATTCTCCTCACCTAGAGATTTCTAAAGAATCACTACTTGTGACTTCTATAGAATCTCATCCTCGGTGGGACCCACATTATTTGCATAATTGATCGAAGATTAACACTTATATTAAAATAGGTTTTATTTTGAAAATAACATGAATCCCTTTTATTGAAAAATTAAAGCAAATATCCCAATACTTTTGGCGACATTTGAAATAATTCTCCTCACCTAGAGATTTCTAAAGAATCACTACTTGTGACTTCTATAGAATCTCATCCTCGGAGGATTCACATTTTTTTGTGTAATTGAATAAAAGGTTATTATATATTTTAAAATAAGTTTTATTTTGAAAATAAACATGAACCCCTTTTATCGAAGAATTAAATCAAATATTCCAATACTTTTGGCAACATTTGAAATAATTCTCCTCACTTAGAGATTTCTAAAGAATCACTACTTGTGACTTCTATAGAATCTCATCCTCGGTGGATTCACATTTTTAAATTTGCGTGAATGCATGTGATGTAAACAGATAATAAATGATGCGCATGCATGTTTACTTAATGTATTTATCATTTCTTTGTTTTTTATATTATTTGTTTTTTTTATTTTTGAAAAAATGAAAATTCGCGTATTGAAAAATCATACTAAATATTCCAATACTTTTGGCAACATCTAGTAGGACTCTTCTCACCTAGGGATCAATTACGAATCACTACTTGTGACTTCCGTAACATCCCATCATCGGAGGAACTCCATTTGTTATAATATTAACATTTATGCATATGATGCAAGCATACAATATACAATGCATATAGATTTTTACTTTCTTATTAGACATGTTCATTGTTTATCTTCATTTTGTTATTTTTACATTATTTGTTTTTTTATTTTTTTTGACTTTATTTTTTATTTTTATTATCAAATATTTTTGAGATAAAAGCTTATTTATTGGAAAACCACACTAAATATTCCAATACTTTTGGCAACATTTAGTGGAAATTCTCTTACCTAAGGATCAGTTAGGAATCACTACTTGTGACTTCCGTAACATCCCATCATCGGACATTAGCTTTTACCTCTTATAAATTATTTTATCTCCATTAATTCTTGTCTTTATTTATTTAGATTTATTAACCTAATCCCTTTTGTTATCATATTTTATTAAAATCCTATTACCATTTATTTGGTTAATTTAATCACTTTTGAAACTTTATTATTATTATTATTTTTTATTGGTTTATTTTGTGTTCATATATTTCTAAAATCCATTTTATCTTTTATTAATTTTTCCCACCTATCTCCATTACTTCTTTTGTTTTTATTAATTTTCATTTAATTAGTATTTTTTCTAAATATTCTTTATTACCAAATATATTATTATATATTTTTAAAATAAACACGAATTTGAATCTTGAGAAATTGAACCGAATATCCCAATACTTTTGGCGACATTCGATTTCGAAGAATCACTACTTGTGACTTCTATGATATCTCATCATCGGACATTCATGCTTACTTCATTTATTTGTTTTATTTTTGTATTTTTGTTTTATTTTTAGCTTCTTAAAATATTCTTTATGGTAGATTGTTTAATAATAAAAAAAAATTATATATACGAAAAAGAAAAAAAAATTAAATATTTATATCTATTTACACATTTTATATATCCTATGTACATTTTAGAATTATATAGATTTCCTAACTTCCTAAAAAGATTTTTATATTAAAAAAATTTATTATATGTATAAAAGAAACTATATAATCATATGGTTATATGTATTTTATATTCCTATTTTATGTACTTTATATATGTAATATATATTTTATATTCCTATTTTATGTACTTTATATATATATATATGTTGATATACATTTTTTGTTATAAATGTTTATATATAATTTAAACCAAATATTTCCTATATTTATTTACTTATTTGCATATTTATTTATTTTTTAAACTATATATTTCCTATAGTTATTTACATATTTTATTTATTTATTTGTACATATCAAAACTATGTATTTAAGATTAATTCCATAATTAAATTTAAAGTTATTGAATCTTAAAGAATTTCATATACAAATAACTATTCATTTTTTTATACAAATATATTAAAACATAAAACAACATATTTAACAGAAATAATGAATAAATAAATATTGAATAAATAGTTAAATGAAAGGAAAAAAAATATACCAACGGATTGGGCTTGGAACCCAAAACAAAAGCCTTCCAATCGGGCCCAAAAATCAGGCCTCAGCCCAAGCCCACGCCTGCTAAGGGGAGCAGACCGAAGCGGGTCGGATTGCGGAACCGGGTCGGGTCAGGGGTCGCACGCGAGGGCGGGAACCGAGTGCGCGGAGCGGGTCGCGCGGATCCGGGTCGGGTTAGGGGCGGCACGCGGATCCTCCAGCCCTCAAAACGCTGCGTTTTGATCTCCTATAAAAGCCCCCTTTTTTTGGCCTCTCCTCATTTCCACCGGCTTTTGCAAAAAAACTCCAAAAAACCTTCAAAAATCCTCTCAACCTCCCGCCTCTTTCCTCCTTCGGGCGATTGCCGGCCGCCGTGCGCCGCCGTACGCCGGTCGCCGGTGGTCTTCCGGACACACCAAAAACACCAACCCCCGTCTCCCTCTCCTAGAATCCGGCCTCCGTTTAACCAAAAAAAAACTCCTATCCTCACAAATCTGACCTTAACCGAAGGCCTTTTTGTGTGTTTTTTGTTTCTTTTTTTGGTTTTCAGTTGATGGCTTGGTTGTAGTTTTGTTGTTTTTCTTTTTGTTTTTGTTGCAGGTATTAGGATTTAGATCTTAGATCTAGGGTTCTGGGAGTCTCGGTTATGAGATCTAGGGTTTCGGGTTTTTCGGGATCTAGGGTTTGTTGTGGATTTGGTGGTGATGTTTGGGGCTTCGGTGGTGATGATGGTGGTTCGATGGCCTTTGAGGGTTCTATTGTAGTTCGGTTTAGGGTCTGAGGCAGTGGTCGTTTCGGGTGATGATTTCAGTGAAGGTATAGGGTTAGTCTCTGGTGATTCTGAGTTGGAGGAGAGAAAAAAGAAAGGCTCCGGATGAAGGGTAGTAATGGTTCCTCGTTTTTTTTCTTTTTAGGGTTTGAGTGATTGATTGCTTATAGGGTGAGGGAATTACAGAGTGGGTGGTGGCTGGTGGTGAGAAGATGGGTTAGCAGAGGGGTGGTTGGCTCGGTGAGGGTGGTGGTGGTGGCAGGAAGGGGTGTCAGGAACTGGTGCATTGCACGGCACCAGTTCTGTCCCTTCCCCCTCTTTTTTTTAATATTAATAATAATAAACAAAATCAAAATAATTAAAATAAAATAAAATAAAATAAAAATGAAAATAATAAAAAATGAGAAGAAAAATAAAATAAATAAAATAGAATAAAATAGAATAATAGAATGAAAAATAAAAATAAAAAAAAATTAGGTGTCTACAGATAGTTTAGAGGACTTTGATGGTTTTCTAGGTTTTCCATCCTTTTTTTGTTTCTTGTATATATGTGCGTGATGTTTCACTTGGTCGGCTAATCCTTTCTTTATATATTGTGCAGGCATGAACTTCCGAGATTTGATGCGTAGGAGGGATGCCAACGTTGCTGCTCAAGCGGCTCCCCCTCTTCGGTCGCCAGTTGGAGCCCCATCTGGACCTGCTCATGCTCCTACTCCTCCTCCTCCTCCCTCTACTGGTGAATCCAGCCGTCCTACACAAGAGGCCGGGAGAAACAAACGGAAGAGGCCTCTTGTCCCTAATCGAGGTTCAGGCGATCGCGAGAGCTCCGAGTCCCAAAGGAGTGATCCAATCCCTCAAGAAGGTGGCTCTCGTGTTGTTGAGGGTAGGTCGGCTCCTCGCCAGCCTAGGCGCGAATACAGAAAGAGGCTGATCATTGAAGCCTCAATGCCCGCAAGACCAGTCTTACCCAAGGTGGTCGACCCTACTTTGAGGCGCTATACGGTTGATAGCGGGGTCGTCGTCGGTGGGGAAGATTTTCAGACCTATCCCTGAGTAAACGACAACGATAGTATCGAGGATGCCGGGATAGCATCTCGTTTGGCATGGAGCACCATTCTTCCTCGCGACGAGGCAGGGCTTTTCACAAACATCCCTGAAGCGGAGGATAATTCTGATTATCTCGCTATGAAGGTAAGAGTTCTTGTGCTCGTTTGGTGATGATTAATTCCCTGTTTTTTTAATTTCTGTTTTTTCGTCTTATCAGTCGGCTCAACAAATCGCGGCTGTCAATGCCCGACACCGGGCTTTCAGGGAGCAAGCTGACAAAGATATTCGCGAGCTTCGTGAGCAGAAAATGGAGCTTGCAAACGAGGTTAGCCAGCTTCGTCCTTATGTCCAGAGGATGGAGGAAATGAATAAAAAATATGCTGATCTCGAGCAGAGGTTCCGGGAAAAGCAGACGAAGGTTGTTTCCCTTCAAGGGTACCAAGAAGCCTACAATAAGGCCGTCGATGATCGGGGAGCTATGGAGAGGCAGCGAGATGAGGCTATTGAGGAGCTGCACAACGTACTGGATCGTCAAAGAGAAGCTCGGATCGAGGCCCGGATAGAGGCCGTTCGCGAATATCGCTTGTCCCAGCATTGCTTTGACAAGAAGACAGAGTTCGCAACGGGATTTATTAAGTATGGTTTCTATCTGGCTCGTTCTTGGCTGGAGAAGCACCGACCTAATGAGGCTTTTCCCGAATTACTCTTTACTGAGGAGGCCAAGTACTATGACGCCCCTTCTTGGAACAAATATGAGCCCGACTCACAAGGTCCGGAGGCCTACTTGGCGGAGGGGGCCGTAGATGAGTTGGACAATCTTGAAGGTCCATGGCCTCCTCGACAGCCACAGCATCAACCTGAGTCTTTCGAGGCACTTGATCGATCTGAGCCTCCAGCAGTGCGTGATGTTTCTGAGCCTATTGAGTCGGGCGATCAGCCTGAGTCTATTGAAGCACTGCTGGGGTTGGATAGCGATGAATTTCAGATTTCGGATTCTGCAGCCATTGATCCCGTGCCAGACTCTGCCGCTGTGGTAGGGCCATTAGGTGATGTTCCTTCTCCCGGGATGGCTTCTTCGGCTCCCCAGGATCCTGATGCTTCGAATCCTCCAGTTTCTGAGCCTCAAGCTTCTCAAGATGCTAGTGCCGATGTGGCGCCTTCTCAGCCGGCTGACTCGGTCATTACCGTGGATTAGAATTTAGTATTTTTTGTTTTGTTTGTTAACTCCTATGTACAGATATTAATTTTGAATGAAAAGTATTGTTTCTTTCTGTAGCTCTTTCAGCACTTGTACAAATTTTTGAGTAAAAAGTACAGTTTTATTCTGTAGCTTCATTCTGTAGCTCTTTCTTGCTGTTTATGCGAATATTTTGTATACTTTGATACCATGTTGCTCCCCAAGTTCTACTTTGACAAAGCATTTTCATTCCTGTGTAAAGATGAACTTTTCTCGAGCAGTGTGCCTATCTTGTGCTGTTGAAATGTCATAATTTGTTGAAAATATCAACGTACCTCGTAATACCCGCTTTTTTTTCGCTTAGGGACTTTGTGTTTGCCCGTCTCATGCATTTTTCGCTTAGGGACTTTGTTTTTGTCCGTCTCGCGCATTTTTCGCTTAGGGACTTTGGTTTGCTCGTCTCGCGCATTTTTTGCTTAGGGACTTTAGTTTGCCCGTCTCGCGCATTTTTCGCTTAGGGACTTTGTTTTTGCCCGTCTCGCGCATTTTTCGCTTAGGGACTTTTTGTTTGCCCGTCTGCGCATTTTTTGATTAGGGACTTTTTCATTTGCCAGCTGTTGCCTCATTTCAATTCCTGTAACACATAATCTGTCTCACATATTGCGTTAGAGAATATAGAAAATGATTGGCTAGCCTTTATTCATGAATCAGAAAAATAATAACATCGGTAAAGTAATGTAGCAATAGATGGGAAAGTAAAGATAAGAATAATAGCAATTAAAAATTACAATGTTTACTGCCAATACAGTTTAAGATGGTTGGCATTTCAAGTATTTGAGATCTTCTTTCCTCGCAAGGTTTCCAAGACGCAAGTGCTAGGTCCGACCATTTTTCTGATTCTGTACGGTCCTTCTCAATTAGCTCGGAGCTTTCCATCTTCCCTAAGGGCATTTGTAATTGCCGATTTTCTCAATACAAGGTCCCCTTCTTGCAATTCTTTGTTCTTAACCCGTGCATTGTAATAAGTGGCTACTCTTTGTTGGTAAGCAGCCAGCCTCACTTTTGCCTGGTCTCTCGGCTCATTTATCATGTCAAGATTTTCCCTTAGTCCCTGAGAATTAAGTTCCTCAATGTAAGGGACTAGTCTGGGTGACTCAGCTCCAACTTCTACTGGGATGAGAGCTTCAGTGCCATATACCAAATTGAGCGGTGTTTCACCAGTTGATACTTTGCTTGTCGTTCTGTAGGCCCATAGGACACTTGGAAGCTCATCTACCCATGCTCCCTTTGCCTTGTCCAGTCTAGTTTTCAACCCGTGCAGTATAGTTTGATTGCTCACCTCTGCCTGCCCATTGGCCTGTGGCTAAGACACAGAAGATATTCTTAGGAGAATCTTTAGGCCACTACAAAAATTTCGAAAAGCATCTCAGTCGAACTGCTTTCCATGATCTGCATTTATCACACGGGGGATCCCAAATCGGCAAATTATGTCTTTCCACACCATTGCTTCTACCTTTTTTTCAGAAATTGTGGCCAAAGGCTCGGCCTCTATCCATTTGGTAAAGTAGTCTGTGGCCACAAACAAATACTTTCTTTGTCCTGTGCCTAGGGGAAAAGGCCCCAGGATATCTAGTCCCCATTGTGCAAATAGAGTTGGTTGGAGAGTGTTCTGAAGAGCCGAAACAGGCGCGGTAGTTATGGGAGCGAATTTCTGACATTTTTCACATCTTCTCACTTTGTCTGTGGCATCCTTTCTCAGTGTAGGCCAATAAAACTCCAAGCGCAATATTTTCGAGGCCAAGGCTCGAGCCCCCAAATGCTCACCGCATATTCCCTCATGAACTTCAGCTAAGATGTACTCAGCCTGTTGGGGCCCTAGACACTTCAACAGGGGCATTGTGAATCCCCGTTTATAGAGTTCCCTTTTACCACGGTAAACCTGGCACTTTTTAACTTCAGCCTTCGAGCTTTGTCCCTGTCAGTGGGGAGTGTGCCCCCCAGTATGTAATCTTTAATTGGGCTTCTCCAATCGCCTCCGATTTCGATATCACAGACATCTTCTTCTTCAATGCTTGGTCTAGCGAGGGATTTCACTTTTACCATACCCCTTTTGACCCTTCTAGAAGAAGCTAATTTCGAAAGAGCGTCTGCATGGTTGTTCTCTGTTCGATTTATCTGAGTCAGCTGGAAGTGCTTGAACGACTGTGCCATCAATTGTACCTTCTGCAAGTAAGGGACTAAGGTGGGTTCTCGTGCTTCATACTCACCCGAGAACTGGTTTACCACCAATTGTGAATCGCTATGTGCCATTAAGTTGCTAACTCTTAGTTTCTCGGCAAGTCTCATCCCAACTATCAAGGCTTCGTACTCGGCTGTATTGTTTGAACTTGGGAAATCGAAACGTAGGGAATATTCATAGGTTTCCCCTTCAGGCGATATTAGCACAATTCCAGCTCCACTGCCGTCCATGTTACGAGCTCCATCTACAAATAATTTCCACCAAACTAATTCTACTTCCTTTTGGACCTCTCGGCCAGTGCATTCTATAATAAAATCCGCCAATGCCTGTCCTTTTATTGCTTGGCGAGGCTGGAAGTGAATGTCATATTCACTTAATTCGATAGCCCACTTAATTAGGCGCCCAGAGTGTTTTGGTTTCTGTAGTATTTGCCTGAGGGGCTGATCTGTTAGGATAGTCACCGAGTGAGTACGGCCGTAACTTCCGAGTTGCTATCACCAGGGATAAAGCTATTCTTTCAACTAAGGGGTATCTTGCCTCAGCATCTAGCAGGACTTTGCTTACATAATAAATCGGGCAATCTCTATCTCCTTCTTTCCTCAGTAGGACTGCACTCACAGCTTTCTCTCCTACACCGAGGTACATAAGGAGGTGGTTCCGGGATGTGGCCGAGATAATAGAGGCAACTCTTTCAGGTAGTCTTTTAACCTTTCAAAGGCGTCGTTACACTCTTTCGTCCACTTGAAGTTTTTTCCTGCCTTTATCGCCTTGAAAAATGGTAGACTTCTTTCAGCTGATTTGGACAAGAAACGACTCAAGGCTGTTATTCTTCCTGTTAACCCTTGGACTTATCTTACCGTATTAGGCGGCCTCATGTCAAAAATAGCTTGAACTTTCTCGGGATTAGCTTCTATCCCTCGGTCAGTAATCATGAATCCCAAAAATTTTCCAGATCTTACACCGAATGAGCATTTGTTGGGATTCAACTTCATCTTGTATTGTCGCAGCACATTGAATACCTTAGTCATTTTCTCGGCATGTGATTCTCCCTGTCGGCTTTTGATGATCATATCGTCAACATAAGCTTCCATGGTGTTGCCCAACAAGTCTTGTAACACCTTATTTACTATGCGTTGGTAGGTCGCACCTGCATTTTTTAAACCGAAGGGCATCACTCGATAGCAATAAGTCCCACCATCGGTAATGAACGAGGTCTTCTCCTTATCATCTGGATGCATCATGATTTGGTGGTACCCCGAAAAGGCATCCAAAAAGCTAAGTAATTCATAACCACAAGTTTCATCTACCAACTTGTCAATTCGAGGTAGTAGATACGAATCCTTAGGACAAGCTTTATTCAGATCTGTGAAGTCCACACACATCCCATTTCCCGTTGGTTTTCTTTACCATCACAACATTAGCCAACCATTCCGGATAATTAACTTCTCTGATGAATCCTGCTTGCAACAGCTTCGAGATTTCTTCGTTTATTGCCAGTTGCCTCTCTGGAGCAAAATTTCTCTTCTTCTGTTTTATCGGCTTTGCCCCTGAGATTACGTTCAACCGATGGCAAATAACTTTAGGGTCTATTCCAGGCATATCAGCTGGGGTCCAAGGAAACACATCAGAATTCTCTTTTAAGCATCGGACTATCTCCCTTTTTACTTCTTCAGGTAATTGGCTTCCTACGTACACTATTCTTTCTTCATCTTTCTCATCCAACCGGATTGCTTCCATTTCATCATCAGGCTTTGGCTTAGGCTTTTCTTCAATCGTAAGGGTTTCCTTCCTCTGAATCCCTTTACATGTGGTGGATGCGACATTACATGTCCTGGCTTTCCTTTGATCTCCCCGCACTTGTCCAACACCGCGGGGAGTCGGAAACTTCATTAACAAATAGCAGGGATGCACCACCGCCCTCATGTCATTTAACAATGGCCGCCCAAGGATCATATTGTATGCCACGGAATTTGATCTCACCACCATAAACAACGCGTGTCGAGTGACATACTTCGAGCTTTCCCCCAATGTCACAGGTAGCTGAACTGCGCCCTCCACCTTCACTTTTTCTCCTGAGAAGCCATACAGCGGTGTGGTTACTGGCTTCAGTCTATCATCGAAGATTTTCATTTTCTCAAAGCAACTCCAATAAATCAAATTTACCGAACTCCCATTATCAACTAAGATGCGACTCACTGGGTGTTTTGCTATTACTGCTGAAATCACCATTGGGTCATCAGGAGGGATCATTACATCACCTTTGTCAGCTGGCGTGAAGGTGATGGGCTCTTCATCATGCTTTTCCTCTATCACTGAATTAATTTGATAAGCTTGTCGGGCGTAGGTCTTTCGAGACGAGGAATAAGTGCCAGCTAATGACTCACCTCCGGATATCACGTTAATAGTTGGCCCTGTGGGTTCATTATCTTCCTCTCGACTCCTTCTTTCTACCCTTCTGTCACCGTCTCTTCTTTCCCCTTCATTTCGCCTGACAGGCCTTCTGTTTTCACCTTTTCTATCTCTGAAATTGTTTCCTCTGTTTTGTGCAGGATAGTTAGCTCTATCACCTCTACATACGAAACGGTTTATTTTTTCCCTCTCGTGCTAGCTTTTCTAGCTGATTCATCAGCTCCCTACACTTTTCAGTTGTGTGACCATGTGCTGAGTGGTAATCGCAGTATGACCTTAAATCACGGCCTAAATTCCCTGACGTCTTCTTTGGAGTCTGTATAAGCTCTGATCCTTCAATTGCTGCCAACACTGAAGCTCGAGATTCGGTGAGTGGGGTATAGGAATTGTATTTCAGTGCGGAAGCTTTCTCAAACTTTCTCGGTTGGCTAGAAGATGCTTCAGTGACCTCTCTTCCTCGTTTCCTTCCATCCTTAGTTTCTCCAATCGCCACCATTTTCATTACTTCCTCCTGGGTTACATACTTATGTGCGCGGGAAAGTAGGTCTGAGATGGTTGTTGGCTGATCTAGCGACAAGGATTCTTGCAATTTCTCAAACCTTGTCCCCTGTAACATGGCTGCCACGGCTATACCGACTTGTAGATCTCGTACCTCCAAAGTAGCATCTCTGAACCGATCCACATAACTCTTCAATGACTCCTTAGCTCCCTGCTTAATAGTGAGCAAATAGGTCGGTTCCTTCCTTCTCTGACTATTGACCGCAAACGCTTTAAGAAACTCACTTCGCAGTTGGTCGAAAGAGATAATGGACCCTTCAAGCAGGTTATTAAACCATTTCATCGCATGTCCGGACAGGGTTAAGGAAAAGGCCCTACACATTATCTCGTCTTCCCATCCATGTAACAACATTAGTGCCTCATAGTTTTGCATATGGTCGTAGGGGTCCATCTTTCCGATGTAGGCGGTCATCTGCGGCATTTTGAACTTCGGGGGCAGGGGTTTTTGCATGATGGTCGTGCAGAACGGTACTCTCCTCCTCTGGCTCTCTTCTGCAGACACTAACTTTTTCTCTTCCAGTACCTGTTCTATCATCTTCTTCATGTCCACGGGGGGAGCGAGCTGATTTCGGGTATGAGACAAATCAGGCAGGTCTCCGACTACTTCCTTGCCCTTAGCTTGAGGTGCGTTTGTTCGTACCATTTGCGTGCACCAAGTGGAGTCAAACTCCGACCCGGTTCCCCAAGTGCTTTGATCTTCGACCCCGTTCTTTCCAGCAACTTCGACACCATGTTCCAAGTTAGTACCAGCCGAATTTGACAAGTTATGGTGGTGGGCGGTAGACCCTGTAGCTCGGTCATCGTCCTGTCGCCCAGCCATCTGCCGCCCTACATGTGGAACCTGTCGCCTGACCCCTGCCACGGGTTCTAACCCTACTGCTTCTCCATCCTCTCGCCGGGTTACTGCGACAGGCCTCCCACTGCCCTGTCGCCTGACCCTTGTCGCAGGTTCTAGGCCAAGTGCTTCCTCAGTCTCTTGCTGGGTGCATGCGACAGGCCTCCCGCTCCCCTGTCCTGCCGCCCCCTGATGAATGTCGTGCTCTTCCACAGGGGGAACCTCTCGCTGACGAGAGGGGTCCGTCGTTGTCGTGTCCTCTTGTCGCCCAAACATCTGCGGCGGGACACCTCTATTTGTTCCTCCTACTAAGTTCTGCACGACAGGCGGCAGATCCAATGTCGGGAGAACTCATTGGAACAGATCCACCATGGCTCGCAGCGCTTGGGTAGTTTCTTCGCTCTGTCATCTTAGAGCTTCGAATTTTGCCGCCGACACAGTAATTCTTTCTTCCTCCCTGTTCACCTGGTTTGTCTGGCGAATTTGTTGTTCAGGGGAGCTCACAGAGTTTTCCTCACTTCCAATCCTTACGTTTGTAGATCTTGTTCTCACCATCTTAGAAAATCTTGGCTTTTTATACGCTTCCCACAGACGGCGCCAATTGTTGTTGCATAAAACAACAATAAAAGTATGCTGACGTCGATATTCGTACTTAGTCTCCACGTGTCTCCAAAAAGCTTCTGTAAAACAAGAAAAGTTAGAGAGACGCAGGGGTGGTTCCCTACATAGACACTCCGATGCTTAAGTCAGCAAAAAGGTCTTCAATATTGGGAAGCGTAAAAGCCAGTAGTCAAAAAATTAGAGAATAAAGTTGTACCTGGGGGCCTATTTATAGGCCAGCATCCTAGGTTAATTGTTTAAGGATAAGTCTATCATCTTGCTAAGAGTTTGTGTCTCAATATAACACAAATTCCTAGAAAATCGGAAGCACTCGGAGCCTGTCGCCGGCGAGAGACTCACACCACGTGGTACGCTGTGGCGTCAGGGTTCTGTCGCTCGCGGGAGCCGAGGTCAGGCGCCACGTGTCGTCATATGACTATAGGCGATGGGCTGTGGATCTGTCGCCAGGCGATAGGTATATGAGCGCCATGTGTCACCTTATGATTGTAGGCGATAGACTGCGAGCCTGTCGCGGGCCGACAGGTATGATCAAATACCTCTACCTCTTTCGCCGAAAGCCACGTGGGACAAAGAGCCTGTCGCCCAGCGACAGGTGTGACGCGCTTTGCCTCTGTCGCCGATGGACACGTGAACCAGTGAGTCTTTGCCATGTGATAATCTCTGACGCTATTGGGCCTGGCCTAACACGGATAGACTTGGTCATATCAACCTTCATCATCAGAAATATCATCATCTAAGAGCATCTCATCACAACTATCAGAGTGATCCCAATCATCCCACTCTTGTAAACCATAATTATTTCCAACCATCAACATTTCTTTGTACAAGAACTTGGCTCCTTCATTAGATTTCCCATCAACCAAATCAAGCACATCGGTTACCACCATATCATCAAAAATATTCGATCCATAATTTATATTAATATTAATACGGCCTCGCTTAGCATTTTTTCTTAGTACGTTTAAGGATCTCACTTTCTGAAGCAAGAGAAATTTCATGGAGGCACGCAGGAGAGAGGTCAAGAGAGAAGACATTCAATCCAACGGTTTGTTAAAGCCTTTTATTACTTATACTAGATATCCATGTTTCTTTCTTTATTTCCCATTTCCTGTTGTTTTCCAATCCTTAGGCTGCTGTCCTATATCCGTCAGTTTATTACAATTATATTTTAAAAATCAATTAATTTAGAAATGAGATTATAGATGATACACTGACAGTATATAAAATTTA